>OY970814.1:1481141-2962282 GCA_963853775.1 Xanthia togata
AACATCGAATCTATTAAATCGGTGTATTTTGCATATGCGCGCAGTGTCTTAGAATATGGTTGCCCAATCTGGTCCCCGCAATACATTATTTATAAGAACCAGCTGGAACAGTTTCAAAGAATATTTACTAACCATCTTAACTATCGCCTCGGTAAACCTCCGATGGCTTATGAAAATAGCTGTCGAACACAAACATGGTCTGCTAACACTCGATGAAAGGCGCAAAGTTATGGATATGTGTTTGCTTCATGATATACTTCCAATTAGTACGCCTCGATTGCCCGGAGCTGATCGCACTGGTAACTTATAACATACCCCTACGACGCACTCGTCACACTACGATGCTACACGTACCTCGGCACTCGACTAATTACGCCAAAAACATTGTATTGACCCGCCTGATACCTTTGTTAGGTTAAGATAGGTTTGGGGTGAGCTCTAACCTGGAGTGGACCTGACGTGTTATGCGGATGACTCGCTGATCACGGCTCGGGGGAGCTCGTATAGGGAAGCAGCGTGGCGGCGGTTGCGGTCCGGTGCGGGGAGTCTAGATGAGATGATATATTTTTTTTATTTTTTTTTAGGTTCGCACCTCACTCACCCCTCGGGCAACAGGTGGCCCGCAAAGAAGTTGAGGATCATGGAAGGCGCCCAAGAGCCAAGTGTGGGGTGTGGTAAGGGAGCACTGAGGTAGTTTTTAGTCAGTAAGAGTCTGACAGACCCCTTCGCCCGCTCCATCTTGAAGATATTCCACCCGCAAAAAAAAAATAGTTTGGGGTATTATTTAATTTATACTATGGCAGCTAAATCTAAATCGAGCGCGAACATGGTGTTTTGGAACAACCAAAAAAAGGTTAGGTTAGAGATTCCCAGCCGTTGTCGACTCGATAGTCGGCAGCGAGAAGTCCTGGGACGCAGTGGTATCCTTCTGCGAAACAGTAATTTCGCAGAAGGAGGCTGCGGAAAGGGAGCGGGAGATTGCTTCCGCTAAGCCAATCCGCAGCAAACGCACCGGGCGTCGGTGGAGGGCGGATAACGCGAGGGCATTACATTATTGACCCATTTACCAGATCCAGACCCAGACCTGTCGCCCCTAAATGGGTCTAGGGGCGACAGATCTGGGGAAATTCATCGCTCCCTACTCCTTAGGACCCGAGATGGTGGCGCGTAGTGTTCCACGTTCCACGCACGCCTCTCTATGATGAAAGGGTGGATTTTAATACCTCATTCTCTCCTAACTCGAGGTATGCGGAAGTCGCATTAGATTCCGTGATCCCCGGTGCGAGTCTGACAGACGCCTCCGCTCTCTCCAGGGCGGAGGACATCCATGAAGATTTTCCCTCGTAATAAAAAAATAAAAAAGATTAGGTTAGCCTAACCGAACAGTTTTTTGTTATTACAAAAAAATGCCATCGATTTTGCAATAGAACAAGACAGTAAGTCTTTTTCTAGATTCTGATAAATATATTGAGACGTATCCTATGACTGTTGGAGAGTAGGGACGGGGTCCATACGAAATCCCCCATGGTCCATGGTAGTTAGTTTGGCTTTAAAATACATATTTTTACAAACACTATTAATACACTCGCTGTATGTTTCACGAATAGAATTAAATCAAATTTCTACATGACCGGGTTTCGAACTTCAGAAAATCAGCGGGTTTCCACAGTTTCACATTATTAGATTCACACACCAAAGCAAAAACAAAAATATCCCAAACCCATAACTCCTGTACGGTTCACAAACCATCAAGATGTCCCATAAATGAAGCTCCGTGGTACATCACCATTCTATGCCCCATAAAACAATAAAATGTGTCAAAATTGTGTTCGTTTGCGATACGAATTCATAAGCTGTCAGTATTTATAGCTTTACTGCCGACCCCCCCTCGTGTTTTGGTGACGTTTCATTTAATCTCATTCGAGTTTTATTGGTTAACTTTTGGTTCAATCTAAACTAAACGGTTCGATTTCGGGGTGGTTTGTGTTTTGACAATGTGGGGAACCTTATTTGACCCTGTTGGGTTAGCAACGGTTTATTATTATGAAACCATACCTAGTTAGGTGCCTACGCAACGTAACATACATAACATTTTAAAGCATTCGTTCAATGAAGATGATGACTGAAAATTTGGAGAGAACATAAATGTTTCACATCATTCAAACTCAAACTCAAAGAATTTATTTCAAATAAACCAATTACAGACACTTTTGAATTGTCAAGGGGTTTGTCAGTCAGAAATATGAGGCTAGTCGCCCATCCCAAAACGTAGTAGGTACCTATGGAGAAGAATGGACAAGAAACTCCACGGACACTCTTTTAAATCAAAATATGGTTACAAAATATTGGGTAAATCATTCATGTTGAAGTTATGCATGTGAGAACGATGCAAAACATTAAAAGAGTCCGTTAGAAATTTAAAAAATCAAACATTAAATTAAATTAAAATCGCCGTGGCAGCTAAGAGATGACCAGTCCTAACTGACGGCGCTCGTTCACGAACATGACTCATGGATCAGTACCAGCTAAATGATGACCGCGGTCAGCAATACATTAGAGTGAGCATGACATACTCTCAGCTGCCAGGGCACATTCAAGTCAATGAAAGACATACCCAATACCTAAATGGTAGCTTTAAAGTAGGTACATAGTACTCACACATGTGCTATGCAATTAGACAATGCTAAGAGATTGAATCTTTCCTTCCTCGTGGTCAAACTTAGTAGTCAAACTGATTTGACCACGAGGAATTTTAACATTCTTCGTGGTCAAACTATCAAATTTATTTTTAAAAAAATACCCTGTTTGATAGTCTTGAGATAAAATTGTACAGTTATAGCCAAAAGTTTTGTTTAACGTAATTTATTTAAAAAATAACCTACACCTATATCTTTATACAATGCAAAGATAGTTTTTTTAAATCTTCAGCAGCTTCAACGGTATTTTCAAATGCTAATCAATTAGTTTATGCACCCTTGTGGAGCAGGACCAGCGTGGAGCCAAGCATTTTTATCAGTGATGTAATCCCCCAACTTATAATATGCTTGGCTGCATAGTGTGCGTTTAATATAAGATTTAAATTTCATTTCCTTTAGTTGAAGTATGTGGGGAGGTATTTTATTGTAACATTTTGAAGATTATAGTTTGTCGTAAGGGAATTGACTGAAATAACTTCTAAGCTAATACATTGTGGATTTTCGAAACAAGATCATGTCGTGATAGCCTGAAGGTTTCTAAGACCACTAGTAAGAATGCGATTTAATTTCAGTTTTCTTTAATATTTAACAACACTGATTTACGTAGAAATTTTGAGAATAATTAAATATTCTGAAACTCTAAAATGCAGTGGGAAATCCTAGTGATAATTTCTCATGGGACAGCTAATACATAGCTCTTAATCATTCAAGTAATATGGTATGAAATTCTAATTTACAGAAGACTTAGACGAATCAAACAGCGGGTCCCAAACTAGACACAGCCAGACAACAGCTGATATTGTAATATTTTAAGGAAGAAATAAACACTTAAGAAAATGGGTCATACTAAAACCATACAGTTCACAATAACGAAACACACAAATAGGTAGACAGATATATAGAATACTCTTTATTGTACACCATACAAATTACAGACATAAAGAATAAAGGCAGTTTTGGTGTCGCTTAATTTCAGAAGCGTATGACATTATATGAAACAGTCACAGAGCTTTTCTTTCTATGCATCAGCTTTTTTTAAGCTGCACAAATAATAAAAATAATAAACAAATATTTCATTGAATCTGACTACCAAAACGCAATTATTTGCAATATCTAAACGCAGAACCTGGGACGGTAGCTATGGAGTTACCATACTCACCAGAATGTGGTATTTCTATAATTGCTAATAGCATTTTGGTGGTAGTGGTTTCACCGTTTAAACTATTAAGAGACTTATACTACCTCTTTTTTAGAGGAGTATTACAGGACAAGGCGGTAATTATTATTGATAACTCAGTTCTGTTCCATCAAATCTAAGAAGAATGAAGTTATTAGGAGAGACAATACTGCAAGTAGTCAGTGGTGTACCATTTACATATACAATAAATACATAAAACATAAACCCAGATGATACATATTATGATTAGTCTTTCTTATTATCCCTATCGACCCAATAAATTACTACAAAAGCTTAGCCCCAAAACACATCATATATTAATATTAACCATCATTCGGTTGCACAAACAAACCTCTAGTATTATTAATGACAATATCTTCCCCAAACGATAAATTTCGCCATCCATCGCGGGGTGTGCAAATAAGTTGATTCAGTAGGTAGGTTGGGGAGCGGCAATGTTATTCGTTAAAGGGTGGAGTATCGACAGATCTAGACGTGTGTGTGGATATTTATCAGTCTTTATAGAATATCTGTTGGGGGGGGAGGGGATCAGGGGAAAGGGGGTGTAGGAAAAATGGAAGATATAAGGTCAGTTAAGGGAAAGTGTTTATTTTAGCTTGTTGTATAAATTGACCGCTTTTTTATATTAGACTAAGTATAGATAATGATTGTAAAGTAATAAATTAAAATATTGTGGAGTTTTATTTTGAGTAATGCAATAATTCTTCAGTAAAAGTAAATATTGAGGCATGGAAAAGGAATTGCGTTTGCCTAATATTAGGATTAATCGTAGCCAAACCAGTTTGCCAACCAGAAATAACAGAGCCATAATAAAACTAACTACCTTTTTTTTTTTTTTTTTTTTTTGGGTGGGAAATCATCAAATGACTGAGGAGTCATTTGATGATTTCCCACCCGAGCGGGAGAGCGGGAGGCCGCTCTGGGTGGAGCGGGAGGGCGTGTCAGACTCTTACTGACTAAAACCCACCCGTGTTCCTTCTGTTGCCTGTGCAATGCCAGGGGGCCACGGTATCCCTTTCGGACTTTCCCGCAACCCCGGCAGGCAATGGTCTCATAGGACCCCTTCACTCGCTGACACTCTTTGAGGCGCGCGTGGCCTCGACCACACGACAGAGGAAAACTAACTACCTAAGACCATTTCTAGCTTCAGCCGCGACCTCATCCTCGTGAAACTCAACTACAACATTCTTTCTTCTTTCTTTTTCAAGTGGTTAGTGACTAAGCTTTTTGCCGCCCATGGGTCTCTGACGTGGCTTCACATGCTGTTGAGAAATAAAAATAGTGAAAAATTCATCTCAGGCATGCCAGTTACCATGCAACTATACCATAAAACATAATTATAATATCCTATCATAATTATGGCACTCGGCAATTGTATAGCTTTCTATCAGTGAAAGATTTTTTGATATCGGATCTGGGTTTCTAGAGGTTGCATCTTACAAACAAACAAACTATTTTACCTGTTTATAATATTAGTTTAGATTGTTTCTGCTTTTAAATAACTTTACCTGCTTAGCTTTACCTAGAAATGGAACTCAGTTTCACAGAATCTTCAATTCTTTAGGCTATACATACAAACAAAATAATCTCTTCCAAGACAAAAAATCAATACAAACCATTAAAAATATTAATACTCTTAATGTCTCCAAGTAGATGGCGGTGCATTACGTAAATTAATGTAGGTACTGGCATCGAGGCACAGGCCATTAATTATTTTAAATTGTCTACTGTCTTTACAAGTCCCATGAGATCGGAAAGGTAATGGAATTAAGAGGAACAGTGAAGAATTTATGTTTGGAATTTAACTGTTTTTGGTAACCACCCAGAATCGTTTACTGTATCGATTTCTGTATTTTTTTTATTTTCTTAATTTAGTATCCTAAATATAATTAAAACTAAGTTTTGCTCTCACACTTCCACGGTTCATTCAAAACAAACCAAAATGGATGAAGTACCTACTACGCTAGACCCTTAGAGGTGTGCGAGCTATGTGCGTGCGTACATTTGTAATGTGACCACAATTTCCTAATTCAATCAGTTTAACTAATTTAATAAATAAACAATTTAATTTTGTTTGTTCGGGTCGGTCTGTGGCGACTTAGTTGTTCTAAACTACAGATTGGATTTTTATTAATGCAGTTTACACAATAATTGTGTTATTCCGACAGGTTTATTGGTATATTTATTCCCTTCTTTGATTCAGAAAGAAGGCAGAATTTACAAAACGTTAACCTAACTTATCTGAGCTGGGGCTCTCTAAGTTCCCGAGTCCACTCTGTTCACTCATATTTTTCGATTCGTATTATGCAAAGAATTAAATCGTAGATTCGTCTATTCTATTCTATTTTTCTTTATGGCAATGGTGCCGATATCGACAATTCTGCCAATGTCAGATGTGATAAGAGAAAACGTGCGAAGGAGGGTTACACGTCATATCGCGTCAATGTGTTTCTGTTTCGTTTTGACACCTCTGACACAGACAATGACGCAGTCATTTGACTTGATTGTCTTGGCAACGCTATTATTATTGTGTGGGCTCACTCTTTTTTATCCGACTACGGCGAAGAAAAAAGGAGGGTTATGATTTTGACCGGTATGTTTGTAATGTGTATGTTCATCTGATCCCTCAAACTTCTAAACTACTCATCATAATTTGACACATGAGATATCGTTGGAAGCGTTTGATTGTCCGCTGAGTATAAGCTTTGTGTCGTTACGTTACATTAAATTAATTATGGCGCCTACTAGGGGACATAAAGTCAATATTTTTTTTTATTTTCGTTTATGATGCCATGTTCGAATCAAATAAAAGGGCTAAGACCTAGTTTCACCATACACTGCTAGTTAGTTTTAACGTCCCGTTAAATAGACAACGGCCCGTTAAGCGTAGTGAGTGTTTCAATTGTTAGCAAGCTCAGCCAGCAAAAAATACCACAAAAAAAAATCATTTGAAAACATTTTTACGAATTTGACGTCTAAATCGACTAATAGAGAATTACACTGTTTATAGAAGGTTTTGCTTAGACGCCATGACATTTTAATTTGGTTGCATAAAAACGAGAGTGAATGAAAAGTCAGACCGGTCGTTTTTGTTCACTCGATAATAGATAATATCTGCTAGAGGTTTGATTTAGCAACGCCTTGTTAAGATCCCTCTATAGAATGTAAAACTTTTTGACGTCTACGTCAATTTTAACAGAGCATTTGCTGATGACTCGTTTGGTGAAATCGGGTCTTAATTCACAAATTTCAAAAATGTATATATTATAACCCCAAAATAATTTTAATAAAAATAAAAGTTATAAAAACTAAAATTACGACATAACTTTTTTTTTAATAATAAAGTTTTACCAACAGCTTCTGTTTATAATTCATCTTGTTGCAGTTTACAATAGACTCGGATTTACTCAGTCACCAATTACAGAAGCAGCATAGGTGATTAACTTAACACATATAAATACTATTCGAAAAAAATACTGCCTCGTTGGTCTAGTGGTAGCAAGCTCTACTGCTGAACATGAGGTCCTGGGTTCGTTTCCCAGGTCTGGCAAAGTGTCATTGGGTTGGACCGGAGTCTGGATTTGTGCCCGGTTGATGGCAATAGGCTCGCCCCCTATTACATGGAACTTAAAACATAACTGGCGAAATGTGGGTGTACCTACTAGAGGTACACCTCTGCCCAACCCTTCGGGGAAACAAGGCGTGATGTAATGCTATGTATAAAAATAATTGTGACTCTAGAATTTAGTTTGTATAAAATACTTCTTAAACTTAAGATTAAGGCGATTAACACACTGCCACGCACGCGTGAATGCGTGTTTTAACGTTGCTTGTAAGTATCTCCGTTTGTATAGAAAACACGCACAGTCCAACACACAGGAAATGCATCCACGCGCGTTTCATTCAGATCACAGACACGCAACATGCAGCGTGACGCGGTGCAGTGTGATAATCGCCTAAGAACGTCAAGGAATATAATATATTACAAAACAAAGAATATTGCAGTTTTGCCCAATAACATAAGACTAAGGCGCGAACAGTATCAAACACTCTTCTCAGTATCTCAGTATGAACACTTTCTCGTGCGCCTAAGTACATATAGAGGGCAAATCTTATGATTTAAATCTTTGGTTTTAAGTAACTATTTATTAAAAAAAAAACTCTTATTCGTCCAGCAATCAGTCTAAAAAAATTCAAAATCCGATAAAAGAAAAACTTTTATGAAATATTTAAGTGCCTTTGTTTGAAATTGAGTTCATTACTAACTTTTATGTTTTCTACTTAGTTACTTGTTTTGAATACTTTCATTAGAACTCTTTTCCTTTGATTTGAAAGTTTTTAACTTGATTAATAAATACTGTCTTGTTATAATATTAATTGTCATCTTTTTAAACGTAGACGCACTTACAAATGTGAGACACGAAATGAAATATTGATAGTATTTTCGGCTCTCATAGTAAATATTTTTCGCTCCTTTATCCAACATTTTTAAATAAAGAGCATTTTTAACGGCCTGGATGAAAAACTAAAATAATCATCATCATAAAACGAAAAGAAAGAATACATGTCACAATAAGTTCTGAGCTGAACTGACAAATGCTTGCACTGACAGGACAGGTTCACTCAAATCTGTGTGGTTCTTTTCTCAAAAGACCATTTCAGACTAATCTACATGGTCCTCATATGGCCTGACCAAGATTATGTCTGGACTTTAAAAGAGACTGTGACCTCTGAGTTTGTTTCGGCCTTTCTTCTCAGAGTAGTCAGATAGGAAACGCCGAACTCATCTAGCTATTTTTTTTTTTTTTTTTTAGAAGGTGCGTGTAAAAGTGATTCCAATATCCTATTTACAGAATAAAAAATTTCATTTCATTTCATTATATCATTACGCCTGTTATCCCCGACGGGATAGGCAGAGGTGACCCACATTTCACCAGCTATGTTAAAGTCCCATGTAGGAATTGCAATCCGGAAAACCGGGTCCGGTAATCCGGCGGATCCGGCGACTCTAAACGTTTACCGGATCCGGTACCAATATAACAATAGCAATTTTTGGCATAATAATCGCATTGTTGCATGAGTTGGTACCTATAAATGCGTATACGTATTTTGTAGCTTCTCTTTATTAGAAGAACGTAATAGTCTATTGGCAGATGAAACACTTAATACTAAGTATTTGTTTTCTACGATCCTTTTTTCAAAACCAAAGTGATTTTTTGATAATGTATGCACTAAAAATAATTATTTATCGTAAGTTGATTAAACCAAAGAGTCGATTTATAATAAAAACTCATTATTTCAATAATTGTTAGCATTCTCAAATTATTGAGATCGCAGTAAATTGTAATTACGCAAGGTTATATTATGTTAGATTTTACAAAGTGAACTATAATTGTTTAAAGTGAAAAATAGAAGTTGATTTCAATGTTTTTAGGGTTCTGTACCTCAAAAGGAAAAAACGGAACCCTTATTAGATCATATTCACTTCGTTGTCCGTATGTCTGTCTGTTAAGGCCATTTTTCTCCGGAACACGTGAAGGTATCAAGTTGAAATTAATATCAAATACATTCCTTTAATCCCTTTGAGCTCTAAAAAATCCAACTTCTAAATCAACGCAATAAAAAATACGGCCATATATGAGACATATTTTGATACTCGCAAATAAATAAAAAATCATGAAATTTAGCTTCGTGCTAAATTTCATAATTTTTGCACGGTCTCACAGGACATATCAAGGAAAAGTCAGAAAATCGTAAAATAATTTGTCCTAAGTGATAAATGGATCGATATTATTTTGGGTATAAATCGTAGTGTATCAAATTTAATTTTAATCGGTCTATTAGTATCGGAGCTGTTGGCTGTGACAGACGGACAGACAGACAATGACAGGAGTGATCTAAGGGTTTTATTTTTCTTTTTGAGGTATGGAACCCTAAAAATGATAACAAACTTACCTTTGTAGTTTGAGAATTGACCGTCACGTATATCGATATAAGGGAGAACATATCTTTAAACTACAATGCTAAGTTTTTTTTTGGGATAAATTCATCCCAACTCCGGAACCCTTCATCATGCGTGGTCCGACACGCAATTAGCCGGTTTTTTAACAAATGTAATCAACCTTTATTATACACTTACTCGAATAACTCATTAACAGCCCACGGAACGAAAAGGGAATATTATCCTGATTTGATCAATC
This sequence comes from Xanthia togata, assembly GCA_963853775.1. NCBI lineage: Eukaryota > Metazoa > Arthropoda > Insecta > Lepidoptera > Noctuidae > Xanthia > Xanthia togata. The sequence goes on from OY970814.1 coordinate 1,491,236, forward strand.
CGGTTGGATCCGGCCGGTTCCGGCGGGATCGATGAGAATCCAGCCGGATTGGAAATGACGTCGGATTGTAATCCCTATCCCATGTAATAGGGGGCGAGCCTATTGCCACCAATTGGGCACAAATCTGGAGTCCATGCTGTCACTGAGAAATTTCTGATGGAAAAAACCCAATAACACTTTGCCCGGTAACGAGCCCAGGACCTCATAGGACCAGCTCAGTAGTAGCAGTAGCACTTGCGACCATTAGACGAACGAGGCAGTCAGAAGGCTGAAATAATTTTGTCGCAAAAAACAGTAAAATTATTTAAGCGTATAAAAATGGCCCTTCTGTCCCGTACCTACACAATAATTCAGACTGGAGTCAGCGCTGTCCATATAGCATTAGGTAAATTGCTTAGAAAGTAGGAACTATTTCTTTGTGTTTCCTCCATCGACTGTTCTCCCTGTACGTATGTGTTCGTTAAGATTGGCATACACTGGAGTTTGACAGTAGTGTGTTTTAGTGTAATGAGAACTTTTTTTGAAATGTTTTTTTACTATATATTTATGATTTAAGCTGGAGTGTTCTAAGTTCTGTTCACTTGCACCTCGTATGATCTAAAGAATGCCACTGATGCCGCAATCAATGTGGCCACCTAATGGGCTCATACAATCCTAACCATCCTAACTATAATAATATAAATGCAAAAGTGAGTTTGTTTGTTTATTACCCTTTCACGCTAAAACAGCTGAACGGACTTGGATAACATTTTGCACATGGGTACACCATGGCTTAGATTAGGACATGGAATACTTTTTATCCCGATATTCTTACGGAATCAAGACTTACGCGGCTGAAACCAAGGGTCGCTAATATAAAATAATAAAAAATAATAAAAACAGAGAAGTACCAGAAGAACAAGAAGGTGAAAGCGATGATTACATAACTAAAATCCTTCTTTGAATTCCTTCGTCAATAAAATTATCAAAATTAAGGTCATCGGTCCACCTTTTGGGAGACTTTCCATGCTACGTCTTCCGGTAAGCGGTCGCTACTCCAGAACCTTTCGGCCCCATCAGCCATCTGTTCTGCGAGTAATGTGCCCTGCCCACTGCCACTTAAGTTTAGCAATTCTTCGCCAATGACGTTTCAAAAAGACTCACAGTAATCCGAAACAATCCTATGTAAGAATCTAGTGAACACCGACCTTTACTGACTACCCCGAAGTACATACATTATAGATAACAAAGTCGCAACTCAACAGATATAAGTCGATATGTCATTGTTGTGTTACGAATGATCACAACGTCCTTATAAATAAATTGGAACCTGCTTCTTATCTTGTAAAAATGCTTTTTTGGGCTTTCTGGAAAAATTTGAATTATTTTTCCACAAACGTTTCTCGATTTCCAAGAAGTTCACAAAAAAAAGCTTAGTAAATTGGGTCTCTTTGTGTAAGAGCTCATATGGTGAAGTTACTTCTGATTGTACCTATATCTCTTTCTACCGTAAAGCAGCATTGGTGGTTTTATCTGACAGTATAACCACTGACTGAATACCAGTATTTTACATGGAGCGACTGCCTACCTGACCTCCACAACCCAGTTACTGGATAACACGATACCCCTTGATAAGACTGGTTATCAGACTTTCGGGCTTCCGACTACCCGTAACCACACACGAGACATTTCAAAATACAAAGGGTTTTTGTAAAACGGTCACCCATCCAATAAGCGTGCACATGGCCACTTCTATCTCCACTCTATGAATAATAGACATATTTCTTTCTATACATAGTGTCGTTTCTTTCATGCATTTTTGTTCGCGTCGTAGAAATTATCTACAATAAGTTTTTTTTTTTTCATTTCTTTGATGTTCATGCTACTCGTGCAAAGAGTGACCCCGTGGCCACAAGATACACGCGTCTTGTAACAGCAACTGCAGAGAAAAAGTTTAAAGAAGTTTTTTAGAGCATTCCACGAATCATCACGACGCGACTTGTGACAAGTGACGCGCGTGTTAGATTTATACCGATGTAGTTAGTATGTAACTACATATTTTACGTTGTAATATAAAGTAGTAAGTTAATTTGTAATTAAATGTAGTAAATAACATGTAAGATAACATCATTTTAAATTAAATAAGATGTATTTTAATATTGTACAGCAAATAGGTATGCATCAGACACTGTTTTGACGCAACTGTTGTGATTCTTACTTGTTTGTTAGCGGGTATAAAAGAGCGGAGCCACAGTGATATAGCTCAGTTGTTCTTCGACTTTCAAAACGTTAACATCTAAGAACAGACCCTGAGTGGTGTCCATGACCATAATATTAAGTTGCTAAAAGCGAATATAAGGAAATCATTTTGCTTATCGGAAGTTCTGCTTTTATTGTAAAATGGATTGAAATAAGGATCATCAGATCACTTTGGTCAAAGATCGACTGACTAAAATGTTCATTTAAGTTAAATTGTTATTATATCTTGATTATTGCTGATAACTATGATGTTCTGTATGTATTTAAATATCGTTAATGTTGCTACATAAGTGTTAAATCGAATTAAGGAATATTCATATTCTATTTCTTTTCATTGATAAAGTTGTTAGCTTTGAGAAATGGTCCAAAGATTAATGTGATAACAATACTAAATGATAATGTAAAAATGTGTTGATATAATACTTCAAAACAAGCTGCCGTGGAGTTTCTTATCCTTCTTCTCCACGAAGACCTAGATTTGGAACGAATAACTAGCTTTCTCATTAACGATACCTATTTATTGATAAGTCTAATTGAAATAAATGCCTAGTCTTGTCTCCATGTGCTTTTCTTATAATCCTTGCCTACACACCATATTCTTAGATAATAAAATACCTACATAGTTAAATAATGAACTAGTAGGTAACCATTCTAAAATTCAAAAGTTTATAGTTAAGTTGATATCAATGCCCCTTAAATGTATTAATTTCATCCTCCTCCTAACACGTGCGCGTGTCACTTGTCACAAGTCACATGGCTCGAGGCTCTGAACGGGGCCTTTTCCTCACAAGTCTTCGATCGTCGATACGCACATATATTATTAGGAAACCACAAGCCACTTAACATCGAAAGTCATTCACCCACACAGCCTTACCTGTACTAACACTTCTTTAACTCCTTATTCAGGCTGTCAATATATCGGCTAGACTCCTAAAGAGGGTCGGAGTTAGCTGCACTCACGTATATTATATTAGACAGTATGTCTGTCTGTGGTCGGTATTGGGTACCGTTGTCAAATTACTTCTGAGTGAGACCTTGTGGTCTGTTGATCTTGTACGTGTAAAAAGCGTTATTCGTGTATCATTTCGAATTGTGAAGAGAAAAAATTGCAATTTTTTTTTATTATTTGATCTGGTTTTTAGAGAGGAAATCGCAAGAGAAAAAGTCAAGTTGTTCTACAAATAACCAACTTTATGGAAAAAAAGATTGATTTTCCGATTCAATAATATAATAATATATTTTTACTTCTAGTTTATAAGCAGCTTCTGTCCAACAGTGTCTTTCTCTTTGAATTGTATGTAGATTGTAGGTACATTTTAGCAGTAATAGCTTACTATTGTAAGCCAATGTAGAATATTTCTGATGTTGGTTTTGCTTATCAAATAAAAAAATTTATTATCTGGGAGTTATTATCAAAAAATAAGGTCTAGGTACAATTTACAATAACGCTTAAAAAACTTTTTACATTTTGGATGCGAACTAAGCTTCACACTGACGTCACGCAAAATGCTGCATCGCGCAAACAGCGTTTACTGCACGACTGGCATTGTATAAAACATCCCGACCACACAATCGTCGGGCAGTAGCCCACCGGACAACACCCATCTGGTCGGAGGATCCTTTTTTATGGATGATGAGTGAACTTTACACCCTCTTCCTTATACCTCTATATATGCAAAGAACTCAACTTTCTAGCCGTCCTTCTACGATTTCATATTAGGCAAAACGAAAAAACATAAATATTTCTCAGGCGACACGAAAATAACGTTACTTACCGATATTAATTTCACCATTTACACCAACCACTTCCTAAAAGTATGACCTTTTTTCAAACACAATACCGACCACTCTAATCCCGTGTAAAAATAAAAACGATCCTAAAAGCAATACAGAAAAACCTGAACAGGAAAAAGTGTGCAAAACTCTATACTGAGTCAAAAATAATAATTTGGGAAACCATTTCCACTATGATAGTATGAAAGGAGTCATGTCTAAGTGATAGAGGACCCTTCTTCAAAACTAGATGAAATTAATAAAACCTTTTTTTATTTCTCATAAAAGTGAATTCACAGAGTTATCCACCAAGGCTTAGCTGTTCAATAACCAGTCTTATTGTTGCAAACATAAGGTTGGTGATGGATGCATGTGTTTTTAAAGGAGGTATGGTAAAAATAATAAATCTTAGCCCGATTTGAATAACAAAAGTGTATGAAATGCTCTTTGATTCTGAGCGGCCAGTGATAGCAACAGCACTGAGCTATTGTTGAACTCCTCAAAAAAGTTTTATATAATAAAAAAGTTTTTATTTTGAAGCCATTTTTGGGGGTGAATTTACTTAAATATCGCAGCATATACTTACCTACTGATAAAGGGTCTCGTGGCTAAACATTAAAAGCCGCACAGGTCGATTGACTGTTAAGCTGCGCTAGCCATGGTCGGTTCGTGGTAGAGTGACCATCCATTACATATCGTCCCCTCCTTGCCTCGGAAAGCACGTTAAGCGGTCCCAGCTGTCATTCATAGGTCTTTGACAGTAGTTACGGTAGAAGCCCAAAAGTCTGACAACTAGTCTTACCAAGGTATCGTGTAATCCAGTAATAGGTAGTCACTGCATGTGAAATACTGGTATTCAGCTGCATCCAGTTAGACTGGATGCGGACTCCAACACAGTGAAAAAGGCTAGGCAGATTATATACCTAAAAAAAATCTGATAGGTTAAAACTTTAAGGATATAGGCCCTTAAGGTATCGTATCACCGATTCGTCTGTGGCGGCATCAACATCGCCACGTGTGAACTACGATTCAAAAAGACCTGACGTCACACAAAATCCTGACGTCACACAAATTCTGCATTGCGCAATTAGAGTTTACCGCGCGATCGACATATATACAAGCTCCCGACTTCAACCATTGGGCAGTTGCCCGCTAGACACGACACCCGTCTGGTCGGAGGATCCTCCTTTTTCTATAGAGTATGAGTGAACTTTACACTCTGTTCATCCTACCTCCAAACGTCCACTTAGCTTGTTGATTTCCTTCAGACCCGTTTTAAAGGTCGTTGGAAAACTATTTATGAACAATAAATAGGTACATTTAACTTCTCGTCCTTTTTCTATAGCTACACGATAACCATAAATTCTTAAGGTAAATCCACCGTAGAAATTCCAGGAAAACACCATGAAAGCTTGTCGCGCCTTAAGGGAGCTGTAACATAAATACGCCATGAACACAGACCCGCTTTGTGTAATAGAAACCTTGTTTCCAACTATAATTCAGGGTTCGTATTTTTTATGGACACTTCCGGATTCTATCCATCCATCCATCTGTATTTAGAAGGTAAACAAGGAATCCTTATAGTTTTCCCGTGTCCGTCTGTCTGTCTCTCATATACATTAATCAAGCTAACAAAGTGGTAAAATATAATTATGAAAAACCCTTTTTTAGGGTCTCCCCTTGTCTAACTTGAGAAGTATCTATAACCCTTAAGTTCTCCATTCTACTTATCCATGTGTCACAAAAAGTTAAAGTCATACAAACCCTTGTTTCTAATTGTTGTTATTTGCACTAACAAGATCAACTTAATGATGGTGAAAATTAAGTTGATTTCATAATGACTACTATTGAATGATAAAGTTGTAGCGCAAACTGGACTTTATGAGGTGCCATTAAAATATTTATGGTTTTTCCAAAAATTTATACTTGTTTACACGTTTTGAAACGCGAATGTAGTCTTCATTTGTTTTAAAATAAGACTCGCGACATTCTACCTAATCGTATGTCACAAAACTTAATATTAACGTTGCGTAGCAATTACATATTCGTTTCTTTGTGCGATGTTGACAGTCGTACGCGCCCGTGTGTATATACCAGCGAATATTAACATAATGTACTCTACGAAGTACATATATATGGACGTCTGTAAATTCTGAATGTACTGTTCTCTTTGAATAATAAAGATGGATCTTGGAAATTTTGACTTTTACTGTGTTTTTTTATAGGTAAGAATTGTTTGAAAGAAAAGGTAAGTAGTATTTGGGGTCGATCCCTATGATTGACGGATACTTTATATACTTATAAATAAAGTACATTATATTTTATCCCAAATTACATTAAAATCAGTTCAGTCGTTAAAGTGTGAATAACTAACAAATAAAAAACTTAAACTTACAATTTATAATACTTACTATTCCCTGAATAAAAAAATAATTAATTCCGTCAAAAAGATTTTTCCCGACGGCAAACTAAGGTCGGAAAAGTTCACCGAATGAATTGATAACGTTGAACGAATGAATGAATGAACTAAGTTTATTTCGACGGCAGCGGTGCAGTAAAATGTATAGGAATTATTGCAAATTCATTTTAAGTTGTATTCGGTGACGTTTTAATGAAAACTGCAGAAATTTTGGAGAGAAAATTGAAATTATTGGTTTGAATACGAGCGTGGTAATGGAGCGGTTGATAAAAAAAAATTAAATACGGTTGGTGCAGTGGACTGCTTCGTTGGTACAGTGGTCGCTAGCGTGACTTCTGTGCATTTGGTCCTGAGTTCGGCTCGAACAATATTATCATGTGCCTGCCTTTTCCCAATTACTTATGTTCAGGTCGGCTTCCAGTCTAACCGGATGCAACTGAATACCAGTATTATATCTGACCTCCACAACCCAGTTACTGGGTAACACGATACCCCTTGGCAAGAGTGGTAGTCGTCTACGGCTTTTTTTTTTTTTTTTTGGTTGGGAAATCATCAAATGACGTCTCCCGCTCTGGGTGGAGCGGGAGGGCGTGTCAGACTCTTACTGACTAAAACGCACCCGTGTTCCTTTTGTTGCCTGTGCAATGCCAGGGGGCCACAGTATCCCTTTCGGACTTTCCCGCAACCCCGGCAGGCAATGGTCTCATCGGACCCCTTCACTCGCTGACACTCTTTGAGGCGCGCGTGGAACACAACGCGCCGTCGACCCGAGCTTGGTCCTTACCGGACGGCGAGCTACCCAGTGCTCACTGTCCGCAAGCCCGCGCCTACGGTGGCCGGGAATCGGCAATAGATTCCAGACGCCCAGGACGTCTCCTCCTGCGGCGGCTAGGGGCGTGAGAGCGCGAAATTTGCCTCTCCCTCACGCGCTCCGCCTCCTCCTTTGCCAGCATTACTGCTTCGCAGAAGGAGGTGACGGCCTCCCATGCCCTCTCGCTCTGCACCATGACCTGGACCAGGGCCGGACGCGGGAGATCCCCGCCACCGATCGCCTCCACGAGGACACGGCGCTGCTCTGCCCAAGCCGGGCACACCTCCACCGTATGCTCCACCGTATGCTCCACCGTGTCCTCCGGGCGATCCACGCAGTGATGACACCCGGGCGTTTCCTCCCGCCTTATCCGAAACAGGTACCTCCCGAAACAACCGCCTGACGCAGGTCCGGTGAGGACCTGCGTCAGGCGGAAGGTGAGGACGCCGTGGCGCCTCTCCAGCCACTCCTCAAAGAGGGGACTTATCGCCGCAATAGTGGCGTGCCCAGCACTGGGTTGCGACAATCGCACTCTCCATGACGTGACGCCACGAGATCCCGTCGGAGCTCTGTCCGCTGTGCAATCATCTACGGCCTAACGTGCTTTCCGAGGCACTGTTGGTCTCTGTATGTACCGGATAATCACTCATCTAGGTACCGACCTCGGCAAGCGTTGCTCAACCTTGAAGACCCGCGCGATTGTTATTATTTAGCCATAAACAGTCGGTTCCAACAACAAGCTAAGTATATTTTGTTCTTCCGTGTGTTGTAATTTTCACGTAATTGTTTACGTATGATCACTTTGATCATAAAGACTTCTAACTTAATCATCTTTTAGGCACTTTTATCTTTTGAAATGTTCTATCTGTAAAAACAAAGTTCGTGGGTAAATATTTTTCAGCCCCCGTACGGCACTTAAGGGAAAAAACATCTCAATTAAAAGTTTCAACAATGATTTTTCGTCTTTTAACTTAACTTTGCCTTCAAGGTTTGGTTGATCAATCTGGTTGTGAAACAATAATAATGCTATGTTTATTTTAGTGAGGGCCTCTTCTCATTAACAGAAACTACTAACATTGAACATGAATGATGTACTTAACCAATATTTTACAACATTTTGATTTAAAAGAGTGTCCGTGGAGTTTCTTGTCCGTTCTTCTCCATAGGATCCTACTACGCTTTGGAATGGGCAACTAGCTTCATCTTTCTGACTGACCGACTCGTTGATAATTCAAAAGTAATTACTTACCTGTATTTGGTTGAATTTAAATAAATGGTTTGAGTTTAATTTGATCATCATACTTGCTTTTCACATGTTAACAATCATTTAAGACCAAAAACTTTAAGTTCAGTATTTTCCTATATGATAATTATGTTTTACTTTGTCTGTGATGATTTACAAAAGCTACATTACGATATTACTTGATGTTCTTTTGCTTAAAATGCAGGTTCTGAAACTGTAAGGGCTGGTGATCTGGTCAAACTAAGGCGAAACCCGCGCGGGATGCGGGACGCGACTATTCGTGACTTTTTATAATTTAGTTTGTACATTGGTGCCGATTCTCTTGTCACAAATGCGTCTAAACTAGACTAAAAATCACCAAAATTTATTTGACTCCTATCAAACGATTATTTCCCATTCTGAAATAGACTAAAGTGGCACAACTTAACTACCTATATTTTAGTTTGACAGCACTAAGATTGTACTGAGATTTTAATTTAGTGAAAATGACAATTTTGCTATTCTGAATTTGACGTTTTTCACCTAAAATTTTAATTTCTAACTTTTTCTGACTATTTTTAATCGCCACCGAAAATGGTGTGGAATATTATTAGCTGTCATGAACTTAAATTCACACGAACATCTCGACTTCGGGTGCAAAAACAGTACTGTACTGGATTTTTTTATTTTCTTTTGCTTGTATCTCGAAAATGGTGTGTCCTCTCGCAAAAATAATGAAAATTTTGACCCCCTTTATAAAATCCTTAAACCCCTAATACTCAACACGTAGGTATTTAGAGACTTTTTACTACAGAATATCTTTAAGATTCTCATAGCCAAAAGTAAGGAATTTTAGTTATAGTTTAGTTAGTTTAGTTCGGTGTACAAGAGAATCGGCACCATTGGCACCAGCGAATTTCTTCCTGCATTCAGCGAGGGATTTACCTCAGCTTAACCACAACCCACCACGACACCCATTTTGAGACATGCGCGTATCATTAATGTACTTTTATTGTAATTACAACCAATACATATGAGTTCTAACGTGAGACCAAACATCAGAGCTCACACAAAATTATCATATCACCCTCAACTCGGCTGCTACAATATTTTAAAGGCCAAATAAGTCTCAGCTGCATTCTGAACCATTCACTTTGAATAATTGAATCAGTTTGACGGAACCCCACGAGCCCCACGTACCCCGCTAACCCCGCGGGCCCCGTACCTGCTGTTTTACGATTCACTTGGTAATTATTCAGAGGAGAATCGCCCGGGGAGCCTGTAGTTCATGAGACATCACTGTGCTTCGTGCAACATTTATTTGGTAACTTTGTGAACATTTTGATGTTTGGAACGAAGGTGGTACTTAATTATTTTGGATTTGGAGTTAGTGTGAGATGGATCAAAAGTATTCTTCATTGTGCTTTCATTTTTAATGGCGTTCGGTATGTGATATACCTACCTATGGGAATGTCGCGATAAAAGTGTAGGTTGGTGAAGTTGAGTGACCTCGTACCTAAATATCGTCACTAGGAAGCAATTAATGAACCCCTAATGTATTTGTAATCCATGTTACCTAATTATTGCTAGGAAAGTACAAGTTTTTTTGGATTAGGAAAACTGGAACCCTTTTTTTTTTTTTTTTTTTGTGGGTGACGTTTTCAAATGACGTCTTCCACTCTGGAACCCTAACCTAAACTTATAGGATCACTCGTGTGTCTGTCTGGCTGGGTGTCTGTTTTTCCGTCTTTCACAGCTTTTTGCTCAGAATCCACTGGACTAATTTATTTTGAATTTGGTACACATATGAATTTCTGTGACACGCACGTGTAAAGTAAATAAATTCATTTTGAATATGGGGGTCACTTTTCGGGGGCAAAAAGAAAAAAAAAAAAAAAAGGTTTTGCAAACTTTACCGTGTGACATATCAAACGAAAGGACTTGTTGTGATCTTCTCAAATATTTTTATTAAATAATTTTATAATAAATTTTAACTAAATTATACATACTAAAAATGAACGTTTATCACTCCTTTCATTTAATTTTTCAATAATTCAAGTGAGCAAGTGAATGAATGATGCCGAGTGCCGAAATCCAACATCGTTAGATGGGTTTACTAATAAGTTAATTTTTAACTTTTCATTAATTCTGTGTTTGGAAAGTTCCACTTTGAGGGAAATATGGCTGAATGAAAGGCAAAAATTGACAAAAAGTGAAGCAGTAAACAAGCACATATTACATTCTTAGAAGTGATTACAGGTAATTTGTAAAATAAAAACCGGCCAAGTGCGTGTTGGACCACGCACAATGAAGGGTTCGGTAGTTTGGATGAATATAAATCTCCAAAGTTAAAAAACGTGGTCTCCCATACATTCCAACTGCAAATCAAAGTTTGCGCGCACAATATTCAGAGATTTATCATGTTATTTTAAGACTTCATAGAGGTTTTTCTGTAATATACGCGTAAAGAACCACCCTCTAAATTTAAAAAAAAATCTGTTGTTTCAGAGATAAGGGGTAAATTTTCAGCGAATTTCTTAAATATCTTTAAAAGTATTTATTATAAAATTAAGCATAAAAAATATATATTATATTTAAGATTCTCAAAACAGACTCTTTCATTTGATATGGCTATGGTACAGTTAAAAGTTACAGTCCAATTTGTCCAGGCCAGTCTCGACATAGATAACGATCGCTATACGACCGAATTCTGTCGCAAAGTCGTAATGGCGTCTCAAGACGCGCGCGACGTGCTTCACAAGCACGGGATTTTACGTGAAAAAATAATTTAATCCTTTAAAATTCATTTAAAAATACAATATTTTATAGAAGTTATTGTAAAAGCGTAATGTAGGACATTTTATACCCTGCCTTGCGGGAAAGTCCGAAAGGGATACCGTGGCCCTAGCAACGTACAGGCAACTGAAGGAACACGGGTGGGTTTTAGTCAGTAAGAGTCTCCAGCTCCGCCCAGAGCGGATGAAAAAAAAATGACATTTTATACCCAATTTTTTTCTACCTCTAGAGGGTTAAACAAAATCGGGATATAATTTTAGGATAACATGACTAACTAGGATTCATAAGCACCTCTTTTTACCCGACTTCTAAGAATGTTAAAATCCCCAGATTACCTTACAGATGGCTACCGAGAAACACGTTGTACTACAACGTTACACAGCTCCATTCATTCAGTTGTGTTGCATTGAACCTAAAGCTAAGTACACACAGCGCGGTGTTTGCAGCAGAGCCATGCTGTTGGGCTGAGTCTCTTGTACAATGAGTGGCTTTGTTCTGAGTCGAGTTGACAGACTTTTACGTACTAAATGGTGATCCCATTTTATTTTGTTCTGGATTGTGCTACCGCGTGGTTAAACATAGCTATATTATTAATCTTTTTGATAAATTATTTCGATGACTGAAGTGTACTACAATACTGCCTAATATTATTACTGCACTATACTTAGTCTGGCCATAAATACTGTTACAATTAAAAATAAGAAAGATATTACATTTGAATTTGGAATTTGTCATTTTTATACGATTGTTTATTGAGTTTTCTAATTTTGGCGCCAATACATTGTACAATATTTTGCGATATTAAAATGGAGTGGGGTGATTGCATTACACAAAGTTGGTATGGAGCCTAATGCAAATTTGAAATCTCTCCATACGCATGGTATTAATCAAATGTTTGTGTACCGGGCTATTAATAGGTACAATGAGGCTGTTTGTGACAGAAAAAGATCTGGCCGTCCACGTAGTGTTCATACGAAAAAGGTGCAGTAAGGGAAAGAATTCGAAGAAATCCTGTCCGAAAGCAAAACATTTTATCTCGGAAAACAAGGCGTGATATTATGTTAGGTATCAAAACATCGGCACAAGTGTATTAAGATACCATTCTTGAGGAGGTAGTTAAGCCCCTTAACAACACCATATTCAATAACCAAGTATGGTCCTTCCAACAAGACACGGCGCGGGGTAAGCTTGGTCCTGCGTGGACCGAGTCTTGGTTGGAAGTGAACGTTTCGGACTTCATCAGAGCTGAAGACTGGCCGTCGTCTAGTCCCGATCTTAATCCTCTGGATTATGATTTATGGTCAGTTTTAGAGAGTACGGCTTACTCTAAACGCCATGATAATTTGGAGTCCCTAAAACAATCCATAATACGATTGGCAGTGAAGAATTTTCCCATGGAAAGAGTGCGTGCTTCTATTGATAACTGGCCTCAACGTTTAAAGGACTGTATTGCAGCCAATGGAGACCACTTCGAATAAACTTTTTATATTTTAAATTGTTTTATATTTATGTATTAAACTAACACACTGTAAAAGCAATAAGTATTATTTGCAATAAAAATAAAAAATCTTCGTGACAATATTTATGGCAAGACTATGTTTGTCACTCAATCAACCTTTAACGGCTGAACGAATTTGGATAAACACACAGATATTACCTACCTGTATTTACGTACAGGAATCCTTTGTTTCGAGATGTATAAACTAGTTTCCCTAAGATGCGAGTGAAACCGCGGGAAAAGCCTAGCTGTTTTATATATTTGCCTTGTATTATTAACATAGTGATTTCTTTTGGCAACTACACTTAATATTTTTCCTCCTCTTAAAAAGATATCCAACCACATTTTTTGCTCCGAACACTATATTTATAAGGGACATATTGCAACAAATTGCATATTTATGAATCTCGCTGAGAAATGCGGCGGATGATAAATATCTGGCGGATGTGACGTCACGACACACGCTTCCTCTGCAGGTGAACTTAGCGCGCTCGGAGAGGAGGTTTAGGAGGTACGGGGACGATACGGTTACGATTGTGATGTGACTTAATAATTATCGACACCTCCGTGGCAAAAAGACAAAATATAGTTGTGTATTAACAAAAATGAGACATGTAGTAATTAGGTGGCAAACAAGCCGACGGTCCACCCGCTGGTAAGTGGCCTACTTCGCTTGCAGACATGTGCAATACTAAAGACAAAAGTCTGCAAGGTTTACAATAAATGTGTTACACCGACCCATGCGGCACCGACGACGCTTAGCCCTTTTTCCTATGGACTATGCAGAAACTACAGAACGAAAAATTATAATTCTCAATAATCAGCTTGGGGTCGGTTTGCAGTCAAACTTGGTGGTATGGATAATCCCGTTACTTTTAATGTAGGTTGGCTGGTAGCTGATGATATTTTTTAAATAATAAAGAAATGTTCCACAGTAACACCGGAGGGCCTGAACATAGTGCATTCTATTGGCGATACTGATGATGATGGAAATAGTGATAGCCTAGTGGTGTGACCGTCAGACTGACAAGTCGTAGGTCTCGAGTTCGAACCCAAGACCTCTGACTTTTCGGATTCATGTGCGTATTATACAATTATCACTTGCTCAAAAAACGGTGAAGGAAAACATCGTGAGGAAACCATGCCTGAGAGATATTTCTCGACGGCATGTGAAGCCAAGTCAGAGGCCCATGGGCGGCTTTAAAACTCTGACACCAGGTTAGTTTACTAACCACACGAAAAGAAGAAGATGGAAATACAAGTCATACATATATGTCATGTATGATTTGTATTTCTAAACGTATATAATATAATACATATAAGTAATAAAAATATAATAAAGAGCAAAGATTAGATTTTTTGTTTGTTTGTATCTTTGTTTGTCACGCTTTCACGTTAAAACAGCTGAACGGATTTTAATGAAATTTGGCACATGGGTAGACCATGACCTGGGTTAGGAAAGATAATTAGTTAGTGATACTTTTCATCCCGAAATTCTTACGAGATCGAGACTTATGCAGGTGAAACCGCGGAGCGCAGCAAGCCTGAAATATGTTTTTATTATTATTACTATAAGCTACCGAAAACCTAACGTCAATCCTGTTGAAACTCGTTGTAGAAATATAAAACGGTTGCCACTTGTCTAGGCGCTCAGCTTCTACTTTATTTTTAGCCACATGTTATGCAATACAGTTATTTTTCTGAATAATAAAAACGTCGACGATGATACCTTAATTCTGGAACTTTTTATTCCAAGTCGTCAGCTCTAAAAACACTAGAGTTAAATATTTCAGTCGGAGAGTGAAATATTGCTGGTGATATATACATAAATGTTATATTTTTAATATACTCGTGAATGACACTAATATATCCGTTAGTAGAGATAATATAGTGATCCTTTTTATAAAAGTTGTATTCAGGGATTTTATTGGAAAGCTTACGTACAGATAGAAGATACAAATTGAGGTATTTTATAAGGAAGGCAATTATCTTTTGTGTGAATCCCGTAAAGAAAATAGTCCACACAGCTTCAACAACACAATTTACTTGAAATCAGTTTTTTTTAAATCGAGTGCACAGTATTTAAAACTGCTGCCTCTGACTACAATGTCATCAGAAGCAAAACAAACACAATTTTACTGAATCTATTATACCTAGTTCTAAACACAGAACTTAACAAAATTACAATATACCATCATACTCATGAAACATGATAGACTAAATCACATTGAATTACTTCGTAACCTTACTACGACGACCTAACGTAGTTACGTAGCCTCGTAGTCTCGTAGCACAGCGCTACGTCGTAGCAAATTCTACGAAGCTACGCCGTACCGGAGAGCGTAGCTAAGTGGAGTCTACGACAAAGGATTTCGGTTAAATAGTTTCATTCTGTTGATATTGTTGTGAGAATGTTGTAGTTGTATAGTTAAGAAAAGTTATTGTTAAGTAGCTACTTGAGATTAAGATGATTTGTTTGAGTTAAAAGGAAGCGTTTTGCGCATGCAGTTATTTTAGCTAATTATCTTCTTATCTCTCTCTAATCTTTTATATCTGTATTTTTTTTCGGGGAAATAAGGAGTGACTTATGACGTTTGTGAGTAACATAACGCCCAGATTGCTACTAAAAACGTCCAATAGACAAAATTAATAACACCTACCCCTCCCGGGGATCGAACCGACACCACCACGCTCCGAACTCGTGCTTTCAGCTAAAGTTCGATCTATAACATTAACGTGATTAATTTACAAATGTTATAAAACTACCCTCAAATGTGATTATCATTTGACGATAGTAGATGAAAAATCAACCATCAAACTGACAAAACGTAGAAATCATGCCATATCATAACAATCACGAATACTTAATAAAACCTTACTGATACAGTTCAGGCACAATCAAAGAGTTCTTTCAATACAGCCTTCTGTTTATGTATAACTCAGAACGACTTTGAGCAAACAAATAACAGGTCGATCTGTGACGAACTTGCTACTGCACAACTTTATTCATTTTTTCGCAACACGTCGACGTTGGGGTACGAATGAAGCAAGGTGTAAATAGGCATTTAGGTTTTTTGTTAGTTCCTGCTTTAATGAAATGAGTATGTCGTTCCGTCTCTTTCTGCGTGAGACAATATTTCTGATAACACATCAATTAAAGGAGAATTGCTTATAGCGTGGAAAAAAGTTTAAAATTAATGGAATTAATTAAGAAACACCGATGTAATACGACTTTTTGATCCCGATACCCAAAAAATGGCTGTGTCAGTCTTTACAGAATACAATAATTTCAAACAAAGTCTATCAGTACCTACTTTACTTGCGTAAAACATTTTTTTTTCACATTCCGAAAGATTTTGAAAGAAATTCCTAATGCATTGCTTCATAAATATGTTTTAAAAATGGGAAGGAGCTTGTGGCTAAGTAATAACAGCCGCACGGGCGATCGATCAGGTTAAGCTACCCTTGTCGTGGTTGGTCCGTAGATGTGTTGGATCGTTGAGTTCCCTTCAAAATGGTTGAGCTAAACGGTGCTGATCCATGCGTCATGTTCGTGAACGGGCGCCATCAGTAGGGACTGGTCATCTCTTATCTGCCACGGCTTATTTTAATTTTTGAATTGTTTTTTTTTTTTTTATTACGGACGCTTTTTACGTACACGTCTTTCTACATTGTTCTCACATGTATAATTTCAACATGAATGATGTAAACAATATTTTGTAAGAATATAATTTTTTTTAAAAGAGTGTCCGCGGAGTTTCTTGCCCTTTCTTCTCCATAGGAACCTACGCTTTGGAATGGGCAACTAGCTTCATATTTCTGACTGACTGACTCCTTGACAATTCAAAAGTGCCTGTAAATGGTTTAATTGAAATAAATGCTTTGAGTTTGAGTTTGATGGTGACCATCCATTACATATCGATATCCCTCTGTGCCTCGAAAAGCACGTTAAGCCGTTGGTCCCGGCTCTCACTTGAAGAACTTTGACAGTTGTTACGGGTCGTCAGAAGTCAGAAAGTCTGACACCCAGTCTTACCAAGAGGTATCGTGTTTTAGGGGCATGAGGAACAGGGTGTAAAGTTCACTCATCCACCATAGAAAATGGCGGATCCTCCGACCAGACGGGTGTTGTGTCTGGCGGGACGACTGCCCGACTGTTGATGTCGGATAGTCTTATATCGTATATGTCGTTCGCGCGGTAAACTCTAATTGCGCGATGCAGGATTTGTGTGACGTCATGTCTTTGATGCGTAGTTCATATGTGGCGGTGTAACCGCTACAGTGTTACCCAGTAACTGGGTTGTTGAGGTCAGCTAGGCAGTCGCTCCATGTAAAATAATGGTATTCAGCTGCATCCGGTTAGACTGGAAGCTGGCCCCGACATAGTTGGGAAGAGGCTAGGCAGATTTAGACTATGATAATGATATATGATGTTTTTAAAATGTTTGAAAAACGCTATTTATTTATTTATTTATATTTCAGATAACATGATCCATTTTGTTAGTGAAATAGTGGTTAAAGCTATGTTAGTTCACACATAAACGCATACAATGTTTGAAGAACGGACAGTCATACCTGTCCGCTATCACACTCAGGATGCTGTTGCTACTCACACGCACTCTGTGCAGCAGTGACGCCGCTTTCTTGCGTAAGATTGCCGCGAAACCATCTGTGCGTGCCTCCATGAACATGGCGGAAGCGCTGCAAAAGGGAGGGAGCCTCAGCAGCATCCTGAATGCGTTATTGTATTGGACCCGCAGAGCATTGACAGCCTTTTGCGTATAAGCTGTCCACAGGCTGCTGGAGTAAAACGTCTGACAAAAGGATTTAAATAACAAAATTTTAACCTCTTTTGTGCAGCGGGCAAACCTGCGGGCCAGCATATTAGCCCTGACTGTCAACGCTCTGCGTTCCCTTTCCATGTCACTTCCATCGTTCAAAGAGTCCGTGACTATATGTCCCAGATATTTGAATTCATGGACTCTTCGAAGTTCAGTCTTACATAACACAACCGGTGGAACCTTATCCAATCTCCTGCATCTAGGAGCAAAGACCAAGAGCTCGCTCTTTTTCACGTTATACTGCAAGCCATGGCTGGCAGCAAATGTCTCACACATTAGCAACAGTTCTCTGAGTGCACTGATAGATGGAGCCAGCAGCACCATGTCATCCGCATAACTGATGTTATTTATACAAACTCCATCAACATGGCATCCGATAGGCCTCCTGCTGAGTCCATCTATCAAAGATTAAAAAGAAGTGGAGAAGATATACCCCCCTGTCTCACCCCGCATCCCAAAGTATATGGGTCCGAGAGCACCCCGTCCCATTTAACATAATTAACCTGCCTATTGTACCAATACCCAAGAACAGAACATAACTCCCTAGGCACATTGGCATCACGTAACTTCTTCCACAGGACATCATAACAAACCATGTCAAAAGCCCTGCTCAGGTCTAAGAAACAGGCATAGACTGGCGTTTTTCTGTCCACATAATATCCGACTGTGTGCTTAAGGCTAAGTATCGCAGTCTCTGTGGACAGGCCAGGTCTAAACCCGAACTGTCCATCATGTAGAAGTATATACTTAGCTAGGTGGTTATCAATTAGCCTGTCCAGGACTTTTGCCATGATGGTTGCCAAAGATATCGGCCTGTAATTACTTTTGTCGGTTATGTCACCAGTTTTATTTTTTATCACAGAGACAACAATTGTTTTCAAAAAATCTGGCGGCAAGTATGAATGTGAAATACACAGTGAGTAAAACATAGATAAGACCCTGGGTAGATGCGTACCCGCATGCCTGAGGTGCTCGTCGCTGAGGCCGTCATGACCCGGGGATTTACCCCTACTCATACACTGAATAATCTTTCTTACTTCCTTGGCAGAGACCCTGACAAGATTTTCCGGGGCCCGACCGTCCTCAGCATCGACCACATCAGTCACAGGTTCCCGTAATAAAGGTTCCACCAGGAAGTGGGTTTTAAACAATTCTGCAATTTTCTTAGGCTCAGAAACCCCTGCCACCTGAGTTGGACGCCCGGGCTTAACATTTTGAATATTGTTGAATTGTCAACAAGAAACGATATTGGGAATGTGTTTCGGAATTCCCTCAATTAAAAAAAAATCTTACTGGTTAGGTGCGCAGAATACCTTGAACTGGCACGCTATGTCACTTACGCGTGCGCGCTACATCTTATCTGCACCCTCAAGCAACTGGCAAGGGGAGCGAATAGGATTAGCGGAATCAGTAAGCAAGGAAGTAAAGTTGTCGGAACTGAGTTTATCAGCAAGTTGTGAGAATGGAGGTGGAAGTCTGAGGCTCAGATTTGTTCGTATGTGTTAGTATAAAGAAAACATATTGAATATTGTTTCTGATAACAATATGATCTGTATTATGATTAATGAATGTCAAAAAAATCTCTTGTTAACTACTACAATAAATCTAAAATCTGCCTAGCGTTTTCCCAACTCTGTAGGGGGCGGCTTCCAGTCTTATGGGATGTAGTTGAGTACCCGTATTTTACATGGAGTGCTGTCTATCTGACGTCCACCACCCAGTTAAGTACTGGGTAACACGATACCCCTTGGCAATACTGGTTGTCAGACTTTTGGGATTCTGACTATGAGTAGTCAGAAGCCCAAAAGTCTGATAGAAACAACTGTCAAAGATCTGCGAATGTCAGCTAGGACCAACGGCTTAACGTGCTTTCCGAGGCACGGAGTGGTCTTGATAATATGTAATGGATGGTGACTCATCTACGATCCGACCGTGGCAAACGTAGCTTAAGCTTCAATCGACCACGAACTTCTCATGTTGTGTGTGAAAAGTCATAGTAGTTGACATGAGAAGTTCGTGGATATAAAGTAAAATAGCAAAAACCAATAATTAAAACTGTTTTAAAATCCTTTTCAATTTAATCAGTTGACCATTCATGCCCCCACCCTGGCGCGAGCCAGCCTGTGCCGCTAAGCCTGTAGCTTTAACTTCGTTTCCAAATGATTTTAATCTGATCCAGCCTATCCCTTGCTGTCCTCCCCCAGCGAGCCCTTAGCCGAGCCCTACGCGTGTCATCGCTTAGTTTATAAGTTTTTTGCCCTGGCTGGAGACCTTAATTTATTAAAGGTAGGTTGACCTGAAAGATGCAATTTAAAAAAGACAACAAAAAAAACATAATTACTGAAACAATAACAAATACACGAGATTACAAACACATTTTGGATTAGACATAACATGTATGCCATCGTCTCCAATTAAGCTCGATATTAAGCTTATCAAGATCAAGTATGATGGCCCAATGGCCTCATCTCTCATGCTCGAGGTTGTGGGATCAAGTATCAATGTGACTTTTTCAATTCAAATGTACTTTCTGAGTTTATCTTACTGACATCGGTGAAAAAATATCGTGAGGAAAATATAAGTCTGATATCACCAACCCGTCTTGAGCAAGCGTGGTGATCAGTGCTCGAGCGTTCTCTGTATGAGAAAAGGGCATTGCCCTGCAGTGGGACAGTAATAGTCTGGTATTATAATTATGTAATCATATTATTATAGGTATAAATATCAGGCTAGAAATTCACGTTATAAGTGCAACGTGCAGTCAAATGTTATCATAAAATTGAAGCGCTTATTAATTCGAATTCACCAATCATTTTTCCATTGCCTTAACAAACAGATCATGCCACTTGAAAACAACATTTACATCTTAATAAAGCCATTCTTAACGCCACAGCACCGCATTGACTCGCGAACTCCACCCTTGACTGAAACAAGTTGTTCCAGCGCTCCCCCATTCCTCCCCCTCTGAACAATTAGCCACTGCATTAAAACAGAGACAGGAGGAACTCGTTATTATTGTGATGTTTCAATTTCTTTGGCGATTTGTTATGTTAAGGTTGAGATGAAAATGTATCTAACTTTGTATAAAAGTACAGAGCAAAGTCGCTTGTCATGTCTGTTTGTATGACCGATTAGATCTCCTAAACTGCATAATGAATTTTGATGCGGATTTTACCATCATTTAGAGCATTTATTCCGGGACAGTTTCTGTATAACAAATTGACATTTTAGTTTTTTTTTTAATTCGCATTACACCCGTGACTCAGCAGTGAGCAGTGGTAGCCCAGTGGTAATGGACCGAGTTGTAGGCCGTTGGTTCGAACCCAGACAGGCGCATTACTTTGTGTAAATTATTTCATCACCACTGCTCTCAAAACGGTGAAGGAAAACATCGTGAGGAAACTGGCATGTCCTAGAACCAAAAATTTGAAGACATGTGACATCCACCCACCCGCACTGGGCCCGCGTGGTGGATTACGGCCCACTCTCTCTCACAGATAAGAGGCCTGTGTCCAATTTGAACATTAGTGGGCAGTAGTCAGTAGTGGGCCACTCATTTGAATATAAATAAAGTAACAAGGTATCTTACCTACCTATAAACACATCAAATAATAATGGTAAAATCATAGTGGTCTCAAAGCCTATTTTGATGTTTAACGATGGAACACAACAACCAGCGACAATCGACTAACTCGGATATAAACACAAGTGAATTAATTGTTACAATTATTAATGTCCGTCTGTGTCTGTCTGTTTGTAACGCCATCACGTGAAAACGACTGTCTGGATTTTAAGGAAAAATTTATTTCATAGTTATTAGCCCAACTGCCTGTATCTGCCTACCGCCACGGGGAGGCGTGAGTTTAAGTATTTATATATGTACTAGGCTAACAAGTAAATGAATAAATAATGATAAATAGGTACCCACTTACAGCCATAAATAATTGTACTGAGAAAGCATAGCGATTATGGCAGTTTATACTCAACTAGCAAGAGTTACACTACAGACAGTACAGACAGAATGAAAAATGCGCTCACCGATACCCAGTGAACAACACTTGAAACTGATAGCCCAATAGACCGGCATGGCAACTGTGGGTGATTGGCTCCATCAATCAACTGTACCGCCATACACTTCTAATTGGCTCACACAGTCTGATTGCGGACGTCAGATTGGCTAGCATAGGGTTAACTTAGTGGGGGGGGTGAACTACAAAATGCGTGACGTGTTGATTAAATTGA
This sequence comes from Xanthia togata, assembly GCA_963853775.1. Lineage (NCBI taxonomy): Eukaryota > Metazoa > Arthropoda > Insecta > Lepidoptera > Noctuidae > Xanthia > Xanthia togata. Next base: position 1,513,076 of record OY970814.1, read on the forward strand.
GTTTCTGTTTGCTAGTTTTTTTGTTTGTCTACTTGTTTGTTTGAGAAATAGAGTGTTTTGCTTAAATATTATTTATGTTGCAAATATTGATGGGATTGTTTTATAAAAATCTGTATAATTAAGTATACATATTGTGCTCTAGGTATTTACTTTAAAAAAACCGGAATTTAATTAAAACATTATAGTTTTTTGGCAGCATGACTCCAGCATTACTAATGACACAAAGTATATATTTACGTTTTATACGATACACCCAGCAAGAAGAACCTTGACTAATTCTTACTATGAGCTACGTGAAGAAGAAGATTTGTGGAAAAAAAAATATTGTTGGAAAAATGAAGAAGTGATTCTTCCATCCTTGTCACGCAAAACTATCATTGTATTGAATGGGGCGAAGTTACAATGGCGTTTCTGTCTTATGTCGTCAAATGGTAGCAGTGCTGTCTCTGTTCAGCATAGGCTTTAAAACTTCGCATTTTTTTTAAATATAAAGATACATTGTTTTGTTCAAACATGTGTAATACATGAATATGCACATGTAGATGGAAACATAATAATATTTTTTTAAATATTTAAGTTATTTAAAAAAAATGTAGCCTGTCTCAGTTCTAGATTTCAAGAAATATAATTTAATATCCAGTCGAAAATCATTAACTAATTAACCACCGAACGAAAGAAAGAAAATACATTTATGTAGCACAGCCCAAAATAAACGAACGCCGAACTGGTTATATGCATTACTAAGCTTTCACACAAAACACAGCAATAAGTCATGCACCGCCGAATTCAAGCTAAAATATTATACACAATATAATAAAGTCCGCAAATGTAAAAGTTAGTTCAAAACGAAATACGAGTACTCACAGGACAACAACAACACGTTTCAGTGATAAAGCGTGTGAAAGAGCCCGGTTTTAATGTAACAAGGTATGAAATTTTTAATACGGTCTTTTTGACCGGGTTTCGCAGTTGGAGGGTTAATTTGAATATTGGAATTCACTTTTTAAGTTTATTTTAAGGGGGATCTGTCAATATAGCGAAATTTCTTGTTTTACGTTATATGTTGATCAAAACTCACAAACATATTTCAATGAAAAGTGACATTTTGACTGTGACAAACTTCGAATCAATTAAAGAACATATTAAGTGCGGTGGACGGAACGTCTCTCTGCATTGCCGTCGAAACGTGACGTTGGCAGAATAATCAAAATCGGCTCAATTTACATAAAAATAAAGTGCGGTGTGCGTCTTAAGGTTGCACCAAATGGGAGTCCAGCTCAGCATGTGCCAGGCAAATATACCTGACGCTGATATTCTGCTGAATCACAGTAGTGACATAACTACCTCAAAATAAATACACGAATTTATTTTCAATTCATAAAATCCAATTTGTTAATCATACACAACAGTACATACATTCGGCAATTTTTTGTAATATAATTAATAATAATGTCAATTTGTGAAGTGAATTTATGTTAATATACCCGAAATTCAAATGATTTTAACTATAGTATAAACATACGTCAAAAATTGCAAATGAATGGGTGACTCTTAGTTGAAACATTCTGTAAATCTACAGCTTATCTTTCACCAATATTTTCCTTGCTTTTCTTAGATTCAATTATTAAATAAAGCTTGCAAGACTTAAAACACAAACCTGTTTTATAAAATTACTTTGCCTCGCTGAATAAAACACAAAAAACAGCACGATATCGATTCTATAACAAAAGAGAAATATAATATTAAGCTGCTATTTAAGGCTCATTTACATAAGGATAGTTTCTCGTCCGACGAGAAACGAGAATGTCGAATATCGGACACAAGTGGTTTGCAGTCATCGCACTCGAACAAGGAATTAACTATTAGTAGTTGTTTTAAGTTATCGCCTAAGTACACATTGTGGAATACAATAAATGATTAAGAAATGGAAACTCGTCTTCGACTTTATGTCACATAAGATTTGTCGGGCGATTTAATATTTTTTTTAGGTTATTTGAAAACTGAAAATGAGTTCTAAAGATGTCTTGTTTACGTAGACTCTTCCGATTCCTAAGATGAAGCGATATTCGACTTTCTGCTGCGTGTATCGTACGTAACTATTATTAATATTTACACGAGTCAACTTTTTCCCCTTTCAATAATCCCCTCATTCGACGCAAGAATTTCTCTTCGTGTGAAATGAGCCTCTAAAGCCGAGTTACCGACACTCCGACAGAACGCGAAGTGCCGACAAGTTTTAATGTATTGCATTGTGTCGGTCTTACAGAGTCGACTCTGCAGTTTGAGGGCTAGCAAAGGATTTGGATTTTCGCGTTTTTAATTTTAGTAATGTTGTTTTGTTTTTAAATAAATGAGTATTATATTTAGAGTACAGCTTATGTTTTTATTTCTTAAAATCACTTAGGGTTTAGCAAAATAATAGAAAAGGTCAATCTTAAGTATCATTTTTCTAATCTATTTAATTAAAATGAAATGCTGTTGGTACGCATCAACTCAGAATGGCAGGACCGATTTAGCAACCTGTCCTGTCCTGTCTATTGTTTATTTTTTTCTAAGTCAGGACAGGTCCTTACTTAGAAAAAAGTTAAAAGTTGCCGAGCTAATTGGAAAATTCAAGAAAACTGAAAGTGCTGAATCAGCTATTTAATCATAAAAAATTAAGAAAAATATTTTAATGTTAGTAGATAATTATGTTTTTTTTTGGAAATAAATTAGCAGATTGCATAAATCAGACGTGGCAGGGACATACCTAATCCAATTTATTAAGATTAAGATTAGGGGAAGACCAAAGAAAGGATTGTTGAAGAGTTTCTTGCCGGCTCTTCTCCATAGGAAACGACCAATTGGAACCGTGCACCTAGCTTCTGACGTTTCAAAAGTGTGAAATAAAATATTTTGAATTTTAATTTGGATTTGATAAATAAGTTCGACTACTAAAAATTGCAACAAAATACGTATTCCTAATAGACTATTGAAATCACTTCCACAGAGACACAATACATACTTGAACAAAAACCCGTTTTTACTCCATCTATGTAACTTACAAATACTGACAAAGTCGACAACGAACGACTTCAACTGTATTAACCCCCCCATTCGTCGCTGACAAGTAAAGGACTTTACAGACGAGACAACTAAAGGACTTAACAGACGCTACAGACATCGGTCCGCGGTACAGCGGATTAGCGGTCTCCGATACAAATGCTAATTCACAGTACATTCTCGCGTACAGTCGGGGCATAAAAATGTTACCATCAAAATAATAAAATAAAATCACACCTGTTTTCCCTGAAGGGCGAGGCAGAGGTGTATATTACACCCACATGCCAGTTATATTCAAATCTCAATTAGTAGGCGGTAAGTCGATTGTATATTGATATGTTTCTAACTGGCGGTGCGGAGAGAATCAAACGAATGCCTTCATTGAACGCTGGTTAATTACTGACATTGACAGGGGTCCAATCACACATTCACAATATGAGAACTATGTGTGAGTAGCAAGCGCCTATTATACACATCACAGTCATAATTATTATTACACCGGACAAACGAGGCAGTCGAACATTGTTATTTTGTCAATGTTTTTTTTTTAGGTTACATGTATTACCGCAAAGTAAAACGTCTATTATTTATCTGCTAAACCCATTCTGCCCACGACCGTACACCGGGGATACAATGGCAGTATCGGTTCTCAAGTGTTCGCTCGCTGGTACTCGCAGAGCGAGGGTAGAATTGAAACGTAATCAGATGCTTGCCAAGTTAGTTGGACTGCTACCAGGAATGTTCAATATCTTTGATTAAGGCGAGTTTTTGGGTTATGTGTCGGTTTGCATTTTAAACAAAGTTTAAGCGAATAGGAATTTTAAGATGCAGGGGATTATGATTGGTAGGTAAATACCAAACAGACGGTTTAGATTTTTTAGCACGGCTATTACTAGATGGATGTGTGTGCCCATTGGTTTATCTTTTTTTCGTCACATCCATAAAAGGAGGTCAAATCTAGTAAAATCAGTCAGACAATCCAGAAAAAGTGTTCCTAGATTACAAGATTCATAAATTAAATAAATCACAAAAGTGACTAATTAATATAATTGTAATTAAGTAACTGGAATGGTATCGGATTATGGCCCCTCTTACAGCGAGGAGGCATGTGTCCCGTAGTGAGAACATACGGGACTGACTGGTTGTTCTACCACACCATCGATATCATAGTTTCGGATATTTAAATTCAAATATCGACCTCTTTTTATCTCACTCAGTTCACAAAAAAAATGAGCTACAAACAATGTGTACAAAAAAATGTAGGCATACGCTCAGCAAAATCTTACTGCAATTTTATTATTATGTTTATTGTTCTCTTTTTTTATGTGTTTGTTGCTGTTGTGTTGTGTCTGTGTCGAATAAATGTTTTCTATTCTATTCTATTCTACACACACGCACACACACACACGCATGCATGCACACACAGACACACACACAAACAAACATGCACTCCATCTACTACTCGCAATTGTACCACGTTGACAATCTTTGCTATGTGTTACAATGGGGGACCTGGAGTTCTAAAATACAGGCCTAGGCTTAGTTTAGACTTCCGATCTCCCACACTAGTATAAGAAATAAACCCCCCCCAATTTGTGGAGATAAATAATCATTTTTTTAATCTTTTTTTTATGAAACTTAACTACACAACTAAGTACATTAGTTCACAGATGTTCGGCCTTCGCGTCACAGTTGAAAACTAGCTGACACCTCGCAACTCACTCGTTGTGTAGTTAAACCAAATTAAACTAGTTTTAATCCGCGACTTTGTCCACGTGGATATCATTTTTATTTGTTTTGAAATGTATTCCTATTCATGCCAATAACCTAGTTTTCGTCAGTCGCGTGTACCTACGTGTGTGACGATCGTTTTGGTTAGGACGCGCCCTAAGCCAAGGTAGCACGGACGTGTTTTTCTTGCAGCGATTTTTTTTCGTATACTGGATTTTCAACTCTCTGTGTTAAGATCGAGCATTGAGAATCCAACGCGTTGGGACGCACTCTCGTCCCAGCGCGTTGAAAAGACAAACTTGGATTTTCAAATTTCGGCGCTAAGCAAAGCGTTGAAAATCCAGTGCACGAAAAAAAATCGCCAGGATTTTATTACGTCCGTGCGAACGTGGGCTTAGCCTCGTTACCATCCTCCTGACTCTACACCACAGCATGGGCTATTTTCATGTTACAAAATAGCTCACAATACTCACGAAGAAAAGGTGAGATAGTGAACAACACGAGACTATCCTATACTTATAAACAATCAAATTGATAAGGGTAGGACACTTTCGCCACGAAAACATTGCAGCGGAAGCGCAGTAGTTCAATTCACTGGCTCACGTCATATTCTGCTACTCGAGATCCGCTACTCAAAACTCGAGTAGCGGATCTCGAGTAGCAGAATATGACGCGAGCCAGTTGAATATTGAACTACTGCGGTTTCACTGCTACGATTTTGCAGCGGAGGTGTACTGGCGTAAACGTTCCATCTCACCTGATGGTAAGTGATGATCAGGCCGAAGGTGGAAGCGAGCCTCACCCGGAATCCTCAACCACAAAGGAACTGGCTATCTTATCTCTAACTGCCGAAGCACAACAATGCTGTATACATTGTTGTTATGGCGACAGACTAAGATAAGATGGTGGTAGCTAGTCAGGCGGACTTAGAACAAGCCCTACCACCATTCAAACAAACCCGGGACCTCTTGGTCTGAGACAGGAGGTCTGACCACTAGACCACAGAGGCGGTTAAATTATATGATATAAATGCGCAACTAACTCTGTCTGTCTGTCTTCGTGTCTGTAACCTTTTCATGCGGTAGACCATGACCTGGGTTATGATGTAGGGTACTCTTTTTTCCGGTAGTATGCTCTCGTGGGATAATTTTCGTCCGTCCCTCTAGGGATAGCCGTGGGCAAAAGCTAGTAAATAATATCTTCCAAAATCGTTCTAAGTATCTTCAACTGTACGTTATCTATTTGTAATTACGAAACTGTTTTTGTATAAATATACAAAAACACAATTCAATACAGTTGTTAAGTTTTATCAATGTTTTAACTTGTTTGTGTGTAGTGCAGTTTTAAGTAGTGCCTTGGTGCTCATTGTAACTTTGGTTATAGTATTTGGCAATGGCCTCGATCGTGCAGCGAGCAAATCTTAACTATAATAGCTATTCTATTCTATTTAAAAAAAATGGAAAGCAAAACAGATGTCGTCTATTCGGCCAATGTCTAAAGTGTATTGGAAAAACAAGTGAGCATAATTAAAATAAAATAAAAGATAAAACAATCAAGTATCTTGACTTAGCACACGAGGTTGTCGACATCTGGGACGTGGACTCTGCAATCATTGTACCGATAATCGTAACGGTTAATGGCCTTATAGCGTAGAGCTTCGACCAACGTCTCAGGAGGCTCTCATTGTGCGGCTGGGCCAAGGGCTTGATTCAGAAAGCAGAACTCCTAGACACGGCACGCATCCTGAGGAGGTTCTTCTCTCTAGAGCCCTGATCACCGGCAGTTTGGACCCTGTTCCTGATGCCGATGGGTTTTTTTTTTTTTTTTGCTAATGTTTTTTTAATCAAAATTTTTAAAACTGTAATAAGTACGTGTAAACATACATTATAGTAAATAATTATGATAAAAAAATCAAAAACAAATAAAATTCTTCAACTGATACTGTTAAACACAATGTAGATTTTACTGGGTGAGTACGGCACTGAAACAAAAAAAGAAAACAATAAATATAAAAAATTGTTAAAACATAAAAATATAAACAAAATTCAAAAGTCATTTATTCAAACACATACCACACCCACACAGACATCTCATAACTTTGTGTTATTGTGACTAATGACGGTCATCAGCGCCACAAGCAGATCTGGAGAGGAAAATGTTAGTGAGGAGCGGAAATTAGTCAGAAGGAGGAGAAATCTTAAATTTAAGGCTATATAAATCTAAAAGTGGAACTATAATAGCTATTTTTTTTTGTCTGTCATAGCTTTTTTAAACAGTCGCGGGGTTCCATCCCCAAATTGCAAAAAACATCGAAGGGTTGTTATTTATTTTACATTAGGATGCTCTCAAACCTTGAGCTTGGTTCCCGGTTAACCTATTTAGACCGTAACACATACGATATGGTCATAAATACGATTCACATGAATAAGAACTGGACGAGGCTTGCACAGACCAGGGAAGCATGGCACAAAAGAGAAGAGCCCTAATACTCAGCAGTGGGTGGAACAAGGCTGATAGTGATGATGATGATAACTAATGGTGGATTTCACCCAGAGGGTCATGGCCACCCGGCTGGTCCGGGTATACCACACGATCTCCGGTGAGGCAGTGAGCCTCCTTGCCGGATTGCCGCCATGGGATCTGGAGGCAAAAGTCCTTGCGCACATTTGGGAGTGGTGCGAGGAGGCTAAACGCCGGGGCTTGACTCCGATGCCGCGACAAATCGCGGCACAGCAGACAGAGCTCCGGCGGGATCTCATGGCGTCATGGAAAATGCGATTGTCGCAACCCAGTTCTGGGCACGCCACTATTGCGGCGATAAGAGAGGCACTACGACGTCCTCACCTTCCGCCTGACACCGGTTCTCACCGGACACGGTTGTTTCGGGAGTTTCCTGTTTTGGATAAGGCCGGAGGAAATGCCCGGGTGTCATCACTGCGTGGATCGCCCGGAAGACACGGTGGAGCATACGGTGGAGGTCTGCCCGGCTTGGGCAGAGCACCGTCGTGTCCTCGTGGAGGCGATCGGTGGCGGGGATCTCTCACATCAGGTGGTGGTAAGTGAAGGGGTCCGATGGGAACCCTTCATTCGCTGACATGTTACGCTGATACCGTGGCCTCTGGCAACGTAAAGGTAACCGAAGGAACACAGGTGGGTTTTAGTCAGTAAGTGTCTGACACGCCTTCCCGTTCCGCCCAGAGCGGGAGAATCATTTAATAATTTCCCACCCAAAAAAAAGGGTAGATTTCACCAATGAAACTAAACGCGATCAGCACATCTAAACCGCGTTCAAGAGCTGTCAGTGTCTTGGACACCGACGGCTCTTGAACGCTACAGTTGGTTTGGAAAAATGCTGGAAAAAGCTTGACTCGAAATGTGCATAAACATTCCTCTGCTTTTTTTTGTCCTTCAGAGAATATAGGCGAGATATTATATTTTGTCCTAACTTCGTTTCTAGATACATAAATATGTCAGTCTCCAACCAATTATCCCGATTTAACTATCTTAAAACCGTCACATAACTCCTGCCTGTCCCTGTCCCAGTCCCCACAGCTCCCCTCTCCCCGCTCTCCAATCCAACTTCACAGACAATTAAACTTCACATAAGCAACTTATTTATAAAAAAAACACGTACACCCCTTCTCACAAGGCCTGCCACTGTTTGTACAGACAAGGACAAAAATATGGATCCACCTTTTTCAAATGTCTAATATCTCATGTGAAATTAGTCAAATTCTACAACCAATTTCTCGTCTAAAGATTTTTTCATTCTTTTTTAAAAAAAAGCGTTCCTAATCAAAATATCGTCACTAGGAATTTTTCCTGTATTATGGGTGCGTTTACAATCATTTAAACTCACATACACAAATAGCCAGACCCGGAACAACTACTTGTAGGTCATACAAGTATTTTTTCCGTGCGGGAATCGAACCCGCGACACACAGCGCAGCAGTCAATCGCCTAACTACTACGCAAACCGTGTCGTCGTGGCGTATTGATTGAAACGATTAGGTGTTGCGCATATAAAGCATCTTCACATACAACATTTTGTGTATTTATTATCTATACCACATTTCAACAATCAGATCAACAAAAATATCACTATGTGCACACATATTTTTGCCATCGAATGTAGGTACTTACGTACAGTCCTCCACACAAGTCCAGCCACAGATTGTAGGGAACTCATTGAAACTGTTAGACACACGCGCTCGCCTCGCTAAGTACTTGTTAAGTTCATTTTTACACGGTCCATTGGATGAATAGGGGTTTTAAGGTGACATACGGATGTTTGATTTGAACAACAATATACCTATAGCGTGACATAACCTGGGAACGTGATGCGCCAACCCCAAGTCACAGGGGCAGGAAGATGATGAGCATGACATAACATCACGCCGGCATTCTTCGTAGGGATAGGCACGGATATATGTACCTATAGCAAACCCATATTTAATCAGTCAGGCTCATGAAAAAAGTGAACACCCATATTGTTACTAAGAATGCACAAATACATACTTCGAGCTGCTACTAAGAATCATCTAATACAAATAATTTTATAACAATTTACCACGGTATCATAATCACGAAACTACGCTCGGTCGCGCTTGAAACAATAAATGCAACAAGACGAAAAAAGCAGACAATGCCCTGCGCATTCAATACAACAATGCCTTCAGGGCGCTGTTGAGGCTTCCACCTTACTGCAGTGTGTCAGGTATGTTCAGCAATGCGCAGACTGACGATTACTTTGCGATAATGTGGAAGAAAGTTGCCTCAGTAATATACCGAGTGAGGGGAAGCAGCAACAGCATTCTGAAGGTGAATGAGAAGCTGGAGGGGCCTACAGTAAGGAGGTTTACCAAGCTACAAGTTGGCAACAAAGCTTGTTAAACATTCCTGTGATTGTGACTTTTCTGTTTTCTTTTTAGTGTTCCTGCATGTTACTAATATAGTTGTTAAGTATGATGTAATACTAACACCCTATGGGCCTTGATGCCTGAAAATAAAATATTTTTATTTATAAAACCACTACAAACAACTCAAAACTATTGGCTCTTGTATTTTTCCTCCCGTATATCACCACCACCGCTTCCCCTCCCATCCCCCCGTCGTCGCCTAACGTCTAGACAAGACAATTAATATTTATTGGCTCCTAATAGCTGTCACACGGAGACCTACTCCCAATTATTTCTCTATTTAGAGATTTTTACAATAAAATTCTATTATTTGCTGGGAACGCTGAGATTGATCAGATAAATCTGGAGCAAGTTAAAATCTTTTTTTGGTTACAGAACTGAGGATTTAAGTTTTATTAAAGTATTAAACTGGCAACATTTTAGTAAATCCGCACCATAATTGCGTTATACACTTTCAATCACAATCCGAGTTTATTTTTATTTTTTATTGTTTGATGCGCTGTGTTTGTTGTTTCTTTTGGTTTATAAATATATTGTTTAGAATCGGTCTCATTTTTGACAGTATTTGCTATAAATCGGAGTTTTGAAGGATATCTTTTGCTAATCCATTGCTACATAGGTTTGAAAAATTCAGTCTTTCTCAATAATGTAAATCGCAATGAACGCAATGAACTGCCAAAATGAAACCAGTTACGATCAATTGTGATTATATTATGTGTATTACCCAGTTACCCTGCTGTTCAGTCCCTGGGTTACTTCATGGAGTTTCAGAAAAACACTGTCACTCAGGTATAAGTTGCCACTTGTACCTGTCTGTGTGTGTGACAGTGCCTTTCTCTCTGTCGATTCGACCCTCAACGAAATCTAACTTTTTATATATAAAACGGTTGTGCCATGCTTAGAATAGAATAGAATATAAATATTTTATTTCAGACCGGAGTCCATAAAGTTAGTAACAATTTTACTTAACTTCTAGTGTTTGTAGGTTACATACCTACTCAGATAAAAATATACAATTAAATTTCAGCGTGGAGCCGCATCCACCTCCACAACATCGGGGAATCCCACCGATCTGCGAATACACTGAGAATACTGTTGGTGCCGCCGCGAACACGAGGGATGCACATTTGTTCCTAATAATGGCGGCAAAACCATCAATATTATTATCTGCAAACATTCCCGACGCACTGCTACACCTCGGCAGCCGCAGCAGCACTCTCAGTGCATTATTATATTGAACGCGCAGGTCGCTGTCCGCTGAGTGAAGGTCAACTTCACGCCACAGGCTGCACGTGTAGAAGGACTGACTGTAAGCTTTAAAAAGCGTTGCTTTGGTCGGTGGGTCGTCTTAAGTTTAACCGGCTTCGTACAACGTGCAAATCTACGGGCCAGCATGTTAAAACGGACAAGCAGCGACCTACGTTCCCTTTCAAAGTCAATGACAAACTTTCAATGTCAATGTCAAACTTTCAATGACAATGACAAACTTTCAATGTCAATGACAAACTTTCAATGTCAATGACAAACTTTCAATGTCAATGACAAACTTTCAAAGTCAATGACAAACTTTCAATGTCAATGACAAACTTTCAATGTCAATGTCAAACTTTCAATGTCAATGCTTAAGTATAGTCAGCCTATAATATTCCCACCGCTGGATAACAGGCCTCCTCTCTGAGAGAAGGAGCCCACCACGCGGGTACAGTTCAGGTTGGTGCACAGTGCGTGCCGCCGTCGTCACGATGTGTTGAGATCAGTCATGGCGATGAATTAATTTACACAAAGTAAAGTGCCTGTCTAGGTTTGAATCTACGACCTACAACTCGTAAGTGGCGGCGGCCTCCACTGGGCCGCTACTGTTCCACATTGGCCGCATGTAGTACACGTAAACCCAAATAATCTTAATTTCTGCAACACAAAAATCACCACATTCATGATAAATAATAAAAATGTCAAACTTATTCAATTATCTCGTACCCGAATTTAATCACCATTCGGAAGCCAATCCGCAAATCCCCGTGTACCCGCGCCGTCCTGTTGCCGCACTATTAGGTGGGGATTACAGAGGATCCAACTTGTGAACACACAACACTATTGCATGCTGTTGTATCGTGAACATGTCGCAGGGAGTATGGGAATTAGATGTTTGTGTGATGTTTGGTGAAAAGGCTACTAAATGTCACGATTGTTGCATGTTTACAAAATGACGAATTGAAATGAAATGATTTTTATCTACTCTCATATCGTAATATTCGAATTATAAACTTCAAAACGAGTTTATATCCGACATACTTTTTATACACAATACCGAAATTTAAAAATAGAATCATATAACACTTTTTCTCTAACAAAATAATCCTATAAAACATTTTTTTTCTATTACGATACAGAGCAAATCCAAGAAGTTAATAACACCAAGGAGTTTCCATCAACTTTTATAATGGAACGTTGACAGCAGCACCGCTCTAGCGCATACGCGGTGATGTGCTAATATTTATTTAATTTCATGCGATTTTTTTATTCTTGATCTTTAACTTTGATCTTTTATTTAGTAGGTTCAATCCCGATGTATGAGAGTAGATAGTGTCTGAAAGTGCAAATAACTAGGTATTAAAACACTCGTGTGATATTAAAAACCGCATTTACAGCTCGGTTTTTACATACAGTTTCATAAACTACTATTATTTCGGTAAGTAGATCTTCTAAGACACTTTTACTTACTTTATGAGAGTATCCGGAGTGTCACGAGTGTCAGACGACAGATTCGCGAGTTTTAGATGAGAGTGTCGAGTGTCAGAGGACAGTGTCACGAGTTTCAGATGAGAGCGTCACTAGTGTCAGATTAGTATCACGAGCGTCCAGAGTAAGATGTGAGTGACACAATCGTCAGTGCACGTGTTTTTAAGTACCTAATTAATTCAAGTTGATTGTGTAACAAAAACTATTTTCTTGTCCTTAAAATCGAAAGCTTACCATTTATCGGCCAACCTGAAGGCGTGAATGTGTGGCTACTTGAAGATTAAAATATTAAAACAGTTATTAGTTCCTCCCCTCTTAATTTGCCTTGCTTCCTTTTTCCAGCATCATTTTGTAAGCTTTTAACAAAAACAATTCCTTAAAACAAATAAACTATTGACTCTTGAGTCCTAACCGGCTCACAAGGGTTAACTTTAAGAAAAGAAGTCCAAATGGTACTCGAAAGCAATGGGGTAATAACCTGTCAGTAACTATACAATATAAATATAGGCAACGATCTATAAAGGGTCCACTGCCGGTAATAGGCATCCGGGAATGGGCTGCGGACCGCTATAAAGAACTGTTGCGTGCGATAGAATATTTGTGATAATCACCGAGTGCCAGGTGGATGTGAACTCAAGTAATAGTGAACTTGTTTTGAAGCTATGATTGAATGTGGTAGTGTTAATACTTTGAGCGCCATGTGTCTCCTTCCGTAATCACAAAGTACCACCTTCAGAGGCCGCGTGTTTCCTTTCGGCTCTTTGTCGTCCGCCAGGAAACACATTTTAATACATTTTACTATGAATTCTAATACCTCTGGCCTCCACGGTTGTTTCGGTATATGTGAGTTTTTTGTACGACTTTTTGATCAAAAATTATGTCTAAAAGTCTGATGGAAATTCGGGAAATGCAAAGTCCAAAAATGAAAAACACGGTTTTTGGGCTTGGCGCTCAATGTGTTAAAACATGATTTAAATCTGAATTAATGAAAGATTTTAAATTAAGCTCAGTTAGTATTATAAAGAGAACAGATTAAAAGATATAATTTTAAAGTTAAGTAGCTGTAGACTGTAAAATATGATGAATCTATTTAGTAGTGTGTAACCACACACTATTAAATAGATTTATAGATTAGGTAAGTTTATAAAAACCTGACACACCAAAGTGTCTGCAACATCTTTGCAAAAGCAATGTATAGTGTTGTGTATGGTGGTGATTAGAAACTTAGCATCAAGCCGGACAATGCAGGCTAACTGCTATGTACTAACTTACTTTGTATACAGCATACTTGGAAACTTACTAGATTAATAACAAATTGAAAAGTTGTAGCTTCGATTTTATATTAAAGTTTCTTCGCACGTCTCTTGGTACTGAGAAATGGGGTCTTAAGTAGTTGTTAAGTTACAGGTTGCGGGTTGAGAATCTAGAATGATTCTTGAAAGAAAAAGAAACTGTGGAAGTACAGTTAACCTCGTAATTCCTTTACCACTCTAAGATTGATTGTCACCTGCACGTCATAAAACGACAAGATCTATTTGTCTGTGTGACAGTTATCAATTTATCTTTATTGCAATCCATAGTGTACACATACAGGTGGTAGAAATAAATAAATTGAAACAATTATGGACCCTGTCGGGCACAGCAAAATTCTAATTAGTAGTTTAGTTTTAGATAGATAGTTTCAACCTTAGTGTAGTTTCAAGTTACTGGGAATTTTTGTCAAAAGTGAAACCAATTACGGTGTAGACATTTTCGTTCGAAACTGCTTTAAAAAAAAAAAACTGCTTCAAAGAAAGAAAACCTCCTAAATATAACGAGTCTCTTGGAATGGCAGCTAAGGCTCTTGGTCATTAGACCTTGGCCGTCACAACTATAGCTTAGATGTCTCGCATGATTTGCATAACATAACATAACATCACGCCTGATCGCGCAGGCAGGGGAGGAGTTAGGCAGACTGTATACCTATCGTACACCCACATTTCGCCAGTTATGTGTAAGTCCCATCAGGGGACGAGCCTTTTTCTCGGTCTGAGCTGCTACTAAGCTTCTAATGAAAAAACCGATCAAAACTTCGCCTGACCTGGAAATTGAATCCAGGACCTCATGCTCAGGAATAGTTCTTGCGAGCACTTGACCAACGAAGCCGTCGAGACGTGATTTTGTGTCGAAAAAAACCTATTTTTATCCTCAATTCTTCACTAATTTTAATACTAAAAACAAAAAATCCCAATATAAAAGCAAACCATCATGAATTTCGCTCGCTGTCAGCGATTCGTAACAATAAATACGTACGAGTAAACGTCACACGACGCAATACATTGCGCGTTATTTACAGCCGTAGTGTATGGGGCTCAGCTGCACCCAGCAATGGACGTCCATTGGTACTGACAGCCTTTTAATAGGAGTGCTGTATACTGATGTAGGGAACAATTTGTTCTGAAAAGGAATTGAATCAATTTGAGTGATCTTTTTTGGAGTTTTGCGGGGAAATTGGTAAATAGAAACACGTGATATGATTTCCTGTAATTTAAATGAATGCGAGATTCAAAGAGGATTTAAGTAAGTAGTTATTCGTTGATAAACTTTTATGCACCTACCTAAATAAATATAATGCTGATTATCACATAAATTATTTAATTTAATTTAAAACGCTTAAAATAGCTTCATTATAATTTAATTTAATATCTATTTCTTTTCTAGTACTATGTGTTTGTGTCTAAAAACTTTCCTGAAATAAATGAATTTTATTTATTTATTTATAGCATACTTTTCACGGGAGAAATAAATATGAATGATATTATTTAAGTAAGTATTCAAAAAAGTTGGTACAATAATATAGAAAGAAAGAAAGAAAAATATTTTATATGGGACACGCACAGGAAATACAAACAGTAATAATATTTTTTTTAAAAAAAGAACAATATTATATAAAATTAAAAAAGGAGCAGCAAAACAAAAAAAAAAAAAGATAGGTCTTTTTTTATTTTATTTGCGAGGCCAAAAAGGCATAAGGATAAAAAAAATAGAATAATAATTAAAAATAAAAATAAAAACCAAAACTATGTACAATAAATAATATTTTATCTAATATCACGCCCGACGTTCCAACATCACTTGTCCATGTTATAGACAAATATCTATGGTGACAAGCGAAGGGACGCGAAAAAATCTAGTTTACTCCCAACGAAAAAAAAAATGTCTTCATCAAAACATCACCTTGCATTCAATAATCTTACAAATACCTCGTGAAAGCTTACACACGACATGTTACGATTCAAAACACACCTCAAAGTCTATGTTCAACCGATTCCCGTTCCTCTTATCTCCATAGAAGGAAAAACACATCAAAATAAAACAAAAATAATAAATAAACCACTCAACAGATCAAATGGTAACTGAAAGATTTTCTGATGGAGAGTCGACGATACAGATAAAAAATATATCAAACAGCCGTCGAGTAGTATAGGACGGTAAACAGATAAGTTCAGAAGTTGTCTGGCATATTTTACAGTGCTCAAAAGGACAATTCAACCAACTCAGCCTATTCCAGTCCATTGCTGGACTACGGGTGCTGCTGTTTCCCATAGTCAAAAATGTTCAAAATCTTGTTGCAATCTCACCGCAGCGACATTCAATGTCATTTATTTTTTTCAAAAATGTACGTGAGTTACAGGAATTTTGGACAGATTTGTATAGTAAATTTGGGATGTGTCGTATTCAAATGTTTAAGCCTCTCCTCAAACGATTACAATCATACTTCAACTAACTCAGCATATTGCAGTCCACTTCTGGGCAGCTAATGCTATGAATAACCTATTGGGTTGTTAGGCCAATCTTGCTAAGAGTGTCAGCGAGTGAAGGGGTCCGATGAGACCATTGCCTGCCGGGGTTGCGGGAAAGTCCGAAAGGGATACCGTGGCCCCCTGGCATTGCACAGGCAACAGAAGGAACACCTAAAAAAGGCCAATCTTGCTCTCCTATTGTGTATAACGTTTTGGTTTGCGTCTGCTGTTTCGAGTACATTGCTGTCACAAAATAAACGTTTTCAATTTATTTACTTTTATAAAATAGGTACACTAACAGAATTATGCATTCATTTATATATAACATAAAATAACGCCTGAATTCCCCGAAAGGTTAGGCGTAGGTATTATGGTCTAATATTATATGAATAAATAAAACAAATAAATTAAAAATAATATCTAAGAGTTACAGGTATAAGTATTTATATTATTATATCATTAAGAGTTATTTCACGTTATTAATATGACACAGAAGTAACCCTGATTGTCTAGTCAAAGTGACATTCTATCACCGATAACAATGATGGAGAAGTAAAAACTTGGATTGTATATGACTGACATAAACTACTGAAAACCTTATGCAAATGCTGTTAAAAGTCGTTGTAGAAATACGAACTGCTTGCCACGATTGCCACTTATCTATGCCATCTGGGTGTATAATAAAAAATCATGGGGTCTTCGGTTCGATTCCCAGGTCGGGCAAAGTGTTATTGGGTTTTTCCATCAGGAATTACAGCCCAGTCTGGATTTGTGCCGGTTGATGGCAATAGGCTCACCCCTCTATTTCATGGGACTTAATTATTAATAACTGGCGAAATGTGGGTGCGCTAAAAGGCACATCCCTGCCCAACCCTTCGGGAAATATAGGCGTGATATTATGTTACGTTTATGTGTGTAATAATAATTATCTAGTATTTTAGAAACTGTAAGTTTTGATGTCACATGATTATTAAGCTGTACTTCTGCCCGTTTTCATTCGGTCTAGTAAAAGTATGAATAGTGATCATTTTGCGTCGGGCCACTTTATGAATTAAAACACATCGTCGCTCAGCGACTCTATCAAAAGGAAGCTTGTTGAATAGGAGAGTTTTGGCGTGGTACAAGTAAGAGGATGTAGAGACTTATTAATAAGACTACAAAATTTCTGTTTTTTTTTTATTTTTCATTTCGTTTTTATTTTCATATCTTTTAGTTTTGGAAATAAAATTAGATGGCTTGTAGCCGGCAAAAAATTTGACATTTTAACACCCTAACACTTTCCTTCTTTTAGTGACAATTCAGTGAGGTGGCAGACAATACAAGCTATGTCCAGAATGCAACATAAAGGAAAGCAAACAATTTGGCATTCTTTATTTAGTTTCTCAAAAGACCATTTCAGACTAATCTAAATGGTCCTAATATGGCCTGACCAATTTCTGGACTTTAAAAGAGACTGTGATCTTTGAGTTTGTTTCGGCCTTTCTTGTCAGAGTATTCAGAAACGCCGAACTCATCTAGCTAATTTTCCAATATCCTATTTACAGAATAAACAAGTTCATTTCATTATAATTTCATTTCATTTCATTAGTTTAGAAGCCCTAACAGACTTGCCATAGCAAACAAGGACTAAACTTTGGTCCAGTGTGTCTAGTAAAGAACCTCAGAACCTGTGAAGTTACCGACCCCCAAATCTTTAAACCCAAAGACCGCAGACACAACAACTTTAATAGTACGATCGCATTCCTACTTCAAAAACAGCATTACATACAGATAGAAAAATAATATATTTATTCTCAATCACAAACACGTGCATTGACGTCACAAAGAAGAATGCATCAACGCCACAGCAACTTGAGCCACCTTCACAGAAGATTCCATTTGCCGCAAGGTACCACCCTCCTTTCCCCCCTCACTTCACACCCCTGCTCGGTACAGACACGGTACATCGGTACACGTATGCTAATGCCGAATGCGATACTGCGCCGATAGCGGGAAGGGTGAAGAAGATTATAGACAGCTGATTTATTTATTTGACTCACTAAAAATAAAGCTGTGTGATATTATTATGTGGCCAAGTTCACACCAAGCGTATTTTCAGCCGCTGACTGTGAGCGTGCGTTATGTTTTGCCATACATGTTCAACTTTTTGTACATATCGAATCTACATTACCATAGAAATCCCATGTATCACTAAGGCTCACAGTGAGCCTGCTCACAACCGGCGATTTATAGTCGTGATCAACAAAAGTCAGTCTAGTGATTACTTATGTAATAGTTAAACAAACTACACAATGTTAGTGGATGAAAATTTATATCTTCCCTACACATAAAAGTTAATAAAAACACTTTAGGTAAGTGCATGGAATGTTGTTCCACGTCGAGGCGAGAGTAAACTATGCATCAAGAACAACAAGCAAGTTTGACAGACTGGGGTCGGCCTTACACTATGTTGAATTAGAATCAATCAGTCGATGATCAACAGAGTGTCTCGCTGTTTTGGTACAAAAAAAATATATATTTAAAGACACAAGGCAAAGAATTCTAATAATAAAAACTAAGTGAATTAGTTAGAACAAATAGGAAAAATTATAATTATAAGAAGATATAAAACATTTTTTTTTTGACAGAATGCTGTATCTACAGCTGGGATCATCATCTGCCTAGCCTTGTTCCAAATGAGTTGGGGTCAGCCTCCAGTCTAACCAAATGCAGCTGAATATCAGTACTTTATATGAAGTGACTGCCTATCTGACTTCCACAAACCAGTTACTGGATAACACGATACCTCTTGGTAAGATTCTGGAACACACACACACAACTGGAACACGGAATTACCATCATCACCATCATTCTCTTGCCCCTATGTCTTTATTGATCGCTCGCACCGTCATGTCCTCTTCTTCTCTATACTTCAACGGAATGAACAAGGGTTTTAAAACTAAGCGTAACGTAAGCATAAACTGCTCTCAAAACTGTGAAGGAAAACATCGTGAGGAAACCGGCATGTCCTAGAACCACAAATTCGAAGACATGTGACATCTACCAACCCGTACTAGGCCCGCGCGGTAGTTTACTCACTCTGGGAACTCCCTCTCAAAGAGAGGAAGCCTGTGGGGAGGTCCCACTGCTGGGAACACTATAGAGTGATCGTGCTATGCTAAGTGTAAACTTCGCGAATTCACAATACATTTAACTGTATTTACTTAACGCCTACTTACTCCGTTAATTATAATAACTAGCCAACTTGAAGCGCCAACTTAGAAGCACAGCATTGTTCTTAGGCGACTGGCAACTTGCGACAACTTGTTACTGCTAACTAAGTGAATCGTGTCGCTAGCTACAGTCGCGTCGTGTGCAACAAACAATGTATCAATAACGCAACTTTGTTAGTCTGTAGCCAGCCTCACTGGTACTTGCGTTTAGTTTGTGAGATTGGTTTTAAGTTATTAATTGTTTGTCTATTATTAGTGAATGGAGAATGTTAAAAGCCCCATGAATTGTATACGGATGGGTATTCACACGATTTTCGATTGTTTTTTGTTTACGTTGGTGTTACAAAGATTTTTTACGAAAAATCAATAGCACTGGCTGACCTGAGAGTCGAAACCAGGACCCTCGCACAGCATTAGCGCTTGTGACTACTAGATCAACGGCGCATTCTTCCTTAACCAGTTATAAAAGAAGAAAGAAAAATAAATTGACCTATTATTATTATTGTTTGTGGATAAAAGTTTATAAGTATATAAGTTTTTATTTTTTGCTGATGGGAAACCTTATCGGACAGACGACTTGTGCACCTCTATTCCTTCATAGTTCTGCACCTGATTTTTCCGCTTATATAGTTCGGCGCAGCGACGACGCCGTCGGCGCTTAGTACTCGTATCAGTAGCGATACCTCTATCGCCGTACACAGGCTGTATCATTATCTTTTCTGTTCCAGTGATGCAGTATCCGGGATATAATCTGTCCTTCAAAGAGATTTGTTACATAGATTCTGTAGGTTGAACATGGTCATCAATACGAAGGATGTTTCCAATAACAGTTTCGTATTTTATCACATCATCTGCCTAGCCTACACAACTAGCCTACCTCCACAACTCAGTTATGTACTTGGTGACACAATAGCCCTTAGAAAAAGACAGAGTCAAATCATTTATTTCAAATAGGCACTTATAGGGCACTTTTGAATGTGAACATTTACAAGAAAATAGAATCGAATCTAGTCGCCCCTTCCAAAAAGGTAGTTTCGTGTGGAGAAGAATGGGCAAGAAACTGCACCGTTACTCTTTTAAAATGTTTTGAAAATATTTTGTAAACATAAATTATTATATAATTATTTTTGAAGACGATTCATCTAGAATAAAATGACTATATCACAATAGGTAAAAATAATTAAAATTAAACAATGACAGGTAAATTCGTTATTTAGCATTTCATTTATTTGCATCCCATAATGTGAATTAAGTTGTTACAACTAGGCTTAAAGCTAAGATACAGTTATGGACCTTGTAAGGGCACAGCAACATTAGTAAGGATAAATAATTAAAATTAAATTAAATAATAGCATTTAGAAAATTAATCATTCCTTATTGCATTGTTGTATGCAACCTTTGTTTCCCAAAGTTGAATGTTCCTATGCTTGTATTGTATGAGCTTTGTGTATTAAGGTTTTTGTGTTAATAAACTTATTTTATTTATTATTATTATCATTCCTTATTAAATTAAATGTATTTAAATAATAATAATAATTATACAATATTTTTTGTTTATCTTATATGCGTGAATGTAATTGGCAAATGTAGAAGTAATCTCAATTAAATATTAATATTTTATTGCTATTCAAGTCACAGTTTATCATTCACATGTATTCATTTATATTATAGTAGCTTTTGTTTATTCAGAAATAGCTTTAATTTATTACTAAACATATTATATTTATTAATATTTATAAGATGTTCCGTTATTTTATTATACGAGGGCTGCTATTTATGTATCCGGAACTGGCCAGTTACAGAACAATATAAAAAAAGTAATCATAACATTTAAAAATGGAACTCTTTGGCTGGAGAACACAATTTGTTTCATAAAGCTGTCATTTGTTTTGTTTTGTGGCGTCATGTGTTGGAACGGAAAATTGCGTGTCTTTATCACGATGGATTTAACTCGTGAACATTTTCGTGCTATGATTTATTACGATTTTCGGCGAGGGCTAACTCAAAAACAGTGCATCTATCAACTCACTTCGACTTTTGGGGACGAAGCACCATCGAAAACTACTGTGTATCACTGGTTTAGTGAGTTTAATCGTGGGCGGTCTGTGCTCGCGGACGAATTTAAAGAAGGTCACCCTAAATCGGTTGTTGTACCTAAAAATATTGATGCTGTGCGGGAACTAATAATGCAAGATCGTCATGTTACATATCGTGAGATAGAGGCGTCTCTGGGCCAGAAGTAAGTATGATGAGTATTTATATAAAATATTACATGAACATTTAGCTGTAAAAAAAAACGGGTTGCACTCAGGCAGTGCTGGCAGAAGTGCTGGTCCTGCTCCACAACCACAACTAATTGATTAACATTTTGAAAATACTGTTGGAGTTGCTGAAGATCGTAAGATCATCTTTGTATTGTATAAACTCAATTTCCTTTGTATTATATAATTGCATAGCACAGGTGTGAGTACTATGTACTAAAGAGCTACTATTTACCAGGTAATATGTAGTATTTCATTGACTTGAATGTGCCCTGGCGGCTGTGATTATGTCATGCTCACTCAAATGTCTCGCTGATGGTGGCGCGTGTGTTGGATCATTTAGCTCCCTTCAAAATGGCTGAGCTGAATGGTGCTGATCCATGCGTCATGTTCGGGTGCCGTCAGTTGGGACTGGTCATCTCTTAGCTGCCATGGCTTATTTTAATTTATTTTAAGTTTTTGAATGATTTTTTTTTTTTTTTTTATTACGTACGTTTTTACGAACGTGCACGTCTTTCTACATTATTCTCACATGCATAATTTCAAAATGAATGATTTAACCAATATTTTGTATTAAATTTTTGATTTAAAAGAGTGTCCGTGGAGTTTCTTGCCCGTTCTTCTCCATAGGTACCTACTACGCTTTGGAATGGGCATCTAGCTTCATATTTTTGACTGACCAACCCCTTGTCAAAAGTGCCTGTAAATGGTTTAATTGAAATTAATGCTTTGAGTTTGAGTTTGAAGTGAAAACTTGAATATTAACGTTGTGCATTTTTGACATTTTGGAATGGTTATGGAATAATTTTGCACCGGTCTACTATCCCTCCGTCTTACGAAATTTCAATCAGGTCACGTGTCCTGACGCGAGTTTAAAATTTATACCCATCACAAAAAAATGCACAACGCAGCTAAAGAAGTTTTCACTTCAAAAAATTGTTCACGTTGAACTTGAGAATTGACCAAAAACTGGCTCGTGTCGATTGGTGTAAAAAAAAGTTACAAAAGTACAATCAGGGTGCGTCAAAAGCTGTCTATAATATCTACACAGGTGACGAATCTTGGATATTATGCGTATGATCCTCAAACTATACAACAATCAACTGTTTGTTTGTTCCAAGATGATCCGAACCCCACAAAAGTCATTCGTTCAAAAAGCACTTTGAAGAAAATGGTTGCTTGTTTTTTTTTGGTATAAATGGACATGTGGTTACAGTACCACTAGAGGATCGTAAAACGGTTAATTCTGAATGGTACACGAGCATTTGTTTGCCAGAAGTCTTTAAAGAAATAAGAAAGCACAACCGACAACGCAGAATCCTTCTTCATCATGACAATGCTAGCTGCCACACATCGGCCTAAACAACTCGGTATTTGGAAGGCCAAAAGATCGAACGAACGGGTCATCCGCCGTACAGTCCCGACTTGACCCCAACGACTTCTATTTATTCCCAACCGTGATGAATAATTACGTGGTCAACGTTTTTCGAGCCGTGAAGAGGCCGAATAGTAGAATAGTGCATCGATAATCATGGCGAATATTTTGAAAAACATAACATAACATCACGCCTTGTTTCCCTGAAGGGTTGGGCAGAGGTGTACCTGTAGTACACTCACATTTCGCCACTTATGTTTTTTTAAGTCCTATGTAATAGGGGACGAGCCTATTGCCGACAACCGGGCACAATTCCAGAATCCGGGCTACTACTACTAAAATTCCTGTTGAAAAAACCCAATAATACTTTGCCCGACTTGGGAATCGAACCCAGGACATCATGTTCAGCAGTAGCGCTTGCGACCACTAGACCAACGAGGCAGTCGAAGTTGAAAAGCAATACTTGTAAAACCATAATAAATGCTTTATGTTTGTTTCACTTTGTTATTCCGGATACATAAATAGCAGCCCTCGTATATGTATTTTTATTGACATTGCATTTTAAGTCGTGATGTTGGAATGTTTAGTTTAAATGTTTATGACACAGGCCTCTGCTCGGTGAGAGGGAGTTGGCCGTAATCCACCAAGCGGGCCCAGTGCGTCTTCAAATGTTTGAGTCTAGGACATTTTACAGGACAGCTTGTTTGATATGGTGCTCACATATTTACAAACATTATAAAAGTAGACGATCGTCCTGTAATTTTAACAAGAGTCAGTGACAAAAATGATTTTTAGACTTTCAGGCTCCTCACAGCCGTAACGACTGTCAAAGATGTACGAATGACAGCCACCGCGGGACCATCAGAGATATGGATGGGTCTCGATATCAAATGGATGATATTTCTACTACTGGATACTGTGTGGGTCTGCATCCCATTGCTGGGCAGTAGCCAAAGGTAACATCAAGTTTTAGAAAAATCGACTGTATAGTGGAGTATCGTCTCTATCACACATACCTATACGACCGTCTCGCTCTAAAGCTCACGTCACGCACGTCAGGTATTAAGACCCGCAATCAGTGTTTCCAACAGATGTCCAAAGCCACCAAGCCACCATAACTTTTTATCCTCTAAAGCTACAGTTTCCCAGAAGAGCGGTGAGTGATGGATATTATGTAAATGATGGCAAAGATTTAAATCGATTTATATTTTTGGGCAGTGGGGTTTGACTTTCTCTAGGAAAACACACCATACTTTCATAAACAACTTTTCAGTGACGTCATTCACCCGTAAATCGAGGACACTGGCGGCCACCGCTCTTCTACGAAACCGTAGTTTAACCCGCATAACAAAGCCACATATTTTCGCCAAAGATAAGTACTAGGCGCACATAAGTACTAGAAGCTAAACTATATAATACATTCAAATTCAAAATATTCTGTTTCACATAAACCCATCATGGCCACTTATGAAATGTCAGTAGCTAAGTGCACAATTTCCTATGGAGAAGGAACAGGCAAGACACGCCACGGCGGTTACTCTTTTAAAAATATGGAATTATACGATGTTTTCAAATTAGTGTTTAAAGGTATGTTGTTCATCCCACTGCTGCTAGGCAAGGGCCAAATGTTATACAGGGTGATCCAAGTAGTGACATCAATATTTTTTTTTTAGATTCCTCACACAAGGGGTATCCTTTAAATTTAGAACTATTTTTTTGTATGATTTAGATAGTTTAGGACCCTGCAAAGTTCTTAAATCTAGTCCGAAGCTACGAAAAGTCCTTTTTGTATTTTTAAATTGAAGTTGAATGTTTGAGTGAATCCCACTGAAAACTAAAGTTCTAACTTTAAAGCCTTTTTTGGGTAGCTTCAAGTAATTTCAGGAAGCTGAGTAATTTTTTTATTAAAACAACATTCAAGAAAATCACAATACCTATAACATAAAAAGATACGAATTTTTGAAACCTCGCTGGCAGAATACATTAAAAAATCTTTAAAAAAAATTATAACTCAGAAGCTACAAAAAATCGTGGAACATACTTGGGGTATTTTTGGATACACCCGGAGTGAGGAATCTAAAAAAAAAAAATTGACGTCAGTACTTGGTCCACCCTGTATATAGTGGATGTGTGTGACTATGTCTATTTTTAGGAAAGCACGATTAAATCCACAATCAGATTCTTAAACAACAGGGGTCCAAAAACCCACCAAGCCACCATAACTTTTTATCCACTAACCTCCATAAAAAAGTTACACGATTTCGCCAAAACTACCAGGCGCACATAAGTGCTAGCAGCTAAACTAATACATTCGGGTGTACATCATATTACGTTGTCCGCTACATAATTCTCGTATATACTCGTTTATGGACATGCTCATATTTGCATGGCGACGTCCGGAATTTGAGCACGTTATTAAGGAACAGTAGTTTTGTTGGTAAGTGCTTTCTCTTATAAGTTTTGGTTTGGACATTGTTGTTTCGGGTTTGTATTAATATTTTCCTATATTTTAGACTGGTTCTTTGTTGGAACTGTTTAACTAATTTCTGACTACCTACTTTGTTTTTGACCTCGAGAACTGTCTCCTTAATCTAAAAGTCCCAAGCTGTGCGACTGCTAAGCGTGGGGTCCGAGGCCTGGTCCCAGGTTAGGAAAAATGATACATGGATTTTATCCAAAATTTCATAGAAATCAAATCAAATCATAATTTATTTGCTAACATAGTTAATACAGGTATTATTTTTAGTGAACAGAGCGTTATGCTATGCCAGGAGGCATACAAATATGGTGTGCTAATCGGAGTGCAATGAGGATTATTAATTATTTACTCAAACATTTGAAAATCATGCATACTAATTTTATAGTATGAAAATAGAAAATAAATTGAACAATTACAAAATACTTAACTCTTAAAATGTCGATTGCACCCCATGTGTGCAAATAACAATAAAATTATATTGTGTGGTTAATTGCGCGCGCGACGGGTTAATGTCAGACCTAAATGAGGAATTATTAAAATGTCAAAAATCTATGTCAATATTAATATGTAATTGTTTCAATTTATCTCAAAACCTCAATATTTGTAATTCTAAATTAATTCGTCATTTAATTGTATTCGTCAAGAAGAAGTCCAGTGTCTGTATTTGACTGGTTGGTAGCAATAGGGTCATCCTCTATGATGTGTCTTAAACACAACTGGGGAGTTTGTTGCGCCACTTCTTCTTCCCAGCGAAAGTAATAGGAAGTGGTGAAGGGCGGGCATTTTGTGGGACTGTCTTATGTAACTTTGACGTTCGAAAAGTGCTGATTCTCAGCCTAGTTTGAATAAATGACTTTTGAAGTTTGAACTGGCGGAAGGCGACGCACGTGTATTGTATACCTTTGCTTACCCTTGCGGAGAATATAGGCATAATTTTATGATACACACAGGCTTTTCATGACAATTTTTACACAAATAAATTGCTCTTTATCACACGTACAGCAAAAAATTAAGTACAAAGCCCTTATGTTTACCTGAGTAGAAAAAAAAACTTTTCCCCGTAACGTAAGTATGTATAAGAAGTCTAAACGTATTAGCAACAGTTTGTCTATGTCTTTATGTCACTTTTTGTCCTCATTAACACGAAACATGTTCTGTTATCTTGCTCCTCATTGTGGAAAGAAATGGTTTTGTGTTGCTAAGAGGATTTTTTGAGTGTGAAATAATATGTCTTGGTCTTACGTGATACTATAGTTATTTTTTTTATTATATGTAGGGAGTGTTTTTGGAGCAATGTAATAATGTTGTGGTCTAATTTGAATTAACTACGAAAGGGGAACATAGAAACAAGTATTAATCTACAGACTGTGTAATTCTGGTAAACAATAAAATAGCGGTCTTCTTCTTTATTTTCTTCAATAAGGTTGACTTTCATAGACATTTTGCAAGAATTCACATAACAACATAACATCACGCCTTGTTTCCCCGAAGGGTTGGGCAGAGGTGTACCTGTAGTACACCCACATTTCGCCAGTTATGTTTTTTAAGTCCCATGTAATAGGGGGCGAGCCTATTACCATCAACCGGGCACAATTCCAGACTCCGGGCTACTACTGAGAAATTCCTGTTGGAAAAACCCAATAATACTTTGCCCGACTTGGGAATCGAACCCAGGACCTCATGCTCAGCAGTAGCGCTTGTGACCACTAGACCAACGAGGCAGTCTGCAGGCAAGAATTCAAGTTACAGCAAAACGCTTATAGTGACGAAATGCTACATAAAGGCTTGTTGAAGCCTCAATAATATATTGGTCGACCCGAGAATCGAATCGAGAAACTATTGCTAGGTCTAGTGGTTGAAAATGTGACTACTATCACATTTTCAACCACTAGACCAATGAAGCAGCGTAAATCACACATTGTCAGTTGTAGAGCAAACCTGTCCACACAATTCATAATAATTTATATCAGACACTATATTTTCCCTATCTATTCATTCAACCCATTTGATATCCTAAAAACACATGTTATCATTGTTATCCCCAAAAACATATCAATCCAAATATGCGAGGCTGTTGTTCCACCGCATCCGCTCGCGATAAAATATCGCTGTGCTGTGTAATTTAAATGTCGTTCAATATTTTATGAGTGACGTATCAACTAGTTTACGAGTGATCCCCCTTGTTGCCGCAAATCTCTCGCGGGTTATAGCGCGGGGTGGGGTTAAGGGGCTGGCGGGTTATTTTGAAAATAGTTTGTTAAACAAGCTGTCATTCCACCTCTTGCTTAGAGGCTGCTTGAATGAACCCTTCAACACCAATGACTTACGTGTTTGTAATTTGGATGACAATAAAATTCAATTCGGAAAAGTGTCTTATTAGATTCGTAAACCGAAAAAGGCATATCACTGTGCACTTGTGCTTCAGCTTAAATAAATGTTATTAAAATATGCATAATCAGCCTATAATTTTGATGTTACTTCAGTGCGAGAAAGAAGTGGAGATGGAGCTATACAGAACGTCTAGCTCCATCTCTTTCCCACGCTCAAGTAAGATTAAAATAATAGGTACTGCTAAAAGAGGTAGTGGTAGGGCCCCAGGCCTCCTCTCTATGAGATGCAGTGCGGGTTAGTAGATGTCACATATCTTCAAAGTTTTTGGGTTCCTCGCGATGTGTTCTATCTTCGTTTTGAGAACATTGGTGATGAAATAATTTACACAAAGTAAAACGCCTGTCAAGGTTCGAACCTACGACCTACAATTCGTAAGCGGCCATTACCACTGAGCCACCACTACTCTACATAGAAGACGAAAAGGAATAACGCACTCACATAGAAATATGACCGGCAAGCAATGACTTCAACTACACTTATGAGTGTCACAGACATTTAGGGCATGGCCTAGGTGGATAAAATTTCAAGGTATTGCAGTGGATCAGGCAAATAATACATTTAGTGGAGTTTCTTGCCCATTCTTCTCCATACGAAAACTACCTTTTGGAATGGGCGACTAGAATCAGTTTTATTATTTTTTGTAAAGTTTGACGTTCAAAAGTGCCTTTTTTGTGCCTAATTGAAATAAATTATTTGACTTTGACTTTGACCTTAAAAAATGAAATATTTTCAAATTCAAAATATTTTATTTCACATAAACCTACATGGGCACTTATGAAACGTCAGAAGCTAGATGCACGGTTCCAATTGGTCGTTTCCTATGGAGAAGAGCCGGCATGAAACTTCACGGTTACGGCTTGTACCTTTTTGTGCATCATGATGAGGAGCATAAAGAATCCTCTCTCGCCATCTCTGTCACTCACACCGCACCCCAAACTACACGCGTCTCGTTTCCGCGCTGTCATACCGTATTCATGGGATTTAGAAATGCAGCAATATACCGACACACATGTACCCACACGACAGACAGTTACGTTGTTTTATACGCACTAAAACTGTGTAGTATTATAACAAAAGATAAAACTTGTTGTTTGCACCTGACTGTTGAAGAAAGTCGAAGAAAACAACTATGATTTGGGGAAAAATGTGCCTTTTAAAGATGAAAAACCGGCCAAGTGCGAGTCGGTCTCGCGCATGAAGGGTTCCCTACCATTATTTATAAAAATGCAAAATAAAAACATGTCTGTTGTATGGGAGCCCCCTTAAATATTTATTTTATTCTGTTTTTAGTATTTGTTGATAAAGCGGCAACAGAAATACATCATCTGTGAAAATGTCATCTGTCTAACTACGAGTATCACGGTTCATGAGATACAGCCTGGTGACAGACGGACGGACGGACAGCGAAGTCTTAGTAATAGGGTCCCGTTTTTACCCTTTGGGTACGGATCCCGAAAAACGAAAACCTTTATTAATTTACTTAAGATTTCAACACATAGATAAAATTAATAGTAGTTAGGTATGTGGCTGTGCTATGAGGTTATTCAACTTACAATAATAAACTGGTCGCAAGTTTGAAAATAAATATCATACACGAATTTTTGAAGAGGGTTTTTCATAATTTCCCTGACGTACAGAATTTCCCTTTTTTGCGACGGGCACAGAAGAATTTCATAACAATTTTTCCTTTATCCCCATATCAACTGTTTAAAAACCCAAAATCTACGCTCCCATGTCCGGACAATCACAGCGCGTGTATGAAACATTCACGGGATCCCGGGAAGCGGTCCCGGGCCGGAATAATTGATGCGCCCAGCACTACAACAAAGAATAATAGGTGAATATTTTAGGAGGCGTTTTGTGAGGCCACTGCCACGATATAAGTGAAGGTCGAAGGTTTATGTGTGTTTACTGATTTATAATTTTAGAAGGAGGTTGATGAGTGAGGTATTCCCAGAATATAAAGCTCATTCTGACCTTAAGCTTGCAATTTAGAACTTCCGAACAGTAGGCAGCCGAGGATTACTTAACGTAGGAATACGATTGCAAACCTCTTTCGAGATGCGCCAGCCGTAAGATTATCAGTCAGTCTGTCTAGCTGGGGAGCGATCAACCCTATGTTATATTTGCAGAATCGACATCTATTCTTCATACAATAACTTGACACAATAAGTTGTCTCAAAGATAATCGACTCTATTATAGTTAGCAGATTGCAGCTTTTGTTCTCTGACTGTACAAGTTGTGGCGTTTCCTTAGGTTCTAACTCTTAGGCCCACTTGCACTACAAATAGCAAATTGCGTTTATTGCTAAATATATTTAAAACATCAATTTAATTCAATTTATCTATAAACAATTTACGTTGTGTTCGATATCATTCTGTCTCTGTCATTGTTAGGGTTCCGTACGTGAAGGGTGCCAAACGGAACCCTATTACACAGATTGTGTATTACTATTGCCACTAAAATATAAAAAAATATAAAAATTAAATAAAGTTAATAATTAAAGGAGTCCATAAAAGAAACGTATTTTTTGCTTGATCTTAATATGGTACGGAACCCCTCGTGTGCGAGCCTGACTCGCACTTGGCCGGTTTTTAAAAGAGTAACGTATTTAAAACATAAACTGAACGATGTTTTAAATACGTTAAACGCTAAGCGGATTTAATTATTGTGGTGCAAATGGTCTTTAGTAAATGAGTGTTTAATGGATAAGTTCTCTCTACAACAACATTGTAAGGATTAGTTATCTCTACAACAACATTGTAAGGATTAGTTCTCTCTACAACAACATTGTATGGATAAGTTCTCTCTACAACAACGTTGTAAGGATAAGTTCTCTCTACAACAACATTGTAAGGATTAGTTCTCTCTACAACAACATTGTAAGGATTAGTTCTCTCTACAACAACATTGTAAGGATTAGTTATCTCTACAACAACATTGTAAGGTGTTGGTTTTCTGTACTCTCCTGTTTCGTGTCTCTGCTTACCCTTTGTGCATTTCAATGGAGATTGAATGGCTCTCATAACAGCAGGGTTTTACGATGATGTCTATGAGAGGAGGCTGATGATTGTTTCTTTCGTAGTAACTGAAGACCTGTCTGTCAGGAGTCAGCTGCTTCAAATTCTGATCACGTATATACAAAAGATGAATGATTTTGTAAGTGAATTTTGATGTTATTCTGACGTTAGGAATCTAGATAAAGATATAATATTTTAGTTTCTTTTGACATAATTTGACCACATTTATTTTTGTGACGGAAAAGTATCTTTGGACGTTTAAATGAGCTGATATTACGTAAATCAAATAAAAATTCATTCTTAAAAAAAAAAAAGTTTTATCTTATTATGTGAATTGTTTTGATTTTATGTATTTT
Organism: Xanthia togata; assembly: GCA_963853775.1. Taxonomy (NCBI): domain Eukaryota; kingdom Metazoa; phylum Arthropoda; class Insecta; order Lepidoptera; family Noctuidae; genus Xanthia; species Xanthia togata. Next base: position 1,544,384 of record OY970814.1, read on the forward strand.
ACTTTCTCTCTACTCTTACACACGGTGTCTACATCTCTTTTTGCCCTCTGTCCTATCGCAGGTATGCTGGAAGAGACTTCTTTAGAAATAAGCATCACCTTTGCATGTATATTTCTGTTCTTTTCATCTTGTCTATTTAATATGTGTGTACATAAATGATTAAATAAATAAATAAAACAAATAGTTTAAATAAAAACTGATTGATTGACTGAGTGAAACCGCGGGGCGTAATGTGTATGTGTCGTGTCCAGATCTTAAAATTGATCATTTCATGAAATGAACATCAACCACTGGTCACATCATGATGTGGCCTGGCCAGATCATTGAATACTCAACTTTAAATGGTATGAATAGTTAAACGCACAACTACTTCATGATATGGCCAAACATTAGTGATCATATCGTAAAATAGTTAGATTATCATCCACAGGTAGAGGCGTTGATGTCGCTTTGTTTATGTTGTACATCATGGCGGCGGCATACAACAAACAAACAAAAAAACAATCACACAAAAAAAGTTGATGGACTTTTATTGGGTTTCCAACTATGATATTATGGAAAGCGATCAACTTGGAAGTAGCGCTCGTTGGCCGCTGTCGCGGCGTGAAATGCAACCTATCACTTAAAATTAATTTCTAAAAATTAAAAATATACGTTGCTTATGTGTCACTCAGTTACCTGTGGTATTTTGATTAGAGGGGTACTTTCTTCAAAAAGTGTCAAAAAGGGGGTAGTTGGGACCAGCCGACTCATGTTCACCGTCGGACCAACGTCAAACAGTCGTTGTATCATTCATGATTGTGTCAATAGTGGAAGTTTTTTTTTTTTTTTAACCTAATGTGTTAATGTGTTACGCATTCATACTCGTAAATATCAATCGCAGCGTCTTCTGAGAGGCGCTGTGATTACCATAACAATCAAAAACACACGAATGAAACTTCATGCCTCTGCCAAAGTTGAACTATCCACTGGTTGTGTGGCGTCGATTGATAAGACACTGTACACATTACCTACACACATCTGAGATACAGAAGTGAAAGGCACCGGCTTCTGGAATCAGTCAAATGTACGAAGACGGCTCTTTTCTTTACTTGCTGGTTGAGGGCAAGAAAGGCCGATCGTGGTGCAGCCACAACAAACACCGTACCACTCATGCAAGCGAGGATTTTTGAGCTGCAATGCTCACTCAATCAATCCTCATGCATACTTCCTGGTTAGACCCACAGACATCGAGAGAAAAGGAGCCAAGGTCTAGGTAATCGCTGCTGAAGGAAGAGCGTTGCAGTCGAGCAAGACTACAAATAGTTAATAGGGGTTAAAGTATGATATTGCCATTTTATTGTAATAGGTACTTCGAATTGACATAGAACCTTCATGGTTTGAGATTTTTGAGTGAAACTTTTTTCGCATGGTACCTATGAAGTTCTTCTTTTAAAAAATGTGCCACATTTGATTATCGACTTTCAGTTGTTTTTTTTATTCAGCTTAGACAAGAAAGATGGATACTTCGAAAATTCTAGTTATTTTTGAATACGAGTTCCGACGCGGAACTAACGCGGCAGAAACAGCTCGCAATATCAATGTTGCGTTTGGAGAGGGGACTGCTAATGAACGCACCGTGCGATTTTGGTTTAAACGCTTTTGTGATGTAAACTTTGATTTGAAGAACGAACCACGTGGCAGACCGCCCACACAGGTGAATAACAATGAATTGAAAGAGATGGTGGAAGCCGATCCGAGCCAGTTTGGGCAGGAATTAGCGGCATGGTTTAACGTTACCGTACCAACAATATTGACTCATTTGCGTCAAATCAATAAAATAAAAAAATATGAGAAATGGGTGCCTCATGATTTGACTGATCTGCAGAAAGAAACGCGTGTTGAAACTTATGTTGCGTTGTCGAATAGATACAGAAATGAAGGAATATTGGATCGAATTGTGACCCCAGGTCAAACGCCGCAACAGTGTCCTAAAGCAAAGCTAACCAATAAAAAGGTAATGGTAACGTTTTGTTGTTCTCAGCATGGTGTTATTCACTATAGCTTTCTCCGATCTGGTCAAGCAATAACGGCAGATGTCTACTGAGCCAAACTCCGAACATTGATAGCAAAACTAGCAGTGAAACAGCCCCGACTCATGAATCGATTTTCACCATAATTGCTCCATGATAACGCGAGACCTCACACAGCACGAGAAACCGTTTTAACTCTACAGGAACTGCAATGAGAAACCATTTGCCACCACCCTCCGTACTCGCCAGACCTTGCTTCAACGAACTATAATTTTTTTCGTGATTTGGACAAATTTTTACGTGATAATAAGTTTTCTTCTCAGGAGGCAGTACAAAATGCTTTCAAATAGTTTGTCAAATCTAGATCACTAGATTTCTATCGCAAAGGCATAAATAACCTTCCTATTAGATGGCAGCAATGTATAGATAATAATAGTAATTATTTTGATTAAATAAATATGTTAAATTAAATTAAATTAATTATTGTATAGAATCTTTTTTTTTTCTAACTGAACAGACAGCTGTGCTGCTGGGAAGTTTGTTGCGCCACTTCTTCTTCCCAGCAAAATCACTAGGAAGTGGTGAAGGGTGGGCGTTTTGGGGGACTGTCTTATGTAATTTTGACGTTCGAAAAGTGCTGATTCTCAGCCTAGTTTGAATAAATGACTTTTGAATTTTGAATTAAAAAAAAAAAACAGTACAAATCGGCAATTTCATACTTCAACTCCTAATATATTGTACTGTAGTAAAAAAAAACTCTAACTGCCTTACTAATAAACGTATTATATCAGGTGAATAGTTACACACCCTTTTCTCTCTTTCAGTCGTCAGTAATTTGACTTTCGAAAGAAGAAGACAAAGCGTTGTGTAACTACACAGACGCTATACAACGTTTATTAGTAAGGAGGTGAGTATATTTTCTGAGAAATAACAGTAACTCCCTTGTCTGTATTTTGATAAATCCCTATCCTCAGATAACTTATAACTCTAATTTCTTTCATTTTAAATGTTTTACATAATACATCCCTCAAGTTACACAATTCTTCTTTATCACTTCCAAAATATAAAATGTCATCTACTTAACTACAATAGCAAATATATATTTTTATTTTCTGAATACAAACATCAATCCTTATCTGATTTTTCATAAGTCAAAGACAGGTTAACAGATCTGAAATTATCATTCCAGTATTTTGGAGACCTTTTTAAACCATATATGGATTTATTCAGCTTAACATACTCATTCATACTCTACAGACTCAGTTCCTTCAGGTAAACTTAAGTACAACTCTTCGTCAAGTTTTGCATTTAAAAAGGCTCCACATATACCCATTTGTTAATGCTAATGACACAAAAATATGAAATGTATTAAGTTTTACAACTGGTGCATATGTCGTGGCCCAGATCTTAGAATTGACCATTTTATGAAATGGCCAGCTAACATTGGCCATATCGTTTAAACGTCAACGTAAGATATGTCAGTCGACGTTTGGCCATATCATTAATGTAGGGCATCCATGGTGTGTAGTAAAAATAGTCATGTAATTACGACCAACTTGGAAGTAGCACTCGCTCGACTCGCGCGCGGTTGGTCACAGTTCTAACCTAACCCAACCCATTTGCTGGGTGACTATCTGTCACCAGTTACCAGTTTGTTGGTACTCCTCACCAACAAACTGACACACGAAAGCAAATTTTGCCAGACTTGAAGCAGAGACGCTTCGCTCGCTCGGTCGATAAAACTAAAAGGCTTGAAGCCCATACTACCGCAAAAAAAAACAAATTTCAATAACGCGAATGTCCAAAAGGAGAATTAACCATAGCAACTATAGGGCTGCGGTTACACGTGCAACGTTCATTGCATAATTCTGGGTACGACAAGATCCTCATCATCCGCCTCATTTTTCCCAACTATGTTAAAGTTGGCTTGCAGTCTAACCGGGTGCAGCTGAATAACAGTGTTTTACATGGAGCGACGCCTATCTGACCTCCAGAATCAGAATCAGAATCAGAATCTTTATTTGTTAAACATAGGTATTTACATATTGGTGTTAGTTTAACATATTTGAGCGCTATGTTTTGCCGTATAAGCATACAAATTTTAAAATCAAAATAAAACAAAAATACTTAAAAGCTAAATAAAACAATCAATAAACAACAAGTCTAAAATTAAACAAACAAATTAAATTAAAAATTATCATTTATAAAATCTTGAACAGTATAATAACATTTTTCTCTTAATTGAGCGGCAAGAACTTTCTTAAATTTTGTTAATGGCATGTTTTTAATACTATTAGGTATTTTGTTGTAAATTTTCGAAGCCATTCCAAAGAAACTTTTTTTCATCAAAGCGGTTCTGCAATTTATAACGCACAATTGATTTATGTACTGAGAGCGCATTGGAGTTTTTTTTACATCAGAAATTTTTGTGAAAAGGTGTAAATTCATTTTAACAAGCAAAGCAGTTTCGTAGATGTACATAGCTGGTAATGTTAGTAATTTTAAAGATTTAAAATGGGGTGCGCAAGATTCAGTAGTTTTTAAGCCACACATGGATCGAATACATCGTTTTTCTCCACAACCCAGTTACTGGGTAACACGATAGGACACGTCTGAGTACCTACGACAACATTCAGCAACTTTACTGTAATGTCACACGATTGTTATTTATGATAGACCTCTCACCATACCAAACATTTATTTGCGATTTGGGCAGCAACTTAATGTAAATAATAAAAATCTTACAATGCATAGCCTAAACCACAGGGTCTAGACTAGGAGTTTCTTGCCCGTTCTTCTCCATAGGAACCTACGCTTTAGAATGGGCAACTACTCTTAGCTTCATATTTCTAACTGACTGACCCCTTGACAATTTAAAAGTGCCTGTAAATGGTTTCATTGAAATAAATGCTTTGAGTATGAGACGATTTTTGAAAATTCATCCCCTGAAGGGGTTCAATATGAAAAGAAATTTCTTAATTTTTGCCGATGGGAATGCCATTGGCCACACGGATTGTTAACTAAATATTACTTAAGAAAATCAGGTTCAACCAAAATTCCTGGACGTACTTCACAGAATACTGTCCTCATGATACGAGTAACTTGTTACTACAGGTTCAACAGAAATATTGTCAAAAAACACTGGTGTACCATAAACACATACAAAACTGCAATGACACTATCAAACTAATATAGAACATTAGTTTTTTGTTTTTTAATTAGGATTATTATGTTAAAGCAATGGAAGCAATTTTTTGGTATTAAACTATATTTTTCTATCTCCAGCAACTATTTTCAGGCAATAAATGCTCCATTTAAATCCCCGTGTAAACACAACTTTAGAGGGGTAGATGAGGGTCGGGGGAGGAGGTAACGAACCTCCGCTAGCCATATGGGGCTCGGACTTTGAATATTGCATGTAAATACGTACTCCAGTATGTTTGGCTAAATTGTGTAGCAGAATTCGGGTATAAAAATATTGGTGGGAATGGTTATTGAGCTGTTTAGCTGGTGAGATGATTTTGAGCGGTATATTTCGTTATCCTAGATAAAAACTATGTTCTGGTGTCTAGAGCAGGGTGGTCCAGTCGTAGCGGCCGAGACTAACGAGTTGTAGGTCTTGAGTTCAAACCCTGGCAGGCACTTGACTTTGTGTGAATTCTTTCATCACCACTGCTCTCAAAACTGTGAAGGAAAACATCGTGAGGAAACCGGCATGTCTTAGAACCAAATAATTCGAAGACATGTGACATCCGCCAACCTACAATGGGCCTGCGTGCTGAATTACGATCCACTCCTTTGCTCAGGCCTGAGTCCCAGCAGTGGAACATTATAGGCTAATTATGCTAGTGTCTAGTCCAACAAATAGTTGGTATTTTAAAAGATAAGTACACAATGTAACAAGTTTTTGTTATGGAACCAAATTAAAGTCAACTGTTTCAAACAAGAAAGCAATGCCAATCGAAATGAATTTCAGCCTAATTCCGTCAATCTAAGGAATAATTGAAGCCAAATCAACTAATAGAATCGACTATTTTTGTTGAGTAATGGACCCATCGACCCTTCTATATGAAAAACTCAACTATGATCTTTGTAAAAAGCTCGCGGGTGCACACTGAAAGATATAACAATAAAAAGTTATTGTGTTCATAAATAGTGCAAAACCATAAAAAGGGGGACCGTAAACTACGCTTATCAAGAAAAAAATTACTATTGCAAGTGGTGGCACTCTACTTTATATCATTGCTACGGTATCACGTAGCTGAATTGGCACCTATTGAACAACTTACAAATGAATATTTACATAATAATCAACACACTCAAAAAATGGATTAATGATCAAAAATCTTGGTGACTTCAAAACGACCACCAACAACGTTAAGTAATTTTCTATTCCTTTCATCTTGTCTGTATATATGTATATACAGAAACTGTTCAATAAATAAAGGCAGTGTATAGAGTGCCGCTAGTGGCACTCTATACACCTCTTGGATATAGTGCCATTAGCGGCATAGTAGTGGCACTGCCTCGGCTTGGCTAAAGTGCCGTAAGAATTGCATTGTTATTGTCACTATCACTGTCACTGTCACTTGTTATTTTGCTTGATTGTTGAAGTTAGTTCGCTGTAAATCACCACATTCCCAAAACATTACATTTTCTTGTGTCTAAACGGATCCTGGCACTCGCCGGCCGCTGCCGCGGTACCGTTCGCTTCGCTCACTCGGCTCATGCAGTGTGTTGTCACAGTTCTAACCTAACCTTACATACCTTTCAACCATTTTCATTTTCTAAGCCAAGGGGTTATGGCTACACTTAAGTTTAGCCCGCTATAGATGAAAGAAATTAACATTAGACTTGTCTCAAAAACAAAATAACAAATGACAGTGACTGTGACAATGACAACGCAATGCTTACGGCACTTTAGCCGGACCGAGGCAGCGCTACTAATATGCCGCAAATAGCGGCATTTTATCCGACAGGAATAAAGTACCGCGAGTGGCACTCTATACACTTCCATAAATAAATTACCTTTTTGGGGTGAAATAAGTTGCAACTAATCTCCCTTGTCACATTCGGTTGATTATAATAATTTGATACACATGTCCTAGCACGAATATACACTCAGCCGCCAGTTACAAATTCGAAAACATCCGCCATCTTGCAACACAAATCATGACAGCATCTTCAAATTAAACTCTCAACTACCTTCATAGAAAAAGCTTGCATCAGCACAAACTAAGCGATTCCGGCATTAAGTCGGAGCTCCGAATGCTCGGGACTGTGGAACAGTGGCGGTATTCGAACAGTAAAAATGTAGCGTCATGCATTATGCATTCACTGCGGTGCGTCGGCTAAACGTGGCCGGCTGTCACACCGGGCTAGAATGTCGACTAGTGCTACAAGGTTCTATTGGCGTGCGAATCATGTTGACATGGGGGCGCTGTACGTAAAAAATTGTGAAGTAATTGTGAAATCTATTGAAAAAACAAGATGGCGGCGTTAGTTCCAATTTGAAGTACGCGCTAAAAGATACTTGTACAGCTATACAAATTGTGTGTTTGTCCTATTTGTCATAATGATGATAGGTATTATTTGAATATTTGTTAGCTAAAATGATATTTTGCAGCAAGACAGTCACCGCTGCTGACCGGGACATTACTAACTGACATTTTTTTGGCAATTAGCTATCGGACAAAGACAATGATTATTTGTGAACTACCTATAAAATTCAAATGACTGGCAAATCCACAATGAACGTTTTGACGTTTCGCCCAAGAAGCTGGCGCTGGCGCTTTCTTCATAATTATAAAGTAACTGTCAGTTCCGAACACAATTCAAAAAAGTTGATTATATACTCTTGCATTTTGTGACTTATGTTATATTAACTGCTCGAAATAATAGCAGATATATTTTAACCAAAAAAGCCTTACTCGACCACAATACGATCACATAACTTCTAAGTACGTATACATACTTAGAATATCTATAAAGCGTCTTCATTCGGCGAGATACAAAAGGATACATATTACTCAGTTCGGTGTAACACCCGCCCCTAGAGTTGCTCTAATGAAATTGTCCATAAATCTCGAATATTGGACTGGCGACATGCCTAACTATGGTGTTCTCTCTCCCCCATCCCCCTCTTGTTACTGGGGACTCAAAGCGCTCCACTTTCTTACGATATATGTCGTGAACCTACATAAATGTTGTTTTCCCGAATGTTTAGCTGCGTTATGGGGGATGTTATGGCGAATATGCCCGCTATTCGGATTCCGTAAATACTTCCGGGTTGTTTGAGTAACGGATTAGAACGGGATTGATTACTTTATCGGAGTGGGGTCGATTTGCGTACTATAATTGTTCGTCGATTTGCGTATTGTTGGTGTTGTTAGTTGGTGATAGGATTTATATGCATCAACACTGGCGACAACTGTAATTTTAGGTGAGAGTTAGTATCACTTTCAATTGAAAGCTTCCTCATTAAAACATACTCAGCTGTTTGAATGATACGACCAGAATTAATCTCAAATAAAGAAAGCTAGTAAAAATGGCTAGTGACTGAATGGAAATTCACGTATCGGAATTAGCGAATGAATGGTATGTTCGAACCGAAGCAAAGGATAGGAAACCAAGCAATAACACTATCATCAAATAAAAAAATACCATCACCAAAACCATCACCATCTTACGTCGCATCCCATCTCATAACATCCCAGTTAACTTTACTCTAAATTCCCCAGCACCTACTTACGAAAGCTCATAAGAGCAAGTGCAGACCATGATGAGTCTCATCCAATCATAGCCAGCAATGGACTGGGGCAGTTCGCGACGCCGCCGTGCCGAAGGAACCTTATACCGTACAGTCAAACAAATAAATATGTATACGAGTACATGCAGCTAACTTGAAACTAGTGCGCCGAGTGGTCTTAAGTATGTTCTAAAACTTAAAAAGTCATTAAACACACACAAAATAAAAAAGGATTACAAATTATTGAATGATTGTCTAATCTTTCTTAAGGTGTTAAACACTGCCCTGGGACTGGGACGAACCCGGGCCAGACAAAGAATTATTGGCTTTTTTGTTAGGAATTTCTCGGTAGCAGCCCAGAGTTTGAGTTTGTGTTCGGTTTAATGGCAACACTCTCACTCTCTATTTCACCTAAAACCACCTCATAGGACCTAAAACCTAAACATAACTAGTACAATGAGGGTGTACTGTACACCTCTGCCCAACCCTTTAGGAAATACAGGAGCGATTTCAATAAAGGCAGTTTAATAATAAAAAAAAGCAGTTTTTCATGTATACCTAACTCTTCGTTTGACTGTGCCTGTTTGTCAGATTCTCGGACCTAAGAGGGAGGAAACCTAGCTGATGTGGTGTTTAATAGTTTTGATTTTTATAGATGTTAACAACTTTAAAAATCCTTTGTAAATAAAATACCATGAATGGTAAATTATTTTGGAGCTTTCAAGATGGTTTAATGATGGAGAATAATTTTTAAAGACCCTTAATAAGGTAAGGTATAAATGCAGTTTAGGGGTATGAGGAACAGGGTGTAAAGTTCACTCATCCACCATAGAAAAGGGAGGATCCCCCAACCAGACGGGTGTTGTGTCTGGCGGGCCGACTGCCCGACTGTTGATGTCGGATAGTCTTATCTATGTAGTCGTCGCGCGGTAAACTCTAATTGCGCGATGCAGGATTTGTGTGTCGTCATATCTTTGATGCGTAGTTTGTATGTGGCGGTGTAACCGTTACATGCAGCTTGGTGATGGTCGAGTATTTTTTCTATATTTTATTGGAACGAAATAAATCTTTTAAAATATTTAATATAACAGACATTTACATTTTAATTTAGTACCAATTGTAAATAGTTAGTTACTAACTATTTACAATTGGTACTAAATTAAAAATAAATCCAAAACAAAAGGAAACTTAGGCGTCGAAATATTCGTCTGCATCACTGTCATCCTGAAATGCGCTCAAAAGACTGGCAGCATTGCCATGTTGGCTAATTCTTTCGCCAAAGAACAAGCTAGCCCTCTGGTTACGTGAAGTGTCGACCGGTTGGAACGTCTTCATTTCTTCATTTCTTTTTGATGTAATTACAAGAGGATGGACAAAGTTGCCTATGTAATTTTAATACCATGTACCGAATTTTTTTATGCAAATTACAAAAAGCTTTTCTGAAAATCAGAATTCTAGACCACAACACCAAAATTATTTTCAAAAGAAAAGCTCCTCGGTGTGACTACTTTTTTAAATCAGGCGCAGATTTATGTTGTACGTGTACTGTGAATATTTCATGTCATGGAACCAAGCTTGGCACAAACATTGCATTAATATGGAGTAAACCTCCATTTGTACTGCCTGGCTAAGGAACCCTGGGGATTAGTTGGTTGATCTTGTATGTAGGCTAGTTTTGTAGTTCATAATTTGGGTTCTGCGTACCAAGATTTAAGTTTACATATCAAAGCATACATGAGACTTTTTATCTTCGTTTTTACGACCATCGAATCGGCTACCGCATTGACATGAAAGCATTTCAGTCAATGGTGGTGTTGGTGTGTCAGTTACCACTTTTAAACAAGTGAATTAATAGGCCTGTTTGACAAACTACTTTTATGTATAGCAAAAACCCGCCTCCAAGTACTATAAGTACATATATGTATCTGGTTAAGATTAAAAGATTCACTGAGAAGTTAAATAATTGTCTAGCCTTTTCAACCATCAAAGCGGTCATTCAAGTGAAAAAAATCCTTAGCCTAAAACTTTTTTGCATTTCTAACATGGAGTTTCTTTAACGAATACCACATCCAATCATTCCCACATCCCATGCACACTCGTCCTGCTTGCAGCTGTCAATGTGCCTCTCCCCCCACCCCCCCCTGTCCTGAACCTCTCATAGTGTCCTCGTTACTGTCTGAACGGACTTAAATACAAGTTTACAACGCGCGCCGCTCGCCGAGCTGTTGCACACAGAAATATACCCTTTTATTTTATTTTATTTAGGTACCTTTTAGGTCTCGTGTTTGGATGGCTCGAGTATCTTTTAAGACGATTTTTCGAGGAAGCAATGGAGGAAATTCCTGCACTATGTGTACAAGTTAAATTTATTGCAATGTGAAGTTGCTTTTATAATGATGAAACATCGCGCTATAGGACAATTAGTTCATCATCATTATTATCAGCCGAAAGACGTCCACTCCTGAACAAAGACATCTAGCGGATTCGCCCACCCTTTACTAGATCATAGGTCGACTTTGAAGTGGGCCTATTTACGTTGCGGCAATAGCGTATAAGAATCGGTTAGTTACGGAGCTAGTTGCCCAAAGTAGGTACGCCAAACATAATCATTGCTTGTTGAAGCTCTTTAAATGCACCCCAAAACTATATAAAACTAAATCCTCATAGTTTCTCAAGCATCTAATTACTCTCAACTAAATTCTAAAAACCGAAAGTACTAAAAGTATTTGACGTTTACGCACGAAAAGTAAAAGTAATTAGACGTATAACTTGACTGGAGTTGAGTAACTATCAGGTTCAAGTCAAACTTTTAATTGACCGATTCTCGAGGTTGAGCGTCTTTTAAAGGTGTCTGAATAACTTAACCCAAGTTTTGTTGATGACTTCTTTTTCAAAGAAAGAAATGGAAAGCGAGTTACAATGAAAAGAGATAAAATATTACTACTAGCTCTTTTGAAAAACGATATTCTGGCAAACAAATATGGAATCTTGTATTTGATTCAATAAAACCCATTATTATTTAGATGATGTAATAAACGGCATTCGTCAGTTAGTTGCTAAAAAAAAAAACAAAAGAAATCATTAATTTAGCTTGCGATGGTTTGGTCATTTTGAGAGGATGAATTATTATTAAAGGCGATTAACAAGGTATTTGCAGAGCATATAGTGACCTTATTGGTAATGTTCGTCAGAAAATTCAAGTGCGTAGTATGAAAGTAAACAAAGCAAAAGGAATATTTAAAGATGATTACAGGCGGTGTTCTGTAGTTTCTTCCCACGGGGCAAAAAGGCGTGAGTTTATGTAGTAAGTTATGTAGAGTATGTATGAAATAATTAATATTTTGGTGCGTAAATGATTACAACCATAAGAATAATTTAAGCATGCAAAACTGATACAAACGAAAATCAACAAATCAACATCAGAACCTACTCAAGTTACTCAGCAAAATTTTCCTTATTCCAAAGGGTTTTTAGTTTCAATATCCGAGCAGTGTATCGGCGCTCTGTAGTCGAGGGGGGCAATCAAGTGCCCTTATGAATTATGTACAAACTACCCTCGTTCATCCCTAGTGGAAAACACCTTTGTTTTGTCTTGTGCTGAACTGAAAAATACAGGGGTTGAAAAGTGTGTTTTGGAGTTTGAGTCCTGGATCGGATTATAATGTTATGGAAATGAAATTTCGTCCTGTATAATTAAATAGAACTTGTCTGTAAAATCAGAGAAACGATGGATGGACTGTGTGAAAAATGGAGGTTACTTCTGAGATGACAGCTGATAGAAATGTACTTAGAGCGTTGTCACACTGAAGATGCTCTCCGCGGGTGCGAAGTGAGCTAGCTGCGACTACCTACACGATGTGTTCTCCGCGTTTTCACAATATGGTAGGTACACTCGCTTCTCACTTTCTCTTGTACACTCACGTTAATCGCTCTCGTTACGCAAACGCGGCGAACACGCTGCACACACGTGACGTGCTCGCTACGCGAACGCAGCCAGCGCGTAGAAAAATTGCCTCGCTGATAACTTGCTCGCAAATCGCCAGTGTGTCGCCCTTGTGGAAGAAGCATGCTGCGCCGACGCCAATGAAATTGGAATTTGGGCGGGAGAACCAGATGATGATGATGGAAAAGCTATAATCTGCAGCAGACAGCTGCAGTTAGTAGTAAATCTCTTCGTGAAGGAGCTCATCAGGGTAACTACTAGCTCCATACCTGTTTCTGCCGCCAAGCGCACTGCTCTGATTTAAAAGTAATGAACTGCATTTAATTATAATTTTTCATGGAAATTCGCGCCACCACCAGTTAGAGCCACTTTGATACAATACAATTCGATACAATTAATGTAAAATATATGATGACGTTCATTTTTGGTTTCATTCATTCAGTCACGACTAAACAAAATATAGGCGGTTTAACACTTTTGACTACGATGTCCTAGGTAAAAAATATTCGTATTTTAGAATGGTCTTGTAAATATAATAATAGTCTATAGCAGTAGATTTAAAAGCTAGTACCCGAAGGAATACAGCAGTAGTTAGTTTAAAATTTGATATGTAAATTGTATTTTTCACATAAAAATATTTTTTAATGTAAACACAGACATGTGCACTTCTTAGTTCATAAAACGCAACTCTGCAGCCGAGCGGAATTTTAATTTTAAACATATTTCTAAAAATTGTGTGTAGCGACTACGTCGTTGTAACTTTTATTTCGAGATTCCTTTTGATTAAGAAAATTGCTCAAAGGATATTTTTTGTCCTTTTGTTTGCGAATTCTCTTGTAAACAATGCGAATTCGATACAGTACACATTCTAGAATGGGTTCTAGGATTTTTTTCAAATCACTGGTCTGTAAATCTGATGTCAAAGCTTGAGTTATGTAGGTATTGGATTTTCAGTTTTTTTGTAACCAATCACAATAACCAAAATGACTTTTTACTATGGATCACTATGAAAGCGCAGCTCTACTTGTAATGAAATTTTAAGAAATAGAATCGTCTGTAATTTCTTAGTGGCAGCCCGAGTTTTGATTGGTGCCCGGTTGATGGCAATAGTCTCGGCCGCTATAGACTTGCATGGGACTAAAAGGCTCCTGTAAACATGTGCGATGTGACAGCTTGACGCGTCTCTAATGAAATATTTTTTAAGAAAACTTCACGGTAAAACACGGTGTCACTTCGCGCGACAGGTCGCGCCAGTCTACACGAGCCTTAGCCTTTATGAAATGTTGGTGATTATTAATTTTTTTGTTAATGAATTATTGACATTAACTTATGTATTAGTGATATTGATATACCTATATTTTAAATGCGTAATGAATTTTAAATATGAATGTGATGTTTATGCTTTTTTATTATTTGATTTATCATCAGTGTAATATTTTCAACACAATGTATTTTATTACGAAATAAATGACTTATGACTTAACCCTTTGGGGAATACACGCGTGATTTTAGGTTTAGTTGAAAACAATAAGGGCTGATTTCACCAACGAAATTGAACGTGATCAGCATATTTTATCTAAACCGAGTTCAAGAGCTGTCAGTATCAATATTCCAAATAAAATAATGACACTGACAGCTCTTAAACTTGTCCACTCATCCACTTAGCAAAATTGAAAAGCGATTTTCTCGTGGAATATTGACTGCAACTTTGAGATAAGACCTAGTTCATATTAGTGTGTTTCCAAAATACTATATTCGTAACAACATAAAATTACAATCAAAACAGTAGGAAAAATCACTTTTAAAAGTTGCTAAGTGTAAACATATTAGTGCTCGTGACTGTACTGATCGCGTTCAGTTTCGTTGGCAAAATTCGCCCTTAAAACGATAACCCGAGATTTGTTTGCTTCAAGAAACTAAACGTGAATTTCACAAATGAAACTGAACTCGATCAGCACATCTGAATCGCGTTCACCTATCAGTGTCATCATTATTAGTGAAATATTGGCACTGATAGCTCTTGAACGTGGTTTAGATGACATTTAAGTTGATCGCGTTCAGTTTCATTGTTAGCGTAATTCACCCCTAAAGTTAGTTATGCAAAGTAAGTTAAACAACTAACTTTAGTTTTTTCTCAGACCACTAAAGAATTTCTCCACACATAAATATTTTTGATACAAATATCAGTCTCCAATAATCTCAATCTTCTATAACATTTCTCTCATAGGGAATATCTTAATTCCGTCCAGTTGAGCTGGAACGCTTCTCATCTCGCCACTCTAATCCAGCGTGAGGATATTGGGACATTGCCAGTTCGAAGACTCGCCCCCTTCTTGGGGGGCAGCGCTACGATTGGCGGGGCGAGTTTGCTTCGAGAATTTTAGGTGATAAGTTCTCAAAATTTAAGAATCTCTAAATATTACAAAACAAAGTCGCTTTTCGCGTTTGTCTGTGTGTCCGCGTTGTTCTTCTAAAATACGCAACAGATTTTGACGAAGTTTTCAACATCATTTAGAGTATGTATTCCGGAAGGTTTCTGTACACAATTATTTTATATTAAACGTAAAGGTAGTACTGAAACTTGACGTTCTTTCAAGTCGTGTAAAATGCACTTTTTTTGGACCGGAACAAATAATTAGAATTTAATTTCTACTGGATTGTATATCTTAACATAATCAACAGAAAAGTCCGCGATAGCATATGACTATCTTCTAAAGATGACCTACAGCAACCATTTAATGTTAATATAAAATATGTTAGTAAAATTAGCCATTTAATTAAAATAAAAATATGCCTGGACTTAACATAATTTAAATGAATACTATAAAAGATATAACAGATTAAAAATTAGGCGCAACAAAATAATTATGGCTGACGGTGTGGCGCCATGACAACCTTTAAAGCCCCGTAAGGAGTAACATAAATACTAAATAAAATAGAAATATCTAAGGGAGTTTAAAAGAAAAGTGAAAACGTCAAATTAAGTCTGTCTTTGTGCAATATCTTTGTGCATCGTAAAAAAAAAAATATTTCGTGAGGGGATCGCCCTGTCAAGGCCGCGGTTGAGCGTGAGCTGAGTGTTATTCGTCTCATTTTTTTAAACAAACTCCAACTAAGTAGTTTTTAAAGTTATATTGCTAGGTGGTGTTGGTAGGTGTCTGGACTCTGTTCCAGAAATAATAAGGCTGAATGGGCTCCCGTTGAACAGAGTTTCAAAATTCAAATATCTTGGACATTTCATCACCGACGACCTTAAGGATGACATAGACATTGAGAGGGAGCGTAGGGCACTAGCGGTCAGAGGAAACATGTTGGCCCGTAGATTTGCTCGATGCTCTGACCAAGTAAAAATTACTCTTGTCAAGGCCTACTGTCAGAACTTTTACACAAGCAATCTATGTGTCAACTACACTAAGAGATCGCTGGTTGTCCTGCGCGTACAATATAATAACGCTTTCAGGATGTTGTTGCGACTGCCCCGATTCTGCAGCGCCTCAGAAATGTTTGCTGAGACCCACACCGATGGCTTTCAAGCCATAATACGCAAAAAAACCGCGTCGCTGCTGAGTAGAGTGCGGGGTAGTCGCAACTATATCCTGAGAGCTGTGGCGGAGAGTTATACTCCTAATATTAGGCATTTTATGCGGAGGTTGATCAGGTAGGAAATATGTGTGTTTTGTTGTCTGGTCGATCTCTGCGTGCCCTGTGCTTGTTGTTGTTGTAGTTAATTTTGTTGTAAACAAATTTAACTACTTTGTAATTGCTACTAACACTAGAATATAAGTTGTATTGTCATACTAACAAAATATGGATCACTGTTGTCCGAAATAAATGAATTTTAATTTAATTTATTTCTCGGGATACTCGTAGGTAGCAAGTCAGCAATTTTCTGGATAACTATCCTGGCTTAACATGCATACTGGCAGTAGAGGATCCAGGGGGGATCTAAGGGGTTAAAGTCGCTTTTCGTGTCTGTCTGTGTGTGCGTGTTTAAATTCTTTTAAACTGCGCAACGCTGCGCGATAAGGTTTTCACCATCATTTAGAGAATTTATTCCGGAGGATTTCTGTAATTAACAGTTAACTTAGATATAGCACAGAAATCTCGATTTTTTGACATGTCACCACATCAGTAGGTACATTGCACCCGTGCAAAGCAGGGGCGGGTCACTAGACAAGTATAAATTACTCCCCCGTCAGTCAAAGTTCGCCAGTTCGACTGTTGAACGAAACGAACCGTTATTGGGATTTCCAAAAGAGTTTTCTTAAAAATTCTCCAGGGAATGAAGGCGTGTTTCAAGTGGTATGGAACGGTGCGTGTAGTAGTTCAAACCAACATAGTACCAGAACAAGAACGGGACCATTCCCTTCTTAATATTATAGTTGATAAGGACAGCCCAACTAAAGAATCAGCCGACATGTTTTTTTTTTTTTAATTGGAAATCATCAAATGACTTCTCCCTCTCTGGGTGAAGCGGGAGGGCGTGTCAGATTCCTACTGACTAAAACCCACCCGTGTTCCTTCAGTTGCCTGTGCAATACCAGGGGGCCACGGTATCCCTTTCGGACTTTCCCGCAACCCCGGCAGGCATCGGTCCCATCGGACCCCTTCAATTGCTGACATCTCTTTGAGGCGCGCGTGGAACACAACGCGCTGTCGACCCGGGCCTGGTCCTTACCGGACGGCGAGCTACCCATTGCTCATCGTCCGCAAGCCCGCGCCTACGGCGGCCGGGAATCGGCCTGCGATTCTCGACGCCCAGGGCGTCTCCTCCTGCGGCGGCTAGGGGCGCGAGGGCGCGAATTTTGCCTCTCCCTCAGGCGCTGTGGAAAATGATTGATTGCTGCACGTGTCGCGGGTTCGATTCCCACACGGAACAAATATTTGTATGACCTACAATTTAGTCTCGGGTCTGGCTGTTTGAGTATGTGAGTTTAAATGTTTGTAAACGCACCCACAATACAAGATAAATTCCTAGAATGAGGCGTTTTAAAAAAAAAATGCTCTGTCCTTGTTTACACAAAAAAACTAAAATAGAGTTTGGATAGAAAGTGCATTCGCACATTTAGTCAAAACCGACCTTCGTACTCGCAGACAAATCCGTCACCATCGCGTCGTCAAATCGGCAAGAAGGATTTATTTATTTATTTATTTATTTATTTATTTATTCATAACAATTTTTACATTGTGTCGAATACCTATTAAAAATGATTTTATACAAAAAAAAAAAAAAAAATATAACAAAATACATGCCACTTAATTAAAGAACAAATACTTATAAGATTTTTAGACTACTAGTAGCAGAACCAACAATAATGATAAACTAGTATAATATATGTATGTTTACAATTTAAATATCATCAAGAGAATAATAGCAGCCTTCCAGTAGGTAAAGCTTCAATGTAGTTTTGAAGTCCCTTTTGTATAGTGATAATTTTATATCAACGGGAAGTTTATTGAACATTTTAACTGACATGTGGTAGGTACCGTGTTCTACTATATTAAGTTTAGGAATATTAGTGGATTTAAACTCCTTTCTTCTCGTACTCTCTCTAAGCTTTCTTTCCTCTTCAGTCTCATATTGATGTACATATTTAGAAAAATGTGTTAGGAGCACCAATACATATAGGGAAGGTACAGTAAGAATATTCAAATTTACAAAGTGCTCCTTACAAGATTCCTGCTGACGAATGCAAACCATGGTGCGAATGGCCCTTTTTTGTAAAACAAATGCTCTCTGTATATTGTAACCGTAGCTGCCTCCCCAGCATAAGATGCTGTATCGTAACCTTGACTCGATTAACGCGTAATAGACTTTTTTTAACTGTGTAATGTCAATATCATCTCGTAGGCTTCTCAGTACATAACATGCTGAGCTGATGGAGTTTTTTAAACTTTCAAGTTCTGGTTTCCAGTTTAAGTAACAATCAACATGTACTCCCAAAAACTTTACTGCCTCAACCATACTGACATGGACTCCATCCAAAGAACAATTTAGTTGACTTTTATTTTTGGCAGTGGTACGAAATAGGATTAAGTTGGTTTTACTAGCGTTCACTTTCAGTCCATTGATAGTGAACCAATTGTGAAATACCTCTAAAGCTTCGTTTAGGCGCAAATTAAGGGATTGAATGTTATCTGCTGAAATGACAGCATTAGTATCATCTGCAAATACCACTAACTTTGTATGTTCCCCTAAAAGATGTTCCACATAATCTATTACATCGTTAATAAATATAATAAAGAGAATAGGACCCAATATAGATCCCTGTGGAACTCCTACACTCGTGTTTTTTAATTTAGACCTAATTGCTTGCTGATGAAATGCATTGTCTGAAACATTCCTCTCATTGTTATTTTCAACGCGAATTTGTTGTTTCACTTCCACGAACATTTTTCTATTTTTTAAGTAGGATGTCAGAAATTGTATAGCTTTGCCTCTCACGCCATAATGCTCAAGCTTAATTATTAACAGGTCGTGGTTTATTAAGTCAAAAGCAGAACTTAGATCTAAAAAGAGCCCGGCTACCATTTGCTTTGAATTTAGTTTACTTCTGACCTCCTTAAGTAGTGTATCAATAGCATCTTACTACTTACTAGCACTAGCAACTACTACTTAATAGCAGATTACTAAAGTACCCTTTGTGTGTCAATTGTTCAATGTTATTCGTGGCTTTTACGCTGCGTAGAAGTCGCGTACACGCTGCACAAGTATACCAGAGGGCCAATCCTCGTGCTTAAAAACGTTCAAATTCTAAATGCAATCTCATCTTAGCGGCAATAAAAAAGCTTGACAGATTGAGACTATGAATAGAATACGAACATTTAAAAAAATATGGGAATTACCCTCTGATTGTACCGAAACTAGCGTCACGTTGTCGCAGCATATACGTTCGACCATTCGACAAAGCCTACGCTGCCGCGGGGTCTAAGAGGTGCTTAAGACAAGAAAAACAATTTCCACACAAGCTTCGCCCCCATGCACTCCACTATATGCTCAACACTAACATATCAGTTGAAAGTAAGTTGAATAGCGTGTGCTCTTTGATCGTGTTCGAACACGGAACTAAATGGCGTACGTCTTCTAATTCTTATTTCGTTTATAACTATAAATATTGATCTAGAGAAAAAATATCTTGACTGGATAATAAACTATATTTTCTTATTGTAAATACTTATTTTAGACGTAAAAGCCGAATAATTTTCATTTTATTTAAATAATCTTTAATAAAAGACATGATTTTCGAATAAAAAATGAATCGAGCGAAAAAGTTATAATTACGTGGAAAGAAAAAGATCCAATCAATCATATTACACTTCAATTTTGATTGAATGCGTGACTGTTTCAGAATATTAATGCAAATGTACATATTGCTTACTGCACTTCTCCAACACTCAAACCTACTCGAAGAAAGGAGAAAACGCATAGGTCTCTCCAGGAGAGACCTATGCGCAGTATGTGGGACGACTGCTGTTGGTACGTCCTTCGCGCAAAGATTCTTCCCTTTCCGTGGAGGTGAATTGTACAACAAACTAAATAAAATTATAAATATAGCAAATTGTAGTAAGGTTGAGTGTAAATCTAAAATTATCAAATGGTTGTTAAAGTTAAACTATACGGAAACGGAAAAATTACTTGAGGTAGCCAAATAGGCAGCCTATGTAGTACTCACTTGCGTACTTATACTATATATGTAAGATTATATATTCATAAAATACTTATTATGCAATAAATGTATACATACTTATATTTTATTCACACACACACACACATACACACCATCATTACTACACATTAAGTACATATATCTACACACAAATTCACAAAAAAATAAACATTGTCGATCTAAATAACTATGAAATAAAATCAAAATTAACTGAATGGCTATTAGAACTGGACTATCTACAAACAGAATCCTTACTTAAGTACGTCGCCTAGCTACCTAGATATCCCAAATCACACACAACACACCCCCACACACACACACACACACGATTACCCACTCACTCACTCACACACACACGATCACCCACTCACTCACACACACACGAACGCACACACACACAAATAGTACAAAATATACACTTAAATTAGTTTTAATATTAGTAGTAAGTAATTGTTGTTATCCTCAACCGCTCGGGTAGATCGACACAGTCTACGAATATAATAAGCACCACATTTTAAGCTGAATCACTGTCTCTCAAGATACAGGTTGCCTAGTTTGAGAGGCAGGGTTTTCCATATTGTGTACAGATTTTAGCTCTTAGATTTGTATTGCATTGTGTTACTACCAAAGCTGTCTTAAAACTGTCTTAAACCTGTTAAATCTGTATTTACTATGAAATAAAAGTTTTTTATTATTATTATTTCGTTTATTTATTCTTCTAACATATAAAATACATTTTTAAATATTTTTTTTTAAAGGTATAAAAAACATTTAAAAATATAAAAAATAGTGTTCCGCCGGTGTCGGGAGCAGGGTCCAAGCTACCGGTGGTTAGGGCTGCAGAGATAGGAACCTCCTCACAATACGAGCCGTATCGAGAAGTACTGCCTTCTGAATCAGGCCCTTGATCCAACCGCCTAACGAGAGCCTCGAGAGATGTTGGTCGAGGCTTTCGGCCATCAGGCCATTGGCCGTTACGACAATCGGCACAATGATAGCCGAGCTCACATTCCACATGTCGACAACCTCGTGTGCTAAGTCGAGATATTTTATTTGTTTCTCTTTCTCAGCTTTCACGAGGTTCTCGTCATGTGGAATGGTAACATCAACTATCATTGCGCGGCGCGCTAATCGGTCTATCACCACTATATCAGGCTTATTGGCAACAATAGTCCTGTCAGTAATGATAAACCGATCCCAGTACAACGTGACATGGTCATTTTCGAGAACTGGGTCGGGCACATACTTGTAGTACGGTACCTCAGAATCCACAAGTTTATATTTCAAAGCAAGTTGCTGGTGAATAATCCTGGCCACTTGGTTATGCCTGTGCAAGTACTCGCCGTTAGCCAGACGAGAACAACCAGAGATAATATGTCTGATGGACTCACCCGGACGGTGGCATGCCCGACACATATCAACCGTTCCGTCCTTCATAATATGTCTCCGGTAGTTATTCGTCAAGATAACTTCGTCCATAATTGCACAGACGAAACCTTCAGTTTCCCCGAAAAGGTCACCAAAACGTAGCCAGGATACGGACGCTAGGAAATCTACACCAGGCTCGTGAAGAGCCCGGTAGAAGCGCCCGTGAAGCTCCTTGCTTTGCCATACTTCCTTGCGGTCATCTGTAGTAAGTACCACAGGTTTGCGCCAGTTCTCTTTAGCCATGGAGAGCGGGGTGAGCCCCTTGTCCACTGCGACCACATCACGGTGCATACCCATTTCGGCTTTTAAAAAATATTCCCTGAGGCTGCACACCTCGCGGTTATGGAGGGTCTTCGCATTTAAAAAGCCTCGACCTCCGCATTTCCGCGGGATGTACAGTCTCATCACCGATGAACGTGGGTGATGCATCCGGTTTGCGGTCAGGAGTGTACGGACCCTCCTGTCCAGGGCGTCGAGTTCGGTCTGAGTCCATTTGAGTATGCCGAAAGAGTACATCAAAACCGGCATGACCCAACCGTTGAAGGCGCGTACCTTGTTTCCGCCCGAAAGAAGACTAATTAATACCTTCTTCAGGCGACCAAAGAAGCGCTCCTTCAACGATTGCTTCATGTCAGCAACGTTGATGCCTAACGCTTCCGACATACCCAAATACTTATAGCTTTCGGCTGAGGAGAGGGATCTAAGGTGTATGGAGTCCGTGAGTTGAGTTCCCTCGGACTCCATAATCTCCCCTCGCTTCACATGCATGACTGCACATTTGTCCACACCAAATTCCATCCTGATGGCGCTACTGAATGTTTCAGTTACCTTCAGTAGCTCCATCAGTCGCAATTTGTTGGGGGCAAAGAGTTTCAAGTCATCCATGTAGAGGAGGTGAGATATGACCTGACCATCTCTCCTCAATCGATAGCCCAGTCCTGAATCCTCCAGCAGTGTGCTTAGAGGATTCAGGGCTAAGCAGAACCAAAGTGGACTCAGACTATCGCCCTGAAATATTCCCCGTTTAATCCATACAGGTTCATCATTCCCCTGGATCTGTCGACATCCTGGATAGCGAAGGACCGTCCTCCATTGCCCCATACACGACTTCAGGAAGGAGCGCAGAGTTGCATCTATCTTGTACAACTCCAGCACCCTCATGAGCCATGTATGTGGCACTGAGTCGTAGGCCTTCTTATAGTCTATCCAGCATGTCGAGAGATCCTTGCGGGATCGACGAACCTGTTGGCTTATGGTCATGTCGATGAGGAGTAACTCCTTAGTACCGCGGGACCCATTCCTACATCCATTTTGAGAGGCAGACATAATTGAATTATTGACAATGTGTGTGTTAATTTTCTCTCTCAAAATGGATGTAAGAAGTTTATAGACCGTTGACAAACATGTGATCGGTCTATAATTCTTGGGTTCCGCGGGACTACCTGACTTATGGAGTAGGTGGGTAACGCCTGTTGTAAGAAACTGCGGCAGCGACCCAGACTCTAGGGATGACTGGAATTGAGATGCCAGGCGAGTGTGTGAACTAATCAGCCATTTCAACCAAAAGTTGTGCAGTCCGTCCTTTCCCGGTGATTTCCAATTCGGTAACGGACGGACTGCTCTGGCTACGTCTGATGGCGTGATTAGTATGGCTTCCATTTCTGGAATAGTTTCACACACTCGCTTGATATCCTGCATCCAGTCAGCCTCAGCATGACAGACGGGCACCGACCAGATGCTGCGCCAGAATGCACTCGTGGCGGCATCATCCGGGCGGCACACGTCCGTCTCATGTTGTTCAGGTCGCTCCCAAGCTCTATATATCCACCTTTCATCGCTCTGGAACATGCGATTCTGCGTGTATCGATCAACCCGCCGCTTATACCGCCGAATACGGCTCGCCCATGCACAAACTTTCTGCTTCAGGAAGTCGATGCGCTCTGTGACACGGGACATGTATTCTTGAGGGCTGATTCCAGTCCCCGAGAATGCCCGTCTCACAAAGCGCATCACTCGTGGTCGTGTATTGCCCTCCCTGAAGCAATATAGTTTGCCGATGAGTACCCTGGCCCCATCGATACGTCGCTCGATCCTGCACTGCCAGGCTGGTACGGCTGGTTTTGGTCGAGAAGCTCCGTCACTGTTTGGAAACTTGACGTTAGCTAAACGACATGCCGCAGCAGCCGCGCAATACAGGATCGAGTGTGTATCAACGAGATCCTCGCTGCTCTCGAAAAAAATACTAAGCTGCGAGTCCAAGGCACACACCAGCGCCCTATTTTTTTTGTGCATAGGTAGGCGTGGTAATCGGGGTCTAAGATCGGTCGGGGTGTATCTATACTCACGAAACGCATCCTCCAGTGCACTCCTCAATCGGGCGTTGCACTGGCTACTTACTGTGGCAACCCTATCATCCTCCTCTTCGACACTATGATTGGACCGCGGCGGGATTACATTAATAGTCGGAGACGCTTGTGCCGCGGTTTGTGCCGGAGTTGAGGCGATATGGTTGCTCAGCACCTCTGAGCGTAGCCTATCAAGCGCGGCATCGTCCAACCTGTGATTATGTTGGATGACCCGCACCTGATCCGACAGTCGTTGGGCCGAGACGTTGACGGTTGGCTCTAGTTCCTGAAACAGAGACAGCATCCTAACACGGTACGCAGTGAGGTTAGTTCCTCCCTCTGTAGACCCGTAATATGCGCGCATGACGTTCTCGTTCATAGACTGAGTCCATCTCATGCGCTGCACACAACCACCGGCAGCGGGGACCCGGCTCGGGGCCGGTTGGCCCCTAAGTCCCAAGCTTCTCGGTGGCCGGCCTCTCCCCTGCCGACGTACAGGTGTTGGCGACGTCGGTGGGGAAAAATACTCGGCGCTCGAGCTCGACGCAGCTACCGCGGCCGGTGTCGTCACAGCGCTCACAGTGGGGCTGGGTACCGGCGGCGGCGAGGCGGAGCTGAGCGAAGAGTCCGGAGGTGGTAGGCGTGCTAGGCGTGCGGCTGATCGCGTCAACATTTCTCTTTATTATTTATTTTTCTCCAGTTTTTTCGGTGACATGACAGCTGATGTCACCTCTTGTTCGGCAGTTTTTGTATCATTTTATGGTTTAATTTCCTTTTTTTTAATAAATGTGATTTCAAGTTGGTTTTCGGATTCTTTTTGATACATAAAAACTATTATACTGCTTCGAAAGTTATTAATAAAATTAAATATTATGAAAAATCAGAAAAATAAAATTTTGAGATGTTTTGTTGACGTTGGTGTTGCCATTATTATTATTATTATGTCGTTTATTTATTCTTCTAACATATAAAATACATTTTTAAATTTTTTTTTTTTTTTTAAAAGGTATAAAAAACATTTAAAAATATAAAAAATAGTGTTCCGCCGGTGTCGGGAGCAGGGTCCAAGCTACCGGTGGTTAGGGCTGCAGAGATAGGAACCTCCTCACAATACGAGCCGTATCGAGAAGTACTGCCTTCTGAATCAGGCCCTTGATCCAACCGCCTAACGAGAGCCTCGAGAGATGTTGGTCGAGGCTTTCGGCCATCAGGCCATTGGCCGTTACGACAATCGGCACAATGATAGCCGAGCTCACATTCCACATGTCGACAACCTCGTGTGCTAAGTCGAGATATTTTATTTGTTTCTCTTTCTCAGCTTTCACGAGGTTCTCGTCATGTGGAATGGTAACATCAACTATCATTGCGCGGCGCGCTAATCGGTCTATCACCACTATATCAGGCTTATTGGCAACAATAGTCCTGTCAGTAATGATAGACCGATCCCAGTACAACGTGACATGGTCATTTTCGAGAACTGGGTCGGGCACATACTTGTAGTACGGTACCTCAGAATCCACAAGTTTATATTTCAAAGCAAGTTGCTGGTGAATAATCCTGGCCACTTGGTTATGCCTGTGCAAATACTCGCCGTTAGCCAGACGAGAACAACCAGAGATAATATGTCTGATGGACTCACCCGGACGGTGGCATGCCCGACACACATCAACCGTTCCGTCCTTCATAATATGTCTCCGGTAGTTATTCGTCAAGATAACTTCGTCCATAATTGCACAGACGAAACCTTCAGTTTCCCCGAAAAGGTCACCAAAACGTAGCCAGGATACGGACGCTAGGAAATCTACACCAGGCTCGTGAAGAGCCCGGTAGAAGCGCCCGTGAAGCTCCTTGCTTTGCCATACTTCCTTGCGATCATCTGTAGTAAGTACCACAGGTTTGCGCCAGTTCTCTTTAGCCATGGAGAGCGGGGTGAGCCCCTTGTCCACTGCGACCACATCACGGTGCATACCCATTTCGGCTTTTAAAAAATATTCCCTGAGGCTGCACACCTCGCGGTTATGGAGGGTCTTCGCATTTAAAAAGCCTCGACCTCCGCATTTCCGCGGGATGTACAGTCTCATCACCGATGAACGTGGGTGATGCATCCGGTTTGCAGTCAGGAGTGTACGGACCCTCCTGTCCAGGGCGTCGAGTTCGGTCTGAGTCCATTTGAGTATGCCGAAAGAGTACATCAAAACCGGCATGACCCAACCGTTATTATTATTATTATTATCATCAGGTTCGCACTATTTCCACGTTGACAACCACTATTTATGATGTGATGGGGGGCTTGGAGTTCTGAAATACAGGCCTAGGCTTGGTTTAGACTCCATATCTCCCACAAATTACAAGTTTCTGCCAAACTATGTCAACCTATACATATAAAACGATGTAATTTATGGAGATGAATAAACGTTTTTTATTTTATTTATTATTATGTATTATTAATGCAAATGAAAATACAAGTTATGGAGCCTCCTCTTATCTAGTAGATATTTCATGCTTATCTTAATAAATAAATCCTTCTCCGTAAAAACACTAGTAGTAGGGGCAAGATTTGATTTCGCATGATGCAGCGGGTGGGCGAGGGTGTCTATTTGTCTAATCCGACGCTGACTCGCGGTCATACCTCTAGCAGATATTTTACAACATTTCTTACTAAAGAATTCATACATACATGTTTACATTATACATATGTGCTGCATTTTTATTTATAGTTTTTGGGGATAAAATTTTTGTATACTTTAGTTTTATGAGTCATTTAGACGCATTATTTTGGATAAGTCATGACAGACTACAAATTCAGAAATTGTAGGATAACGAAATGTTGCTTATTATTCATGAATTTAATTCTATGTCAGTGAGAAGCCAATTACTGGCTAGACAGTCGTTGTATTATTCGAAAATCGCCATCTTTCGATTCTTATCAGACCAAACATAGTCAACAATAACTTATCTACTTAGTTTCTTTCAGCAATTTTTTTTATCAGAAATAATAATATTAGTAATCGTTTGGAAATTGGAAAAAAAAAGGAATGAGAACGCTTTATCACTTTTCTGTATAATAAATTCTTGACTATAACTAGGTACATGTTGTCTAAGTATTCGTTGGTCTCGTGGCTGCAAGCGCAACTGCTGAGCGTGAGGTCGATTCCCGGGTCGGGCAAAGTTTTATTGGGTTTTCCCATTAGAAATGTCTTAGTAACAACCCGGAGTTTGCACCTGTGTCTGCGCACACGCTTGTGCACAATGACATCTCCCGCGCCGAAGGCTGGTTTCCGCTGAGATTGGTCGCCGCAGCCGAAATATGGTCTGGAGGACCATAATTATATACATGAATTTACGAAAAGTGATAAAATCATTAATCACATTAGACCTTACTAGTACAAAAGTGGGCATCTATTTGAAAAAAAACCCTTTCTTTTATAGGAATCATCAATAAGGAAGTCTTCAAAAATAATATTCGTTGAAACATGTAAGTCGCTCATGCATAGTAAATTGTCGTATCCATAATTGTTGAGATCCAAGTGGAAATCCTGATAATATCTGGTCGGAAAAACTAAATTTATTAACTCTGCTGCCCCCCTAAGTTGGTTGGCGTGATGCCAAGACAGTGAGCCTCGAAATAACGGATGTGTTGAATAAAGATTCCGTTTAAAACATTACGAACAATAGGGGTTGCATATACCACTACCCTGTATTATTTCTGGCAAAGTCCTTATAGTCAAAGTTTTTTATTTGTTAAAAGGGTTTCACACGGTTTCATCGGTTAGTCTATTTTAGTTATTTTCATAGCGTTATGTCCTACGGTATTCTGCTTTGGGGCAAAGCTGCAGATATTCAAAATATATTTGTCCTCCAAAAACGAGCTATTCGAGCAATTTACCAGCTAGGTGACAGAGTTTCTCTGAGAGATTTTTTTCAAAGATATCGGTATCCTCACAGTGGCATCACAATACATCTTCGCCAACATCTTATATATTAGGCAGAATATACACTTATACACTAAAAACAGTGATATTCACAACGTTAACACTAGAAGTAAGGATAAACTACGTGCTCCCTTTCACCGGCTTCATAAGGTTCATAACTCATTTGTTGGGCTTGGTATAACCTTTTATAACAAGCTACCCTCTTGTTTGCTAGATTTGCCTTTTAATGCGTTTAAAACTAAAGTAAAGTCCAACCTTTGTTCAAAGGCATACTATTCTATCAACGACTACTTGAATGATAAGATAGTTGGTCGCTGTGATTAACTCAAGACAATGTTTAAATGTTCTTTCTCCAGAATTAGTTTACCTACTGACAGGTTTTATGAGTTTATATAAAAGTCTATAATTTTACTTTTTATGTACATTTATTTTATTTTTATTTATTGTTGACATAATCTACTCATTAAAATGTTTTTTTTAATGAGTTGTATTACAATATGTGGTTAGCTAGCGACCTCGACAATTATTTATTTTACCTCGATGGTCCTAGTTTATCAATATTATTATAACTTCTAGTTACAGCTCTATGTAAGCGGGCGCGCCCTTTATGCCTGGAGGCTTTATTTTCTTTTTTTTTAGATATTGTTTACGTTTAGTTATTTTTATTTCTGCTTGAGTATAGTTCTCGATGTTTTTGGTTGGTATATTGGCGTGTGCTAGCTGTCATATGGCTATTAATTTATATTTTAAATTTTTATTTTGCGTAATGTAAATTATCTTATAAATTATTGTATAGAATCATTTTCTTTTTCCTAACTGAACAGACAGGTGTGCTGCTGGGGAGTTTGTTACGCCACTTCTTCTTCCCAGCAAAAGCACTAGGAAGTGGTGAAGGGTGGGCGTTTTGGGGGACTGTCTTATGTAATTTTGACGTTCGAAAAGTGCTGATTCTCAGCCTAATTTGAATAAATGACTTTTGATTTTTGATTTTTTTGACACGGATAAAACTTCTGCTGCATCTGAAGGGCAAAACTCATATTTTTATGAACGATATCGTATTCTAATCCGTCAAAAATACCTGTAATTTACCTTTTTATATTTATTGTCGCTGAGCGGACTTAGGGACTAGTTATAACAAGCGCCCGAGGCGCGCACTGTACGCTGCGTTTTGGACGCGCACCGAGCACGCGCCAGGCGTGCGTTGGACGCTCGTCAAACGCAACAAGATTTCTACATGTTGTTGTAACTTTGAACCCTCAACATGCTCAGTATAACTTTTTTTCTTTTAAGTTTATTACTGATGCAGAGAAAACGACAAGGAAAAATAGTAAAAAAAAGGAACTTGCGTCCGCGTGTCGGGGGCGCGCTAGGGGCGCCCTATGACGGCAGCGCTTGTTATAATACTGCGTTACATTGAAATTTATACAATTTAATTGAGCGCCCAAAACGCAGCGTACCTACAAAACGCGCGCCTCGGACGCTTGCTATGACTAGTTCCTTAAAGCCTTTTCACAATCATTTTACCTCTGATTTTGCATCACTGTCGGTGATCGTTAATTTTGTGCCAATAAGGTTGCTGGTAGAGTTGCTGATTGGGTTGTTATCGGAGGTAAAAAGCTGCGAAAGGACCGTTGATTGTACATTTTGAACGATTTTTAATAACAGTTTGACCTTCTATTTTATCAGCCCTATCCGTTTAACAACAAAGAGGCCCTGTAGTCCGAGCGGATAAAGTTGGGGTGCGTCTGTGTATGATGAGAACCTTCTGTAGCTTATTTATGCAAATAAATTAATTTGATGATGACAAGGTCCCTTGAAGCCAAAGAATCGACAAACAATGAGCATTTTGCTCTCGTCCTCATATGATAAATGATTAAAATTGTGTAAGTAGGTTTATACAAACACTTTTTCACGTCAGTAATATTTTAAATGAGGCCAATGTTTCCAATCCGACTCAACACTGAAATATACTCTACTTACAATATTATCTTAGCACATCCTTCTTGAATATATTATGGTCAGAGACGGATATAGAACAAGACGCAAATATGATAAATATGTATGTATGTTGCCTCGTTGGTCTAGTGGTCACAAGCGCTACTGCTGAGCAAGAGGTCTTGGGTTCGATTCCCGGGTTTCTCAGTAGCAGCCTGGAGTCTAGATTTGTGCCCGGTTGATGGCAAAAGGCTCGCCCACATGGGACTTAAACATAACTGGCGTAATGTGGGTGTACCTACTACAGGTACAGCTCTGCCCTATCCTTCGGGGAAACAAGGCATGATGTTATGTTATGTTATTTATTTATTTTTATTTCAGGTATAACCCATAAATTTGTTAGTATGTAAGTATAACAGACTAAAACACACAATAACTTAATTACGCCACCTCACAGAGACACACACGTACACGTACATGCACTGCGCACAGGTGCCCCATAAGGCAGCCTTCAGTCTTACTAGCAACAATGCTCAGAAGACCACTGTCACACCCCGCATTCGACGCAGTAGTGAAGCGGATCTTTTACGAATGATCGCAAAGAAGTCGTCTGTACGCGCTGCTGCGAACATCCCTGACGCGCTACAGAAACGAGGCAGCGACAGCAGTATCCTAAAAGCATTGTTGTATTGCACACGCAGGGCATTAAACGTTTTCTGCGTGTGTCTGGTCCACAGACTGCAGGTATAAAAAGCCTGGCAATAAGCCCTAAACAGAGTAACATTGACATTGCTGTCGCACTTTGCAAATCTGCGGGCCAGCATGTTGCATCTTACGGCCAGTGCCCTACGCTCCCTCTCAATATCACAGTTGTCAGTGTCATTCTCCGTGACCCAGTGACCAAGGTACTAGAACTGTTTGACTCTGTTTAGAGTGGCACCACATAACGAGACTGGTGGTACCACTTCATAGGTATTGTTTTGTGCCATAAAAACTCAGTTCGCTTTTCTTGGCATTTTATCTTAATCCATGGGCCCCAGCATAGCACTCACATATATTTAGTAGCTTCCTAAGAGCACTTTTCGACGGACTCAGCAGCACCATTTCGTCAGCATAACTCATATTGTTGAAAGACACACCATCGATCGTGCATCCGATGCTAGTGCTGCTGAGTGCCTCGATCAGCTTATTCACATAGATGTTAAACAACTTTGTTGAGGTCAGACCCCCTTGCCTCACCCCGCACTCTAACCTGTATACGTCTGAGTATAAGCCTGCCCACCTCGCAGCGTTGTGTTGGTAAGCGTACCAGAACTTTAGTATATAAATTATTTCTGGCGGCAGGTTAGCTTCATTAGACAACTTTTTCCACAATATGTCATATGAGACAAGGTCGAAACCACTTGATAAATCCAGGAATCATGCATACACAGGTGTCCTCCTCCCAATGTAAGATTGCACCGTACTCTTTAGGGTCATGATTGCAGTCTCGGTTGATAACCCATCCCTAAAACCAAACTGTCTGTCGTTAATTTTTAATTGTTTACCTAGACAACGGTCAAGTAAACAATCAAAAATGTTCGCTGTAATCGTTGCAAAGGATATCGGTCTGTAAAATTATTGACATAGAAATGTCATTGTTATGTTATGTATGTTATAATAAATTATTGTACGTATTTTTCTGTTCTTTTCATCTTGTCTGTTTATATATGTGTGTTGTAATGTTCGTATTTTTTTACTTACGTTTTGGCTATTTTAATTAGATATTATGTTCTCTCCAATTATCTGCATGGCCATTGTCTGTAGTTTAAGCAATCCTAGGCCTCTATATTTAGAGCTATTTAGATTTTCTAGTGCTCTCCGAATGTTTGTTTACCTTTAGTAATGTCAGATAATGACAAGCCTAGGTTTTATTTTTAATTTATTGCTAGAGCGGCCGGTAGGTTAGGTTGTATACGTATTAGACCTTGTTATAAATTATTATTCTTCTTGTATGTTCTAGAATCACATTGCTATTTTGAAATGACAACCGATCCGAAAAGGAAGGGAGCCGGGGCCAGCAGTCCAGTTTTACTCTTGGGCTCGCCTTGGCAGGAGGTCCTGTTGATAGCGCTCGGTGGGAGGACTGTGCCCTCTGATAGCGGGGGCTGTGCTGGAAGAAAACTCAAACTCGAAACTCAAGTCTACGCGTCTTTTAACACCGGACATCGTTTGTGGGATAACGTCGTGCAAACCTGTGACGCCGACCGCTGATAGTTCTCAGCCCTCTGCCTGTCCTCTCTACCACGGCCTGCCCCTCCGAGGTCGGCGACGTGGAGGCCTGACTCGAGCCTCTTTACTTCACAACCTGCGAGCCTCTTTTCTTCACAACCTGCGAGCCTCTTTTCTTTTACACTTGGACCTTCAATTTTTTACCCCGGTTTCCCTGGCCTTATATTTACATAAAATTAAATTATTTTACCATTTCTTTTTTTACTTTTCCTTTTAAGCCGGGACTCCTCCAGTTCTGGTGATAGTTACCTTGTTAACCTTACATTTTCCCCCTCCCGGGAAAATGTAACGTTACAGTGTACACAAATAATTAAATTAAATTAAGTTTAATTATATTATAAATATGAAGTATACAATACGGTCTGTCCCAGCCACCTTTTAAGGTGGCGGTTCATCTAGCTGGGAAGCTTCCCACACTACGCTTCCCGATACGCGGTATCCACTCCAGGACTCGTCTGCTCCACCGGCCATCGGTCCAGCGACAAACATGGCCAGCCGATTGCCACCTCAGCTCGCTTGCTCTGCAAGCTATGTCAGTAACTCCAGATAATTTAATTCTTCAAAGAAGTTGCGAGCATAGCCCGCTCCATAGCGCGGTGAGCAACCTTGAATTTGTGAACCAGCCCCACTGTCAGTACTAAAATATACTTTTATTCAATTATAAAAGAAAATGAAAACATTCAGCAAAAAATATTCAACTAGCTAACAGAAGATTAAAAGTGAACTAGAGTTAATTCAATTTGTGTTGTATTTGCGAGTAAATTAAAATCCTTCGCAATCCGAGCTGCACGGTGCTTCGGAACACAATTATTCATAAAACTCTTTTATTTGTTGAATTGTTTTATTAGTACTCTCTGTTATTTCTCGGACGTTAAATTGTATTTATTTTTGTGTTCTCACTTGTCTTATTATAATTAGGCTACGTTTGTGACGTTATAATTGCTGCTTACCACACAAGGGCGCTTGAATGACATTTACATGGTTGTTGTTGGTAAACATTTGTGAAATTGTCTCAGAAATTGTATTGACGAAACAAGATGACGGCGTTAAGTTCAACACATACACAAAACGGGTGCCTGTCGGGTGCAGGTCGGGACGGCAGTACGGCGAGCTTTTATATATTGTAATTCCTTATATTATATGTAAACAAAAACACGCAGAAATGCGTGCGCGGCTCCCGCTCGCGACCCACTCCGCGCCCGACTCGTGCACGCGTTTCGTGTGCGGACGTCCATATAATACAAGGAATTACAATAGGTATATACCGGCCCGTCGTACTGCTGTCCCGTCCCGCGCCCGTCACGCGCCTCGTGTGTGTTTAGTTCCGACGCCACGCGCCAAAAGAACCTTGTACGTAGTGTTGTATATTTCAAATTTTTATCGACGATGAATACAGATAATAGAAGTTTATTATTTTTATTACTAGCAACCCACCCTTATTTTGTACGGTTTTACGATTTGACAAAGTATCGAATTTCATTATTATATTATAGTTTTATGTACTAGACAAATAAACCATCCAGAATTATATTCTCTAAATGATGGTGAAGAACGCATCAATATTCGTTGCGGAGTTTCGGAGAACAACGCGGTCACACAGACACGAAAAGCGACTTAAAATAATATACTAGCTGCGCCCCACGGTTTCAAATAAGTCTCGATCCCGTAAGAATGTCAGGGTAAAAAGTATTCTATGTCCTACCCCAGGTTATGGCCTACTCATGCGTTAAATTTCATCCAAATCCGTTAAGCGGTTTTAGCGTGAAAGCGTAACAAACAAACAAACTCACTTTTGCATTTATATAGTTAGGATTAGGATATCGATTATTGATAGGCTCACGTTTGACCACTATCCCACCTGAGAAGAAGTTTTAATTTTTTTTTTTAATAATGCCTCGATGATTTGGTGTTGGTGAGGCGATTAATGAAGAGAATTAATGAGACGGATTTATGATGGAATGCCCTAGAAGGACATAATACTGATCTTATGGGTGATGTTCTTCAAACAGGTCAGATGCGTAGTACTCGGACAGTAGTACTAGACCGGCTCATGCTCATTTTTCGTAGCACGATGCGTTCTATAAGTATGTAATTCTTGCTCACCTCCATGGGCATAAAGCGTTAGTTTGAGATATTACGTGTTCATTTGACTGCTGTCAATGAAAAACACAGATTATTCTACGAAGTCACACAGCGTCTTCTCAAATACTTACAATCATTATTCAACTGAATTTGACACTGAATCCCTCAATTTGCGTTCTAAGTTACTGTATTCCGTCTACACGTCCTTAGCTAACATACCACAAATCGTAAGACATAGTCAGAACAGTTGCGTCAGACGTTCAGACGTTCCTTGTGTAATTGCTGAAACAAAAAGCACGAGCTAAGACTGTTTCTGACTCAATTAATTAGCGATCACCCTGAGACACGGTTTTACATGAGGTTGGCTTAGAGTATGCAAGAGACTAGCTATATGAACTCTTTGAAGTCCTTAATTTGTGTGACATTCATTACGCTTTGGAAAATCATACAAGATAATTCATTTAATCAATTTTAGGTCTCATCAAGATGTTTATTTTCAACCTTATGGGTTCTTTGCCATTTCTATGCCATTGTCGGTGGTAGCACAAAATGAATGAGCCAGCCTGAAATTGACAGACCACTACATAGATGTATTATTTAAAACGTGCAATATATCTATGGCCCACTATGATATTGTGGAAAAAGTCATGTTTCAGAGCTAATGCAAAGTTTCTAGCATTTAGGGCCTCATTCACCACCCTCAAGTAAAGTGTCGAGTAAGGTGTCGCCAGTTAAAGTCACCCGTAACTTTATGTCCGAATTTCACGACGTTCGAGTAGCACTACTCATAAGATTAACTGACCCGTTACTTACTACCAATTAGCGTGTTTACAGTTAACATTTGTCCGTTGTCGTTTTGTGGAGGTACGTATCAGATAACACCAACTTTTATTTGAGTAAAAATGGATTTATTTGAGTTGATTGATCATCAATTGGCTTAATTATAACATTCTGCGACGCAACGAGTACCTATTACCCAGGATTCGTGTATGTAAATTCCGTGTTGGTTATTTTACTAACCTGAAACAGACTTTTTTGGATTTTGACAAAAATGTCCTTCTCATAGACACTATCACGTCCTAGAAGGAATACATCAAATTACAAGTCACCGTACTTGTAATTTGACGTATTCCTTGTAGGACGTGATAGTGTGACCCATTTGCAACAATTAAGCACCCCATAAACCCTAGGCAAAAATTTATGGCATTCAAGAAAACACATATTTTAAGTTTTTTTGTTTTTCATAATTCGTCACTAATTACTTATTTATTTATTTATTAACACTTCAAGCACAGAGGAGCGGCTTTTGAGTTGTGAAAGCTAATACCCACAATGACAAAGCTGCCTACGTGACTCTATGGTTGCGAGTTCATAGACTGCGCTTGACCATCAACATGCGAGCACGGCTTGGCGGGAATTCACATGCTTAAAAACTCTCTGATATTCTTCTGCACTCTACCAGAGGAGAGTGGCCAGGTGGCTCTACCAGAAACTCTTAGAGTTAGTTCCCACTTTAGAAGATCTGATTCGTCTGGTGTACGGGGACATCAGTTGAATACTGTAGGTACCAAGAGAATTCTTGGGTGTGTGAACGGGCCATTTTAACGCCCTGAAATGATCAACCTGCAACGATCCAGCTAGACCACAGTATTTTCTTGCAAATTGAAGGGATCGAAGTGATATACACCTCCATCCGTTCACACTGTTGTGGAACAAGATGATGCCACACATCACCCCGTAGAATATCTAAATTCGCTAACGGCAAGTGTCCTTCCGGCGCACATCATCCAACTGAAGGTCGGTGTACCGATTGTGCTCCTTCGGAACTTAACTCCGCCGAAGCTGTGTAATAGAACCTGGCTCAAAGTCGTGTCTTTGCAGAGAAAAAAATCTTGTTAGAGTTTTGAATTTTTTCTTGTTAGAACCTGTTGGTTGTAGCGTTGGCAAGACAGTGTTTATGCCACGTATACCACTAGCCCACAGTTACCCCTTTCAGTTTGAGCGCGTGCTTTGCGATAATTATCAAGAAGTCACAGGGGCTGACACTGAAGGCTGTGGGTTTCGACCTCGGGACAAGCTGCTTCTCACACGGCCAACTGTTACCAGGTTACCAGTCCTGACTCTCTGTATATTTTGGCTGTTGAGAACAAAACTACAAATGTACGTAGTATACAAAATGTGTCTGTTATTGTAGTATATTGTGGTGTGTTACGACTCCCACGTGAACGAAGTCGCGGGCAGAAGCTAGTAGGTAAAAAAGTAACAAATTAAAATCACACGTTTTCCAAATCAGACACAAAAATACCACAAATGACGATTTACAATTACCAATGACGGTTCACGAGTAACATGGTCGATTATTGAACGAATGTGACGTATGATTTGTTACGTCATTCACTTAACCAGTAAGTTGCTTCTCGAAGCTTTATTTTCTTTTGTTAATTGACAAAAGATACTCGTAACTTTGACTTACCAATTACTATGGTTAACTAGGAAGTAACGAATCAACGCTTTACTTGGAGATGATGAACGAGGCTCTTATACTTCTACTTTAACTAGCCTGTTTTGTTACGCTGCAAGGCAAAGTCTTAGAAATTCATTTTTGTAAATATACGTTTTTATTTTAAGCATTTTTTTTTCACCAGATCTCTCTCGTATTAAAACTGCAGCAGTTTATCCATTCATTGCGCTCCACAGCCTCCATGCTCAGCCCCCAAGGGGATAGAAGGTGGGTTTTCAATCAACAGCGTCTTCAAATTGGAAATTTGCAGAATTGATGAGTTCAGAGTTCAGAATTCATTAGGGCAGGGTGGTGCTGCCAAGGAACAAATTCGATTGATTATAATTAGTAAAAGGTGTCGCTAAACGGTACATTGTTCCGAGTGGATGTAGGATGAAGGTTAGTTAGGGAAATGGTGTCCTGGTTTGGTGATGAGGGGCTTTGAATCAGCTGATATGAAATGTTCAGGTGTTATGTTTGACTGAACACTGGTTGAAAGAACATGAAGTGGTGTTTATTAATGATGATAATTTTACTGTACAAAGTGCGTTTGTAAGAAAAAGCGCCATTCGCGGTGGATCTTTGGTTCTTGTTTCAAACAAGTTGAAATGTAAACAACGTTTAGATTTAGTTAATCTTTCCATCGAGCGCACTATTGAGTTGTCTTGTGTTGAACTCGAGCGATACATTATAATTTGCGTTTATCGACCCCCCTCTGGTGATTTTATTAGTTTTGAATCGGTAATGGAGGATTCGCTCAATAGGTTAAAATCAAGTAATAAAAGTATCATTTTATGTGGAGATTTTAATATTAATATTTTAGATGTTACTCCATTAAGTATTAGACTTCTTAATCTGTTTAGGTCTTATAATTTAATTAACTTGTTTTTTGAAGCTACTAGGATCACGGCATC
Organism: Xanthia togata; assembly: GCA_963853775.1. Taxonomy (NCBI): domain Eukaryota; kingdom Metazoa; phylum Arthropoda; class Insecta; order Lepidoptera; family Noctuidae; genus Xanthia; species Xanthia togata. The sequence goes on from OY970814.1 coordinate 1,582,161, forward strand.
TTCGTCAACTTGTCTTGATAATATATTTAGTGATTGTGATGCCAAAAATAAATTAGTGTTAAGTGACTTAACGTCTGACCACTGTGGTTTATTAGCTAGTTTCCCCATGCCATTACATAAAAAGCCGCATAAAATAGAATGTAGGCCATATACAGCTAGTCGTTGCAATAAATTTAAAAATAATATAGCTCATAGAATAACACCATCTATAATAGAAAACGAGAATCCTAATGAAATGTATGCAGCCCTTTTTGATGTTGTGCAAAAAGAGTACCAATCTACTTTCAAGACTAAAACTATTGACATTAATGGCACCTCCGTTGGCTTTAATCAATGGGCCACTCCGGGTATTTATAAAAGTAGAGCGAGACTATACGAGTTATATGGTTTAAAAAAATATAGATTTGATACTCCTTTCCTAGAGTACGTCAAAAATTATTCAAAATTATTTAAAAAGGTTAGTGTTTTTGCTAAATCTAAATTTTTAAGCGATACAATTAAAAATTCCAATAATAAAGTAAAAACCACTTGGAAAATTATTAACAATGAAACGGGTAAATCGGTTAAGCAAGATAAACAACTTGAGATTATGGTCGATAATAAATTAGTTACTAAAGCAGCTGACGTAGCTGAGGCGTTTAATGAGTTTTTTGCCAACATACCTATAACTACGACTCGCTCCTTAAATTCGTCCCCATCTAAAGCTGAAAACCTTTTGTTTAGTAGTGTGTCTAAAAGTAGTCGCTTATTTAGCTTCGAACATGTAACGCCTCGTGATGTAGTTAATGTTTTCAACACACTCAAGTCTAAAAACACTGGTGATTACTGGGGAATCTCCATTAAACTTTTGAGTAATATAATAGACATCGTAGCCCCCTATCTAGCTGTTACTTTTAATAAATGTGTTGATTTAGGAACTTTTCCTGACCTCATGAAGAGTAGTAAAGTTATACCATTATTTAAATCAGGTAATAAAAATGACGTTGGCAATTTCAGGCCTATTTCTATTTTACCAGCATTCAGCAAAATATTTGAAAAGTTAATACTCAAGCAGTTGCTAAGACATTTTAATTTAAATAGCCTCCTTCATAATGAACAATATGGCTTTACAAAGGGTCGTTCGACTACAGATGCGGGTGTTGCTCTCCTGAAACACATATTTAACGCATGGGAGAACTCTCAAAATGCTATTGGAGTTTTCTGTGATCTCTCCAAAGCCTTTGATTGCGTTCACCATGACACGCTTTTGCGTAAACTGCGTCATTATGGTGTGCTAAACGAAGCTCTCAACGTTTTAAATTCATATTTAAATAATAGGTCGCAATGTGTAGATGTTGATGGTGTAAAATCTTCCGGGCTACCAGTTCAGTTAGGTGTACCTCAAGGCTCAATACTGGGTCCATTCTTGTTCTTAGTATATATCAATGACTTACCATTCTATTTAAAGGGTATCTGTGAAGTTGTACTGTTTGCAGATGATACCTCTCTTATTTTTAAAGTAGACAGGAATAGACAAGATTTTGACGATGTAAACAGTGCACTATCAATGGTTACGGATTGGTTTACGACAAATAACCTAGTTCTCAATGCCAAAAAAACGAAATGTGTAAAGTTTGCCCTTCCAAATGTTAGAAATCTAGGACCCAACATCGTCTTAGATAAAGAGGTGCTTGAAACTGTAAACTCGGCAGTTTTTCTGGGCATAACAGTAGATGCCAAACTTCAGTGGGGCCAACATATATCGAGCCTAGCGGGAAGGCTCAGTTCGGCCGCCTACGCCGTCAGAAAAGTAAGACAATACACTGACGTTGATACAGCTCGGTTAGTCTATTTTAGTTATTTTCATAGCGTTATGTCCTATGGTATTCTGCTGTGGGGCAAAGCTGCAGATATTCAAAATATATTTGTCCTCCAAAAACGAGCTATTCGAGCAATTTACCAGCTAGGTGCCAGAGTTTCTCTAAGAGATTTTTTCAAAGATATCGGTATTCTCACAGTGGCATCACAATTCATCTTCGCCAACATCTTATATATTAGGCAAAATATACACTTATACACTAAAAACAGTGATATTCACAATGTTAATACAAGAAGTAAGGATAAACTACGTGCTCCCTTTCACCGGCTTCATAAGGTTCATAACTCATTTGTTGGGCTTGGTATAACCTTTTATAACAAGCTACCCTCTTCTTTGCTAGATTTGCCTTTTAATGCGTTTAAAACTAAATTAAAGTCCAACCTTTGTTCAAAGGCATACTATTCTATCAACGACTACTTAAATGATAAGAATAGATGGTCGCTGTGATTAACTCAAGACAATGTTTAAATGTTCTTTCTCCAGAATTATTTTACCTACTGACAGGTTATATGAGTTTATATAATTGTTTATAATTTTACTTTATAAGTCAATTTATTTTAATTTTATTTTAATTTAGTGCTGACATAATCTACTCATTACAATGTTTTTTTTATGAGTTGTATTGCAATATGTGGTTAGCTAGCGACCTCGACAATTATTTATTTTACCTCGATGGTCCTAGTTTATCAATTGTAACTTCTAGTTACAGCTATATGTAAGCGGGCACGCCCTTTATGCCTGGAGGCTTTTTTTTTTTTTTTTTAGATATTGTTTACTTTTAGTTATTTTTATTTCTGCTTGAGTATAGTTCTCGATGCTTTTGGTTGGTATATTGGCGTGTGCTAGCTGTCATATGGCTATTAATTATAACTATTTAATTTAAATTACTTTTTGCATATTGTAAATTGTCTTGCATACTGTTGTATAGAATCATTTTTTATTTTTTTCTAACTGAACAGACAGCTGTGCTGCTGGGGAGTTTGTTGCGCCACTTCTTCTTCCCAGCAAAAGCACTAGGAAGTGGTGAAGGGTGGGCGTTTTGGGGGACTGTCTTATGTAATTTTGACGTTCGAAAAGTGCTGATTCTCAGCCTATTTTGAATAAATGACTTTTGAATTTTGAATTTTGAATTTTGAATTTTGAATTTTGAATGAGTTTTTATTATGATATTTTGGATTGAAGATTTTGTAGATTTTTAGGCCAACAGATTGTTTTAATTGTGTAGCGTCTTCTTATGAAAAAAATCGGGAAGTTTAACTATCACAACCTTACCGTCAATCAGTCAGAAAATGGCATGTGCAATTTTACATTTATAAGTTTAAATTTTTTTTTCTGAGAGTGCAAGCTTGTCCTGTCGCCTTGACATTTTAAGTGGCCATAGGCGGCGGGAATACCTTTTTTCCTAATAAATAGATTTATATTATATTCATTTCAGTTTAATAGTAAAATACGTCGATTCATCAACGGATTAGCCTTTCATTAAAATAATTCTACCTCAGCCCAACAAAACCAAAAGCCTATAAAGCTAAATTAACCGACATGCTTTCACGGTTAAAAGCTCTCTCGTGTTATAAAACGTGAAATAATTGCACTGATAACCCCTAAGCACCCTATTCACCCTATTCAGCTATGAATGCAGACCTCAGCCCCATTTCTATGCCAGATCAACCACGCGTTAAGAGTCGAAGTGGGCTCTACTTCTATTGTCAAAATTATATACAGGTTGACCGGCAAAACGATAGATATTATTGAAAGAGATTATTTAGTGTTGGATTATAAAAATAATAAAAATAAATATGTTTATTTCAATTAACATACTTGGTTTACATTATGTAATTTGGAGACTCCTTTTAAGCAAAAAAATGCTTGTGTTATGAGAATCCGCTCTTCCATTTATCATCATCCAAAATATGAAGAATTGAGAAACATGTTTAATAGAAAAGAACATCCAAGTGTATTTAAAGAATAACAAAAAGGAAAAAAGAGGCACGCTTGAGTGAAATGTAGTGTAAGGTTTGTGGGGATTTGTGGGTGTGTTTGTGTGTGTGTGTGAGTGAGTGTATGGGGATAAGTGAAGCTGGACCGCGGAATGATTACAGTCAGGAACTGAACAAAGCTTCTCGTTCCAATGTGCAAAAATAGGATTTAATATATTGGTTTTATTAAATGCTAGCTGTGCCCGTGGCTGTAACTCCGCATCAAGTAGGTGCGCGGTGGGCTCTACTTGACAAATTGGGCGTAACGTAGTCAGAAGATATAACATATTATTATACAGTTACGCGTTAGAAAGAGAGGCATTTTCTAGATGAATGTAACTGTAAGTAATTAGTTTTTTCATTCGCTGTGTTTTTTTCAGAATTTTACGCTCATTAGTTTTGGAGAGTCAATATAATATATCGGTCAATTTTCATCAACTTTCTTAATTATATGTAAAAGTACGTATTATAAAATTATTTTAAAAATATTGGGCTTCGCAACAAGCCCTTTCATTTGATATGTCACTGGTACAGTTAACAAAAGCCTCTTTTTATTTTTTTTTGCCCCCAAGAGTGACCCCCATATTCAAAATTCATTTATTAACGTTAAACTTCCGTATTCAGATCACAAAAATACATATGTGTACCAAATTTCAACTTAATCGGTCCGTTAGATTCGGAGCAAAATGGCTGTGATAGACGGACAGACGTTATACGAGTGATCTTTTAAGGATTCTTTTTTTCCTTTTGAGGTACGGAACCCAAAATGTGGGTTTAGATACTAAAGGTGCTTTAACCCTTTGGGTATTATAGACGTGATGTTATGTTATAGATAGATTTGTGTGTTGCGAATAATTTAATCATTATTTTAGTTCAGTCAGTAAAAGTCTGACAGACTTTTACTGACTAGACTTTTACTGACTAAAACCACCCCGGTGTTCCATCTCACACTTGCACCGGGGATCACGTGATCTAATGCGATTTCCACGATCCCCGGCTAGTGCCGGCCCGCCTCTGCGGGCCACCTCGAGTTAGGGGGGAGTGAGGTGTTAAACTCCCCCCTTACATCGTAGAGAGGCGCGCGTGGAACACTTCACGCCACCATCTCGGGACCTAAGGAGTAACCCATTTAGGGGGGCTGGAAGAGGACGGCCGTAGCAGATGCACCGGGCGTCGGCGGAGGGTGGATCCCTGCGCCGAGGTGCGTCTGCTGCGGATTGGATTAGCGGAAGCAATCTCCCGCTCCCTTTCCGCAGCCTCCTTCTGTGAAATGACTGTTTCGCAGAAGGATACCAGCCAAATGCAACCTAGGCCAACCACAAGTTCAGTTCCTAGGATACACCGTATCAACAGATGGTATCAAAACCTCCGGTACATAAAATCCAAGCATTTAAAAACCATCCTAAGTCGACTACAATCGAAGAACCAAAAAGATTTCTCGGCATGATGAATTTCTATCGCAATCACATACCTTTTTTTTTTTTTTTTTTGGGTGGGAAATCATCAAATGACGTCTCCCGCTCTGGGTGGAGCGGGAGGGCGTGTCAGACTTTTACTGACTAAAACCCACCCGTGTTCCTTCTCTTGCCTGTGCAATGCCAGGGGGCCACGGTATCCCTTTCGGACTTTCCCGCAACCCCGGCAGGCAATGGTCTCATCGGACCCCTTCACTCGCTGACACTCTTTGAGGCGCGCGTGGAACACAACGCGCCGTCGACCCGGGCCTGGTCCTTACCGGACGGCGAGCTACCCATTGCTTACCGTCCGCAAGCCCGCGCCTACGGTGGCCGGGAATCCGCGATCGATTCCCGACGCCCGGGGCGTCTCCTCCTGCGGCGGCTAGGGGCGTGAGGGCGCGAAATTTGCCTCTCCCTCACGCGCTCCGCCTCCTCCTTCGCGAGCATTACTGCTTCGCAGAAGGAGGTGACGGCCTCCCATGCCCTCTCGCTCCGTACCATGGCCTGGACCAGGGCCGGACGCGAGAGATCCCCGCCACCGATCGCCTCCACGAGGACACGGCGGTGCTCTGCCCAAGCCGGGCATACCTCCACCGTATGCTCCACCGTGTCCTCCGGGCGATCCACGCAGTGATGACACCCGGGCGTTTCCTCCCGCCTTATCCGAAACAGGTACCTCCCGAAACAGCCGTGTCCGGTGAGGACCTGCGTCAGGCGGAAGGTGAGGACGCCGTGGCGCCTCTCCAGCCACTCCTCAAAGAGGGGGCTTATCGCCGCAATAGTGGCGTGCCCAGCACTGGGTTGCGACAATCGCACTCTCCATGCCGCCATGAGATCCCGTCGGAGCTCTGTCCGCTGTGCCGCGATTTCTCGCGGCATCGGAGTCAAGCCCCGGCGTTTCGCCTCCTCGCGCCACTCCCAAATATGCGCGAGGACTTTTGCCTCCAGATCCCATGGCGGCAATCCGGCAAGGAGGCTCGCCGCCTCACCGGAGACCGTGCGGTATCCCCGGACCAGCCGGGTGGCCATGACCCTCTGGGGCAATCACATACCTAAAGCCGCACCACTACAAGCACCATTAAACTCATACCTACATGTTAAGAAAAGAGACAAAACTCCAATCACGTGGACCAACGAAGCAACTCAAGCATTCGAGCAATGTAAAGTTAGCATCATTAACGCAGCACTCCTCGCTCATCCATCCCGCCATGCAACACTTGCCTTATTTTGTGACGCATCCGACAACTCAGCTGGCGCCGTACTACAACAATACACCAATGAAACAGGGCAACCACTCGGAGATTATTCCAAGAAATTCACCGACGACGCGCAAAAGAAGTACTCAACTTTTGATCGTGAGCTAGTCGCAATCTAGATTGCGGTCAAACATTTCGCAAAACATTCAAAGGACGTCATCTCATCATATTCACCGACCACAAGCTGCTAACATTCATAATGTCGAAGACTAACTTAAACTCAGAAACACCGAGGCGAACGAGACACCTTTTGTTTATCAGCGAATTCACTACCGACATAAGACATGTGAGCGTATCAAGATTGGGATGCACACTAACAAGCGACCAAGGCCGCCAGTTCGTGAGCCATCTGTTACAAAACTTATTGATGCAAATGGGAATCAAGAAAAATCGCACAACAGCCTATGATCGTCAAAGCAATGGAACATCGAACGGTGGCATCGATCCAACTACATTACGCGCCAAAATCTCCGACACAAAACTCAAACTCAAAACCATTTACAGGCACTTTTGAATTGTCAAGGGGTCGGTCAGTCAAAAATAAAAAGCTAGTTGCCCATTCCAAAGCGTAGTAGGTACCTATGGAGAAGAACGGGCAAGAAACTCCACGGACACTCTTTTAAATAAAAAAAAAATATACAAAATATTGGTTACATCATTCATTTTCAAATTATGCATGTGAGAACAATGTAGAAAGACGTGCACGTTCGTAAAAGCGTCCGTAATAAAAAGAAAAAAATAAAGAATAATTCAAAAACTTAAAATAAATTAAAATAAGCCATGGCGGCTAAGAGATGACCAGTCCCAACTGACGGCGCCCGTTCACGAACATGATGCATGAATCAGCACCATTCAGCTCAACCATTTTGAAGGGAGCTAAATGATCCAACACACGCTCCACCATCAGCGAGACATTTGAGTGAGCATGACATACTCACAGCCGCCAGGGCACATTCAAGTCAATGAAATACTACATATTACCCGATAAATGGTAGCTCTTTAGTACATAGTACTCAAACCTGTGCTATGCAATTATATACTAAAAAGGAAATTGAGTTTATACAATACAAAGATGGTCTTACAATTTTCAGCAGCTTCAACAGTATTTTCAAAATGTTAATCACTGTGTATGTCAATTAGTTGTGGAGCAGGACCAGCAGTGAGCCATAGTCAAGTAAATGGATCGACGAGTTACCTACTGTGCTACTTGGATTATGAGCCGCGCTTCGCACCGACACCAGTGTGAGCGCCGCAGAACTTACCTACGGTTACAATTTACGTCTACCCGGCGATTTTTTTTCTGCAAGTACCCTCACATCTGCAATGGATTATACTTACGTTGAAAAACTGCATGATATTATTCTATAGTTATTGCAATCAAGCCGCAAACCGTCACAGAGCATCACAGGGGGAGTAATAAACGCATGTTCGTGCATGAAGATTTCATCAGAACAGATGCAGTGAAAAAACCACTTCAGACTCCATACGAAGGACCTTATCGAGTTATAAGCAATGATATTACATGTAAAAAGAGGTAGATAGGTTATAAACGTTCCGCAAGTGGCACGTCAAAAGTTGGCTAATTAGCCACATTTTCTTCGTTTTGTCTCTTTTTCGCTCCCGATAATTACGACATGCCATCCTACTTCCACGTGTCATATAATAGTGTGACATAGTGCCGTTTTTGAAGATAGAATGTTAGGTAGGTAACCTATCTACGTCTTTTTACTTCCAATATCATTGGTTATAAGCCAATCAGAAAAAGTATATTGCTTTCAGCTACCAAATCGGCAAGTCAAAATATCAATAGATCGACTAGAGCCTGCATATATGTCATCACGGAGCTTACCAATACCATACCATCAACCACGATTACCAATCAAAGGAACGGTACCGTTACCAAGTGAACCAGGAGCTGTACCACTCCAAACGTTACCAAGCAGCAAAAACATGTACCTCCAGCAAACGTGACGTCGCAGCCCGCCGTCATCAAGACTACACGCACGGGCCGTGCCGTCAAGCTGCCGGTACGCTTCGCTTGAAGGGAGGTACTGTAGCCAACACTGACCCAGCACGTTTCAACACTGATTTCAACAAACATGGAAAAAAAACAGCTCACAAAAGAGATTTCGATCACAATCACGTTAGGCACTACACAAGAAATACGGAAACAATTGGAACTTTTGAATAATAAATAAATTGAAATTGAAATTGAATTCATTACAATCTGGAGTCAGAGTATTACTTCGACCTACCTACGACACTCCTCCAAACATCTTTGAGTAAGTCCCTAGTCTACCAGGTCACATCTCATTGAAGTAGAGCCACTTTCGATTGCTTATTTCCCTGATTTATTGAAAGTTTAAAAAGTACTGTCGCTACCATACTAGATATGGATGTGTAGCAAAATATATCGCGTTGAGCAAAAATATGATTTAATGAAATTCGTAACAAGTTAGCAAAAGTTTTTGATATATGAGCCGTGGTGATAAATGTTGATAGATGATGTAATCAGTGTAGTGGAATGTGTTAAGATTTTAGGCTGTGATTTTCGAGGTCTTTTTCTGGGATGATAAGTAGGAATCTTAGGGTTTTTCAACAAGTTAAGACATTAAAGAATTTTATTGTAGGAGCAAAAGGATTATTTTAGGAGCATTTTAGGATTTATTTTGAGCCATTAGAGAGCTTTTAGTCACCCTCTTTTTGCAAATAATTTAGAAGAGAAGTAATAAAATTGTGTTTAAAATCTTAAAATTAAAAAACGAAAGAGTTAAACATCGATTTAATTTTGTGCTTATCGCGTTCAGTTTCATTGGTGAACTTCGCACCTGAAGATAAAACTTTCTGGGAGTTGTTGTCAAAAGTGATAAAGGAGTTACGAGGTTGACTATCGTCATCATCATCATTCTACTGACCTTATCCCAATGTATTAGTTGTCAGCGCAACACGTATTTTCTTCCATACTTCTCGATTAGTCATCATCTCGGTGGGGGGTCCATCTTTCGTTTTTTTGGTCTTCCCCTTCTCCTATTGCCACCCTTATTCATACTCAATGAAAATTACAAGCAAGAACTCGATAAATCTTCTACTTCTGTTAACCACATAAAGAATCTAAATGTGTAAAGCGAACTAACTACACAAAGAAATTAGTTTTTAATCCGAGCGCAAGTTTGTAACTTGCACAAGACACTGGGACTGCAAGTTATTGCAAGTTTTATCGTAAGAAGTTTTAATCTTAGGAAGAGCGATCTATTATGGTCATCGTAGCTTTTTGTGATGGTCAGGATTTACGGGGAGACGGGGATTAATTGCTGTTGAGAATTGTATTGGAAGATAGCATTTTGTGTCCGGTGAAATTGAAAATATAGTTTTTAAATTAAACTACGGCACGAATTTTGTTTATGAAACCACAAAAAATGCCTACTTATTGTGGCGCTTGTGGGTCATTAATAATAGATTTCTATATGAAATGCTCGAATGACCAATAGGTAATAAGTACTAGGTAATACGGGCTGGTTTCCGCAACTCCACGTCAAAGCGCGTATCAGCAACGCCTTGGTATTACTGGCAATCTCGCGTAGGGTACCTGGGTTACCGAAGTACTTTGCCCTGTAAGTGGCGACCACCGGGCAGTTTAACAGCACATGAGCTGCTGTCTCGTCGTCCTCCATGCAGACTCTGCAGAGCGGACTGTCTGTGACTCCTATGACAATGAGGTGTTTATTAAATGACCCATGGCCAGTTATAGCTGCTGTAACCGTACGCAGCTGTTGTATGGTTAATCGGAGAACCTTTTTCGTGAGGCGGCCATCGATTGAGGGGAGTGCCTCCTTAGCCTGCCTGCACTCGCCTTGGTCCGACCATAGTTTATGATGCTGATCCCTAGTTCGTTTCCTTACCAGAGTGCGTTGGTAACCAAAGCGGAGTGGCACGATGGGTTCGGGCCCCACTGGTGCCAGGCTCGATCCCCTTCTGGCAAGTTCGTCGGCAGCATCGTTCCCCATCAAACCGCAGTGTCCTTTGATCCATTGAATGGTTATTTTATTGAGGTCACCCACCTGGTTAAGGCGCTGGTGGCACTCGTGTATAAGCCCAGAGTCCACAGTGTGACTGTTCAGCGCTTGCAGAACAGCCATGCTGTCTGAGAGTATACGTTGAAGACAAGGAAGTTTGGCAATAATTCCTTCTGCACATGTGGCTTCCCTGGTACTTCAATAACGGCATTACTATGTAATTATGTCTATTAACTGCTCCCAAATTAAGATGATTATTTGATTTTACCTATTTTTCTTTTTTTTCATTTACGTACTTTTTTGACATAATCTTTTCATTATTTGACATTATATAACTTCACTATACTATATTTTTTATAGATTTGTTACAGCTTTAGTGGCAGTCATGCCATTTGGTTTAAATAGGTTTTTAATTGTTTTTTTTTATATAGATTTTCTTTTATATTTTGTGAATGTGAGAACGTTGTAGGCATAACCGACTTTTAGATCTGTCGATCGTTTTCTATCTTGCTAAGTATCTGGTACTTGTTGATAGGCCTACAGTGTCCTCTCATACCTATAAACACTGTAACTTGAAAATATTGTAAATACCATTTACTTTTAAAAGAGTAACCGTGGAGTTTCTTGCCGGCTCTTCTCCATAGGAAACGACCAATTGGAACTGTGCACCTAGCTTCTGACGTTTCATAAGTGCCCTTGTAGGTTTATGTGAAATAAAATATTTTGAATTTTATACGTATCGAGTGGTCCTTAACTTCCCTAGCCAGAATAGCTGAAGCGGCAAGAGAAATACCCATGCATTCGGCCTGGAACACTGTGTTATGGACTCCCAATGATGTAGCTATGTGGATGTTGAGATTTTATTTTATTTTATTTATTGAGGGATAATAAACAACTACAACATATATAATACATACGGTTAACAAAACTTAAAGTAGTAATGTTGCAGTCCACTGCATTATCCGCAGATAGACAATTTAAAGATCAGTGGTTGCCACTAGACGAGCATTACCAAAATTAACAAATATTTTGAGGTAAATAAATTAGTTACTAAAAGATAGTTAGAGCTGCAAAACCAAATCAGGTCATATACAATTTCATTAACTTAAATAATGCAAGAAATAAATAAATAATAATAAGATTACAATTAAGATATTTTTTTTATAATATTTGATTTAAATTTATTTTTCGAGCATGCAAATATATCAATATCAATAAAATTTGAATTATAGGATTCCAACATTCTATGAATAGGGCAGCGTAAACCAGAGTTTGTACGACAAGAATTTAGCGCGAACAGAGTACGTGCACGAACCTGACGCGCATGAACTGTTCGGGGGACAGAATAACACAGCTTACTCGTTAGATCAATGGCATCAAAGTTATTGTGAACAATATCATGAAGTACGTTGGCCTCCAGGTACTTGCGCCGGTTCTCCAAGCTGATAAGCTTGTACTTATCAAGTAGTTGGGAGTATGACAAATAAGTCTTAGTCCCATAAATTCTGTAGTACATAGCACGGAGGTACTTGCGCTGGACTCTTTCTATTCCAACTACGTACTTTTGGTAGAAGGGGTTCCAAATAGGGACCGCAAATTCTAACTGAGAGCGAATGAGCGTCTTATATAGATAGAGATAGGTAGAGGTACGCTTAAATTCTGTTGAAGATCTCATCACAAATCCATACATTTTAAAAGCTCTATTGACTATGGCTTCAATTAAGCTGGTTCAAGGTCAGTTTGCAATCAAAGAGAACACCTAGATCCTTCACTATGGAAATATTATTTAAGGGGATATAGTTAAGGTTATAATTGAAATTGAGGATGAAGTTATTCTTAGTAAAGTGTATATAGTTACACTTGGGGATACTTAGATGCAGCTTATTGTCCATACAATACGCAGTTAGTCTGTCCAGATCCTCCTGAAATGACTGGCAGTCGTCAATAGTACGTATCGCATGAAACGCCTTCAAGTCATCAGCATACATCAAGAATTTGGACTTTTTAAAACATTTCTTAATATCGTTGATATAAATAATGAATAACAGCGGTCCCAGAATAGAGCCCTGTGGAACTCCGGAAGTAATACTAACAGAGACAGACTGATGACCATTAACCACAACCCTTTGTGACCGGTTTTCGAGGTACGACACAAACCAACGCAATAAATCTCCGCGTATTCCATTGTAGGCTATTTTATTCAGAAGAATTTCATGATCGACCTTGTCAAAAGCTTTTTTGAAATCAGTGTACACCGTATCTATTTGCAGTCGCCTATCAATACTTTCAAAAATGTAATTAGCAAATATGAGCAGGTTAGATGTCGTGGATCGACGCTTAACAAACCCATGTTGTTCAGGAACTATAATATTATGCAGAAGGGGGTAAATCTCGTTGTGAACAAGTCTTTCAAAGACTTTTGACAAGGTCGGTAGAATCGAGATGGGTCTATATTGTTCGACGTCATGCTTTGAGCCACCTTTATGCACTGGGGTAATGTTAGCTCGCTTCCACACCACCGGGAACACACCTTCACGCAAACATCTATTAAAAAGGATATAGATGGGCTCACAAATATTATCAGCCGTAGTTCAATTCGCTGAGTATTTTCGATTTCTCGATATGCAAATTAATAACTAAGCTACCATTCTCTGCGCACTGCTGCGGCGGATCCCACGTGGTGAGCGTTGGTGATACGGGCTCAAATACGGACAAGAAAAAGTCCGAAAACATATTGCAGACAACATCAGGATCACTTGATTTGACATTCTGGTACTGCATCATGGACGGAATGCCTGACTTACTTTTACGGTTAGAAATATAGGACCAAAAATGCTTTATGTTACTAGATAGACTATCTTCAACCGAGTTAATATAACTGGAGTAACAGGTTTTACACATATGTTTGAATATAAACCTACATTCAGAGAAGTTATTATAGTCTTTGACGTTGCTGTATTTTTTCCACTTTATCCAAAGACGTTGCTTCTTTTTAAATATTTTAATTAATTGTGGCGTAAACCAGATAGGGAAGTCAAGTGATCTGGTCCTTGCAGGGGGGACTATTGGGCTAATTATGTCACTCAACATACTATAGAAAGCCTCCACGGCCTCTTCCGATGACAGATTGTCGAACAGCGCGGACCAATTGACCTTGTCCATGTGTTTGTTGATGAGATCGTAATTAGCTTTACGGAAATTATATTTATTAATAGGCTTTCTCTCCATCATTTGTGTAGATAGTTTAACAGGTGCGGTTATAACAAAAGGGGGGTGATGGGGGTCAACTGGCAATAACGGATCGTTAAGGAGGCCAGTAGAACAGGAAGTGTTCGAAATAAACAAATCCAAGGTCTTTCCTCCACTATTGGGCGTGCTGTTATATTGGTGAGCATCTAGCGAAGACATGAGGTGAGTCAGTTCCAAGCAAACAGAGTGCGTACAAACACATGCCACACAGGCCTCATGGCCCACCGTTATCGTGCTCCACGTGACATTAGGAAGATTATAATCACCGACGATGTAAACATTCATGACGTTAGGTGCATTTAAGGTGTCCTGTAGAAAGTCAAAATGTGATGTATAGACATCGGAGCTAGTCCCCGGTGGGATGTACACTGCGCTGATGACATGTATCTTATGTTTATTGTTTTTGCAAGGCAGTGCGACCATGAGGTGCTCAATACACGCCGAGGGCCTACAATGTCGGTTATTGAGAATATCGAGTGACGCCGATTGAAGTTCACGCAGTATTGCAATGAGCACCCCACCCCCATCTCGCTTCCCCGTAGCGTCACGATCCCGATCACAGCGGAATACAACGTAACGAGGGTCAATAAACTCGCTATTCGCAATTTCTGGTATCAGCCAAGTCTCTGTCAGTATTATGATGTCATATGAGGATGCCAAGATATTTACGTGCAACGAGTTTAGCTTAGTTCTAATTCCCCTACAGTTCTGGTAGTAAATTAACAAATTATCAATGCTATCCATTAGCAGAGTGTATTGCAACCAATTTATATAGATCTCGCGTTATTTTGTGAAGCTTGACACATTGTGGAATCCAATTAATTCTAACAGTACATTTATAGCTGGCGAAATAAATTAATAAGCTACCATTAAAACTTGTATATAATTTTAAGTTACATAGTATTATATAAGCTCGATTAAAATTTAAAATTGTATGTAATTTTGATTCACATTTCATATTAATAGGATTTGATTTTATAAAAATTGTATTTAAAATTGATTTTAATGTTATAATAAGTAAATTTAGATTGATTAAAATAGTATAAAGTTTCATAGCATGCACAATTTTGTAAAAATAGGTAACACAAAAAGATAAAACATAAAAAATATTACAGTAAAATCTATATACAATATTAATACCTATGTGAGTTAGACATCTATTTGACAGATTTAGATCGAATTTTATCAAGGTCTCTTTCTCCGCGTACAGCAAACGAGGGTTCACCTTCACGCTCTCGGATAAGTATTGTGGCATTTCTAATCCACACATATTTGTAGTCGTGATTTTTGGCGACATCCCGGGCTTTACGAAATAACTGTTTCTTCTTCAGGGTTAAATGCTCATTAAGGTAAATAGAAGATGACGTTCCAGTTATGCCAATTTGTTCTGTCTTAAGAGATGATGCCTTACGGAAGGCACTAAGTAGGTTATCCCTGTGTATACACGACGTGAATCTGACGATGACATTTTTTGGCCTAGTGCTTTGTTGGTGTGCATGTGGCACTCTATGCACGGCGACGATGTTCTGCTGTGTCACTGGGGAGTTAAGTGCAAGACCAATTGCTTCAATGAGGGCCGGTAGGTTTTCATTGCGCCTTTCGGGCAAATTACCTATTTCAATATTGCATTGACGGGCCTGTTGTTCCAAGGTATCAATTTTGGTCTCGAGAGCATTGACTATCAGCTCCACATCAGCAGACTTAGTGCCATTTAGTTCGCTGGTACGCTCTTCAAGGATGTGATGATGCTGCGTCAAATCCTGAGTAGTTGCTTGGAGGCTTGCAACATCATTGCGCAGGTCGTGCACATTCTGCTTCAAAATGGTCTGCTCAGTACGCAGCGAATTTATTTCCTTTTGCATATTAGCCATAGTAGATTTAATATCGTCGCGAATTTGAGTCAGATCTTTATTCATCTCACTCCGCCAGTTGCTGAGAGTTTTATTTAAGTTAATTGAAAATCTTTCAAAGTCTGAGCTAGAGATGGTTTGAACAGGTTTATCCGTGACTTGGCTGGGATCATTGTATGTACGAGGAGGACTGCGTTCCCCTAAGGCATCACACGACATGTCCATGGAGTTATCTACGATCGCAGGTTCCGTGTAGGTGCGTACAGGCGTATTAACATTCGACCTAAGACGCCTGGTTACATTGTTGCACGACGGGCACTTCCATGATGCCCTAAACTCAGCGCTTAGCGCAGAATATTGGCTATGCGTGACGTTGAGACACTCGTAGTGATATTTTCCTTCACATGCACAGCACAGAAGGAAGTCATCACGGGCAGCAGTCGGTTCGCCTTGGCAGCAATTCATTTTTAACTTGATGTAAATAAAGTTTGGGTAACAGACAGCGCCACCTAGCTTGCTTCGTTAAAAGTATGTAGTACACGGCAGCAGTGTGATGATCGTAGTAACGTGTCAATTATTATGGTTCGATCACGATGGGCCAGACGTAGTAGTACCAAGAGAAATCGACAGATGGCGCCTGTATCGATAAATGACTTGCGAATTTGATATTTCAACAACCTAGTCAGGATGGTAAACAAAACTTCACAAATGGTGTAGGGACACTGGAAGAAGCTTAGTATATAGTTATTAATAGACTGGAGACTATTAATGAAGTTTGCAGTCCGATTTCTTAGTTTTTAAACAAATACTTCGTTCATCATACGAACCAGAGATAACAGCACTTATTAGTTCAGTCACAGTCCGGATACTTCTTGCAGCACTAGAGTACGTTAATAAATCAGTCTTCCAGTAGTTACAGTCACTAATTATTCACTTTTACTATCTTTTACAATTATTAAATACGGAGCAACGTTCAAAGTAAACTGTCGGTGTCGCCCTCTAGCGACAGATGAAAAGAGAGAAGAGATGAGATCCTCCGAGAAGACTCCAGCACCTGTACCACTAACTGTTTTGGATCCATCCGTGAAGATGCGCAGCTCTGCTGGGCGTAAGCTCGCGAATGACCAATGCAAAAGAAAGTTTGACTTAGCGTGTCTTGAAATAAATATAGACGTGTTTAAGGCGTATACTCAGGCATCTAAGAAAAACTGGGTGTGCCCGGAATGTATTGGTTCGAAACAGATAAGACGGAACAGTGAAACCCCCTAGTCAGTACAAAAACACCCAAGCTCAGTACACCTATGAATAACGTAAACATTCAGCGTGGGAGTCAGCCTCGTTTTTCACCCATAATTTTGGACACGGATTCTTTACTGCTTGAGGAATTGAGAGAATTTAGATCTGATATGGTAGCTCGCATGAACAGCCAGGCAAACGTAATATCACTCTGGCTGAACCAATTTTCCCAAAACAAAACCGAGTTTGACAACATAATATAAGATCATGGGGATGCTCGAAGAAAAAGTGGATGCTAAGCTGTCCCAGGACAGGCAAACTCGAGATACAACAACTGAGATATCCGACGATCCTGGTTCTACCTCTACTTTTGCAGAAGTCGTTAATCAATCGAGCAGTTTGAACATGCCTAAGAAAACAACTAAGCATACCTACGTCAAAACGCAAAAGGTAAACAAAGGTGGGGCCACAAAGTCTGTTGTAATACAGGAAAAAAGATGTGTATTACTAACCCAATAGAGGCTAAAGAACCAAATAAAGCACAGATAGAGGATAAAGAATCGGGCTGCACAGTTCGGAATAGAAAAGCTAACAGACAACCTAAAGACGTGAGAGTAGGTACAAATACGGAGTTGAAGGGTATTCAAGCTACGGAACGGAAAAAAAACACCTACATGTTTGGCGATGTCATCCGGAAACCACTCCTGAAGCCATAACCGATTATATAAAAAAGGTATGCCAGATTTACTCATAAAAATGATAAAATCAAGCATAAAACGGAGCGAGATTACCCGTCGTTTATTGTGGTAATTGTGGGGGTGCCGGAGCAACTTTGATATAAAGAATCAGGCAGAAATCTGGCCCATGAACGCGGAATTCAGTGAATGGATTTGCAACTCAACCAAAAATGCACCAAAGTAATACCATCGATATTTTATACCAAAATGTGAGAGGTCTTCGAACGAAGTTAGACGAGTTCAGAGGAAGCATGGAAACATTAAATTCAGACTTATACGCTATCACGGAATCTGATTGCAATAATTCCATAGAAGATCCAGAAATTGGCCCCCGGGATTTCAAATCCTTCGGTGTGGGCGAGCGGATGGTCGGAAACAGGGAGGCGCGTTTCTAGTGGCCACACACCGGTATGAGTTGCGCGCGTTACCTATTGCGAACGTTTCAATAGATACCTGCGTTTTCGAAATGGTTTGGGCAACAAGTTCATTTAAATTATAGATTTTTGTTCCTGTGACGTGTAATTTACATCCCACCAGGTAGTTCTGAGAATGAATACATGATTTTATTCAGAAGAATAGAAAAACTATGTGATAGATATAGAGAAGTACCTAATTGTGATTTAAGATTTTAATTTATTTTCGTGTCCTTTAAATGTTAATAATATGAATGAATGCTTTGTATCCTATTGCGAGTTCACTCAAAGTAACACAGTACTCCATAGTTTAGTGGTCAGCTGGATTTGGTTCTAAGTACAGCAGTGCTATTCTGTAACCATCTCACCGTGAAAACTTCGGTGAAGTGAGCGTGGAGTGAGCTGTCAATAGTGTCAATTCCAAGCAAAACCAAACTCACTTCACCTAAGTTTTCACGGTGAGATTTTTACAGAATCGACCGGCAGGTTTTATCGGAGAAGTGACAGTGGTGGCGGCCAACGAGCCGCTTGTGCCCGTCGACGCGCATCACTCGCCGCACGCGGTGAGCGTGCACCTAGCGCGGCCCGCGAGCCTCCCCGACCCCGCCGCCGCTGCTGCTCCCATTTCCTCCCCCGCCATCGCCATAGACTCGTGGGCACCCGGTACATGCGCACGTAACAGTAGACCACAGTGGAACATTTATAAGGCGGATTATTAATTGCTTTATTCGAGGTTGGTTTCTATCGATTGGAGAGTAGTATGTATGAGATGAGCGATTTGGAAGCAATATTGGATTTATTTTATAGAAATATTTATGATATTTTGAACGAATGTGTTCCCAACAAAAAGCTTAGGGTAAAGTCACGGTTCATTTACCCGGAATGGTACACGAGCAACATAATAAGAGACCTTAAAATTAAAGCTAGATTTCACAATATATTAAAAACAACTAAACTTAGTAGTGATTATGAAGAATATTTCAGGTATAGAGCGCTAGGGCACGCCACAATTGCAGCGAAGAGTCCCCTATTTGAGGAGTGGCTAGAGAGGCACCACGGTGTCCTCACCTTCCGCCTGACACAGGTCCTCACCGGACACGGTTCTTTCGAGAGGTTCTTGTTTCGTATCAGGCGAGAGGAAACGCATGGGTGTCATCATTACGTGGATCGCCCGGAGGACACGGTGGAGCATACGGTGGAAGTCTGCCCGGCTTGGGCAGAGCATCGCTGATAATTCCCTACCAAAAAAAAAGTATAGAGTGCTAATTAAAAAATCCATAGAAGATGTACACAAACTACACCAAAATAAAATCTAGTGTCAGTTTGCCAAAGATCCGAAGTCATTCTGGCAATACATAGGATCAAAGAAAAGTGCAGTAACCAGGCAAACTATTATAAAAGGTGGTCAGCATTTATCTGACGTCGAGTGTGCTAAACAATTCGCGAGGTTTTTCGAATCGGTATGCAGCAGTGTGTGTGTGTGGCGCCGGCTCCCCACTAGACCCACAAGCGGCCGCGGCGGCAGGAGCGCGGCGGTGGGTACAACTTGACTCGCTGAGCCTTAAGGATGTCAGTGACGCACTCGATCACCTAAAACCGAAGCGTTCAACGGGTCCAGATGCTATACCAATATTTATTTTTAAAGATTGTAGAAACCTACATCTACTTCATATTTTTAATATTTGTCTTCATTCAGTGTCATATTTTGTTTTTTTAATTCAGCGACATTTCCATCCTAATGGAAGATCACTAGAGTCATTCCTGTATCCATGGGAAAAGCAGAATCAGTCAGTGGTTACAGATCGGTTGCCGTGCTGTCGGCGCTGGCTAAAGTGTTCGAGTCTGCCATCCAGCGCTGCATGCAGGAGCAGGTACGCGGACAGCTAATGGATGCGCAGCATGGGTTCCGACCGGCGCGAAGCATTGCCACTGATCTTCTCAACTTACTATATGGTGAAGGTGGTGCCGGTGGTAGATGCTGGGGTGCAGGTTGACGGTTGGGGTGGAGTTGATATTTTCATTTTTTAATAGCGTTTGACACCGTGAATAATGATATTTTACTAAAGAAGCTTGCAGACTTAGGATGCACTCCGCATCTATTGTAGTTTTTTGAAAGCTCTATGCAAGACAGACAACAGTACGTTGACTGCAATGGATGTTAATCTGACCCATATTACACTTGGTCCGGTGTCAGTCAAGGCAGCAAATTGGGGCCTCTCGAATTCATAATAATGGTACAGGATTTGCCGGAAGTCGTTAGACATGGCTCTTGTTTACTATTTGCAGATAACCTTAAGTTGCTGCTCGAGACCAAGTGTGAGTCTGATGGCGATCGCTTGCAGGAGGACATAGATAGGATAGTGGAACGGAGTCACGAGAACAAGCTCTACTTCAATGAATCGAGGTGCTCGGTCATGAGTTTTACCCGCGCACGTGCACCTTCTACTTCACGAGTACGTGGTGAATGCAGCGTCTATGCAACAAGTTACACAAGTAGGTAAGAATTTTCGTTTCGTGATCATATAACTGAGATCTGCAAAAGGGCATTGAGAAACTTGGGATTTGTACTGAGACAGACACGATACTTCACCAATATAGTATTATCATATGGACTCCTTATAAGGCCAAATACTCTGTAACGTTGGGACACGTTCAGAACAAGTTTACGCGACACTTGTACAGGAAACTTTATGATATATCCGTTTTACCCGTTGATGTCCGTTTTACTCTCTCTGTACTGGGTATGGTCGCGTACAATGAATTGAGGGTGCGACAGGAGTTTACTTGTCACGTATCTTGTTAAATTACTGCGTGGCATCGAGCATAATCTGGAAGTGCTGCAGCGCTTAAGTTTTTGCGTACCAGACCGCATGTGTGGAGGCGGCGCCCAACACTGCTGGCAATGCCGACGGCTAGGACAAACCTACTCGCCAAAACACCTGTACCCCCGGGAATTCGTATCATTAACGAACTTCATGACCAAATTGAGGTGTTCACGTGTCATTTGAGTGAATTCTCAAGGACACTGTTATTTATTTTATGTTATATTACAGATTAATGTAAATAATATGTTATTGTTGTATTGTGCTAAAGTTCCTATTATGCTACAAGTTTTTTTAGTCCTTTATAGTATATTTAAATTGTAATTAATTTTGTAAGTATAGATTTGTAGATTACCGCACTGTCGCATTGGGTAAATACCACCTGTAATTATAGTTGTTGTTGTGTGTTTAATAAATAAATTACAAAAAAACAAACTTCGCTTTATTATCTTAGCGTGTCGACGGCAAATATAATTTATATATTTTGGCCCAGAACTTGGCAACGCTAACATCATTCGCTGACGCAGACATAAGGTCCTTACGTGTACAGGTGACAGTGCATTCGGCGCACGATGAGAGGTGGGCCATGGTCTGCGGGGTGACGCTGCATAATACATTGAGAATTGGAACCATCCGTGAAACCTCACCTTTAGAGATTGTATTTGCTGCGGCCGAGCTGAGTGCGAATCCTGTTAAATGGCACGATATGCATAAAATAAATAATTTATGTAGGTGCCATTTTACGTCTAGCGCGCACTTGGCATAAGCTCCACTACCGACCCTGGTCACAGGCATAATAATATATTTTATCAAGACCTGACCAGATGTCATCGTCAATACTGAAGAGCAAAGGTTTCTTCTCATTCAGAGGAAGAACGAGCATTAATAAACATGTTTAATTTTTCCAACTTGTTGATATTTCTTTAGGGTGTATAATTTCAACCTTCACGACAACTCGACACAAGACCATACGCTATTTTCACCTGTATCACAACCCATATACCAAACCAGGTCACTATACCACAAATCTAAACTTCTACCACGACACCAACATTTAAAACAGGGGGTGGGCAGGATTCCCCAATAAATAACCTTCGTCGTTCCCGGCAGCCGGCATCCATCAGAGTAGCATTTATCTGCGTCAGGTCGCACGTGGCGGTGAAATATAGCTGTCATCTGGTTGGTAGAAATATTAATATGGCCGCTAAAGATTTTTGGGGGGAAAGAAGGAATGGGGAAAGTCGGTCAAAGCGCTAATTTGTAAAATTGTAGATGGCGTGACCATAGCTCAGGCCTCTACAGTAAATTTGTCATTTCTCCCATTTATTCAATTAGATATTCGTTTATGATTTCACTATTTCGTTATTTTCGGTGATTTCAAATCAAGTATTTGACATGGAAAGTGTCAGAATTTCGTAGCGATCGGAAAAAAACCTGTATGGTGTTAGTGTTTTAAAACGTTCTATAACTAAATCGGTGTTGTAATATATATTTGTATTGGGACCATTGTTATTTAGTATTTACATCAACGATTTACCAAAAATTATAAAATAACCAACATTTCCTTTTGCTGATGATTATACCATTGTAATTAACGGAAAAGACAGAATGACACTTGAAAAGGATATTAATGAGGCCATCGATAAAATTATGGAATGGACTAAATTTAACAATTTAAAATTAAATTTCGATAAAACAAACAATGATATTTCACAATAAAGTTGCACAATTAAGTGACATTAACATTAAATATTCAAGATTATTCGCGACTCTTGCAGCGCACAGCCGTGCTCGCTAGCAATATTTAATCAATAATTTATTTAATAATAGTGACCTCATTTAGCGCATTACCGTCGTAATGCATCTGTAAGTTTTTGCTTAGTGAGTAGTTTGGTAAATAATGACCACATAATTAGTGTACTTGTGAAAACAACATGGAAATCAGCCCCTTTAATCCAAGGGGGCCAGTGCAACCCTCCGCCTCACCCTCGAAGACGAAGACGCAAAATCCAGCCCTCGAGTCGGCCACGGCTGATATTATTACGACTCCCGAGCTTCAAAAATGGATGTCAGCCATCGAGCAACACCTAAACGAGGTTTGCTTTATTGCTGCGGATGGAAAGCTGAACTCGGAGCAGAAATTGAAAATTTCTACCCTATGCCGTAAAGTAGGTTCTGGCACCTCACAAATGGCAGTCCTCTATCAGTCGCTCAAGCATAAAGCTATTCTTGCGTATGAAATGGTTGATGCCCTTAAAGAAAAGCGCGACCTGATGGAACATATTTCGGAGCTCAAGCAGACGATAAAGGACTCTGGCTCTGCGGGAAATCATTCTTTTGCCGATATGGTGAAAAAGGGATCAAACGATTACGTTCGGCCCAACAACCTAAGCTCTATTGCCATTTATCCTAATGATAAATTTAAATCAAGTGACGATACGAAAGAACTCGTGCAAAAAATCATACGGCCCGAGCAAATGAAGCTGCACGTTCGTGGTGTCCGGAAAACAAAAAATGGAGGCGTAATTATCAGTACCGAGACGAAACATGACGCTGATAAACTGAAGCATGCAGTCCAGCTCTCTACATCTGGACTTACCGCCGACGAGCCCAGCAAGCGCAAACCTCGCATCGTGGTTGTAGGAGTGCCGACTTCCTTGACTGAAAATGAGGTGTTCAGGTGCATTTTCGAACAAAACGTAGCCGACAAGTTACCAGCACTGTCCTTGGAATCCTTCTTGACCTTGATAAAATTAAACCACAAATCGGGAAAGAGAGATGCTACGACCTGTAATTACGTTATTGAAGTTTCAGCCGATATACGTAAAACCCTAATCCCTCAATCAAGGCTTTTTATAAACTGGACGTCCTGTCCTGTCAGGGATTTTACATTGGTAACAAGGTGTTATAAATGCCAACAATATGGCCATGCAGCAAAAACTTGCAGTATTTGTTTCAACCTAGTTAATAATATTGCAAACACAATCATAATTCGTGTAACTAAGTACTATCAACTACAGATTTTCCATAAATAATATAAAAATTATTTATCCTAACTAATCTATAACTAATAAATTAACTAACTATGTCACTATTCTTAAAACTTATGTTAAATATTGTTTAAGAAATCAGTTGTCCAAAAAGTAATTGTAAGAACTCATGTCGCCTGTGATACAGGTTTATCCTAGTACAGGCATCATACTTTGTTATACCTATATTATTTCTAAGATTTATACCGTATATTAACAATTTTAAGTTTTGAATAAATTTTATTTTTATTTATTTTATTATTCAAATAAAAAAGTCATTCACGTAGAAAATACAAAAATTTTGGGTTTAAATATTGATTTCAGTTTAAATTGGAAAACACACATTGAGAATGTATGCTTAAAGTTGAATCAACAATCGTATGCTTTACATATGCTTTCCAAAAGGGCCGATATACCGACTGTACTGTCTGCATACTATGGTTATGTGGGATCCATAATAAGGTATGGAATAATGTTCTGGGGACATTCTGTATATAAAGATGATGCTTTTATGGCTCAGAAAAGATGTGTCCGATCAATATGTAAACGTAGACAAACAGATAGTTGCAAAGCAATGCATATACATTTATGAAATTATTCATTGTGTAAGATCAAACATTACTTCCTTTAAACAATATATAAAAGTAAATGACACATTAATCAAAGAACAAAGGCAGTTTTGGTGTCGCTTAATTTCAGAAGCGTTCATGAATGAAAGTATGTACATTATATGAAACAGTCACAGGGCTTTTCTTTTCATGCATCAGCTTTTTTTTTTAATCTGCACAAAGAAAAAAAGAATAAACAAATATCTTATTAAATCTGACTATCAAAACGCAATTATTTGCGTTATCTAAACGCAGAACCTGGGACGGTAGCTATGGAGTTACCATACTCACCAGATTATGGTATCTCTATAATTGCTAATTAGCAGGCTATGGTGGTAGTGGTTTCATCGTTTAAACTATTATGAGACTTTTACCATCTCTTTTTTTAGAGGAGTATTAAAGGACAAGACGGTGATTCCATCCAATCTAAGACATTTTGGAGAAGCAGACTCCTGTCTCTTGCAACACAAGAGTATTATTCCAATCTTTGGAGCCACTGCCCATTTGTATTTTCAAAATGTTTTATATTATAAATTATGTATTAGCATAGTGTGTATGACAGTTATAAATCAACTATGTATACGTTTTCGGAGAATTTAGCTTTCATGGCAACATTAAAATCTATTGATGTCAAATTGTCATTGTCAGAAATGTCTTAATTGTCATATTTTAATGTCATTACTCTGTTTTGACTTGATGACATGTGTTGATGTAAATATTTCTGGATTAGTTTGCTTACCAATTAGTTTTAAATGTGGAGAAGTATAGAATACGAGTATTGTACGTAATCCAGGTGTGTAGAGATGATCGAGTCTAATACAATGCCATAGATATAGTTGATGCTAGTACGTGTGATGAGCAACGTATGGTGATGCTGACGATAAGCATGACCACCACGCTGGCTACTCAGTTATTCGAAGAAGTTCTTCTAAGATTAGAATTTAATAATGTAATAAAAATTCTTTATTCAATTATCAAATAAATGTTTTATTTTTGCTTAATGCGTAATAAAAATAATAAGCTGACCAAGATAGTAAGACAAAATAATGTGATGCGTGGCCTCCAAAGCCTTAATATCTTCACAGGTCTTAAATTCTACATTCGCATTTGAACCTTTGCATAAATATAATAAGATATTAGGTATTAGGAAAGACATTTTTAAATACCTAGCCTAGTACATATTATTGAAAATATTTGTAAATAAATGACATCACGACTGACAGTCAGTTGACTGACAGTCACTGGCAAATATTGACAGTGATAAAGCCACGCATTCACTGGACAAATGTCCCGCGGCACCACCAGTCGCTTGAAATGTCGGGCAATATTAACCAAGCAACCAACCAACCAACGTCTCTATCTTGCCTCACGACCTTTTTCATCGTTTTTTATATTGCCAGACATATCTAGGGACACGTGTCGGGGGAAGCTTTATGCGTCGGAGCCTGTCCGGCCGTGTACGGTGTATGATGCACGACGCAAAGCGATAGCACGTTGGTTTGCAGTTGCAGGACAACTATCATCCATATTATTTTTTGGACGTATCCCTAGGTTTGGTTTTAAAGCGTTGTTTTCGTTGATTTGCATTTATATTATACTATCAATGACCCGCAACTTCGTCTGCGATTCAGGATATAAATTATATGTCCTACCCAGAACATGGTTTATATGTGTGCCATCCAAATCGGTTCAGCCGTTTTAGCGTGAAAGCGTAACAAACAAACTCACTTTCGCATTTATGAAAGACCTTTTTTCAATCATAACGTAATTATGTCTGCTGTTTTGCATAGAAGTGTATAGAATACAATAAGACGTGACGCTCTTCTAGAGGTCCAGTGTGTAGAGGGCTTAATATACAAAGTCAGCTACTAGTGACACTTTTCCCTTAGTAGTTATTACTGAAACTATTAATTTCCGCCATCTTTGAACGTCATATATACCGTTTACTCGTTGGTTTACTGCATAATAACTCTTTGGTTTACCGTCATGGTGTCTGTTTATACGGGGCCACTTGCTTTTTAAACAAAGTGTTTCTGGCGAAACCCAATATTAAAAAAATATGCTGTGATTACCTTTTATCTTAATTTGACCGAGATCTATCTTTTGAGACTATTTTTACGAATGTACGCGAAGTCCAAGTGCGACACCCAAATTACATGGAGTGTTGCCTTTCTTCTTTGTTGTCCTAATAATAAAACTACTCTTTTAAATAACAGTATATTTTGCATGGCTCCCGGTGTATATATAATTATGTAATCACCTACCTAAATATTTAATGGAGGCATCATCGCCTGATAAGTTAAAAAAACAACTCAATTTTTTTTTGATAAATAAAGCATATTACAGTGTATCTGAATATTTGGTGGATAAACTATAGGTTTTTTTTTACTAGTTGACTGATCTCATTCTTAATTTTCTTCTGTTTAGATTTTATTTATTTTGTGTTTTCTTTTTACGTACTTTGCATGCCAAAATGTAAAATATGGTGACACTAAGACTATTACATGAATATACCCTATTACATGAATGTAAAACATCTGCACATTATTTGCCCATATTTACAAATAAATAAATTTGAATTAGAATTTATATTTATAATAAACAGAGACCATACCTGATCAAACCGCGATCGTAATATCAAGTGTTCAAAATTGGTTCATTTTGTACAAGATCACAACTTATTTTTAATTGTTTGGGGCACAACCACTCTGCCAAGCATGTAAACATCACTGGGCTACATTATTACTTAAGTCATTTCTGTTTTTCTGTTTGTAATATTGCATAACGTAGATAGCTGTTTGTTGTTCCTATTTAATTAAATAAAATAAAATAAAAAAAAGATGGGAGGGCGGACTAAAGATAAAGTCATGCAAGAAACAAGATTAAGCAGCGGAACCTGCATGGAAACATAATTCACAATGTACGAGGGTCGAAATGAGAAGTTTTAGAGCTAGCGGCATCCGATCATATGGCTCAACTTTTAAGATGTCCAGTTAGACAGGCATGCATGATAAATTACTGGTTCTCAACTAAACGAGATTACTCAAAAGAAAATGTTCAGAAATTCATAGACCACATCAAGTGCATCACTTTTGTTGACGTATATAATGAGGAAAATGATCCCAATATGGCATTCAAGTTGTTCTATAATTTGTTTAGATTGCTATACGATTTGGCTTTCCAAAAATATTAAAATTCGGATATCGACTAAAGTAAAAGCAAAAAGGGTTATTCGTGGCATTAGGATATGCAGTTAATGAAAAAGGGAATTGCTGTGGAAGTACCAAACAAATCTCAAAAAGCTATCAAATCGGCTAAAGAGAATCTCACACAGCGAGCCCATCACAGTCGTTTTATACATTCAGCTCAGAATTTGTGTAAAGAAAAATGGAAAGTTATCAACAAAAACAAGAATAAACATAATTTTTCAAATTAAACTATAATGAAAACAAAGTCAAATGTTAAAATTTTAACTTATCCTCTTGAAATAGCACAATCTTTTAACAATTATTTTGTGGATCAAGTGAATCCTGTTATTAATATAAACATTAATAAAAATACACCAATACAAAGTTAATAAAAGATGAAACCAGCGATACGACATTTATTAATAAGATCAAAAAAATATTAATAAAAAAAACACACTACACAATAAACGAGTACATACTCGAAAAAAAATGATTTAACACAAACAGACACCATACAGAGTTAGTCGTTTATTTAAATTCATACATACATAGATAAATATTATAAAATGACATTATGTATATTTTATCGACCATACTAAATAATTATTATGTACCACAACCTAACTGATCTCAATTATCGTTAGAACATATTTAAAAATTGTGTACTGAATTGGTTTTTAAATTTAATTTATTTTTTATAATAAAATTATTATGAATTATTTGTATACTTTTTGCTGGTCCGTAATTTAACCTTAGCTTTAAGCCATTGTAACGCCGTTATCCCTATATTGTGGAATGCAAATAAAGATATGAATATGAAATGTACATATTATGTTTATGTTGCCTGCAATACCCCTTGAAATTCATCGTATTATTATGTCACTAAAAAATACGTCTAGCACTGGGTACGAAAAATTGTTAAACAGATATCCGCAATACTTGCTCCTGTGTTGAGTCATCTTATCCATACTTAGTCTGGTCATAAATACTGTTACAATATGAAAAATAAAAAAGATATGTTATAATTAGAAAGATATTACATTTGAATTTGGAATCTGTCATTTTTATACGATTGTTCATTGAGTTTTCTAATTTTGGCACCAATACATTGTACAATATTTTGCGATATTAAAATGGAGTGGGGTGATAAAGAGAACCGAATCGCTGTGATTGTATTACACAAAGTTGGTATGGACCCAAATGCAATTTTTAAAACTCTCCATACGCTTGTTATTAGTCAAATGTTTGTGTACCGGGCTAATAATAGGTACAATGAGACCTCCTCTGTTTGTGACAGAAAAAGATCTGGCCGTCCACGTAGTGTTCGTACGAAAAAAGTGGTCAAAGCAGTAAGGGAAAGAATTCGAAGAAATCCTGTCCGAAAGCAAATGATTTTATCTCGGGAGATGAAGATAGAACCCAGAACCATGTCGCGTATTTTAAAAGGTGACTTAGGACTTGCAGCCTATAAGAGATGCACTGGTCATTTTTTAACTGATAATTTAAAAAAGAATAGGGTGGTAAAATCGAAACAACTACTGAAGCGGTACGCAAAGGGAGGTCACAGAAAAAATTGTTTACGGATGAGAAAATCTTTACAATTTAGCAATATTTTAACAAACAAAATGACCGTATTTATGCTAAAAGCTCTAAGGAAGCTTCGCAATTAGTCGACAGAGTGCAACGTGGGCATTATCCGACTTCAGTGATGGTTTGGTGGGGTGTTAGCTATGAAGGAGTGACAGAGCCATATTTTTGTGAAAAAGGTATCAAAACATCGGCACAAGTGTATCAATATACCATTCTTAAGAAGGTAGTCAAGCCCCTTAACAACACAATATTCAATAACCAAGTATGGTCCTTCCAACAAGACTCAGCGCCGGGTCATAAAGCTCGGTCCACGCAGTCTTGGTTGGAAGTGAACGTTTCGGACTTCATCAGAGCTGAAGACTGGCCGTCGTCTAGTCCCGATCTTAATCCGCTGGATTATGATTTATGGTCAGTTTTAGAGAGTATGGCTTGCCCTAAACGCCATGATAATTTGGAGTCCCTAAAACAATCCATACGATTGGCAGTGAAGAATTTTCCCATGGAAAGAGTGCGTGCTTCTATTGATAACTGGCCTCAACGCTTATAGGTCTGTATTGCAGCCAATGGAGACCACTTCGAATAAGCTTTTTATATTTCAAATTGTTTCATATTTATGTATTGAACTAACACACTGTAAAAGTAATAAATATTATTTGCAATAAAAAAAATAAAAAACTTCGTGACAATATTTATGGCAAGACTAGGTATATGCATATTACATGGTTATATTCCGGAAGAATTAAAAATAACCATTGTAAAACCGCTTTTCAAAAAAGATAGCAGAGAGAATATGTCCTGCTACAGACCTATCGCTTTAGTGTATTTTTTTTAAGATTTGAAAAAGCATTAAATAATCAACTTACTTCATATTGAGAAAAGTAGCTTATTCGTTGATAACCATAAAGGTTTTAGAAAAAACATATCAATTAACATGGCCATCTATGATTTCTTGCATATGGTTATTAGCAGAGCGGATAAAAGACTACCAACTCTAGCACTTATGGACATGTCAAAAGCTTTCGATCGTGTAGACCATAAACTACTGATAAATAAACTTAACGCATACGGAAATAGAGAAAATATATGAAATTTAATAGAATCTTATCTATCTAATGGAAAGCAAATAACGACAATTAGTATAATTTGTAAAAAAAAACACATATAAATCTAGCCAGTAAACTGTAACTTACGGGGTACCACGAAGTAAGTAAATTAGAGGCTGACATTAATAACATAACGTAACATTTCAACAAAGAGTAATCACAAAGTTATTAATGAAACAAATGTAACAAAATTTCTCGGATTAAACATAGAAAACACATTAAAATGAAATGCACATATGGAAAAAGCGTGTTGTAAACTAAACCAATAATCCTATGCCTTGCATATGTTAAGTACAACAGCCAAACTCAAAGTCAAATAATTTATTTAATTAGGCACTAAAAAGGCCTTATGAACGTCAAATTTAACAAAAAAAAAAAAAAAAAGAGTAGTCGCCCATTCCAAAAGGTCGTTTTCGTATGGAGAAGAATGGGCAAGAAACTCCACCGTTACTATTTAAAATATTTTCACAATATCTTGTATACATTAATTATATAATTATATGTGAAGACGATGCACCTAGAATAAGATTACTATACCACAATAGGTAAAAATAATGAAAAATGAAGGAAAGACAAATTAATTATGTGATAGATGCATGGTGCTCACATATTTACAAACATTGTAAAATTATGCGACATTCTTAACATTTTAACAAGTACTACTAATAATAAGTCAGTGTGTGAGTTCAAGGAATCACAGAATATAAAATCAATGTTATAAAAAATAATATTATACAATTAAATTGGCAACCAGTTAGATTTTGTCTAGATTCTAAATTTTCCTATGGAGCAGGACCAGCATGTTTCCAAGCATTTTTATCTTGGATATAATCCTCTAATTTGTAATATGCTTGTTTACAAAGTGTACTTTTTATATGAGTTTTAAATTTTCTTTCATTTAATTCTAATATATCCAAAGGTATTCTGTTGTAACATTTAACACAGTACCCCATAAAAGATGTATTTACTTTAGATAGTCTGAAAAATGGTTGATCTATTTTATCTTCATTTCTAGTATTAAAATTATATCTATCACTTATTTTATTAAAAAGATGTAGATTTTTTCTCACATACATAATATTTTCATAAATGAATTGGCAAGGTACCGTCATAATATATGCTTTTTAAATAGTTCCCTGAGAGATTCGCGACGACATAGATTATAAATGGCTCTAACAGCTCTCTTTTGTAAAATAAAGATGGATTCAATGTCAGCAGCCCGACCCCACAGTAAAATGCCATACGACATAATACTGTGGAAGCAATTAAAATAGAACAAACGCGCGGTTTCCACATCTGTTAACTGTCTTATCTTTCTAACAGCATAAGCGGACGAGCTTAGCCGCCCCGCGAGAGATGTTACTTGGGGTCCACATTGTAATTTCTCGTCTAGCGTGATTCCTAGCAAAACTGTTTGATTAAAAAATTCCAGTTTTTCTCCATTTAATATGATTTCACATTCGCTGCTTCTAACATTTGATAATTTAAATCTATGCATTTGGTTTTTTTATTATTTAGTACCAAATTAATTACCGTAAACCAATCTTGGACCTGAACAATATATATTCACGTCGTCAAGATTTTGTGATCGTCGGTTTATTTTAAAGATCAATGATGTGTCATCTGCAAATAACATCATCTTTGGTTGATTTTGAAATAATTGGGGTAAATCATTAATATAAGCTAAAAAAAGGAATGGACCCAATATCGAACCTTGAGGAACGCCCATTACCATTTCAGACCCTAATGAGTTTGTGCCGATCGGACAACAGATCGGTCAACATTAAGATATGGAAATATATTTTGGGGCAATGCAACGGGTAAAGATCAATGTTTTTAAAAAAAAAATCTGCTCGAGTAAGTAGCCAGCGCCGTTGTGACCGGTTACAATCAGTTGGGTCTAAAACTGCAGTATTTAGAAACAGTGTTTTTGCAATGGCTCCAAGGATATATAATAAATTACCAAAATGTAATTACCAAGTGTAATACAAAGTGAAGAAAATGTCCACAAATTTAAAATTAATTTGTTTTTGTTCCTAATTGATAAGACGTATTACTCCATTGAAGATTCTTCAAATGACAGATTATGATATATACTAGCTTTTGCCCGCGGCTTTGCCGCATGGATGTCGGAAAATATATCACAGGAACATGCCACCGGAGGCATCCTGTGTCCTAACCCAGGCAGGCTATCCGCATGCCTTTCATCTAAATCCGTTCAGCCGCTACGCAAAATACACATCACACTACACATAATACTTACATGTTAGAAAGGTTAGTTTAAAAATAATCCTACTATTTGTAGACCAATTTCATTGGTAGAACGTAGAGCTCCACTAAAATATAAAATTATTCTCTCTCTTATACAGAAAACATTATGAAATAAATAAAATATAATCTAATAAGGAATATAGAAAATCAAATATAAATATGAAAATATGTATGAATACATAAAAAATAATAATCAAAATTCTTGTGAGAATTTCATTACATTATCCATATAAATACATAAAAAAATTACACCTATATACACAAACCTAATAATATATAATAATAATGTATAATTATATATATATAAATAATTATACACCCAATTAAACACATCTAATCATTAATTTATAAAAATATGAATTTCTTAAATTGTTACTTAGCCCTCTTCGTCTCTCCTAATTCTGCTGTGCCCGACAGGGTCCATATTGATCTTTTACTTTTTTATACCATCTATGTAATACATTATGGAATGCAATAAAGAATTGAGTATTGAGTATTGAATAGTAAGACCTTCTATGTATACCTACCTGTGTTCACAAATAAAGATTGATTGATTGATTGAAACATTTAAACAGGGTTATTACCCTGTTACCATCTACCTATTGGTAGATCTACTTTAACTTTTAAAGAGATGTCCACGCATTTAAACTCGCTTGCTTGTTTAAACCTCAATGTACCAAATTGAACGGTTGCTATATTTTTTATCTTGCTATGATTCTTTTCTTTAAGTTTTTTGAGTGCGTTTCAAACGTACTAAGCAGCTGGGAACCTCCCTCTACTTAGACTCAATTCAAGTTACCTAGTACCTTAAATTCAACTTGAATTGAGTCTAAGTAGAGGGAGGTTCCCAGCTGCTTAGTACGTTTGAAACGCACTCAAAAAACTTGTACCTACCTTAAATTCAACTTGAATTGAGTTTTCGAATTACATAATCGGTTCAATCGAGTGCCTGTTAATGACTGAGTAACATCACTAGAGTCACACTGAACTGTTTTTAACCACTTTACGCGAGAGTAAGCAAACTTAAAAATGGGATTAAACACAGGAGGACCTGCTGCAGCATCAGTGGTATATTTTTGTACTTAATAAAAACATATTTGGTTACCTCGAACCGTAAAAAATTAGTTTTTTTTTTCATGAATTCGGTACCTAAAACATTTCAATACATGCACTTCGACGATAATTAAAATTTAATCAATTGAGTGCACTATCAAAACATTTTCTTTTAATTACTTATAGACTTTACTAAAAAAATCTACCATTTTAAATGATAAATTGGTTACTTTTTTAAGTATAATACCTCTAATAGACGTTGCAAAACGAGGGGCCCAAAAAAAACTTTCTCCTTTCCACCAACATTAGGTAATAAATCATAGTGGTTGAAATTCGCCCGTTTGCTTAAGTCAACTTCTACGTTTAGCCTCGTAAACTCACTGTACCGGGACTGGATTTTTTAGGGTTCCGTAGTAAACACCCTTATAGTTTCGCCCACCCCAAACCCTTATAGTTTCGCCATGTCCGTCTGTCTGTGGCTTAGCTCAGAGACTCTTTCTACTAGAAAGCTGTTATTTAGCATGGGTAACCATATCATAATCATGGTTTCTAACCATATTTATCTGCAAATAAATTTTTGACTTTGACTTTGAATCACGCCGACAAGGTGGTGAAATATATTTTTCACCACTCCCGCACGAAAGAAGTGTCTTTCCTCTACGAAAACAGTGAGGAAAGTTGGTTTTTCCTCACTGCTTGAACAGTGAGGAAAGTAATGCTCCCGTTCAGGAACTAACCTTGCCTGATTTTTTTAAGTTAAGTTTTAAAGATATTTTAAAATATAAAGAATTATTTTGATTTGCTTTGTGTCTATTTAATTTATTTACCTATGATGACTGAATACTTTCTTGCTGGGAGTGGTGAAAAGTTTTGTATGCAACTTGTGAGCAAGTTCATTTGCTATTCGTTTTGTTGAGTCTTTCGCTTACTCAGGATTGAAATTTATAATCACTCGCTGCGCTCGTGATTCTATTTTTCAATCCTTCGTTCGCTCAAGACTCAAAATCAAAACTCATAGGAAAAACGAACTTTCCTCACATGTTGGATAAATAACTATTTCACCACTCCCGCACGAAAGAAGTGTCTTTCCACTACGAAAACAGTGAGGAAAGTTGGTTTTTCCTCACTGTTGAACAGTGAGGAAAGTTGGTTTTTCCTCACTGTTTGAACAGTGAGGAAAGTAATGATCCCGTTCAGAAACTAACCTTGCCTGATTTTTTTATGTTAAGTTTTACAGATATTTTAAAAAATAAAGAATTATTTTGATTTGCTTTGTGTCTATTTAATTTATTTACCTATGATGACTGAATACTTTCTTGCTGGTCGTGGAAAAAGTTTTGTATGCAACATGTGAGCAAGTTCATTTGCTATTCGTTTTGTTGAGTCTTTCGCTTACTCAGGATTGAAATTTATAATCAGTCGCTGCGCTCGTGATTCTATTTTTCAATCCTTCGTTCGCTCAAGACTCAAAATCAAAACTCATAGGAAAAACGAACTTTCCTCACATGTTGGATAAATAACTATTTCACCTCAGCACCTCAAACAAGCAGGTTTTGCTGTCAAAAAACAGTGAGCAAAATTCGATTTTGCTGCGAGCGTGAGACAAAGTAACTTTTTAATTATTTTTTTTAAATGCCGAAAGCAGTGTTGGTTCTACTCACAAAATTCTAAAGATTTGAACTTCAATTAGTTTTGTCACTTTCACCTCGATACGAAAAAAGCGAGAGATAGAAACAAGTCGATTCGAAGTTCGATTTCAAAATTCCATACTCTCCTAAAACTCTTTGAAAAAAGCAACAAACAATAAAACGTTCGGATATACAACCTTAAAATTGCAAATCATCTGATAAGGTTTTATTTAAATTCTGTTTTATTAAATTTTTGGAACGAAGTTCTTAAGCGGCTTGCCGTAAGAATGCACTGGCAGAAATCGTCACGCGTAAAGGCGCTTGCGACTGTCTTCTTCTAATTCAAAGAGAAAGAAAGACGGAGTGAGATAGTAAGTGTGAATTTGGTCAAAATAAAAATCCAAGAAGGCGGTTGCGAAAAATTTCTCATTTTTCATAATGGGTGTCGTTTCCATAGTTTCCAAGGGTGCTAAAGCCGATCGTGACGACAAAATGTAAATCCAAGATGGTGGCTGCGTAAATTTTCCCATTTTTCTTCATGGGTATCGTTTCTATAGTTTTCAAGGACGAACAACAATATGGGTTCACCAAGGGACGTTGTACGACTGACGCCGGTGTCGCCTTATTAAAACATATATTTACAGCATGGGAGGCGGCCCAAGATGCCATAGGAATCTTTTGTGACCTTTCCAAGGCATTTGACTGCGTAAATCACGAAACCTTGCTCATGAAACTTGAGCATTACGGACTAGGTAAGCTTGCGCTCAGTTTGGTAAACTCTTATTTAAATGATAGACAACAGCAAGTTCAAATTAACGGTGTCAATTCACTCGGTCTAAAAGTAAAAATGGGTGTTCCACAAGGCTCAATATTGGGTCCTTTCCTCTTTTTAGTATATATTAATGATCTACCCCATTTATTAAAAAACAAACCACAAATGGTGTTATTTGCTGACGATACTTCTCTAATTTTTAAGATAAATAGACGTGAATCAAATCTTGACGACGTAAATAACGCCCTACTGCAGGTCCAAAATTGGTTCACTGCTAACAATTTAGTATTAAATGGGAAAAAAACTAAATGCATAAGATTTGCTTTGCCGAATGTTAAAAGTAGTGTTTGTGAAATAGTATTGAATAAGGAGAAACTAGAATTCGTCGATAAAACTGTTTTCTTGGGGATCACGCTCGACTCAAGGCTGCAATGGGGTCCTCATTTAACATCTCTTGCAGGACGGCTAAGTTCAGCAGCATATGCTGTGAGAAAAATCCGTCAATTTACTGATGTAGATACCGCGAGGCTAGTCTATTTCAGTTACTTTCATAGTATCATGTCTTACGGTATTTTACTATGGGGACGGGCTGCAGATATCGAATCGATTTTTATTCTGCAGAAAAGAGCCATCAGAGCAATATATGGCCTCCGCAGACGCGATTCCCTAAGGGAACTATTTAAAGATATTAACATTATGACGGTACCTTGTCAATATATATACGAGAACATCATGTACGTAAGGAAAAATTTAAGTATTTTCAGTAAAATAGGTGATAGACACAATTATTGGACTAGAAATAGGGACCAATTAGTTCAACCGGGTTTCAGACTGGCTAAAGTAGACTCATCTTTCATGGGGTACTGTGTAAAATGTTACAATAAAATACCTCCCCACATACTCCAATTGAATGAAACGAAATTTAAATCTTGCATAAAACGCACACTATGCTGCCAAGCATATTATAAGTTGGGGGATTACATCGCTGACAAAAATGCTTGGCTCAACGCTGGTCCAGCTCCACAAGGGCGCATAAACTAATTATTGATTAGCATTGGAAAATATTGTTGGAGCTGCTGAAGATTGAAAAACTATATTTACATTGTATAAATTCAATCTCTTAGTATTATATAATTGCATTGAACATATGTGAGCACTGTTTACCTACTTTAACATTTACTGAGTACGTCTTTCATTGACTTGAATGTACCCTGGCGGCTGAGAGTATGTCATGCTCACTCAAATGTCTCGCTGGTGGTGGCGTGTGTGTTGGATCATTAAGTTCCCTTCAAAATGGTTGAGCTGAATGATGCTGATCCATGCGTCATGTTCGTGAACGGGCGCCGTCAGTGGGGACTGGTCATCTCTTAGCTGCCATGGTTTATTTTAATTATTTTTGTTTTTATATTTTTTATTATGGTCGCTTTTAACGTGCACGATTTACTACATTGTTCTCACATATATAATTTCAACATGAATGATGTAACCAATGTTTTGTAACAATATTCTAATTTAAAAGAGTGTCCATGGAGTTTCTTGCCCGTTCTTCTCCATAGGAACCTACTACGCTTTGGAATGGGCAACTAGCTTCATCTTTCTGACTGACCGACCCCTTGACAATTCAAAAGTACCTGTAATTGGTTTATTTGGAATAAATGATTTGAGTTTGAGTTTGAGTTTGAGTTTGAGTTTTCAAGGCTGCTAAAGCCAATAGTGAAATCAAAATGTAAATCCAAGATGGCGGCTGCGAAAATTTTCAAAGTTTTCTTCATGAGTATCGTTTCTATGGTTTTCAAAGTTGCTTAAGCCGATAGTAAAGTCAAAATAAAAATCCAAGATGGCGACTGTGAAAATTTTCAAGTTTTTATCATGGGTATCGTTTTCATAGTTTTCGAGGGTGCTTAATCGATAGTGTGGTCAAAATGCAGCCACCATCTTGGATTTATGATGGTGGCTGCAAAATACGAGGTGATGAAGATTATGTAAAAAAAAACTTTGTTCGATCCGAAAAGGGTAACTGCAGTAACATTAAAAAAGAGTATTTTTTATTATTATTGATACTAAAAAAGATAATGGTTTTTAAAATTCACATTTTTAGTTCCAAATTACCCAATTTACCGTAATTTAAAAAATTATAACTTATGACTTTTAGACACCCGCTAAACGACGGACGCCCGCCGTCCGCACCAAAAGTAAAATTCGGTAAAACTCACCATTGAAAAAAAAAATGTGGGGATTCTTTTTTCATTTTTCCTGAAAATTTCCACATAAATATGCTCACAGTACGATACCTAACAACACTCTCACGGATCGGACAGGGTTTTTTTTTAGTTGTTGTATGTTCTCGCTGCTGAGGTGAAAAGTTGTATGTGTTACACGAGAGCAAAGTTATTTGCATCTCGTGTCTTTGAATCCCTCGCAGCGCTCAGGATTCTAACCTAGAATCACTCGCTACGCTCGTGATTCAATTATAGAATCCTTCGCTTGCTCGGGATTCAAAATCAACACTCGCAGCAAACAACAACTTTGCTCTCTTGTTGCACAAATAACTATTTTTATGTTTCCTTCCCTTATACAAGTGGGTACAGGGTGTTGTTGGAAAGGTCGTTAGTCTAGTGTCGTCGTCCCCCCGCCCCCTGCCAGCTAAATGGTGGGTTTTGGCTAATAATTCACGTCAGTAGTATATACAGGGTGTCCAAGAACCTGGCGTCCAACTGGATTCCCACGATGCCCCAAGTTCTAACAGTACTCAGAAAAATATTTTAAAAAATCCACCCCATGTACTTACAGAATTATACTGATTTCAAAAAAAAAGGGGAAATGAGCACCCTGTGACATACTTTTGAATGCTGTGACTGCTAATGCTGATAATTTCGATATTTCTTGGAGGTTTTGTAATCTAGGGTATTGCTGTGTCTAAATAGAATGTAAAAATAATGTACTTATTGTACCATTTTAAAATAAAATATTATTTTAACTAAAGGTGATATGGAAAACTATTGAATTTCGCAACTTTGACCGACTGTAGTGTAAAAAAAATGTACCAAAATAGTATGGCAAGTGACGTCAAATTTTGACGCGTTTATTCCTCTTTTTAAAAAGGTATAATACTTACACATTAATTTGAAAAAAAAAATTTTGATAATATTTTTACTCAACAACCCAATTTTTACGAAGTGCCTACCTACTAACGGTAACTGTCGGACCCTTTCTTATCTTAGAAACTGTTATGTTACTACTATTATTTACTTCGGTTCCAAGAGTGAGCAAGAAGGAAATACACACAGGTAGATGGGTTCCCAGTAGAATAAAAGCAAAGAATGTTAGTTTAAAGATATTTTATTACAATAAATGTTCAAAATGTTGACCACCCGCGGCAATACAAGCTCTCACTCTCCTTAAAAAGGACCGCTTTATGTTTCGCGAGTAACTTTTTTGACGTATCACCTGCACTGCTTGTGTTATCTTCTCACGAAGGTCAGCGATGTCATTAATGGGCTTCGCATAAACGAGCTCCTTCATAGTTCCCCAGAAAAAAAAATCCAGCGGATTTAAGTCAGGTGAGCGGGCTGGCCACGGGATTGTTCCTGATCGCCCAATCCACCTGTTCGGGTATTGCTCGTCCAAAAACTCTCTAACGGATACGCGAAAATGTGCTGGACAGCCGTCGTGTTGGAACCACATATCTGGTGGGGTCTCTTCTAGTAAGTTTGGCAAATCATTTTGAAGAAAATTTAAATATGATTCGCCAGTCAAATTCTCGGGCATCTCAAATGGACCAATAATATTCCCACAGAGAATACCGGTCCACATGTTCACTTTGAACCGGTACTGGGATCTATCTTCTCGCATCAAGTGCGGATTTTCCACATGCCACTCGTGCAAGTTGTGTAGGTTCATGTAGCCATCCTTCTTAAATGTTGATTCATCTGACCACAAAATTTTGTCGATAAAATTTTCGTCTTCTCGATGTTTTTGCAGGATTGTTTCACAAAACGCGACTCGGCTCGGATAGTCTCGAGGTAAAAGACTTTGCACTCGCTGTACGTGGTACGGATGATATTCTTCTTTTTGGAGAATACTGTGTGCTGTGCTCTTCGGTATCCCCGTATCAGCTTCTATTCCTCGCACAGAGATGCTTGGATTTGCCGACACCGCCTCTAAAACTTCATCGCGTATGAAGTCATTTACGGGTCGTCCTTCACCAGCTACTTGATTGGGGAACCGCCCGTCACATAGTGATCTGTGCACATTAATGAAAACTCGATGGTCGGGATATCGCGTAGCCCTCGGATACCTTTCTCTGTAAAGTCTCGCTGCAGCTCGTCCATTACCTCTACATTCTCCATAAATGTAGTGCATATTTGCGTATTCTTGCGGAGTGTAGGTCGCCATGGTAGCACACACAAAACACAAACTGTCCAAACACAGGCAAAGGTCGTCGTAAAGAGTTCGTTTCAAAGTCCAGAGCACAAAGAGTAATCGAGTCCAATAAACAAAGCTTTAAATCGTAGTACGTGATCAATGGTAACAATAAGAGAGAGGTGCGTAGTAACGGCAGGAGGCAGTGACGCGTACTGACCGTACTGTTATCCTAAATAGCACGATCCCAGATAGCGTCACTATCTATCTCACTCGCACCTCTAACCTTTTTCTCCCTCACTCTTACCTGAATAATGGGGTACCATAAAGAAGAACCAGCAAATCGCAAAGATAGTTTCTGTCTTGCTCCCTCCTGTTGTAATAACGAATCACTATGGTGAGATGCATGCACATACCGTCCCTTACGGTCTAACCTGTTTTTTGAGAGGCCTGTTGTTATTTTTATGAGCATACAATAGTAATTCTTTAGAGGTTAGATTCAATTCGTCGTAAATTTTTCTTTCTAAGAATTCTGTAAGACATCGTAAAAATTGGGTTGTTGAGTAAAAATATTATCAAAAATTTTTTTTTTCAAATTAATGTGTAAGTATTATACCTTTTTAAAAAGAGGAATAAACGCGTCAAAATTTGACGTCACTTGCCATACTATTTTGGTACATTTTTTTTACACTACAGTCGGTCAAAGTTGCGAAATTCAATAGTTTTCCATATCACCTTTAGTTAAAATAATATTTTATTTTAAAATGGTACAATAAGTACATTATTTTTACATTCTATTTAGACACAGCAATACCCTAGATTACAAAACCTCCAAGAAATATCGAAATTATCAGCATTAGCAGTCACAGCATTCAAAAGTATGTCACAGGGTGCTCATTTCCCCTTTTTTTTTTAAATCAGTATAATTCTGTAAGTACATGGGGTGGATTTTTTAAAATATTTTTCTGAGTACTGTTAGAACTTGGGGCATCGTGGGAATCCAGTTGGACGCCAGGTTCTTGGACACCCTGTATAACGAAATTAAAAGGAAAACTATTACAGCTAAGTAGACTTTACTATTTAACGAGTAATAATTGACCAACTTACATTTGGGGTTGCAAAAACATGTTCTCCCATACATTTCATAGAGGATGGACATGGTTTTCAACTACAAAGTTAAGTTTGTTCTTGCGATAAATTCATCCCAACTACGGAAACCTTCGTTGTGCGTAGTCCGACACGTACTTGGCGGTTTTTTTTTTATATAAGTGAGTTTCCTGTGTGTCTCTTAACATAATCTTGATACAAGAAAAATGAACACGGCATGATAACTTAAAATAATAAAAATATTAGGTTTGTGTCTTAAAAATTTACTTTAGGCAAGTAATATTACTGATAACTGAATTCTGAAGATCACATATATCGAATCCTAACCCTACGAGCGGGGTCGTACATCACTATCACAGGCTGAGCGAGCTGTCACTTGAAAATAACAGGAGCTTGACTTCCCGTTCTTCCAAATTGCCGGGCGATTTGGGTATCAATGTTGGAGTGTAATTAGTGAAGTTTTCAAAGTAATAGGTAAT
The DNA here is from genome assembly GCA_963853775.1 of Xanthia togata. Taxonomy (NCBI): domain Eukaryota; kingdom Metazoa; phylum Arthropoda; class Insecta; order Lepidoptera; family Noctuidae; genus Xanthia; species Xanthia togata. The sequence continues at coordinate 1,624,218 of OY970814.1, forward strand.
TAACACACTTTCAATTATTGAGTCGAATACTCGTAATACCTATGTAGCGGTTACACCACCACATACGAAATACGCATCAAAGACATGACGTCACACAAATCTTCTTCTTCTTTACCGAGCGAACCACATAATTATTTAAGACTATCCGACATCAACAGTTGGGCAGTCGGCCCGCCAGACACAACACCCGTCTGGTCGGAGGATCTATATAATATTTTTTTTATTTTCCATTTTGGGCTTACCTAAAATATGCAGATAGAATCCTTTTATGACTATGCACCACCTCAAATGGCACGTTACATCTCAGTATCTTTATTGATTTGCAGTTTGCGCCCTTATCTGAGACTTAGATAGAGAGATTTTGATATTTTTTTACTAATTTATTATTTTTAATGATCTATATAATAATGATACTCGAGGAAGAGCTCGTGGCTAAGTAGTAACTGCCGCACGGGTCGATCCGTCAGGTTAAGCTACGCTTGCCGGGGTTGGTCTGTGGATGGGTGACCAACTTTACATACCGAGACTCCTCCGTGCCTCGGAAAGCACGTTAAGCCGTTGGTCCCGGTTGTCATTCGTGGATCTTTGACAGTCGTTACGGGTCGTCAGAAGCCCGAAAGTCTGACAATCACTCTTACCAAGGGGTATCGTATTACCCAGTTACTGGGTTGTGGAGGTCAGATAGGCAGTCGCTCCATGTAAAATACTGGTATTCAGCTGCATCCGGTTAGACTGGAAGCTGACCCCAATATAGTTGGGAAAAGGCTAGGCAGATTGATAATAATGATACTATATTATTCTGATGGACTTGTGAAGGCCACAGGAATCCACTGGATGCGAGAAGCACCGTACGAAGTGGTGGAGGCCGCAGTGGACGTCTTTCGGCTGAAATGCTAATGATTTAATAATTAGACTCGGAGTGACATTATACATTATTTTATGAAAATTTGCATTGCGTTATGATCTAGTGTTTTTATCTTTACTTGTAAGATCTCTGGCTTGCTGACAATTTGTCTTGTATGAACTGTACTCATGTTTGGGCAAATAAATGATTATAAAATTATTATACTTAATCTGGCCATAAATACTGTTACAATTAAAAATAAGAAAGATATTACATTTGAATTTGGAATCTGTCATTTTTATACGATTTTTCATTGAGATAGAAATCTCATCTCTCATTTTGGCGCCAATACATTGTACAATATTTTGCGATATTAAAATGGAGTGGGGTGATAAAGAGAACCGAATCGCTGTGATTGCATTACACAAAGTTGGTATGGAGCCAAATGCAATTCTTAAAACTCTCCATACGCTTGGTATTAGTCAAATGTTTCGGTACCGGGCTATTAATAGGTACAATGAGACCTCCTCTGTCTGTGACAGAAAAATATCTGGCAGTCCACGTACCGTAGTGTTCGTACGAAAAAGGTGGTCAAAGCAATAAGGGAAAGAGTTCGAAAAAATCCTGTCCGAAAGCAAAAGATTTTATCTCGGGAGATGAAGATAGCACCCAAAACCATGTCGCGTATTTTAAAAGATGACTTAGAACTTGCAGTCATTTTTTAACTGATAATTTAAAAAAGAATAGGGTGGTAAAATCGAAACAACTACTGAAGCGGTACGCAAAACGAGGTCACAGATTTTTTTTGTTTACGGATGAGAAAATCTTTACAATTGAGCAACATTTTAACAAACAAAATGACCGTATTTATGCTCAAAGTTCTAAGGAAACTTCCGAATTAGTCGACAGAGTGCAACGTGGGCATTATCCGACTTCAAGTATATACTTAGGTATGAGAAAGTTTGGAATAATTCTCCCAAGTAAACAAATCACTACACAGCTTTGCTGCGCGGTTCAATACTTACCTGAACAAACTCCCGAATACCGTCATATGTACAGGAATGCACAAAACATTTTCACCAAGCCACAGTGAGTTTTTTATTTCGTTCACTAACCACGCCTGTCGAAAAACTCGCTGCACTAGCACACAATAAATCGGGTGCGGTGACCAGCGAGCAGCGTCGCAACGTATCAAATCAAACGTGCCCGCACCGATGGACAAACAACTGTCCACACAGAATAGATATAAGGTACAGAAGGCCGGCTCCATACAACAAGCAGACACACGCACACATAGACAGCTCTATTTCTTTCTCTACATAGAAACCAAAGGAATGTATTATTATATTTTCGTTCAGCTGATGCGCAAAATATACAATTAGTTTAAAAACATTGTACCTTTAAATCGAGCTTAAATAAATAAATAAACTGCAGTAGTTCGAATTTTCATTCCAATTTTTATCAAGAAGAACCGTCTAAGCCCTAAGCGTGACTAAAAAATACAACAGAGCACATCAGTTGCGTTCTCCAAAGTCATTAGACTTTGCTAAAGGAACAACCGAATATTATTATAAAACTAGCATAATATGGTAACAGAATAGTACAGAAGGTCGGCTCCATACAACGAACGAAAACTCTCGCACAAATAGATACGCTTCACGTACAGTGAGTGCAAACGCTGTCGCGACCGACATTTGTATGTGATCGCAGTACGTACGTGTCTGTGTGTGCGTGCACCTGTGTCCGCTCCTTGTGTGGAGCTAACCTTCTGTACCTATCTATTATTTGGTGTTGGACACATTGCATAAGGTAATCACGGTGGGTAGAAATTTAAATAACGTTATCGACATAATGCGATGGAAATGATTTTAGTGAAACTATGCAGGGTCCAAAAATCTAGATTTTAGTCATGGCTTATTCTGGGTATTAATAACTGGGTGCCGCTGAATACCAGTATTTTACATGAAGCGCCTGCCTATCGGACCTCCATAACCCAGTTAACACAATAATTGGCCAATTACCCTTCCCATACACACAGACGCTCGCACCTCAACACCCTCATACACACACTCACTCACACACACTTACACACACACCCACTTATACTGCTACAACTATTATTATTAAATGTCTAGTTCTAGTTTTTTATTATCAATGTTATGTCTAGTTCTTACCTATAAGTATAACCAAAATTGTTGTAAAGGAACTCAGTTGGTCTTTCGCTCTGGGGTGGGCGCTAATAACTGCGACACAGTTACTAAACTAACGCAGTATTAACGTACACAAAAATTGTTAAATGTTTTTGTTCCAATAAATTATTTGTATTTGTATTTGTAATTCCAATGTGATTTAATTAATTTTTCCTAATATTAGAACTTAGTACGTTCTTAGTTAATAAAAGGCGTTGCACCACTGATTTACCATGAAGGAAATCATAGTGAGGGTTCATCGTCATCATTTCAGCCGAAAGACGTCCACTGCTGGACATAGGCCTCCCCCAAGCACCACCACTTCGACCGGTTCTGTGATTCCCGCATCCAGCGGATTCCTGATTCCAACATGGGCTATATTGTTCTAAAATCAATCATCGGTTTTTTACTTGCTTCCAATCGTTACAAGCTGTATTTTTTGATATAGTTGGTAAATCATAAAAAAATTAGTTTGGACCTGACTGTAAGTGAATCCACTTTTATGCAATCGGATAAAACAAAGTGATGCGGATTGCTAAGCCTACAAAATAACTAATGTTGTGAAAACTACGGGAAAATCTGAAAAGGTTTAACAAGAACAGTTGGTATCTCATAAAATTCGGGCTAAACGGGGGAGCTACTTATACATCTCTGACTGTACATCTCAGTATACCTGCAGTCAGGAGTTTAGATTTGAATATACGGACAATTTCAAAAATAAAAATAAATAAAATAAAATTCATTTATTTCAGGTCTCCCATATAAAATTTATTAACAAGAATACTACGATTGCCATGCTTGCACTATAAATGTTACATACTATTACAGATTACTAAAACTTTAAAAAAATATTACAGAAATTGAAATTGAATTTAGAATTATAAGTGTCAAAAAATAAATTATATAAATGACAGAAAATACTTATCAAAACAAAATGTCAAAAATAAAATTGATTTAAGATGGCAGTCAATTTGCTTAACAATATTTTTTCCTTGATTTATTTATTACTGAGTACCTCCGTAGTCCGTGTTTACAAATGAGGCAAAAAGAGCATTTTTCTCCCAAATCCTTTCAAAATTCCTCTCAAAAATAAACTCCGTACCCAAAAATGCGTGACAATCAATTAAATGTGAAGTCTGCACCTGCGCTTGACTCCGGACAGCCGGACAGTTTCAAACCCGGGAGAGACCGGCCGGACACCGGACAGGGCCTCTCAAAAAATAATCACTCACGCGGGACGATTAATAACTTGTATGTGGGGCTACGAAAATGTAGGGTGGTGTGAGTTATAGGCGATAACGGTTCCCAGTACAGTTCCTAGGAATTATTACTTTACTATAAAATGTAGTTTAACAATGGTCTTGGTTTAAATCAATATCACAATTTATAGATAAAAACACCAATTAAAAGGGACAGAATGTGACAGCTTTTATTTGCGAGTTGACTGAGTGTATATAAATTTCAAGTAAGTTTGTCCACACTTCATCACTGTTTAAAATATATTGGTACAAGTACAGAGAGAGAGAGAGATAGATGCCAGATGAGATAGTGATGTGGGTGTGTGAGATGCCTATTTACATCAGACAGAGGTGATAGGTATCTGCGCCTTTCGATCTGCGATTTGCGATTTGCGTGTTTTTGCTTTTCTGCGATTTCTTTAATTCCATTTTGAAGGATGAACGTTGTGCATTCAAAACCTGCTGATTCTAAGTCTATTTAAAAATTATTCGCAATCAATCCGCTGTTCTCATGATCCCACCGTCACGCCACAGCGACGCGTGACGCCTGCACGTGACGTCACTCACACTCCTCACGCGTCACGCATTGTAACATAACTTTGATAAACATTCGGCACGCCCACCATTTGGTAGGGTTCACTTCTAAATGAAGTCGAAACTCATTTCTTTTGGACTAAAATTGGTGATTTTTTAACGACTTTGTAACAAAACTTCATATATTGAGCAGTTTATCTATCAATGAATTCTTGAAATTCTGAAGGATCAGCAGTAGACTATGTAGGCTGTACGTAATTTATCATCTTTATATACCTGATAATAGGATGCATCCCTCGTACACTATTTATGTTTTGTTATTTTAAGTTGCTGCCTTTTATGACTACTTTTTAGGATTCCGTACATCCAAGAGAAAAAACGGAACCCTTATTGGATCACTCGTGTGTCATGCATGTGTCACTTTCAAAATCCGTCTGTCTATCTGTCCGTCTGTCTGTCCGTGTCTTATAGATAATATGCTCCGAATCTAACGGACCGATTAAGTTGAAATTTGGTACACGTAATATATGAATTTCTGTGACCTAAACACGTGAAGACGACGGACGTGTTTCGTAAATCATAAATCAGTCATATTTTCACGAAATAGTCTTATTTCCATCAAATATAATGTCAACAATTATATTGATGATTTAAATGATTATAATTATGTTATCATAATTGACTACTTCAATTTTGATCAGCATGTAAAGTAAAACAGCGCTGCCTCAAAAACGTAAGAAATGTTGAAGTTGTCATTGAAGTCCATCAACACCGGAAATAATACTGCTGAAATAACTTCAAACTTTGCTAACCGATTGGTCATAGATGACGATTAATAAAAAAATCAGGAGGATTCTAATCTTCCAACAATTATTTTTAAGGTTCTAGGTAGTTCTAATCTCCATCCTAAGCATTATATATTTTTTAACCATACTTTGTTTTGTCAGAAATGAAAATATTATCGTCCAAAGTGGATTATATAATGCAAGACAATAGAAACGACAAAATGGTGACCTGTCCTGTTTACGTCAGGAGTCCACAAAAGTAATTTAATATTATGATTATGTTATCAAAGGGGCGAGGATACAATACGTTTTTCTTACGGCGGACAATTCTTGCCGATTTTTAAATAATTCGTATGGTCAGACCTGAATCGTAAGGTCTAAAATCGTAATAACATTGCAATGGCCCTTTATTGTTAGACTTACAAAATATCTTAATAATATAATATTTGAACTTTAAAAGAGACCAGGCATGACCTCTGAGTTTGATTCGGCATTTCTTCTCAGGGATTAGTAATCATAATCATTAATCATAATCATTTATTCACTTGTCAAAGTCAAAGTCAAATAATTTATCAATAAAGTTAAACTTGTTAACATAGGTACAATTAAATACCTAGTTGATATTTTAAAAAATACAAGCGCGCTATGTTATACCAGAAGGCGTACAAATATTCATGGATGTCATTGATACTAAAATTGATGACATAATTACATTAATCAAACGATATTAATTGATTTTCTCAACAAAAAAAAAATAAGAAAAATATACAGGTCAAAAAGAAAATAAGAAAAAAAAAATGACTACGTCAATATTCAAATAAAGCTTAAACAAAAAGAGAGAAAAAAGTCAATTCAATTCAATTCAATTTATTATTCAAAAGTTTACAATTTCATGATAACTATAAATACAAAATCTTACAGTAAAAGTACAGTTAAAGTAATACAATCATTAAATTGATGCAAAAATGACACGTGCAATGTTAAATGGACTTGAACTTACATACCAGGTTAGTCAGCTAGTAAATGCCGGCGCCCTCTAGTTTTACAATATTGATAAAAAAAATACTTGTAAAAGTGTCTTAGAAGATCACGTATGGAAATACGTGCACGTTATAACGTTATTCGCTTAAAATCGGCAGCTTCATATATTTCCATATATTTTATTTCCCTGTGTTATCGTGCTGGACTTGGACGTAGATGTCCACGATAATATCGTCACATTAGAAATTATAGAAGCACACATTCACATAAATTAACATAATTGAATTTCGAAATACCACCTTTTCTCCGCTGTTGAGTATATATCTAAATACCTTTGCCGGCCAATTGCACACATCAAAGTACCAAGTTTACAAAACGAAAGACTGGGAAATGTCGTCCAAAATGAAAAAAGAATTCAATTACCTACTAACAGAAACATCCCCAGTCCACATTAAAACCTCGTCTAGAAAATGCTCATAAACTCTTTACCCAGGAATCCCAAACAACACAAAATCACAAAACCAATAAGAACACATTAATGAAAAAGAAGCGGCAGGGGAACGAGGTGATCGTCATTATTATGGAAAAGTTTTTAATTTAGACAGGGAAGAGGCACAGTCCCAGGGGAAATATCCCTGGTAACAGTATTGGATGGTTTAATGTCCACCGGACGGACGATAAGTATTTTGTTTTTCTGCGATTTCTTATTATTGAATGGGTGGAGCGTGTGGTCATATTTCATATTGGATTGAGGAAGAAATATGTGTTTTTGTGACAAATGTTCGTGGCGATATTCTTTAGTTTTACCAACTTTTTCTCCAATGATTTCAGTTGCCCTACAGAGTTGTGTACTAACAAAAATAAACCGTAAAATATTCACGATACTGGGTATATACCTATATTTTAGTGTTGTAAGTAAACCGAGTTTGTTTTTTTTTTTTTAAACAAAACTTTATCATTCAAGCGCTGTTAGCTGTTACGCAAAAGACGTTTGACCTTCCAAAAACAATTGAATTCCACATTACGACACAAAATCTTCAAGTACATACTAAAAGAACACAATCCAGCAATAATTCAAGACAGTACGTTGTCAAATCACAACGTACGACGCACATAAATAAGACCAGAGAGAGATGTCACGCGTGCAGCATCCCTGTGTAAATAAATCATGGTCACATCCTCTGAGAAGCGCCGCGAAAACGGTCGGAAAACACTTGCGAGCACGCCGCCTGAATGCAGATAGGAGAACGAATGTACGACGGGATAGTTGGAGAGGAGACGCTAGTGGGTGGAATAGGATTGGGTAGTCTATTAACATAGTGTTTTTATATTTGAAATATACATTAATCATTGGTATACAAGGAGCAGCTTTTTTGCTGGTAAAAAAATAATGTAATCTTATCGTCTTACTTAGGAAAACGCCCCGTAATAAATAGCCGCACGAAGCTCCGTGAGTGACAAATGTTTAACTCTCCTTCTCTTCTGACGTTTATGCAGGCATGCATGCAGCTTGTTCAAACATCGTTTTATCACATACTTATCGATGTTTTAAAATTAAGAAAAGCTGACATAACCATTCGACTTATAATGTATTAGTTCAATGGCTACAATTATTAACTTATTTGTACTATTAAGGTTAAATTAATATATATAAAAGGGGGCGGAAGGTTTTATTAGATTATAAATACTTAACTCATGTACCTATATGCATTTAGGACATGCAGTATAATTTTTTATTTAGGTCTAGATACTTTATTATTTCCTTTAATCCACAATATACATATTATAAATTATATTTTTAAATATTAAAATTAAAAAATATTAAAACATTTTACAATATAAAAAATAGTAGCCCACCGGTATCGGGAACAGGGTCCAAGCTACCGGCGGCGGTCAGGGCTCCAGAGAGAGGAACCTCCTAACAATGCAAGCCGTGTCCAGGAGTTAGGTACTATGACATTTCTCGGGACCCTAGAGTCCCGGACCTTTGGAAGGCATGCAACGGTCCGAAGCCAACTCGCAGAGGCCCGTTAGACGTGTTTAATGAAACGAGGCACCAACCTATCCCTGTACGCACTATGCTAGTGCACCCAAGGACAACCCTCGGTTGGCGCAGGGCTATTGCAAGATATGGAAACAAAGATTTTGGATTATGGGTTTGGGTGGCTAAGTGAACTGGTTCGGTACTTTTATTGTTAGTGATATTATATTGCCCGATTTGCTAAACATAAAAAAAACTCTTACTTACTGAAACTTTTAAAATTATTTCTATCATTATATAGTTTTATCGTATTCTTACATAAATAATTCTATGAGCAGCGATAATCAAAAAACGTTAATGGTCACGAGCGGCAGGCGTCAACGGCAGAGGCAACTGCAGCCGACGAACGACACGCGTCGCTGGCCGCCGCGCCGCCGCGCGCCGGTTATGTGTCGCTCGTGTACGAGTATTTGAGTACGGTGCTCTAATACACGAGCGGCTCGTTGTCACCGGCGTCGACGAGTGTTAACGATTGCCGTCCATGCGTGTCGGCGTATCGCGGCGGTTAGCCCACGTAGGCACGGATGTAATAAAATCGTGGCGATTTTTTTTTGTGCGCTGGATTTTCAACGCTCTGCGAAGCGCCGAGAGTTGAAAATCCAAGAATGTGGTTTTTCAACGCGCTGGGACGGGAGTGCGTCCCAACGCTCGGCTGAACACCGAGAGTTGAAAATCCAGTGCGCGATAAAATCCCGCTGCGATATGTTTACTTCCGTGCGAACGTAGGCTTAGCGTCCCCGTCCATTCTATCCTCCCGCATCCCTCAGAAACTATTCCGCCTCCCCCCGCGAGGAAGCCACTCCTGAATATGTGAATGTGTGATGTAATGCGAAAAATCAACTCGTGATCGCTGTGTGTACTGAGTGTTCGCGAAATTGACTGCGGCCTGCCAACTGTATTTAGACAGCGTTCGGGCTAGAATATTTGAATTGCAATGTTCTTTGTAAGAACTATAATCAGAGTAGAGGAAGTTGGTGAAGTGAAATGTTACTTCACTTCCTGTAGGTATGTTTTTTTTTCGTATTAATATCTCCAAACCTACTTATCTTGAAATTCACTTGCCAAACAAATACACAGTCACGTGAGTGAAGCCGCGGGCACAGCTAGTTCCGTATGAAGGAATGACGAAGAAAATACACATCTTATTTTTAAGTTTGTTGGCTGTTGTCCTGTTCATGGTATATTCATTGAAACCGTACAAAGTCAAATCATGTAAATACCTATACATTATTATACTCGATTTGAAATAAGATTAGACATCCTTTTTTGCAGTCCGTTCTAAAGATTTTGACTTATATTGCGTTGGTGGCATAACAAATGGCAGCTGCAGTAAACAATTGGTGTTGTAACCACTTTTTGTTTTTAATGCCATCCTTGTGCCTACGGTATAGAAGTCAAAATCGGTTGAACGGACTGTAAAAAAGATATCTAATCTTATTTCCACGTAAGGACGTAAAAAATTTACAAAAAAGAAAAATGATTGATTGTAGTCGCCCCTTCCAAGACGTAGTTTCGTATGGAGAAGAATGGGCAAGAAACTCCACCGTTAATCTTTTAAAAATGTTTTACAATATTTTGTATTTATACATTAAATAAAAGCACATACACACACAGGGCTTGTTAGTTGACTCGCACGAATTAACTCGCCCTAAACGGGAGAACCGGCACTTTTTTTTTGGCTATTCGCACGAAGAAGAGTCCCTTAGAAATAAATTCAAAGAAATTGATATACTAACTCAGCCTTCTCTTTATATCTTAGAAAGTATTTTGTATGTTCGGAAAAACTTGGGACTTTTCAAAATTAGAAGCGATATCCATAATATAAATACACGTAGAAAACATGAAATTGTGATACCCAAATTTAGGTTAGCTAAAACTAGTAAGTCATTTGTTATAAACAGTACCTATTCGATTTTATAACAAGTTGCCAAAGTCGGTTACAGAACTTAGTGATGGAAAGTTCAAAACCCACATTAAACGTGTCCTTATCAAAAAAGCATATTATAAGATTAAAGACTACGTTGAAGACAAGGAAGTTTGGCAATAATTCCTTCTGCACATGTGGCTTCCCTGGTACCTCAATAACGGCATTACTATGTAATTATGTCTATTAACTGCTCCCAAATTAAGATGATTATTTGATTTTACCTTTTTTTCATTTACGTACTTTTTTGACATAATCTTTTCATTATTTGACATTATATAACTTCACTATACTATATTTTTTATAGATTTGTTACAGCTTTAGTGGCAGTCATGCCATTTAGTTTAAATAGGTTTTTAATTGGTTTTTTTTTTATATAGATTCTCTTTTATATTTTGTGAATGTGAGAACGTTGTAGGCATAACCGACTTTTAGATCTGTCGATCGTTTTCTATCTTGCTAAGTACCTGGTACTTGTTGATAGGCCTACAGTGTCCTCTCATACCTATAAACACTGTAACTCGAAAAGATTGTAAATACCATTTATTTTTAAAAGAGTAACCGTGGAGTTTCTTGCCGGCTCTTCTCCATAAGAAACGACCAATTGGAACCGTGCACCTAGCTTCTGACGTTTCATAAGTGCCCTTGTAGGTTTATGTGAAATAAAATATTTTGAATTTGAATTTGAAGTTTGTTTATTTGTGGATGAATCGACAACGGAAAATACGGAAATACGTATGCAATTAGCACATTTTGAATTTTATGCTTTAATGCATAAAATTCATAATGTGACAATTGCATAGACTAGCGCACATACCTAAGTGATAAGTATTGGATTAATTAACTCTATGTTAATACGAAGTAAATCTTGAATATTTAAAATCGCATATAGAAAAAATAATATTATTTAAAAATAATATTATTATTTAAAAGTGTCGATTCGCCCGGCGAGTAAATTCTTGGAAATCAACCAATTAGCCCTTAAATAGGCCTAAAAGGTATTAATAATAATAATAATAATTAATTAAATAATAATAGTCTTCTATCAGGCGGAAACAAGGTGCGCGCCTTCAACGGTTGGGTCATGCCGGTTTTGATGTACTCTTTCGGCGTACTCAAATGGACTCAGACCGAACTCGACGCCCTGGATAGGAGGGTCCGTACGCTACTGACTGCATATCGAATGCATCACCCACGGTCATCGGTAATGAGACTGTATATCCCGCGAAAGTGTGGAGGTCGAGGCTTTTTAAACGCTAAGACCATCCACAATCGCGAGATATGCAGTCTCAGGGAATATTTCCTAGAAACCGACGTGGGGATGCTTCGAGATGTGGTCGCGGTGGACAAGGGCCTTACCCCGCTCTCGTTGGCTAAAGAGAACTGGCGCAAGCCTGTAGTACTTGATACTAACGATCGCAGGGAGGTATGGCAGAGTAAGGAGCTTCACGGACGCTACTTCCGGGCCCTACATGGACCCGATGTTGATTTATTAGCGTCCGTAGCCTGGCTGCGTTCTGGTGACCTCTTTGGGGAAACCGAAGGTTTTGTCTGTGCAATTATGGATGAAGTTATGATGACGAACAATTACCGGAGATTCATTGTGAGGGATGGCACGGTTGACATCTGTCGGGCATGCCACCGTCCGGGAGAATCAATCCGACACATTATCTCCGGGTGTTCTCGTCTAGCTAACGAAGAGTACTTGCATAGACACAACCTTGTAGCCAGGATTATCCATCAGCAACTTGCTCTGAAATACAGCCTTGTGGAATCGGAAGTACCGTACTACAGGTATGCGCCCGACCCAGTTCTCGAAAATGGAAATATCACATTGTACTGGGATCGATCCATCATCACTGACAGGACTATTGTTGCCAATAAGCCTGATATAGTGGTGGTGGATCGAGGAGAGCGGCGCACAATTATCATTGACATGACGGTCCCGCATGACGGGAACCTCGTGAAAGCCGAGAAAGATAAACAAATTAAGTATCTTGACTTGGCTCGCGAGGTTGTCGACATGTGGGATGTGGACTCAGCGATCATTGTGCCGATAGTCGTATCTGCCAATGGCTTAATTGCCAAGAGCCTCGACCAACACCTAAGGAGGCTCTCGTTGGGCAGCTGGATTAAGGGCTTGATACAGAAAGCGGTACTCCTGGACACGGCTTGCATTGTTAGGAGGTTCCTCTCTCTGGAGCCCTGACCGCCGGTAGCTTGGACCCTGCTCCCGATACCGGTGGGCTACTATTTTTTATATTTTTAAATGTTTTTATATTTTTTATTCTAATATTTAAAAATATAATTTATATGTTTTAATGTTAAATAAAGGAAATTAAATAATAATTATTAATAACTTAATTATTTTATAACAAGTCGTGCGATGGGTTTTCCCATCGGGACCAATGACAAAATTGCATAAAAACTTTCATATCGTATGAAGGATGTAACATGACAGTACATGGGGAACACCACACTTACTAGTGTTCCCACTGCTGCTGGGACACAGGCCTCCTCTCTGTGAGAAGGAGTGGGCCGTAATCCACCACGCGGGACCAGTGCGGGTAGGTAGATGTCACAAGTCTTCGATTTTTTTGGTTCTCGGACATGCCGGTTTTCTCACGATATTTTCCTTCACCGTTTTGAGAGCAGCGGTGATGAAGTTAAATGCAAAAAGTAAAGTGCCTGCTTGAGTTCAAACTCACGATCTACAACTCGTAAGTCAGGCCCGATATCACTGGGCCAATACTGCTCTCACCATACTTGTGTCATTCAATATCCTTCAAAATAAATCATTTCCGGTCACTTCAGCTGGCATAAGTCACCTTTCCCCAACAATAATACTTCCAACCTTGACGTACATTTACGATCCGTAGCCTAGCTTTCCATTTCGCGCAGTTAACTCTTACGACTCGTAGAAGATTGATGACCCTCACCATGTTTTTTCTGCCGTCCCGAAACAAGGAGGCATCTTGACGTCAATCTGACGCACAAACAGATATAAATAATTCGAGTGTTTTTTTTTCTTGTTGAGTTATGGGGTAATCAGGTTTCATAGGAGAAAGGTTGTGTTTCTCTTAACTATCGAATTTATAGTTGGGCGCCAGTATGCTGAAGGCATAAAGTAAAAACTTGTAACAGACAATTTGTCATAGTATTATTTTTTAAAGGCCCAAATTTTTACAGGATAATGATTTTTCATTTCAATTCGTAAATTAATTTTATTTCAATTTATATAATTTGTGAAACACGGACAGGTACAGAGATTTAAAAAAACTAGATTATCGATGCACTTCGCAACCTTTATAATAAATTGACACAGTAATAAATTATGAACCAAAAATAATTCTATAGAACGGAGTGTGTTGGATCATTTAGCTGCCTTCAAAATGGTTGAGCTGAATGGTGCTGATCGCGTCATGTTCGTGAACGGGCGCCGAAAGTTGGGACTGGTCATTAGTGGTCATCTCTTAGCTGCCATGGCTTGTTTGAATTTATTTAAAGTTTTTGAATAATTCTTTAATTTTTTCTTTTTATTACGGACGCTTTTATGAATGTGCACGTCTTTCTACATTGTTCTCACATGCATAATTTCAAAATGAATGATGTAACCAATATTTTGTATCAAATTTTTGATTTAAAAGAGTCTCCGTGGATTTTCATGCCCGTTCTTCTCCATGGTACCTACTACGCTTTGGAATGGGCAACTAGCTTCATATTTTAACTGAACGACCCCTTGACAGTTCAAAAGTGCCTGTAAATGGTTTAATTGAAATAAATACTTAGAGTTTGAGTTTTGAGTTTGAGTACCTATGCTCATAATCCACAAGAAAAAAAAAAACTTGCAAGTTAAATTAATGTGTAGGTAACAAATAAAATCTTTGACTTTATAAATACATAATATAGGTACCATCAATCAATCAAATAATTGTTATTTATGTACAGTTCATTTTAATTCTTAATAAATATTCGGTACCATACAAAACATTATAATTGAATTGAAAACCACTTAAAGTTAAACCAAAGAAACAGCAACACCAGAACATGACCAGTTTATTGAGTCAAAGCGGCAACCCCGTAACGTGTCGTATCCAGCCCCTGACCAGGGGGATGTTGCTGTACACTCCTGGCTGCTCCTTCATCGCGCATCCTACCCCGAAGGAAACTAAGCCCAGGAGCTTGCCATTGCTGATCGCTGGGCCGCCGGAGTCACCCTGAAAGAAAAAGAAAATCAATTTATTTGACTCAGATTAAGGCTCACAATATTCTTTATTATTTAGTTGTAACAGTATTGGCGCTAATTCTCTTGTACACCGAACTAAACTAACTAAACTATTCCTAAAATTAAATTCCTTACTTTTTAAAACTAAAATCGAATTTGACAATCGCGACTCCACGTGGTAGGTACATACTTGTTTGCCCTACCCCGTGATTTTTTTTAGAGCCGGTGGCGGTGTAGCTCAGTTGGGCAGCCTCAACGTTTTTTATATGGAATTTTTCACTTTTTGTATGGAAAATATGAAAAATGATTACCTGCATGTTGAGTTTTACGGGCTTATGGAGGTCGAAATTTTCATCATTTTTGTAATAGGACACACCAGTGTCGAGATATAAGCAAAAGAAAAGAAAAAAAAAAGATACAGTAGGTACTGCTTTTTGACCTGAAGTCGAGGTGGAGGGTTTAATCGTTTTTGATTTATATATATTTTTTTTTTTTTTTTTTTTTTTTACATTGTTCTCACATATAGAATCAACAAGAGTAATGTACCCAGGATTTTGTAATTTCTATATTTAAAAGAGTGTCCTTGGAGTTTCTTGCCCGTTCTTCTCCATAGAGATCTACGTTTTGGAATGGGCAACTAGCTTCAACTTTCTGACTAACTGACTCTTTGACAATTCAAAAGTGCCTGTAAAGGGTTTAATTGAAATAAATGGTTTGAGTTTGAGTTTTAGGGTGTTGATGTGAATTTTAGTTCATGACAACTAATTGTATTCCACACAATTTTTAATCGCGATTAAAAATAGTCAGATTTAGTTATACTGTAGCGGTTACACCGCCACATACGAACTACGCATCAAAGACATGACGTCACACAAATCCTGCATCGCGCAATTAGAGTTTACCGCGCGAACGACATAGATAAGACTATCCGAAATCAACAGTCGGGCAGTCGGCCCGCCACACACAACACCCGTCTGGTTGGAGGATCCTCCCTTTTCTATGGTGGATGAGTGAACTTTACACCCTGTTCCTCATGCCACTAAAATACAATCAAAGTTTTTAGTGAAAGACGTCAAATTCAGAATAGCAAAATTTTCATTTTCACTAAATTAAAAACTCAGTGCCATCTTAGTCCTGTCAAATTAAAATATAGTTAAGTCGTGCCACTTTAGTCTATTTCAGAATGGGAAATCGTCGTTTGACAGGAATAAACTATGTAAATTTAGTTGACTTTTAGTCTAGTTTAGAGGCATTTATGACAAGAGAATCAACTGTGTGGCTCACGGCAGCTTCGGGAAGAGTCAGAGCGTAACATTTCTGCGTTTATCAAGCAACAAACTACGATACTTATAATCCTATCTATTCTTCATTCGCGATTTAGTTTCCATAAATGTAAACAAATATGTGTATTTGGAAAAATTACTTTACACTGGCATTTTGAGATTTGAATAGACTTTGTCTGTGGTTTTAACATAACACTGTTATTGTTGATCTTTCGATAGGCAAGCAAGCGGCGCGCGTTACAAGATATGGTGCCGGTGTAATAACTGGTTCATGAGACCTTCTAGTTTGTCTCCCAGGTAGCGACGCACTTGCGATGGAGTGTGTACGTGCTTGGATTTCTGCAGATGTATTAGCTGGCAGGCAGTCACTTATTTAGGTTACAATCCAATTATAACCTAGGACCGTAGTAGTAGTAGTGGGTAAGTATTGGGTTTAATCCAATAGTTCTTCGCCAGGAGTCTGGATTTGTGCCCAGTTTAAAGCAATATTCTCGCTCCCTATTACTTAAGACTTGAACATAACTGGTGAAATGGGGTACTTGGGTACGCTATTGTTCCCATCTGAAGGGTTAGGCCCTTGGGGGATACCCGCCAACATTTTTTTCAAATATATTATTGTAATGTGGAGTTACCTGACATGAATCCCTGGTGCCGTTGAGGTAGCCAGCGCAGAACATCCTCGGTGTGACGGTCTTGTAGTTGGTGAGGGGAAGGGACTTGCATATCTCCGGGGACATCACTGGGACTCGGACGCGGCGCACGATGTCTTGCATTACGCGTTGCTAAGGCATAATATAGGTGGAAAAAAACCTGCGGTAATCATACTTAAAGACTCAAGATTTAATGCAGAATTGAAAAGACCGTGTTTTACAATTTTATCTGTTTAATGTCAGCATAATAAGGAACTTAGCCGCTAACTTATGTTAATATATTCTATCTTATTATTTTATTCTTCTTGTCCAACCTAGTATAACTGCATGTAGGCAGCATCATAACGAATTCTGAACCAAGAAGAACAACCACTTTTTTTTTTACTTTCTTTTAAAACATGTAACAATGTTATTATGTTCCCAAATCCTCTTGCACGCACTCTCGTATAAGGCTTATCTAGAAGCACCAAGATCAAAGAGATTAATCTCTAGTTTCTAACTAAGAATAAAGATCTACTTATAAGTCCAAAATCAAACATACCTTATACTTCGTATGGCCCCAGCCACTGACTGATACCAACTCCCCTTCCTTAATATCCTCAACATTCCCTATAGTGATGGGCCTGGAGTTGGGGGTCACGGGGATAGGCTTCTCTAGCAGAATCAGCTGGTAGTCGTAGTCATGTGAGTGCAGGTGGGTGGTGTTCCAGAGGGGGTGGATGAAATGAGCGCATATACTGTATTTTGTGGCTAAAGAGCGCTGCGTTGAGCCTGCGAGGACGAAGGATTCTTTTTCTCTGTAAAGGAAGTTTGATGCTAGAGTAGGAAATAATTAAGAGTTTGATGCAACTTTTAGAAGCCAGTTCAGGTACGGTTAACGAAAGTCGGTTAACACTGCTTCTTTTACATAAAATCTACAAATTTTTATGATAAACTGCTTTTCAGCGTTTGATGTACTCTGAATTTATTTGATGGTAATTTTTCAAGTGTTCCGTCTTTTTAGGGGTGGTGTGTCCGTCAGACTGACAAGTACACCTAAGGCACACACCTCTGACTTTTCGGATGCATGTGCGTATTATATAATTATCACTTGCTCAATAAACGGTGAAGGAAAACATCGTGAGGAAACCGGCATGCCTGAGAGATATTTCTCGACGGCATGTGAAGCCAAGTCAGAGGCCCGTGGGCGGCTTTAAAACTCTGACACCAGGTTAGTTTACTAACCACACGAAAAGAAGAAGAGGGTTCCGTACCTCAAAAGGAAAAACGGAACCCTTATGAGATCACTTCGTTGTCCGTCTGTCCATCTGTCAGTTTTTCAAGACCCTTTTTCTCAGGAACGCATGGAGGTATCAAGTTTAAATTAATATCTAATACGAAGGTCTACGGTCCCTTGAAGCTCTAAACTCCTCTTGAAGTACGGAACCCTAAGCAGC
This sequence comes from Xanthia togata, assembly GCA_963853775.1. NCBI lineage: Eukaryota > Metazoa > Arthropoda > Insecta > Lepidoptera > Noctuidae > Xanthia > Xanthia togata. The sequence goes on from OY970814.1 coordinate 1,642,348, forward strand.
CAATCAAGGATTTACAAACTGATCAAAAAGTAACGAATACTCACTTACAATGCGCGGCTGTGATGACCCACTCGGGCGCAATCATGGTACCTCCACAGTACAGGCCGTAGAGGACTTGATAGGGCACCTCCTGTATGGAGACCTGGTTGCCTCCTACTATCCTCCATTGGACCTGGAGATAGAAAACCCAGTAGTTTAAGAGTAATACAAGAAATTGAGATGTGTAGTCCTTCTCCTGTATTTATCCTAATATTTTTGAGGTCAGAAAGAAAGAAAGAAAGAAAATACTTTTATTTGCGGTACAATATGATGCAAGCAAAGAGAAAAAACAAATAAACACGAAAATAACAATTTGAGGGAAAATATGCGTCACATCCACGCAATACGGCTATCGCTCAGCATAATACTGGGACCCTTTGCGAGACAGAGCCCCAGCGCTGGTTTTCAAATGTTGTCAGCGCAATATGTCATCTTCTGACATACATCTCTATATGCCGCTTCTTTCTTAAGGCTCGTGCAGACCAGTGCGACGCGACGGCGCGACGCGACGGCGCGACGCGACTCGAACAATACAATTTCTAAGAAAACTTCACGGTATAACAATAGCCGGTGTCGCGTCGCGCTGTCACGTCGCGCTAGTCTGAACGAAGCTTTAACCACATCATCTTTCACAAAGAAACCATCGTTTCTTCTTAAAATCATTGTATTCATTATCATCATCATTTCAGCTGATAGACCCCCCCGTACCAACGCACGTCGCCATATCGACCGGTTCTGTGCTTCTCGCATTTAGTGGATTCCAATGACCTGTACCAGGGCATCGGCTCAACCTGTGGGTCGTCTACCAACGCTGCGTCTACCACCGCCTAACTTTTAACCATCCATTACTTATATACAAGCAACCGAGATTTTTTCTCAATGAAAGTTGGGGATGCCTACGTCCATTATCGGATGTTCTCGGCCTGACTGTTTGGCCGTCATCATAAGCCTGACCCTTACATCGACAGGCCCGTCCTCATCAGGAGCCTCCTCCTCTCTGCCCAACGGCTCAGGAGCCATGGCCTCGTGGAAGTACAGGTAGTTTCGAGGTGGAACTCTTCGGGTGACGTATATCCTCCAGTAGTGATTGACGCAATCTGATGTTAGGCGGCCGAAGTATGTTCCTGGAAATGATGAAGGATGGGTGTAAGACATACATGGTTAGTTCAACCAGCAGATCCGTTTGTGCGGCTTCAAAATCTATCATCAACCACGGGCAGGAACGAGTTATTTAACTTAAATTCTGTAAACTAAACAGATGTGTCTGACACGCATCCGGTCAATTCAATCCGATCTAATTCGTCTGCAGAGTGTCTCAGGTAATAGTGAGTGTAATATCAGCGGCCAGACCAAGGAAAATGTTATTATAGAATATCCCGGTTGTGAACATCAAAAAGGGATTAAAATAGCTTTTCTTTACATTTTCTAGGTTTTCTATAAATCGTATTTGAAGAATAGATAGGTTGGTTCTAGGAAGAAGACTGAGATTAATCTAAAATCGCGAAAACACTTTCATTTTCATTGCTAACGCAGTGTGTGGCAAATTCCAATGATAAAGTACGAGCATACTGTAGGCAACGCGGAAGTGTTCGGGAAGCCATACTTTTTTATTCAAACCATCATAGATTTAAATCGCGTCAAAAAACTGGATTCTTTGCATTGAATTAATCCAAATGATCAATAAGCAAATGAACACACGGTGCCCTAAAAGCATTAATGCGTTATACCCCATTTACAGTCGGCTCACTTCCACGAAAGTGAGCAGGAAATTAGGCAGTTAAGTGGGCAGGACGAGAATGTAAGCACGATACTTCTTATGCTGCTGCTACTGCTACTCGCGCTGCCCGGCGCTCCCCAAATGAGCCGTTTTATGTGCGGAAGTCAAAGGACCGGCAGCGCGAGCGGCAGTGCGTGCTTACATTCAGCTCCATCGCTCACTTCTCAATGACAGCCTGGACGAATCGGACGTGCGTGCCGCCCTGTTTTTTTACGATCTCCCAAAATGCGCTTCGACTGGAGTAATGACAACACTAAAAAGTGTTTAGAACTGCTGGAATTCGAAAAAGCAATATGGGATATAAACGACAAAACCACAAATTAAAACATAAAGTTCACGACGGACGCCTGGAAGAGAAAATACGATGACGTGTTTTATTTTATTTTATATTTAATATAATTGTGTATTGCAAGAAGACACAGCGCCGACGCCGTAATTATTTTTACGTCTGCCATTGCCAAAAGTCGAAAGCGATGTGAGTGGTAGGGGCAGAATGTAAACGCACACATCCGTCGATCCTGCTACGGCAGTATTTAGGGAATTATTGTCTGCAGCGCGGAGCAGCGGTAGGGGCAGAATGTAAATGAGGCATTAGTAGTTAGGCAGACTCCAGTTTTTTTTTTTTGTTATCTTACATCTTTTTTTGACTTCTTTCTTCGTAAGTGCTGGCTAAACTGGAAACGAAGCTAAGTTAATTTAGCTTCGCTCATGTAAAGAACTACCGCGTCTTTGCATACTTCAGTTCACACTGCGAACTATGAACCGAAGTATGAAAAGACACGTTAGCTACCTACATGAGCAAAGCTAAATGAACTTAGCTTCATTCCCAAAGCACGTGACTTAACGTACGATTTGTTATCTATACTTCTATCTACACTAATAAAGAGGAAAAAAAATATCGTTTGTGTCTTTGTTTGTTTGTATTGAATAGGCTCCGAAACTACTGGACCAATTTGAAAAAATCTTTTACCATTAGAAAGCTTAGTTTTCAGGAAGTAACATGGCTACTTTTTATCCCGGAAAAAATAACGGGTCCCGCGGGAAGGACCACGGGAGCGAAGCCGCGGGCAAAGTGATAGTATTAAAGCGTTTTAACAATACTTCTATGCGATTCCGCATTACTCTGTTACTCGTTTCCACTTCACACATTGTTTATTTATTAAATAATAACCAACTTACGAGTATATTGTAATTTTCTGCATCGCGGTCTCTGCGTCAAATCCTTACTAAGATACTAAGTGAAAGTTCCAGTACTGAACATATAGCTTAGCTTACATATATGTATACTGGGATATATGTGTTTTCAGTGGAAGCACGTAGGTATCATTTAAAGTTGCGGCTAAGCAATAACTTACAGGTAAGCTTACGGTAAGTAGAGATAGTAGGGTGGTTAGGATGATGAAGTAACTGGTGTGTTTTAATTACTTCGTGTATAGAGGTTGTTGTCCCCATGTTTAACCCTTAAATTGGCAGCGTATTTCATGAATTGTCTTACAAAACGATGTCTAATTAGTGTAATGTATGGCATGTTTGTACACTGACAGCTGAAAATGTCTCTCCTTTTTTTAGTCCATCCAAAGGAGATCGCGTTGTGCGATAACACCGACCATTGTACTACTAGATCTTTCACTGATCTGAATGTGCCCTGGCAGCTGAGAGTATGTCATGCTCACTCTAATGTCTCTCTGACGGTGGCGCATGTGTTGGATCATTTAGCTCCCTTCAAAATGGTTGAGCTGAATGGTGCTGATCCATGCGTCATGTTTGTGGCGCCGTCAGTAGGGACTGGCCATCTCTTAGCTGCCACGGCGATTTTTTTATTTCTATTACTGACGCTTTTAATGTTTTCCATCATTCTCACATGTATAACTTCAACTTAAATGATGTAACCAATATTTTGTAACCATATTCTGATTTAAAAGAGTGTCCGTGGAGTTTCTTGCCCGTTCTTTTCCATAGGTACCTACTACGCTTTGGAATGGTCAACTAGCTTCATCTTTCTGACTGACCGACTTGACAATACAAAAGTAGGTACCTGTAATTGGTTTATTTAAAATAAATACTTTGAGTTTGAATTTCATTGACCCAAACACGGACGTGTATTGTAATTAAATTATTTTTCTTTTTTTCCCTCCCAAAAGTGACCCCATATCACTTTTGGGAGAGAAAAAAAGAAAATTAAAAAACAAATTTTTGCAAACTGTACCGTGTGACATATCAAATGAAAGGGCTTGTTTCGAAGATCTCAAGAACTTTTATAAATAATATAAAAATAAATACTTTTAAATATATCTAAGAAAACAAATGAAAATTGTTCATTCTCCTCCCCGTATCTCAGAAACAACGGAATATTATCCCAAATACGGAACCCATTGCGCGAAGAACGACACGTACTTGGCCGGTTTAAAAAAAAATATGTTTGTTATTTTTTGTTTTATGAGATGTGTTTTTTTGTTTGTTGGTATTATTGTCCACTGCTGGTCAAAGGCCTCCCCACTCTCTTTCCACTTCTCTATCCAGAGCTGCCAAGGACCTTTTTTTATTATAGGAGTCGCAACTCATCCCGTTACCTCCGTCTGGGCCTGCCGCAATGTCGTCTGACATTATGCGGGACCCAATGGGCCGTAAGTTTGCCCCAATTATCTTATATAATATCTTATAAATATCTTATAAATATATTGTTTATTAAATAAATAATAAATAAAAGGATCGAAAATCAAGCAGGCAATTAGTGTTACTACGTAATATTTGCGGTTTACTGTACGAATCAAGTTTGACGACTATTACAATTAGTTTTATTTAAATATTATAATTAACCCAGTGTTTATTTTTAATTTACATTCATTACAATCATGTACAGCCTAATTAATTCACTTTTAATTAACATTGACTAGGTAATATTTATTTTAAGAACTACACTGTATCATAATTCAACTACCTTTTGCAACAATTGCTTTGTTCACGTGTTTTTTTTCGATATAATCTTAATTGTGAAGAATCGTACGGTATACAAAAAAAACGGTTTACTACTCTATGTAGATAAAATCTATACAATAAATTATAACCTGCATTGTTAACACTTCTTCATGTCCTTTCCGATTGTAAAAATAAAAATCTTTAAGTATTGATGTAATGCGCATTTTCACTCCAGGAGACAGGCTCGACCTAGTGTGTTAGTTCATAAGCAAAATACTTCCTTTGAGTCTTTCTTATATTTCTATGAAATGTAAACCTAGCTATTATTGTTGCATAATCATGATCAGTCTATTATATTCCCGCTGCTCTACATGCGACACTGGCCCCCTCTATGCGAGAGGGAGAGGGCCGTCATCCACTACGCGGGCCCAACGCGGGTTGGTAGATGTCACTTCTTCGATTTTTTTGTTCTAGGACTTGCGGCTCATCCTAGTGAATTTGGTTTCCTCACGATGTTGTCCTTCATCGTTTTGAGAGCAGTGCGAAGGGGTTCGAACCCACGACCATATAACTTGTAAGTCAGTGCCAATACAACTGAGCCACTATTGTTCTCATTATTGCCGACTAAGTATAATGAAATGTAAAGAAAGAAAAGAAAGAAAGAAAGAAAATACATTTATTTGGCACAGACTAAAAGGCACACAAGTAGAAAGAGAAAAAAAAATAAGGTAAAAGGAAAGAATACAAAATAAAAAGTGTAAAACTGCGTTGCATGTTACTAGCAGGAATGTGTGCCTTGCGGCTACGCCAAATAGACCCAGTTCAGCATAAATGCCAGACAACTAGTGCCTGACGCTGGTTTTCAACTGGACCTGAAGTGTGAGGTGACGGATGTAAATCAGTTTTATACCGCAAGGTGTGTATGTATATACTTAAATAAAATAAATTTGTGTAATATAATAATAATAAATAATATTTCAAAATAGTTAGATCCTAGGTATTAAATATAATTGCAATTTACAAGACAACAAAACAAAAATTCAAAACGACAAATAACTGAGACGGACGCGTGATAAATCTAGACATCATTCGAAACGAACAAAACCTGTTTTAAAGCACTGTTTTTGGAGAAAAAAAAAACATTATTAATTTACTCCGTACATGTCTATGTCTATACACCACTGATAGTCTCATCAATGTAAAATCAACCACAAACAGACATAAGAATAAAAATTCTCATTTTGAAAGAAAAACTCAATTTGGCACTGTAATTTCTCAAAATTATACGTTTGACATAATTATCTACCTCCTTATTTTGTGAAATACTTCACTAATTCAAGAGGCAGTTTACCTAAGAAAATATACTTCCGCAAATCTAATATGAAAACTGAACTTCTAATAAAATCTAAGTAAAAAATCCAGTCAGAACTATACCCACAATAATAGTTATACCCCGCGGCACCTCTTTGTACATTCTATTCGTTGTGCTGTTCGCAAAGAACTCAATCCACGCTTACCCTAAGGCGTTCTGCGCAATCCTTGTTTTCCTAAGCTCTTTGATAAAACGAATGAATAGAGAAAATTAGCTAGCACTATTTTAAACCGACATCAAGAGGTAAGTAGTTTTTGTTTGTATGTGTTTTTTTTGTACTTAAAATACTATATGATTTTAAATTACAGTAAATTTAAATAAGTAGGTTCACCTCTGCCTATCCCTACGGCGAGAACAGGCGTGATGTTATGTTATGTGAAAATAAATTTTGAATTTAAGCATAATAATAAATATTATAACAATTGACGACAGCGACTGCCTCGTTGGTCTAGTGGTCGTAAGCTCTACTGCTGAGCATGAGGTCTTGGGTTCGATTCCCAGGTCGGGCAAAGTATTATACTTTAGTTTTATTTTAGTATTACGTAAAAAATACTTTATTCAAGTCGTACTGCCAGACACTGTACACGTGCGGGCTATGGGTGAATTATACGCATCGCGCGTACAGTGCCCTTCGCGTCCAATTTAACAACACCTTCAGGGGAATGCTGGGGCTGTCGCGGCGGTGCAGCGCATCTGCCATGTTCGCAGAAGCGCGCACACAGGATTTCTTCGCTGTGATGCGCACGCGCTGCGCTTCATTGTTGAGTCGGATGCGGATCACCTCTAACGTTCTCCTGAAGACCTTGTCTGAACGGTGGGATTCACCAAAGCTGCACGCGTGGATAGGGTGGCACTCTCTTTGCAACAGGAGATGAGTGGTTCTCCTTTCATGCCCGATTAGTTTAATATTGTACGTACCTACTAACATTATTTTTTAGACTGTAATACTAACAAAATGGAACCTGATTTCCGAAATAAACGATTATTATATTATTATTATTATTTTTTGGGTTTTTCCAACAGGAATTTCTCAGTAGTAGCCCGGAGTCTGGAATTGTGCCCGGTTGATGGCAATAGGCTCACCCCGTATTACATGGCGAAATGTGGGTGTACTACAGATACACCTCTGCCCAACCCTTCGGGGAAACAAGGCGAGATGTTATGTTATAATAATTACCTGCCTCGATGGTCTAGTGGGGGGCTATAACTGGCGAAATGTAGGTGTACTATAGGCGCACCTCTGCCTAACCCCTCAGGGAATACAGGCGTGATGTTAATGTTATGTATGTCAACAACAATTGCAATTCCTTTTATTTTGACAATTCGACAACATTCATTGCGTTATTTGCATTGTCGAGGTGACAAATTTATCAAACATATGAAGCAATGGATTATGAATTTCTTTGAAAATCCTTGGAATTGTGAAAGAAAGTGTTTTACGCAATTGGGGCTGGATTCGATTCCTATTACGGGTGGGGTCGGCCAAAGCGTTATTGAGTATTTATTTGCATTAGAAATATCTCAGTAGCAGACCGGAGTCTAGATTTGTATAGATATGATTAGCGGCGACAGACTGGCTAATTATTACATCTCACAAAAAGCTTTTTCACACCATTGCCTGCGCCTTCCAGAAATACCTACAGGCCTTTTTTTTTTTTTTTTTTGGGTTGGAAATCATCAAATGACGTCTCCCGCTCTGGGTGGAGCGGGAGGGCGTGTCAGACTCTTACTGACTAAAACCCACCCGTGTTCCTTCTCTTGCCTGTGCAATGCCAGGGAGCCACGGTATCCCTTTCGGACTTTCCCGCAACCCCGGCAGGCAATGGTCTCATCGGACCCCTTCATTCGCTGACACTCTTTGAGGCGCGCGTGGAACACAACGCGCCGTCGACCCGGGCTTGGTCCTTACCGGGCGGCGAGCTACCCATTGCTCACCGTCCGCAAGCCCGCGCCTACGGTGGCCGGGAATCCGCGATCGATTCCCGACGCCCGGGGCGTCTCCTCCTGCGGCGGCTAGGGGCGTGAGGGCGCGAAATTTGCCTCTCCCTCACGCGCTCCGCCTCCTCCTTCGCGAGCATTATTGCTTCGCAGAAGGAGGTGACGGCCTCCCATGCCCTCTCGCTCCGTACCATGGCCTGGACCAGGGCCGGACGCGAGAGATCCCCGCCACCGATCGCCTCCACGAGGACACGGCGGTGCTCTGCCCAAGCCGGGCATACCTCCACCGTATGCTCCACCGTGTCCTCCGGGCGATCCACGCAGTGATGACACCCGGGCGTTTCCTCCCGCCTTATACGAAACAGGTACCTCCCGAAACAGCCGTGTCCGGTGAGGACCTGCGTCAGGCGGAAGGTGAGGACGCCGTGGCGCCTCTCCAGCCACTCCTCAAAGAGGGGACTTATCGCCGCAATAGTGGCGTGCCCAAATACCTACAGGCCTAATGTTATGTTTTTTTAGGGTTCCGTACCCAAAGGGCCAAATAACTGAGGCTCCGTTGTCTCTCCGTCCGTCTCTCACAGGGTCTCTCTCTCCCATCTTTTGATCCGCGAGTCGAACTCGCACTTGGCCGCTTTTTTTTTCTCCGTATTCTCACTAAGCCATGTTAGTATGTGTAAATAAAATATAAAAATCAAACAAATAACTACCCACCGTTCTCACAGCTAACAAGTCTAAACACAAAACATACAAATACAACACAAAATACACGACTAATATCACACATTTTTAATTTAAGAAAAAAATAGTTATAAAATTAAAAGATATTTTGTAAAACAAACATAGCTATCTTTGTCAAAGGTTAGGACTAAAATAATGAAATTAACACGTCTTGATATACCACTGTGACCGATGATTACTTCACGGTATTTAAATATTACTTTCTTGATTGAAAACAGGTGATAAAACTGGACTAATGTGACGTCATACGGTGTAAATAACGCTATTTACATTGTAAATATTCAGGGTTTAGGTGACAAGAACCTTCTTCTGTCGTTTAAATAGCTCATCCTCATTATTTTCCTGCCTTTACTAAATTTATACCTTATTTATATTACCTTTTTCTTCCATATATTCTCCCATATTCATCATCTCTGGAGTCACCCCCTTTTTAGCCATATAATCTTTCACATTGTTTCTTCGGTGTTCCCCTACTCTTGAGGCTATCAACATTCATACCTAGGTACTTGAAACTTTCCTCGAGACATTTTTCTGCAGAAATAGTTCAAACCGTGAAGTATTAGCCAATCGGCAAGGTGGCTGATTGCCCAGTGTACGGAAGTCGCATATTTAATTACTACTAGTAATCAAACAAGACCGAAGAAATAATATCCGTCATGATTGCAACTCCCATTAATTGCCGCGGTTCAAAGTTAGCTTGTGATTAATTATGTCATGAAATGAATCAATTTACTTTGCATTTCAATACATCAAATCGAAAGAGTTAGTTTGTCTCTCTCTTCTACTATTGAACAGTTTTAAGATTTAATTGGCATGCGGTTTCTTACAGAGAAATAAAATTTGTCGATAATAATACTATCGCTACCCTCTGTATTATTTATTACCTCCTATTTATTCACTCGAATAGCTACCCTCACAGTCTATAATATATTATAGACTATGAGGGTAGGTACGGGAAGAGATAGTGAATTTATTTCGTATTTGCGCACACACTCCCTTTCTCTCACACAAATAAATATCTCCAGCGTACCTACTTGTCATTGGAAGGTAGATCAGGAATATAATTATATTTTTTGCAAAAGACTTTTGAGATGACGTAATGAAGCCTCAACCTTTTAAATTACCGCTACTAAGCTAGCTCTACCCTGAAAAATCCATTTATTTTAATGAAAAATCGAGAAAGCGTGTCTAACGTAACATATATAATATCAACTTATTGTAATCATTTCTTTATATTAAAAATTATGTCCGTAGCATCAATCGGCGCACGCGCACGTCTGCTTAACGTCACTGGTTCGTCGCGGCTAAGGTGATACCACACTGGTCTATGCATTACCGCAACGTATAAAGCCTTCGTTTACACGAGGTTAGAGTTTACTGACGTTTGAGAGTCGAGAATGTCCATTGCAGACTCGCAGGCGAAATTCACCTGGCGATTCTTTTAAACTTGTAGGCGTGGAGTTTCTAGCCGGCGCTTTTCCATAGGAAACGAACAATTGTAACTGTGCACCTAACTTCAGATGTTTCATAAGTGCCCATGTGAAATAAAATATTTTTAATTTTATTTATCGCACTAAGGCCGGAACCAAGAAGCTTCGCTTCGCTAGGTTTGCGCCAAGCGTTCACTAGGTTAGTAGGTAGTGCTGCTCAAACTGTGTAGTGTGGTTTGCTGAACTAGGTGCTAGGTGCCTGCTTATTTATGCGTCTACCACCTTATTGACCGGCGCCTAATCACTTGGACACTCACTAAGGCCGACGCCACACAGCTAGGAGCTTCACGTGTTGCCACGCTGGGTGAGTAACAGGAACAAGTGACAAATTAGTCACGCAGCGTGGTACCAAGCGTCAGGTTGGTCATTGCATTAATTAAAAAATTACAGAACCGAGCGAACCTACTACCCGTACGCTCAGCCATGAACTTGCATGCCTCTTAATACCTACGTAACTAACCAAGAATCCGATTCCCGACGTTTCCTTTACGACTACACGAATACTCCGGGTAGGCTAAAAAGGCGCAGGAGCTTCTTACGCTCCACGCAAGAAATCCCAGACAGGCCACACGAAGTAAATTGTAGAAAGAAAGGTATCCAACACCTGCCTCCCGGTCACAAACTGCAGTGGCATATTTGGAAAGCACAGAATGTACCCAAGTAGGCCGCTGCAAAATTTGGCGAAATAGGGCATTACCGATTCATTCAACAGCCAGTGCAAGTGCGGTACTCCTGAACAGACTATGCCCATCTGCTAGGGTGTACCTAATGTCCATTCAGCTGCCTCCTTGACGATCTGGACAACAGCTCTGACGCCATAACAAATGTGGCCACCTACTAGGCCCAAAAAATATAGGAAACACATACTACGTAACTGCAGTATTAATGTTACAATAGTGTAACGTACTTTGCAGAAAAGGTTTTTGCAGTAGCGTGATTTGCAGTACTGCAGGAATTTTAACCTGCTTGAGATAAACACTATAGTACCCTGCCCTACATTAACGTCTGTTGCAGTAACGTGCGTTGCAATTACGCTTAGTCTTTTATCAACCATAAGGCTATTAATTTACAATTTAAATTCTTTTTTGTATTACGTTATATAAATTATTTAGCCTAAGTACTATTATATAGAATCATCTTTTTCTAACTGAACAGACAGCTGTGCTGCTGGGGAGTTTGTTGCGCCACTTCTTCTTCCCAGCGAAAGCACTAGGAAGTGGTGAAGGGTGGGCGTTTTGGGGGACTGTCTTTTACAATTTTGACGTTCGAAAAGTGCTGATTCTCAGCCTAGTTTGAATAAATGACGTTTGAATTTAAATTTCGAATTCGAATTTGAATATTGTTTTCAATGTTAGTCATTATTTTACATTCGTCTAACAAGTCTGAACAAATTGATTAATGTGAAAAAAACACCAAAGTGTGATGTTTTTGCACATTTATTCATTTTTATATGATATTACAAAGCATACGATCACATGTCAGTATTTAAATTATTTCCGCATGTATTTTCATCTTGTTGGTTCTCGCTGTGACGAAAGTAGAGCAAATTAAAATATTCTATCATCATTTTTAGTAAGTAATGAATAGTTGATGGTTGATCCTGTTTCTTTCTTCTAACTAAGAAATAAGTGACGATGGGCATTTGAAGTTTAAAATGAAAAAAAAAACATTATTTACCCAAATAATAATGCACTCCGTTTCGTTTTTCTCTAAATCTTCCAAATAGGTGATAGAGTTACAAAAAACAATACAAATAACCAATTCAATGGTCAATAATAAGTAAGTAAACCCTCAAAAAGTGCTTAGTTATTTCAAATCAGAACCTTTTTTCCTATAAATATATGCCAAAGAAACAAACCTCAAAAAACAAACCAAAAGAATCAATAATCAACAATACCCAAACTTCCCGAATCCAAATCTGACCGCAAAACAAAGAAAAACAAAAATGTATCCATACACCATACATCTTTCCCGATATGATATGAATTCAGCAAATAAGTCGCGAATCAATTTCCTCCCTGCATGAAGAGGCAGTAAATCGCGCCAGGCAGCCCCCCGCGGGGGTGGGGAGGGAGGTAAGGAGGGCTATCTTGTTACGGCAGATAACCGGCGTTTGTTCGACAGCACTATAAAGAGGACAGGGAGGGACAAAATGTCTAAAAACTATGATAATATGTTAATTTTTTGGTGTTTCCACTGTTTGAGGCGGTACGATAGTTTTTTTTTTTTCTGTATTCGAGGAATGATAAAACTTGCCTGTCCTGTCACGTTGTTTATTTATAATAGCCTTGACACACTTGACTGTAGCGCAAATGCCTTATCTCCTACAGAGAAGGCAGTAACATTGATTGCCGCGCTTGCTCAAGGCGATTTCAGACTTACATTTTTGTTATAATCACGATCTTTCCTTTCACTGTCAGTGATATCCAATAGAGTACCCATAATATAAAAAGTCAAATTTGGTTCAACTGGTTTAGAAATCCAGGAGTAGTTAACCTCTGGGCATCAGCAAGTACCTTACACAAAACATAAAAACGAACGAACGACGAAAATCATACTATTAGGAATGAAGTCCCCAAGGACCTCTTTCATAATAGTATGGTTTTGTGAAGACTATGTTCGTTTCGTAACATCATAAAATTCTTATCAATAATTTAGGATAAAACCACATTATGCCCTTGGTTCCGGCTGTCGTTCGCAGATTTTGTTGTTGTTCTTTGACAGTCGTTATGGCAGAAGCACAAAAGTCTGACCACCAGTCTTACCAAAGGGTATCGTGTTAGGTACCCAGTAACTGGGTTGTGGAGGTCGCATAGGCAGTCGCTACATGAATATATTGGTCTTCAGCTGCATCCGGTTAGACTGGAAGCCGACCCCGACATAGTTGGAAAAAGAAACAATATAATTACAAATTTTGAATCGCTTTTAAAACTTGCGTAATTTTCGCTCGTGACTATACGTTCGGTACTCACTAAGTTAGTTGTCCGCTTCGCTAGTCATCATAATCTTTCCTGGCCAACTCCCTAATTAAAAAAGTTATTTCCAGGAAAGATCGAAGAATTTTCCAGATAAAGATCTGGAGAATAAACTTCTCGTCTTTGAAATAAGACAGAATTAGGATATTTGATTGAAAAATGGATGAAATGTTCGTTCATAATAATTAAGTTCCGATATAGCCCCACCGCGTACAATGTACGGCAAACCAATTTAAGGTCAAGGTACAAGGTTAAAATATATAAATTTATCCCAAGAAAAAACTTAACATTGTAGTTGAAAAACATTTTCTCCCATACGGAATGTATGGGGAGAACATGTTTTTCAAACTGCAAATTCAGCCTACTTACCTGTGATAGTTTTATTTTTAACTTCGTTACACGTATATACTAATGCTGTGTTTTTTTTTACAAATCCAAGTACTTATAACCATTTAGCTGGCAGGTAACAAAAAATAAACAACAGTATTTTTGCGAATTCACTCAAATGGCATGTAAATACATCGATCTTCACGTGAAGATCGTTCATAACCCGAATTGCGCGGGTTAATGGAGTTTTAGCGAGAAGGTAACCGGCACGGCCAGCAGCGGCAGGCGGTGCCTCCTCCACACGTAGCGGTCCGGTACACACACACTCAGGCGCTGCAGTACTCCTGGGTTATAGTCAATGCCCCGAAGCAACCTAACTATGTAGGTACGCGACAAGCGTGAATTCCCGTCGTACCCTCAGTTGATTGTACCCGACCATACCGAGCACAAACACGTAACTCTAACAAAAATTAACTCTTTAAAGCTTAATATTTCGCAAACGGATCCCTGAATTGAAAAATGGTTCTGATACACCTACAATATTTTTGAACGACCCCAGACCATGGGACAGACGAGAAAAAAAATATCCCAAATTTACGTGTAGAAAGGTAACCAAAAAATATTTTTTTTTCTTGATTTTATTTAATCACTTTGTCGGCATGATTAATATGTATACCCTAGTCAAATTACAGCGTTCTAATATTAACAGTCTCTGAGCTAAGCCGCGGACAGATATATAGACAGAAGGATAATATGTCGAAACTATAAGGGCTCCTTGTTTACTACGGAACCCTAAAAAACTTTTTTTATTAATAATAATTATGTATTCGAGAAAATAAAAGGTTTCGTGTGATTTAAGTTTGAACGATTAAATAATTAAAAGATTGATACTGCAGACACGGCATTACTTTTACAAAAGAAAAACCCATCCAAAAACAAAGTTATTAAATAATAATATGATTAGCTTAAAAGCTATTTGTCTGATCGCCAACAGAGAACAGTTATTTCTAAAATAGAAAAACACACTAGGGCGACATATAGCTCAGAATTAAAAAAAATTATCAATCTGGCGTTCAACAGGGAAGCTACTAATACTACTACTAACATTAAATTAATTAATGTAATAAAATGGCTCGGGGACAATAATCTTAATGTTAATATTAATAAAACCAAAATCGTTCAATTTCAAACATGCAACATGTCGGTAACACCAACAACAATTCGACATGTTAATACAATTTGGCAACCAGAACCATCGGCTTTATTTTTAAGTATAATAATTCACAGTAAACTGAAAATTTATCCACTCCCATGCGTGCCTGTATATTTTTGAGGCTTGTTTATTTGTAAAAATACCCACATTTATTCCTATTAAATGAACAAGTCTACCAAAGACTGAAGAAATGTTTTCTTCAGTCTTTACCATCTCAGAGATTGCAGCTATACAGTAGAAATGCCAGTTTTATGACAGAAAAATTTATAATAAATTACCACCTGGCTTGAGAAACAATTAATAAATTCAAATGTAAAATGTTTACTTGGCTCTTAGACATGTGTTTTTATTCCGTTAATGAATTTTTAAATCATACTTTTTGACATTGAAATTAATATTCTATGCTTTTTGACATAATAATTATTATTTTGACATCACAAATATACCCATTCAATTAATCTGAATCAATATTATTGTATCAAATTAAAAATATAAATTCAAATCAATTTTATTAATTTAATATAGCTTTTATTGTAATAGTCTACAATTTGCATGCACTTAGCTTATTGAATTTTTCTACACCGGCAATGGTAGTATAATAATTATGTGAATCAATGTTTAATTTTAGATCTCAATGTACCATATACTTAGTAATAAATATTATTATTTTCTATTCTAATAATAAATCTGTGGCCAGACTGTCAAAATGAGGGTCAAGAAGTTTTGTCTCCGTGATTTTTTTTTGTATTTAAAAAAAAATAATAATCATTCAAAAATTTTGTCAAATAAAATAAATCTGATCTTAAGGCATCAAAACCGTAACACACATACAATACCTGGAATCAAAATGGAGTATAATAAGACACGAAGACTTCAGTAATGCTGAAGACGGGCACGACAATTGACTAAAAACACAAATCCAACATATTCAGGGTCGTCGCTCAGCTCCGTCTCGCAGTTCCCGATCCTGATCCAGACGTGAGTCCGGCCGCTGCAGTTGCGTCGAGCTCGAGCGATGAATACTTCTCGCCGCCGACGACACTACCACCAGCACGTCGGTCGGCGCGGAAGAGGCCGACCACTGGCCAGCCTAGGACTCCAAGGCCCAGCGGCCTCTGATACACCCTTTTATGTCTTTCATTGACTTGAATGTGCCCTGGTGGCTGTGAGTGTGTCATGCTCACTCAGATGTCTCGCTGATGGTGGAGCGTGTGTTGGATCATTTAGCTCCCTTCAAAATGATTGAGCTAAATGGTGCTGATCCATGCGTCATGTTCGTGAACGGGTACCGTCAGTTGGGA
This sequence comes from Xanthia togata, assembly GCA_963853775.1. NCBI lineage: Eukaryota > Metazoa > Arthropoda > Insecta > Lepidoptera > Noctuidae > Xanthia > Xanthia togata. The sequence goes on from OY970814.1 coordinate 1,658,434, forward strand.
CTGGTCATCTCTTAGCTGCCATGGTTTATTTTAATTTTTTGAATGGTTTTTGTTTTTACTTTTATTATGGTCGCTTTTAACGTGCACGTCTTTCTACATTGTTATCACATGCATAACTTCAAAATGAATGATGTAACCAATATTTTGTATTATTTTTTTTATTTAAAAGTGTGTCCGAGGAGTTTCTTGCCCATTTTCCTCCATAGGCCTAGGCTTAGGAATGGATCACTAGCTTCATATTTCTGACTGGCTGACTTCTTGACAATTCATAAATGCTTGTAAATGGTTTAATTGAAATAAATGCTTTGAGTTTGAGTTTTTGAGGTCCCCGCTCCCGGTGGAAGTGTGCAGCGCATGAGGTGGACACAAACTGTCAACAAAGATGTCATGAGTGCATATTTTGGGGCTACAGAGGGGGCAAGTAACTTGACCGCGTACCGTGGTCAGAAGCTCTCTCTGTTTCAAGTGCTTGAACCAGCTGTAAACGTGTTGGCCCAACGACTGTCGAATCAGGTGGTTATCATCTAGTGCCGTAACCATATGCTGGATGACACCGTACTTGAACGACTACGCCTCGAATCACGAAATAAACGTGTTGCGCCTGCTTCGCCACTGGTCGTGGTGCAACTACAAAATTCACCCAGTGCTTCACCGCAGCCTGAGCATGTTGGTAAAGAGAATGATGACGGGGTTATATCCGTGAGTTCCCAATGCAATGCACGATTGAGGAGCGTTTTGGAGGATACTTTCCGGGAGTACCACTCCATTCCGCCTGGACATAGACCACGTTTACTTCGATTGCCCATGCACAAGAAAAACAAGGTGCTGTGTGTACTCTAGACTCGTTGCTGTCAAATTGTTTTGACGGCAGCAAATACCTTGTCGATACCCACTCGATCTTGTACTGTGCAGCTGTAGCGGTATGTCGTGTAGCTCATGTTAAATTTCCGAACAGTGACAGAGCTCCCCGACCAAAACCAGCTGTACCAGCTTGGCAGTGCAGGATTGAGCGTCGTATCGGTGAGGCTAGAGTACTCATCGGCAAGCTAATCTGCTTCAGGGAGGCAATACTTACCCTAGAGTTATGCGCATTGTGAGGCGGGCGTTTTCGGGGACTGATAGTTCTCGTGATTATTTAATTTTAATCCACGTCACAGAGCGAATCGACTTCCTGAAGCAGAAGGCCTGTGCAGGGGCAAACCGTATTCGAGGTTACAGGCGGAGAGTGGAGCGGTACACTCAGAATCACACATTACATAGCGATGAAACACCTTTCATCGCAACCCACCGGTTGTAGGCTTGAAAGCGAGTGGATCAAGGTGTGATTGACACGCGCCTACCGGATGATGACGCCATGTGATCGTTCTGGTGAAGCGTCTGGTCGGTGCCTGTCAATCACACTGAAGGAGATTGGACTAGGGAGATCGACCGAGCGTGCGAGCAAATACCAGAAATGAGGGCACTTAGCATCAGCCCCCAAGATGTAGCTCGAGCAGTCCGTCCGTAAAATCTCCAGGGCCGGACGGGCTGTACAACTTTAGGGGCATAAGGAACAGGGTGTAAAGTTCACTCATCCACCATAGAAAAGGGAGGATCCTCCGACCAGACGGGTGTTGTGTCTGGCGGGCCGACTGCCCGACTGTTGATGTCGGATAGTCTTATATATGTCGTTCGCGCGGTAAACTCTAATTGCGCGACGCAGGATTTGTGTGACGTCATGTCTTTGATGCGTAGTTCGTATGTGGCGGTTTAACCGCTACATCACTCCCCTCCGGAGACCGGAGGTCGATAGTGGGCTGAGTCATGTATCTTGCGATGCTTCACATTACCAGTGGAGGTTCCAGTGAGTCGGAACCGGGTGCCGCATAGTTCGCGGTGTGTCGGAACTGTCTGCGGTGATTCCCCAGTGAGTCGGGGTGGCACTAACGTCACGATCCAGTGAGTTGGATGTGGTATAGCGCCGGGTTGTGGCTGACTGCTAGCGTCGACCAGGAGAAGGTAGAATAGGCTCTGCTTGTGAGACCGGCCGAAGGTGCAGGTGCTGTACCAAGATTGCTGACAAACATTGGCTAACGGAGACTATTTGCAGAGGCACAATCTTGTAGCCAGGATTATCCATCAGCAACTTGCACTGTTTTACTATTTTTTTATATTTTTAAATGCTTTTGTTTTTATATATACATTTAAAAATATAAATGATACTTAAATATATTAAATAAAGGAAATAATAATAATGCCTAATAACAAATTTATAAATTTTGATGTCAGTAAATTCTTCGCTTGCGCTGCCGACTTGTAATAGATAATAAATATTTTATTATTTCTAATTATTGAAACATTTCATTTTCTCGCGTGACAATGAGAACGCGCGGTACACTCTACCGATAACAGGACCGACAAAGTTTAATAATTGCGCAAACTTGTGGAGATAACTGAGGGAATTATTTCAAGCATTTTATTTGGTTCGATGGGCGTTTGTTTACCTTTCCAGAATGTGTACCTACAACTATGTATACGAATTTACAGGTTTGGTAGAGTTCGTGGTCATTTTTCTTTACATTACTAGAGACCTTGCATCATACTGTTTTTACGAATTGATAAAACTTTTATACTATTGTATTATACATAGAATCCTACCGGAAAAGAATCTCGTAAAGTTTTGAAGAGAAACGCGGTCACACAGCCAAACGTGAAAAGTGACTTTATTTTATAATATTTTTAAGTATAGATACTAAAAGTATACATACCATTAATTTAGCACATGAGTTTTGCAATAAGATTGTCACACAGGACGTATTCAAAAGTCATTTTCACTTCTCATGTTCTGAAAGTGCTTATTTGTGCAGGATATAGGCTGCACAAAATCTAATTTTGGGCACGTATCTACTCATAAATGTATCTATATTAAGGCAAAGAAAATGAGCCATACAGCCAAACACAATAAAAAGTTCATAGATAGAATTCGTTATTTTATAATATTTACTTTAATTTATTTGCCTTATGTGTTTTTTAAGACATAAAAGATATCAACATTTTAATTCAAGTACGGTAGGTTATTTAATTAATTTAAGAAAATTATTATTACAAATTTAATTTAATAGTAGGCTGTATAGGTCTGCAGCCCAAGCCGAATTTTATTTTGAATTTTAATTAAAGAAATGTTATGTTATACTACTGTTTTATTTCCTCGCAATCAAAGTGAAAAGCAGAGTTTATAACTCGTGCACAAAACCATTTAATCCTCGACATTACTATCAGCCCTCGACTTCGTCTCGGGCTGCTAAAAGTCTAAAAATGGTTCGTTTTGTGCACTTGTTGTAAAATCTACTAATATTCAAACTAGGCTGAGAATCAGCACTTTTCGAACGTCAACATTACATAAGACAGTCCCCTAAAACGCCCACCCTTCACCACTTCCTAAGTGCTTTAGCTGGGAAGAAGAAGTGGCGCAACAAACTCCCCACCAGCACAGCTGTCTGTTCAGTAAGAAAAAAATGATTCTATTTAATAGTATGCAAGATAATTTACATTACACAAAACATCATTTAAATTATAAATTAATAGCCATATGACAGCTAGCACACACCAATATACCAACCAAAAACAACGAGAACTATACTCAAGCAGAAATAAAAATAACTAAGCGTAAACAATATCTTTAAAAAAAAACTCTCCAGGCATAAAGGGCGTGCCTGCTTACATATAGCTGTAACTAGAAGTTATAATTGATAAACTAGGACCATCGAGGTAAATTAAATAATTGTCGAGGTCGCTAGCTAACCACATATTGTAATACAACTCATAAAAAAAACATTGTAATGAGTATTATGTCAACAATAAATTAAATTAAAATTAAAATAAATTGACTTATAAAGTAAAATTATAAACAATTATATAAACTTATATAACCTGTCAGTAAGCTAATTCTGAAGAAAGAACATTTAAACATTGTCTTGAGTTAATCACAGCAACCAACTATTATAAGCCGGTGAATGGGAGCACGTAGTTTATCTTTGTTTCTAGTGTTAACATTGTGAATATCACTGTTTTTAGTGTATAAGTGTATATTTTGCCTAATATACAAGATGTTGGCGAAGATGAATTGTGATGCCATTGTGAGCATACCGATATTTTTGAAAAAATCTCTCAGAGAAACTCTGGCACCCAGCTGGTAAATTGCTCAAACAGCTCGTTTTTGGAGGACAAATATATTTTGAATATCAGCAGCTATGCCCCACAGTAGAAAACCGCAGGACATAACGCTATGTCAGTGTATTGTCTTACTTTCCTGACGGCGTAGGCGGCCGAACTGAGCCTTCCCGCTAGGCTCGATATATGTTGGCCCCACTGAAGTTTGGCATCTACTTTTATGCCCAGAAAAACTGCCGAGTTTACAGTTTCAAGCACCTCTTTATCTAAGACGATTTTGGGTCCTAGATTTCTAACATTTGGAAGGGCAAGCTTGAAGAGTGACACTCTACAATAAGACTGTCACACAGGACGTTTGAGTGACCATCTACAATAAGACTGTAAATTTCAACTTAATCGGTCCATTTAATTTGGAGTAAATTGGCTGTGATAGACGGACAGACAGACAGAGAGACAGACACACGAGTGATCCTATACGAGTTCCGTTTTTTTCCTTTTGAGGTACGTAACTCTAAAAGAAGATGCTTATTTCCTTTTACACAACAAACCCCTCCCAATAAAAACAAGAATAATGTCGCCATCTTGAAAAAAAGCACCAGCATAATAATCAAAGGCAACACAAGCGGCAGTTAATCGCTTTGATGTCGCCGCCCGCGTGTGATTGGCTGGCCGGCACTGTGGTCGTTTGCACCTGTCAATTAAACGTGACATACTGCCAGGAAGGTTGGCCAATAAAGATTTCGTGGGTCGCTATTAAATCTTGGAAATGTCACCAACAAAACCAAATGACACCACCAATGTCATTGTTGTTGGAATACCATATTTCAGGCAAATAAATGAATATATATCTATCTCTCAATTGTTTAGTGAGAATTAAGCATAAATTGTTCAAAGAAAACAGCTAAAAACTTTTTTAAATCTTAAAGGCAAAGGGGAACATATTAATAACCTGGAATGCACTACACAATGCTGTGGATGACATATGTACTGCTTTGATTATTATGTCACCATACTAGCTTTTGTCCTTGAGGTCGGAAATAATCCCTCGGGAACATACTACCGGGATAAAAATTATCCTATATCCCCTAACACAGGTCAGGGTCCACCAGAGGGTCAAATTTCATTGAATACGTTCAGCGTTTTTAGCGTGAAAGCTTAACAAACAAACAAACTCACTTTCACATTTGTAATATTATACTAGCTGCGCCCCGCGGTTTCACCCACATAAGTCTCGATCCCGTGGGAATATCGTCATATAAAGTATCTATGTCCTAGCCTAGGTCATGGTCTACCCATGAGACAAATTTCATCCAAATCCGTTAAGTCGTTTTAGCGTGAAAACGTAATAAACAAACAAACAAACTCACTTTCGCATTTATAATATTATAGTTTGTGTAGTCAGGATCATTATATTACAGTATGGAAGTATGGCTTAAACCATTTATTATGAGGCTCTACGAGACAACCCGCCGACAGTTATGAAAAGACTTTCAGACTGGCGTCTTCTTTTTCATAATTTGTACCAGTTTATGAGAACAAACAAGCTGTTTAAAGTTACACCAGTGGACAGCAAACTTTATTGCGTGGATTCGACACGACCGGGGGAGAGATCAGGCGCAGGATCTGTGGCTATGAGACCAAGGGAACAGAGAGTGCACCTAGGTTTGCGCACACGCTTGTGCACTGCGCAATATCGCCTGCGAACCTAGCTAGTCTCGGTTGAGATTGGCTAACGTGATCGAAATTCGATCGGTTGGATATTGTTATTGCAAAGGTCGCTAAAATTGTCCGACTACTGCGGTAACCGTCCCCAACATTAAGTTTATTATACAATACAACAAGATATTCAACAACAACAAAATACATACAACATAGTTATTTTCTTTCTTTCTTTATTTCTCCATTGGATTATAAAATGTCAACAGGTAACTATCCATCTATTCAACCCGTGTGTCCCTGCAGGTAACTGCAGTGTTAATGGGGACGATCAAGAGAAGATCTTCACACATACTCCAGTAACCACGCCTGAGCCTGGCGTCAGTACGTCGAGAGGTATAGGTATGTTCAGTCGGGGCCGGTAATTATTTAGCAACAACCTGCTTAACAATTTTCTCCTTATTTTCTTGTCATACGGGCACTCTAAAATAGGGTTGAGCTACTAGTATGACTTATTCATTCGTGTCTCTCGAGACAGGTCAACTCAAAACTGCAATGGCTTTTTCTTCAAAATACCCTTCCAGACATGGCCCTGCATTGTTACTCGCATTATATCGTAATCCTAACTAATAATAATCCTAACTTATCTGTAAATTTTATAAAACAAAGTCGCTTTTCGCGTTTGTTTCTATGTCCGCGTTGTTCTTCTAAACCACGCAACAGATTTTAATGAGGTTTTCACCATCCATGTGTTTATGTGTATTAAAGTTACGTTTACCTAAGAAATCTCGATGTTTTGTCAAGTCGTAAAAACCATGCGGAGCAGGAGCGGGCCGCTACTGTAATATTATTAATGCGAAAGTGAGTTTAGATAAGATAAGATAAGTCATTTATTTGTAAACATGAGTATACATAAAAGGCTTGTTCGGCCTTTGTGGCATACAAATAAAATAAATAAGAAAAGTTATTCAACAAAGCTAAAAACATTATAAAATTTTCACACAAACTAAAAATTAAATTTAATCAATAAATTATAGATTTTAATGAAATTGTCCTATATTCTAATTATAAAATGTCAAAATTATATGCCAGTAAATATTTGTTAAAATTCATAATATTACACTTTATCATTTAAAAATTCAAAAATACTGTAGTATACTTTCCCAACTAGATAGATAAATAGATAGATAGAATACTCGATATAATTTTAGCCGCTTTTTTAATATATGTGCGCTGAGTTCCCTCCATCCCTTAGGAAGTTTAAGAAGTGGAAGTTTGTTTGTTTGGTATGCTTTCACGCTAAAACGGTTAAACGGATTTTGATGAAATTTGGCACACGGGTAGAACATGACCTGGGTTAGCATGAAAGATATCTTTTATCACGGTAGTACGTTCCCGTGGAATAATTTTGGACCTCCACGCGGGCGAAGCTATGGGCGTGGAGGTCCAAAATTGGCACCGTCTTCAGGCATTATGTGGGCGGATATTAGGGTGATCGAGCAAAGAAATACACTCAATGCACAATAATCACATTTCAGAATAACAAACACAATTGTCACAATAATAATGTAAGCTAAACGAAAACGTATGACAGTTCCTTGACTGGAGGTTCTCTTCTCTGTCACGGTCGGAAAGGCAAAAAGGCTCGCCGTGGCGTCCCTCCATTCTAGGCTCCGTCGTAGCACGAAGATACCCGAGTGTTAGTGCTGCCACCACTCGGGTCACGTGCCGCGCTTCGTTTAGCGACCATGCTAATGACCGTCTCCGACACGGCCATCCTGCGCTAACACACGTCCTCGTGTGATAATCCTGCAATAAGGAAAACATAACACAGTACATGTCGTTCGGTCACTCCTGACGAAAAGCTTAACACTAACAACTTGAAAATTACAATGAACTTCATCACAATGACTTTCCTTTATTTCTTTACAAATAATTCTCTATGTCTAAAGTTCTAAATCAAACAAACTAAAAACTAGATTAAACATACGAATAGGTAAATTAAAATGCTAGAGCAACCAAGTACCTCTTCATCCATCTAATCATTACACAAAGCAGGAAACTCATTCGTGGCCTACGGCCAACATGGCCCTCCAACAAACCCCTGTTTGTTTTACTACGTTCCTCAAGAACGCCGAGTCCCACATGACTCTATGGTCTCTACCAGACCCGACCTCCGCCAGAGCCACCCGCGCACCGCGCATCTACGGACTACTACAAGCAGACACCGACTTCTACCGGACTACGGCTACGAAATGGCTACTGGTACGGTCCGACCATCCGAACTAAGTTTCCACACTATCTCAATTCCAAATCCTCTACTTCAAATGGTACTTGGCTCTCGGGCATTCTCCTTAATCTATCATGTGCGTACTTGTAAGTACGCTTAGAACTTAATGCTCTCAATGTGTAGCGATCTCCCTCTAACAATTCTACAATTCTGAATGGTCCCTTATACTTGGGGTCTAATTTAGTTTGGTTGCGTTCTTCGTTTTGAAGCAACACAAAGTCACCAGGTGTCATATTCTTACCTGCCCTGTAGACAACGTCGAAATAGAAACAATTGTAGATAGGCCCACCAACGGTGTACTCTCGGCGTTAGGTCAATCTTGTTTTGATACGACTTTAAAGAATTGCAGTAGGTTACCACAACAAACTTCCTTACATGTAAATATGAACGAAAGTGTTTTACACCATTCACTACGGCTAACGTCTCCAGCTCATATGAGTGATACCTGGATTCAGCCGATGTTGTGCGCTTGCTGTAATAACCAACCACAGTTTCTTACCTTCTACTATCTGTAACAAGATAGCTCCATAACCCTCCATGCTCGCGTCCGTATGTAGTTCTATCGAGTAACGGGGGTCATAGATCATCAATACCGGCTCTTTATGCGTTAGTGAACCTGAAGGGGGCTCAACCATGCATAAGTCGACACGGCGCTCCGCACGGGGCATGGTGCTCGTCGCATTAGCAGGGACGGTGCTGCCGCAGCGCGAGGCAATGTGGCCGGGCTGCCCACACTTGAAGCAGATGACACTTCCTTTCGGTGTTGGCTGCTGACTTACACGTGCAGGTGCAGTGGCTGGTACGGGGTTTTTCTTGAATTCCTTTCCCTTAAAACGGCAATCGTCTTGTTTGTGGCTAGGCTTGCCGCATATGAAGCATTTAAGCGGTGGCGTCGACATCCTAGGCTGCTTTGCGTTATCTGAAGTATTGTTGCCGTCTTGTGGTGCTTTACGTTTGAGATAGGAATACGCTTGCAATTCCTGTTGCAGGTTGTGGCGCGAATTAACCTCAGTGGTGAAAGCAAGTCGTTGTAAGCGCGTATCAATTTGGGCTAAATGAGCTAGCACAACGGATACAGCAATTTGTTCAGTACTTGCGTTTTTCCAACGATTCATCAAGGATGATATCAATATGCTGGCGTACGCTGCGTAGTTTTCTCCCTCGTTGGGTTTAACAGAACTCAGATGAATAAGCGTAGCAGTGATTGTCTCTGTGGGCACAAACCTTGCTGAAAAAAGCTCTTTGAATTGTGGCCAAGTGATTCCGGGGTAAGTAACTTGTGACAGCCACGTTGATGCAGTTCCTTTCAAGGCTTTGCTGAGCGCAACGATTAGCTGGCACCCTTCTAGTGGTATATCAGAAAGGCACATGTCGGCGGTCGCGCACCATGATTGAGGGTCCGCTTCTCTATTTTCTGGATTGAACTCCGGCACGTGATTGTTGGGTCGCGGCACGTTCAAAGCTTGTATAAGTGCTCGCATTTGCTCGTTTTGCATTTCGAGCATCATCCGCCATTGAGAAGTTTCTGGATTCTTACCACGTGTTTTCTCATTTGCTCGACTGATCCCACTTCGGATGTCGGGACAGGAGCATTATTGGCATCGTCTTCAGGCATTATGTGGGCGGATATTAGGGTGATCGAGCAAAGAAATACACTCAATGCACAATAATCACATTTCAGAATAACAAACACAATTGTCACAATAATAATGTAAGCTAAACGAAAACGTATGACAGTTCCTTGACTGGAGGTTCTCTTCTCTGTCACGGTCGGAAAGGCAAAAAGGCTCGCCGTGGCGTCCCTCCATTCTAGGCTCCGTCGTAGCACGAAGATACCCGAGTGTTAGTGCTGCCACCACTCGGGTCACGTGCCGCGCTTCGTTTAGCGACCATGCTAATGACCGTCTCCGACATATAAAATATATTCTGTTTTCATATTTTTTTATGCTTCTTCTTCTTTTCGTGTGGTTAGTGAATAACCTGGTGTCAATGTTTTAAAGCCGCCCATGGGCCTCTGACTTGGCTTCACATGCCGTTAAGAAATATCTCTCAGACATGCGTTTCCTTACGATGTTTTCCTTCACCGTTTTTTGAAGCAAGTGATAAGGCAGTCCGACGGTCACACCACTAGGCTATCACTGCTTTTTTATGCTTTATTAGAAGGAACCAAGTTCCTACTAATCAATTACCAGGCATTAAGTCCGCCTTTGTACAGTATTTTTTTACCTGTGCTAAAAGTTTTAATAAACAAATAAATTACAATCTAGCCGTTAAGACTAATAAGCAATTTTTATTTAACTTAATTAGTTCTATAAATTGGCATGCGGGTGAGTTCTAGAGTTCAATATACTTTCCACGGTATCAGCAGAGCATGGTTGAAAAGTTAGATTAGAAGAAATCAAGATTAAATTCAATTTTTCAGTAAGAAGTAAAAAAAAAAAGATTGAGTTGAGAATTTATAAAAGAGTTATCCGAAAGCATGAAACAAGAACCCAGAACTCTGACTCAGGTATCAGCAGAGCATGGTTGCAAAGTTAGATTAGAAGAAATCAAGATTTAATTCAGTGTTTCAGTAGGAAGGATAAATAAAATTGTATCGCTTAGAAGCCGGGACTCCTCGTTTCCTGATGCATCAATAATAGGAAAATTTGCATTGCTCTGCTGATACTTGAATGAGTTTTCTGGGTTCCTATTTCATATTTTCAGATAGTTCTGTTATAGTTGCATCAGCAGGGCTAACATGACGGGGTGCTTGGACAGGAAACCTCCCCGTGTGCCTGTGGGCTGGAATTCCCTTCGGATGCGTCCGGGGGGAAGGCCAGTCTTCAGGACGGTGCACCCTGGGATGCGGGCAATGTCTCCCCATTAGGTACTATGTGCCTAAGGGGTCTCGTTGTCCGTATGCCAATATCCTGTCGGAGGAACGCTCTAACGTGTACTCGGAGAGAGCACACGTTGAGCAGCGTTGGAGTACGGGCTCGGCGTGCACTAACACTGCCGTCGGGCAGGCAGGAGGAAGCCTTCTGCCACCGTTGGTCTCGTAGCCCCGAAGAGTGTCAAGGTCATGTCTCTGGCACTTGACGGGGGTCGAGGGTCTTGGCTTAACCGCCCGGACCGCGAGGAAGAAATCCTCTATAAAAAATTACCCCAAACCTCCAAGCGGCGGCGCACCGTGAGGGAGGTTGTAAGCTTGACTAATGGGTAGCTATTTGATAATTAGTCGCTAGTGCGAACCACATATTTTGAGTCAATACACAAAGTTTTTTACTCGTGGGAACAATTATGAAAGATATAAACAAACACAAAAACCAAAAGGAGAGGAGTGATGCGGAGTCGGAGTCCGACGCTGCATCTGGCGCAATGAGCTCTGGTCAGAGCTCGGAGCGCGAAGTGGTAGGGGGAGCGACCGTGAGGAACCGAAAGTTCCTCCGGAAGCGCTCCAAACCGGGGGATGGCCAGGGGTCGTCCGCCGACGAGGGGGTCTCGGGCCAAGGCCGGAGGAAGATCCACTCCAGTCGGCGGGGTTCGGCCAGAGGAAAAGGTGTGGGTAGAGGGCTCACCACCAAGGAGGCAGGCAAGCCGAGTCCGGCCAGCCCAGCTGAGGTGGAGAGGCCCTCTTCAGAGGAGGAACACCACCCTGTAGGGACCAGCACCGTGGCGGCCCCTACAGAGTCGGCAGGTGGTGAGCCGGGCGTCGCTGGCGGCTCCAATTCGGAGCGAGCAGCCAGGTTTGCGGAGGCTGTGGCAGCCGCAATCAAGGTTTTGGTCTTGAAGAGGACTCAGTCCTCTAAAGACAAGGCCATGCCTGCGGCCATAGCCTCTATTGTGGCGGCTGCGGAGGCCTATCATCTCAGGCCTCCGTCGGATGGCATGTCTGAGATGCGAGCGGAGGTCGCCCGCTTGACAGCCGCCATGGAGCTTCTCCGAAAGGAGAACGAGGAGCTCCGAGCAGACTTGGCTGGGCTCCGAGGAGCCGGCCCTCGTGAGGCGCCGCAGGGGAGGGAGCAGCATGGGCAGGGACGGCCCGTGCCTGCGGAGGACCGGGTTCTGACCCTGGTGAGGCAGGAGATGGCTTCTCTGCGGTCCCGTTTTTCCGCGATAGAAGCCATCGTCCTGCGCCCTCCTCTAGCGGCGAGCATGCCGCCGGCCTCTGGCCAGCAGAAGACGGCTTCGTATGCCACCACCGCAGCTGCCTCAGCCAAACCAGGCTCGTCGGGGCAGACCAGGGGCGGGGTGGCTACAAAGGCGGCGAGGGCCCCGGCCCAGGTGGCGAAGGTCCCGGCCCAGGCGGCGAAGGCCCCAGCCCTAGCGGCGAAAAAGCTGCCCCCGTCTCCTCCTAATTCTACCCCGGCTGACGCCGAATGGCAGGTAGCCGGGGAGAAGAGGAAGGCGGCGAACGCAAAAAGGGCGGCCAAGAAGAAGGAGAGGAGGCAGCGGCGCAAGGAGCGAAGCGTCGCGGCTAGGCTCCGCGCCCCGAAGTCCGCAGCTGTAGTGATTACACTACAGCCAGAGGCGGAGAAGAAGGGCGTGTCCTACCGCGACGTGCTCGCCAAGGTGGGGGCAGCGGTGGACCTCAAAGAGATCGGCGCCGCTGATGGCATCCGGGTGAGGGTCACTGCGACTGGGGCCCGGATGCTGGAGGTCCCCGGTGCGGCAAGCGGCCCGGCCGCTGACGCTCTGGCCGAAAGGCTTAGGGCGTCCCTAGATGCGGACGAGGCCCGAGTGTCCAGGCCCACCAAATGCGCAGACATGCGTATTCTGGGCCTGGATGACTCAGTGACGGAGGGACAGGTGGTGGCCGCTGTTGTTAGGGCTGGGGGGTGCTCTGCCGAGCAGGTTAGGGCAGGCGCCCTCCGTCCTGACTTCACGGGGTTGCGAGCCATTACGGTGAGCTGCCCCGTTTCGGCGGCCAAGAAAATAGCCGGGGAGGGCCAAAGGCTATTGGTGGGCTGGGTTTCAGCGCAGGTCAAACTGCTGGAACCCAGACCTCTGAGGTGCTTCCGCTGCCATGTGGGCAATCACGTGGGAGCTAAATGCACCTCGGAGGTGGACCGCAGCAGTCATTGTTACCGCTGTGGTCAGCCCGGTCACAAGGCCGGCTCGTGCGAAGCCACGCCGCATTGCGTCGTATGTGCGGCGGCTGGCAAGCCAGCCGGCCACCGGATTGGAAGCAAGGCCTGCGCTCCACCCGCCAAGGCTAGAGGCAAACCACCTGCCACCGCCGTCACAGCCGCAACCGCCGCCACCGTCGCCGTTGCCACCTCAACAGCCGTCGTCGCCGCCGCAGCCGCCGCGGCAGGGCCCTCACAGGGGGCTAAGGAGGGGGCTGACATGGAGTGCCAATAATGGCCCTATTTCGCCTCCTCCAGGCGAACATCAACCACTGCGCCGCAGCTCAGCATCTGTTGCTCCAGAGCATGGCGCAGTGGTCGATTAACATCGCCGTGGTCGCTGAGCCGTACTTTGTCCCACCCAGGGATGACTGGGTGGAGGACCTGAGCGGCTCAGTGGCCCTAATTTCGTCGGCCGCCGCCGGTACCCCGTCCCTCGAGGCGGTTAAGAGAGGACTGGGTTGCGTTGCAGCACGGTTCGGGGAGATTGTCGTGGTAGGCGCGTACTTCTCCCCGAACCGAACTCTCGCCGAGTTCCACAACTCCCTTGCGGAGTTGAGAGTCGTCGTTGTCGGGTTCTGTTCCCTCCCCGTGCTCGTCCTCGGGGACTTCAATGCCAAGAATGTGGCTTGGGGTTCCCGGTATACGGACACACGGGGCAGGATGGTGGAAGACTGGGTGCTGGAGACAGGCCTGGTCGTCCTTAATCGGGGTTCTGTCCCCACGTGTGTGCGGATGCGGGGTGAATCAGTGGTGGACATCTCGTTCGCTAGCCCCGCTCTGTCGCCGCGTGTCATTGACTGGCGCGTCATGGAGGGGGTGGAGACGTATTCCGATCACCGGTACATCCGGTTTGACGTCTCCGCCCAGACCTCGAGCGCGCCGGTCCGACAGGCCCCGAGTGGTCCGTGGTGGGCGCTGAAGCAGCTGGACCGGGAGCTCCTCCTGGAAGCCTCGATAGTGCAGGCCTGGGTGTCATCACCGGACAGGCCTGCCGACATCAATGACGAGGCGGAGTGGTTCCAGGAGGCCATGTCCGAGATATGCGACGTGGCAATGCCCCGGGTCCAGCACGGACGTGCTTCGCGCCAGGTGTACTGGTGGTCGCGTCAGCTGACGACACTGCGCATTGCGTGCGTTACTGCGCGACGCCGGTACACTAGGCACCGCAGGCTCCGTATTCGACCTCCGGATACGGAAGCCATTCAGGCGGAGCTGTACGAGGGGTACAGAGCGGCGAAAACCGCCCTCCAAGCGGAGATCCTGCGGGCCAGGGCACTGGCCCGCGAGGAGTCGCTGGAGGCTCTGAACAGAGACCCGTGGGGACGCCCATACAAGATGGTGCGGGAGAAACTCCGCCCATGGGCTCCCTCGCTGACGCAGAGTCTCCGGCCACAGCTTGTGGGGGACGTGGTGAGCGCTCTGTTCCATTCGAGAGTGGAACATGCCTCCCCACCCATGGCTCCGCCTACTGCGATGCCCGATGCGGACCACACCGCCGACGACGACGACGATGCTCCGGAGGTGACCGAGGTAGAGATGAGGGTGGCGGTACGTAGGCTGAATGCCAGAAATACCGCCCCAGGACCCGACGGCTTACCTGGGAAAGCCTGGGTCCTGGCCTCAGAGGCTCTCGGGCCTCGACTAAGGGGGCTCCTAAGCGCATGCTAGGAGAGGGGCCAGTTCCCGCTTCGTTGGAAGACGGGGAAACTGGTCCTCATCAAGAAGCCGGGGCGCCCTGCGGACTCTCCGTCCGCTTACCGGCCCATAGTACTGCTCGACGAGGTGGGCAAGCTCTTTGAAAGAGTCATTGCAGACCGCCTCGTCGGGCGGCTGGTGCGGGTGGGGCCGGATTTGGCGGAGAGCCAGTTTGGTTTCCGCAGGGGGCGCTCCACGGTGGACGCCATCATGCGCGTGCGAGCCCTCACGACGGGGGATGCGGTGGCTCGGGGTGGGGTCGTCTTGGCGGTGTCTCTAGACATCGCCAACGCCTTCAATACCCTGCCCTGGAGTTGCATCAGGGAGGCACTCCGGTATCACCGGATGCCGACCTACCTCTGTCGTGTGATCGAGGCCTATCTGGCAGACAGGGCCATCATCTACCCCGGTCACCAGGGAGAGTGGAACCGGCGAGAGATTTCGTGCGGTGTCCCACAGGGATCGGTCCTAGGGCCGCATCTGTGGGACATCGGATACGACTGGGTGCTGCGCGCCGACCTCCCCAATGGCGTCAGCGTCGTTTGTTACGCTGACGACACGTTGGTCCTGGCGCAGGGGAGGTCGCACCAGGCGGCGGCCGAACTAGCGACACACGGGGTTGCGACAATCGTGGCCAGAATCCGGCAGTTGGGACTCGAGGTGGCCTTGGACAAGTCTGAGGCCATGTGTTTTCATGGTCCTCGGAACGCGCCACCGTCGGGTTCCCAAATAACGGTAGGAGGGGTTCACATCGGCGTCGAGTCGACGATGAAGTACCTGGGACTCGTCCTCGACAGTCGGTGGAACTTCGTGGAGCATTTCCGACGTTTGGCTCCCAGACTGGACCGGGCCGGGGCTGCCTTGAAGCGGCTCCTGCCCAATCTTGGGGGTCCAAACGCCTCCTGCCGGAGGCTATACGCAGGGATCGTGCGGTCCATGGCCCTGTACGGGGCACTGGTGTGGGCGCATTCGTTGAGGCGGCGGCCTGCCCGCCGGTTGAACGCGTCCCAGAGGGTCATGGCCACCCGGCTGGTCCGGGGATACCGCACGGTCTCCGGTGAGGCGGCGAGCCTCCTTGCCGGATTGCCGCCATGGGATCTGGAGGCAAAAGTCCTCGCGCATATTTGGGAGTGGCGCGGGGAGGCGAAACGCCGGGGCTTGACTCCGATGCCGCGAGAAATCGCGGCACAGCGGACAGAGCTCCAACGGGATCTCATGGCGTCATGGAGAGTGCGATTGTCACAACCCAGTGCTGGGCACGCCACTATTGCGGCGATAAGTCCCCTCTTTGAGGAGTGGCTGGAGAGGTGCCACGGCGTCCTCACCTTCCGCCTGACGCAGGTCCTCACCGGACACGGCTGTTTCGGGAGGTACCTGTTTCGGATAAGGCGGGAGGAAACGCCCGGGTGTCATCACTGCGTGGATCGCCCGGAGGACACGGTGGAGCATACGGTGGAGGTATGCCCGGCTTGGGCAGAGCACCGCCGTGTCCTCGTGGAGGCGATCGGTGGTGGGGATCTCTCGCGTCCGGCCCTGGTCCAGGCCATGGTACGGAGCGAGAGGGCATGGGAGGCCGTCACCTCCTTCTGCGAAGCAGTAATGCTCGCGAAGGAGGAGGTGGAGCGCGTGAGGGAGAGGCAAATTTCGCGCCCTCACGCCCCTAGCCGCCGCAGGAGGAGACGCCCCGGGCGTCGGGAATCGATCGCGGATTCCCGGCCACCGTAGGCGCGGGCTTGCGGACGATGAGCAATGGGTAGCTCGCCGTCCGGTAAGGACCAAGCCCGGGTCGACGGCGCGTTGTGTTCCACGCGCGCCTCAAAGAGTGTCAGCGAGTGAAGGGGTCCGATGAGACCATTGCCTGCCGGGGTTGCGGGAAAGTCCGAAAGGGATACCGTGGCCCCCTGGCATTGCACAGGCAAGAGAAGGAACACGGGTGGGTTTTAGTCAGTAAGAGTCTGACACGCCCTCCCGCTCCACCCAGAGCGGGAGGAGTCATTTGATGATTTCCAACCCAAAAAAAAAAAAAAAAAAAAAAAAGGGCTAACATGACAAGCGCGAGAAAGCTCTTTTTCTCGTTTTGTCGAAATTTGTCTACGATTCTGACGTCATTCTAATCTCTAACATGACCGTCAACGACGATATCTCGAAAAAGGCACTTTGACACTTCTATATCTCGCGACGAGAAACCGATGTTGCAAGTTATTAAAAACAAATTATTTTTATGATAGCAACATCGGCTTGAGATCCCGTTTCATTCATTCAATGGTGCCGATTCTCAATTCTCTTGTCCCAAATGCCTCTAAACTAGACTAAAAATCACCTAAATTTATATTATTCTTCAACCGACGATTTTTCATTCTGAAATAGACTAAAGTGACACAACTTAACTATATTTTAGTTTGACGACACTGAGCTATTAATTTAGTGAAAATGGCAATTTTGTCGTTCAGAATTTGATGTTCTTCACCTAAAATTTTGATTTTCTAAGTATTTAATCGCGATAAAAAATTTAACTAAAATTCACACCAACACCTCGACGGTGCAAAAAAAATACTGACTTTTTTTCTTTTCTCTTGCTTATATCTCGAAAATGGTGCGTCCTATAGCAAAAATAATGAAAATTTCGACCCCCTTTAGGAAACCCATAAACCACCTACACCCAACATGTAGGTAATATTTTTTCATATTTTCCATACAAAAAACGAAAAATTCCATATAAAACACGTCGTTCCAATATAAATAGTAGTTTAAAACTAAGTATTTTCATTATTATTATATTGTAAAATAAAATGATGACTAAAATAAGTACAATTATGAAACTGCCATGATATTTTGGAGATTTTTTTTGTATCATAATTTTGTCTACTCTTCTCGTCGTCAAAATCGACGACGAGTAAATGATAGAAAAATCGGAGATTATCTCGTGTTGAATTATCAAAAATCGAGATAACTATGGTGCCATGTTAGGGTTTGTCGAGTAAACATCAATTTTGACAGAAGGAGTCGACTATTTTGTATGGAAGCACTGTCAGAAAACGAAAAAGTGACCGAAATAGACAAAAATTACTCACGCGAGAGCGAGTAATTGTCGCGTGTGTCATGTTAGGCCTGCTGGAAACGAGGGGTTCTTGCTCCTCAGTCCTAATCAAATTATTTTTTGATTCTACTAACTCAAATACTGAATGAAATCTCAATTTCTCCTAACCTATCTTTTTCACAAGGCTCTGCTGATAATTTTGTGAGACTTCTGCTTTCATTAAGTTTTTTTTTTCTATTACTGGGATCTTGGTTACTAATCATAGCCTGAAGAATCCGAAAATCTACAAATTACGTCATTCACGGTTATTTTACCAAAATTACTGGGATCACTATTGATAGTTAGCTGACACTATTGATAGATATCAATAGTGACATCTAACTTCAAGCTCAAGTCACTTCATCTAAGTTTTCACGGTGATTTTTTAAGTGGACCAGCCAGACACTATCAGTAATAATGACATCAATATTACTGTCATTCCTTTCTATATTGACGTAAAACTATTAAAATATTTAGATCACATCATCATTCCAACCACCACACTGTTGTTAGTAATGACATAACTTGAATGTAATGTCATTATTACTAATAGTGTCTAGTCCGCTTTACAGAATACTCGTAAGTCGTCAGTTAAAAGTGCCCTTTGTGGCTGTTAGGAATACATTATTTGACTTTGATACTTATTTTATATTAAAGTAGCTTTTTGTGCCTGTCTGTGTGACCGTGTCGTCAACAGCTACATTAACTACACCAGCTACATCCACTTTTGACCCGTTTTGAAAAACCCTTTCAAAATTCAGAAACTCTATTCCTGTTTTGAAGCGAGTTCCCCGTGGCGCTAGACCTCTAGTGGCATTTGGGGTTTCATCGCACCTAAGGTATGGAATTATCCTTTGGGGCAATTCGACTGACAAGGATATATATGCCTTTCAAAGCCCAAAAACGGTGTATTAGGACGATGTTTAAATTAGATTCGACTGACTAAACCGTATTTCATTAATTATAACAAACTGTGTTTGTAAAGTGTAATCGGCAATTATTTCCACGCATGGCAGACAAAGTCATTCGCGTCAGACGCGATAACACTATGCTTTCCTCACATGGTTCCAAAACAGCATTAATGGGGAAAAGTATATTTTTAAGTATTTTCAGTAAAATAGGTGATAGACACAATTATGGGACTAGAAATAGGGACCAATTAGTTCAACCGGGTTTCAGACTGGCTAAAGTAGACTCATCTTTCATGGGGTACTGTGTAAAATGTTACAATAAAATACCTCCCCACATACTCCAATTAAATGAAACTAAATTTAAATCTTGCATAAAACGCACACTATGCTGCCAAGCATATTATAAGTTGGGGGATTACATCGCTGACAAAAATGCTTGGCTCAACGCTGGTCCAGCTCCACAAGGGCGCATAAACTAATTGATTAGCATTGGAAAATATTATTGGAGCTGCTGAAGATTGAAAAACTATATTTACATTGTATAAATTCAATCTCTTAGTATTATATAATTGCATTGCACATGTGTGAGCACTGTTTACCTACTTTAAATCTACCATTTACTGAGTACGTCTTTCATTGACTTGAATGTACCCTGGCGGCTGAGAGTATGTCATGCTCACTCAAATGTCTCGCTAATGGTGGCGTGTGTGTTGGATCATTAAGTTCCCTTCAAAATGGTTGAGCTAAATGATGCTGATCCATGCGTCATGTTCGTGAACGGGCGCCGTCAGTGGGGACTGGTCATCTCTTAGCTGCCATGGCTTATTTTAATTATTTTTGTTTTTATATTTTTATTATGGTCGCTTTTAACGTGCACGATTTACTACATTGTTCTCACATGTATAATTTCAACATAAATGATGTAACCAATGTTTTGTAACAATATTCTAATTTAAAAGAGTGTCCATGGAGTTTCTTGCCCGTTCTTCTCCATAGGAACCTACTACGCTTTGGAATGGGCAACTAGCTTCATCTTTCTGACTGACCGACCCCTTGACAATTCAAAAGTACCTGTAATTGGTTTATTTGGAATAAATGATTTGAGTTTGCATGGCACCTTTAATATTTAATAAACTTCCTAAGGGATGGAGGGAGCTAAGCGCACATAATATATTAAAAAAGTGGCTAAAATTATATCTAGTTGGGAAAGCATACTACAGTATTTTAGAATTTTTAAATGAGAAAGTGTAATATTATGAATTTTAACAAATACTTACTGGCATATAATTTTGACATTTTATAATTAGAACATAGGACAATTTCATTAAAATCTATAATTTATTGTTTAAATTTAATTTTTAGTTTGTGTGGAAATTTAATAATGTTTTTAGCTTTGTTGAATGACTTTTCTTATTTATTTTATTTGTATGCCACAAAGGCCGAACATGACGGATCTTTCTTGTTTATGAACAACCTGCATGCCTTGTGTATACTCATGTTTACAAATAAATTACTTATCTTATCTTATCACAACACCTAGCCAGTTGGGTTCGTCTTGCCGCCCGGGAGAACTCGCAAAGTGCTTGGGAACAGCTGCTCACCTTCCCTTACAGAATTCTACATGTACAGAAGAATTTGGCAACCAAAAAGACTTTAACTGCACAAATTAAAGAGAACTGTAATATTTCGGCTCTTAATTTAAATTCAAAATTACCGACACAAAGATATAACAGCTCCTCAAGAGGTTCCCATCTGGTAGAATCTAAGTTAGGTGAAGGTGACATAAGCGGAGCAGCCAGGATTCTTTTTAGTAGTGATGTGGTGGCAACATGTTCCCCAGACACACTCGCAGCTCTGGAGAGCAAACACCCTGCCCCAGTGGATGGTCTTTCTTTTCCCGACCCCCCGATTTGGATACTCACTCCCTCACAATCACGTAGAAAAAGTATGCAACAAATTGAACGAATTCGTTTATGTTCTCTACACACTGCGAAAGACCTCGTCGCAGAGTACGATGTTGACTGCGTATCACGGCTGCGTTGCTTCGACTCTTCAATACGGCCTTATACTATGGGGTAACTCAACAGACGCTGTTAAAGCCTTTAGGGTACAAAAAAAATGCATTCGAGCCATTTGTGGCATTCCACCATGGGAATCTTGTAAACCATTGTTTCTAAAATTAAAAGTTCTTACATTACCCAGTATGTATATTATAGAATGTGCTAAATTTGTCCGACGGCACTTTGACCTGTTTGAAAAGGTTCAAGACCGTTGCCCTCGAAAAGTAAGAGGTCCAGATAGAATAGTTCTGCCTAGGGCTCTAAGGACTTCTCTGTATAAAAAGAACTGTTATCACATGTGCGGACTTATCTTTAACAAAATACCAAAGAACTATAAAGTTACCAAATAATTTATTTTTTAAAAAGTTAAAATTATGGCTACTGGAAAAACGATTTTATTCTATAAATTAATTATTAAATAATGATCATAGTCTATTTTAAATTAATGTAACAATAATATAAATAATGAATGTATGTTAAATGAATAAACAATAGAAACATTTAAAGCACATACATATTATACTCTAGCATTTAAATACATTGTAATGTTTTGCATGTCAAATGTCTGACTTTGTATAAGGAACTTATTATTGACTATAACACCAACACTGTACCAATACTTATTGCAAATAAAATGATTATGATTATGACTCCCTCCATACTAAAACTACCTTTTGGAATGGGCGACTAGAATCAGTTTCATTATTTTTTGTAAAGTTTGACGTTCAAATGCATTAGATTTAAATTACCAAATGTTAGAAGCAGCGAATGTGACATCATATTGAATGGAGAAAAACTGGAATTTATTAATCAAACAGTTTTCCTAGGAATCACGCTAGACGAGAAATTACAATGGGGACCCCATATAACATCTCTCGCGGGGCGGCTAAGCTCGGCCGCTTATGCTGTTAGAAAGATAAGACAGTTAACAGATGTAGAAACCGCGCGTTTGGTCTATTTTAGTTACTTCCACAGTATTATGTCGTATGGCATTTTACTATGGGGTCGGGCTGCTGACATTGAATCCATTTTTATTTTACAAAAGAGAGCTGTCAGAGCCATTTATATTCTAAGTCGTCGCGAATCTCTCAGGGAACTATTTAAAAAGATTAATATTATGACGGTACCTTGCCAATTCATTTATGAAAATATTGTGTATGTGAGAAAAAATCTACATCTTTTTAATAAAATAAGTGATATACATAATTTTAATACTAGAAATAAAGATAAAATAGATCAACCATTTTTCAGACTATCTAAAGTAAATACATCTTTTATGGGGTACTGTGTTAAATGTTACAACAGAATACCTTGTGATATATTAGAATTAAATGAAAGAAAATTTAAAACTCATAAAAAAAGTACACTTTGTAAACAAGCATATTACAAATTAGAGGATTATATCCAAGATAAAAATGCTTGGAAACATGCTGGTCCTGCTCCATAAGACAATTTAGAATCTAGACAAAATCAAACTGGTTGCCAATTTAATTGTATAATATTCTTTTTTTAAACATTAATTTTATATTCTGTGATTACTTGAACTCACACACTGACTTATTATTAGTAGTACTTGTTAAAATGTTAAGAATATCGTATAATTTTACAATGTTTGTAAATATGTGAGCACCATGCATCTATCACATAATTAATTTATGTCATTCCTTCATTTTTCATTCTTTTTACCTATCGTGGTATAGTAATCTTATTCTAGGTGCATCGTCTTCACATATAATTATATAATTAATGTATACAGAATATTGTGAAAATATTTTAAAAGAGTAACGGTGGAGTTTCTTGCCCATTCTTCTCCATACGAAAACGACCTTTTGGAATGGGCGACTAGAATCAATTATTATATCTTTTTTTGTTGTAAATGTTGACGTTTATAAGTGCCTTTTTTGTGCCTAAATGAAATAAATTATTTGACTTTGACAAAAGTGCCTCTTTTGTGCCTAATTGAAATAAATTATTTGACATTGACTTTGACGGGGAGGCGTACAAAATCATGAAGAGTGACGTAATTTAAGGATGGTCCCTAAGGGGACAGTAATTTTGCGTGTCAGTTCACGCGTTGTAGTTATTTTTCCCTTTGACCACATGCAATTATACAAAAAAATAATCTGCTCAATGTTTTCAGAACCAATTTTATGAAAACGTGCACTTACGAACAGAACGCCAAAAAGAAGTCGAAGAGCTGGAACAACCTGAATATGACGAAATCCCCGCAGAATATGATTATATGGAAATTAATAACCGCAGTAGCAATCTAACTGAAACTATTATAAATTATGGAAAATCTATTTAGGATTTGCGCCCATTGGCGGCATGGCATGGCAAGGGATTTTTATTCAGATTCAGATTCAGATTCAGTTTGTTTATTTGTTAACATAGGTTTTTACAGAGAGGTGTTACATGGTTATAATGCGCTCTATGTTTTGCCATTTGGCGTACAAATATGATCAATATTACATTCAACTATTAATTATTTACGTGCAACATAACCTATTATCAAATAAAATTATAAAAAACAAGAAGTGAGTGAAACATAAATATTAACAAATTGTCAACAATAAAATTTATGGAATAATAAAAATAAAAATGTCAGGAAAAAAATAAAATAATTAAAATAATAAAAAGTGTAGTAAACAATGTCAATCATAAAATTTAAAATTAATACAGAAATGTCAAATTATTAAATCAAATAACTATTCCTACAATGTCAACAATAAAATCTAAGGTAGTACATTAATGTTAAATGTCAATAATAAGTATTAGAATAATGTCAATGGATTGCAATGTCGATTAGCTAAAATAAATACAGTTATGTCAAAATAGGTAACCTAATACTTATTATCTAAAGGAGGGATTATAGAACTGTCATCCAAATAGTCCTTTAGCGAGTAGTAACATTTATCGATCAATATTTTCATTAATACTCTTTTGAATTCGTCCAGATTTAATGACTTTAATGTCTCAGGCAGTTTGTTAAATATTTTGGTGGCCATACAGAAAGTGCTTTTATTCATTAGGGCTGTTCTGCCATGTGTGATTTCAAGCTCTAACTTATTTTTGTCTCGTAGCTTTCTATAATGACTTTTGAAAGCTACTTTGTACTCCGAGATGTGTGTTTTAACAAATATATTTGTTTCGAAGATGTACAGTGCTGGTAAGGTAAGAATATTTAGGCTTTTAAAGAACGGTTGACAACTGTCGGTGCTTTTTAAGCCACACATGGATCTAATACATCTTTTTTGAGCTCTAAATACAAAATCTCTATCGACGGAGTTGCCCCAATACATTATGCCATACCTAAGTGTTGATGCAACATAACCATGATAAGCCGTTAATAAAGATTCTAGACTGACAGTCTTTGATAGTTTGTATAAAACATATGCAAATTTATTCATTTTTTTACAAATTTCGTCTGTTTGGGATCTCCATGTCAGATTATTATCAATTTGTATGCCAAGGAATTTGGCGACACTAGATGATTCTACTGGACTGCCTAAATATTGAATGTCGGGGATCCTACTTGGAATTCTCTGGTAGAAATGCATAATTTTAGTTTTGTCTAAATTAATTACTAGATTATTATTTTCGAACCATGATATAATTGTATTTAATGTCATATTTATTTCATTTTCATAAGTCATATAATCGTCACATTGAACTACTACTGTGCTGTCGTCAGCAAATAGTACCATAGGATGATTTATGTGCCCGGGAAGGTCATTTATATATATTAAAAACAAGGGTGGTCCAAGCACACTGCCTTGAGGTACGCCGTATTTTATTGTTCTACATTTGGATCGATATTTACTCTCATAACCGTTATTTGTGAGATTTCCACATGCGACAATATTATAAATGTAACTTAACAGTATGACAATAAAATTTAAATTTCAATGATAATCATCGTAGGTACAACAACAAAATTGCGGTATGCTTAGGCATGCCATGTCACCAGCATTCGGAACGCCTCGGCATCCCTTGGCATGCTTTGGTAGTGTTCGGGATGCTGAGGAAAGGTGGGGCGAAGGCAGAGGTTACGATTGTTCTGATGAGGAGGACTTTTGTGATAAGAATGAGCGAGCATGACATGACACGGCATGGCATAAGCATTTTTTGTACCTACGATAGACATCATTGAAATTTCTGGTCAGCGCACCATGTTTTTTGACTTATATAAATAAATTAATAAATACCTACACAAGGAAATGTTTTTTTTTATGTCATAGAATGGCAAGTGACTTGCTTATTGACATCTGTTATACCAGAGACATCGCAGTGCGTTCCCATTCCAGGATCAAAGCTGAAATCTGTCATCTGGCTAGTGGAGAATGGTGCGGGCCGCACCGCAACGCAACACATTGCTATAATCCTCCTTCATGATTTTCGTACATTTTCTATGAACCAACGCACACTACCGCGACACCGCACTTTTTTGTATGAATATTCGTTGCGCTGCGGCACGTTGAGGCTGTCATGTTTGCTTGGCTTTAGAATAGAATAGAATACTTTATTTCAGACAGAGTTTATAGGGCTAGTAACAATTTTACTTAATATCTAGTGTTTGTAGGTACACACACTAGAAACCTAAAATTTAAATTAAAATTCAGCGTGAAATTGCATCCACCTCCGCAACATCGCGGGATCCCACCGACCTACGAACACACTTGGTGCTGACGCGAACACGTGACATCAGGGATGCACAATCTTATTCGAATAATGGCGGCAAAACCATCAATGTTATTAGATACCTTTTGTCCACTCTTCGCAGGGATTCTCAACTCAGTGCGTCAGGAGGAATACACGAATATGTCACGTTACTTGCTTTGAAAACCAGCTTTGAGCCCATGATTTCACCGCTTAACATTCGCATATACCGATCAGCCGCCTCAGAGCTCCGATCGATGGGCTCAGCAACATATTATTAAAAAGCTCTGCCTTCTACAAGAAACTGTATAAAATAATTAGTTTGCAAACGCCCACATGTAAACAAATAAATTTTACTTTCCTATCTGGTTTACACATTCACACATTCACTCACACAACAAGAAAAAAACTTATGCATGGAATAAGTGGAAAAAACGCGGGAATATACACGGTGACATTTGAATCACGTTTTGCTAGAACAAACGTTGTTCAGAACATGGTCTACTACCATTCTATTCAAATTCAAAATATTTTATTTCACATAAACCTACATGGGCACTTATGAAACGTCAGAAGCTAGGTGCACGGTTCCAATTGGTCGTTTCCTATAGAGAAGAGCCGGTAAGAATTATAATTATATCCAATAAGTTAGCCATAATATAAGGAAGAAGGGCCAAGAATTGAACCTTGAGGCACGCCCATTTTAACTAGAGACCCCGAGGACGTCGCCCCATTAACGTTTACTTTTTGTTGCCTGTTTGATAGATAGGAAAGAACAAGGTCAGCTGCTTGTCCACGAATTTCGTAGTGGTGTAATTTACAGATCAGTGTATTGTGGTCAACGCAGTCAAACGCTTTTGAGAGATCACAGAAAATGACAATTGCACCCTGGGAATTCTCCCAGGATTCCAAAATGTGACTAATGAGTTTTACTCCTGCGTCAGTCGTCGACCCACCTTTCGTGAAACCAAACTGGTGACTACCTGAAATCCCATTAGAATTAAAATGTGAGAACATATTCTGGTCTAGCATGATTTTTTCATATATTTTACTCAATTCTCGAGCGGGTGACGCATGTGCATCTGATGTACTTACGTCACAGGCACGTATCGCACGTTTTTTTGTGAAAATGAGTTCTAACTACATATTGGAATGTGGAAAATTGGAATCAATGTTGTCTTGTTGCACACGGAGCTAACTCGTTTTGAGGTATAAGTTTTGTTTTTGTCTTATTCCTGTAATATCCCAATAAATAAATAAGACCTAATAATCTCACGTTAGATACAATTGGTACCCGTACCTAGTACCTACAGGAAATAATGAAAACCATGTCTGATAGTAGTACGTGGTAGTACCTACCGTAAGTTCGCACCTAGAACGAAATGATAAAATTATTAGAGGTCAACCACCTTGCGGCGCCGCAACTACCATTCTCTGAAATCTATGACAATGATGATCCAAATGATGCATTCAACTTGTTTATTGAACAATTTAAATTATTTTATGACCTGTGCTTCCCTCGTAGACGTATTAAAATACCAACAAGCCAAAAACCTAAATGGATATCGCGAGGACTTAAACTATGTAGCTTAAAAAAAAGGCAATTATTATGGACGTCTAGACTTAATCCTACTCAAATAAATAAATCAAAATATTTAAATTACACAAAGATATTTAAAAAAACTATTAATCTGACTAAACGTTCACAAAATGACCACAATATTAAATCTTCTGACAATAAAAGCAAAATGACATGGAAAATAATAAAGAACTCTAAATTAAATCTACCTAATGACTCAATAAATATTATACAAGTTGACAATAAAACGATTAACAAACCGCAATTAATTGCTGAACACTTCAACGACTATTTTGTAGAAAAAATTATGCCAATACCCGGATCAGGCAAAAGATCGAGTGCGTATATCACAAACAAAAAAAAGTCAATGTTCATGCCTCCATGTCAACCGATACAAATATTTAACATAATAAAATGTATTAAAAACACTAATAGCGTAGGGTATGACGAAATTTCTACTAAAATTATAAAACATGTTGCCGACTTAATCTAAACATTTGAGTCATATTCTTAACCTATGTATCAGCCACGGTATTTTTCCGGATCGTCTTAAATTCTCCATAGTGAAGCCTATATTTAAAAAAGGTAATAAGCAACATATGCAAAATTATAGACCTATTGCGCTTTTGCCAATTGTTTCCAAAATATACGAGAAATATATTTATAATGAGCTCTACACTTACTTAGAAAAACAAAAGATTCTCTGCAACGAACAAAAAGGTTTCCGAAAGAACATGACAATAAACATGGCTATATATGAGTTTTTAAATAAAATTATGACTAATATTGATAGTAAGACACCTGTTTGTGCTGTGTACTGTGATATGACGCAAGCTTTTGACTGCGTTGACCATACCATCTTAAGAAACAAACTTGACTCCTATGGTATAAGAGGTAACGTTCTGGACTTATTAAGCACTTACCTCTCAAAAAGAAAACAATCTACCGCTATAACAAACTTAAACTTAAAGACTAAAGAAGAAGTAACATACCTGTCTAAAGAGCGCTCAATATACTTTGGTGTACCACAGGGCAGTGTATTGGGTCCTCTACTGTTCTTAATTTACATTAACGACCTGCCCAAAGCTATAGACTTCCCAATAACACTCTTTGCTGACGATAGTACGGTAATAATTGCATGTGATAAACCAGAATCATATGAAGCTGATGTTAATAACGCGGTAACTTCAATAATATCTTGGCTTGATAATAATAATCTAAGAATCAATCTTGGCAAAACACAAATAATGCACTTTGGCCATAAAAAACCTAGTTCGAAAATGGAGGTCCAATACTAGAATAACAAAATTCACGATGTTGATAGTGCAAAATTTCTAGGTTTGATAATTGACAGGCAGGTCAATTGGAAGGATCACATTGAAGCACTATGCAAGAAAATCAGTACTTCATCCTATGCCCTGTATAAACTTGCCCCAACAGTTAACATAGATGCTCTACTTACAGCTTATCATGGTCTTGTAGCATCTGTATTACGTTACTGTATTATATTCTGGGGTAACTCTACAAACAGAGAAATCGCCTTTAAAGCGCAAAAGCGATCCATCAGAGCCATGTTCAGACTACAAATAACGGACAGTTGTGGACCATTTTTCAAGAAATACAAAATTTTAACACTACCGTCTTTGTATATTTATGAAACTGCCTTATTTGTTAAGCTGAATTCACACCTGTTTCCTAAATTATCAGATACAGTTAAACGTAACAGGCGGAATGATATGTTACGCGGACGAAGAGCTAAAACAGCATTAATGTGGAAAAGCATATTCTGCATAGCCCCGCAAGTTTTTAATAAAATCCCAAACAAAATCAAACAACTAAATTTAAACGGGTTTAAAAAGGAACTTAAAGAGTTGCTATGTTAAAAGTGTTATTATAATTTAAACGACTTTTTGATTGATACTGACATCCGAATGTAATTGTAATATTTTAAACTTTGAAATCTCTCTTTGATAGTTTGACATTGAATAATACTTTGACATTAACCTAGATAATATTTTTAACCTCTTAATGTAATATTAATTCGTACCTAATTATTAATTCAATTCATCAATATTAACTTATTATTTTTATTTTGTATTGCAATAATTTTATTTGTGTACTTATCTGATATTTGCACGCCCCACGTGGCAGAATGTGATGAAACAATTTATTAATTTAAGACCATGCAATGTACCATATTCGGACAAATAAATGAATTTGAATTTGAATTTGAACTACTTTGAGACGCGAGCGCCGCAGTGTTTGTGTTGTAGGGAGTAACAATAATCCCGTAATTTTTAGCTTTGTGTTTTTTCAAAAACTAATGACGTTTATTTTTATTTTTGGATGCTATATAATAGTAGTAGACCATGGGCTAAACAACGTTTGTTCTAGCAAAACTGTGATTCAAATGTCACCGTATATCCGATTTTGAAAAAAATTCCAATCAAAGAACAAAATTCACAAAGGTGGCTGATAAATGCTACAAAAGATATATGAATTCAGTTATTAAAGCTTTCTGGTCAGACGTCTTCAACCGTAAAACCACAAAAAGAATTCCTGACATTATACACTATTTAGTGGCATGAGGAACAGAGTGTAAAGTTCACTCATCTACCATAGAAAAAGGAGGATCCTCCGACCAGACGAGTGTTGTGTCTGGCGGGCAACTGCCCAAGTGGTTGTCTTGGTCATCTCTGCTCCCCCGAAGGGTGTGCGAGGAATCGGTTTTGGTTTTTATGGCCCCTTGCCCGAGGCATTTTTCTTTCGGCTCACGAAATCGTGGTCCCGTCGTTGGGTTTGCCTAAAAGTCAAAAAGTCAAAGTCAAAACGTTTATTGCGAACTAAGTGTACAATGTTGGTGTTATTTTATGTTAGTACATATGACTTAGCAGCCTTTTACAAGCATTGCAATTATCATTCACCTGCCCTTATCATTCTAAATTAGCATGCATTAAACAATATTATTTTTATTACTTAATTATTTTCTGATTACAATTAAATTGAGAAATTATAGTTGTCAGATTTAAATGTCAATAATAATGAACCCCTTCCCCCTCCTAGGAGGGGGTGGGAGTGCTTTCATGCACACCTGTTCGCTGAGAGGTTTACCTCCTCTCAGCGCGTTGGGGTATGTTTCTGGGGTGTATCTGTGGGAGCGCCCGAAGTGCTTTTCGGCGCCCGTGCCTGACCCCTGCCGGGTGAGATCCCTAGTTCCCTAGGAAAGGCCCAGCAAAGACCGGTCTAGCAACGAGGGCGTCGGTTTTGTTTGGCGCTCCCAACAGTGGGAGTCTTCCCCGGCTCACACAGCGTGAACCAGGTCTAGCCAGTAGCGCTGCGGGTTGCAGAGCGTTGTAGTGTGTGTCGGGCGACTTGAGTTGTGTGTGCGTCGTCGCTCGTGTGGTACTTATTGGGTTTTTCTGCGAATGTAGGGTCATGTAAGTGTGGGCTGCGCGCGCGGCGCCTATGTTAACCTAGGTCGCTTTGCGTGTACCAGGGATCGCAGAAGTCGCATTAGATCCCGTGGTCCCCGATGCAAGTGTGAGACGGAACACCGGGGTGGTTTTAGTCAGTAAGAGTCTGACAGACCTCCATGAGGATTTCCCTTGTAATAAAAAAAAAAGGTCGCTTTGCGCGAGGCTGGCGTCGAGTAGCGAGTGTGGAGTTCTATTAGCCGCGTGTATACTGAGAGTGACTTACCCAGAAAGGCCAATCCGGTTGTTTGCGATGGTGTCGCGCGGGAAGCGCTTGTAGTCAGGAGGGCGCGCGTGCCATAGTGCTATGTCTCTGATGTGGTGCAGTTCGGAGACGTTGTCACGCGCGAACATCCTCTGCGTCAGGTTGGTGCAGAAGTCTTCGATGCTCTCGACACGCAGGTCCCTGTGGATTGCAGAGAACCGAGGAGCTTTGGTTATTTGACGCTGCACGGTGTTTTGCTGCGTCTGGACCTTCTTCTTGTGCGTCTCGGCCGTGAGGGCGAGCCAAGCTGGGGCAGCGTAGGTGAGTTGCGGTTGCACGTAGGTATAGTAGATCCCCAGCTTGACTCGCAATGGGAGGCGTGACGAGAGCACCGGGCGGAGCAGGTGTTGTGTTACCTTTACGCGCGCGACGGTGTTGCAGACGTGTAGGCCCATGGAGAGCTGGCTGTCGAGTGTGACCCCCAGGTACATGGCGGTCTTGGTCCACTTGACCTCGGTCCCCATGAGCTTAAGGCTCGGTGGGTGCATACGACCGCGTGCCGTAACTATGATTGCCTGCGTCTTACCTGCATTCACCGACCTCCCCGACTGGCTCAGCAAATGGAGACTCCATTTGCTGAGCCAGTTGGGGAGGTCATCCAGGGCGCGCTGCATCTTGATGGTCGCGTGGTTAGCCGACAGTGAGGTGGTGATGTACGCGGCACTTGGCCCGGGGAGACGAAAATTGGGTCTTCATCAGGAGCTACCGGCCGGCGTCTTGTATATTTCGGCCCGGCCAGCCGCCATGTATCGAAGCGCCCCGTCACTGTTGTGACTGTCATTAAGATTCTCTAATTTATAACAAAATATAATATTTACTTTAAAATCGGCATACGGTTTGACAGTTCGACAGGTTACCCTAATAAATAACAAAAGATCTTATTTCTTTAAAATTGTAAAACAATATTGAACCCCTTAGAAATCCCATCTCACGATGGGAAACATGTTGGCGAATTCTAAGAATTTAAATCAAAGCAGGGATTGTCAACATGCGGTTCTCAAAGTTAGTGGGATCAAGCGTGCTCTTTCATGAATATAATGAAAGTACACGACAACTAGTCAATAGAAATCTAGAGTCATGCTTGAAACTTAAAACAACAACTTACGACCCATTCGAAAGGCATGCAAGGCCAATGCTCCCATCGATGTAACCATCTATTGTCCTATAACTGTAGTTATACTATTGGATTGATAGTTTTAATATTCAAGCAGATAGCTAAAATACTTTAATAGGTTTTGTGCTAAGAACATAATAGTATGGTTTTATAATACAATATATATAAATTGTAACTTTTGATTGTTCCGTCCTAAAAGGTTGATATTCTCTGAACACTCGCACATGTTTGTCATAAAACCTACTCAGGCAATTTAAACGGACCCTTTTAAATCATTGAGAATTTGTACACCTAAAGAGCCATAGACCTATTCTGCGAAAACATGTGGCACCATTAATCGTGGTGTTTTTAGGATTTGGGAGACGGATATTTTAAGACAAGTCGAGGCAGTTGATTTTGAATCACGGAATGAAGGCTAAGGACGTGAGAGTCCAGGCTAGTTAAGCTAGGAGACTTGATGAATACCAAGTTATAGTCCGTAGGCTGTCGTAAGAGACCGAGCATTATTTATTAAGTTGTTAGTGGGTTTAAGACCACGTTAGGTAGGGCCGACGTAGTCTAAGCTAGGCAGTGAGTTTTGGAGCGCTTTGGGAGACGGTCGAGACGACGAATCGAAGCCCGAAGCTAGGCTGGTAATGCTTGCAGTATTTTGTAATCTAATCCTCTCTAAGGAGTTACTTGGTAGAATAAGTGTCAACTTTAATTAACTTTTATCTTTAGTAGTAGTATGTCCATTATTCATACTACATAGTTAATTTACATTGTATTTATAGGTAACAGTAAGGTGATATCGCTGACGAACTATTAATGATCGTTTATACCAGAATGGCGAAATAACTCTTATATAGTATCATGTTTTATAACTAATGTTATATTCTCGTGTATTACCTATCCATGACCTAATCCATACCTTGGCAGATTAATCACTTGCATTTGGCTCTAGGGAAATGGCAAAATCCTTCCACCATACTTGACACTGAGCACTAACGCTCGAGACTATTGAAGATTGTTGACCTTGAGTTGACGCACCACATTTGGAAGGCAGAACCATAGATACTCACAGCTCATTTATAAAAGGAACTAGGCTATAAAGCCAATGTATAATTGTATTATAAAACCAAACATTAGTGATGATTTCTGTATCCAAAAAGGTCTTGCCACAGAATATTTTGCGAGAGGTTTGCTGACGCATATTTCCAGGAAGCGGGGGTAGGCTTAGCCAAGTACCCCAAACTGAATTGATAGTCGTTCTAAGAACGCTAGGGACCGTGTCTCATTAAAACCCCACCCAGCTGTTTGTAGGCCTATTACTGACCATCGAGGTAAAATAAATAAACAGTTAATTACTAATAACAATAACAAAACCATGATCAGCAAGACGACCAGTCACCACAAGCAGCACCCGTTCACGAGCTTAACGCAAAGATCAGCCATTACCCCCCTCGCCATATTTGAGGGAAGGAGGCAACCCGACCCCCGACGCTACCGCAAGCAGTGACATCTAAGGGAGCATGACGAACTTGCTGCCAGTTTTTCAGGAAAAAAAATAAAAAATATGATCAGTTTGTCGAGGTCGCTAGCTAACCACATATTGCGATACAACTCATGAAAATCATTCTAATGAGTAGTTAATGTCAACAAAAAATTAATAAAATTAAAATAAATTGACATATAAAGTCAAATAAAATGAACAATTTACCTAAGCTTATATAACCTGTCAGTAGGTAGGCTAATTCTGGAGAAAGAACATAAACATTGTCTTGAGCCAATCACAGCGACCAACTATTCTTATCATTTAAGTAGTCGTTGATAGAATAGTATGCCTTTGAACAAAGGTTGGATTTTACTTTAGATTTTACACGCTATTGGAACGCAAAGCCGCTAATAGCCGCACCTCATCCTCTAAATTGGGAAGATTAAAGAAATATGAGGTGACGAACTACCGCTTCGGCGTTCACCAGATACGATCGTGATGTATTCTGCTAGAAACTGAGTCTACGGTGCGCTTGTGCTAGTCTAGTGTTAACTTAGTAAAAGGGGGTTCGGCCGCCGTAAGGGAGTCTTTCTCATTAGTATGCAATTATAACTAAACTAAACTTATCTTCCTCAATAACAGATGGACTTCGCAGTACTCTGTCTATTTATATTGTGATTAGGGAGCGTGTTCCGTTAGAATCGTATTAGTTCCTCAGAGGTTCTATGCGTTAGGTTTAACGGATCA
This sequence comes from Xanthia togata, assembly GCA_963853775.1. Classification (NCBI taxonomy): domain Eukaryota; kingdom Metazoa; phylum Arthropoda; class Insecta; order Lepidoptera; family Noctuidae; genus Xanthia; species Xanthia togata. The sequence continues at coordinate 1,692,696 of OY970814.1, forward strand.
CGCACAATGAGGCAAACGTTATCAAACGGTTCCCGGTCTCACTGAAGTGGGTATATCGTAAACAGACAACTTAACGTAACTATAAATAATCATTGAAGCGCAAGCGTAACGATCCCTTCACCTCTTCACCTTAATAAGAATGTATGGACATTGGTACAAAGAAAGCGGAATAAAAATAAATTCATTGGCAAGAAAGGGACTGCTGATGTTACATCGGAATGTAAGTTCAAGGCTGCAAATATAAACATACCATTTTACATATATAATCTAAGCAAGGATAGCCCCTCGACTGTATGTAAAACGGGGTTTAATGTAAGATTAGAAAAAATAAAAATGAAATTAAAAAAGGATTATGGGGCGTATAAATTCATAATTCCTAAGGATAAATTGTCTATTTTTATGGATGAAAATTTGTGGCCGAGTGGAATATCCTTCCGCAGATATGTTACGTTCCACAAAATGTTGAATAAGGGTGATAATCACCAATCGAGTGCTATGAATGAACAAAAATAATGGATTTGGACACTAAGGACAAGGACACCTCAACTAAACTAATTAGTTTCAACTGTAAGTCTTTTAAAAGATCTTTTGAATGTGTCAAAATGTTAAGCAGTGATGCTGATGTGATAGGACATCAAGAGAAGTGGTTACAACCTAGTGAAATACCGTGCTTAGGGGAAATAAACAAAGACTTCAGTTTCTTTGGCAAGTCTGCGATGGATACTGGTATAAGATATTTCATTCAGTGACTGTGATTCCATGCAGTAGTGATTGCGTTGTTGCTATTAAGGTTCTAGTGTTGGATCGCTCTAGCTTGATTTTTAATGTATATATGCCAACTGGGTCTCCCGAAAATCTATTAGAGTTTGTGGACTGTTTAAGTGAAATAGCGGCCATAGTAGAAAGTAGTGATATTGAACATATTTACATATTAGGGGATTTTAATGCACACCCTGGTGAACTCTTTGGAAAGGAAATGTAAAATTTTTGTTCAGAAAAAATTGGTTATGTGCTGATTTAATTAAGCTGGGGGTTGATTCATAAACCTTTGTGATGCTCATGGTAGCCGTCGATGGCTAGATCATTGTTTGGTAACTGAGGCCGCGTTGAAGTCTGTAACATCCGTTAGGGTTCATTATGATATTTACTGGTCAGATCACTTCCCTTTGGAGGTGCAATGTAATATGATGAGGGCCAGGCCAAAGTTGACTCCACTACATGAGTTTCAAATAAATAAAGTTACGTGAGGTGAACGTAATATAGGTCAGATCGAATTGTATACCAAAGAATGTAATTCTAAATTAAGGCAAATTTATTTTCCTAGTAAATTATGTGAATGTTGTGATAGTATGTGTAATGATCTAGAACATAGGGAAGTAATAGATATTTTTTATAAAATAATTATTTTAACGTTGCGGGAGGCTGCTGTGTCCACATATGCTAGTCACTGTAAAGGGGGGGTCGGAAAAGGTCGACCTATCCTGGGGTGGAATAAGCATGTGAGAGACGCTCACTGGAGTTCTAGGCAATTGTTTACAAATTGGGTATGGCATGGGAGACCACGCATGGGATATATTTATAATGATATGGTTGAGTCCCGAAAGATTTCCAAACAAAAACTAAAGTTTTGTCAAAATAAGCAAGACCAAATCAAAATGGATATATTGGCTTCCGAACACAAAAAGAAAGACTTTCGCGGAAACACACCAAAAAATTAAACCCCAAGCCTAGCACTCCGGTAAGTGTTGATGGTGTAAGCACGCCCGGGGAGATCGCAAACTTATTTAGGGAACATTTTTAAATTACAACTACCTATAAAATCGGATGTTAATGGTGTCATTGCTGGGGCTGTTGTGTCGGAGGTGCCAGCTCGCATTACGGCTAAGCAGATAAGTTTACTTATAAAAAATATGAGACGAGGCAAATAGCCGGGACATGACAGCCTTAGCATAGAACATTTTGTACATCGCACCGACCGCATCTGCCCCGACTGCTAGCGTTATTGTTTACGTTCTGTATCCGACACTCCTACCTACCTGCCGAGTTGGTGAGAACTGTGGTTGTACCAATATTGAAAAATAAAACTGGTGACGTCAGTGATAAGGCTAATTACAGACCGATATCACTAGCGACTATTACGGCTAAAGTACTTGACGGTGTGTTTGAGAAACAACTTAGTAGACATCTTAATATACACGATGCTCAGTTTGGTTTTAGGCCGCAATTATCAACTGAGTGTGCTATTTTGTCCCTCAAGCATACTGTCGGGTACTATACGGAGAGAAGTACGCCGGTATATGCGGCGTTTTTAGACCTTTCCAAGGCTTTTGACCTGGTTAGGTATGACATATTGTGGTGTAAGATGCGCGAAGCTGGAGTGCCTGACGCCATTACAAATATGTTTCAGTATTGGTATGGCCACCAAACCAATCATGTTGGATGGGCCAACGAGCTGTCTGATGAGTACAGGTTGGAATGCGGGGTGATACAGGGTGGATTGACCTCGCCAGCGCTTTTCAATCTGTATGTAAACCAGCTGATTGTCAAGCTCAGTAGCACACAAGTTGGCTGTTCTATTGACGGGCTGTGTGTTAACAGTATTAGTTACGCGGACGGCATGGTGCTGCTGAGTCCGTCAATTAGCGCACTCAGGAGGTTGTTGGCGATCTGTGAGACTTATGCAGAAGCGCATGGACTTGTTTATAACGTACAGAAAAGCAAACTACTAGTGTTTAGGGTAAAACATAAAAAACCAGCACATATCTAGGTTATGTTAAAAGGTGTGGCTCTTGAAAGGGTGCTAGATTTTAAATACTTAGGGCACATAGTTACTGAGGACTTGAAATATGATGCTGACATCGAAAGAGAACGGAGGGCGTTGGCTGTCCGATGCAATATGTTGGCCCGCAAGTTTGCACGTTGTACACAAGAAGTAAAAGTTACTCTTTTTAAGGCTTTTTGCCAATCGTTGTACACGTGCACTCTGTGGGTTCGATATACGCAAAAGGCATACAACGCCCTCAGAGTGCAATATAATAATGCCTTCAGAATGTTGTTGGGGCTTCCACGCTACTGCAGTACATCTGGAATGTTTCCCGAAGCACATACTGATGGTTTCAATACCATCTTAAGAAAAAGGATTGTGTCCATGATGCGCAGAGTGCGTGGGAGCGTCAACGGCATTCTGAAGGTGTTGCACCATTATGGCGCATTGGGTGCATGTACATGTGCTATTTTAACGGTGCGTCTGGTGAGTGCAACAGATTTATGAATTAAAATTTTATATATCTACATTTGTTACTAACATAGTTTATAAGTAGTGTGTATTACTAACAACATGAACGGAAAGGTCTGAAATTAAATATTTTTATTTTATTTTATTTTTATTTTTATCAAAGCTGTATTGCAGATATTGGTGCTCAACTGCGAGAGGAGGAGACATTAGCGTTCCAACATTTATTTTATAATACTAAATTATATATATCATATATTGTTGCGTACCCTCTTATCTTCTTAGCTTCATATTGTATTAATATTATAATACTTATGTTTAATAACTGTGGATTCCTAATATTAACTTCACCTTGTTCCCCTCCCTGTTCCTTAGCTTCCTAAGTCGGGACAGGGTAGTTTAAATTATGGGAATTCTTATCTTTCTTACGACGGTGAAAGAGTGTCCAGTCCGCAAATGAGCTCTACAGTGCCGTACGGGGCGGGGTGCGGCACTTCCCCCAAAGGGGGAACCGACCCAAACACTGATATTAACATAATTAGGAAAAACTAAAATTTAGGTACTGTCACACTGTTTAGAAACGGGCGCACCGGGGCTGGGGTGTTCTTTAGACGTCGGCAGGTCCTATGTACCGACGTCCAGTTGCTGTCAGCGGAGCGGATGTAGTTCTCCCAGCCCTCGTTGGTGTGTGCCTGTAGTTCAGCCTTCACCTTGTCCGTGAGCCGGTTGAGCTGGTTTTTCATGGTGGGGCATCGAGATTGTTGCCACTGCTTACGCAAACGGCTTTTGTCGGCTATCATGTTTTCTATATGCGCGGGGAGCTTATTATAGCGGCCCTGAGGTGCGGCTGAAGTGCATTTCACCGTCTCCAACGCGCTCTGCATGCAAGCAGTGAGCCCCTCAGCCAGCTCGTTCACTTCTGTGACGTTGATGACAGGCCGAGTAGGTGTAGTGGTTTCCATCCTATCCTTGAAAATGTCCCAGTCCGTGCGTCGGCGTGGCGCTAGATGGGCAACTCGTGTCGTGTGGCCAGATAGGCGAAAGAGCACGGGCTGATGGTCAGTTCGTAGCTCATCGTCTAGTACGTCCTGCGCGATCTGGCAGTTTAGGCCTCTGTGGACGACTACGTCCAGTACATCGGGTATGTGAGCGGGGTTGTCCGGGTAATGCGTGGGCGCTTCTGGCCTGGACACGTCGTATCTTCGAGCCTCTGCGTCGGAGCCGTCTACCCGCAATGTTGGAGGTTCCGCTGTTCCACGCCGAGTGCTTACAGTTTAGGTCGCCGGCTATGATGGTATGGTTCGGCGATGACAGTAGCGTGTGTATTTCGGCGGCTATGTGTTGATATTGATCCGATGGTGGTCGGTAGGCTACATACACGCACACGCACACGCCGGCGACATGGAGTTGTCTACCCAGCGCAGTTATGCTTCTGAGTGACGGGGGTGGTAGCTCTTGGTGGATGACTCTGCGCCTCACCAGTACTGCCAGACCACGGTAGTATCTGTTGTTGTCAGCCAGTTGCCCATCCATCCTATAGGTGACGTAGCCTGGGAAGTGAATTTTGTCTGCGGGTCCCAGGAACGTCTTGCGCTTATGCGCCACGTCAATATCCTTGTACATATCATCCTCACCGGCTTATCCTGCATTTCTGATTAGTAGGACAATCTCTGTAATTCCGGTGAGGACGATGTATGCCCAAGTGTTAATGTCGGATAGTCTTATATATGTCGTTCGCGCGGTAAACTAATTGCGCGATGCAGGATTTCTGTGACGTCATATCTTTGATGCGTAGTTCGTACGTGGCGGTGTGACAACTTCAATCAAAATTCAACCAGTGATCCTACTGCAACATCTCATTTAATTCTCTTGCTTTTTCACTCGGTGTATGAATCCTCCACATTTGACCCTGGTTCTTGGGAATACCATAATTTAAGTGTGTACGTGCCGTGCCTCGGAAAGCACGCTAACCCGTTGGTCCCGGCGGTGATTCATAGATCTTTTTCGGTCGTTACGGGTAGTCAGAAACCCGAAAGTCTGACAACCAGTTTACCACTCACTGGGTATCGTGTTACACAGTAACCGGGTTGTGGAGGTCAGCTAGGCAGTTGCTCCATGTAAAATACTATCCGGTTAGACTGGAAGCCGACCCCAACATTGTTGGAAAAAGGCCAGGCAGTTTTTTACCGCCGAGATGAGATTACGACTAGATATATGAAGGAGTTTGTTTCAGAACTCTTACTTCCCCTGTTAAATGCAAAATTCTCACATCTTACACAAAAACATGAGTACGGTACCTAATTTATTCTTCATATTGTATACCATATCATTTTTAGTTCCTAATTTGATCCCTGTGATGAAAAAACATTGTTATTTTAGAACAGACAGCAAAAAAATAGTCGCCCTACTTTTATTTACTTGATATAATCCTTTTCGCCTACGGTTTACGGTTGCTTAGACTTACCTAAACCTAAGTTAAGAATAATGTGCTAACTATCAAATTAATCTGCCTTGGCTTTTCCCAACTATTGGGGTCAGCTTCCAGTCTAACTGGATGCAGTTGAATTCCAGTATTTGAGCCATTCCAAGAAAAATTGACCCAAAGGAAAAAGTACTGTCACAAACATTTACAAGATATTTTTACTCTCTATTAAATGCAGTTTTTTTTATGTACTGTTTAGTTCTCTAGCTTTAAAATATAACGTATAAGGGGGTCAATTGCTGCTGATATATCCGATTACAAATTAAAAATAAGAAGCAAAACAGGCAATTTTAGCGTGTCACACCTCCTGTCGCTAACTTTAACTAGCCGATGTTCATGGTTTTTTAAGACACACCTAATTTTTGTGAGGTTTTAATGAATACAAATTCTTTTCTAATCATACAATTATTTTATAAACCAATCTTATTGTATTAGTTATAATAAAATTCTTAAAATAATGCCAATCAAATTAGCTCCAAGGTGGACATTCCACTTTAGTCACTACTGTTTTATTTGCCCTGAATAATACAAAACTACCAAAACTAGTTATTTTATTTTCATAGGCGTACGAACTACAGTCAGTCAAATAAGAAGTCCACTATTAGTCACAGTTATAACGTGATACTGGGAAGTTCTTAAAACATTCTTTCATTTGCGAATTATATACTATTACATACATATTGCGTATTTAATGAAATAATGATTCCCTCTAAAAGAACAAAGAATACTGATTTTGTCATCATTGTTACTAGTAAAGCGGGAGTTCTTCACGTCTGTTTAGTGTCGTGAAAAATTTTAGTGGCATTTTAAAATTGTTCTTTTTGTCCAGCTTAGTCGGGTCAATTTTCCTCGTTTTTTCTTTTTTTGCTAATTTAATATGGAGCGACTGCCTATCTGACCTCCACAACCCAGTTAGTGCGGTAACACGATACCCCTTCGTAAGACTAGTTTTCAGACTTTTGGGCTTCTGACAACCCGTAACGACTGTTCAAACATCTATGAATGACAGCCGGGACCAACGGCTTACCGTGCTTTCCGTCGAGGACGGGGTCTCGATATGTAATGGACCCATCCACAAACCGACCGCGACAAACGCAGCTTCACCTTCAATAGACTTGTGCGGCTGTTATAATTTAGCCACGAGCACTGAACCCCGTGCTAGATGTATTAGTAACATAAATGGTAAGTTTGTATTTGTGTAAAGGATGTGTTCGACTTTTGTTGTCAACCGTACCTCCCCTGACATAAAACAGGATACTTTTATATCACAAACGGATTTGCCGACCAAATTGAAAAAGGTAGCGTCGGGAGAAAATAATTAGGAATCTCTATGTTTACATTTATATACCTGTGTTTTAACTTTTGGAAGCACATTTTTATTAATGTCATGTTTTATTTTAATTATTTTCCTTTTTGAAGTCGGATACTGCTTTGTAAAATTGCCCATCTCCGTTATTTTTTGGGACGGTACATAAAAAAATATGATATCGTTATTATGAAAGGGAAGTTTTTCAAAGCCAGAGGAGAGGATGGTCGCAAAGTTTTAATTATGTCAAAACTTTCTTACTTTTGTACCATCGTTAACTGTTATCATCAATATCAATCACCTGTAAACACCAATGGACGTCTTTATACCTAGACATAGCATAACATCACGCATGCATTCCCCAAAGGGCTAAGCAGAAAAGTAAAGTTAGGTTAGGTTAAATACTATTTATAGATAGTGCAATCCACGACGACGCGCCCCACTCCGCTCCGCACAGTACAGTACAGTAATAGCGGAGTGGGGCGCGTCGCCGTGGATTGCACTATCTGTAATTGGGGGCCACCACAAAAAAAATCTCAATAAAAAAAAAGTAGACCTGGGGTTCAAAACCCCTCGTTCGAAAGAATACCCACCTTTTCACCTCACCGCTGTTGGGTAACTAAAAATCAGCAAAATCAGAGGAATCGCTGATATATTACCAACCTGTTAAAGCTGGCGCAGACCCCGGCCAGCCGCACCGCATTGGAAAATAGAAAATATTTTTTTTGTTCAGGTAATACAGTAAGCAAGTTCACGGGATAACACCAAGTTGAGACGACATGACTTGAGCTTAAAATATTACCTGCAGCTTGGATACAATATTATTTGCCAGTGAGCCCCAAACTAGAGTTAGTCTGTATCTTGGGGCTCGGGATACGAATTCCAGAGGCAAAATTTAAAATTCAAGTCATTTATTCAAACTAAGCTGAGAATCAGCACTTTTCGAACGTCAAATTTACATAAGACAGTCCCCCAAAACGCACACCCTTCACCACTTCTTAGTGCTTTAGCTGGGAAGAAGAAGTGGCGCAATAAACTCCCCAGCAGCACAGCTGTCTGTTCAATTAGAAAAAAATGATTCTATACGGGTTGTTAAAGTAATTGCGTACCATAGCTTAGGGGTAGGTTCAAAATCGATAAAGGAAGTAAAAAAAAAAAAAAGGTCAACCTATATTAGCACCTACTAACTTAAAATAGTAATAGTTTAGAATTAAAATTATTTTATTTGTTTAAATGCTGATTAGGTACAGCATTTGATAATTTTTGTAGGTAAGTAATTATACTTACCTCTATCGAACGCGTTGTCATGTTGTCCTTCACTTCTCGGGTCCGAATACTAAGGGCCGGCGCATTATTTGCTAATGAAAACGGCTCGCGACAAATGGCGCAAAATGTACACCCCTTTTTTTATTTTTTTGTGGGTGGGAAATCGTCAAATGACGTCTCCCGCTCTGGGTGGAGCGGTAGGGCGTGTCAGACTCTTACTGACTAAAACCCACCCGTGTTTCTTCTGTTGCCTGTGCAATGCCTGGGGGCCACGGTATCCCTTTCGGAGTTTTCCGCAACCCCGGCAGGCAATGGTCTCATCGGACCCCTTCACTCGCTGACACTCTTTGAGGCGCGCGAGGAACACAACGCGCCGTCGACCCGGGCTTGGTCCTTACCGGACGGCGAGCTACCCATTGCTCACCGTCCGCAAGCCCGCGCCTACGGTGGCCGGGAATCAGCGATTGATTCCCGACTCCCATGCCCTCTCGCTCCGTACCATGGCCTGGACCAGGGCCGGATGCGAGAGATCCCCGCCACCGATCGCCTCCACGAGGACACGGCGGTGCTCTGCCCAAGCCGGGCATACCTCCACCGTGTGCTCCACCGTGTCCTCCGGGCGATCCACGCAGTGATGACACTCGGGCGTTTCCTCCCGCCTTATCTGAAACAAGTACCTCCCGAAACAGCCCTGTCCGGTGAGGACCTGCGTTAGGCGGAAGGTGAGGACGCCGTGGTGCATCTCCAGCCACTCTTCAAAGAGGGGACTTATCGCCGCAATAGTGGCGTGCCCAGCACTGGGTTGCGACAATCGCACTCTCCATGACGCCATGAGATCCCGTCGGAGCTCTGTCCGCTGTGCCGCGATTTCTCGCGGCATCGGAGTCAAGCCCCAGCGTTTCGCCTTCTCGCGCCACTCCCAAATATGCGCGAGGACTTTTGCCTCCAGATCTCATGGCGGCAATCCGGCGGGCAGGCCGCCGCCTCAACGAACACGCCCACACCGGTGCCCCGTACAGGGCCATGGACCGCACGATCCCCGCGTATAGCCTCCGGCAGGAGGCGTTAGGACCCCCTAGATTGGGCAGGAGCCGCTTCAAGGCAGCCCTGGCCCGGTCCAGTCTGAGAGCCAGACGTCGGAAATGCTCCACGAAGTTCCACCGACTGTCGAGGACGAGTCTCAAGTACTTCATCGTCGACTCGACGCCGATGTGAACCCCTCCTACCGTTATTTGGGAACCCGACGGTGGCGCATTCCGAGGACCATGAAAACACATGGCCTCGGACTTGTGCAAGGCCACCTCGAGTCCCAACAGCCGGATTCTGGCCACGATTGTCGCAACCCCGTGTGTCGCTAGTTCGGCCGCCGCCTGGTGCGACCTCCCCTGCGCCAGGACCAACGTGTCGTCAGCGTAACAAACGACGCTGACGCCATTGGGGAGGTCGGCGCGCAGCACCCAGTCGTATCCGATGTCCCACAGATGCGGCCCCAGGACCGATCCCTGTGGGACGCCGCACGACATCTCTCGCCGGTTCCACTCTCCCTGGTGACCGGGGTAGATGATGGCCCTGTCTGCCAGATAGGCCTCGACCACACGACAGAGGTAGGTCGGCATCCGGTGATACCGGAGTGCCTCCCTGATGCAACTCCAGGGCAGGGTATTGAAGGCGTTGGCGATGTCTAGAGACACCGCCAAGACGACCCCACCCCAAGCCACCGCATCCCCCGTCGTGAGGGCTCGCACGCGCATGATGGCGTCCACCGTGGAGCGCCCCCTGCGGAAACCAAACTGGCTCTCCGCCAAATCCGGCCCCACCCGCACCAGCCGCCCGACGAGGCGGTCTGCAATGACTCTTTCAAAGAGCTTGTCCACCTCGTCGAGCAGCAGTATGGGCCGGTAAGCGGACGGAGAGTCCGCAGGGCGCCCCGGCTTCTTGATGAGGACCAGTTTCCCCGTCTTCCAACGAAGCGGGAACTGGCCCCTCTCCAAGCATGCGCTTAGGAGCCCCCTTAGTCGAGGCCCGAGAGCCTTTGAGGCCAGGACCCAGGCTTACCCAGGTAAGCCATCGGGTCCTAGGGCGGTATTTCTGGCATTCAGACAACGTACCACCACCCTCACCTCTACCTCGGTCACCTCCAGAGCACCGTCGTCATCGTCGGGGGTGTGGTCCGCATCAGGCACCGCAGTAGGCGGAGCCATGGGCGGGGAGGCGTGTTCCCCTCTCGAAGGGAACAGAGCGCTCATCACGTCCCCCACAAGCTGCGGCCGGAGACTCTGCGTCAGCGGGGGAGCCCATGGGCGGAGTTTCTCCCGCACCATTTTATATGGGCGTCCCCACGGGTCTCTGTTCAGAGTCTCCAGCGACTCCTCGCGGGCCAGTGCCCTGGCCCGCAGGATTTCCGCTTGGAGGGCGGTCTTCGCCGCTCTCTACCCCTCGTACAGCTCCGCCTGAATGGCTTCCGTATCCGGAGGTCGAACACGGAGCCTACGGTGCCTAGTGTACCGGCGTCTCGCAGTAACGCACGCATTGCGCAGTGTCATCAGCTGTCGCGACCACCAGTACACCTGGCGCGAAGCACGTCCGGGCTGGACCCGGGGCATTGCCACGTCGCATATCTCGGACATGGCCTCCCGGAACCACTCCGCCTCGTCATTGATGTCAGCAAGCCTGTCCGGTGATGACACCCAGGCCTGCACGATCGAGGCTTCCAGGAGGAAATCCCAGTCCAGCTGCTTCAGCGCCCATCGCGGACCACTCGGGGCCTGTCGGACCGGCGCGCTCGAGGTCTGGGCGGAGACGTCAAACCGGATGTACCGGTGATCGGAATACGTCTCCACCCCCTCCATGACGGGCCAGTCAATGACACGCGGCGACAGAGCGGGGCTGGCGAACGAGATGTCCACCACTGATTCACCCCGCATCCGCACACACGTGGGGACAGAACCCCGATTAAGGACGACCAGGCCTGTCTCCAGCGCCCAGTCCTCCACCATCCTGCCCCGTGTGTCCGTATACCGGGAACCCCAAGCCACATTCTTGGCATTGAAGTCCCCGAGGTCGAGCACGGGGAGAAAATGCTAACGTAACGCTACGATGGTACGCAATTACCATTCCAATTTTCATCAGTTTGATTCGCGTTTGATAGTAGGTAAGTAATTATAGCATTTAAACAAATAAAATAATTTTAATTCTAAACGACTGCTATTTTAAGTTAGTAGGTGCTAATATAGGTTATCTTTTTTTTTTTTGCTTCCTTTATCGATACTGAACCTACCCCTAAGCTATGGCACGCAATTACTTTAACACCCTGTATAATAGTATGCAAAATTATTTACATTACGCAAAACATTAATTTATATTATAAATGTATAGCCATATGCAGTGTGGCGGAGAATAGAGAGCTGATGTGTAATGTATGTGTGATACGAGTATGTGTGTGGTGTCTTTTTAGGCGTGTGTGTGGTGTGTGAGTGGGTGAAAGTGCGCGTGTATGTATCCATTGTGCTTCGTTTGATTCGGTGTCAGATCAGTCAGGGTCTTTATATTAATTGTTCCAAGCCATCATCATCAACATTTTCTATTTACATTTTTTTTTGACAAAACATGATGGGCGGCGTTAGTTCCGATTTTGACCACCACAAGGTTCTTGTACCGTTGTATCTACATATTTGATTATGCCGCGGCCGCTTTATCGAATCATACCGAGACGAACAAGTGTGTAGCACCCCTTAAGTCAACATGAACAGTATACACTGTACTATTAAATTAACGTTTGATCAATTAAGCAAAACGCGCATTATACTAATCAAATATTTGTGTTGGGAATTGTGGGTAGGTGTGTTTGCGTGCCTACCTACGTGTCGACTGGGCAACATTCAGATGGGATGGCTGATAACACATCTGGTTAATGATAAGACTGTGTACAGTCGAACGTTCATCAGTGGTAAACACTTTGACCTTGAGCTGGCCTATCGTAGTACGGATTTTCAAAAGAATAAGAGGCCAGTTTATACTGGTTCCATTGCTAGAGGTTGGTCAAGTATATGCTGCTGGGGAGTTTTTTGCGCCACTTCTTCTTCCCAGCTAAAACACTAGGAAGTGGTGAAGGGTGGACGTTTTGGGCGACTGTCTTTTGTAACTTTGACGTTCGAAAAGCGCTGATTCTCAGCCTAGTTTGAATAAATGACTTTTGAATTTAGAATATGTAGTACTTTAGTAATTATTTAATTAAGCTGCAATATTTCATTTTCTTTGTAAGAACAAGAATTGACTACGTCGTTTGTCTAGTGGTTCGATTTCCGGGTCGGTGGTCGGTCGGTCGATTGGTCGGTCGGTGTTATTGGGTTTTTCCATTTGGAATTTCTCAGTAGATGCCCGAAGTCCGGATTTCTGTCCGGTTGATGGCAATAGGCTCGCCCCCTATTACATGGGACTCAAACATAACACTGGCGAAATGTGAGTGTACTAATAGGTACACCTCTGCCTAACCCTTCGGGGATTACAGGCGTGATGTTATGTTATGTAACAATAATAACTTAGTTTAAATTGACCAAAAACAAAAGTCAGGGGATTATTTACTTCCGAATACACCACAACTTCACGTCTCCATTATATTATAAAAAATGCCCATAGAATACATAGTTACGTGAGCGAAACCACGGTCACTGCTAGTAAAAAACACTGGGCAGTTGTTTTCCACATAAAAAGAGGGAGAAGAAAAGTGGGCACATAACAATAGCTGCCTAGGTACTTTAGTCAACAGATTTAGATGTTCTTTTAATCCTGAAAGAAGCCCAAATTAATCTGTACAGCTCCAAAAGGCCTTTTTAATTCATTCTCCAAATTTATGTCCTCCTTCAATTACACCAACCGTCCCTTTTTGACAAAAAAACTAAAATTTTCTTTCCATCAGCTAAATCAACAAGTCACGAAGCAAAAGTAAAACAATAGGGCCCCGACTCCACCCGTTCTCGTCAACACCAAATTTCTAAGCGAAAGGGAGGATTCTTGAGGGTATTTGCACAAAAATAGCACTGAAAATAATTTCACTTATTGTTTCAGAGGAGGTAGTACTTGGGCAAAGAGTAGATGGAGGTATGTGGGTTGGTTAGGAAGGATTTGTGCCTAATTTTATATGAGCTCTTAAAGGAATGAGGTAGTTATAATGACTGGAATATGAGTTATAAAATGTATAGCGCCGCAGATTTAAATCACCGCGGTGAAAAGGGTTCCTAAGTTCATTACGGGTGCATTTACGTATGTGGCGACATGTCAAAACAAAAAAAGTTCTGTGCTTAATATAACTTAAATATCAAGAACTACACATAAACCTTCCGGAATACATTCTCTAAATGATGGTGAAAACCGCATCAAAATCAATTTTGTACATAGTTCTGAAGAACTGAGCGGTCACTCAAACAGACACGGAAAAAACTATGCGGTCACTCAAAGAGATACGGAAAGAATTGTGCGGTCACTCAAACAGACACGGAATGAACTGTGCAGTCACTCAAACAGACACGGAATGAACTGTGCGGTCACTCAAACAGACACGGAAAGAACTGTGCGGTCACTCAAAGAGATACGGAAAGAATTGTGCGGTCACTCAAACTGACACGCAAATAACTGTGCGGTCACTCAAACAGACACGGAAAGAACTGTGCGGTCACTCAAAGAGATACGGAAAGAATTGTGCGGTCACTCAAACAGACACGGAATGAACTGTGCGGTCACTCAAACAGACACGGAAAGAACTGTGCGGTCACTCAAAGAGACACGGAAAGAACTGTGCGGTCACTCAAAGAGACACGGAAAGAACTGTGCGGTCACTCAAACTGACACGCAAATAACTGTGCGGTCACTCAATCAGACACGGAAAGCGACTTTGTTTTATCCTATGTAATGAAGCTTTTACCCGTGGTTTCACTTTCGTGGTCTGTCACAGGGACCATGATTATTGTATTTTACCGGAAAAATAACCAGGCTACCAAAACTTAAGAGTCTAATACCTCGAATTGCTTAGCATGAGCCTCCGCTATATCGAAAATACTGCAGCATAATGAGGATTAATGTGTTTATTCTGAAAGTGGGCAACGTCGCAAACATAATATGTCAAATATTTCGCTGTTTTGATTAATTTGGCAATATTACTGTATGGAAATATGAAATGTAGCTAACTAACGAACTAGAATATTAATTATTAATATTCTAGTTCACAAGAATTGCAAATATAATACTGAATTTTATGTTGTAACCGTTTTAGGTGTAAAAAAGGCATTTGGAAAGTTTTCAAATACTTGTTTTACATCTAAAACGATTGCATTTCATAATCAATATAGTTCACTAGTTAGCCACATGTCATACACACAGTAATATTGCCAAATTAAACAAAACAGCTAAATACACTCGCAGACAAAGAAAACGGGTCAGTACGAAAAAGTGAAATTACTCTTAAAATAATAGATGAATAAACTGTAGATAATTTACCAGTTAGTAAAAAAACACCAAATTTTGGAAACATTATTAGTTTAATTGTCAAAATAACATTAAAAAAACAAAATATCAATAACTTTTACGTTGAAAAAATAATGGTTGACACCTTACATACCACAAAAACGAACTTTAAAACAAAATTAATACTTTGTATCGCCTCCACAGGCTCTTCTCACAGCTGTCAGGTGATTGGGCATGCTGAATTAAATTTTTTATGCGATGTTGTGGAATTATGGTCCATTCTTCCACCAACGCATGTTTCAGGTCTCGAAGTGTAGCTTGGGCGGGGTTTCAATTTCTTACACAGCACCAAAGCTCGTCCCAAGCGTGTTCAATTGGATTCAAGTCGAAGGCCAATTCTCGAAGGCCAGTCCATGCGATTGATGCCAACGTCCTGAAAATACTCAATTACAACTTGAGCTGTCTGTGGCCTAGCGTTGTCATGCATGAATATTGAATTTTGACCCATATTCATTAAATTTGGACCAACATGCTCATTATGAATTTCTTCCACATAGCTTGCACTAGTTAGCGTATCATTTTCAATCAGTACTAACTCCGTGCGACCCTCTGAAGAGATTCCAGCCTAAACCATAACGGATCCACCGCCAAACGCCACTTTTTCCTCAAAACAAGCTGGAAAAAAACTTTCCTCTAGCCATCGGTAGACTCTTCGCCGCCCATCATGTGCATACAGCATAAATTTGGCTTCGTCTGAAAACATTACTTGCCCATTCTTCGTCTCCCCATTATGCGTTTGCGTAATCTTGCTACCCGATGTTCCCTTTCAAGTTTTGGACCATTTGCGGGTCTATGTGGGGTCAAAATAGCTTCAAGGAGCCTCCGCCTTACAGTCCATTTGCTTACATCGTCTCTAAGGGTCTTCCGAAGTTGATTTGTTACTTCAACTGCCGAGAGGTGCCGATTTCCTCTCGAGCCATAAGTAAATCTCGGTCTTTCGTTCCTGGTCTTCTTATGTTCTGCCCAGTTTCTCGGAATCGTTGGACGACTCTCTGCACTGTAGAAAGTGATACGCCTATTGTTCTTGCTGTACTTCGCTGACTTCTGCCTTCTTCTAACATAGTGACGATGTATAAATTTTTCTGGTGTTAGCGACAAATTCAAACTCAAACTCAAAGCATTTATTTCAATTAAACCATTTACTGCTACTTTTGAATTGTCAAAGAGTCGGTCAGTTAGTCAGAAAGTTGAAACAAGTTGCCCATTCGAAAACGTAGAAGAACGGTCAAGAAACGTCTCCAACATGGTAATATATGATAATATTACTGTGTCTCCATGGAGAAGAACGGTTAAGAAACTCCAAGGACACTCTTTTAAATATAATATATATTATATTACAAAACCCTGCCCTGGGCACATTATTCTTTTTGCTTCTATATGTGAGAATAACGTAAAAAAATAAGCCCTAAGATAAGAGATGACCAGTCTAAGGGAGCGCATGGCACTGGCTGTGAGGGGAAATATGATATGCAGAAGGTTTCATGGCTGTTTAGTTCCCGTGAAAGTAACTCTTTTTAAGGCCTACTGCCAAACATTTTACACCAGCAACCTTTGGGATAACCATACCCTAAAAGCAGACAATGCCCTGCGCATTCAATACAACAATGCCTTCAGGGCGCTGTTGAGGCTTCCACCTTACTGTAGTGGGTCAGGTATGTTCGCCGATGCTCACACTGACGATTACTTTGCGATGATGCGGAAGAAAGTTGCCTCAGTAATATCCCGAGTGAGGGGAAGCAGCAACAGCATTCTGAAGGTGTTTGCAGAGAGGCTGGAAGGGCCTACAGTGAGGAGGTTTACCAAGCTACATGTTCGCAACAAAGCTTGTTAAACCTTCCTGTGATTGTGATTTCAAGGTAGCCCAACGTTGACATTTTTTACTTTCACACGATAATCAAACGAAATTATACGGGATTCTTTTTAAAATATTGCACTGAGCCAGCCCCGGATCTTCAATTTTTTTTTAGGCAGGGCAAAAACTGAAAAATGCCGCTCCCGCCCACTCATATTTATTTTTACCTTTATCATCCATTTAATTTCAGTTATCAGATGTTCACTAATTGATTGTGGACATAGCCTACATAGGCCTTCCGGAAATAATGCATCCATCGCTGTTCTTTCTGTGTTAAGCCTATTTATTTACAGATATATAGACATAAAAGTGTAGGATATTTATTTTATACACAGCACAGGATAGGATTTAAAATTAAAATAAAAATCAAATATATTATTGCATTTGTGAATTGAAATTACAGTTTTACTCTTCGAGCTTTTTGTTCAGCAAATAAATCTATGGCCTTGTCATAATTTAACTCGTGTGCAATACTATTTTCTATCGCTAAGATCGCAAGACTCGATAAGCGTTCCTGGCTCATAGAAGATCGCAAATAATTTTTAATTAGTTTTTGTTTGCTAAAACTTCGGTCGCAGCTTGCGGATGTAGTAGGAAGCTTAAATTCGCAGGGCAATACAATATTAGGAAAAGCATCCTACAAATCATGCGCATAAATTTGTTGCAAGAGATAGAAACCGTTAGCCTTTTCTATATCACCAAATAAAACCGAAGCTTGTTCTTTAAAAACGTAAAGTTCCTGGCAGAATTCAACGGCGCTTAAATCTCACTCGTAGTTTCGAGCCAGATCTGCTCCATACTTTTGCAGTTCTTCAATTGACATTTTCAAAATATTAGTACCAATAGGAAAAGCAAAATTCAAATTCAGCATGGTAGATCAAATAGCATCATTATTTCTGGAGCACGAGAAGTTGTGGAGAGAGATCGACGAGGGAGTTTTCGAATATAGCTTCATCTCTTTCTCACGCACGGTAACCAGACGCGTGCTGCCGCGATCTGCGATTCCTGCGGGCGAACGGACGCGTATTTTGAACTATGCCTACGCGCCTCGCGAATAATAAATGTGCATGCAATACGTCTAGAGGCTCGTGCAGACCAGCGCGACGTGACAGCGCGACGCGACTCGAACAATACAATTTCTAAGAAAACTTCACGGTATAACAATAGCCGGTGTCGCGTAGCACTGTCGCGTCGCGCTATTCTGCACGAAGCTTCACTCCGCACTTTGGGTATCGGTCGAGTTGATATAGCCATGAAATTTCTGTACTTGTACTATTATTTATTCCGTGGTCAAAGTTAAGTAAATGATGAGTTGTCCATTCGTCTGTAAAGTGTGAATTTGGCCGCCCTCTGAACTTGCCGCCCGGGGCATAGGCCCCGGCTTGCCCCCCCTAGATCCGCGGCTGCACTGAGCACATAACCTAATGTAACACGCGTAGTAGATAACCAGAGACTAACATTTTATTTTACTAAATACATAGGCAGTGAGATACATGTAGGTAGGTTCATTAACCATAACGTTCACTAGAACAATATCTATGTAATGGCGCAAGTAGTATGTAAATGCATTATTATGATATTAATACTGACAGAAGAGGCATCTTTTCCATTTCCATGAGCTATCTGCACGACGTTTTAAACTTATTCTGTGGCGGCGGGATCTCTAACGAGGGGTCGGCGGCGCAAGGGTTATTTGAACGAGATTTGCCTGATTCTAACTCCGGCACACTGTTTCGTGTTTACTTTTAGACTTTTTCCCTTTTTATAGGGGCTGCTATAGACACTAGAGATTTGTTTTAGATTAATTTGATGGGGGACATTAAGTGTTATTAGAATAAAAGTCGTAACCGATTTTTTTTGGGTTGTACGAGGCTATAAAACGATACCCGGGGCAAGGGTGTGCCTAACTTAGCGTGTTCTGTGTTTTTCTGGACTTGTCAAAAAAAAAAACTTAATGGTTAGTCTGTACTAGGGCAGTAGGACAATGTTTCAATCACTACTAACATAAGTTAGGGCGGCACAACAGGATAATATGATAAAACAAAAAAAAATATACGCTAGCCTGTCTGATATAGGTTAGGTACATAGCAATGTATCGCTTATAAAAAAATTAAACACCGAAAAGCCAAACTTCTGACAGCTTTTAACCTGGTTCTACCAGGACATTTGTGTTAAGTACAAAGATTTCGTTTAGGTACCTGTAAAATGCCTATAAACTACAATTTTATACTTCTTCTTTTGCCAAATTAACTGCCCAGGAAAACTAATTAAAAATATAAATTCAAATCAATTTTATTAATTTAATATAACTTTTATTGTAATGTCTACGATTTGCATGCACTTAATTTATTTAATTTTTCTACACAAGAAATGGTAGTATGTGAATCAATGTTAAATTTTAGATCTCAATGTACCATATACTTAGAAATAAATATTACTCTATTCTATTCTAAAAAGCTATAATTTTTAATTGCCTGCTAGCTATTATTTTTCACTAATTATATTATACCTATTATTATAGTAACCTCCAGCCTAGCCCACCATGTTGCAGGGTGTGCCTATAACAACCTGTCATCCATTTTTACAATACCCGCGCCTAAAATAGCCCACATTTACAGCATGAGTTGCTCGAAACATTGTGGTCTTCTAATTCAGACGCGGTAATTAAGTCGGCGCGCATGTCATTTATAATTATGAGGGGGACATTATGCTAATCGAATTAGAACAAAATGTAGCCCGCTGTAACACTTTATTAAAGTTTGGGACACATCTGAGAGAATATCGGATGCGTTTAGACAAAAACCTTACGCAGAAAACATTTTGGCAACATGTTCTTTGTTTTTGTTTCCCGATAGTTTTAACCTGGGATTCCCATTAGAGTTTCGGTACCTACACAAATTCAACTCAAGCTCAAAGGATTTATTTCAATTAAACACGCATTATTGAATTTTCAAAGAATCGGTCGGAGTCAGAAAAATTAAGCTAACCTTTTTTTTTGTTCCGGGGTGGAAAATCGTCATGGATGTCCTCCGCCCTGAGGTGGGCGAAGGGGTCTGTCAGGCTCCTACTGACTAAAAACCACCCCGGTGTTCTCTTCCCACACTTGGACCGGGGATCATGAGATCTTGTGCGCCTTGGTGCCTGGTGCCGGCCCGCCTTTGAGGTTCACCTCTAGCCCGGGGAGTGAGGTGCGAGAGTCCCCCGCGACTTCAAATAGGGGCGCGCGCTAAGTTCAAACTCAAACTCAAAGCGTTTATTTCAATTAAACCATTTACAGGCACTTTTGAATTGTCAAGAAATGGGTCAGTCAGAAATAGGAACCTAGTTTTAGCTGCTCCATAGGTACCTACTACGCTTTCGAATGGGCAACTGACTGGAGAAGACGACGAAGTGGACTGACGAAATGGTGGTGGTGGTGGTCTATGGCGATGAATGCGCAAGAAACTCTATGGACACTCTTTTAATACTTCTAGGCTATCATTATGTAGTAGGTAGGTGCTTACATAGAATATACGTTGCTGTTAATAATGTACTTAAATGTAGGAAAGCATCCCCAGTGTAACAATTAAAGGCAGATAGACTTAAGCCACAAAAATATTCGCCAATCAGCAGGTTGATACAGCTGGACCGACTGCCCACGGAGCTCCGGACGGCATATTCAAATATTATCAAATAGATTGCTCATGGAAGTTCTGTTTATGAAACCTGTCATGACTCTCATTTACCAACTATGTAACTATATATTCCATGAAAATATATTTTCCCAAAACAAATTAATCTAATATCAACTAAAAGGGATAACTTCACGTGTGCGTCCCCCCTTACATCCGTACCCAAACGAGGACAGACAAGGGACTGCTGTCCCCGAAACGTCACGTTTTTGTGTGTTCACGCCCCTAGGGTCAATGCTTGAAGATTTAACATACAACGTGTTAATTTTCAACTTTGTGAAACTGTGTTCGGTACATTTTGCATAGTGTGTTGGGTGGGGTGGCTATGGAAGCGAGTGTACGTATTTTGCGCTTTATGAGTTATTATATTAGTTAGTTATATTGGTTGTTAATTAAATGATTTCAAATTATTTTATTTTTCTGTAAATAAGTTGGCTAAAAGTGGACGTCCTAAGAAAATATACAAGCCTCTAACATGAACCCCTGATAAGATACACTCCAGTGAGCACGACCGTGTGACGTAAGTGTTACGTAAATTAGAACGACATTTTAATCGAAACTACAACTGTCCTATACCTTATTGGTTAAAATTGTATAGATATGAATAAAGTTTTAAAACATAGTAAAAATTATATGTGAAACGAGCATTTTCAATTAAAATCGTTCGAATTTACGTTACGTACCAACAAAGACGAGACTTGTCGTCAAAATCAGTGCACTTTTAGTTTGATTTTGCGTGATGGTCGCAAAGTTTCGTCTCTGTGCCTTACCCCTAGACCGCTATATAATAGGAATATCGCATCATGATAAAAAATGGTCGTCAAGCCTTATAATCAGATAGTCACAAGGGTAGGTATGAGTGACAGAGACAACGCTCTACAAAGGCAAACATTTTCTCTATCAACCTGTAGTCCATACAAATATATTTGTTCTGTGCGGGAATCGAACAAGTGACCCGTAGGAAGCTACCACTCATCTATGCCCTAAGCAGTTTACTAATTTCGACTTAATAAGCCCGCTAAAACTGACACCGCACCAAAAGGGTTACTATTTACATAATAATCATTTTGAACTCAATAGCGAGAACATCTCGAAGGCCATTAGCTAACGACCCAGAAATTATAACAATCATCATAATTTTAGCGTCTCGGCAAGTCGGCTATGCAAATACCTACTAGGTGACTCTGGTGGTTATTAATGTGCTTGTATTAAGGGCTAAAATGTATTAAAAAAATTGGATAGGAACAATAAGTGGTCTAAAGCTGAGATGGATCAAAAGAAGTAGAGCAAGACAACGTAAACGCTGGGACGATTACATAATGGAGACAGCTAGCTCTGTGGGCTAGAGACGCGGGAGCGTGACAAATGACGTAGTTGAGACAGCCCGCCCTGTGGTCTAGAGACGCGGGAGCGTGACAAATGACATAGTTGAGACAGCCCGCTCTGTGGGCTAGAGACGCGGGAGCGTGACAAATGACATAGTTGAGACAGCCCGCCCTGTGGGCTAGAGACGCGGGAGCGTGACAAATGACATAGTTGAGACAGCCCGCCCTGTGGGCTAGAGACGCGGGAGCGTGACAAATGACATAGTTGAGACAGCCCGCCCTGTGGGCTAGAGACGCGGGACCGTGACAAATGTTTTAGTTGAGACAGCCGGCCCTGTGGGCTAGAGACGCGGGACCGTGACCAATGACATAGTTGAGACAGCCCGCCCTGTGGGCTAGAGACGCGGGACCGTGACCAATGACATAGTTGAGACAGCCCGCCCTGTGGGCTAGAGACGCGGGACCGTGACAAATGACATAGTTGAGACAGCCCGCCCTGTGGGCTAGAGACGCGGGACCGTGACCAATGACATAGTTGAGACAGCCCGCCCTGTGGGCTAGAGACGCGGGACCGTGACCAATGACATAGTTGAGACAGCCCGCCCTGTGGGCTAGAGACGCGGGACCGTGACAAATGACATAGTTGAGACAGCCCGCCCTGTGGGCTAGAGACGCGGGACCGTGACCAATGACATAGTTGAGACAGCCGGCCCTGTGAGCTAGAGACGCGGGACCGTGACCAATGACATAGTTGAGACAGCCCACCCTGTGGGCTAGAGACGCGGGACCGTGACCAATGACATAGTTGAGACAGCCGGCCCTGTGGGCTAGAGACGCGGGAACGTGACCAATGACATAGTTGAGACAGCCCGCCCTGTGGGCTAGAGACGCGGGACCGTGACAAATGACATAGTTGAGACAGCCGGCCCTGTGGGCTAGAGACGCGGGACCGTGACCAATGACATAGTTGAGACAGCCCGCCCTGTGGGCTAGAGACGCGGGACCGTGACCAATGACATAGTTGAGAAAGCCGGCCCTGTGGGCTAGAGACGCGGGACCGTGACCAATGACATAGTTGAGACAGCCCGCCCTGTGGGCTAGTGACGCGGGACCGTGACCAATGACATAGTTGAGACAGCCGGCCCTGTGGGCTAGAGACGCGGGACCGTGACCAATGACATAGTTGAGACAGCCGGCCCTGTGCGCTAGAGACGCGGGACCGTGACCAATGACATAGTTGAGACAGCCGGCCCTGTGGGCTAGAGACGCTGGACTGTAACAAATGGAGGAGCCTGGGGAGGTTGCGTAGGCATACTCGTAGTATGCTGTTAGAGCAGTTTTAAAATCGGTAGCTCTTTTAAACTTCTCCAAAGCATATTATTAGGTCTTTACCTATGAAATTGGAGATTTGTATGATAATTTTAAAACATTTTTTTTAAATTCAGCTAATCAAAGTACTGGCCCAAATTATCTATACAATTTTGCTATTTTGATGGCAGTTTGTTTATCTCTTTAATGTAGAAGTCTGCCGAATGGGAGGCGATGAAGTCAGCGAAAGCGTTGAATTTTTTCCCACTTAAAAAATTATCTAAATTTTGAAAAAAATTGAAATCTGTTGGGGCAAGGCCCGGTGAGTATGGTGGGTGACGGAAAGCTTCCAGCTGTAACTCTTGTAGCTTTGCGATGGTCTGTCGTGAGTCACCATCATCTTCAGTCACCATCATCTTCCTATGAGTAATCTTTTTTTTAGCGCACTGATTAGGTGTACCCGGGACCACCCACTGAGACGAACGCTTACGGTTGTCGTACAGGATCCACTTTTCATCGCAGGTAACAATTCCATTAAGAATTCCTTCGTTTCTATGCCGATTCTAGTGAATCGGCATAGAAACGAAGGATGAAGGATGAATGCATGAATGGAAGGTGCTATGCATGCTTCGACGCGTAAATCTCGCTGTTGGTCGCATAGTTCGTGTGGCACCCACTTATCTAGCTTTTTTGTCTTTCCGAAAGTCAAAGTCAAAGTCAAATAATTTATTTCAATTAGGCACAAAAAAGGCACTTTTGAACGTCAAACTTTACAAAAAATAATAAAACTGATTCTAGTCGCCCATTCCAAAAGGTAGTTTTCGTATGGAGAAGAATGGGCAAGAAACTCCACCGTTACTCTTTTTAAAAAAAATCATTATATCTTGTATACACTTATTATATAATTATATGTGAAGACAATGCACCTAGAATAAGATTACTATACCACGATAGGTAAAAAGAATGAAAAATGAAGGAATGACATAATTATGTGATAGATGCATGGTGCTCACATACTTACAAACATTGTAAAATTATACTATATTTCTAACATTATATTAAGTAATACTAATAATAATAAGTCAGTGTGTGAGTTCAAATAATCACAAAAATAAAATAAAATAAATGTTTAAAAAAATAAAAAATAATAATTATACAATTAAATTAGCAACCAGTTCGATTTTGTCTAGATTCTGAATTGTCCTATGGAGCAGGACCAGCATGTTTCCAAGCATTTTTATCTTGGATATAATCCTCTAATTTGTAATATGCTTGTTTACAAAGTGTACTTTTTATATGATTTTTAAATTTTCTTTCATTTAATTCTAGTAAATCACAAGGTATTCTGTTGTAACATTTAACACAGTACCCCATAAAAGATGTATTTACTTTAGATAGTCTGAAAAATGGTTGATCTATTTTATCTTTATTTCTAGTATTAAAATTATGTCTATCACTTATTTTATTAAAAAGATGTAGATTTTTTCTCACATACATAATATTTGAATAAATGAATTGGCAAGGTACCGTCATAATATTAATCTTTTTAAATAGTTCCCTGAGAGATTCGCGACGACGTAGATTATAAATGGCTCTGCTGACAGCTCTTTTTTGTAAAACAAAGATGGATTCAATGTCAGCAGCCCGACCCCACAGTAAAATGCCATACGACATAATACTGTGGAAGTAGCTAAAATAGACCAAACGCGCGGTTTCTACATCTGTTAACTGTCTTATCTTTCTAACAGCATAAGCGGCCGAGCTTAGCCGCCCCGCGAGAGATGTCATATGGGGTCCCCATTGTAATTTCTCGTCTAGCGTGATTCCAAGGAAAACTGTTTGATTAATAAATTCCAGTTTTTCTCCATTCAATACGATGTCACATTCGCTACTTCTAACATTTGGTAATTTAAATCTAATGCATTTGGTTTTTTTATTATTTAGTACCAAATTATTTACCGTAAACCAATCTTGGACCTGAACAATAGAGCTATTCACGTCGTCAAGATTTGGTGACCGTCGGTTTATTTTAAAGATCAATGATGTGTCATCTGCAAATACCGATTTGACGCTAGTGCTTTAATGTTGTTTTGACACTAACTCCAGGTCCCGCAGCAAGCTCAGCCGTAGATTGAGTTGGATCCGCTTCCACTATCGCCTTCAATTCGACATTGGTTACCGACAGACCGCGAGGCTCTTTCTTCAACTAAAAAAATTCCAGATTAAAAACAATAGAACCAATAATGGACCGTGTTTATGCAAGCATTGTTAGGCCCATACACGTCGTTAATGTTTCTATTGAAAAAATGATATTCGAAAATTGTACGAATTTTCAGTTTATCCATGGCGCCAAAAACTACCACAATGTCACGAAAACAAAAAACTATCTAAAATAAATGACTGAATTTGAAATTAAATTAACACGTCTTTCGAATAAAATTCTTTTGAATTTCGAATTGCGATCCAATCCACAGATAATTAAATCTGAAAATGCTGGTTATAGAATCTCCAATTACATAGGTAAAGACCTATTATAAAGCTGGCTAGTTTGTTTGCCAATGCATCTATATGGGCTTTCCAGTTTACCTATATTGGTATCTACAGTTAAACCTAACAAAAAAAAAAACTTGAACTCGTTTATGCATTGCAACTTTATGTTGTTATACTCGTATGAGTAATCCATATCCAATTTGCGTTTTTGGTATAGTCTATATTTCATTAGCTTTGTTTTGTCAAAATTTTACTCTAAGTTATGATCTTTTAACCATGCTATTTCAGAGAGTTTATCGTTTATACTTAAGTTTAGGTTTACTTTATTGTTGTAAGGAAAAATGATAGAAATATCGTCAGCAAATAAAATACTTTCAGCGTCAATTTCTTTAGGCAGGTCATTAATATAATAACAAGCATCCCAAAACGCTGCCTTGTGGTATTAACATTGTTATTTTCGCTTTATTAGATCTTACGCGTGTTTTTTGGCCTGTGTGTGGGTCACTGTGTTCTACCTCTACGATTTGTTCCCTATTTTCTAGGTACGAGCAGAATCATTTGTGTGCAGTACCTCTAACACCTATTGCATATAATTTATTAAGTAAAATTTCGTATGAAACTCTGTATATCCAGTAAAATCCCTATGGCATATTTTTTATTATTGATTATATTTAAAGCTTCCTGGATATACTTAAATATTGCTAATGTCGTGGATTTATTTTTCCTGAACCCATTCTGGCTATCGTTGAATATTTTATATTTTTCGCAATAGGAATAAAGTCGTTTTGATATCGCAATCTCCAATATTTTTGAGAAGGTTGGCAGCAATGCTATCGGCCGATAATTACTAGTGTCAGTCTGGTCTCCCTTTTTGTAGATAGGTTTCACTATTGATACTTTTAGCAGGTCGGGGACTGAGCCTTCATCTAAAGACTGATTTGTTAAATAAGTTAGCGGCAACGTTAATTCTTCAGCACATGCTTTTATAAGTAGCTCGTCATGCCCATAACTTCGCTTGTTTTTCAATCTTTTTATAATAAACTTAATCTCGTTAGGGTCAACAGGTAAATGGAGTTTTCGCTTTGGGAGGAGTCAGGACGGCCAGTTGGACAAACATTTCCGTTTGCAGTATCCATTTTTCCCAATGATAAAAAATAATCATTGAAAGCGTTGGCAATAGTAGTCGCATTTGCTGTCACAGTATTCTGTACACGCAACTTTAAGCTATTTATTGGTTTTTTGTTATTCTTAATAGTACGCTCTTTTATTATTTGTCACATTGTTTTAGTTTTATTTTCAGATTGGCTCATTTTTCTTACATAAGAATAATGAGCAAATCTGAAAATAAAACTTTTTGTTTAGTTTTTTTGAGTGGACTACTGTTCTCTTAAGTAATTTTTCGTAACGCTTATAGTACTTTTCCAATATATTGTTATTAGTTGTAGTACTTGTAGTCATTAATGCTTTTAGCCATGATTTAGATTATATATTTTTAATTTTAACGGCTTCCTTCGGTATACACTGATTTAATTATGTTTTGTAAGATATTATGAAATGACAGATAATTAGTAGTTAAATTTTGGTTTTCGTTTATTATTTTACTCCAGTCTAGTTTTTTCAGTTCTTTTTTAAACGAGTCTATGCTTTGATTATTATAAATCCTCTTTAAAGACAATATTTGTAGTATAGTAGGTATAGTTATTGCTATTCCTCTGTGGTCTGAGAGTCCAAGCACCACTACTTCTAGATGGAGTGCAAATCAAATCAAATCATTTTTTTTTTTTTTTTTTTTTTTTTTTTTTTCGCGTCGTGTGCGTTTGTAAATATTAGGTCAATATATGTGGTGCTTGAGGTTGTTGTTGTACTCTGGTGTGTTCCGTCACTAGTTGTTGAAAGTCGTACTTGGTCAAAGCATTTAGAAGATTAAATTAATTGCGATTTTTCTCAAGAATATTCACGTTGAAATCCCCGCCTATAATTATGTGTTTATGTTTATCTTTTATTTTGATTTTATGTAGCAGTTTTTCCAAGGATGTATAAAATATTTCAGTTTCCCTATTTTTGTGGCCAATAGATAACTATTAGTAAAATATTGATTTTAGGAATTTCCACTGCACACGTTTCGAATATAAATTCAATTGTCATTTCCGTTAAATCTTGTCTTTCTTTGGATTCAATATCGTCTTTTAAGAATATGCACACACCACCTCCCGCATAGTTTGGTCAGCAGTATTGGGCGGCTACCCTTACAAACATAGTAGGTCTTTTTTAAATTTTGTATTTCATGTTTCCGTAAAAAAAAGCGCTTCTATTTTATGTTCGTTCGTGATTGCTTCTAATAGGTAACATTTATTTTTTAAGCTTTGTATGTTTTGATATAGGATGTTTATATTATTGCATGTATGTTTTTGTGTACTGTGTTTAGATGTGTTGTTGTTAAAGAAAAAACTTAGGGCTGGTTTGTGGTTGTGAATCCGTAGATATTTCTGTTTTATCCGACTGTGAATACTCTACCTCAAAAACTAAACTAAACTCAATCCCTATTGAATGTCAGTCAGCCCTGACCCAACTGTGGGTCCTCAGTCATAATTGGGACCAATTGTGTTAACCACTGCAGAGGCTATGCGTTAGCAAAGCTGATATCAACCTAGACAGGGGGAGGGGGAGTGGCAGTGGATACTGTAAATGTCAAATACAAAATTAACTGAACTGCACGACAAATTCAATTAGCTCCTTCACTCAACTATTTGAAAACAGTTAAAAGTTACAAATACGAGCTCTACAATACATAATTTTTCAATGGCAACTCATGGTAGAGGTACAGTTCTTTTCACTAAGAACCGTTGGCAACGTTTGGAAAAAACAAAATGGCTCACATCAATTGAGATGTTTACCGTAAAAAACGTATTTTCTTTCTTTCTTTTCTTTAAATGTATCGTTTTGACTGACACGTGGTGTATCGTTGTCATTTGAAAATAATAAAAATCTCGAAAAACCGGAAAAATTAATGTAAAACCCGGGTTTATTAATACTTTCAAATATGGTTTTCCGTTATACCGGTTTGCATTCACTAATGTAGACCGCCAAATGTACGGGAGTAACTACTATGATACTGTTGCCGTTGCCCGAGAGCTGTTGGGTGACCAGAAGACCTCTACGGACAGTGAGTTGATTACAAATTGTGGTATAGTGTCGAGAATATCACGCCGCAACGGGCGACCGCGGCCGGGAGCTGCGGTCGCGGAGGGGGCGCTCGAGCAGCGCGCGCGCACCGGCCGGCTGACCACTGCGTCTTCGACCGCGCTAGATCGTATTCGCAAAATCATCCTCGCTAATTACACTTTCAAATTGTTAACCGTTTGTTCAAATATTTATAATACAGTCCACTAATTGTCAAGTTACCGGTGTTTTAGTCCTCGTACCATCTGGAGGATATACCCATTCCTATTTATATAGTTTCTGCACATAAGGATGGGACCAAACTTAAATTACCTACTATACATTTGCCTTCGTTTTCGGGTCGCTATCACACAAGGTCCTGATTAGAATTACTTTATAAATTCATTCAAATCACAGCTTACCGAGAATTAGTAAGCTTTATTGAACTTTATCGGATCCTTTATTTCACCCACAGCAATCAATGCTGATGGAATTATAATAGTTCAACACACTTTCTATAGTAATCCGAGGGTTTCGAACGAAATTAACTAATGCTTAAGTATAAAAAAATAACGTGATAAATGTGGGACTGTCAAAATGAAAGGCTATTTAATTACCTACTGTGGATTGCCATTTTATTTGTTATACACAAATTACCCCGGTGTTTTCTCACAATATTTTCATTCACAGACGTCGACGGTCACATTGGTATTTGCCCATATTTGAACTCACTACCTGGTGCTTGAGAGGCAAAAGATCACGACAAAGACTGAATAGCACGCGTTAGCGCTCTGTAAGGGCATGCGCCCAATGGCGGCACGGCACGACTGGCGATTTTTATGCGACGAATAGGAATACTCGTATAACTTAATAGTATGACAGTAAAATTGAAATTTTAATGTATTCGTAGTTACTAAAACAAAGCTGCGAAATGCTTATGTATCTCGGCATCCCTCGAGATACTTCGGCAGCCTTCGGAAGGCCTCGGAAACCCTCGGAATGCTTCGGCAGCCTTCAAAACGCCTGGGGAAGGTTACGACTGTTCTGATGATGTTACTGTTGGGAAAAGAATGTGCGAGCACAATGTCGTGGCGGTACGATTCGACGCACCTAAGCATACCACGAAAAACCTTCCGTCAGTACGCGCTTGCATGTAGTGATGCCGAAGGATGCCGTGGCGTGCCGCCAGAGGGCGCAGGCCATAAGGAGATTTTTCAAAATTATATATTTAGTCTCTTAGTGCTACTGTGGTTATTAATTTCCACATATTCGTTTTCTGCAGCGACTACGTCATATTCATGTAGTTCCAGCTCTTCGATTTCTTGCTGACATTGTTTTCGGAAGAGCACGTTTTCATAAAATGGGTTCTGAAACAATCGAACATATACATTTTTATGTAACAAGAAAACACGATTGAGCTCATGGATATGAATATACATTCAATAAGTACTATTATATCATTACAATCCGCCTACCTAGTTGGTCTAATGGTCAAAAAAGGGCAAGTTGTATTATGCCCAATTAGCAATAGCAGGGCTCACGTCCCAGCTGCTACAACATAGGTATTTGATCTGGCGAAAGGAGTGTGTGTGCCTGTCACCGTTTATTCGCAATACGACACAAATGATGTATAGAAACTGACAGTTTTGAATGGCGTACGGTGACACAACGTGTGCGCTCAACGATCGTCCGGCGCTCCGAATTTGATTGGTAGGTACAGCCACCAGTTCATGTTCAGCTTTAACAACCACCAGGTTGCCAGCTCATTCAGCAGAGTTAATGATACGAGGTGGCTCTCTAATTTGTTCATAACAATATGAAATTTAAAGAACGTAAGTATTGTGAGCCTCTCTGTTGAGCGAATTAGTGAAGTAGCTTTCATTGAGCTTGAGCAGTTCATTGTAATGAGCGCGTATAGGCCCCCATGTGTTTCATAAGATATTTTTGAGAAGTATATGGAAGAAGTATTATTAAAGACTTGTAACAGTAATAAAACAGTTGTTGTCTGTGGAGATTTCAACATTAATATACTGGATAAATCTGCTATAGTAAATAAATTTATTACTTTATTAAAGTCATATAATTTGTACAATACATTTTTTGTTATACTAGTCAGCTCAGAAAACAGCCAGAGCTCAAAGAAAACTTGTGAGTTTTTTCCTGTATATAAAAGTCGCTTAGAAATAATCGCTTAAAAATAATTTTATGCAAAAACTACCGGGTTTGCCTTATCACAACGACCCGCATAGAGCTTATACTCAACTGGGCAACACCCAGGTATTTACAAAAGTAGGCAAAAGTTATTTGAATTGTATCATGAAACAAGTAACCATGATGAAACTTTTAAAGAATTTGTTAAGAAATATTTTAAAAGAGCCTGTTCCTCAGCAAAAGCCATACACATTAAAATAAAATAATATCTTCTGGAAATAAAATTAAAACAACTTGGAATATTATTAATTCAGAAACGGGAAGAACGACAGTACGGAATCGTGACTCCCATCTAAAAATCAATGATGGAGGTGGCAACTGAGTTTGAAAATATCATCACTAATATTCCCATTTTAACAACCAAAACTCTGTCATTATCATCCTCCACTTCTGCTTACTCAATACTAAAATAATGTGTACCAGAATGTGACAAACTTTTAGAATTTACAATTGCTACTGCTAAAGACAGTATAGAATCTTTTAAAGATCTTGATGTAAAAAAAACTGCTGACCTTTGGGGATTGTCAGTACATACCATGTCTTCAATAATTTGATGTTATTTCACCCTTTTTAGCAATTGTTTTTAACTCTTGTATTGCATCTGGTGTATTTACTGATCTGATGAAACTTAGCAAAGTAATTCCACTGTTCAAGTCTTGCAGCACAACAGATCCTACAAATTTTCGGCCTATTTCGATATTACCTACATTGAGCAAAATCTTTGAGAAATTAATTTTGAAACAAATGTTAGTTCATTTCTATGCACATCATTTACTACATCTGAAACAGTTTGGTTTTACAAAGGGTCGTTCAACTACAGACGCGAGCATATTCGAGGCCTGGGAGGAGTCGCAAGATGTTCTTAGCATTTTCTGCGACTTGTCCAAGGCCTTCGATTGCGTACATCATGACACACTCGTCAGGAAACTGTACCACTATGGTATGAGGGACAGGGCTCTCGACCTTCTGTCTTCTTATCTGAACAACAGAATTCAGAGGGTCGAGGTTAATGGCAAGAGATCTGCAGGATTTGCGGTCACCACGTAAGGGATTATCACAAGATCGTATTATTCGCAGATGACACTTCCCATATTTTTTAAATCAAACTTCAGTTAGTCAACTTTGAACAAGTGAACGCTCTCTAAAGTTGTGCATTGGTTTAATTCTCTTGAATGAAAAAAGACTAAACTAATTAAATTTTCAACGCCAAATGTCACGCAGCTAACTACCAATGTTAAAGTATGGAATGAAGCTGGACCCTGTTGAGTGGACAGTTTTTTCTTGGAATCACTATTTGAAGGTAAATTACAATGGGGCCCACATATAGAAAAATTGTCAGGAAGGCTAAGTTCGGACGCCTATGCTGTTAAAAAAATTAGACAGATAACTGACGTAGACACAGCCAGAATTGTTTATTTTAGTTATTTCATAGTCTTATGTCATATAGAATTTTTCTCTAGGGAACCTGTTCGGACATTAATACTATCTTTATCCTACAAAAAAGGACTGTTCGAGCCATTTACAACCTAGGATTCCCTTCGAAAAAAATTCAAAGAAATAAATATTCTGACCGTAGCCTCACAGTATATGTTTGTATGTGTACACAAACATATATCAAATTTTAAGAAGATTTCCGATATTCATAGTTTAAATACCAGGAATAAACACAACCTTGCTGTACATCGCACTTGTCTCCACAGAGTAGGCAAATCGTTCATGGGTCAATGTATACGCTTTTACAACAAACTTCCCTTCGACATTCGAAACTTACCCATTAAACGATTTAAAAGCTGTATTAAAACCAAACTTTGTAAAAAAGGGTACTATATAATTTTATGATTACTTAGAAGATTAAAATGCTTGAGCTGCTCGCTCTGCTAAGCCTTGTGATAAAATCATAAAATATAACATTATACCTAATTATTCAGTAAAATCATCAAAATATACCAGTATTATTTTGTAAAGTATTTAATAAAAAAAAATTGTGAATGTGAAGACTATGTGGATATTTTTTTTTTCTCAGTTAGTTTTAATGATGGTCTGGCAGTTTGAGTAGTTTATGCGCCCTACCCAAATGTCCTTTCTTTGGTATTGTTCGTCGAGTTGAGCTCCTTAAGTTCTGAGTTGAGCTCCACGATTACTGACAAATGCTTGCACTGACAGGACAGGTCCACTCAAATCCGTGTAGTTCTTTTCTCAAAAGACCATTTCAGACTAATCTACGAGTCCTAATATGGCCTGACCAAGATTATGTCTGGACTTTAAAAGAGACTGTGACCTCTGAGTTTGTTTCGGCCTTTCTTCTCAGAGTAGTCAGATAGGAAACGCCGAACTCATTTAGCTATTTTTTTATGATGACGTTTAAAAGTGATTCCAATATCCTATTTACAGAATAAACAATTTCATTTCATTTCATTAGCCAGACAAACGTCGCCGGCACGACGATTCGTCGCTCTGTGCCTAAGACTGTAGAAATGCATCTTGAAATCAGAGCCACTGCCATGTGACCTCCATGCTATAACTAAATATTAAAAAAAACTATTTGTTTTCGGAAGTATGAATATGGGCAAAAAACAATTACCCGTAGCGAGACTAAAAGGCTAAGCAAACTTTTGCCTTGCAGATAGTTGTGGCCAATACAAGGTTCATCATCAGTTTATCTCTTGCAGAATGGCGGTAACAGATAACATGTGTTGTTAGACTGGCTGACCTTAAGAATAATTCAAATTAGTCTTCTCTTCACAGTACGAGAAGCAGTTCTACCAACTATCACAGTCGCCTCAAGTTGCTTTATCTAAAACATTTTATCCTGAAAGGCTGTGACACATTCGCGGAGTTACAGATTTTTTTATACGTTCTTATGGCCTTATTATCATCGGAAGGCCGGTGCCCGGTTGATGGCAATAGGTTCACCCTCTATTACATGATCATGTCCTTGTAAAACCTACCGTCTTAGTTAACATTACGAAATGTGTATTGTCATTGATCTTGGTGTACAAAAATTGTCGCTTTAAAACCAGTCTTTCCGATGTGCATGGCGTGTCGCACTGCTTTTTTAGAATGCGAGCAAACTTAGATGACGCGAATTGTAAGTAATAAAATCAGTTTGCTTATGTAAAGTGTCGGGATCGGGAGTATACTGCACGGCGATCTTACTGCTTCTGCAGCCTGCTTACTTTTCAAGTTGTCAGCGATGACTTTTTTATCTTCGAAAAAGATTGCTAACGTACAGTAGTTCAGAGGGTTGTATTGGTGATTTTACATACATTATATTTGTTACGGTCGCGAATCATATTTTGATCAACATAAAGCCTGGTAATGACCTTAAAAAACTTAAGATTTGAATTGCCCGGGATACCCTGGCACTTTGGCTAATTTTCGCTAAACGAGGATCTTCTGGCCTTCGTCTAGATATTTATTATAAAATTTCTGTGACAATTTCACAAATGTTTAAATACCAACAACGCCCTCAATGTCATTCAGGCGCCACAAGATAGGTACTTGTACCGCTCTACATGCATACATAAAGTTACGAAGAACCCATAACTTTATGTAACTACAGAACGCAAACATGTGAATATTGCTTTAACTTACTTCATTTATTGGTGAAATTTGTGGGATGCCTGGTGGATTGTATTTCATCCAGCAGCGTTTCCTGATTGCAATTACAAGTAGCAGGATCAATGCAACTGCAGATGTTATTGATGTAATTATCATTATAATAAAATAAGTATTTTCTGCGCCTGAAAATAGTTATTAATTAGTATTTTTTTCTGAAGGTTCAAACTGTAACCCTACTTAAAGCCGATATCAGACAGACAGCCAGATTCACGTTTTGTTAATTTTTTCCTTTCATTCGCCATCTTTCACTGGAAGTGAAACGTCTGAACGCAAAATGAGTTCTGATCCAATGATGTTGGATGGCGGGTGTTCAGCACTCGCCATCCAACATAGTTTCAATCGCCTACCAAATGATCAAAAAATTTAATAAAAGGAGCAGACGAACGTTAATTCGTTTATAATTTTGTTGGTGTCGAACGCGGAATGAAACAAAAATGAAGCGTCTGACAGTCCGTATGTTTGTTTGTTTATCAATCAGCTTAATAGCTGAAAGGATATTGATGAAATTTTGCACACGGGTTGACCGTGACTTAGGACGGTAATTAGTTTAGGACATAAGTAGGGTTTATATATGTAAAAAACCAACCCTCTTTTGAGTCGTTTTTTGCTCTTGAAGATTCCGGGTTACTCTTGGTTTCATTTGCAGTTTTTGAGCGCTGGTCGTCAGCAGCTGGTGCCACAACCTCTACGTAACGTCCGTCTTCGCACGGCAAGGGCGTGAGCTTTTTGTCTGAGACAGGGAAAATATGTTGAATAAGCAATTGATAAAAAATGCTGCCGTGCCGTATAAAACAATAATATTCAATCACAAACTCAAAGTATTTATTTCAATTATTCATTTACAGGCAATTTTGAACTGTCAAGGAGTCGGTCAGTCAGAAATAGGAAGCTAGTTGGCCATTTCAAACATTGACTTATAAAACATATGGACTTGAAATGTTTGACTATAGAAAAAACAGTTATACAAATACGAGGCAGCTGAAATATCTTTAGATTTAGACGATAAACAAAAGATTCTACATTTGTTAAGAGCTTCAACAGTAAAGCATTCATAATTTCCCTTTTGCCATTATTTTCAACAGTTTTACTTCACGAAATCATTTTCTTGTTATTGAAGGGATAGAGTAGTGCATTTAGACATTTTATTTATCGATAATGCTATTTTATGTTTTTTTTTATTGATTTTTGGTTTTACTTTCAAGGTTGCCTGCGAATAAACGAAAAAAGAAAAAAACAATTGGTGTGGAAAATTTAAAGATGTTAACATAAACTGTTCATATTTTTGTTCTTTTCACTTTGAAGAATCATAATATTTCAACCGGATACTCAATAAAGTAACATTATGTGACGATGCTTTACCTTCACGAACCTTATTGGTAAGTAACATGTTGTAAATTTGTCCAACATGATTCTCTAGTGGCTGGTGTTGAAAATGATGACAATATTTGTTTAATGGAAACAAAGAGTGATGTAAAGAATGTGTTTGAGTGTGGTCTTAAGACTTAAGATCAATTAAAAATTCTATTAATAAAATCAAGAAACAATAAAAATACTAATAATATTTTTTTGCTTGTTTACAGCCTGCGATTTGAACAAATATGTCTGGCATTTTAAATGAGAATTATCAAAATCAGACAAACTCACAATGTAAAAGAGATATACATGAATTTGAGATACAAATATTATGGGAAGAAATCTACTGAAAGAATATCACATAGAAATTACCTGAACAAAATTGTATTGTTCAGAACTGAATGAGATTGATATATTTAATATAACTTTATTATAATTAGTGTTGACTTCTAATTAAAACCCACAATCATTTGTGTGTTAGAAACTTAGTATCAAAAATATTAATTATGTTGGCTCCGCCAATTTTCAAAATTTCTTTATTTCTTTTTCACTGGTTATCTGTGAATTTTAAATTTGAATGTTGATCAAAATGAGATACACAAAGATAAAATAATAATAATTATAATAATATAAATTGTAATATTTCATTTAAAAATTACCATCTGCGGGCCATTGACGGAGCCACCTTTTAGAGGTATGAGGAACAGGATGTAAAATTTATTCATCCTCTATAGAAAAGGGAGGACCTTCCGACCAGACGGGGGTCGTGTCTGCTGGGCAACTGCCCGTTTTTGAAGTGAAAACTTTAGGCGCGTTGAGCACTTTTTGGGTGAGCAAAAATCAAGGAAGTCCCGTCATCTTCACCGGACGTTTTCCAAGAGCTATATGTATACTGTGTATATATGTGTACTTTTTGGGTGAACAAAAAGCTTGAAACTCGCGTCATCGTCATCGCACGCTTCCCATGAGCTATATGTATACTGTGTATATATGTACATAGATATATCGGCAACGAGATGAACTTTTTGTCCCTACAAAATGGTTGAACTGGATGGTGCTGATCCACGCGTCATGTTTGTGAACGGGCGCCGTCAGTTGAGACTGGTCATCTCTTATCTGCCAGGGCTTGTTTTTAATCGTTTTTGATTTATATATATATATTTTTTTTTTTTACCTTGTTCTCACATATAGAATCAACAAGAGTAATGTACCCAGGATTTTGTAATTTCTATATTTAAAAGAGTGGCCTTGGAGTTTCTTGCCCGTTCTTCTCCATAGAGATCTACGTTTTGGAATGGGCAACTAGCTTCAACTTTCTGACTAACTGACTCTTTGACAATTCAAAAGTGCCTGTAAAGGGTTTAATTGAAATAAATGGTTTGAGTTTTGAGTTTTTTTTGAGTTGCTTATAATAAACAATGGAGTGAAATCAGTTACAGAATACTAGGTCGATAAAAGCAATAAGTATATATCTGTCCTCCAGGTTTCAACCTATCACAATGGGAAACATCAAAATAAGTTCTACGGTTTAGCCGCGAAAGAATGACGAAGCAATTAAATTAAAAACAAACAAATGAAAGGCATATGTTAGAAAACTTGGAGTAGGTATTTTTACCCGTAAATATTGTACTGTGATATTATGAAAACATTCTCACAATCTTTTATCGATATTATAACATAAAATATCGATAAGGGCTGCCCTAATAGACGCCATTTTATCTTCTCAGTAAAGTGTAGGTATGGCACGTTTTTCTTGAAGGTATGCCAAGTCCATATGTTTTATAAGTCAATGATTTCAAAGCATAGTACCTAGGTACCTATGGAAAAGAACAGGCAAGAAACGTCATGGACACTTTCAAATTATATTGTTACAATAAATATTTATATAATTTTTAAAATTTAAAATTAATTTAATTTTCAACTACTTCAAAAAGGATGAGGTTCTCAATTCGGTTGTATGTTTTTCATTTCATTTATTCATTCATTATCAAATAACATTGTGTTGAACATTACATATTTAATCAAATTATCACATGCAGAAACAATACATTTACTAGCCTAATTAAAATTGAAGTGAAATGTTTAGTTCAAGAGTCTAAAAAAGGTGTCAACAAATAAATACAATGTCAAATACGTCAAATACAATGTCAAAATATTATAGTGATGAGCATTCTGTTTCAGTCAAAAGATAATCTAATTTAAGCTTGTTCACTGCCATTATTAAAAGTGATTATTTTTATCATTTGACATAAATTCTGATACCGAGTATAAACATTTTCCTAGCAAGAAGGCTTTTAATTTAGTTTTAAATGAGCGAGAGAAAGAGAGTAAATAAAAAAATTTAAAACAATCAGTAACCAATTAAAAAACTCATTTAGTGCCATTTTGTATTTAAATTAATTTCTTCTTGTGCTTGCTCTTATCCTATGTTCCTCTTGTGATTCATACTCATGAATATACTTAGCAAAGTGATTTAAGACTACTAATATATATAATCTTGGTACTGATGTCTAATTCATTCAAGTGCTCTCTACATGAATCTGTTTGTGAGATCCTTACTATGGTCCTTAAGGCACG
Organism: Xanthia togata; assembly: GCA_963853775.1. Lineage (NCBI taxonomy): Eukaryota > Metazoa > Arthropoda > Insecta > Lepidoptera > Noctuidae > Xanthia > Xanthia togata. The sequence goes on from OY970814.1 coordinate 1,731,065, forward strand.
TTTCTGTAAAATAAACGGTTTCAGACAGTTACAACTATAGCTGTTACCCCAAAGCATTATGCTGTATGTTAATCTAGATTCTACTAGCGCGTAATATATAGCCTAAGGGCTATTTATTACGCGTTGCTTTAGATCCCACATATCTCTAAGGCTCGTGAGTGCATAGCATGCCGATGAAATTGAAGAGTCAATAGCAGCCAGCTCTTGTTTCCGATTTAAATGCACATATTCCTAAAAAAAATACTTTGTCCACTAATTCAATCTTGTCTCCTTTGATTTGTTCATCTAAATTGTCATTATGGCGAGTTGTAGTTCTAAATAAAATGATGTTAGTCTTACTTGTATTATATAGTACAAAAGCTTATTGGCGTAAACCAATCGCAGAGATTTCGTAGGCTTTTATTTAAATTTCTGGTCAATTCTTTTAAATCATTCGTCCCAATTATTATATTTGTATCATCTTCAAAAACAACAAGTTTGACCAGGCTGAATATAGTGCATGAAGTTAAGCAAGTCATTTGTAAATAAAATAATTAATATCGGTCCTAAAATCGAGCCTTGGGGCACACCACGTTTTATATTTGTAATTTTACTACTACTACTACTAAATTTAATAAAATAAATACTATGGTATGATATTGCCACGTAGGATGTGTTTGCCACACATGCGCGAACGACATGCTTAATAATAAGACTGTGCTGTTATTATAATTATGATAATAGTCCGTGGAGTTTTCTGCCGGCTCTTCTCCATAGGTTACGACCAAATGAAACCGTGCTCCTAGCTTCTCACGTTTCTTAAGTGCCCATGTGGTAGGTTTATCTGAAGCTAGTAACTAGATGTAGAAATTAAATACCCCAGAATAGTGTCAAGACAAACCGCTCCGGACCCCCGGTTCTGGCGGCTCCCTAAATCTTAAGAAGTACTTTTTAATGATATCCCAAACACGGTCAAAATATATTCAGTAACAAGCAATTTAAGAGTTGAGGATGAGGATGAAAATGTTCGAAGTGATATTTATTTTCTACATTCTAAAACTTTCTACATAATTCGACAAAGGAACTCCTATTTATGGACCTATGACTTTTCAAAAAGAAACCTTACCTACATAAGGCGATGTGCAAAGTCTCGAGCTCGCTCCGCTCGCTCTTGAACTCTATAGTCGACAAAGCAACTCCTATTTCCGTAAGGATGTTCAATAGAAACCTAACCGGGACTTCCGAGACGAGGTGCAAACATATCCGAGCTTGCCTTGCTTGCTCCCCTACATTCTTGCTTTCATAAATAACCTATTGATGATCTGAAAATGCACCTCCCACAAAAAAATTACCCAGCCGGTTGCAAGGTACATGGTGTAGGTAGATTATAATTACGTACGTTATACTTGTTGTTTTACTGTCATTATATTTTATTTGCAAACTGTTACTAGAAATACCAACATAAACTGAGAAGACCGGTGGCCTCATTTTGTTTTGCCACCCCGGGCCCCCGACAGGCTTAGTCCGCCACTGATTGGAACCTATCCTAACTGGACCCCGACTATTTGACCCCTCCTCGAAGGCTGGATCCGCCCTTGCAAGAGATAACCAGTCCCAACTGCCGGCGCCTGTTCACGAACATGACGCATGTATCAGCACCACCATTTTGAACGGAGCTAAATGATACAACACACGCGCCACCATCAACGAGACATCTGAGTGAGCATGACATACTATCAGCCACCAGGGCACATTCAAGTTAATGAAAGACATAATTAGTACCCGGTAAATGGTAGCTCTGTAGTAGGTACGTACTTAGTACGAGTCACACCTTTGCTATGCTTAGGAGATTGCGTCTAAACAATTAATGATATTGATTTATAACATAACAAAACACAAACGGCGAAATATGGATGTACCCACTATAGGTACACCTCTGTCTAACCCTTCGGGGAATACAGGCGTGATGTAATGGCAAGTGATATTGATATATTAAATAATATGCCCCGGAAGCACGCTGAGCCATCGGTCCCGGCTGTCATTCATAGATCTTTGACAGTCGTTACTGATAGTTAAAAGCCCGAAAGTCTGACAACCAGTCTTATCAAGGGGTATCGTGCTACCCAGTAACTGAACTGTGGAGGTCAGATAAACTCAAACTCAAAGGATTTATTTCAATTAAACTATTTACAGGCACTTTTGAATTGTCAAAGAGTCAGTCAGTTAGTCAGAAAGTTGAAGCTAGTTGCCCATTTCAAAGCGTAGATCTCTATGGAGAAGAACGGGCAAGAAACGCCAAGGACACTCTTTTAAATATAGAAATTACAAAATCCTGGGTGCATTACTCTTGTTGATTCTATATGTGAGAACAAGGTAAAAACAAATATAAAAATCAAAAACAATTCAAAATAAGCCCTGGCAGATAAAAGATGACCAGTCTCAACTGACGACGCCCGTTCACGAACATGACGCGTGTATCAGCACCATCCAGCTCAACCATTTTGTAGGGAACCGAATGATCCAACACACATAGACAGACAGTCGCTCCATGTAAAATACTGGTATTCAACTGCTTCCTGCTGGTAATTTGTTGTTGTTGTTCTATGTTGATCTTTACCCAACTATGTTTGTTTGGAAAAGAAAGCAGATGATGATGATGATGATGATCGATAATTATGTAGCGAAAATTAAAAAAAGAAAAAAGAATTGAAAAAAGTTTTTATCAACTGGGACATTGTATTTTAAAGACAACTGGATATGGACTTTCGGAACGATATCTTCGATGAAGCTTTCCATCGATCGACAATTCGACAAGTGTGTTTGAGCAAAGTGAGAGCGAACCATTGATATATTATTTAAAACTAGAGCGAACGTATTTCGACGACTTGTTATTTATTAGATAATTGAAAAAAAAAAAAATCGCTAAAATGACGGATTACTCAGAAATATTTCATAATTATTACCTACTATTGTCATCACCAAATCTCGAGATGTTTAGAATAATTAATGAGTGTCAAAAATTTTACCTTCACATTCTTCAGTCGGGTCCACAAAAACCAAACAACGGTTTTCCTTTAAACAAATATCATTATCTGAAACAGAAATATAAACTTTATAGTTTTTCTTCTGCATTAACTACTTTATATACATATCAATTAATTCGTAACTTGAAATGAAGTAGCCGTTCTAAATGCGGCAATACTTATTGTAAATGTTGGCCATAGCTAGCCAAGTTATTTCGAGTTCAGACCGCCCATTTTCCTTTCATATCTGGCCGAGTGTAGAAGAGCCCAAACGAGGTTTGTTCTTTTTGGAAGGTTTCGTGTGGAAACTGAGAAATGAGAACAAAAGCCGTGTCTGTTGTTGTTCTATTCCTTCAAACGCAACAACACCAGCGCTAGCTCGGCCAGCCGAGCGGGCTACAGTGTGCAACGGCTTGCCGAGGCAGATAGGCTGACTCTATAGCCGGCAATACATATTGGTCAAGCCTCAGCCAACGCGCGCGTAGGCAAAATAATACAAGGCGAGGCGAGTGCTACGGAGCCAACTGCCAATGTTCACAAATTTTTGTGGAGCTATCCACATGGCCGTAATTGCCGAGTGCAGGCGAGCGCCTTTGATTTGTGCAGCAAAACCGACACTGTGAGACGAGTCGTAGCGATCGATCTCGAGTGGTGGCAAGGCACGCCAAACAAACCGTATACCTACATGGTACGTTGGCGTTCGCCTGCACTCGGCCAGCTAGGCGAGTATCGACAACACCATCGGCGAGTATGGACGAGCAATGGCGAGGCTAGACAAATGGGCTGTTTATAAGTTGGTATCTACTCGCCTTCGCTCGGCGAGCTAAGACCAACATAATTATGTATTACCGGCTTATAAGTTGGTACTCGGCTCAGCTTGGCAAGCTATGACTAACATGTATAGCCGGGTTATATTCTCTTACCTACATTTAATTGTCGTGATATTGTTCCTTGTTGCTCTCCCTTCCAAAATTCTTTCTCGTACACACGTATTATTCACTGATAGTTCTACGTCAATTGTTATTTTATCGAATTTCGGATGAAAATGAATCGGATTCCCTTCTGGCCAAAATGCTCGCGATAAATACGTGTCACCTAAGAATGTAAAATGGATTTTAGTTTCAATTGTTTCTTTATTAGGCTGTATTTTAAGTTTATTTTTTACAAGCTTACCTGATTCTTTTTTTACAACGGCTACAGCTTTGGTTGAATTATTCGCTAATTGTAAATACATTGTAAATGCATCACCTCTGTGATATTTAAACTTATGTGGAGTACAGACTAGTACTGGTACAGGAAGATCTAGAAATAAAAAACTGCTCGATTAAAAACATAACGGACCAAGAATCGAACAACCACAGTGATTGTTCACACTACTTAGGTGTTAAATTATCGGATCGAGTTCAAAACACTATAGGCATTGCGCTCCAAAACCAAGAAAGCGGCTCAAAAGGCTGCCCAACTTAAATGGGACTGCGACGGACATGTCTGCCGCATGTCGGACAAACTGTGGGCTCAAATAGCGTAGAAGTGGGTCCCTGAGACAGAGGCGGGGTCGCGGCAGACCGCTCAGTAGATGACGGGACGAACTGAACAGATTCTACCAAAACTGGAAGGAGGAAGCGCGGGACCGCAAAAGAGGAGTCGGGCAGATCAGGGAAAAAAAAAAATTGTTACGATACTTACAAACAAATTTTCCGAGATTGACTGTGTGAAAAGACACTTTAAATGCCAGTGCTGAAGATACACTAAGAATAGCACAGAATATTAACAATTTCATTTTAACAATAATAATTATGACGAAACTGAGTTTTGATAATATATTTGAATAATTACTTAAATATTCTTAATATCGAGTTGCACAAAATATCTTTAAACGTATTAGTTTTAAATACAACTACAGCATTACATTGTCTCATGTTTGAGTTGTTTCGATCGGATGTTAGAGGAAAACCACAGTTTGTTATTTATTGGTTAAATAATATAATAATTAGTAGTGCCTCATGAAGCCATGATTTTCCATTTTAGATAGGTAGCTGCAGTCCGCGGCTTTGCTCGCAAACTCAAACTCAAAGCATTTATTTAAATTAAACCATTTACAGGCACTTTTGAATTGTCAAGGGGTCAGTCAGTCAGATATATTAAGCTAGTTGCCCATTCCAAAGCGTAGGTTCCTACGGAGAAGAACGGGCATGAAACTCCACGGACACTCTTTAAAAATAAATAATCTTACAAAATATTGTTTACATCATTCAAGTTGAAATTATACATGTGAGAACAATGTAGAAAGACGTGTACGTAAAAAGCGTCCGTAATAAAAATAAGCCGTGGCAGATAAGAGATGACCAGTCCCTACTGATGGCGCCCGTTCACGAACATGACGCATGGATCATGTGCTCCCTAATTCTTTTTCTAAAATAAAACTAGCCTAAGTTACTCCTTGTAACATATAATGTATCAGCTATCAGCCAGTGAAAGTCCTGTCAAAATCAGTCCAGCCGTTTGGGAGATTAGCCGAAACAAACAGACGGGCAGTAACGTAATATATTTTCATATGAATTTAGTAACAAGCTGTTATTTTGAAATTACAAACATACACTTCAATTTTATTTATTTGTATAGATAGATGAAACTGGTGTAATAATGACGACGGTTATACAGGAAAATAAACAAAAAACAGATAAATCCAGAGCAATAATAAAATAAATTAATTATAATAATTTCCTGTTGTGATGTTCAATATGGTAGTTTTACTAACTTCTGCCCGCCACTTCCGCGTGGTAGGTAGTCGTAAGACACCACAATATACGAAAAAAAAACAGCCACATTTTTATAAAACTTCACTGTAGGTACCTATACTACGTTTGTAGATTTGGCCTGATCAGCCAAAATAAGCTAATAGTTAATGTTGTGTGCTTCCATTGCGGGAGCAATAACTCCAGGATGGTCAGCCAACATGCAACCCGGCGAAGCCAAGCCGCCACATTTGCTGCTTTTCCTCTAATATAAGCCTTAGCCAGCCATTATGCAGGCGAAGTCGCGGGTAACACCTATTACAACCTATAACCCAACCCCCAACCCAACCAACCCCCAACCTTTTATATATATATTTTTTTTTTTTTTTGTGTAAGCTCTTTTTTGCGTCATGTTTACCGCAAATAAACGTATTTTCTTTCTTTCTTTTCTTTTCTTTCTATTTATTTATTTATTTAGGACATATAATCAAAACAGCATGAGTTTCTACAAAAAAGCGTTTATTTCCAGAGTACAATAATGTTCTTAAAATAAGAAATCATAACGGGTGCAATAATACTATAATATTATATAATGACGAAGGTATTATTGATTCTTGTAAACGGTCACAAATCTAGAACATGTACAAAGTACTTATATTTTGTAGAAAACTGTTTTTACCCGACTGCGGAGTTTATTGTTGATTATTTCGATCGTTGGACAGTTCTTTCTTACGAGTACCATTACAGTTGATTTATATGATGATTGATAATGTTTAAACTAATTACATAACACACGCCTGTCCCGAAGGTTTAGGCAGAGATGTACTTACCTATGGTACGTACACCCCAATTTCGCCAGTTTTGTTTAAGTCTCGTGTAATAGGAGGCGAACCTATTGCCATCAACCGGGCACAATTCCAGACTCCGGGATGCTACTGAGAAATCCCAGATGGAAAAACCCAATAACACTGTGCCGACCTGGGAATTGAAACCAGGAGTACCCATGCCCAGCAGTACCAACGAGGCAAAACATCTAATAATTGTATTGAAGTCAGCACTTATGGCCGTAGACTGGCGTACGGGAAGGCAGAGGTTTTTTTTTAATTCATTGAATTTCATACTTATTCAATAGAAATAAGGAATATATTTCAATGCTCGATGATCGATGGAAAATTGCGCTGCGATGCTCCAAGCTCGATCACCGAGCATTGAATTGTATACCTGATTTCTATATATCGATATATGATAAATTTCAAATCCTCTGCCGTCCCGTAGGCCAGTCTGCACAGGCCCTTGGTCTGTTTCCGATTTATTTATAAGTTTGTACATTATTATGACAGTTCAAATAATGTAAATTATTACTATTAATAATATCTACTATGATAAGTTTTATTATAGTTTACGTGTCGTTATAAATACTAAAGAAACGCCAAAACAAAAACATTTTGAATTTCATTCAACAATTTAACAAAAATAACCAATGATTTCTTACATAACAATTTGTTGATCACAGACGAATATAGACCTTATTATTACAATTTACAGTTTATTATTATCTGTCCTGGGACATTTGTTACTCTAAGCCAAATTCTGATGTAATTTATTTTAAATTGTTAGAAAAATTATTTGATCATTTATGTCCAACAAATATAATAACAACAGCCTTTTAAAATGACTTCTCGAACTAACAACTCTTATGTAGTGGACATAAGGTCTAAATTGCAATGATTTTATCATAAAATGCAATATTATACCTACTGTCTAAAGATAGGTAGAACGGATGCGGCAAGATTTGTAGTAAGTAATGTTTATTTTTATTTAAAAAAGTGACTTTTAAAGAAAATCTCCTTGGTTCGGAAACAATACAAAAAGGCGGGTAAAAAATAGTTTATTACAATTTTGCTGACCAAATAACATATCTTCTCTCACAATTTAAAATCAACCCAATAAGCTCAAATTCTGATTCGAAACTTACATCGCGTCACTTTTATATTAAACTTAGTTAATACATTTTATAAAATAACTTAATAATTAACAATTCTATCATTAGTTATTTATGTGACTGATCCGAATCTGTAGACCCGGGAATCGTAAACCGCACTTCAGTCTTACTTCCTTATTAATTGATGACTGCCACAGACTACATAGGGATACTACGTATATGACTGCGTAGAAAAAGAATTATTACTTCAAAATAAAGTTATAGACTTCAATAACAACAGACATTACCTACTACTATAACTACACCAGGATCTTTTGTCGCGCGGTCAAAACCGGAACTAACGCCACGGCCGCCAAGTTGACACCGACACGTTTATTATCAGGGGGTGCACCTTCAGCTCAACGAAGCGAACTTGGATCATATTTGCACTCGTCCAATCATACAGGGGGAAATTTGTCGACTTTTGCAGTAAAGCTTAAGAATGTAGGACGCAAGAGCGAGTGAAGCGAGCTAGATCATTCTATTTTATTTTAAAGGTTTTACTTGGTCCATTCATACAGAAAGAGGACTAACTGTGTCGACAATTCGACATATACAAAGAAGCTTAAGAATTAAGATAGAGTAGGATGCAAGAGTGCGCGGAGCAAGCTCGGTAATGTTAGTACCCCGTCTAGGGTAGATTAGATTTTCGAAAATAGGAGTTCAGTACTTGTCACTGAAGCTTTAGAATTGAGAGATTGCAGAATTCAAGAGCGAGCGAGATCGAAGACTTTAGGATCGCGCCTCAAATAGTTTAAGTTCTTTATTATTGTATTAGGTAGGCGTTTTAGGATATTTCTTTAATTCTGAATATTTTTACACCTACATTTTTTTTTGAAGCCTGGGAGGTGCAAGTGCACCCTCTTGCACCCAGCTCCCGGTACCCATGGCTCCATCTTGTTTTTTCATTACATTTCACAACTGTTTACCACAACACACCGGGTAACATCATTGGAGCGCCAAAAGATCCTTGTAGCAGTGTCACACTAAGCGACACCTAGATAAATGCGCACTGTTGGATTTTCAAAGCTCGGCTCAGTGCAGTGATAGTTGAAAATCCAACAGTGCTATTACACTGACGGACTCATAAACTACCATCAATGTTCAAGACGCCTTTGAAATAATCATTTTAACCAAGTATTCAAACTTTTTATACTATTTTAAATTGAAACCTATAGTTTGGTTCGTTAACTTCATAACAGCGTAGTATCATATCCTTAAGTGTATGTTTGTATACTGGAAAGGACCATTTTTTTTTAAACAAATATTGTAAATGTAACAAAATTGGTTTTATTGGAAAATTAATTTTTACAATAAAAAAAAAGTTAAATCACAGCTTTTTTTTTTCGTTTATTAAGGTGTATTGCCTCCACGTGCCCTAAATACAGATTCTAATCGGTTACGCATAGATCGGATTAGGGTTATTAAACGGTCTTGCGCTATATTGTTCCATTCTTGTGAAATCGCTGTTCTTAGTGCTGCCACTGTTGTGGGCACAGGATGCATATACAGCTTTTTCAAACTGTCCCAAACATACTCAATGGGATTAAGATCCGGGCTGCGTGTTGGTCAATTCATGGTACGTATCCCAACCTCTTCGCAATATTGTCGAACTTGTGCATCGGCGTGGAGTCGGGCATTATCTTGCATTTGAGTAAAATTTTCGCCTATTAATCCCATGAAAGGAACCGCGTGAGCTTCTAAAATCTTGCTATATGTATAGCGTTGTGCCGTCAAACCTCCTCTCCTACCGTTTTGAAGAACCATGTCGATGAACACAAGTTCCGTTCGCCCGATCATCGAAATGCCACCCCCACACCATACACGAACTGCCTCCAAAAGGAACACGCTCCTCAATGCAACGTTGAGTATATCTCTCCCCACGTCGACGGTAGACTCTTCTGCGACCGTCTGCACCATTTAAACATGTCCTACACTCATCGGTGAACAATACGGTGGCCCATTGCTCTTCAGTCCAATTAAGATGTTCACACGCAAATCGTAAACGAGCTTTTCTGTGAGCTGCAGACAGTTTTGGACCATTTGCTTGTCTAAAAGGGGTGATTGCCGCTTCCTTAAGCCTCATTCTTATTGTTCGTGCAATCACGTTTACTCCACGCACTTCATTCAGCTCCGTTTTGATGTTTACTGACATGAGGAAACGATTTCGTAGGGAAGTTGAAACAATAAATCGGTCGTCACGACGGGTGGTTGCTTTCTGCCAGTACCGAGTCTCCTTTTGTAAGAACCTGTCTCTACAAACCTTTGGTATACTCTAGAAACCGTAGACTGGTTTAAATTTAATTCTCTAGCAATCGTTCGCTGATCCAAGCCTTCCCGCATCAATATGAGCGGCTTGTACGGACGAAGTATCCATATTTACGGTTACGAAACTTTTGTTGAGTTAAAAAGACTAATAAAAAATACTATTGGTAACAATAGTGAAATAAATCACAAATGAAAAAAAAAACAATGTATTAATTTCAAACTTTACTCTAATAACACACGAATGAGACTATGCATAAATTTTATCTTATCTTTTACTGCAGTCCTATTTTTAAATTTTGTTATTTTATGATTAATGGACAGTCTCGACATTTTCATTTAGTTTAATCTAAAAAGTTTGCATACTTATTGCAAAAATATTAATTCGAAAGTACCTAATCCTGAACTTTTTTGCGGTTTATGAGTCCGTCAGTGTATAAATATTTAGGCGTTTATTTTGGTGTTTGCTAATGTTAGTGCAAACGGGTAGGAGTAATCATGGAGTTTCTTGCCAGTTCTTCTCAAATAAACAACGACAAAGAACACATGCATCTGACGCTTCATAAGTGCCCATGTAGTTTTAAGTGAAATAAATAGTGCGATTAGCGCTTGAGTTTTGCATGAATTAGGAGTATTATTTCAAATGTTCAAATAGCCTCGGCACCCAGAACATTTTACATTAGAAAATACTATAAAACGACAAGAAAATAAGTATTGATTTTTATTTGTAAAATTGGAAGACGGGATCCTTTTGAGTAAGTTTAAGAGTAAATAGTAGTAAGAGGAAAGCGATGCTGCCATATAACGGTCGCGAAATGATGACGGTCTTCAAAATCCGTTGCTTTCACCAGTGTTTTGACTTTAGTCTCAAAAAACGCTTTCTAGATACGCACGCCCGTCATTGTGCGACCGGTATATGACGGCACCGCTTTCTTCTGAACCCCAACCTGAAGGACAATCAATCTGCCTAGCCTTTTCCCAACAATGTTGGGGTCGGCTTCCAGTCTAACCGGATGCAGCTGAATACCAGTAGGTTTACATGGAGCGACTGCGTATCTGTCCTCCACACCCCAGTAACTGGGTACTACGATACCCCTTGGTAAGACTAGTTGTCAGAATTTCGGGTTTCTGACGACCCGTAACGACTGTCAAAGATCCACGAATGAGAGCCAGGACCAAAGGCTTAATATGCTTTCCGCGGCACGGGGGAGTCTCGGTATGTAAAAAAAAACGGGTTGCACTCCGGGAGTGCCGGCAGAAGTGAAAACTTGAATATTAACGTTGTGCATTGGAATGGTCAAGTAATAATTTTGAACCGGTCTACTCTCCCCCTTCGTCTTACGAATTTTCGACCAGGTCACGTGTCCTGACGCGAGTTAAACATTTTTTACCCACCACAAAAAAAGTGCTCAACGCCGCTAAAGAAGTTTTCACTTCAAAATGGTCATCCATCCACGAACCAACCCCGGAAAGCGTAACTTAACCTGATGGATCGACCCGTGTGGCTGTTATTACTTAGCCACGAGCTCCTCGAAAGAACTTGAAGGACAGATGACCCGTAAAGTAATTAACAACATTCTTCAATCACCAGTTCGGTTATAACTGTTATAAGCCAGTCTGGTGATTCCAGCGACATTTTACGAGAGGTATTGCTTATCTATATGAGAGATATAATTATCATGATTGGACGTTCGCAGTCTGATATGCATTTCATTTACACATGGTTTCTATAAGACAGATCACTGAATCCGTAGATCACTGAATTCGTGTTCTCTTGTCTGTTGTGATTGGTTGACAGAATATACAAAACCACAGATGAATACAAATGGTTCATGAAGCTACGAGTGGGTACGTGGCGAGCTCGACTTGTCGAATACTTTGGGCGTAACGTAGTCAGATAAGTTAGGAGTTACGCGATAGAAAGAGAGATAACTTCTAGGTATAAATGTAGGTAATTAGCGCTGTGCGACCTGAATTGCACTTTATTGTGTCGTGGCAAGAGTCCCTTTTTATTTAAATGATTTTGCGGAGTGAACCATCTTTACTAATCTGTGACAAAACACAACTAACCAATCAAATTACTCGACTTGCAATATGACAATAGATTAGGGTGAATGCTCATGGGCAGCACGCGAATTTTCTTGTCTTTCGCGGACTACTTTGAAGCTTCTCCCTTAAGACACCTGTCTCACCGCCGACGAGAAAGCGACTACGACTAGCTATCAACGATTTTCTCGCTTAAAGGCCTATTGAGATATAAGCGATATCGCTGCCGCGCTCGGTAGCGATACGGTCCAAAGTGACTAACCAGGTCGCGGACCAGAAACGAACAAAACATTGTAGGTCCCGTGTAAGTTACACAATTATATTAATAGTTGATCGCTGACTGGTCACACCGCAGGCTCAACCACGCTCGCTGGGCGGGCAGAACACTCGCCGAGACTCTCACGCGCCTCTCGTTAATCGTCGGCAATGGGATAGTTGCCTAAAATAAACATTCAGGAAATCGAACAACAGACGTATTAATCAATAGAGTCTCCATACAAAGATAAAAAATATTTGCAGTATAACGTTCAGAGATTAATGTCGAATGACCTTTCATAATCATTTTTCTTTATAAGAAAAATTATCACACATAAGCTTACTTTTCACATAATAAAACAAAACATCACGACTGTATTACTCGAAGGGAAAGACTGAGATGTATAGGAACCCCATAAGTCCCATGTAATAGGGGCCGAGCCAATTGCCTGAAAGTCTTTAACATTTTTTTTTTTTGTTCTAAGATTATATCTCTGCCTACCTCTTCGAGAAATACAGTATATTCTTTCTACAATCACATGCACTGATCAGCCATCATAACATCAATGCTGTCTTCATCAGACATTTCATAAGCTTGCGTCCCTCCATCCTCTTGTTGTGTCGTATCGCAGAGGGCCTGTTCGTGTATCCTCTCTAGTTTGGCCTGCACGTCGCCGAGAAGGGCCCTCTGGGAAGGCTCGGAGGCCCAGCAGGACTCCATGACCTCCCAGCAATCGTCTGTGAAGTGCGGTAAGCGTTCGGGACGAAGACCTGGGAAGGTATTAAGGTTTTGAATTACTTTATTTAAAAAAAAAAGGTTTTTTGGAAAATGGATGAGTAAGCTCTATAAAAACGGAGAAAATTTTGAGTAAAACTGGTCTTTTTCTTTTTTAAGTCAATTTGCCGTGTGGTCATTTCATACACCCGTCAAGGAATGACAGTTGTGATTTTAATATACAAACAATTTAAGTTGGTAGTCAATATGCTTAACAATCAGTTTCTTTGACTTTACATAAGCTGTCTTTAAAATACACACATCAACACGGTCTAGGGATATTTCATACTCAATTAAATAACTCGAAAAGTACTGGCCGCATTGGAATCTTTTATACACCGATTTGTTTGTAATTTATCTCAGACTAATTCCAAATTAAATTTTTTGAAAATTCTTTTGTTTCGGTGGCATAAAAATGTCTTGATGTATAGGAGAGGGAATTTTCATTTGTGCGAAATTTAGAAAACAATACGAATTACGTTTAGTTACAGTTTTTTTTCATTTTTAAACGAAAGATAAAGTTAAAATTGAGGTATTGTAGCCATGCAACGCCGACATTTGACGAGGGCGGAGATGTTACGAGCTGTGGGAATGCTGGAAGCTGGATCTGTTCAGCGTAATGTTGCTGAGGCCATAGGGACCCATCAAAATGTAATTTCAAGATTGTGGACACGCTATCGTGCCACAGGTGAAGTAGCGGAGAGGCACCGGGGGCCAAGTCGCATCACTACCCCCAGACAAGACCGATTTTTGCAAATTACTGCGCGAGCTCAACCAAATGCAACGGCGACTCAATTGGTCCAAAGGCTGCGAGTGGAACACCAAGTGCTTGTGAGTGACCAAACTGTAAGAAGGCGACTGCATGAAAGCAATCTACGCTCTCGTAGACCACTCCGGGTCCCACCTTTACGGAGAGGCAATCGTGGACGACGATTAGAATGGGTTCGGAACCACGTGGACTGGGGCCGTGAGCAATGGTCCAATGTGCTGTTCACGGATGAATCCAGGTTCGGCTTCCATCCAGATTCACGAAGGACGCGTGTTTGGCGAGTTCCTGGACGATGGAGCCGTCTCCAGAACCCTCAGGAAGTTCACCCATACCAAGGAGGAACAATTATGGTTTGGGCAGGAATTCGTCTTGGAGGACGGACGGATCTCGTTTGGGTGCGGGGCAATATGACGGCAGAACGATACGTCCAACAGGTGCTGGGGCCCGTAATCTTGCCCCACAGAACACAAATGGGGCAAGATTTCCTGCTCATGCACGACAATGCCCGGGCACACACGGCGAGAACGGTAGCAGCTTGGTTACATACACATAATGTTAGGGCCTTAGACTGGCCTGCTCAATCGCCAGATCTAAATCCCATTGAGCATGCGTGGGATATGCTGCAAAGAAGAGCTCTGAAGGAAGTTCCTGAAAATCTGGCTACAGAAGATCAACTTTTTGCGCACCTCAGAAGGACATGGGACAATATTCCGCAGCAAGACATTGACAACCTTGTTCTGAGCATGCCGAATCGTTGCCGATGTGTTATGAACATCATGGGCGCTTTCTCAGACTACTAAATTCAAGTTTATAAACACAAATTAAATGATTTTTCTATTTTTTTCAGTTTTTACTCACAAATTAAAAGTTAATTCATATACGGTTTCCGTCTATGCTTCATTTTTTTTCCATAAAATCCTGAAATTTTAATCTAAGTACCTTAACCATTATTAAAAAATGGTAGAATATTAAATAACGTATCTTTTAAATATATACATGTCATATAAATAATTAACACATTGATAGTAATTCGCTTTTTTATTAATATCCCTAGACCGTGTTGATGTGTGTATTATGAATAACGTTATAATTATGTGTACAGTGTACGATAGAGGTTATGAATACGGAATATTATAGAGGGTTGGACCTAATACGGAGCCCTTTGGTACGCCATGTATGTCATACGTCCTGTATGTTGTAGAAATTCCAGTACGAGTCATTAGCTTTTACCCGGAAAAATCTGTCTTCTAAGTAAGATTTCAATAGTACATACAGGTTATATGACAGTTGTTTTCTATCTTAAATAACAAGCCCTGGTGCCAGACCTAGTCAAACGCTTGCTGTACGTCCAGAAATACAGCCGGGCAGTACTCCTTTCGTGCCAGCCCCTCTCGTATCTTATTAACCACTCTATGCAGGTGCTCCACAGTTGTGTGCCTTATTTTGAATCCGAACTGGTTTTGTGGGATGATGTTGCCTTCTTTGAGTATTTCATTAAGCCTACGTGCAGCGACTTTCTCAAACAGTTTAGATATAACAGGGAGTAGGCTTATGGGCCTGAATGACGACACAAGGTGCGGTGCTTTTCCAGGCTTTGGGATCATAATAATTTCCGACACTTTTCATATTCTCGGAAAATATCCAGTCCTCAAAATTCCATTAAAGAGCTGTGTTATGAAGACGATGGCTTTTCTTAGCAGTTGACGTAGGATTTCGACAGTTATAAGGCACTATCCAGGAGCTTTAATTAGTTTGAGACTTTTTATAACTCTACAGATCTCGCCAGGCGAGCAGTACTTTAATGGTAAACTGAGTTGTAGATCTGTATCCAAATATTTTTGGATTTCTTTATTGCTTGATGTGTCACCGGAATTGGGAGTGAATACATCAGCCAAGAAATATCCAAAGGCCTCGGCACGTTCGTCGTCTTTTCTTGTCCATTTCGTAGCTTTAAAGAATGCTGAGCATTTGTGGCGCATTTTTGCTATGCTT
This sequence comes from Xanthia togata, assembly GCA_963853775.1. Taxonomy (NCBI): domain Eukaryota; kingdom Metazoa; phylum Arthropoda; class Insecta; order Lepidoptera; family Noctuidae; genus Xanthia; species Xanthia togata. The sequence goes on from OY970814.1 coordinate 1,746,885, forward strand.
TACGATGTTCTATAGCAAGTATTCGTTTTTAGCCGTGGCATTCAGAATTTCCAGTCTGTTTTTTAAGGTTCAATTTTAGATGTCATTCTGATATTGTTTCAGATCTGCGGCCACTGTATTAAAATCTCGTCTGTCAGAAGCATTATGATTGGTATGCCAAACTCTCCTGAGCCTCCTTTTTTTCAGGACCTTACTCCTTATTTTCATGGAAATATTTTTGTAACTTGGCCTGGTAGGTGTTGGCGTGAATTTCCATGCAGCTGTCTGTAGGAGGTTTATGATGTTTGTAGCAGCTACATCAATGTCGTCGTTGGTTTTTAATGGTACTTTTAGGTTCACGTTTGTCTGAATCCAACCCAATCAGTTTTCTTGTTGTAGAGCTTTTCTTTGAACTGTCTTTCTATTATTGTTGTGCTTATAGTGGCTATCAGAGGGGTGTGATCTGAACTGCTGTCCAGGAAACTTTCAGCACTAAGGTACATAAGTCCCTTATACACAAAGAAGTCCAATAGGTCAGGGAGTTTATTGGAGTCTGTTGGTCAGTATGAGGATTTACCCGTACTCAGGACGAGTAGTTTATTTTCGTCAAGGCTTTTTTTCAGTTCTCTTCCTCTGGGTAATGCCAATCGGGAACCCCAGTAGACATTTTTGGCGTTCCAGTCTCCACCACATATGAATCTTTGGCTAAGAGTTCTGAAGAAGTCTGTGAACCTATCTTCCTTTAGGGTGTGATTAGGGAGGCAATATATAGCGGATAGGGTTAGTGAACTCTACTTATCCTGTACCGTTATCGTAGTGCCTGTATTTGGTCAGTTTTATACTGTTCCAGAACGTAATTTTTTATGTGTTTTTTTATTATGACTGCTGTCCCTGCATGTGCACTATGTGCAGTTCCATCGGGATGAAATGTGGCGTATATACTATAATTTTTGAAGGTACATAAATGATTGGATGTTAGATGTGCTTCAGAAGCTAGAAGTACATCAATGTCATGTAGTGCAAGGAGTATCTCTACGTCTAGTTTATGTTTGACCAATCCATTCATGTTCCAGGTACCAACTCTCGGGAATCAATTGCCGATTCCCGGCCACCGTAGGCGCGGGCTTTTGGTCGGTGAGCAATGGGTAGCTCGCCGTCCGGTAAGGACCAAGCCCGGGTCGACGGCGCGTTGTGTTCCACGCGCGCCTCAAAGAGATGTCAGCGAATGATGGGGTCAGATGAGACCATTGCCTGCCGGGGTTGCGGGAAAGTCCGAAAGGGATACCGTGGCCCCCTGGCATTGCACAGGCAACAGAAAGAACACGGGTGGGTTTTAGTCAGTAAGAGTCTGACACGCCCTCCTGCTCCACCCAGAGCAGGAGAAGTCATTTGATGATTTCCCACCCACAAAAAAAAAAAAAAAAAGGTACTAACTCTGAGTGAGGTCATTTTATCGGACAAGTTTACTGATAATTGTTGTGAGTTCATCATTGTCGACATCTGATTTATTACTTTGTCTAGCTTTTCAGCCTGCTGTGTGAGCAGAGTTTCTAGTTTTGATTTATTTTTAGTAGCATCTGCATATGACAGTAGATTTTTGTCATTAGTGTAGCGGTTACACCGCCACATACGAACTACGCATCAAAGACAGTGAACTTTACAACCTGTTCCTCATGCCCTAAATTAGCATGATGTTTTGGCTGTTTATTTTCGACTTGTGGTCTATTTTGTTCGATCGCCTCCTTTTGCATCGTTTATGTTCATACATCTAGTCATACACGCACGCCGGTTATAGTTTTAACTGCAGTATTATTGGGGTTAGAGACTAAGTTTATAAAAAAATGTAGAAGTTGGTTTTCAGTTTTTTTCATTTTTTTCTACCATGGCACTATATCGGGTTGAGTGGTGCAGATTCTTGATTACAAATCGGTAACATCGTTGATCCTTCCTGTTGAAGGTGTGCCTAGTGAGGCCTTTTTCACGGACTGGGGTCATATTTTTCTTATAAGCCTCAATGTCTAGGCTATTAATTCTTAATTGATTTATGTTGACGATTTTGATGATGAATTCTCCCTTACTTGCAACAGGTCTGTAAGTTTATGGACATTTTCAACACCGTATAAGATAATTGGTGGAGGTTTACTAGGTCATGTTTGTTTTGCACCTTCGTCTTCGGTGAGATCTATTTGTCACTATATTTATTGGAGCTTTTGATCGCCTTTAGTGAGGGTAATTGTGAGAGCCTCTTGCGCTTATTGCTTCTGTTAGAAGGAACTCTTTGCCATTCAGGTGGACGAGATGTACTACCTAGGAAATTGCATCTAGGTCGAGATAAAAACAAACAAGGGTGGAAAGCCTTTTGAACATATTTCTTGCTGTCAGTAACATTGACTACCATGGAAGCCTGGTCGCCTACTTCCATGGGTCTTAGGTAACCAATTTCTCACTCACCGGCCCGGATACCGGAGGGCGCCGGGTGTTAGCCGGATCGCATGACAAATACTCGCTCTCATTATTAGACATTTTCATAAAAAGGGGGGTTGGGAAATAATCTCATAGCACTTTCCCCAAGGAACTATGGCCACTCTTTTAGGTTTTTGGTTCTTCTTGGCTAGTGGAGACCAATGAACGGGTTACTTAACCGCCACTGGTTCGGCGTTGTTGCTCGTTTTACGTGTAGGGTGGGTCTAGGAGAAGGTGATAAATCCTACGGACGCGAGCAACTCCATCTCCCTAAATACATAATCTGTGGAAATTTCAATTGTCTACCTATCACGGTTCATCAAATACAGCCAGCAGACAGACGGACAGCGCAAGCTTAGAATAGGGTTCCGTTTGGCACCTTTTGTGTGCGGAACCCTAAAAATAGCTTCAATTATATTATGAATGAACAAATTATTAGTATAATAACAACTTACCTCTTTTGACTTTACTCCACAGTTGTTCTTTGTTTTGGAAAGTTTCAAAAGCTGAGGGTAGTTTTATGTTGCCAGCGCACACATACCTGTAAACATACGTAGGTTATTAACTACCAATGGGAGTGCCACTGTTTCTGTAGGGCTTGAATCACAGTCTCGGTACACAAACCTCCTGGTTGGCTCATATTTCAACCAGGTTTGAGTTATAGATCTATCTATACTAATACAGGATGGCCGGAAAATTAACGTTTAAAAAAAATGGTCTCTGGTACCGCGGGGTATCCGAATCACCCCCATATAATATGTTCCGCGACTTTTCATAGTTTTCCCAGTTATGAATTTTCTGATTTTGACGTGACCATCTTAAAAAAACTAAAATAAAAAATATTGGTGGCTTTGTCGAGGTTTTTTTTTGCATCTGAATCTGCATGAGTAGTACTTTTATGCATAAAATAATCTGCTTCGTAACTGTGATGAAAGTAATGATTTTTTTTATGGGACGTCAGTGTTTCGTCCACCCTGTATATAATTATATAATAAGTGTATACAAGATATAATGTTTTTTTTTTAAAAGAGTAACGGTGGAGTTTCTTGCCCATTCTTCTCCATACGAAAACTACCTTTTGGAATGGGCGACTAGAATCAGTTTTATTATTTTTTGTAAAGTTTGACGTTCAAAAGTGCCTTTTTTGTGCCTAATTGAAAATAATTGAAATAAAATTATTTGACTTTGAGCGGCAGGAACATTGAAGTCAAAAAAAAAACTTCTGCTTTATAGCTGAAGTTTGTTGAACGCGCTAATCTCTGGAACAACCAGTGGGATTTGAAAAAAAAATTTTCTCTTGATAGCCCACTTCTTGAGGAAGACAATAGGTTATTTATCATCACCCTTAGGAGCCCGGCAAAAAACACTAAGCAAAGTAATAGCGCGGGCAGGCAATACGATGCGACGGGGTGAGTCGCAGGCGAAGCTGGTTCATACATAAATTCCATGCAAGCATGTCACAAATAGGAGGACACCTATACTTGACAGCGGGTGGAACAGGGCTGCCAATGATAATCATACCCATACAAAGTCCAACAATAATTGTGTGGCGGCATCTACAATGCCACATGCGAACTAAGCATCACACTGACGACACGTAAAGTTCTACATCGCGCAAGCAAAGTTTACCGCGCGATTAGTATATACAACATCCCGACATCAACCGTAGGGCAGTAGCCCACCAGACACAACATCCATCCGGTCAGAAGATCGTCCTTTTTCTATGGAGGATGAAGAACTTTCCAGATTTGGGTTTGATTGAAGATTTTGTTTCTTTGATAACAAAAAAAAAAACAATAGGTTTGTAGGTTTTTTTCTGAGGTTGTTTTCTTCACTAGCCTTTTTCTCGTGTTTAACTATATATTTTTAAGGGGCCTGCGGAGCATGCGTTGTTCATACAAACGTAATACCAAAATAATTTGTAAATCAAACATATTCTTAAGGTATTGTGTATTTATTCCGATTGGATTACAGAATATCTAGGCTTCCCAATATATATTTTGAATGGACACTGATATAAAGACGAGATATGAGGAATTTAAAATTTCTATAGAAAACTTATTGTTCTCATAACTCGAATTTAAATCAGTGTCCATTAAAAATATATATTTGGAAGCCTAGATATTCTGTAATCCAATCGGAATAAATACACACTACCTTAAGAATATGTTTGATTTACAAATTATTTTGGTATTACGTTTGTATGAACTACGCATGCTCCGCCGGCCCGTTAATTGTATTTTATACTTTACTAGCTGCATTCCGCGGTTTCATCCGCATAAGTCACGATCCCGTGAGAAATATTTGGATAAAAAGTATCCTATGCCCTAACCCAGGTCATGGTCTACCCATGTGTCAAATTTTATCCAAATCGGTTCAGCCGTTTAATCGTGAAAGCAAACAAACAAACAAACTCACTTTCGCATTTATAATATTAAGTTAGGATAAATAAAAAATATAAAATACGAAGGTGTACAACTTTATAACAATCTACCGACAGATATTAGAAGCACATCCTCTTTTAACATATTTAAAGCCAAACTCAAACTGTACGTCACTAATAACATCAAACTTTTATGATTAGGACTTCGCTAGTCTTGCACACAAAATGCGACATCGTACCTACCTACATTAATTAAGAAAAAAACAAAATTACTAGCTACTGGACTACACTTACCTTATTTATGTATTTATTCGCTAAGTGAACAATGTATGTTCTTTTAGAATAAATAAAGAATTTTCTTAAACCTAAATATAGCCTACAATATGTATGTTACATTTATCTAGGTACTTTAGAGTGTTATATGCACCGTAAAATGCCTTGGATTTTAATATGTAATGTCGTACATACATATACACAATGAATAAATGGGCGAGATGGCAACTCACCAGAACAGTATCCCGAAGGCGTACACGTCGACGGCGGCGTCGTAGTCGCCGGCCAGCAGCTCGGGCGCCATGTGCACGGGCGTGCCCACCACCGAGCCCGACATCAGCGCCTCGGCGGCGCAGAAGCCCAGGTCCGACAGCGCCGCGCGGTCCGCGCCGTCCAGCAGGACGTTCTTCATCTTGATGTCGCGGTGCACCAGGCCCAGCGAGTGCAGGTAGCGGATACCTGCGCGGGGTGACATAGATATGTAGCCCACGAAAATTCTACTTGGAGGAAAATGTTCTGTTTGCAACATACGCATACCGCAGTACGATGTACGGCACTTGGCACGACTCGTTAAAATTTTAAGAAAAATTGCCACAGTTAAACCAGATATACAGGGTGAAATTGAATTCATGGGCAATCTCGTAAGGGGTCATTGTACTCGTCATAATGAACAACTTTTACTATGGGACGAAACCTGAAATCGCGAAAAAAAAATCAGCTGTTCCCTACATTTTGACGAGTTATGCGAACATAAATGTAGGGAACAGCTGATTTTTTTTTCGCGATTTCAGGTTTTATTTTATTTTATTTTATTTTTTATTGAAAGGAATAGCAAACAGTTACATTATAAGAACTTATAACTAATTTAAATAATACAATTTTAATAATAACATAACCCACAACGCTATCCACAGGTAGACATAAAAGTTTAAAGAGTAAAGAAAGTAATCGCTAGGAGCTTATATCGCAGTTCGAGCTGTTACAATAATGAGCATTTAAAAAAAAAAAAAAGCTAAAATGTAGGCAAAGATAAAGAGAGAGGCTACAATGCATGGGGTATATTTAGTAAGGAGGAGCGAGTGAGGCTTTTAAATCTACTCATTGGACAATTAAAGATGTCAATATTCTCAAAATTATTATTATATGAGTCAACCATACGGCGGACAGGTGAGCGCTGGCCAGAATTAGTTCGGCAATGGTTTAAAGCAAAAAGAGTACCTGCACGCACCTGTCGCCTATGGAAGGTTCTAGGTACAGCGTAACAGATCACGTTATTAAGTTCTATACAATTAAATTTGTTTCGTCCCATAGTAAAAGTTGTTCATAATGATGAGTACAATGACCCCTTAAGAGATTGCCCATGAATTCAATTTCACCCTGTATAGACCGCACTAGATGTGTTCTTCTCTTGCTGTTATTAAGAAAACGCTGCCATACGTTGATCATACCGTACATTGTTCTACGATTCGACGTCGTGTCGTGAATTTTTACAATCAACGTCATAGATTTCCACGACACGACATCGCATCATGACACAACGTCGCAACTTTCTACGATACGACGTCGCATCGTGTGTATAAGATTTGACCCTTCAGCCGTGTGCTAACCAGCGCAATCGTCGTGCTAGTTTGTGATCATTTCGTTCGGCTAACCAGAAAGCATGGTCGCGTCAAAAAGATCGCGCGAATACGCGATCGTCGCGTTCATAATAGGTTGGGGAAAAAGTTGCTTCACATTTTTTAAGAAAATTCAAAACATTTTTAATATACTTTATTTACATTTAACTAAAATATGTAGGTACCATTTTGTTCGATAACTTTTTGCCATCTTGTAGGTAGGGACATGATCTTAAAAAAAAAAAAATGCTATAGAAATTTTGGGACTTTTGATCAAAATACCGCGACAAGTGGTTTTGGCAGTCCTCTCGTGATGTTAAACTGACACTGCCTAAGGAATTCTGAAGAGACCGAAACAGGTGGAAATCAGATGGTGCAAGGTCAGGACTATACGGCGGATGCATTAACACCTCCCAGCCAAACTCTCATATTTTTTGCTGAGTGGCTAAAGATGTGTGAGGTCTAGCGTTATCATGATGAAAAACCACACCCTTCTGTTGATTAATTCCGGCCGCTTACTCTCAACTTCTTGCTTTAATCTCATCAGTTGTTCGCAGTAGAGTTCAGAATCGATGGTCCTGCCTGGTGGTAACAGCTCAAAATGAATAATGCCCTTCCAATCCCACCACACACACAGCATCACCTTGTTGCGAGTTAACCCGGGTTTCGCCACAGTCTGTGAAGCCTGACCGGCCTTCGTACGTGATCCACTTTTCATCACCAGTTCTTCAAAAATGTTTCGGTTTCATTACGTCGTAATAAAGAATCACAAATGAGTACACGGTTCATTAGGTTTCTTTCAGTGAGCTCGTGAGGTACCCAAATATCGAGCTTTTTTGTGTACCCAGTTTTTTGCAAATGCGACAAAACTGTTTTGTGGTCAATTCCCAGTTCTTCAGCTACGTTGTAACTACTGATATGCCGATTATGCTCCACTTTTTCAAAAATGGCATCCATTTTATCCGTAATAGGGCGACCAGAGTGACGTGCATCTTTGACATCAAAATTTCCGGATTGAAAACGCTTAAACCAAATTTGTGCTACTCTCACAGACACTGCACTAGGTTCATAAACATCGCAATTTTTTTTCACGGCTTGCGTTACATTTTTACCTTTTTTGTAGTTAAATTTTAAAATGTATCGAATTTCTTCATTAGATTCACTCATCTTGACGGTACGAAAAACAAATGAAAATCACACATTTTCCTAATTTGAATTTGGAATTATGTTCTTTAAAATTTAAACTTTCAATGATACTAAATATACAAATAGTATGGCCAAAGAGATTTTATTACAAGTTCATACATACTATAATGCGAAAAGACTTTTTCGTAATCGCGCGATCTTTTTGATAAGGACGCGAGGTTATATTTTGTAGTGTTTTCTTCTCAATTCTAAGGATTCAAAGAAGATGATGATACTATATTTTTTAACGTCCAAACATTAGAGCGGCCCCCTAAAACGTCCGTCTTTAATCACTTCCTAGCTGGGTAAAAGAAGTGCTCAGTGAGGCTCAGTCAGTAATAGCACACAAAGGACTATTCACACTGTACCTTCAACGATATCCCTGGCTATCCTCATCCTGGCCGTGAAGGCCAGGCCGGCTCTGACCGCGGCGTGCAGGTCGCGCACCTTGCGCTCGGACAGCAGCAGCACGCAGGGCCCCGCGCCGCCGTGGCGCTGCACCACGGAGCCGTGCAGGCGCACGATGCGCGGGTGCGCCGGGATACTCCTGGGGGGTTTTACTGTTTTATGGCCGTTACTGAATAGATGTGGAATAGGTTATGGTCCTACTTTTGGACCCAGATAAATAAATAGTAAGAAGTCGAATTAATGAATCGTAGAAACTGTTTCTTGTTACTGCGGCTAATATCGTTAAAAATAGCAGACCGACTCGGACAGTTCAAAGAAAGAAAATTCTTGTTTTTTTTTTTAACAAACGTAAATATGAGGGCGACACTGAAAGTTTTTAATACTGGTCACTTGTAAACGATAATAATAAAAAAATAAGTTCTAATTTTGAAAATGGAACTCTTTGCCAATATTATTGTGTAGGTATGTATTTTATTCATTTGTCATTTGTTTACGATTTGGCGGCCAATTGAAAATTGTGTCACGTCAGCATGAATTTAACGCGAGAAAATTTTCGTAGAATTATTATTTATGACTTTCGATGTCATTTAAGTGAATACTGGTGAATACCTCATAATTTGACAGAAGCCCAAAAACTCCGTCGTGTTGATTGGTGTCGTGAAATGGTTCAAAGATTTAACGGAAGTGACTCAAATGCTTCGACATACTTACGGGTGACGAAAGCTGGATTTATTGTTATGATCTTGAAACTAAGAGACAGTCTGGATGAGAGCTTTAAGGACGAGTGGGCAAAGTGCTTTTCTCTGTGGTTCCATCGGATGCAGCGATGTATTGATGTAAATGGAAACAATTTTGAAAAGATATAATAAAACTATTAACGTGCAGGTTTGTTCAGTTTTTAATTTTCCAAGAACTTTCAGTGTCATCCTTTTTTATGGGTGGAAAACCATCAAATGACTGGGTGGAGCGGGAGGGCGTGTCAGACTCTTACTGACTAAAGCCCACCCGTGTTCCTTCAGTTGCCTGTGCATTGCCAGAGGCCACGGTATCCCTTTCGGACTTTCCCGCAACCCCGGCAGGCATCGGTCTCATTGGACCTCTTCGATTGCTGACATCTCTTTGAGGCGCGCGTGGAACAAAACGCGCCGTCGACCCGGGCCTGGTCCTTACTGGACGGCGAGCTACCGATTGCCTCCACAAGAACAAGCCGGGCAGACCTCCACCGTATGCTCCACCGTGTTCTCCGGGTTATCCACGCAGTGATGACACCCAGGCGTTTCCTCCCGCCTTATCCGAAACAGGAACCTCCCGAATCAACCGTGTCCGGTGAAGACCTGCGTCAGGCGGAAGGTGAGGACGCCGTGGCGACTCTCTAGCCACTTCTCAAAGAGAGAACTTATTGCCGCAATAGTGGCGTGCCCAGCACTGGGTTGCGACAGTCGCACTCTCCATGACGCCATGAGATCCCGCCGGAGCTCTCTCCGCTGTGCCGCGATTTCTCGCGGCATCGGAGTCAAGCCCCGGCGTTTCGCCTCCTCGTGCCACTACTAAGTGTGCGCGAGGACTTTTGCCTCCAGATCCCATGGCGGCAATCCGGCAAGAAGGCTCGCCGCCTCACCAGAGACCGTGCGGTATCCCCGGACCAGCCGGGTGGCCATGACTCTCTGGGACGCGTTTAACCGGCGGGCTGGCTGCCGCCTCAACGAACGCGCCCACACCGGTGCCCCGTACAGGGCCATGGACCGCACGACCCCCGCGTATAGCCTCCGGGAGGAGGCGTTTGGACTCCCTGGATTGGGCAGGAGCCGCTTCAAGGCAGCCCCGGCTCGCTTCAGTCTGAGAGCCAAACGGCGGAAGTGCTCAACGAAGTTCCACCGACTGTCGAGGACGAGTCCTAGGTACTTCAACATCGACTCGACTCCCATGTGAACCCCTTCTACCGTTATTTGGGAACCCAACGGTGGCGCGTTCCGAGGACCATGAAAACACGTGATCTCGGACTTGTGCAGGGCCGCCTCGTGTCCCAACTGACGGATTCTGGCCACGATTGTCGCAACCCCGTGTGTAGCTAGTTCAGTCGCCACCTGGTGCGACCTCCCCTGCGCCAGGATCAACGTGTCGTCAGCGTAACAAACGACGCTGACGCCACTAGGGAGGTCGGCGCGCAGTACCGAGTCGAATCCGATATCCCACAGATGCGGCCCCAGGACCGATCCCTGTGGGACACCGCACGACATCTCTCGCCTGTTCCATTCTCTCTGGTGACCGTGGTAGATAACGGCCCTGTCCGTCAAATAGGCCTCGATGACACGACAGAGGTAGGTCCGGCATCCGGTGATACCGGAGTGCCTCCCTGATGCCCTCCAGGGCAGGGTATTCAGGCGTTGACGATGTCTAGAGACACCGCCAAGACGACCTCCCCCCGGGCCACAGCCTCCCCCGTCGTGAGGGCTCGCACGCGTATGATGGCGTCCACGTAGAGCGCCCCCTGCGGAAACCAAACTGGCTCTCCGCTAAGTCCGGCCCCACCCGCACCAGCCGCCCGACGAGGCGGTCTGCAATGACTCTTTCAAAGAGCTTGCCCATCTCGTCGAGCAGCACGATGGGCCGATAAGCGGACGGAGAGTCTGCAGGGCGCCCCGGCTTCTTGATGAGGACCAGTTTCCCCGTCTTCCAACGAAGTGGGAACTAGCCCTTTTACAAACATGCTCTTAGGAGCCCCCTTAGTCGAAGCCCACCGAGTCTCCAAGGTTAGGACCCAGGCTTTCCCAGGTAGGCCGTCGGGTCCTGGGGCGATATATTTGGCATCCAGCCTACGTACCACCACTCTCATTTCTACCTCGGTCACCTGCGGAGCATCGTCGTCATCGTCGGCGGTGTGGTCCGCATCAGGCACTGTAGTAGGCCATGGGCGGGGGGGGGAGGCATGTTCCCCTCTCGAAGGGAACAGAGCGCTCACCACGTCCCCCACAAGCTGCGGCCGGAGACTGCACCAGCGGGGGAGCCCATGGGCGGAGTTTCCCCCGCACCATCTTGTATGGGCGTCCCCACAGGTCCCTGTTCAGTCTCCAGCGACTCCTCGCAGGCCAGTCCCCTGGCTCTTCAGTGTCACCCTTGTAAGATCATTTTTGCAATAATTTAAGTTCCGAAACTTCTGAGCATGGGGTCAGTATTTCCAAAAGTAAGTCCACCTTGACAGCTGAGCAATAAACTTCAATGACAATAAATTTACCTCAATATTAGCACGATATCTAGTAGACGAGAATATTTAAGACGAATCTTGACTATAACGAAAACTGACCTTGTATAAAAGAACTCCATGGCCAGTTCTCTATAATGCCGCTCGTCGGCCGGCAGTACTGACTTCACGGCCACAGGCGAGCGGCCGGCCCAGCCTCCCCGCACACTGTACACTACTCCGTATTGACCGCGACCTGCAGAACATAATTTAAGATAATATATTCCATATTCAAATCCTTGTTTGCAATTGATGTTATGTGCACTACACTATTTGCGCTGTAGCATGGTGCGGGTGACAGTTTCAGTAACATTTCATTTCACTCTTGAAAGTTGCCGCGATTTACAAATTATGACTTAGTATTTCTGCTGTACCACATTCGTAATATATTAAATCCAACCAGAATGTTCTAGTCTACAAATAAAATCAAATTGAATGAAAAATTAAGCAAGGTATTATACGTATAACGTAACGCCATAGACGTATTTAGTGATGGGATGTACTGCTACGATGGATAGTCGATATTTTTTATATTAAAAAACGTATATTGTGCGTAGGTCAATTTTTATTGTTAAAAGGTATATAATTATACAACAGAACATTTATAGGGTAAGGACAACAAATTTGTTGTCACGAAAAAAAAACATAAACCCGATTTTGATTATTTTATATAAGTACAAAGATAATTAAGTAGCCATAAAACATTTATATTGACAATTTTATACACGTAGTTACACTGCACAACTGAATAACACACTAATTTTCATAACAATATTAAAGAGAACTATATTTATGCTTCGAGTATCGTTAGCGATAAAAATTAATTGCATAACGTCACATCCCTAGTCTTGTGGTACTGACAGATGTCAACGTCATACTGGCAACTGTCACCCGCACCATGCTACAGCGCAAATGGTGTTATGTAGTTATTTCAGAATGACTATACTCCATTTGAAATAAGATAAGACATTTAAATAAACTTTTTTTACAGTCCGTTCAACCGATTGACCTTTGACTTATATACAGTAGGCATATAGATGGCATTAAAAGCAAAAAAAGTGGTAACAATACACCACTTTTTTTGCTTTTAATGCCATCTACATGTTTGGAAATTAAATTGCGAACTCAGGTGATTCGGGCGGATTCGTTGTTCACAGCAAATCCGCTGAAACTGAACTAATCGCAGGAATTCTGTTATATTTGACAAAGTATAAAAGTAGAGCGATGCAAATGAAAAATATTTCTCTTACCTATTTCTCGCCCCAGTTCCGGAGTACCGTACATAAGTAGATCGCACATAGATGTACTTTCTAGACACAGTCGGGCAAACGTTGGCGCGTACCTAAAATTAAACATATAACTTCTTACCGAATTCAGTAACAAAAACAGAAGTAAAATGAAAAATACTTAATACAGCATACAACCATAAGTAAATTAGTACCAGTCTGACAATAAAAATAGCTTTCAGTAAATGCATGATAATTAAACAAATGCCAGTATCACGAACAAAGACTCATTGATCAACTGACCGCGATTGTTGTATTGTACATTTATTTTACAACTGTATAAGGTAACATAAATACCATGAACTTCAAATGTCTAAAAGTAGTCGCTTATTTAGCTTCGAACATGTAACGCCTCGTGATTTAGTTAATGTTTTCAACACACACAAGTCTGAAAACACTGGTGATTACTGGGGAATCTCCATTAAACTTTTAAGTAATATAATAGACATCGTAGCCCCCTATCTAGCTGTTACTTTTAATAAATGTGTTGATTTAGGAACTTTTCCTGACCTCATGAAGAGTCGTAAAGTCATACAATTATTTAAATCAGGTAATAAAAATGATGTTGGCAATTTCAGGCCTATTTCTATTTTACCAGCATTCAGCAAAATATTTGAAAAGTTAATACTCAAGCAGTTGCTAAGACATTTTAATTTAAATAGCCTCCTTCATAATGAACAATATGGCTTTACAAAGGGTCGTTCGACTACAGATGCGGGTGTTGCTCTCCTGAAACACATATTTAACGCATGGGAGAACTCTAAAAATGCTATTGGAGTTTTCTGTGATCTCTCCAAAGCCTTTGATTGCGTGCACCATGACACGCTTTTGCGTAAACTGCGTAATTACGGTGTGCTAAACGAAGCTCTCGACGTTTTAAATTCATATTTAAATAATAGGTCGCAATGTGTAGATGTTGATGGTGTAAAATCTTCCGGGCTACCAGTTCAGTTAGGTGTTCCTCAAGGCTCGATACTGGGTCCATTCTTGTTCTTAGTGTATATCAATGACTAACCATTCTATTTAAAGGGTATCTGTGAAGTTGTACTGTTTGCAGATGATACCTCTCTTATTTTTATAGTAGACAGGAATAGACAAGATTTTGACGATGTAAACAGTGCACTGTCAATGGTTACGGATTGGTTTACGACAAATAACCTAGTTCTCAATGCCAAAAAAACGAAACGTGTAAAGTTTGCCCTTACAAATGTTAGAAATCTAGGACCCAATATCGTCTTAGATAAAGAGGTGCTTGAAACTGTAAACTCGGCAGATTTTCTGGGCATAACAGTAGATGCCAAACTTCAGTGGGGCCAACATATATCGAGCCTAGCGGGAAGGCTCAGTTCAGCCCCTACGCCGTCAGAAAAGTAAGACAATACACTGACGTTGATACAGCTCGGTTAGTCTATTTTAGTTATTTTCATAGCGTTATGTCCTACGGTATTCTGCTGTGGGGCAAAGCTGCCGATATTCAAAATATATTTGTTCTCCAAAAACGAGCTATTCGAGCAATGTACCAGCTAGGTGCCAGAGTTTCTCTGAGAGATTTTTTCAAATATATCGATATTCTCACAGTGGCATCACAATTCATCTTCGCCAACATCTTATATATTAGGCAAAATATACACTTATACACTAAAAACAGTGATATTCACAATGTTAACACTAGAAGTAAGAATAAACTACGTGCTCCCTTTCACCGGCTTCATAAGGTTCATAACTCATTTGTTGGGCTTGGTATAACTTTTTATAACAAGCTACCCTCTTCTTTGCTAGATTTGCCTTTTAATGCGTTTAAAACTAAATTAAAGTCCAACCTTTGTTCAAAGGCATACTTTAGGGGCATGAGGAACAGGGTGTAAAGTTCACTCATCCACCATAGAAAAGGGAGGATCCTCCAACCAGACGGGTGTTGTGTCTGGCGGGCCGACTGCCCGACTGTTGATTTCGGATAGTCTTATCTATGTCGTTCGCGCGGTAAACTCTAATTGCGCGATGCAGGATTTGTGTGACGTCATGTCTTTGATGCGTAATTAGTATGTGGCGGTATGACCGCTACATCACTCCCCTCCGGAGACCGGAGGTCGATAGTGGGCTGAGTCTTGTATCTTGCGATGCTTCACAGTGCCAGCTAAGGTTCCAGTGAGTCGGAACCGGGTGCCGCATAGTTCACGGTGAGTCGGAACCGGGTGCCGCATAGTTCACGGTGAGTCGGAACTGTCTGCGATGATTCCCCAGTGAGTCGGGGTGGCGCTGCGTCACGATCCAGTGAGTCGGATGTGGTATAGCGCCGGGTTGTGGCTGACTGCTAGCGTCGACCAGGATAGGGTAGAATGGGCTCTGCTTGTGAGACCGGCCGAAGATGCAGGTGCTGTGCCAAGGTTGCTGATGAGGCTGAGGGTGATGACCAGGAATGCGCGTTCGCTGCATGCTGGTGGTCACGATACCCGTTGAAGCCGAGGGTGCTGGCTGTCTGTGTGACTCGCCTCACGAAAGCTTGCGGGAGTGATGATGATGATGACGTCACGCTGAAGTAGTTGCACGAAGGCTGCGTTGACGTTCATACTCGGGGTCACCAATTTAGGGGCATGAGGAACAGGGTGTAAAGTTCACTCATCCACCATAGAAAAGGGAGGATCCTCCAACCAGACGGGTGTTGTGTCTGGCGGGCCGACTGCCCGACTGTTGATTTCGGATAGTCTTATCTATGTCGTTCGCGCGGTAAACTCTAATTGCGCGATGCAGGATTTGTGTGACGTCATGTCTTTGATGCGTAGTTAGTATGTGGCGGTATAACCGCTACAATACTATTCTATCAACGACTACTTAAATGATAAAAATAGTTGGTCGCTGTGATTAACTCAAGCCAATGTTTAAATGTTCTTTCTCCAGAATTAGTTTACCTACTGACAGGTTATATGAGTTTATAGAATTGTTTATAATTTTACTTTTTAAGTCAATTTATTTTAATTTTATTTTAATTTATTGTTGACATAATCTACTCATTACAATGTTTTTTTATGAGTTGTATTGCAATATGTGGTTAGCTATAGCGACCTCGACAATTATTTATTTTACCTCGATGGTCCTAGTTTATCAATTATAACTTCTAGTTACAGCTATATGTAAGCGGGCACGCCCTTTATGCCTGGAGGCTTTATTTTCTTTTTTTAGATATTGTTTACGTTTAGTTATTTTTATTTCTGCTTGAGTATAGTTCTCGATGCTTTTGGTTGGTATATTGGCGTGTGCTAGCTGTCATATGGCTATTAATTATAGCTATTTAATTTATAATTTAATTTTTTTTTTTCATATTGTAAATTGTCTTGCATACTGTTGTATAGAATCATTTTTTTTTTTCTAACTGAACAGACAGCTGTGCTGCTGGATAATTTGTTGCGCCACTTCTTCCCAGCTAAAGCACTAGGAAATGGTGAAGGGTGGGCGTGCCGGGGGACTGTCTTATGTAATTTTGACGTTCGAAAAGTGCTGATTCTCAGCCTAGTTTGAATAAATAACTTTTGAATTTTGAATTTTGCAAATATGATCTTTATTACTACTAGAAATTGCCCAAATGACAGATGTCATGAACGCATTCTGTCAAGAGCCGGACTGTAGCGTATTCTTGATAGAAGAACAAATTACATTTTATTGGAAAACACCTGATTGGTTTTAAGACCATTAGAGGGTATATTGATAAAAATGAAAAATGAGAAATAATCAGTACTCACTTTTTCCTAATAGCTAGTTTGGTATCTTCTGTGTGGTGCAACCGTCCCGCGAGCGCAGATTCTAGGGATGTCAGCGCAGATTGATACCTCTCGTGCGCCATACTCAGTCTTTCTAGGATCTGCAGGAAGATTTCATCATCAGTTTTTAGGGTTAAACATCTGATGGTGATGAAAAAGTAAAAACATTCTGAACATCTTGAAACTATCTAAAAGGAAGATTTTTATTTAAGAATTAATTTATATTTTTAATCTAATTGTTGTTTTTGTTCAAGTTAGAGACGCTATCCATAGGTCTTTAGGGTTACCACTAAAATGAAGCAATATATTTTGAAACGAAGTTCCTTAACGTGCCTTGCTGTAGGAATTTACTGGTAGAAATAAAGAAAGACAATAAATTTATTAGGGCCAGTATACAATATTGACACAAAAACAGAATTACGTTGCCCCACACTAGGAATTTCTCCTGTATTGTGAGTGCGTTTACAAACTCACATACACGAACAGCCAGACCCGGAAGAATTACTAATTGGTGATACAAATATTAGTTCCGTGCGGGAATCAAACCCGCGACACGCAGCGCAGCGGTCAATCGCTTAGCCACTGCACCAACAGTGCCGTCAAACTTAAAACAGTATTGTGCCTCACGGTAGAAATCGTCACGTAAGGAAAAAGCGTTATGCTACCTGGATTACATACCTAATAGCCGAGGAAAAGGTCATTGACTCCTACCGCTGCGCCCGCGTTGCCATCAACCATAATTATTTTGCTACGCGTAATTTTCAATCTGTAATATCCTTTAAAATATTTATTTGAATGATATGATATAAGGCATATTTTAATCTAAATTAAATACCCAATTTAAATAACATATTTTATTGGATAAGGATTAATATAATACCGGTCAAATAAGCTTCGGAAATTACAATTAAATTTAAATCAATTTCTGAAGCATATTATTGGTTACTGTGGCCTGTGGGCCATCCATAGAAGATAGACATGCCATCGCGGACTTTTTTGTTTAATGTTACAAGATGAAAAATCTTGTAGGACATACATTTTATTCGGTTCGAGTTTAACGGTTTACGTGGCGCACGCTATTAAAGCTCCCAGTCAGCATGATTTTTTCCGAGATCTTTAACAATAATCGTGATATTTCAGCCAATTTACACAAAACTTTAATGAATTATACACCAAAACCTTCCGCATGAATCACTCCGTCCATTGGTGACTACCGTTTGAAAATCCGTTCGGTAATTTTTGAGTTTATCGCGTTCAGGCAGACAGACAGACAGACGCGGCGGTGGACTTTGTTTTATAATATGCAAGGATGTGTGGGCGTGCGAGTGTCGAGATTCGAGCAGACGAGTAATTTGCGCGACGAAGAATTCATTAAAACTTATTTTTTTTCATTTAAATCAAATGTGAGAAGGAAGAAGATTCATGGCGCGGTCCCCCGACCGCACATACTTTTTTTTTGTAACTGTTCGCAGCTTTTCAACCTGTAAACTTCGGAATCGACGACGGTCAACTGTGCTTGCAATTTTGATATTTGATCCTTGCGGGGGAAACAAATTCGTTATACTGAATAAGGATCAATCTCGCCCACCTGCGCCGAGATCAGGCGCGCCAGCCGCGGCGGCGCCAGCTGCTGCAGCGCGCCGGCGGCCACGCGGCGGCGCCACAGCGGGCTGAGCAAACAACACGCTTCCTCTTCTTCGTTATACTGAATAAGGATCAATCTCGCCCACCTGCGCCGAGATCAGGCGCGCCAGCCGCGGCGGCGCCAGCTGCTGCAGCGCGCCGGCGGCCACGCGGCGGCGCCACAGCGGGCTGAGCAAACAACACGCTTCCTCTTCTTCGTTATACTGAATAAGGATCAATCTCGCCCACCTGCGCCGAGATCAGGCGCGCCAGCCGCGGCGGCGCCAGCTGCTGCAGCGCGCCGGCGGCCACGCGGCGGCGCCACAGCGGGCTGAGCAAACAACACGCTTCCTCTTCTTCGTTATACTGAATAAGGATCAATCTCGCCCACCTGCGCCGAGATCAGGCGCGCCAGCCGCGGCGGCGCCAGCTGCTGCAGCGCGCCGGCGGCCACGCGGCGGCGCCACAGCGGGCTGAGCAAACAACACGCTTCCTCTTCTTCGTTATACTGAATAAGGATCAATCTCGCCCACCTGCGCCGAGATCAGGCGCGCCAGCCGCGGCGGCGCCAGCTGCTGCAGCGCGCCGGCGGCCACGCGGCGGCGCCACAGCGGGCTGAGCAAACAACACGCTTCCTCTTCTTCGTTATACTGAATAAGGATCAATCTCGCCCACCTGCGCCGAGATCAGGCGCGCCAGCCGCGGCGGCGCCAGCTGCTGCAGCGCGCCGGCGGCCACGCGGCGGCGCCACAGCGGGCTGAGCAAACAACACGCTTCCTCTTCTTCGTTATACTGAATAAGGATCAATCTCGCCCACCTGCGCCGAGATCAGGCGCGCCAGCCGCGGCGGCGCCAGCTGCTGCAGCGCGCCGGCGGCCACGCGGCGGCGCCACAGCGGGCTGAGCAAACAACACGCTTCCTCTTCTTCGTTATACTGAATAAGGATCAATCTCGCCCACCTGCGCCGAGATCAGGCGCGCCAGCCGCGGCGGCGCCAGCTGCTGCAGCGCGCCGGCGGCCACGCGGCGGCGCCACAGCGGGCTGAGCAAACAACACGCTTCCTCTTCTTCCCCACCTACTAGGCGGAGTCTGCAACAAACATCATCTTGGTAATTATTATTGCGAGTTCCTGACGTAATTCTTTTTTCATCACATCTATTCAAAAGGAGCTAGTTTGTTCTTCGTAAACAGGGACCAAAATATCTCTTTGATCCCTAGGGAGCAAAATAGATTTGAATTTGGAATGTGGATATTGTTAGTAAAAGTTCGAATCACCAAAAAGATCATTCACGAACATTGTATGAACAAGTAACAGACTGGCAAGAAATAGAGAGAAAGTGTGAATTATTTGGTCAAAGTGAAAATCCAAGATGGCGGCAACGAGACATGACCAACATTATCAAACTTTTTGTCATTGGTGTCGTTTTCATAGTTTTCGAGGGCGCCAAAGCCGATAGTGAGGTCAAAATGAAAATCCAAGATGGTGGCTGTGAAGATTTTAAAAATTTTCGTTATGGGTGTTGTTTTCATAGTTTTTGAGGGTTCTAAAGCCGATAGTGAGGTCAAAATGAAAATTCAAATTGGTGTCTGGAAATTTTTAAATTTTTCGTCATGGGTATCGTTTTTATAGTTTTTAAAGCTGCTAAAGTTGATAAAGAGATCAAAACGTAAATCCAAGAGGGCGGCTGCGAAAATTTTGTTTTGGTTAAAATCACATGTAAGAGATGAGGGTAGGACCGCACACTTTTTTTTTCTCATAGAGGGTGATGAAAAGTAGATTGTTCACCTCGGGAGCAACACTATTTTAAGCTCGAGTGACGTACTGTGAATCCCTCGCTGCGTTTAGGATTTTACTTTAGAATCCTTCGCTCCGCTCGGGATTCAAAAAACACTCGCCTTAAAAATAGTTGTTTGCTCTAGGCAAACAATCTACTATTTTTTATATATGTCTAAAATTTTGTTTTGCTGTTCGAAAAATATGGCCTTTGTAATAAATAGTCATACAAAAATTGTCAATAGGCTCGCCCGCCATTTCTGCCAATTATGTTTACGTTCCAAGTAATATAGGTACTTTGGGACTTAAACATAACTGGCGGAATATGGGTGCACTATATAGGTACGTACACCTCTGCCCAATCCTTCGAGGAAATAAGGCGTGATGTTTATTTAATTGTACAATTTTATTTCACGGATCAAAGTTATCTGACTTTGGAAAAATCAGCCCTAAGTAGAAAATTTGGATAGATAGATAGATATATAGAATACTCTTTATTGTACACCATAAAAAAGCTTTTAAATATTTTTTCAACATTATTACAGAGGGTTTATTATATCACCCACCATGTGTTGCTAAAACAGAAAACAGTATTCTTCTTCCTTCTAACAACTACAGCAAAGCGTCATAATGATGGTCATCTTCCACTTATTACTCACTTGTGCAGCAGTCTCCTCAGCGACTCCAGCAGACTCCTGAGCACCGGGAAGGTGGCGCAGGGAGACAGGTCCACCTGCCTCGCTACTGACAGTAACTGTCGCATGGCCTCGCTGGCCGGTCTACCACCCAGCTCCTGTCGGCAGGATGATTCTAGAGATTCTAGACATCTGGAAGGAAAATGAAATTAATTATATAAAATATAGAAATTTATTATACGTACCCAGAAGTAAAAAAATAATGAACGGGTAATCTCTCAATACATTTCAGTTTCCAAAAGTAATAGTTACCTAAAAGGTAGAATTTATCTTCTATTATAGGTAGCTTCTGATGTTGTTAAACATTTATTGCATAATTAATTTAAAAAAAAACGAGTGACCCTTTTAGTCGCATATTATGCGTAACATCTGTTGTGATGATCTGATGATGTGCAACATTAAAGGGGCGGGGCCTCATCAAGGTCGTTTTTGACGAGTAACTAGCATCGCGCGCGCTTATTGGTAAAATCAAATAGCGCGCGCTTCCCCGGCGTCCTGTTACACACTTCCGTCCCTTTTCAAGTAACCACTCCCACAGATAGCAGAAGAGCGAGAGGAAAGATGATACACATCAAAAACTACTTAATTCCTGTTCCCGTTGTTCTTTTCTAATTTTCATTGTAACTACTTTGAAACCTGTTGTTGACAAAGATTTTGTGAAATAAAACACACAATAAAAAGTTTTTGGTATCGCATTAACAGCCGAACACTGACTCTTAAGCCACAGGATCACCTAGTTTGGGAGTCAGGGTTTATCCCCTTTAATTTATTCAAATTAATGTTTATTCGACTAGAGTAATGTCAAAAGTTTTTGAAGCAATGAAAGTATGTATTTTATTTATTTAAATAACATCCTGTTTTTTTTCTTCTTATAAGTTAAATTAATAATATGCTAATTAACAAGAGTTACCTCTGCAATGTTCCGAAGTACGTATCCTTGAGGCAATCCACGAACTTCGCTAACTTCAAACTAATCTTCTGACTCAGTTTGGAGAGAACTAAAACAACAGACAGCCAATTACAAAACGTAAACAGTATGATCCTTAAACACGCACGAAATAAATCAATAAGCACGCAGCGACTCACGGGATTTACGCACAGATTTCAACAGCCGATGAGATGACCAAATTCGCTGCCTGCGAGTGTATGTACCTAGCATAATATGTTTTTTGACAAGCTTAGATTATTTAACAGTGACAGTGTCTGCACTGTCGCTTGACTGCCGAATTTGAGTGTTTGCTTTTTCTACAATTATTTTTAAATTTATTTTCTTCGGTTACTTATTTTAGAATTTTTTATTCCGTGTTGTTCATGTTCGGATAAGCTACCTGTCTGCTGCACATCCAGCGACGCCTGCTTGACGGAGATGTTGCCGCTGTTGGTGCAGGTGGCCGCGCTGCCGCACGAGCTGCCCCGCGGCCGGCCGGGCCAGCTGCCGCGCGCCGTGGACAGGGAGAACATCTCGGACTCGTTCTCCACGCGGATGTCGTTGAATTGGGGGGAGTCTTCGTCTGGCAGCTGGGGACACTGGAAAAGGAGATATAAAACATGAAAACAGCGTATTAGTTACCCTGTTTGATGTCGAACTTAGAACTGATATTTTATCTACCACACTTGATCCAACCACGTCAAGAGAGCGTCATGAGGTCAGAACTCTTAGGCCTAGAGTATATTCAAACATTGCTAATGCCCCAATTGGCCAAAAGTTTAGGCTATTTGAGTTCATTCAACTATGACATTCAGTAAAATCCTCCTTATTAGCGAAGCCGTGGGGCACACACTATTATTGCTATAAGATTATTTTCACTTTTTATTTTGTTATTAGTGTTTCACGAACTGTGTCTAAACAAATATTATTCTTTCTTTCAAAATGAAAACTGTATCGACACTTGACATGTCGATACAGTTGAGTTATTTACATCTACAATCATTGTGCGGTGCGCTAAGCTATAGGCAATAAATAAACATTTTATAGGGGTAAAAAAAAACTTAATCATCATAACACAACATCACGCCTGCTATCTCCGAAAGGTTAGAAAGAAGTGTACCTATAGTACACCCACATTTTGCCAGTTATGTTTAAGTTCCATGTAAAAGGGGGCGAGCATATTGCCTACAACCGGGCACAAATCCAGACTTTGGGCTGCTACTGAAAAAATTCCAGATGGAATCACCCAATAACACTTTGCACGACCCGGGAATCGGACCCAGGATCTCATGCTCAGCAGTAGCACTTGCAACCACTAGACCAACGAGAGTTCCTTATTTTACTTATTTTACAAATGATTATTTTATGTTGTAAACTCGAAACGCGTCGTCTTCGTCAATGCTGGAAGACATAAAAAGCCACGTGAATAAACATCTATTTTTAGCAAAAAGGGTGTTTTTTTAAAGGTATATAACTTTGAAATGGAATAAAACAAGGATGAATTTTTAAAATTGAGATGAAATTGAGTTTATTCAAAAGATAATCTTTTGGCACTATAATTTATATATGATTTCTGGCATAATACCGCCACGGCTGGCTCGGACGTAATCTAATCTGGAGGGCTAATTTTCAATCACTTTTTCCAACATTTGTGGCCTTATATCGGCAATAACGCGGCGAATGTTATCCTTCAAGTGGTTGATCGTTTCGGGCTTATCGGCGTAGACTAGTGACTTCACATATCCCCACAGAAAATAGTCTAGCGGCGTTAAATCGCGCGATTTTGGAGGTCAATTCACAGGTCCGCAACGTGAAACAATGAGGTTACCAAACGTTTCCTTCAGTAAATCAATTATGGCACGAGCTGTGTGACATGTTGCGCCATCTTGTTGAAACCACAGCTGTTCAATTGAGGAACGAAAAATTCAGTAATCAAGGCTCTATAGCGGTCACCATTGACTGTAACGTTCAGGCCAGCATCATTTTTAAACGGTACGGACCAATGATTCCACCAGCCCATAAAGCACACTAAACAGTCAGTTTTTCTCGATGTAACGGTGTCTCAACATACACTTGAGGACTATCTTCGTTGTTTTTTTTTGTTTGTTTGTTGACGTCGCCATTCAACCAAAAGTGAGCTTCATCGCTAAACAAAATTCTCTTATGAAAATCGGGATCAACGGCAATCTTGTTTTGGGCCCATTCACCGAATCTACGCCTTGTTAGGTGATCGTGTGGCTTTAATTCTTGCACGAGTTGGATTTTGTAAGCACGCAAACAAAGATCTTTCCGCAAAATCTTCCATAAAGTGGATGGACACATATCCAATTCCTGTGCACGATAGCGGATAGACTAATTCGGGTCTTCCTCTACGCTACGCTCTACAGCAGAATGGCTTCTTCTATACGCACTGTACGACGTCTCTGTGGATGCGTATTATCATTTAGAGTAAACGTGGTGCGAAAACGGTCCATAGTTAGTCGAATTAATTGCTCTGATGGACGATTATGCTGACCGTAAAACAGACGTAGTGCGCGATACGTATTTCAAACAGAACCGTGCTCCAACCAACTCGCGTCATGTTCCGCTACTATCATCTGATTCGAGTAGCGGAACATGACGCGAGTCTATGGAATTTTACTACAGCGGTTTCGCAGCGGAGGTGTGCTTCTGGGGTGAACAGTATCTGATATGTGGGGAGACAAGTGTACATTTAACTTAACAAATAAGGCAGTTTCATAAATATAAGCCAGGAGTGTCAGAATATTGTATTTTTTTAAATAGGTATGGTTCACAACTGTTCGTTACTTGAAGTCTAAACATGGCTCCGATGGATCGCTTTTGCGCTTTAAAAGCGGCTTCTGTTGACTGTTGGAGAAAATTTATAGAGGGCATAGGAAGAACTAAAATGTTTTTACATAGCGCATCAATGTGATCCTTCCAGTTGAGCTGCCCTTCTGTAAACAAGCCTAGAAATTTTGCATTATCTACATCGTCAATTTTGTTACTTTGATATTTAACTTCCATTTTCGAATTGGGTTTTTAATGGCCAACGTGCATTATTTAGGTTTTTCCATGATTAATTCTTATATTATTATTATTAAGCCAAGAGATAAATGAATTGGCCGCGTTATTGACATCAAATTCATATAACTCGGGTTTATTGCAAGGTATTGTTACCGTACGTCGTCAGCAAAGAGTGTTATGGGGAAGTACACACAAACCTAGCTGGTGGAACCGCTTCTTAATATCAAAATATTCACTAACCTTAACCTTTCCATAAGAATCCGCAAAACTCTCCTCATTGGTTTTTATAATCTCGTAATCGTCGAAGTTACAACTGTCGTAGGACACGGCTTCTTCGCCGTCTGACGGCTGGTCGCCGGTTCGAAGCCGGAGCGAAACCGTGTCCGGACTACTGCGGGACGACGAGTAAAAGATGGAGTTTGAGACTATGAAGCGGGGGTCTTGGTGCCAGGGGAGATCTGCGGGAAGAAAAGGTGGGTATTTTAGTCATTTTGGGAGTTGAATGAAAAAATTTATGATAATTTTAACATGAAAAATGTAACAGCGGTGGCCCAGTGGTGGCGGCCCCGACTTATGAACAGTAAGCCGTGGGTTCGAACCCAGACAGGCGCATTACTTTGTGTAATTTATTTCATCACCACTGCTCTCAAAACGGTGAAGGAAAACATCGTGAGGAAACCGGCATGTCCTAGAACCAAAAATTCGAAGACATGTGACATCTACCAATCCGCACTGGGGCGCGTGGTGGATTATAGCCCACTCCCTCTCATTGAGAACGTTATAGGCTGATGATGATGATGATGAAATGTAACACATAAGCCCAACACTACTAAACTAAACCCCAAAAACTACTAAATCCCAGTGTGTAATAGACGGCGAGCCTATTTACTTTAACCAGGCTAAATGCAAGTTTCTGCGCTACGGCTCGCAAATCCTTCCATTTCGTGAGGGCACGTCTTCCTCACCACTACCGCCCCCCAGTCGGTGGTTCCTTGATGGAATGAATGATGAATGGCCGCTATAGCCCCATGAAACATGAGGCTCCAGGGGTAGTGCGAATCTTGGGGTTCATTTGATTTATCAAATCTGGTTAAACCACGCCGGGGTCGGTGCATTTCATTCATTAATTCTACTAATTACCTCATGGAACACCCTAAAATATTTTGCCCGACCCGTGGAACAAACCCAGGACCTCATGCTCACCAGTCGTAGACCTGTTAGTAAAAAAATCTTGAAAAATGTGGTAGGCTGATGCTAGAGTGTTTACGTCAGTCGCTAAATATTTGTTAGATTAGTTTCTGTTTGTTTAAAATGAAAAGACGTCGCTATTAATAAGAAATAATGATTACCGTCGACACTCCAGTCCATATTGTTAACTTCTGCCCTCATTTCTTCCAACACTTCCTGCATGATCTTCATTAACTCGCGCTTCTTGTCACCTTCTGAGAACTTCTCGTTTATGGTCTGCAAACAAACAATATATTATCATAATCAAACATCAGATTTGCCTTCGCCCAGCTATAAGTGCATAGATATTATGTGAACTCTTAATCTTTGATAAGACACATTTAAACTAATATATTTTAGAGTGACTATATATTTGTAAAAAAATACCTAAAAAAAATTTGGACGCAATAAAATTTGAACTTACTCATGTATGACATAAGTTTGTGATTTTAAAACTTATTAATGATCTAGGTTTTTGACTACAAGTTTACTTTTAGAAAATGATGGATGAGCACAACCTTGAGATTAATTATAAAAAAAACAAAACTAATGACTTTCTTCTACCCTCAACAAAAATCTCCATTACCAGTTAATTTCACAACAAACGGCACTAAAATCGAAAAACTACCGACTTGCACACTGCACTTACTACATACTACGCCTACGCTCATGCATGGCTTAGCTATGGCATTATAATGTGGGGAAATAGCACAGACGCACCTGCCCTTTTCACTCTCCAGAAGAAATTGACTCGGACCATAGTCAACATAAAACAAATCGATACACTTATTCATAAGAAATAAAATACTCACCTTACCTTATATCCTAGAAACATGTTAGTCACATAAATAAATATTATAATATGATATTTAGGTTTAATTGACCTTTTTAATTGACCCAAACAATTATTATGTACCACAACCACAACCTTTAACTGATCTCAATTAACGTTAAGAACACATTTTAAAATCGTTGATTGTTACTTAATTTATTTCTTAATATGATTTTTATTTTAAGAATTAATTTTTAATTTTTTTGATCTGCCCTACAGGGTCCGTAATTGTACCTTAGCTTTAAGCCATTGTAACACCTTTATACCTACATTATGGAATGCAAATAAAGATATGAATATGAACTGCTAAAAACGTGTAAAACCGCACCTCATACAGCTGTTGTTCTTGCCTGGCCACGTACTGTATTTTCTTGGGCACTACTTGCAACTCGCGCGCCATGTCAAACGAAGCCAGGATGAATTGTTGCAGGAGTTTTACGTGCACCTGAAATTTAACGAATTAAATTATTTACTCAATAAACAATAATGATACGTGGTATAGAGTCCATTCCAATCCTTTTACCCACATTGGAAACGCAAAAAAAATATCATCAGTCCCATACAAAACTTCAATACCTACTCGACTCAAATCTATGGAACAGTTGATTATTTCTTCGAGGTTATGATGTTAGTTCTATGGAGAAAGATGTTTAGTTTGACGATCTTTACCACATCTTAAATATGACTATGATTTCTGATACACACTGTATACTATTATATTATATTAAGTTATAATATGGTATAATCTGCATGAGACTAAATATACTCTCATGTTAGAGCGCTTATAAAACAAATTCAGCAGATTTTTGTACATGAAACTATACGGTGTCTATCCCTTCTATCCGTTGATGTACCCAACTTTATTTGTTATCGGTATGGTCGGGAACAACAACCTCGAGACAAGGAGGGACTTAGCTATATACACATATGTACTCAAATTATTACGTGGTAAGACCTATAATTCTAGTGTTTTGAAGGAGATTTGTCTGAATGTGCCTGACAATTACGTATCGCGGCGCCGGAAGCCTCGGTTACTAGCAGTGCCACCCGCACGAACCAACTTGCTCAGCAAAGCGCCACTGACGCGCGCCTTGCACGCACTGAATGACACGGCTGACAGGATCGATTTATTTTCCTGCTCTCTGAATGAATTCACAAAAATAATATTGTATGTGTTATGTTATTTAAGATAGTTTAATTAAGGACCACGCTACCGCATTAGGATTTTTCCTCTAATGATAGCAGTGTTTGTGATAAATAAATAATAGTAAAATAATAAATGAGAAAGTAACTCGTGTCTGACTGTTACAGATAGTGTAATCCACGACGACGCGCCCAACTCCGCGACGACTGTACTGTACTTCAGTACGGAGCGGAGCGGAGTGGGGCGCGTCGAGGTGGATTTCACTATCTATACCTCTTCATGCCTTAACGGCTGACAGTATTTCGACAATATTTGGCACACAGTTAGGTAGACCATGACCTGGGTTAGGACTTTTGATCCCATTAATACAGTCCCGTGGGACCATTTCCGAGCTCTTAGCAAGAAAAGCCGCAGACAAAAGCTAGTAATAAATAAGTTAATAACACTAACCTCACTCAACTTCGTACAATACTCCAACAGGTAACTCTGCAGACAATCTGCAGCAAACTTCACAACGGTACTTAAAAACCCAGTCCTAGTCTTAACACTCCGGTCTTCTTTGCCCTTCGCACAAGTTTCGCCCGCGTTTTGTATGGCGGTGCTGAGAAATGGTGCGAGGGGCTTTTGGTCGGGTGTACGTAGGAGGTCGGAATCGTCGAGGAGAATGCATTGGCTTTTTACGTGATGTTTTTGAGGTGGTGTTGCTGGAATAAAGAGTGGTAGAATAAAAATATTTATTGAAAGTAGGTTGAAAAAAACATAATCTTCAATAGCAACATTGGAAAAGTTATGGAATAAGGAATAAAAGACATAATTTAAAAAAAATTATGTTGGGCGATTGTGGTCAGTCTAAACTTGGCATAAGTTTAGTTTAGTTCAAAAATCACTCTTGGTCACTTAAATTGAGGGTTATTTCAAGGGATGTGATAAGCAACTCAACAAAGATTCATAACTTTAGAGCTTATTTTCAAAAAACAGTCGGTTAATTTCATTATTTAATATTGCCAACCAATTCGAATTCAAGAAATAAATCATAATCCAATATAACTTATTGAAATTATGCAGCTTGTTTTATAGGTAAATAAAATTATATAAATTATAGAAACCGATTAAAACAAAAAGAGCTTAAAAAAACCGAATACCGTGCATAGTTACACTTATACTTTTGTAACTACGCTCTGCTTTTCGCTTAACCTAGAAAAAGCTGAAAAACACTACTGTTTCTGTTAGCACGTATCAACCCATTGTTGACTTGCAAGATTTACAAGTGTCTCGATCTGGGGCTAGTGGTCGGAATAATATAATATCAGAGGTATGAAGAACAGGTTGAAAAATAAAATCCTCTACGATCAACAGGATGGTTTCACCAACCACCAGACGCTGTACGACCGACGCCAGTGTAACCATATTAAGACACATTTTCAACGCGTGGGAAGAGGCCCAAGACGCAATACGAATTTTTTGTGACCTATCCAATGCGTCTGATTTCGTCCATCACGAAACCTTACTCTTGAAACTTGAGCATTACGGACTTGGAAAACTTGCGCTCAATTTAGTAAAATCTTATTTAAACGATAGAAAACAGCAGATAAACCACAAATGGTGTTATTTGCTGACGATACTTCCTTAATTTTAAGGTAGATAGACGTGCTACAAATTTTGACGACGTAAATAACGCCCTACTGCAGGTCCAAAATTGGTTCACTGCTAATAATTATTTAATGGAAAAAAAACTAAGTGCATAAAATTTTCTTTACCAAAATGTCAAAAGTGGACTGGTCATATCTTAGCTTCCATGGCTTATTTTAATTTATTAAATTTTTGAATGGTTCTTTGTTTTTTTTTTTTCTTCTTTTGATTACGAACGTGCACGTCTTTCTAAATTTTTCTCACATGCATAATTTCAAAATGAATGATGTAACCAATATTTTGTATCAAATTTTAGATTTAAAAGAGTGTCGCTGGAGTTTCTTGCCCGTTCTTCTCCTTCTCCATAGGTATCTACTACGCTTTGGAATGGGCAACTAGCTTCATATTTCTGTCTGACCGACTTCTTGACCATTCAAAAGTGCCTGTAAATGGTTTAATTGAAATAAATGCTTTGAGTTTGAGTTTAAGGTGTAAATGAAGTTTCTCATCCTCCATAGAAAAGGGAGGATCCTCCGACCAGACAGGTGTTGTGTGGTAGGCTACTGCCCGACGATTGATGTCACGACGTTGTATATATAAACGTCGCGTGGTAAACTCTGCTCGCGCGATGCAGGATTTTGCGTGACGCCGTGTGATGCGTAGTTCGCATGTGGCGATTTAGATGCCGCCACAATCTAAAATGTTCATATTGTTTATACTCACACATCATCTCCCACTGGTCCATCATATCGTTCATGAAGGCGGCTTGCTCTTCAAACAGTCTTTTGTCCTCTCCTTTGTGTTTTTGATCGGAGGATTTCTGTGGATCTTGACTTGGTCTGGAACTAATTAATTATTCATTAATAACATACATAACCTCACGCCTTCTTCCCATGGGGGTAGGCAGAAACTACAGAAAGCCACCTGCTACGATCCTTACGTACTCCTTTTGCCTCGTTTACGTTCATACATCTGGTCATACACGCACGCCGGTTGCGAGTACTACGCACCTGTCCTTTCTGAAGAACATCACCAATAAGGTCAATATATTATGTCCTCCTAGGGCGTCCCCTCCCGGCGTTTCCATTCACATCTGCCTTGTAAATACATTTTGTTAGTCGCCTTTCATTCATCCTCTCAACATGACCAAACCATCTCAGCATACCCTTTTCAATTTTTGTCACTACATCTTCTTTTAACTCACACCGTTGTCTTATCACTTCATTAATTACATAACGGTAAATAACATCTCTTAGCTGCCATAGCTTATTTTAATTTATTTTAAGTTTTTGAATGATTCTTCTTTTCTTCCTTTTATTACGGACGCTTTTACGAACGTGCACGTCTTATTAAATTGTTCTCACATGCATAATTTCAAAATGAATGATGTAACCAATATTTTGTATCAATTTTTTTTAATTAAAAGAATGTCCGTGGAGTTTCTTGCCCGTTCTTCTCCATGGGTACCTACTACGCTTTGGAATTGGCAACTAGCTTCATATTTTTGACTGACCGACCCCTTGACAATTCAAAAGTGCCTGTAAATGGTTTAATTGAAATGAGTTTGAGTTTAACTAAAAAATAATAATAGGCTCGCCCCCTATTACATGAGACTTAAACATAACTGGCTAAAGGTGGGTGTACTTATCTACAGGTACACCTCTGGCCAGCCCATCGGGGAAACAAGGCTTGATGCTAGTTATGATTCTTTAGCGCGCCTGTTTCCAGGATTTGATTCCCGGATCGGGTATTGTTTTTATAAGGTTATACTCAGCAGCCTGGAATCTAGATTTGTACCTGGTTAGTGGCAATGCTGGTGGCTAGGCTCATGAGATTATTACGAAATTGAGAAGAGAAAAGAATGCAAGAGAAAACTAACCTAAATATCCACTTCAAAGCTTCCACATTGATCCTCTTCTCTGGCCTTCTGTGCTCTTCTGCGGGATCTACTGTTCGGTTCATATCTTCGCTGTTAGAGAAGAGAACGAACAACACCTGTGAGTTGGGGTTTATCTCCTTTATTTGATGAAGATCTAGGCAGTTCTGTGGAAGAAAAAAAATGACGATGATTTGCTATGACAAGTTTCAAGTAACTCGTGCATACATATACGGTATTTCTTAAAACACGCCAAATGAAACGGCCGGTACGGCTCACTCTGCGTCCGGCTCTCGGCGTGGCAACACGCCGTGTTCGGGTTCGCGACAAGTCAATCGTCATCCTGACGATACCTCGTTAGGTGAAACACGTGTCGATTTCTAACAGGGATTTTTACGACTCTTTAGGAATAGTTAAGCGGAATAGATTAATAAATATATCTACGTCGTTTATATTATATAATAGAATCAATTAATTCAAAACTTATAGGTAGTTACAAAAAGAGTCTCCACAGACAAAACATAAGTACGTCCGGTTTGGACTGTTAGTTCCGCTAGAAACTAACACTTAAGTATTTCTTTTTTCCATTGCGTGAGATTTATTGGTGTAGTTCATGAGCACAAAACCTTAGGTATAATACAAACATACTCACCTCACCGGTAAACACAGCGGGCTCTCTGCTCCCATTCCACACTTTCTTCACCTCACTTTTATCACCATCCCCACTTTCCCCACCCTCCCCACTGTTCCCCCCACTCGCCATAGAATACAAATTAAACGTATTCCAAAAATCCTCTTCACTCCTAGAAGTTGTTATAGTCCCAGAAATATTCTCACTAAAAATATTCTTGCCAATTTTGTCCACCCCAAAAAGATATACAGGGTTAAAATTCTTCAATATGCTGTCTCTTTTTGAATACAGGTCTGCATGAATTTTTTTCAGCGTCTGGTGGCTGGCAACTCCTGGGTCTTCGTCCAGATCTGGAGGTAGGATTATTCGAAGACCATCTTTAAGGAATTGGTTGTTGATTTCAACTTCTAATATTGTTGTGAGATCAGTCTTATCTTGTCGTATTAGGTCCTGAAATTATGTCAAAAATCATTATTGAATAGTAGTTTCGAGCTACGAGTAACAATTTTCCAGGGGTAGTATAGTTGACCTTGTAATTCCAAGGTTAGTAATACTCCTAACTGGTCTCACCTCAACAGGCAGTGTGTCCCAGGGCCTCTTATTGCATTCCAGCTCCTCAACCAGCTCAAACTCAGAGTTGCCGAGAGTTAGGTGCACCTGGCGCTGGTTGCTGCTGCCGTATTGGATGCGAACCTGAGGGTCAAAGGTGAGAGCTATTAGAATATTTGATGAATGAGAATTGAATTTAATAGGTATTCTAATCTGGCAACAGCGTATTGCAAAGGCAATTCATGTTGTGTGTACTTATATCTTTTGTTGGAGGTCCTAAATAAATAAATAATAATGTCAACCAATCATAAACTCGTTATTTAACAACAGATAAAATTAATAGGCATTCGTCGTTTTGGTACTTACCCCACACAAATGTGATGTGTGTACCTGCTATGTACATAACAGTGACAGGAAGTTATAACGAGTATAACATCATCCATATAGACAAGTGGGAAAAATACGTAATATTGAAGCTATCTTAATAAATACCCAAGCAAAGTTAATAAAATTTATATCGGACCACCTCGGGAGCATACCATTTAAACAAAAAAAAATATTTTGCAAATCCGTGTATAAATATGACGGAGTTATGCCCGAATTGTTATTAGCAATTTTTTAATATTATATTCTTTTTTTTATCATTGGTTTGTTAGACTGTAAGCCTTCTTTAAAATAAATAAATAAATATAAATATAATTTTTTTAAACCGGTCAAGAGCGAGTCGGACTCGCGCGCCAAAGGTTCCGTACCATCATATATAAATATTTCGGATGTGATACTTTATGTACAGTCCTTCAAAAGTAGGGTAGATGGATAGGCGGACAAGTGGTAGGGTGAACAGGCGAACAGTACTTTACTATTATATCTTTATTGTTAATTTACAAATATTAGCCACAACTGCCAAAGTGACTGACCAAAGTTTCAGCCACTCCACATTTCAAACTGTTTATAATTTTAGTAAATAAATAACCGGGAGCCTATTAGGAGCTTCTTTCTTATAGGTACCTAAATAGTTCTGTGCCCAGAAAAAACTACAGCTGTGCTTCACCCAAAGCAACCTGCGAGTAGGTAGGGAGGAGCACATTTTGGCTGTGAACCGTGAAATGTTTTTAAATTTTCATCGGCGAAGCCCATATTCATCAGACAATTTTAACACTGCGGTGTAGAATATTGAAGTTTTAGGTCCGCGCCATCTAGTCATCACATCTAGTGGACCTCATGTAATTTATTTAGGCATTTTTTTTTACATTTATCGTCAATAGCTGAAATGATACCCCACATGCCCCAGTAGCCCCACTTAATTTTTTTTTAAGAACCCCGTTTAGTCCCTGTTGCAAACAAATACATAATACTTATATATATATATATGAAGAGCCAGGACGGCCTGGAGGCCCTTCACCAGAACTCATCTTCTTCTAATTATATTTTAATCAGTATTCACAGGAATCACGATGTAATTAGGTAATTAGCGATTATTACTATACGAAATCAACTTAATTAAAACTTAAAATAGCGTGATGGCGAAGATTCTGAGTGATTCGTCACAAGCGTGGTGCACGGGCGCCGTCTCGTTTAAAAGTGAATTTAAGATGGCCGCCCGCACTACCATCGACAATGACGCTTCGCTAGGTTGACATCGACAGTCCTTTCAACCTGACGTTTGACGTAAACGCCGTCACGGCCGGACTGACTTTCGACCGTCCTCGGGCGGTTTATCTGAAACAAATTAAGATAACTGCATAGTCCGTTCGCTCATCCTGACTTAATCATTTTCATCAGCACACAAACACTTAAATCATTTAATGACTTGGACTAACCAGGCAAGTGTATCGCTTAGCCAACCGTAAGGTGTGACTCGGACTACACTTCAGTAAGACCAGTCGACAACGCATCAGATACCAATTCAGGCTAGAATCTAGTGAAGACAACACGTTTACGTCCTTGTAAACATCTAGACAAGCCAATCCTATCAAGGATGTGACCCGGACGACACAATTCGTCTCGCAAATAGCAAGCGATCATCCAGGACAAGTCAGCACCTGACTCGGACGACAAATTTCGTCAGATGACGCCAAATAAACCACTGTGACAAGTCAATCAGGCAATGACTCGGACGACACATTTCGTCTATCTTCTGTGACGAGTGAAGTGTGCCCTCTAACTATTCACCCTGGAATAGCAAGGAAGACACTTCTTCGCCCAGGATCAACCATTTGTACAATATGTGATATTTATAGGAATGTTACAGTACAGTAACGATAGTTTGTACTATACCTGCATATGATAGTGAATTGTCCTGTTCCGTGTGCACTTCAACTTCATGAAGGACCTCCCATGTTTCAGGGTCTGAGTGTATCCTCAGGGTGTCTGAGTTTGCAGTGACAGTGTGTGAGTCAGCCGAGGCAGTGTCCGAGTATAAGGTAAAGGAGGTGTCAAGACGGTCTAATGACTCATTATCATTATTTGAGCACAAGGTATTTTCTACATCATCAGACGCCGTCTCGGCCTCAACTTCATTTAAAAGACTAGACGCGATTTCAAGTAATCCATCATGTCCCCGGGGTACTGCACGCAAATTCTCGTGGGAATATTTAAGAGTTCGATTGGAAGCATCTACTATGCCTTTAAGTTCATAGCGATCATTATTTAGAACTTCTGTTATCACGAATGGACCCCTAAATTTTCTATCCAATTTTGTTTGATTACGTTCACAGTTTTTGATGAACACGTAATCACCTATAGAAAATGGTTTAATTTTTGCGCGGCCACGATTGAATCTAACAGTTTCGGATTCAGCAGCTTTCTGGATGTTTGCTGATGCATCCTCTCTAACCGAATCAATATCCAAGCGAACCTCGCTGTCTTTATCGGTGCAGTTTATTTTGGACATACCCAGCGAATTGGAACGAATCCTGAACATTAGCTCTGATGGGGAATATTTGGTTACGGTAGATTTTGTACTATTTAAGGCAAGCTGAATATTTCCTAATTCGTCGCGCCACGTCTTATTAGGATTGTTTTCAACGATAGTTAAAAGGCTCTTTAAAGTACGCATCACTCGGTCGACCTGGCCATTGGCTCTACTTGCACCCGTCGCAATAAAGTGAAAAACTTTTAAAATCAGAACTGATGTAGCAACGACCTTGATCTGCGATGATTCTTTTTGGCGCTCCAAAAAGGTATACTGCTTTTTGCAGTGCACGTATTGCACTCTTTGCATCAAAAGACGTGGTATGTTCGAGTAAAACGTACTTCGTAAAACCGTCAATAATTACTGAGCAATACTCCTTCCGGTCGCTCTTCCCGCTAAGCTTTCCCGAAAAGTCAATATGAACTGTGTGCCAAGGCACAGACACTTTAGGAATCGGATGATGCTGAACGGGCTGAGCTCCCGACGGGCCTTTAGAAGCCTTACAAACTATGCACGAATCTATGAATTTCCGAACGCATTTAGACATATCTGTAAACCAATACTTCTCATAGAGCTTGTCTAACGTTTTATCCCTACCTAAATGTTGCAATTCATTGTGAACATGATTAATGAGTGTCCAAATAAGAGATCGCGGAACTACTGGCAGCCAGGAGATCACTTTATTACGAACAATTTTCCTGCCTTCTCTGACATCATATTTTTGGGCTACAGTTTCAGGAAAACTGTTATTGTGGTATTTTGTGATGAGGTCTTGGATTTCAGCATCCCTTTTTTGTTCCACTGATAACCAACAATGGTGGAGCTCAACAAATTGAACAGATTTAGTTTGCACCTTTTCAGATTCTGAGGCACTATACCACTAAGATAAACGACATTTTTACGCATTGTACCCAAGATATTATCGCAAAAACTTTCCTTTAAGAGTGAACAAGACGATCCACTATCGAATAAAAAAGGGACAAGCTCAACAGATGATGTTTCCAAAGTACCCCTAGAAGGGCGGTGCTCGCAATGATGAACCTCCTTGACCGCAGCCTTGCCTCCATTCTTCTTGTCAGGGCAGTTAGTGGTCACATGCCCCTTTTGTCCACACGTGTAGCAGGTCACAGAAGTAATGTTCTCCGAAGCGCGTGATGAGCTCGGTGTGTCTTGAGATATAGGTCCGGAATGATCACGACGTTTTCTACATTCTTCGAAGCGGTGACCACAGAAGCTACATCTGCCTGAGAACCTTTCGGTGGGACGATAGCGCTTGATCTCAGGTTCTTTGGCTCTCCACCATACGACCGACGCTTGAGAGATACACCTCCCAGTATTCGGAATAATTGAGTGCGAGTGGTGATATTGTGAGCGTTTAACTCGCGACGTATCATGCTGTCCTTTTGACAAAGTACTGAAATCACAAATCCAGTCACCACTTCTTCGGGCATCACGGTCTTTGGGATTCGTTCTATCAAGTTCCACAGCCGCAGTGCAGATTCTGAAGCTGTTTCTTTGGCTCCGATTTGGAATCGTAGAACGTCATCAAAGTAATCCTGAAGTAATTTAGGTTTAGAAAACTTCGCCATAAGAGACTGCTTGACTACGCTCCAGGTCATATCTTGTAGGTTCAATTTGGTAATGCAAGATGCAGCTCGTCCTTTCAAAGCACTCGTAAGAACCATGAGTAAGTCTATTCCATCCAGACCCCTCTTCTGAACGATGGCTTCTGTTATATTGCACCAACCATCAATGTCGGCATCAGGATCGTCTGGATTGAAGGGTAACAGTTGCGTAGAATGATTAGTGTTCAAATTTGGTACTTGCTGAGCCGCGAGAACTCGAGATATAAGCGTCTCCATGCTGTTGAGTAATTTCTCAGCATCCGTTTTGATCCTCTGGCCCTCAAATTGGGCCCCATCGCATCCCACTTCTGATGAAGAGCCAGGACGGCCTGGAGGCCCTTCACTAGAACTCATCTTCTTCTAATTATGTGGGTCGGTGGGCGCGGAAATAGAAATAAATGGCTTCAGATCACAATCGACGTATTTTAATCAGTATTCACAGGAATCACGATGTAATTAGGTAATTAGCGATTATTACTATACGAAATCAACTTAATTAAAACTTAAAATAGCGTGATGGCGAAGATTCTGAGTGATTCGTCACAAGCGTGGTGCACGGGCGCCGTCTCGTTCAAAAGTGAATTTAAGATGGCCGCCCGCACTACCATCGACAATGACGCTTCGCTAGGTTGACATCGACAGTCCTGTCAAACTGACGTTTGACGTAAACGCCGTTTATTTATTACTTATTTGCTTGTTAAAATAGTTGGGCAAACGTTATCTAAAACGATTCCAAATTTCAATGTTGATAGCATTAGTAGTTCTTGAGATATCCAGCTGTTACAGACAGACGGACAGAAAGACTGAGTTACACCATAAGGGTTCCTGTTTGCCATTTTGGTAAACCCTAAAAACACCCGAATTGTGAAACCTCAATTTTTAGAAGTCTGAAAAAGCTACTTTTGTTGGGTTTATTTTATTGTCTTATAAAGATGAGAAAAATAATACATGTATATTCCCTGTTGAATTATTGTTACCCCTCAAAAACTCAGAACCACTCCATTCTTCCCACTCACCCATCGACATCCTCTGGGCGGAGGGTCAGGCAGCAGCTGATGTCCTAGTAGACAGTGTAACAGCCGGGCACGAGCAGATGGCGACGTGCCGAGTAGTACCAGCGCGGTGGAACGGAGAGACTGGGTCCCTACCTCTTGCACTGCTGTGAACACTTCTGGATCTGGGAAGAGAGATGATTTATTATAGGGAGTTAAAGTGCATTATGCAGATTAGACTTAAATCAACCCAGCTATAACCTGGGTGTCTTGAAAGTCGAGACTGAATAGATTACTTCTAGGCAAACGTGTTCCAGGGTCGACCACAGCATCGCATATCATCGGTTGAGATACTGGTAAAATGTGAGCCGTAGCACGCAGCTGCAATCGTGAGCGTGTGCATGAATAAGTAAAAATAGAAACCAAAATCTAGGGTGTGCTTTCATTGTTATCCATATTAATTACATTAAGAATCCCACTGAATTATGATAGAGGAAAGAAAACAGATAGGGTATGACAAACGTTAACTGGGGGCCAACCACCACCTCTTTAAGGCGCTACCCCGAGCTAAGTGGCGCCCTCATTGAATAAAAAATCGTAGCATAGCATAGAAAAAAAAAAAAAAATGGAATCTAGGAGTTTGTTACAAAGAGGATAATGCTATCTACTTTGGATACGAAACACCTTGAGTCCTGTTTTAACAACGTAAAAATACTTTATCCTCTTTGTAACAAACTCCTAGATTCCATTTTTTTTTTTTTTTCTATGCTATGCTACGATTTTTTATTCAATGAGGGCGCCACTTAGCTCGGGGTAGCGCCTTCAGCAGTATTATTTTGATGTTACTTCAGTGCGAGAAAAAAGTGTAGCTATACAGGACGTCTAGCTCCATCTCTTTCCCACGCTCAAGTAAGATTAAAATAATACTTCGAAAAGAGGTGGTGTAGGGCCCTCTGGTGTGGTATGGGGCTTCTCTAAATGACTTGGTTTTGTATAACGTTCGCCGACAGGCCAGAAGTCTGCCTGCTGTCAAGTGATTGACACAGATTAAAGATTCATTGCTTACACACTGAAGTTTGACACAAAGGTATAGTAAGTATATTTTATTCTGAGATTCCGATCGGATCAGGGCAAGTGTCCTTTGCATACTTCTTATTTTCACAAGGAGAATTGCGCAATATGCAGTAACCAGTTTCTATTTATAAATACATAGCGGTCCGATGACCTCACGGTGACGTCATTGTAGCAACTACCTACACTCATTTTACTATAATCGGTTCGCTTAGGACAGGAATAGGGGGATTTTAGATTATATGTGGTTATTAATTAGCGTTAACGGGCTATGCTAGGCGTGAATAGCCCACCTTTTTGCTTCAAGTAAGTAAGTATTTTTCTTAGTCTTTTTTCCTGCTTCAGTATTTAGATATATAATTTTATTTTATTTCTATTTCAGACATAATTCTAGTACATAGTTTTAGACTCATACATTAAAATTATAAACTATTTTAGATTCTAAGCAGATAAAATCCAAAATTAAATTGTGATTAATTAAATTTAAATATAAGTAAGTACAACACATGAAAAAATAAATAAAAAAATGTTAGAATCGTATAAAAAATGAAATCTGAATTGTAAAATTTTATAAAAATGATAAAATAAAAAGATAAAACTATATAAATTAAGTACTTAAGTCAAACAAAATAATACAATTACAAAAAAAAACTATGGTCATTATTTTTTACATTTTACGGGTGCATGTAAGACCTGCCAGTACTGCATGAAAGGCCCATCCAACCCGTTGGCAACAACGATAAGAAGACTGTTGCCGCTGCCCCGCACTCTACTCGCTATCGAGGTCGCCCTCTTGCGCATGCTGGCATAAAAACAGTCAATGCGGACGCTCGCGAACATTCCCGATGCACTGCAGAAGCGAGGCAGCAGCAGCGCCCTCAGCGCGAATTGAACGCGGAGAGCGCTGTAGGATTTCTGCAAATATGACACCCACAGACTACTCGTATAAAAATATGTGCAGTAGGCTCTAAACAAGGTGATCTTCACATCCTTGGAGCTACGAGCAAACCACCGTTAGCGCCCTCCTTTCTCGCTCAATATCAGCGTCGTTCTTCAGGTCGGACGTCACAATATGGCCCAGATAAAGGTATGTACCCGCTCCAAGAGTGCTCGACATAGCCTTACTGGTGGAACCTCTGCCGGACTCTTAGAACCCGCGTTGAAAACCATAGCTCGCTCTTTTTGACGTTATATTTTAAGCAATGTGTATGAGCGTACGTTTCGCAAATGTTTATTTGCTCTCTGATGTCCGTTTTCACCTTCACTAAGTGTCACTTAAATTAATCCCGAAATAAAAGTGCACTGTTGGATTTTCAAGGCTAAACTGAGCGCTGAGAGTTGAAAATCCAACAGTGCACTTTGATTTAGGGATTCATTGAAGGCTCACTTAGTTGTCGATGACATAAGTCCCCCTATTGACGCGCTCAGCAGCACCATTCCACCAGCGTAGCTATGTTGTTTAAGCAAACATCATCAACATGGCGGCTGCTGAGCTCGGCCACAAGTCCATTGATATACAGATTGAAGAGCGTATGGTGAGCTGAAACCTCACTCGTACAGGTTGGAGTGCAACCTGTACGAGTCCATGACCATTTCATTTAATTAGAATTTAGAATGTGATTGGCGTTCAAATTAGGGAAGGATGGATAAATCTAGAACCAGTAGATTATTATTGAGATTCTGCTGGTCATCATCATCTCTCTAAACTTTCCCAACTAGTCGACTTCTGATGATGTTATATTTTGTTTGTCGCAGTTGATTTTTTTGGTTTACTATGCTGGACATAGGCCTGCCTTAGCATCATCACCAACGATTGGTCTTTCCCATCTTCATCCAGCAGACTAGGAAGACCTTCACTAGGTCCACACTAGCCTATTATTGTCCCACTGCAGGGCAAAGGCCTCTCTAAGAGAAGGCACGAGCATTGATCACCACGCGTGCTCAAGACGGGTTGGCGATTTTTCCAGGTTTCCTCGTGATATTTTTCAGATATTGCACTTACCAAAGTGCAATATATCAGCCACATCGTGCAATGCGCGCTGCGTGTCTCTGACGAGTCCTCGGAGCGTGCGCGTGCGCACAGCCACGCGGCGCGACCACATGCTGCCGCCTGCCATCACTGGCGCCCCCTAGCCGAGTGGAGGGTAGGGTGGATTGCATGCGGTGATACCTGGAAATAAAGAAAAATCTCTTGAATGACAAGATTTTAATTTACTTTGACATCTGTGAGTAAGTATACGATTTCCTATTTTTTAGGGTTCCGTACCCGAAGAGCGCCATTACTAAGCTTCCGCAGTCCGACCGTCCGTTTCTGTCCGTCAGTAGGCTGTATCTCATGAAACGTAATAGGCAGACAGTTGAAATGTTCAAAAATTAAAATAAAATACAGTTAAAAATGAAAGGGGGTCTACTAACTGCACACAAGAAACGTGTATTTTCGGCGTAGTTTGCTGAATATTACAAATATATTTAGGAAAAATCATAATTTTTAACATGTTAAAATAGTTTGGATGACGGTCGAAGCTGAGACATATACCGAAGATTCGGTTTCGGTAGAAAGTGCTGTTTCGGTCGGGCACCACTGAATACTACTAATGTAGTAGATTAATGAAAACTGCCTGTCTGACGCAAAAATTTGGTGCTATTTAAATTATTTGAAACTGTCGTCTGCAAGTAGTGACGTGTCACGCTTTGATTCGCTTTCAATGTCACGTACAGTCCGATTAAAACTGAATGGCGGCTCGGAACATGAGGCATGTCGCTGCGCAGTAACAAATTCATGGGTCAGCGGGGGTGAGGGGTGCGGTACTGCGCAGCGAGCAGCTAACTTCCGAGCCGCCAATAACTTTGAATCGAACTATAACAAATATGTAGCTTAAAAATATTAATTACACTAAGATCATTTACAAAACTAAGATGTTTTCAATATTTTTAGCTCATAACCATTCTACAGAACAAAATTCATAAGGTATTGGCTGACAAATAGCCTATTACAGACACAATCTTCATGTTTCTCTAGTGAATTTACGTAGGGGTTGGAAGAATCAGTACATACGAGTAACACAGCCTTTATTGTCTGATTACAATGGCAATCAGCGAATTCGTATTGTATTGAGTTCCCTATAGACGGAATCTTCTTTTTTGCGTAGTATTCGTGGCAAACTAAAGTCAAACTCAAAAGCATTTATTTCAATTTAACTATTTACAGGCACTTTTGAATTGTCCGAGTGACCGACTGACAATTCACACCGACGTTAGTCAGAAAGGTGAAACTAGTTATGCTTGGCGGTAAAACGTCAGTATGGCAATCTTAGCACAATCGCAGAATTCATGCGCATACGAACTATTCGAGAGTAGGTCACGTAATGAAAAGATTAGCAGTCAGTAAGGTAGCGGGATTGAATAAGAAAAAGAAAAAAAAGAAAGAAAAATTGTTTATTCGGCACAAACAAAACGCACATTTAAAGAAAAAAAAATACACAAATACAAAAGTAGTCAAAAGCCTCGTATTCAACCAACAAATAAAAGCTTGAAAAAGTTGTTCATCGGTTGATGTCAAGGCCACGGACCAAAGACAGCATTGCGTACTCGTAATTACTGTTGCGATTACATCTTACGTAGGTAGGTACTTTAGAGCCCATGACATGTGAAAATTCAGCGGAACGCATAATGCAGTTATGACTGAGTCTCTGTGATGCTTATATGCTGCCCAATATCGTTACAATAAACTTTCGGAGCTCGTGGCTAAATAATAACAGCCGTACGGGTCGATCCAAGGTTAAGCTACGCTTGCCGCGGTCAGTTCGTTGATGGGTGACCATCCATTATATATCAAGACCCCTGCGTGCCTCAGAAAGTACGTTAAGCCGTCGGTCCTGGCTGTCATTCGTAGATCTTTGACAGTTGTTACGGGTAGTCAGAAGCCCAAAAGTCTGGACGAGTAGTCTTACCAAGGGGTATCGTGATAAAATACTGGTATTCAGCTGCAACCGGTTAGTCTGGAAGCCAACCCAAACATAGTTAATTAATTATAATTATAATGATATTATTATTATTTTTTATTTTGTTAATCATTTATTTTGTGAAATAGTTGATGAATTATAAGTTTTATAACGAATACGAGCGCGTAAAATTTCATGATCAGACTTTTGGGAGTATACTCGTATTATGGATACTATGGAAAAACTACTGGATGTATTTACCCAAAATAAAATTACTTAAACTTTTGAATAAATTATCTATCCCTGTACGGTTTCTATTTTGTATTTTATAAATTCAACATTCAAAAGTCATTTATTCAAATAGGCTGAGAATCAGCACTTTTCGAACGTCAAAGTTACATAAGACAGTCCCACAAAACGCCCACACTTCACCACTTCCTAGTGCTTTCGCTGGGAAGAAGAAGTGGCGCAACAAACTCCCCAGCAGCACAGCTGTCTGTTTAATTAGGAAAAATAAAATGATTCTATACAATAAGTACTTATGCAAAATAATTTACATAACACAACACAAAACATTAAATTATAAATTTTTAATTTACACATTACACCGTCAAACAGACGAGTAATCCCCATACTACGTTTGTATGGAAGAATGACCGACTAGCGTACACTTAATAGGAACGTAGGCTTTAACATCCTCCGGTGCCAAAGCAAATAATTATACATACAGCGAGGTCACAATGTGGGAAGAACTGTAGACAGGCCTGCCCCAAACGCGCATAAACCTAGATTCATGCCATTATTAAACTGCGTAATGCGCGTCTACATATTATGCTTATTTCTGCCGTCTAGTAATGCCTAAACATCACATTCCGTACATGTTTAAAAAATAAAAAAGCCACAAAAACAACGCGTTCAAAAGAACGTTTAGTTCACACTCGGTACAGTGAGTTCGACGCAAGCGCAACTAATACGTTCTTTATCACAGAATAAGTACAGAAGTACCGGTACAATGGCGAGATAAGAAACTCACACAGACAACTAATTAAACGGTACATTACACTCGCGGTAGTATGTCGTAGATTGCATGACGCCGACTTGTTATGGCTAGAAAGGGACTGACTACCGAGATGACGCCTATAGAGAAGTATGGACGAAAGAGACATGTTGCGCCCGACCCCAAATAAATTGTGATATAGGAGGCAGGAGAATGAGGATTGCATGAGCGCGACTTGGGGTCAAATCGGGGCAACTAGAAAAGTAACCATGACACAACTATACTCAAAATATCTGGGAGCACAGCAGTTCGGCAGTACCCTCG
Organism: Xanthia togata; assembly: GCA_963853775.1. NCBI lineage: Eukaryota > Metazoa > Arthropoda > Insecta > Lepidoptera > Noctuidae > Xanthia > Xanthia togata. The sequence goes on from OY970814.1 coordinate 1,791,267, forward strand.
CAAGTCAAGCAAAAACATCATAATATTCTAAAGGGGTCTAAAACGGGTAACTTCGTGGTCCTTCAAGATTTTACACGGGAACGTACTACCGGGATTACATACCTAATAGCCCAGAAAAAGGTCATTGACTCCTACCGCTGCTGCACCCGCGTTGCCGTTGTGACTGTACCTAAATTACCCTAGGCTGATAAAATTTTCGTTTTTCCTAATTATGTTAATATTAGTGTTTGAGTCGGTTCCCCCTTAGGGGGAAGGGCCGCACTCCACCCCGTACGGCCCTGTAGAGCTCGTCTCCGGACTGGTCACTCTCCCACCGATATAAGAAATGAATTCCCAAATAAGAAGTCCGATACCTTGTCCCATTGATAAGGCCAGGAAAGGATTGAAAGAGATTGTAAATAAGACGGGAACTCATTGTTATGAAAATATATTGGATGTGGTTTTAGAAAGCTAATAAATAATAGTGGGATGTAAAGTATATTATTATATGAACCTGTGAGTAACCCTTACGTTAGCGTAACAGGTATTTGGTCAGTCATTACTCACACGATACCTCACATCTGCGCTCGGAGTACTCAGAGCAACACTTCCATAAAGTGACGCAAGCGGCTTCCCAGCGGCATTGCGTCGGCATCACGCTCTTTTTGAGACATGGTCCCTAGCAGTTCTTTCGAACTGATAAACGTGACGAAGCGGCTTTCCCTGCGGCAACTGTGCGACCGTCCTTGTACAAGCAACAGAGCGGCTAGTTCCAGCGGCATTGCGTCGGCATCATGCTCTTTAGGAGACATGGTCCCTATCAGTCCTTGGACTGAATATAAGATAGATGTGGTCACCCAAACCCCTGGAAGTTCACCCTTCGCACAACAAGCATATCTGCAAGACACGTGTTTATGTTAGTCTGACCGAATTATTGGTCTGAGATAAAGAATACAACATTCAAGAATAGCTAATTAATAGAGTTGAGAATCAAACTCATGAATCATTATTTATTTAGTAGAGTTTTGGATAATCTCTCTTAAAGCTCTATTATTAGTCAGAGGCAAAGAATACAAAATTCAAGATTAAGTTACCAACTAGGTAATAGATTAGAGAATCATGATTTGATAATCATTAATTAATAGAGTTGTGGATCAAACTCTCTTGAAGGCCTATAGACAGCCCCAAAGTGCCCTCCCTTCACCACTTCCTAGTGTTTGAGCTGGGGAGAAGAAGTGGCGCAACAAACTCCCCAGCAACACGTCTCTGTCTGTTTAGTTACAAGAACTTAAATTACTTCACCAGCCTAGGATGATTATTATAATGAAAGACACACCCAGTCGCTCCAACAAACACACACACATACTCGTACTACGTTAAATACTACATTATTCTAATTCGGGCTCTAACCCAACTATATTTAACATAATAAATAATACTAGCTGTTTTACGACAGCCACCGGACATAGCCTCTATGGTATTCACCGAGTCTGCTAATATAACTCGCCTAGGTATTACGTCTGCACCCTACCTTGGTCTAAAACCAAGTCCTGCTCTCGCAGCTGAGCACCAATATCAAATAATTCCTTAGAGAGAATTAGATTACAAATCACTTACAAGATACTGCCCACATTACCAGCCTAGCCTCGGGCTTCGCTTCGTCGTCTCGATCGTCTCCCGAACCGCTTAAAACTCACTGCCTAGCTTAGACTACGTCGTCGCTACCTAACGTGGTCTTAAACCCACTAACAACTTAATAAATACCGCTCGGTCTCTAACGACAGCCTACGGACTATCACTTGATATTCATCAAGTCTCCTAGCTTAACTCGCCTGGACTCTGACGTCCTTAGCCTTTCGTGATTCAAAATCAACTGCCTCACTTGTCTTCAAATATCCGTCTCCCTCGTTCCCCACATTCCTAAAATAACCAACTTCCCACAGTTTTGCGGAATAGGTTTATTGCAGTTTTTGTGTAAAAATTCTCAATTGTTTTAAAAGGGTCCGCTTAACTTGCCTGAGTAGGTTTCATGCGAACCAGATGTGGCAGTAATAATATTCGTTGCCTTGGAACAAAGAATATCAAACTTTCGGGACGGAAGATTCAAAAGTTACAATTTATATAATTATATTGTATCATAGAACCATACTATTATGTTTTAGCACAAAACCTATTAAAGTACTTTAGCTATCTGCTTGAATAATAAAACTATCAATACAATAGTATAACTACAGTTATAGGACAATAGATGGTTACATCAATGGAAGCATTGACTATTTGCATGCCTTTGAATGGCTTATAAGTAATTTTTGTTTTAAGTATCATTCTAGTTAGGTAGTTAGCATAACTCTAGATTTCTATTTGTTAGTTACCTTACTTTCGTTATATTCATGTAAGAGCACGCTTGATCCCACTAACTTTGAGAACCACATGATTCAAGACTTAAGAGGTTCATTACTGTCTTACAATTTTAAAGAAATAGGATCTTTTATTTATTTATTAGGGTAACTGACAAGCTGTCAGACCATAAAATTGAGATTTAATGTGTTTCTAAGTGGCCCAAACCGTATGCCAATTTTAAAGTAAATATTATATTTTGTTATAAATTAGAATAAATGACACACAGTCACATTCCCCCCTCTGAAAATCAGACGCGTGACGCAGTACAGCGTATGAGCTTTCACAATATGACGAGCTCTGCCTTTCCTTGATAGTATTATAGAATATTTATGGATCTCATAATGGTCACTTAATCAATTAGGTAATTAACTACAATGATTCTAATTGGAACTTGAATCTAATAAGATCACGAGATGTAATGTCTGCTATAATTTAGTATTGTTTTGCAGAAGCATCTTCAACCGATACACATAATATAATTGCTCCATAATATTTGAACTGTTATTCTTCTTGCAAATACTCTTTTCATGATAATTTAAATAGCACTACGGCGCCTCAGTTATGTTCAGAAAACCTGTGCATGCTTATAATGTAGATTTACAAACCAGGGTCTCTTTTAAGAGTATTTGTGTTATTGTGGCACGCTACCTACAGTGCTCCCTCGTTCTTAAGTCAGCCTATCGCAGTTGCCGATGGACAGAGGCCTCTCCTTATGCACCTCAATGCTGAGCCAGCTTAGTTAGCTGCCCGCAGTTGTATCCAGGAGTAGCTGAAATAGTCCGCACATGAACATATTAGATTGAATTCCAACTGGACGCCCCCCTCTGATTCTAAGAGGTTAGAGTAGTTTCCAAATCCAATAGAAGTTGAGAAGATAAACTGATTAGAAAATATAGACATCCTAGATTGTCCAAATAATTGTTGACTTATTATCACACGCAATGCTGTTAACTATCCCCTCAGATTATCAAATAAAGAATAATTATCAAAACAAGAACAATCTCTGGTATATTTGGACTGATAACTATAGTATCATAGCCCTAAAGCATTCAGTATGTAATATTAAATGAGATAACAAAAATCATACCACGTAGTAACGGGTAACCCTAACGTACAAATAGAATTGAAACTTAGCTTCATCACAAGAACCACGCTACTGCTGCTGCTGTTGCAGTCAGCCGATCTCAGCTGATTTTGATGAAACTTTAAACCAAGCGCTCTCACAAACCAATGGTTTTGACATAGCGTAGTCGCAGCTAAGCGAAGTCTTAAAGATCCTGGAATTTGAAATAAGTCCACAAGAGTATCCGGTCAAGTATATGGCATAGGCTGCTGATTGCAGAGTTAGAAAGATTTATGTTTACTTCCAATGATAATAGTTAATGAACCCTCTCGATCATTTTTTTTCTTTTATAAAATATCACAGTTGGTGATAGTACTTTATTCATATTACAATCTAGCTTATTAGCTGATAAATAATTTAGGTAGTTATAATTTAAACTAATAGACAACTATACAATTAAGAAATCGTCCTATAACATCTTTCATCTTTACTTTACGTAAACGGAAGACACGTCATTCACGTGTTCTTTATAATTTTCAGCACTTACACTGCAGTCTTCATAAATTAATTGTCATTTTATAAGCTTTACGCTTCCTAGCTCTTATTTACAAATAAGAGCTTACCTTTAGGTTTACCCATATTAAGGGTGTTTCATATAGCTAAACTCACACACACTTATAAATATGAAACGCACAAACACTTTTCATATTCACAAACTTTCAATACAAAACTTACGTTAGCAGGGAGTCGAACCCATTACTACAGTCTCATAATCCAAACAACAACCATACCATAACCTACTTAAAATTACATCCACACTTTAGGTGGGAATCGAATCCACTATCAGTAGCGTCGGAACCTAAGCCCTACAATCAACTATTCGTGTGGGGATTGAACTCACAAGCCGTGACACAGGAATGCAAGCACTTATAAACCAACACATGTGGCGGGAATCGAACCCAAGATTCACTTACAACGAAATCTAAGCACATCAACTAACAAGTTATGCGGGAATTGAACCCACTACCAGTACCTGAGAAATGCAACTTCCATAGTCAAACCGTTACCGTGTTTGAACATAAGTTATTGTATCCATTGTAACTCTTGCCGTCTCTAACAAATATAGAACCATAAAATTACGTTGTGTTATTTTTATGTAGTAACCCTTATGTTGTTCTTTCTCGTTGCACTGAAGTAAATCAGTACATTTAATGACGAGAATCCTGGTCACGGCACCACATGTGACTGTACCTAAATTACCCTAGGCTGATAAAATTTTCGTTTTTCCTAATTATGTTAATATTAGTGTTTGAGTCGGTTCCCCCTTAGGGGGAAGGGCCGCACTCCACCCCGTACGGCCCTGTAGAGCTCGTCTCCGGACTGGTCACTCTCCCACCGATATAAGAAATGAATTCCCAAATAAGAAGTCCGATACCTTGTCCCATTGATAAGGCCAGGAAAGGATTGAAAGAGATTGTAAATAAGACGGGAACTCATTGTTATGAAAATATATTGGATGTGGTTTTAGAAAGCTAATAAATAATAGTGGGATGTAAAGTATATTATTATATGAACCTGTGAGTAACCCTTACGTTAGCGTAACAGGTATTTGGTCAGTCATTACTCACACGATACCTCACATCTGCGCTCGGAGTACTCAGAGCAACACTTCCATAAAGTGACGCAAGCGGCTTCCCAGCGGCATTGCGTCGGCATCACGCTCTTTTTGAGACATGGTCCCTAGCAGTTCTTTCGAACTGATAAACGTGACGAAGCGGCTTTCCCTGCGGCAACTGTGCGACCGTCCTTGTACAAGCAACAGAGCGGCTAGTTCCAGCGGCATTGCGTCGGCATCATGCTCTTTAGGAGACATGGTCCCTATCAGTCCTTGGACTGAATATAAGATAGATGTGGTCACCCAAACCCCTGGAAGTTCACCCTTCGCACAACAAGCATATCTGCAAGACACGTGTTTATGTTAGTCTGACCGAATTATTGGTCTGAGATAAAGAATACAACATTCAAGAATAGCTAATTAATAGAGTTGAGAATCAAACTCATGAATCATTATTTATTTAGTAGAGTTTTGGATAATCTCTCTTAAAGCTCTATTATTAGTCAGAGGCAAAGAATACAAAATTCAAGATTAAGTTACCAACTAGGTAATAGATTAGAGAATCATGATTTGATAATCATTAATTAATAGAGTTGTGGATCAAACTCTCTTGAAGGCCTATAGACAGCCCCAAAGTGCCCTCCCTTCACCACTTCCTAGTGTTTGAGCTGGGGAGAAGAAGTGGCGCAACAAACTCCCCAGCAACACGTCTCTGTCTGTTTAGTTACAAGAACTTAAATTACTTCACCAGCCTAGGATGATTATTATAATGAAAGACACACCCAGTCGCTCCAACAAACACACACACATACTCGTACTACGTTAAATACTACATTATTCTAATTCGGGCTCTAACCCAACTATATTTAACATAATAAATAATACTAGCTGTTTTACGACAGCCACCGGACATAGCCTCTATGGTATTCACCGAGTCTGCTAATATAACTCGCCTAGGTATTACGTCTGCACCCTACCTTGGTCTAAAACCAAGTCCTGCTCTCGCAGCTGAGCACCAATATCAAATAATTCCTTAGAGAGAATTAGATTACAAATCACTTACAAGATACTGCCCACATTACCAGCCTAGCCTCGGGCTTCGCTTCGTCGTCTCGATCGTCTCCCGAACCGCTTAAAACTCACTGCCTAGCTTAGACTACGTCGTCGCTACCTAACGTGGTCTTAAACCCACTAACAACTTAATAAATACCGCTCGGTCTCTAACGACAGCCTACGGACTATCACTTGATATTCATCAAGTCTCCTAGCTTAACTCGCCTGGACTCTGACGTCCTTAGCCTTTCGTGATTCAAAATCAACTGCCTCACTTGTCTTCAAATATCCGTCTCCCTCGTTCCCCACATTCCTAAAATAACCAACTTCCCACAGTTTTGCGGAATAGGTTTATTGCAGTTTTTGTGTAAAAATTCTCAATTGTTTTAAAAGGGTCCGCTTAACTTGCCTGAGTAGGTTTCATGCGAACCAGATGTGGCAGTAATAATATTCGTTGCCTTGGAACAAAGAATATCAAACTTTCGGGACGGAAGATTCAAAAGTTACAATTTATATAATTATATTGTATCATAGAACCATACTATTATGTTTTAGCACAAAACCTATTAAAGTACTTTAGCTATCTGCTTGAATAATAAAACTATCAATACAATAGTATAACTACAGTTATAGGACAATAGATGGTTACATCAATGGAAGCATTGACTATTTGCATGCCTTTGAATGGCTTATAAGTAATTTTTGTTTTAAGTATCATTCTAGTTAGGTAGTTAGCATAACTCTAGATTTCTATTTGTTAGTTACCTTACTTTCGTTATATTCATGTAAGAGCACGCTTGATCCCACTAACTTTGAGAACCACATGATTCAAGACTTAAGAGGTTCATTACTGTCTTACAATTTTAAAGAAATAGGATCTTTTATTTATTTATTAGGGTAACTGACAAGCTGTCAGACCATAAAATTGAGATTTAATGTGTTTCTAAGTGGCCCAAACCGTATGCCAATTTTAAAGTAAATATTATATTTTGTTATAAATTAGAATAAATGACACACAGTCACATTCCCCCCTCTGAAAATCAGACGCGTGACGCAGTACAGCGTATGAGCTTTCACAATATGACGAGCTCTGCCTTTCCTTGATAGTATTATAGAATATTTATGGATCTCATAATGGTCACTTAATCAATTAGGTAATTAACTACAATGATTCTAATTGGAACTTGAATCTAATAAGATCACGAGATGTAATGTCTGCTATAATTTAGTATTGTTTTGCAGAAGCATCTTCAACCGATACACATAATATAATTGCTCCATAATATTTGAACTGTTATTCTTCTTGCAAATACTCTTTTCATGATAATTTAAATAGCACTACGGCGCCTCAGTTATGTTCAGAAAACCTGTGCATGCTTATAATGTAGATTTACAAACCAGGGTCTCTTTTAAGAGTATTTGTGTTATTGTGGCACGCTACCTACAGTGCTCCCTCGTTCTTAAGTCAGCCTATCGCAGTTGCCGATGGACAGAGGCCTCTCCTTATGCACCTCAATGCTGAGCCAGCTTAGTTAGCTGCCCGCAGTTGTATCCAGGAGTAGCTGAAATAGTCCGCACATGAACATATTAGATTGAATTCCAACTGGACGCCCCCCTCTGATTCTAAGAGGTTAGAGTAGTTTCCAAATCCAATAGAAGTTGAGAAGATAAACTGATTAGAAAATATAGACATCCTAGATTGTCCAAATAATTGTTGACTTATTATCACACGCAATGCTGTTAACTATCCCCTCAGATTATCAAATAAAGAATAATTATCAAAACAAGAACAATCTCTGGTATATTTGGACTGATAACTATAGTATCATAGCCCTAAAGCATTCAGTATGTAATATTAAATGAGATAACAAAAATCATACCACGTAGTAACGGGTAACCCTAACGTACAAATAGAATTGAAACTTAGCTTCATCACAAGAACCACGCTACTGCTGCTGCTGTTGCAGTCAGCCGATCTCAGCTGATTTTGATGAAACTTTAAACCAAGCGCTCTCACAAACCAATGGTTTTGACATAGCGTAGTCGCAGCTAAGCGAAGTCTTAAAGATCCTGGAATTTGAAATAAGTCCACAAGAGTATCCGGTCAAGTATATGGCATAGGCTGCTGATTGCAGAGTTAGAAAGATTTATGTTTACTTCCAATGATAATAGTTAATGAACCCTCTCGATCATTTTTTTTCTTTTATAAAATATCACAGTTGGTGATAGTACTTTATTCATATTACAATCTAGCTTATTAGCTGATAAATAATTTAGGTAGTTATAATTTAAACTAATAGACAACTATACAATTAAGAAATCGTCCTATAACATCTTTCATCTTTACTTTACGTAAACGGAAGACACGTCATTCACGTGTTCTTTATAATTTTCAGCACTTACACTGCAGTCTTCATAAATTAATTGTCATTTTATAAGCTTTACGCTTCCTAGCTCTTATTTACAAATAAGAGCTTACCTTTAGGTTTACCCATATTAAGGGTGTTTCATATAGCTAAACTCACACACACTTATAAATATGAAACGCACAAACACTTTTCATATTCACAAACTTTCAATACAAAACTTACGTTAGCAGGGAGTCGAACCCATTACTACAGTCTCATAATCCAAACAACAACCATACCATAACCTACTTAAAATTACATCCACACTTTAGGTGGGAATCGAATCCACTATCAGTAGCGTCGGAACCTAAGCCCTACAATCAACTATTCGTGTGGGGATTGAACTCACAAGCCGTGACACAGGAATGCAAGCACTTATAAACCAACACATGTGGCGGGAATCGAACCCAAGATTCACTTACAACGAAATCTAAGCACATCAACTAACAAGTTATGCGGGAATTGAACCCACTACCAGTACCTGAGAAATGCAACTTCCATAGTCAAACCGTTACCGTGTTTGAACATAAGTTATTGTATCCATTGTAACTCTTGCCGTCTCTAACAAATATAGAACCATAAAATTACGTTGTGTTATTTTTATGTAGTAACCCTTATGTTGTTCTTTCTCGTTGCACTGAAGTAAATCAGTACATTTAATGACGAGAATCCTGGTCACGGCACCACATGTGACTGTACCTAAATTACCCTAGGCTGATAAAATTTTCGTTTTTCCTAATTATGTTAATATTAGTGTTTGAGTCGGTTCCCCCTTAGGGGGAAGGGCCGCACTCCACCCCGTACGGCCCTGTAGAGCTCGTCTCCGGACTGGTCACTCTCCCACCGATATAAGAAATGAATTCCCAAATAAGAAGTCCGATACCTTGTCCCATTGATAAGGCCAGGAAAGGATTGAAAGAGATTGTAAATAAGACGGGAACTCATTGTTATGAAAATATATTGGATGTGGTTTTAGAAAGCTAATAAATAATAGTGGGATGTAAAGTATATTATTATATGAACCTGTGAGTAACCCTTACGTTAGCGTAACAGGTATTTGGTCAGTCATTACTCACACGATACCTCACATCTGCGCTCGGAGTACTCAGAGCAACACTTCCATAAAGTGACGCAAGCGGCTTCCCAGCGGCATTGCGTCGGCATCACGCTCTTTTTGAGACATGGTCCCTAGCAGTTCTTTCGAACTGATAAACGTGACGAAGCGGCTTTCCCTGCGGCAACTGTGCGACCGTCCTTGTACAAGCAACAGAGCGGCTAGTTCCAGCGGCATTGCGTCGGCATCATGCTCTTTAGGAGACATGGTCCCTATCAGTCCTTGGACTGAATATAAGATAGATGTGGTCACCCAAACCCCTGGAAGTTCACCCTTCGCACAACAAGCATATCTGCAAGACACGTGTTTATGTTAGTCTGACCGAATTATTGGTCTGAGATAAAGAATACAACATTCAAGAATAGCTAATTAATAGAGTTGAGAATCAAACTCATGAATCATTATTTATTTAGTAGAGTTTTGGATAATCTCTCTTAAAGCTCTATTATTAGTCAGAGGCAAAGAATACAAAATTCAAGATTAAGTTACCAACTAGGTAATAGATTAGAGAATCATGATTTGATAATCATTAATTAATAGAGTTGTGGATCAAACTCTCTTGAAGGCCTATAGACAGCCCCAAAGTGCCCTCCCTTCACCACTTCCTAGTGTTTGAGCTGGGGAGAAGAAGTGGCGCAACAAACTCCCCAGCAACACGTCTCTGTCTGTTTAGTTACAAGAACTTAAATTACTTCACCAGCCTAGGATGATTATTATAATGAAAGACACACCCAGTCGCTCCAACAAACACACACACATACTCGTACTACGTTAAATACTACATTATTCTAATTCGGGCTCTAACCCAACTATATTTAACATAATAAATAATACTAGCTGTTTTACGACAGCCACCGGACATAGCCTCTATGGTATTCACCGAGTCTGCTAATATAACTCGCCTAGGTATTACGTCTGCACCCTACCTTGGTCTAAAACCAAGTCCTGCTCTCGCAGCTGAGCACCAATATCAAATAATTCCTTAGAGAGAATTAGATTACAAATCACTTACAAGATACTGCCCACATTACCAGCCTAGCCTCGGGCTTCGCTTCGTCGTCTCGATCGTCTCCCGAACCGCTTAAAACTCACTGCCTAGCTTAGACTACGTCGTCGCTACCTAACGTGGTCTTAAACCCACTAACAACTTAATAAATACCGCTCGGTCTCTAACGACAGCCTACGGACTATCACTTGATATTCATCAAGTCTCCTAGCTTAACTCGCCTGGACTCTGACGTCCTTAGCCTTTCGTGATTCAAAATCAACTGCCTCACTTGTCTTCAAATATCCGTCTCCCTCGTTCCCCACATTCCTAAAATAACCAACTTCCCACAGTTTTGCGGATTAGGTTTATTGCAGTTTTTGTGTAAAAATTCTCAATTGTTTTAAAAGGGTCCGCTTAACTTGCCTGAGTAGGTTTCATGCGAACCAGATGTGGCAGTAATAATATTCGTTGCCTTGGAACAAAGAATATCAAACTTTCGGGACGGAAGATTCAAAAGTTACAATTTATATAATTATATTGTATCATAGAACCATACTATTATGTTTTAGCACAAAACCTATTAAAGTACTTTAGCTATCTGCTTGAATAATAAAACTATCAATACAATAGTATAACTACAGTTATAGGACAATAGATGGTTACATCAATGGAAGCATTGACTATTTGCATGCCTTTGAATGGCTTATAAGTAATTTTTGTTTTAAGTATCATTCTAGTTAGGTAGTTAGCATAACTCTAGATTTCTATTTGTTAGTTACCTTACTTTCGTTATATTCATGTAAGAGCACGCTTGATCCCACTAACTTTGAGAACCACATGATTCAAGACTTAAGAGGTTCATTACTGTCTTACAATTTTAAAGAAATAGGATCTTTTATTTATTTATTAGGGTAACTGACAAGCTGTCAGACCATAAAATTGAGATTTAATGTGTTTCTAAGTGGCCCAAACCGTATGCCAATTTTAAAGTAAATATTATATTTTGTTATAAATTAGAATAAATGACACACAGTCACACCGTCAACTATAAAATTATTTTTTCGCGTAATTTTGAATCTGTGATATTTTTTAAACTATTCATTTAAATGATACTCGTATGATGTCACGGCATATTTTAATATTAATACCGGTCAAAAAAGCTTCGGAAGTAACAATTAAATTCGTATCAATTTCTGAAAGATAATAATGGTTACTGTGGGTCATCCTTAGAAAAAAATCCGCAATGGCAATGCGTCAGTCGATGATTTTTTCCGACATCTTCAATAATAATCGTCATATTTCAACCCTTCCGCATGAATTATTCCGTCCATTGGTGAAAACCGTTTGAAAATCGGTTTGGTAGTTTTTGAGTTTATCGCGTTCAGACAGACAGACGTGGTGGGGGACTTAATATATTAAGGACTATATAATTATATGTATAGATAATTATAGTTATAGATAATACGGAAAATACCTACAGACATTATGTCATCATTAGCCTAGCATTTTCCCAAATAGGTTGGGGCATTTCGACGCGGTCCTGTCCTACAAGCGTACAACCGAGCGTATTTTTTAACTGGCTTCCAAAGGGAGGGTTATCAACTCGGATGTTTATATATGTATATTTTTTTTTAATGTATGTTCGGGTATAACTCCGTCATAATATATAGACGGATTTGCAAAATGCTTTTTTGTTTGAAAGGGTATACTTCCGAGACAATGGGTCCACCATTGTCATCAGGTCAGGATCTGATGATGGGATTCTGGAGAAATCGAGGGATCTCTTCAAATATTATAGGCACACCTATAGCGAGTTGGGTATTTTTATAGTAACTCGTGCAGTTGCTCTCGGAAAGCACCATTTAGTGAAGTGGAACTGATGATTAAGACCAGAGCTGGCCACCGGAACTGCTTACTAATAAGTATTTCTCGGGTTGCGATTCCATTAGTTTAATATGGTTCACAAAGCATATGAAGACGTGGAGCTGATGGTGAAGTACCAGGAGAACTCAACGAATAACGTCCCTGCATTGTAAAAAGGTGACGAGTAGTTGACATTAGGCTATTGTAACTTAGATAAATTACAAACTGACCCACTAAGTAGCGAGAAACAAAAACTTTTTTTCAAAAAATAACTTTACAAAGTGAAAAATAACTTAAAAGTAATAAATAGTAAAGTCGCCACCGACTTCCTAAATTTAAGTTATTTTTCACTTAGTGGTGTTTTTTGGAAGTCGGTTGTTGTCCTTCGTAAACTATTTTATATTGTGTCACAATTGTTAGGCTGATGATTGATATGGTGAATCATATTTCAGCGCAGATTTAGTAATTCACACGTGTTTAACTACGCCGTTTGATTTCGTGTTTGGAAGGATTTATTTCAAGTAGTTACAGCACAAAGATGAATCATATGTCAGCGATACTCCCACTGTGGGGAGCGCCAAACAAAACCGACGCCCTCGCTGCAAGACCGGCCTTTGCTGGGCCTTCCCTAGGGAACTAGGGATCTCAACCGGCAGGGGCCAGGTCGCACGGGCGCCGAGAAGCCGATACACCCCAGAAACACACCCCAACGCGCTGAGAGGAGGTAAACCTCTCAGCGAACAGGCGTGCATGAAAGCATTCCCAGCCCCTTCCTCCTAGGAGGGGGAGGGAAACCCAACGACCGGCCCACGATTTCGTGAGCGGAGAGAAATTACCTCGGGCAAGGGCCAAAAAGCCGCAAAACTGATTCCTCGTGGTCAACCATTGGGCAGTTGCCCGCCAGACACCACTCCCGTCTGGTCGTAGGATGGGATGAGGAGGTGGATGAGTGAACTTTACACCCTGTCCCTCATACCCCTAAAAGTACACCACCCACATTTCTTGACAATTATCCTTGTCTCCAAAAATGAGATCACTTTGGGTGTCCAGTCTTAGTCAAGAATTTCCAATTCTGCAAAATTGTTCATTTCATTGAAATGGAAAAACGCGTTTATGCCTCTCTGTTGGAGCCACTTTATGGTGTAGATAGTGAAAGATGATTAAAGACCACAAGATGAGCTTCCCACGCAACGCAAGGCTATAAATATAAAGTTCAAATGTATCATTTTTATCAGGTCATTGTTTTGCCTAATATACCCCCGAATACTGAAACGTCACTCAAAATTTAAGTAGCACTTATATTTAACAGATACTCAAAAGTGACGTTTGACAATACGAAATCTAAAGTTTAGGAGCTGCTCAAATGTTAAGCAGCACTTAAATTTTGAGTGACGTTTCAGTATTCGGAGGATAGCTGATTATGCTTGAGCATGACTTTACCTTAACACAGACGTCGATGTCGATGAACTATTTTAAACTTACATCATTACAAAACTTAACCTTACTTCAACTATCACAAACACGAAACCTCAGAAACTGGCCCTTCGAGACGAGACCTCAATAAACTTCAGCAGACGTTTATTACGTGGAAACATTACAAAGTCACCGCAGTCCGCGATAACCCGCAGGACAATTACCTTGAGAGGGAACAAACAAACGTCACTCGAACTAAAAAGTAAACAGACCGCATAGTAAACTGATTCTTAATCTTTGTTTGAAGAGCACTGATCGTTTTTAATTGATGTTCTGAGAAGAATTGTGTTATCTTATTATCACACGGTCAAACACTGTTTATAAAAGGGACATAAAAAAGCTAAAGGGGGTACTCGAAAGCGTAATAAAGCAGAGGTTCACGCTTGTACAGCCAACCAAATACTTATCATTGGTAACACTTGCACTACGAAAATAAGCCTTAAGTACCTTACTGGTAGGACATACTGTACGGTTGATTGTACAATTGTACACCCAGTTTTTGATGACGATATGAGGGGTCTTTGCTTAGCTCGATCAAGAGACGAAACCAAATACAGAGTACTCAGTGATGTTGGAGCGAGTCCAGAACAAGTTCACGCGCCACCTGTACAAGACACTTTATGGAGTATACCCATTTTACCCTTTGATGTACCCCACTCTATTCGTACTGGGCATGCTGGGGCACTATCAACTCGGGGTGCGACGGAAATTTGCGCTGGTGTCGTACATGGTGAAACTGTTCCGAACTTCCAAGGCTTAGAGCACAACCCGGGAGTGCTGCAGCGGTTGCACTTGTACGTACCCGACCGTTATGTGTGGAGGCGACGGCCCCCGCCACTGCTGGTCGTACCATCAGCCAGGACCAACTTGCTGGCCAAAACCCCTCTGACTCGAGCAATTCGCACCATCAATTATATTCAAATCAAAATTTATATATTTACATATCACTGGGGTGAATTCGCAAAAGTACTATTGTTTACACTATGTTATGAACAATGATCTTTATGATCTTGATGTATTTGGTGATTTAATTTTAATTTGGTGTGTGTGACTTGGCTATCGCATAAGGCTAAGACCTGTAATGGTAGTTTTAAGGCATTTAAACAAACAAATAAATAAAAATTGCTGAAAACGTGAATTTGGGGCGAACAAACATTCGCCAACAAGTAAGGGGGTTATCTGTTGGCCATTGTATTGTAGTAAGTAAGTAAAAATAATCTTAGTTGACAAATAAGTACATGGACTTGCATACAAATACAAGGCATCAATCTAAGTCACCAATAGGTATGTCACTGAATATGCTTGCCTGCAGACAGAAGGTCGGTAGACTTGTATCAAAACCGGTCCCGTAATTTAGATTGGCGATATTTTATGCTAAAATATAGACTACCTATCTATAGCATTTTGAATTCTTATTTTGATCAAATTAAAGCATGAACATAATATCTATTCAAGTCTGCTTCTACAATAGTAAGTACCTATTTTGAGGGTACGTCTATCGGGGTGAATAGAACTCACGGGGGGAATAGAGAAAAAGACTTGGTATAAATTCAAACGTTTTTTATGGCAAACTCGGTGACCCCAGCAAAAAACCCACTTCTTTAGCAATTTGGTAGTATTGTTTTTCTTAGTCTGGCAATGTTTGATGTGTGGCAACATCGCAAAAAATCGTCAAAACTGAACGTCAAAGTTGACAACAAAACAAGTGAGTTGAGTGAGCGTGAGTTTGATCTTCGGTAACGAACTGAATTTTGATGTTATTAGTTTAAATGTAGTTTTCCATTACGGTCTGCGTTATTATAAATATATTGTGCTGTATAAATAAATTGAAGAAAGAATACCTATGCAATAATATATTAAATTGATCTTATTTCGTAAGCCCCATTTTCTTTTCTTTTTCGGGGTGATTAGACACACGAAAGAGGTGAATAGACACGCCCGAGGGGTTACTAGACACGGCAAAGGGATGATTAATTACGAAAGAGGGGTGATTACAAATGATAATGACGGGTTATCACAAAGTTTAAGCCCCGTTGGTACGTTTAAATTTTACTTTTAGTGATTTTAATTTTACTTTAGAATTTTGTGGTTTTTACTCAAGTTATGACGAATTTTCTATTCGCCCCTCAGGTGTGTCTAATCGCCCCTCAGACGTGTCTAATCGCTCCTCAGGCATGTCTATTGTAATGTGAGATTAATAGAAATCACGTATATTTTGAGGTTTTTCTTATTAACTATAAATATAACCGAATAAAAATGAATATATTTCAGTAGTTTGGCCTAACACAAATTTGTTGTACCTACAACAAGGCTCAAGAAAATAGGTGGCTCGTTCAGATGTCAATGTATACGCTTTTATAATAAACTTCCAAGCCGCGTACAAGACCTAAGCCTTAATAAATTCAAATCATTCATTAAACGTAAGTTGTGCCAGAAAGCGTTTTATACCGTTAAAGATTTCATTGAGGACAAAAAGGCTTGGGATTGAGCTGCTCCAATTTATTATATATATATATATTTTTTTTTTTTTTTTTTTCATTTTGAATTTTGTTTGTTTTTCTGCTAACTTTAAATTATATACAAAATGACATGAATATTTACTTTGTGAAGTATAATATTATTATTATGATGTGAGGACTATGTGGGTCATATATTTAGCTATATTTTATTTTTTTGTTATGTTAATCTGGCAGTTTGAGTACTTTATGCGGCCTACCCAAATGTCCTTTCTTTGGTATTGTTCGTCGATTCGTTGAGCTCTTTTTAAGTTCTGAGTTGAGCTACACGATTGCTGACAAATGCGTGCACTGACTGGTCAGGTCCACTCAAATCTGTATGGTTCCTTCCTCAAAAGACCATTTCAGACACAAATCTACATGGTCCTCAAATTGAAATGCTCTGACCAAGATTATTTCCGGGTTATTATATACACATTGACATTAATGAATGTTATATATTCATTGACATGAATATTTACTTTAAAGTATTATATTATTTTAATTATTGTGAATGTGAAGACTATGCAGATATTCCCTTTTGTTTTGTTTTAATTTTTTTTTGTTGTCAATTAGTTTTTATCATGGTCTGGCAGTTTGAGTAATTTATGTGGCCTACCCAAACGTCCTTTCTTTGGTATTGTTCGTCGAATCGTTGAGCTCCTTAAATTCTGAGTTGAGCTGCACGATAACTGACAAATGCGTGCACTGACTGGACAGGTCTTCTCAATCTGAATGGTTATTTCCTCAAAAGACCATTTCAGACATCAATCTACATCGTCTTCACATGATCTGACCAAGATTATGTCTGGACTTTAAAAGAGACTGTGACCTCTGAGTTTGTTTCGGCCTTTCTTCTCAGAGTAGTCAGATAGGAAATGCCGACCTCATCTAGTTTTTAAAATATGATTGACGTGTAAAAGTGTTTGTACAAACCTACTTGCAGAAATAAATCATTTATCATTTATCATTTATAAGATTCAACAGATATATGCTTAGAAAAATGTGTTTCAACATTACGAAAATCGTTACAAAAGATCGAAAACCTATCTATTCACCCCGATAGACCGGTATTTTTGATTGGATAGGACAGTTGCAACCTCGCATAAAGATATCAAATATTCCGCTGTTTTGATTAATTTGCCAATATTGGTACACTAATCAACTTAATTGTGTTTGTTGGGGAGGGTCTCTGTCCGAATCGTACAGGTTGGAGTGCGGGGTGACACAGGGTGGTTTGACCTCGCCAAAGCTCTTCAACTTGTACGTAAACGATCTGATCGCCGGGCTCAGCAGTATGCGTGTCGGATGCTGGATAGATAACGTTTGTGTAAACAACTTCAGTTATGCAGACGACATGGTGCTGCTGGCCCGACGGCCGGCTCGATCAGGGAGCTGTTGCGCCTGTGTGTCACAAGTCATGGGCTGGTTTACAATGTAAACAAAAGTGTATACATTGTTTTTGAGGGCTCCGGTAGACGTGTACACAGCAACTCAGTTGTAATGCTGAACGGGCTGCCCCTCATAAGATTTGACAAATTTAAGTACCTGGGACGCTTTCTAACCGGAGACAAAAAAACAACTAATTCGATCTTGTCAAGAGCGCGGTCTTTTTCTAACAGCATCCTAATTAACAGAAAACTACGACGCACCTTGGTTGTCACACGCTGTGGAAGTGCTGGTCAGAAGACCCCACAGCCAACGTTATAATTTTCATATGTTTTTGATTCTGTGCTTGTTTACTAACTGTTGTTTTTAAGAACAATGTTACTAGCAATTGGGCCTAGTTGCCACAAATAAACAAATATTTAATTTAATTTAAATATTACTGTATGGAAATAAGAAATGTGGCTAACTAGCGAGCTAGAATATTGATTATGAAATGCAATAATTAATAACGTAACACCGCATATTTAGTTTTAGATGTAAAAAAAGTATTTGGAAACTATCCAAATGCCTTTTTAGGGTTCTGTAGTCAACTAGGAACCCTTATAGTTTCGCCATGTCTGTCTGTCCGTCCGTCTATCCGTCCTCGCTTAATCTCTGTGACCGTTAGCACTAGAAAGCTGAAATTTGGTACCAATATGTTATCAATCACGCCGACAAAGTGGTAAAATAAAAATTGGAAAAAAATGTTTTATTAGGGTCATCATCATCATCAGCCTATAACGTTCCCACTGCAGGGACACGGCCTCCTCTCAATGAGAGGGAGTGGGCTATAATCCACCACGCGTGCCCAGTGCGGATTGGTAGATGTCACATGTCTGCGAATTTTTGATTCTAGGACATGCCGGTTTTCTCACGATGTTTTCCTTCACCGTTTTGAGAGCACTGGTGATGAAATAATTTACACAAAGTAAAGCGCCTGTCTGGGTTCAAACCCACGACTTACTGTTCGTAAGTCGGGGCCGCCACCACTGGGCCACCGCTGCTCTCCTTATTAAGGTAGCCCCCCTATATGTAAAGTGGGAAGTGATATTTTTTTTATTTCAACCCTAACGTGTGATATATTGTTGGAAAGGTATTTAAAAATGAATAGGGGTTTACTAAAATCATTTTTTGATAATGTCAATAATTTCGGAAATAATTGCTCCAAAAGTAAAAAACAATGTGTCCCCCCCCCCCCCTCTAACTTTTGAACCATAAGTTTAGAAAATATGAAAAAAATCTGAAAAGTAGAACTTTATAAGGACTTTCTAGGAAATCATTTTGAACTTGATGGAAACAACAGTTTTTGTACAAAAAAGACAAAAAGTTGTACAAAATAATTTCTGGACTAAGTTTGTAGTATAATCGTATGCAAGCATTTTTTTTTAACTTCGTTTACATATTTTATTATCCTGAACGTATCTTTTTTCAAACAAAAAAATAATTATTAAAATCGGTTCTCGCAATCCAAAATTACCACCGAAAACTTCTGGCACGTCTATGTATTAATTAGTAACCAAATTCCCCGAGAGATGGCGCTGTAGGTACTTATTACATTGGGTCGGGTATTATCGAATTGTTCGGTTGGTCTCTCCTTGGCATTGGCGGTATCTTATAACTACATTTATTTATTTTTTATTTATTTATTTATCACACACACAACTATCATTACAGGCAATAATCCTAATGCGGTAGCGTGGTCTTTACTTACATTCTAAATTAAAATTAAAGCTACTACTTATATATTAATAACATAACATAACACAAACAATGTTACTTTTGTGAATTCATTCAGAGAGCAATTAAATAAATCTATCCTATCAGCAGTGTCATTCAGTGTATGCAAGGCTCGCGTCAGGGGCGCTTTACTGAGCAGGTTGGTTCGCGCGCGTGGCACTGCTAACAACCGTGGCCGTCGGCGTCGCAATGCGTACTTATCAGGCACATTCAGATATATCTCCTTCAAAACACCAGCATTAAACATTTTACCGCGCAACAGCTTAAAAATATACGTGGTAAAAGCCAGGTCCCTTCTTGTCTCCAGTTTGTTGTACCCAACCATGCCAATTACGAACAAGGTTGGGTACATCAACGGATAGAAGGGGTAGACCCCGTAAAGTTTCATATACAAATACCTGATAAATTTGTTCTGTATGCGTTCCAACATAAGACTATATTTAATCTCATGTGGAGCCCATATGACAGCATTACACTCAAGTTGAGTTCGTATCAGAGCATTATACAATGCTGTTACCGCTGTAATGTTTGTAAAACCCGATGCCCGACGGAGTATGAAACCCAGGCTTCTATATGATTTTTTACAAACATTTATAATATGTTCACGAAATGTGAACTCGGTGTTCAGGCGCACCCCCAGATCGCGTACCTTTTCTACCCGCTCAATTGGCGTGTCATCTAACGCATACCCATGATGATGTGGCACTCTCATTCTGCTAAAGGTTATAACCGAGCATTTTTTTACATTAAATTGCAGCTTATTCTTCCTGCTCCACTCTGCCACACTATCTATATCACGCTGCAACCGTGCACAGTCACTCAAATCTTTAATTGCCATAAGCAACTTAAGATCATCCGCGAATAATAGATATAATACATAAAACTTCTATCAGGAACATACTAAGGCCGCGCACGTACCCACTACCGGGAGCAGTTGCAGGAGCGCGGAGCGCTGCTGGAGCGCGAACATAATGGATACCCACCTTTAAACTCATAAGTGGGAACACTTATTGTGACGGACGGGAAACTACGAAACCCTACACTGAGCGTGGCCCGACACGCTCTTGGCCAGATGTTTACACCTAAAACGGGTACAACACCAAATTCAATGTTATAATTGCAATTTATTGTTAGTTCGCTAGTTAGCCACATTTCTTATTTCCATACATATAAATTGCCAAATTAATCAAAACATGTAAATTTTTGACAGCTACATAATATTCGGGACGTTGCCAACTTTTAGGATAAACGCTCATAATAGTAATTTATTAAGTCTAAGTAAGTCTATCATATCATAACGTGGGATAATCGATTCACTTTTAGTTTTTCCGGAAATGCTTATTATATTTATATAATAAGTAATAAAAGCTAAAATAAGTAATAATATCAGTAATAAAAGCTATCGCGACTGTGTTGTAATTGTAATTACGTAAGATAATCGCGATAAAGCTGATATTTAATTACAGGTACACTTATCTATCAACAGAATGAGAGAATTTGTAAATTAAATATCATTATAGATAATGTAATTCTGGTGATGTAGAATAGAGAATATAGGGCGCAATGCCCCTACCATGGTTCAGCTGACTGAATAGGTCCAGCAGGCCGGTTCAAGATACGATAGGTAGGTAAGTACGCCTACCGTACGCACGGCTACACATCAAGCTATCATTTTCCAGTACAAGCTGATGCTGACCTCGCATTGTACGGAAATCTTAAGCAATGCGAGATCAGTTCTAACTGGAAATGTATAGTTATGTAGCCGTGTGTACATGTTTTTCAGATGAGGCTTTATGCAATGCATCTTGCCAAGGTGAAGCGTCGCACATAAGATTATGGTTATATCTCGTCTGTCAGTATTGTTATGCACCGGCCGGCTTTGCGAGGAAAACAAAAGTCCAAAAATAACCCAATGACTCAGACATTGTACTGACGATCGTATGAGGTCTCCTCGATTCGTTTCACTATTGTTGAGAATTGAAATTAATAGTTTTTTTTTGGTTCTTTGGTCCGCATTGGTGAATAAATGTTACAAATTGACGTCAGACCTTGAGTTCGAATCTCAGGTTCAGTAAATTGATACTGATACTGGGTTTGTGAATCATTGGCTGCGCCCGCGGCGTTACCTGCAAGGCTGCATCATAGTTTTATTTAGTTTCGTAGAAATTCAAATTTATTCAACAGACAACACCTTATCAAGTTTTAAATTATACTATTAAACGCACATACATACGTATGGCAATCGTGGTCATAACACCTTTGAGTATGACAGTGAATATCTAGTCCGGGATTTATAAAACTCCACATTTATTGGGACCGGCGGCGGCGCACAGCTGGCAAGGCGCATCGTAGCGCGCACTGCCTTGCAGCATTTGAAATAAACTTGAGATTAAATAACCTGAGACGCGCACCTTTTTCCACTTAGATGTGCTCTCGAGCTAATGGAAGTTTATTTACCTCAACTTTATTTCAAGTGCTGTAAGGTCGATATTTGTTTGGCAGTGACAACAGCGACGAGACGACTAACTGCCTATGGGCCCATAGGCAGTTAGTCGTCTCGTTCCCTTTTTCGTTATGTACAATTATTCTTAAATCGGCTGCAGAATCTCTTGTTGGCTGTAATATTTGACGTCCAAAATAATAACTCTAAAACAGACTGTGACCTCTGGGTTTGTTTCGGCCTTTCTTCTCAGAGTAGTTGGATAGGAAAAACCGATCTCATTTAGTTTTAAAACATAATTTATTTTTGATGTAGGTACATAAGTTTTTTGTTAACCCATTTACATACTTAAATAAATATAATTCATCAACAGATTTAGTTTTCAGGCTTTTAGAAACCGATGGCCAGTGCGTAACAGTCATTTAATCACAATCCCTTTTCCCTGAAATTTTATAAGTTTTGCTCTTTCATTCTACGCCTACGTCTTGCAAGTGATCGCGACCTTACATTGCCTTACGTTTGAAAATTCGCCCGTTAGAAGCAATCCTGATAGCCACGCCCTCATCATCTTCTTCCTGCCCTTGTTCCATATTAATTCGACACAACACCTTTTCTTCTTCCATTCTCTCCTGTCAACCGTCACACTATCATTCACTCGCTTTGAAGCTACTCTCTTTGAAGCTTGTCTTTTTCATGTTTGTAAATGGATTAGACTCGCTCAAGAAGTAGGTAACATTTATATAATATATTTCACATGTTACATGGATAATGAAAAATAAGCCAAAAAACACGGGCGGAATTGTAGACCCGACAACCAAAGCCTACTACAATGTCGCCTAATAGAGCGGTCTGTTACTCTATACTTGAAGTGTAACATGAATACAGTATTGCTGTTGTATATATACAGGGTGTTTGGCAGAACGTTGAACATACGAAAATGGTGGATAGATTGGGTCATCTGCTACTTACTCAGCCCTAATTTAATTGGCCCTGGACCCCAGGATATAAAAAAAAAAATTTTTTTGCTTTCTTCTAGTTTCACCACTTTCTTAACTTTAGAGTGTATTTTTTATCACAAATGGATAAAACAGGCATTTTTTTTTTATCGTTAATGTTGGTAGATTCTTATAAAACTATTGCTTTATTCAGATGTTAGCTAGAAAAAAAGTTATAGTCCTCAAACTTACAGAAATATGTAAAAAAATACTTGAAACTAAATTTCAACTTGCATTTAAAAAAAAAAAAAATGGGTTGGGTAAGTAGCAGATGACCCCACCTATCCACCATTTTCGTATGTTCAACGTTCTGCCAAACTGTAGATTTTTTTTAGGTGCAAGGTCCTTTGGAGTCTGCTTTGACGCTGGATGGCCAGCGTCGAGATTTGCCCTAAAGGGTCAAATCTCTAATGTAACAGTGGCTTCTCTTTGATATCATTCTTCACACAATCCATTTTTGTCTTTTCTTGATCTTCCTCTCCCTCTCCATCAACATGTTATATTCATGATAATCACGCTCACGCCCTATTAACAAAAAGTCCATAACAGAAATAGTTTAGAGTAATAAATTAAACAGTAGGTATAGGTCAGTGGGGAAAACCCCACCATTCTAGTTAGCTAGAGAGATTGCACAACATAAATTACTGTGAGTCATACCAACATATAAACATAACTATCGAATCATTAGTTCGAATACTATTTGTTTGTCCATTAATTAAGACTGTTTACTTCTAGGAATGTGTTCTAAAACAACAATGGTTAAGCAAAGACAAAAGATTAGGCAGTGCACAAAGCACTTGGGCCGACTGCCCAGAGACGCGGACTCTTTTTTGTGACGGTACATTTTGGAACGAAAAAAGGCTCTCGAAGTTATTTAAGCTTAACTGTGTCCGTTTTTTGCTTGAAATAGCTTCTTTATTAGCCAATATTATGCAATTATGCATACATATATATCATAGGATGCATTCTGGTAGGTTTTTTTTTTGTGTATGGAGCTAATGCTTATAATAACGTTTATATATAACCGATATATCCTTGCACACGGTGATGTAACTATTTATTTAAGATTTTTTGACATAAGTACTTCTTATTTAATGAGATTTAGTGCGGTTTTTTTTTTAACGTACGGATCGTACTACCTGGATTACATACCTAATAGCCGAGGAAAAGGTCATTGACCGCTGCGCCCGCCCGCGTAGCTGTCAACCATAATTATTTAGTTACGCGTAATTTTGAATTTGTGATATCTTTTAAACTATTCATTTAAATGATATGATTTCAAGGCATATTTTAATCTAAATTAAATGCCCAATTTAAATAACATATTTAATTGGATAAGGATTAATATAATATAATATTTTTATCATATCCTGAACGACACAAGTGCCTTTTTTGTGCCTAATTGAAATAAATTATTTGACTTTGATAATAATGTTTACTGTGGGTCATCCTTAGAAGATAGACATAATATATGCCTTCGCGGACTTTTTTGTTGAACTTTTCAAGATGAACCATTCTGTAGAACATATTTAATTTTTAATGTATCTTTTACGATCTACGCGGCGCACGCCAGTAGCGCTCCCGTCGGCAAGATTTTTCCGACATCTACTACTTTATTTGCTTATTATTTGGTTACTTAAGGGGCCTGCGGAGCATGCGTAGTTCATACAAACGTAATACCAAAATAATTTGTAAATAAAACATATTCTTAAGGTAGTGTGTATTTATTCCGATTGGATTACAGAATATCTAGGCTCCCAAATATATATTTTGAGTGGACACTGATATAAAGACGAGATATGAGGAAATTCAAATTTCTATAGAAAACTTATTTTTCTCATAACTCGTCTTTAAATCAGTGTCCATTCAAAATATATATTTGGAAGCCTAGATATTCTATAATCCAATCGGAATAAATACACACTACCTTAATAATATGTTTGATTTCCAAATTATTTTGGTATTACGTTTGTATGAACTACGCATGCTCCTCCGGCCCGTTAACACTCAGCGCCACCCCTTTTTAGGGTTACGTAGTCAACAAGGAACCCTTATAGTTTCGCCATGTCCGTCTGTCTGTCTGTCCGCGGTTTAGCTCAAAAACCATTGATACTAGAAAGTTGTAATTTGGCATGAGTATACACGTTAATGACGCCAAAAAAGTGGTAAAATAAAATTTTGAAAAAAAAACAATTAGGTTTTTTTGGTACCTCCCCTACATGTAAAGTGGGGATGATAATTTTTTAGTTCGTGACTTATCAAGCTTTAAAGTACCAATTTTCGTTAGAGTCAAGAGTCCCCCCCCTCTACCGACTAAACGGTTGTAGATAGAAATTCAAATGTTACGGGAGTAGTACCTATATATATAACGAAGTTTAAAGGAAAACTATCACAGCTAAGTAGGCTTTACAAGTTAACGGCAAGTTTTTGTATTTGTGAGACTTTTCCGGGCTTTCATTTCTTGCATAGATATTTCATGTGTGCATAAAATATCCACAGCACTTTTACCAAGCTGAAATCTGTGTGACTACAAGATACACTGAAGGTGTAAAACATTTTCACTGTTGGCAAAGTAATAGTTAGTGCATTGCTGGATCGGGAAGCAATTAACATTTTATTTTTATGCATAATATGTTGACCCAAATACTTATGGTAAAAAAGTTTGAATTTGAAAACAATAAAGTTATTTAATAACAGCTGCACATAAGTTAGGACGGAAGGTGCAAGGTCTTAGCGTTAAAAATTTAAAAGAATGTTTACACAACTGTTAAACAATGTAATTGAACAAAAGTAAAGTGAGAAAACTGTCCATTAAATTTACTGTTTTATTGTTGGAAGGTTACATAATTACATTAGTGACTTAAGTAAGGTCTCACTATAATATCAATAGTGCCAGATAACTCCACAAAAAATTAAAACGTTCCCGAGCCACAAAAAATATTAATTCATTGCATCTTCATGCATTCTTATTTTATTTTTCCATGGCGAATTATTTGGTATGCTTATTGTATCCTATTTACTAACGACCCACCCGCTCATTCTAGGCACGGTATTTACGAATTTACATTATAACAAAGATCAAGATTTACATAATCGTGATCTTTTTTTTTATAGTAAATTTATTATAAATGCTGATCAATCAAAAATTAAAAATCTAAAAATTAAACTTACATCATGTAAGTTTAATTTTTAGGTTTTTAATTTTTGTACATGTAATAATTATATTATATTACATTCTGAAATAAATTCTGTAAATGATGTTGAAATCCTCATTAAAATCGGTTGCGTAATTTCGAAGAACAATGTGGTCACACAGAACTCAAACTCAAAGCATTTATTTCAATTAAACCATTTACAGACAATTTGAATCGTCAAGGGTTCAGCCAGTCAGAAATATGAAGTAAGTTGCCCATTCCAAAGCATAGGTTCCTATGGAGAAGAACGGGAAAGAAACTCCATGGACACTCTTTTAAATCATAATATTGTTACAAAATATTGGTTACATCATTCACGTTCAAATTATATATGTGAGAACAATGTAGAAAGACGTGCATGTAAAAAGCATCCATGATAAAAATATAAAAATCATTCAAAAATTAAAATAAGCCGTGGCAGTTTGAGATGACCAGTACCTACTGACGGCGCCCGTTCACGAACATGACGCATGGATCAGCACCGTATAGCTCAACCATTTTGAAGGAAACTTAACGATCCAACACACACCCCACCACCAGCGAGACATTTGACAGACACAAAAAGTGACTGTAATTTATAACATATGGATTATTTTAGTATAAACAAAAAGGTTACTAACACTTCTCATCTATTATTGTTTACTGTTAAAAAGCACCTTGAGGTCAACTGACAAATATTCATACAACCAATAGCACAAAAAAATTGGATTCCATGTTTCTGCAACCCCTCATAAACTACTGCATTAGGACTGAATATTATTAATGTCTTATCATTAACTGCAAGGTGAAAAACATTCAACCTAATATTATAAATGCGAAAGTGAGTTTTGTTATGCTTTAACGTTCTTGACCTTAGTTAGGACACAGGTTTATTTTTATCTCGGTAGTAAGGTGCATGCATACAAGACGGTACTGTTCACGATACGTTGTGCACCATTTCTGAACAATAACCTAGCAAAAAGCACCAGGCTTGCATGAATTCACAATAGTATTTCAATCGTTAGTATTTTGCTACTAATAAGATTTGGATGAAATTTGGCACACAGAAATTTATACCCTGGATAATGACACCTAGGATACTTTTTATCCCAGTAGTAAGTTTCCATGGGATAATTTTCGGCCTACACGCAGACCAAGCAAGTGTGAAAACTGGCAGTAAATCCTTTCGGAAATGTAATTTGTAAAACTTACTGTAACAAAACATTTTATAACTAAATTACAATCTTATATCAAGCTCCATTGGGTATATTTTTATGTGCACTTTGCAAGACAATCTTACTGCCCCAAAAACCAGTTTAACCGCTTTATTTATGCAGAATGGGCATATTACCATCAACAAGAACCAAATCAACCGGGTTGTAACGACCTACGTAGAATTTTTTACCGAAAAATTGGAGGTAAACATATAAAATTGTTGCAAATTCGCGCCACCGAAAATATTCATCGGAATTTGAAGCAATTGCGAAATGTACGACTGTAGTTAGCGATCGTAAATATAATTGAGGATGTTACGGACTGTTGTTACAACATAAATACACTTACCGCGGTAGTGAATGTGTTCAGAAAGCTTTATAATCCAATTACAAACAGTTGTTGGCACATATTTTGATTATCTCGTGTACTGAACACCACAAATTAGTAACCGTTATCACTCCAGACAGTTTCACCACAGTTTTAGTTTTATAGCACTCATTATGTTTTGATACGAAATTAGCACAAGGAAAGGAAATCCAAACAACAAAAAAAAACAGCAAACAGCCCTTCTACTCGATGTAGTGACATTGACGTTTCTGTGTTGCCAAAGTCAAAATGAAAAGTACCAAGTAAATTCCTTTTTTTTCTCTAATTCACCGGGAATTAGAGAAAAAAACACAGAAACGTCAATGTCACTACATCGAGTAGAAGGGCTGTTTGCTGTTTTTTTTAAAATTATTTTATTTTTCTAATGCCTTCTTTTACTTTATACATCACAAAATAGCTGACTGTAGTAATGTAACGTTTCAAACTTCAATTGGTATTTGGTGAAATATAATGCAAAAATAAATTAGGTGTACATTTTGCTTTTGTGAATTATTTTTGCCCCACTTATCAAAAGTTATTTGCAAACGATCCATTATTATTTTCAGCATAATTAAAATTCTAGCACCTAATAGGACCTTTTATTTACGGAGTTCTATTAAATTATTCAATTCTTGCAACATTATGAAATGTCAATTCCGTTTTATTATTGCACTCTGAGACAAACAATTTACACGTTAACAAAAATGTACAATAACGATAATTTATTTTTAATTGAAAACCAGATTCTGTTTTATTTCTGTGTATTTTCTTAGTATAACTATGGAATGTAAACATTAAATTATAGCTTCAATAATAACACCACACCATATCAGCAAAGACTCTTTGAGAAATGTGTAGCTAATCTTAACAATTTTATTAGGTATCTTTAGATAAATAGAATACCAGCTGATCCCTGATAACAAAGGCGCCACCTATAATAACAAATTGAAACTAAACTTAACTTAGATAAGAACCATTAAGAATATTCATCCGCTAGGTGTCAACTGGTGACCTAGTTCCCTCGCCTAGTAAAAATAGCGGTCGACAATAGCTCAAACACTATTTATAGTGCGTATCTAAAAAAATCTCAAATCACACACTGTTATCTCAGTTGTTTTTTTTTTAAACATCACTCTAATACCGTCCGTGTGTCAGTCACGTCGTGGTCCGTAGCGCGCAACTCACAAAACCTACCTATACAACATAAGTGCCACTGTAATCGATAAAACCTCGCGTTACAGACAATCAGTTGTTTTTTCGTGAATACCAGTGCCCTCTTAGTTGCCGCTAGAGATTTTAGTTTAGTAAACAAGGGAACATGTTATATTAGTGTTTTAAAGTGTTAGATACAATGGAAAGTGTTAAAAGGTACATAAGGAGTGAGTCTGCGAGTTGCGCTCATATGGTTGAAGAAAGCACGGCGAATAATAGGAAGACGGCAGACCCTCACGAGAAACTGAAGGCTCTTCTGAACTCTCCTGATGATGATACGGATGATACACTCCCTCCGTCAGATGCCCCAAAATTCGGGACAGTTATACACAATAGAATCTTTGTGGGAGGGTTCTCTTTGACCACGACTGATGAGGACCTGTGGAAGTTCTTCTCAGGGTTCGCGACCGTCACGGCAGCCCGGGTGATCTATGACAGAGCTGGTGTCTCCAAGTGTTACGGCTTCGTCACATTCGCGAGCCCCAGGGTCGCCAGGCTGATCGTCAAACAGGTTCGTCCTTTACTCTTTATTGGCAAACTTTTCAGCAACAATTTTGGGTGTATCCAAACGTTTAATTAAAAATCTGGGAGTTTTAATTCATGGTGTTTGTGGAATGTTAGGGTCTTTTTTTGTAAACTGGGACGAAAATTTTCTGGTCCCATTGTTTCGAGTCATTGGACTGGGACAATGAAACCCGAATTTGTGGGACAGTTCGATATTTTATAATCCGTATCTGAATTATTTCAGGTAGGTACCTACTTAGGTATAAATACAGTAAACGGGAATATTTTTGGCTGGGCGATGTTCTTTGTTTAGTCCTGTGATACAGAAATTTTCGCTCGATTTTCCGAGGCGTGTTCTTTACAAACATGAACAAAACATCTTGTTTTATATTCTGATTAGATATCTTTTGAGATAATATAGATTATCAGTCCTAACTTTGATTTAATTTTCGACGCATTTTAATATGTTTTCGGCAAAAATTTCAGCTACTGCAATTTTTTTACACCTCGACATTGAACTTCACTACATTGATGATAAGTAATTTATGCGATAATACAATATTAAAGAAGCTGTTATCGATAACGTACATGACGTTTGAATGACAGATTACTAACGAAGAATTGGAGCACAACGGCTCAAGGCGACATTTTATCTGATACGATGAAATTACTTACTACCTAGGATTATTTTAGCACTATGCTTGGTAACATGTTATTAGTGTACGCGTTTTTGTGATAAGAAATTATCATGTGTTGGGTAGGTAACTACTATGAATTTTTGCCATGTGGTTGCTTTTTGTCGTCTGTGTCTGCAAACGTCAATTTCACTGCAAATTCAATCTCTGAACCCTGATCCTGCAAAATCGAAATCAGCGTTATGTTGATCTCCCATTATTTAGTCTCGTTCGTGTGATCGTGCAATTCCTACATTCTTAGATCTCAAGGTTATCTGAAACCACGTGGATTTCTAAAAACAATCGTTACGCAGATTTGGTTTCCTAGACGCCTTTTGTTTTCAATTTCAGAACAATTATTGTATAGGCACAATAATATACCTACCTACGGCTGTTTCGAACGAAACTTCGCAAACTACCTACTAACCAGTAAATTAAATGTGACCTCTTCCATTCACACAGAAGCTACAATAAACATCACGACTGCTGAGCGTGGGGTCCTGGGTTCGATTGCCGGGTTGGGCAGTGTTATTGGGTTTTTCCATTAAGAATTTCTTATTAACAGCCCGGAGTTTGGAAGTTGGCGGTGTGATACCCCCGTGCCTCGGAAAGCACGTTAAGGCTGGCCATAGACGTACTGTTTCCTGATTCGGTTTCCTGATCAGGATTGCTGATTCGGAATTCCGTGACTCTGATGTTCGACTTTTTTTTGTTTGTTTGTTTCTGAAACGAACGTCTGGTTTTTTCCGTTCGGAAAATGTAGGTACAAACGTGTGCGCCTAGTTGAACATTTTGTATGTAAGGCGAGCATTCAGGTTTCCGAATAAGAGGCCCTAGTGTGTTTCTTTTAACCATCTCAACTGGCAGCCGGTCGGCCTTCACCAGTGAAGGACCATGCGGAGCACCGAACGCGGTTGATGCGTAAAGTCAAGATGGTTATAAGAAACTCACACTAAGGCCTCAGGAAACCGTACCTACGGATGCGGCCAGCCTAAGTCGTTGGTCCTGCGCCTGATCTCTCCGGTCGTGTTGGATTGCCGTCCCATCGGACTATGACATATGAGAGTGAGAGAAGAGAGAGTGCACCTGTGTCTGCGGACAAATTTGTGCACTATAATATCTCCCGCGCCGAAGGCATATTGGCCGCCATGGCCGAAATACGGTCTGGAGGACTATATAGTACCTACTACAATGAACATCGATGATGAAATGCGTACGGGCTATATACGGGCGTAACCTAGCAGAAGAGGATGTTACTCATCCACCCGATATCTTTCGGGACTAAACGGCGCTGGTTCCTGTATATTATCCACCTATCAAGAATCCGGCTTACCTAAAGATGTGCCTTAGCTTTATCTACCCTGCCAGAACCTTCGCCTGGGTTGCCTTTTCTAATAAGCAGTTACCTACGTAGATGTGTTAGATACCTAACTGAAAGCGGAAGTAGATAGGTTCCTACCTAATTTAAAAATTAAAACTATTTAAAAGAAAACAGATTTTGAAAAAAAATGTGCCCTTTATGTTTGGCAACTAGTAAAAAGAACGATGTAAGTACGGTATTTTCATCTCAAAATCCAATTATAACAAGTCCGAAATTAAAGCTTTGTTTTTTTATCCAAATCCCTTAAAATCAGTAAAAGCTTCGAAGGATTTATATAGGATGAAGTCTTGGCTCAATGTGGGATGCATAGTTCATAACTGTGGCGATACTTACAGTGACACCTTGAGGAGTCAGTCTCGCTTCCACCTTGTTGATTGGCTAATATTTTTTCCCATTAAAACAATATCACGCCTTATTTCACCGAAGGGTTGCGCAAAGCTCTGCCTATAGTGCACCCACATTTCGTTTAAGTCCCATGTAATAAGGGGCGAGCCTAGCCTATTCCCATCAACTGGGCACAAATCCAGTATCCGGACGTGCTGCTGAGAAATTCTAGATAGCAAAACCCAATCACACTTTGCCTGACCTGCAACCTATTTTGCAGGACCTCATGCATTCCATTACATAAACTATTCGGAAACGCAATGAAACAAAGGGAAGCCTGCCCTCGGGCTAGTTGAAGCGACAATCTTTAAAACATGACTGGTAACAGTTGAATGAGATGAGAGTAAATCGAGGATCGAGATAAACACCGAGCCATATACCTACATCCAGCAGTGGACTGGTTATGACTGATGATGACCATGAGCCATTCTCATACACAGTTTGAGTGGATACAAGAGAAGAAGGCCCAATGATAACGCCCACATTTCCGAACCCAAAACAAACGCAGATCAATAAGATATAACACCGGTTTTTCTAGGTTAGTCGCGGGCAATATTTGCATAAAACGTAGGAACTTTTCTGGCATATCTTGATTTAGATCAATCAAAACAGTTTTGGATCTGACGTGCAGATAAGTCGAACGCGTATTGTAGGCGCGCTGCAAAAATATAGATATTTTTATGATAAGTAAGTAGGTATAGGTAAAATCTAGTTTATGAATGTAGATTACCTAAAGGATCTTAGGTGTTTAGAGCATAGATTCCTAACTACTTAACTATGAGAATAACGCAGCCGCACGGGTCGGTCGATCAGGTCTTTACATACCGAGACACCTCCGTGCCTCGGACAACACGCTATGCCGTTGGTCCCGAGTGTCATTTGTGGATCTTTGACAGTCGTTACGGCTCGGAAGAAGCCGGAAAGTATGACAACCAGACTTACAAGGAATATCGTGTTACCCAGTAACTGGGTTGTGGTGGTCAGGTAGGCAGTCGCTCCATGCATAATATTGGTATTCAGCTCATCCGAAAAGTCGGCAGATTGAAGCGTCGCTCCTCGTGCAGACCGGTGCGACGCGACTCTAACAAAACAATTTCTAAGAAAACTTCATGGCAATTATTGGTGTCGCGTCGCGCGACAAGTCGCGCTAGTCCGCACGAGCCTTTATGCTCGGCCTTCATATCTAATTATCTAGTCTAATATCAAATTGTAGGAAAAACCGGCCAAGTTGTGTCGGACCACGCACAACGAACACGGAACCCTTCTTGGTTCCGTAGTTGGGATGAATTTATTCCAAAAACAATCTTATTTTTGTAGTTGAAAAACACATTCTCCCATGCATCGATATACGTCACGGTCAATTTTCCAACTGCAAAAGTAAGTTCGTAATCGCAAAAAAATATGTACCTATTTGATAAAACCCCAAATTAACGATTTTCGGACTGTTTCTAGGTCAACGGGAAGTAGGTACCCTAGTATCAAAATAAAGTCACTTAAATGGCCGTATTTTTTATAGCGTTGGCTTAGAAGCTTAATTATTTTAGAGCTCCAAGGAATCTAAGTATTTGCTTGATAACTTCACGCGTACCTGAGAAAAAGGGTCTTAACAGACGGACAGCGAAGTGATCCCATAAGGGTACCGTTTACTCATTTTTAGGTACGACACCCTAAAAATCGCTTTGAATCTTGCTTAGGTATTAAGGTATTTATCTGGGTATGCTCGTGACTGTAATACAACCTAGAAAATTATGGACATGCTTAGAATATGACGATGTTCCTTTGTTTTGCTAATTTACTGAATAGGTAGGTTATTATACCTAAGTTACTAATACCTATAGCTACTTAACATTCCGTGGAAGCCAACAAATACCGAGATTTATAGCATATACCTGTCTGTCTATGTGGCTCAGTGGATAGAGTATCTAATGACTTCAAATTTGTATTGTATTCCGTTATATAAATATGTATACTTAAGTCAGTATAACGGAATACAATACCGACCGGAGGTAATCATGTTTCAATAATCATTAATTAATTAAGTAATTTATTTATTCAATCACTACACCAGCATTATACATTAGGTTAAAACAATATTTAGGTATTACTTCTAATGTATACAAAAATCATATGTGTACCTACCTACTTAACATTCAATGAAAAAAACTAAGGGTTCCGTATATGCGATGAATTTATCCCAAGACCAAACTTATCATTGTAAATGTAAGTTGGACGATTATTGCTCGTCAACTTGTAGAAACCCACTTAGCTGTGATAGTTTTCCTTTTTATTTCGTTATTATTACTGCTGTGAATTTTTGCAGATATTTAGAACCAACTATTTAGCTGGCACGAGGGAGGGAGGGGACATTTGACTCTTAGCACTTTAAAGCTTTCTTTTTTTGGATTCAGGGATCCTTTTATTTCGCAAACGGATCCCTGAATCCAAAAATGGTACCTAAATAAATATATCCAAGTCCGTAAACAAAACAAAGGTCTTTTTTGATAACGGACTTAGATATATTTATTTACGACTAGCACTTTGCCTAATCGTTCGAATCTGGAAGACCGTTCTTAGCGTCTCGTTGACTTAGATTCGTTCGACGCGTTCGGCTCGGAAAAGTGTGCGTTCACCTTAAGGTTGCAAACTAAAGATCTCTTAATCGCCAACGAAATGTTTTCAATCAATCAGCCTTTTCCCAACTCTTTTGGGGTAGGCTTCCAGTCTAACCGGATGCAGCTGAATACCAGTATTTTACATGGAGCGACTGGCTATCTGACCTCCACAACCCAGTATCTGGGTAATCCGATAGGTACCCCTTGGTAAGACTGGTTGTCGTTCGGGCTTCTGACGACCCGTATCTAACGACTGTCAAGATCCACGAATGACAGCCGGGACCACCGGCTTAACGTGTTTTCCGAGGCACGGAGGAGTCTCGGTATGTAAAGATGGTCACCCATCCATAGACCAACCCCGGCAAGCGTAGCTTAACCTGATGAATCAACCCGTGCGGCAGGTATTACTTAGCCACGAGCCAATTAAATGTCTTATTTATCCTTATATTGGTTACTAAGTCGCAATTGACGGTACAAAACTTCTATATTTTTATGACTTAAGAATGATTTCCACCAAACGACTCGGATCGCATCTGATCGGAACGGATTTTACAATCTTTAAACGATAATAAATCGTTTACACAGTAATTAAAGTCTATATTACCAAGCCGTGCACAGCTCAGCCGCGGGCGTCTTCCGCGACACGTGATCGTAGCCGAATGTATGCTGCGACGCGCGGTCGGCTTCGTTCGCCTGTCGTCGTAGGAATGAAACTATTTGAATAGGCGCAGGGGGTCTACGGTCTACTCCCCAAGCGAAATCCGTGGTTTCGGCCGCTTCGTACTCCGTCTCACTTACGGTATGTCCGTAAGTGAGATGAAGAACGAAGCTCTGGAGTCCTCCAGAAACGGACACGTTCGCAAGCGACGGTACTGAGCCGATTATATGCGTGGACATCCTGCCGGACGCGATCGGGTGTCGAAAATCGCCGCATCCGTTCGTATCCTTTCCGATCCGATGCTATGCGAGCCGTTTCAAATCATCCTTTACTTCTTTTTAAAGTTGAATACAGAATCCATATTTATCTTGTCGAGGTTGTTACTAATAATATCGTCATCAACATCATCACATCGAAACAAGTAATTAGTGCTCTCGTAAAGTCCCACTTTTAATCATACTTCAGTAATAACAGCCAAGCTCACATGTTCTGCTATCGAAATGAAAATCGCCGGCTCCCAAAATGTTCCGACATTTCCCGAATATTCACCATGATTGACGAACCGAATAACGCCGTGAAGGCTTTTGTGCTCGGGGACGCTGTTTCGATTACTGTTTCAGGAATATTCAGTGTTGCCTTTTGGTTGTTTTGCATATCTTGTCAACATGACGCCTGTATTCCTCGTAGGCGTAGGCAGAGGTGTACCCATACGACAGTTACGTCACAATCATTTCACCACCTATTGCCACTTACTAGATACAAATGCAAACTCAGGCCTCTTACTGAACCGTCGGGTTCCCAAATAACGGTAGGAGGGGTTCACATCGGCGTCGAGTCGACGATGAAGTACCTGGGACTCGTCCTCGACAGTCGGTGGAACTTCGTGGAGCATTTCCGACGTTTGGCTCCCAGACTGGAGCGGGCCGGGGCTGCATTGAAGCGGCTCCTGCCCAATCTAGGGGGTCCAAACGCCTCCTGCCGGAGGCTATACGCGGGGATCGTGCGGTCCATGGCCCTGTACGGGGCACCGGTGTGGGCGCGTTCGTTGAGGCGGCGGCCTGCCCGCAGGTTGAACGCGTCCCAGAGGGTCATGGCCACCCGGCTGGTCCGGGGATACCGCACGGTCTCCGGTGAGGCGGCAAGCCTCCTTGCTGGATTGCCGCCATGGGATCTGGAGGCAAAAGTCCTCGCGCATATTTGGGAGTGGCGCGAGGAGGCGAAACGCCGGGGCTTGACTCCGATGCCGCGAGAAATCGCGGCACAGCGGACAGAGCTCCGACGGGATCTCATGGCGGCATGGAGTGCTCGCAACCCAGTGCTGGGCACGCCACTATTGCGGCGATAAGTCCCCTCTTTGAGGAGTGGCTGGAGAGGCGCCACGGCGTCCTCACCTTCCGCCTGACGCAGGTCCTCACCGGACACGGCTGTTTCGGGAGGTACCTGTTTCGGATAAGGCGGGAGGAAACGCCCGGGTGTCATCACTGCGTGGATCGCCCGGAGGACACGGTGGAGCATACGGTGGAGGTATGCCCGGCTTGGGCAGAGCACCGCCGTGTCCTCGTGGAGGCGATCGGTGGCAGGGATCTCGCGTCCGGCCCTGGTCCAGGCCATGGTACGGAGCGAGAGGGCATGGGAGGCCGTCACCTCCTTCTGCGAAGCAGTAATGCTCGCAAAGGAGGAGGCGGAACGCGTGAGGGAGAGGCAAATTTCGCGCCCTCACGCCCCTAGCCGCCGCAGGAGGAGACGCCCTGGGCGTCGGGAATCGATTGCCGATTCCCGGCCACCGTAGGCGCGGGCTTGCGGACGGTGAGCAATGGGTAGCTCGCCGTCCGGTAAGGACCAGGCCCGGGTCGACGGCGCGTTGTGTTCCACGCGCGCCTCAAAGAGATGTCAGCAAGTGAAGGGGTCCGATGAGACCATTGCCTGCCGGGGTTGCGGGATTAGTCCGAAAGGGATACCGTGGCCCCCTGGCATTGCACAGGCAACAGAAGGAACACGGGTGGGTTTTAGTCAGTAAGAGTCTGACACGCCCTCCCGCTCCACCCAGAGCGGGAGAAGTCATTTGATGATTTCCCACCCAAAAAAAAAAAAAAAAAAAAGGCCTCTTACTGAAACATGTTAATAGAAAAACCCAATAACACTGCTCGACCTGGGAATTGAACTCGGGACTCTATGTTTAGCCGTCCCACTTGAGAACAACGAGGCATTCTTAAATTATCGGTTAGCCACTCACGTGTGGAAGTCAGTAAAACACACCCATCACTAAAAAAAACATATACCTACACCGTGCTTGTGAAATGTCACGTGCATAGATATAATAAAGAAGTTGTTTTTAATATTTCTGTGGTCACGTGGCTCAAATATCTTCTTCTTCTTCTTCCCAGCAAAAGCAGTAGGAAGTGGTGAAGGGTGGGCGTTTTGGGGGTCTGTCTTATGTAATTTTGACGTTCGAAAAGTGCTGATTCTCAGCCAAGTTTGAATAAATGATTTTTGAATTTTGAATTTTTATCAGCCTAGGTACAGACGCCAGCAGGTGAACCTACCCGTTCCTGTCAAATTTTTCCAATCAACTTTGAACCTTAACTTTTAGTGATAAAGTTGAAAATCCATTAAAGAAATTTGACAGGTTGTAGTAGGTTGACGTGCTGGCGTCTCTACATTAAAATATGAAAGAAAGAAAATTCTTTATTAGCATAAATACAAATAACACCTTCTTTCTTCTCCGCATATGAGGGAAATGTCGTCAGAAAGTTTTTAGCATGAATGTGATATGATGGCTATATGAGTAGGGGAAGACCAAAGAAACGATGGATGGACTGTGTGAAAGATGGTATGGATAGAAAGGGAGTGATTACCGAAATGACGACTAATAGAGAAGTAAATATGGAAGAAAAATACATGTTGCGCCGACAACTAATACATTGGAATAAAGAGAAATAAAACACAATATATCAAAAGGGCCCTCAGCTCAGCATGACGTCAGAGAGCAACACTAGGGACTAACATTTTTTTTTTCGTATGGAAATCCTCATGGATGTGCTCCACCCCGGGTCGGGTGGAGGGGTCTGTCAGACTCCTACTGACTAAAACCACACGGTGTCCTGCTGCTACCTTTAGCCAGAGTGCTGGAGTGCTTGCGCATTTCATCACGCTCCCCCGGCTAGGTGTTGACCCGCATGAATTCATGCGGACCCCGTCACCCTCAGCGGACACATAAGGTCGCAATTCCTCTAAAACGAGAGGCGCGCGCGGAACATGACGCGCGCCGTCTCGGGTCTTTGACTGTTCAGGCAACAAACTTCCCAAGTCTGTTGCCTGCAGGCCTCACCCTAAGGCGGCTGGAGATCGTTCCGCGCCCTCCGGCGCCCTGGAGGGACTACCACCTGACACAGATGTTTAGCTGCAGCCCACGAGTGTCATACGCTTGAATACGTTTAACAATATCGCCACTCATAGAGACTATACCCCACCCCTACATCGACACTTCTGCCCATCCTCCTATCATCCCTTACTCATTTTACGACATCAAAGCGAACAAAGAGTGACCTATTCTGTGCCGGAAAATAATAAAGCTTACTCCTTCATACATGACCTTTGGGCCAAGCCTTGGCAATATTCCGAAAACCTCAAGGGCGAGGCAAGATAGAATAGCTACCTACAGTATAAAATGACACAAACAAAATGTCTTATTTGTCGTTGAAACTGGCATCGGTTGGTAAGTCAGCCCCAAAAAGATGTGGAACAAGGAAAAATTTGAATGTCAACAACCTTCGTTCCATAATGCATTTGGTAAATACATTGGATAGAATAGAATACTCTGTAAGTACACAATACGAATTATTCCGCCGTCTAAAGATATAAATGTACAAATTATAATAATTTAGTAATTTGTATTATTGGATACTACATTTTGTAGCTTTACATGGATACACAATTATGGAACAATGATTGTAGATAATAAAGTTATTCCCTGTCCGTGTATTTTTTTTTGGGACCCGTCAGTCCAGTACTTTGTTAAATTTTCTGAACAGTATGGGTTAATTACTGACTCACTGCAGGAAATACGGCATCTACTCATAAAGAGAAGGACTGAATTAAAGTTCGTGATTGCTCAATTCATGAGTTTTCAGATCATTGTATACATGTTTTTTAAGGCGAATGGCTTTTGATAAATAATTAAATTAAGTACGCGGCCACTGACAAAAGTCGATTAAAACTTTTTTTTTTAAATCTTATTAATTTTGAGCTAATTTAATAGGTTTTTTTAATATGTATTTAATTATAATCGAAAAAGAAGTAGGTAAGTTAAAAAGTTATGAAATGCAGTTAAACAAATGAATTGAATTTTTTTATTTCAATTTTGATGATGTGTAAAAGTATAAGTCGACTTTTGTCGCTGATCGTACCTTTCTACTAAAAAATATAACATCACTCCTGTATTTTTCAAGGGTTAGGCAGAGTTGTACATAGTACACCCACATTTCGCCAGTTATTTTTAAGTCCCATGTAATAAGGGGTGCAACTCTAGTCTCAGGGCTTCTACTGAGAAATGGCAGATGGAAAACCCAGTAACACTTTGCCCAACCTTTACCTGTACTACTAACAACTTAAAATAGCTGTTAGGCTCTAACTAAGCATTATCAGCCACTATAGGCGTGGTTTCGGTTATACAATATACATACACGAGTATGTAGTTTCAAAGGGGTACGATTTGAACTCACGACCTTTCGATCGACACTGGCTTCGCTGGGCGGTCGTTATTATTAGGTAGGTATAGTGTTTAAAGTCCTTTTCTCAAATGGGCGCTATTGACCTCAAAACAATTTAGTGTACTAGTATAATTACTGTTTGATTGTATTATTATTGATTCTACTTGATTATTATAACTTTTTTTCTTTAATACATTTGTATGCTAGTCCATGGCGAGACATGTAGGTACCGTATCTATCTACATAATCTATGTCCAATTTAAAACTGTATCGCCCGAACATATCTTACTCAGTCATTCTAGAGTTCATAGACTTTATAGAGTTTAGTTAGTATTTACGTGTTAAGCATAAACACTACAAAATCATACCACATTTTTAAAAATATCGGTTGGATAGTTTTCGTGTTCTAACATTAAACGTCCTGTAACTTTCTATGGGTTTGACTACGAATTCCAGGACCAGCTATCTAATTACGCAACACATCTTCGTAAACGATTAACAAATTTGTTTCATTTTGACAGTTCAACAACATTCATTGCGTTATTTACGTTGTTGAGCAGATTTTTTTTTCGAACTTATGTAGCAATGGATTTGAAATTGGTTTCAAATCGATTCAAATTCCGATTGATCGTGTATTACGTAATTAGGCCTACAACATCGGCTAATTTACTACTAAGTACAGGTAGTACTCACGTTTAAATATGAGACATGGCTCTTCAATCCATACGGACACGTTTTACTGACTAAATTCCCATCAAAACATTGAATTGATGGGTTTCAAGTATTTGCAAATCTTGACTTTATCACCTTAACATGGTCCTTCGAGCCGGATGAGAACACTAGATAAATTGGAAGAACTATTAAGACCACTATTGTATAATATTTTAATGCAAATAAAAATATTCTTATTCTAAAAATGTATGATCAATTCACATAAAAAGCAGTAGATAGTTGGTATTATAAATTCAAATTCAAAAGTCATTTATTCAAACTCGGGACTAGAGAATCAGCTCTTTTCGAACGTCAAACATAAAGTTTACAAAAACATAACTGCTGATTTGTGTGCAGCATAATTATTCTCTCAATCAGTATAATAAAACCCCTGAATCTGAAACACAGGACAGTACTATCTGAAGCCAAGTTTCCTTAGCGAAAATGCTTGTTTTTCTAATAAATCTTATTTACCTTATTCAGTGTCAGGCATCGGCAATGGGGATGGCGGTGTTGCCAGCCTTCTGGGCACGTTTCCGGTTGCCAGTTAAGATGTTCGAATAAAATTGTTATTTTGCGTAAAAAAGGCTTTTTCTTGTTTAAGTATACCTATCTCAAGGCGGAAATTATTATTTCTACTTCAGATATAACAAAAAAAACAGATGATAGATACTAATAATTCACAAAAAAATATGTATGGCACCACTTTTACATATTTTGACATTAAAAATATGGAAATAATTTGCTTCTCTCAATATAATTATAAATATCTATCTAATTATGTATGAATGTGGACGGACATATTACAAGAGAAGGGGCAGACCAAAGAAAAAATGTATGTACCTAGATACTGTGTGAAAGATGATATGGCTAGAAAGGGGGTGAAATTGAAACAATTAATGTACTTTTGCAGTTGACTTGATGTTAGTATCCTACTGTATTTTGCTATGATGACCATTTTCACGCGATTGGATTAACGAAATTTATTTTCGAATGCGTTCCTAATTATAATATTGCTGTCTGGTGGTTAGTGTCAATTTTATCAGCTAATAAAATTTTAGTACGGCTGGCCAACCGAAATATTGATTAGTGGTCATGTGTTATCTTTCTGGAACACTCGATTAGCTTATAATAGTATGAAGTCCAAATCAGTGATCTATTTACTGTAGCATGCAGAGAAAAATTATTTTCCCTTTAGTTATAAAATCGGTAATCGTCATTTTCAGTGGTCACCCGACCACTGAAAATGACCAGTACCCTAATTACGTAATACACGAACAATCGGAATTTGAATCGTTATGAAACAAAATAGCTAATCCATTGCTTCATAAGTTCAAAAAAAAATCTGCACATCAACGTAAAT
The DNA here is from genome assembly GCA_963853775.1 of Xanthia togata. Taxonomy (NCBI): domain Eukaryota; kingdom Metazoa; phylum Arthropoda; class Insecta; order Lepidoptera; family Noctuidae; genus Xanthia; species Xanthia togata. The sequence goes on from OY970814.1 coordinate 1,833,280, forward strand.
AACGCAATGAATGTTGTTGAACTGTCAAAATGAAACAAAATTTGTCGTAACTGTTTACGAAAATGTGTTACGTACGAGTAATTAGATAGCTGATGTGTTCCTCGTTCTCTATGTTTCGTAACATTTTGTCAAAGTCATTTTTAACAATTCCTACAAGTTTTAGACCGATGAAGATGGATGAAATACTCACAGAATTGGATAGAAATAGGGTCTATTGAAAGAATGATTCATCAGACATGCCTATTGCCTAGAGTGTTTCAATTTATAAGTTTTGGCACGAATCGAATGTGTCTATTATTGAGACAGTCTAATTAACTAATAGCTAACCTAGAGCTTATTGTTTCTTAATAGTTTGTTAGACATGATGGTAATAGCTATGATTGGTTAGTTTATAACTTATTTAATGTCCAATACATGAAATGTATTGAGTTGAGTATATCAAAAAGTGAAAGACCTGTTTACACGTAGAGAATTTTTGAGGCCAGAATGAGCCTATACCAGTGGTTGGCAAACCGCGGCTCGCAAGGCGCATGCGGCTCTTTGGCCTGTATAGTGCGGCTCTGTGTCCATGAGTGTGAGTCTAAATACTAGCGGGGGTCGGGGTTTCACTCACTAAGCAAGATATCACGTTTTATTCAAAATTCAAACATAGTTTAGATAGTCTAGAAAATTGTTAAAAGAAAAGTCATTTTAATAAAATTCAAACTATATTTCAAAGATTTATTTCCGATGTATTTTCACCATAAATTAACAGGTCATCGAAAATAAATCATTTACCTACTTGTACCTTTCAAAGTTTCCCAAGGTTAACTTGATAACTTGAAGTAAGATACCTTCATCATATTATTATCAGCCATATGATGATGATCATATCACATCCTAGGTAGTTCTTAGTAAGTTAATTTTAGGAAGCGTTGTAGAATGTAAGACGATGGCAGTTTCAAGGATTAAGAGCCCATACTACCTCAGCTTAAATTCACTTTTTATTTCGCTCGCATCATACTGCTCGCGGACTGAGTGAGAGCGAGACGGGGTAGGGCACTGGCGGCTCCAAGGCGCCAGTAGTTTAGGTTATTGCTTTTCACGGTGAAAATAACGATAATTTAAAAAAAAATAAAAAACATAAGACCATCTATATACCTAATTAGTTCAGTTGGTATGCAAATTTTCATGATCTAATTTGAAGTATTTTCTGAATACCAGCGGCTTAATGTTCGGTTTGGAGGTAACTTTGCATTTATTTTTCTATCGAGAAAATTTTATGGAATCGTATTTTCGGTAAACGTAGCACTTATCATTAATCCTCAACTTTACCATATATTTATTTCAAAATTAATGCTGCAGTATTTTTGGCAAAACGGAGGATCATGCTAAGCCATTTGAGGTAGTATAGGCTCTTAAGAAAAGTGTATTGAGACAGTTTCGACACACAGAAACGATTGGCTCTCATAACAACATTTTCGTCGTCATAGTACTCGTATTGATATTTGGCTCTTTTGATTAATGAGTTTGCCCACCACTGGCCTAGACAATACTCGTCAGCTCTTCAAGTCTTCGTGTAAATGAACCTAAAACCAGAAAACTGGCTCACTGCAGTCATCGGCACCTGCCTAGCCTTTTTCCAACATAGTTGGGGATGGCTTCCATTCTAAATGCAGTACTAATGAAATAATACCCAGTATTTTGCAAGGAGCGACTTCCAAAAATAAGTTATTGGGTAACCCCTTGGTAAGACTGGTTCTCAGATTTCGGCTGATTCTGGATTCTGAGAAATAACTAGGTATCCAACTATAATTCAAAAGTCCAAAATAAATCATTATAAGCTTTAAAAATAATAAGTTTTCTCTTAAAATGCCTTGGAAGTTATAAGTTTCTTATGACTCGGTCGTAAAAGTTAATGAGTAATAAACTAATGAGTAACAAAAGGCTGTAACAATGAATTACAAATAACTCTTTAAAAATGAACGTACGCATACGTACGTGTAATTAAATAAAATTAAATTTTGAAAGGTTACAGCGATTATCTGCTTCGAAAAAATGTGTTTTCGTGACAAAAAATTGCAGACGGGTCAAAAAACCCCAAACCCTTCAACAAAATAAAAATTAAAAAACATCCATGTTGCAAAAACATGACGAGATTTATAATCCTGATGGTACAATGGAAACTTTACCAACTCCGTTACTTTTACATTTTCGAAAAAATCTGGGGCAAATATAATTACAGCCAACATTCTGCGCTTGTTCCTCAATGCAAATAAGAGGCCCTAGAGGTACTTTACTAAAAGAACAGTGTTGAATGTATGAGTGATTCGATGTCGAGTCATCTGTTAACCATGGTCCGCTAAAAATGATAATTATGAAATACAGGGTAATTTTTTCAAGCCAGTATGTGCAGTTTCTTATTCTGATTTATTAAGTTACCTTAAATATTAATTTACCTTGACCTTAATAGAAAAAGAACTGTTCGAAAAGTCGACCATTTCGTGTTCTAAGGTCAACTGAACTACTTGCTTTTTTTCAATTTTGTTGTACTCAATTTAAAATTTATTTTTATCCAAGGTATTTTAGCCCATGGTTCCTTTCAGCGTTTTCTTCAACTTTTTTTGTAGTTTAGAACTTACTCATACTGGCTAGGAAAAGTCACCCTCATTATGATGATTAATTAATTACCATGCCTGGCAGACATTAATGGTCATACTTTGTTGTTTTATGCTGTGAGAAAGATGTCCAGATGAGCGTAACTTGGCGTATTTACATCGCATGTCTAGTTCCACTCTTAATAGCTGTTTTACAACACTTACGGTCAAATAAGAGAGCTATATAGCTTTTGACATTTAATAGAACTTGGTAGGTACGACAGAAAAGTAAAAAAATCAAAATAAAAACCTTCGGGATGAAAATTCGCTTCATTTTTTGGAAAAGAAAATCTAGGGCAAATTGTTTCGCTCTCTTTCCTCAACAGATTCTCTTCACCCCCTAAAATGGCGACGGTACCTCCTACCTACATACTTATATAACACGCTGATGTCAAAGATATTTTTACCCCAAAAATGGGTAGAGATTAGAACGTCAGACAGGTGGCAAGTCGGAACCCACGTCATTGTCAACCGAGACGTCATATTAAAAAAGTACAGAACTTTTTACGGAATGAGGTTGGACATGTTTTTTGGGCTTGTTTCGAAGCGAAGCAGAAGTTTTTAGAAGCTGTCAGAGTGTATAGCTATTTATAATATGTAAGGGAGTGAAAGTCGTTTCTGTGTTGTAGGAAAATATTACAACAGATTTTTATTGATGAGGTTTTTCGTTACTTCGGTTGATTATTTATTTTAGCATTTAAAATGTGATATTTTATTTTAAATATTAATTTGATTGACGCTTCTTAAGGCGCTGACAAGAGGCAAACGGTAAAAGTAGGCTTGACTTAAACAAACAAAACGCCATGTCTTTAAAGTGGTAGCGGAAAAAATATATGTTAATCTTGAACATACCTGCCTCAGAACTTGGTTGTTACCAAAAAAATCTCGATGCAAATTAACGGTAAACTAAAACACAAAAGCAGTGATAGCATAGTTGTGTGACCGTCAGACTGCCAAGTCATAGGTCTCGAGCTCGAACACAAGGCACGCATCTCTGAATTTTCGGATTCATGTGCGTATTGTATAATTATCACTTGCTTCAAAAATGGTGAAGGAAAACATCGTGAGGAAACCGGCAAACCTGAGAGATATTTCTCGACAGCATGTGAAGCCAAGTCAGAGGCCCATGGACGGCATAAAAACTCTGCTACCAGGTTAGTTACTTACTAACCACACGAAAAGAAAGAAGAACGGTAAACTAACCTTTTAACTTGAGTTCTAATCCAAAATATAGGTATTAAATATCAACGCAGGTTGGTATTTTAATTAATAACAAGAACGTCATTGAATGCAGCAACTTGTTTTTTTTTTTACTCAACTCATGTTTGAATAAATAGATAATAGCTTCATATTTTGCAATTAATTATAAGCGTTGTATCATCGCGCTTCTCTTTCTTTTCTATGCAGTCCGACAGTGACCGTGGTTTAGCTCTTGTCAGCGGCTTAAAGTGAGATCATCAGATCAAATACTTGTAATACACACATGTGACTTGTTGTACTCATGGGACGTAAATAAAACTGGCAAAAAGTGAGTATTCAATAGGGTACTCCTCTGTCTAACCCTTATGTTATGTTACTAATGTACTGAAACTAAATAAATAAAAACCAAATAATGCCCCAAAGCCCCAAACCTATAGTGTTACTGCCCAAGAAGGAGGGTAATGTTTTTTCTTTTAATTTCTATAGAAAGAAGAAATACTTAGTCGTTGTAACACTAGACTGGAACAATCCAAGTTTGCCAAAAGATAGGGAAATCCTTAGCCAAGAACCGTTTGGGAGTTAAAACGCCCAGAAATTGGTCGCAATCCAGAATTACAACAAGCTCGCTTTGAAACGGGTGACTTTAATACCCTAGAATTAATTACCAGTACTTATTCGCTGCCTAAATAGAGCGATATCCTTAGATTATAATTATTACAAGCGACCCGCCACTGCTCCACACAGTTTTTACGACTTGACAAAACATCGAGATGTCTTTATCAACCGACTTCAAAAAGGAGGAGGTTCTCAATTCGACTGTATGTTTTTTTTTTTTTTTTTTTTGTATGTTTGTTACGCGATTACTCCGCCAATTATGAATTGATGTTGATGATTCTTTTTTTGTTTGGTAGGGCATACTTCAGAAGTGGTCCCATATAAATTTGGTCAAGATCTGATGAGGGGTTTTTGAGTTAGCTTCAATAATACGTATTTTTCCCATCTAGTATATGTGGACGATATTCTAATAGTTCCTATCTCTCTAATTTACATAGCAGGTAATGGATATTCAAATTTTTGTAGGGGTTTTATGTAGGTACCACAACTAAAAAGTGAAAAATAAAAACTTTTTCACAAAAAATAAAACCGACTTCCAAATAAAACACTACAAAGTGAAAAATAACTTTTATTTCGGAAGTCGGTGGCAAAAAAAACGAAATTAAAACCCCAAAGACACCGACTTTCGAAATCAAAGTTATTTTTCACTTTGTAGTGTTTTATTTGGAAGTCGGTTTTATTTTTTGTGAAAAAGTTTTTTTTTACGTAATGTTAATATTAATGTATTATACACATAAACCATCCGGAGTAAATTCTCTAAATTATGGCATCAAAATAGGTTATGTAATTTAGAATAACAAGTCGAGGAGGAGCTGGAGGAGCTTGTGGCTAAGTAAGAACAGCCGCACGAGTCAATCCATCAGGTTAAGGTAAGTACTCTTGCTGGGGTTGGTCCGTGGATGGGTGAACATCTTTACATACCGAGAGTCCTTCGTGCCTCGGAAAGCACATTAAGCCGTTGGTTCCGGCTGTCATTCGTGGATCTTGACAGTCTTTAAGGGTCGTCAGAAGCCCGAAATTATGACAACGTCTGTCTTATACCAAGGGGTATCAGAATACGCAGTTACTGGGTTGTGGAGGGCAGATAGGGCGTCGCTCCATGTAAAATACTGGTATTCAGCTGCGACTCCAACAAAGCTGGAAATTGGCTGGGAGATTGATTGAGTATAGAAGAACAACGCACTAACGCAGTCACACAAACAGACAAAATGTTTGTGTAGATATAGAATAAACTACTTCTGTCTGACTACCCCATTGGTCTCGTTTTCAAAAGCGTGACTGCTAAACGCGTTGGCCTGAGCTTGATCCCCGGGGAAGGAAAGTGAAAAAGAGAGAGAGAGTGTGAGTGAGAGTGTGTGCATGTGGAGTGGTGTGTGCCATTATAATTTTGTAGGTGTATAGACAGGCTTTACGTTAACCATTTTTGTACCTATGTTTTGATTTCTATCTGATTATATATATTATACAGTAGGTACAATCATCACCACATAAATCAAATTACAGTTCAGTTTTTTTAATCTACATATATTATTGAGCAAAATACTCAGTTAAAATCGAAGCAGAATTCTAATTTCAAGAATGTTAACTGTTAGCTATCACATGAAAAGCTAAAAAGTTGATTATCGAGAAAATAATTATGTAATTGACTGTGACTTATTAATGAAATGAGCTGTACTATAGTGTCTACCCTTTCAGGAAATATTATTAGTTATAATAGGGGTTAATTAAAGTATGAAATTGCCAGTTTATTGTAATAGGTACTTCGAATTGACATAGAACCTTCATGGATTGAGATTTTTGAGTGAAACTTTTTTTAAATGGTACCTATGAAGTTCGCTTCTTTTACAAAATGTGCAACATTTGATTATCGACTTTCAGTTGTTTTTTTATGCAGTGGAATCCGCCCATACAGGTGAATAACAACGAATTGAAAGAGATGGTGGAAGCCGATCCGAGCCATACTACACAGGAATTAGCGGCATGGTTTAACGTTACCTTACCAACAATATTGACTCATTTGCGTCAAATCAATAAAATAAAAAATATGAGAAATGGGTGCCTCATGATTTGACAGATCTGCAGAAAGAAACGCGTGTTGAAACTTGTGTTGCCTTTTTAAATCGATACAGAAATGAAGGAATATTGGATCGAATTCGAATTCTTAGGGAACTGTTTAAGGATATTAACATCATGACGGTACCATGTCAATATATCTATGAAAACATCATGTACGTAAGAAAAAATTTACATCTTTCTAGTAAAAGAGGTGATAGACATAATTATAGTACAAGAAATAGGGACCTATTAGTTCAACCAGGTTTCAGACTGGCTAAGGTAGACTCATCTTTCATGGGGTAGGTACTGTTTAAAATGTTACAATAAAATTCATCCCCGCATACTTCATGCTATGTAGGCAGGCATATTATAAGTTGGGGGATTACATCACTGATACAAATGCTTGGCTCATTGCTGGTCCTGCTCCACAACCACATCTAATTGATAAACATTTTGAAAATACTGTTGGAGCTGCTGAAGATTGTAAGACCATCTTTGTATTGTATAAACTCAATTTCCTTTGTATTATATAATGGCATAGCACAGGTGTGAGTACTATGTACCTACTAAATAGCTACCATTTACTGGGTAATATGTAGTATTTCATTTTTTTTTCACTTGAATGGGCCTTGCGGCCCGCTGTGAGTATGTTATGCTCACTCAAATGTCTCGCTGATGGTAGCGCGTGTGTTGGATCATTTAGCTCCCTTCAAAATGGTTGAGCTGAATGGTGCTGATCCATGCGTCATGTTCGTGAACGGACGCCGTCAGTTGGGACTGGTCATCTCTTAGCTTCCATGGCTTATTTTAATTAATTTTAAGTTTTTGAACGATTCTCTATTTTTTTCTTTATATTACGGACGCTTTTACGAACGTGCACGTCTTTCAACATTGTTCTCACATGCATAATTTCAAAATGAATGATGCAACCAATATTTTGTATTTAATTTGAGTTTCTTGCCCGTTCTTCTCCTTAAGTACCTACCTACTACGCTTTGGAATGGGCAACTAGCTTCATATTTTTGACGGACCGACCCCTTGACAATTCAAAAGTGCCTGTAAATGGTAGAATTGAAATAAATTCTTTGAGTTTGAATTGTGACATGTGATTAAAAGTAGATTCTTTACGATAACCGTAAGCGAACAATGGCCCACCCAGGTCAAACGCCGCAACAGTGTCCTAAATCAAAGCTTACCAATAAAAAGGTAATGGTAACTGTTTGGTGGTCTCAGCATGGTGCTATTCACTATAGCTTTCTCCGATCTGGTCAAGCAATAACGGCAGATGTCTACTGTGCCGAACTCCGAACAATGATAGCAAAACTAGAAGTGAAACAGCCCCGACTCATGAATCGATCTTCACCATTATTGCTCCATGATAACGCGAGACCTCATACAGCACGAGAAACCTTTTTAACTCTACAGGAACTGCAATTAGAATCCATTCGTCACCCTCCGTATTCGCCGGACCTTGCTCCAACGGACTAAATTTTTTTTCGTGATTTGGACAATTTTCTACGTGATATAAAGTTTTCTTCTCAGGAGGCAGTACAAATGCTTTCACACAGTTTGTCGAATCTAGATCAAGAGAGTTCAATCGCAAAGGCATAAATGACCTTCCTACTAGATGGCAGCAATGTATAGATAATAATGGTAAATCTTTTGATTAAATAAATATGTGAAATAAAAAAATAAAACGAACTTCAGTATTTCAGTACAATTTGGCAATTTCATAGTTTAACCCCTAATAATATTATTACTTCTAACTACAAATCAATCCACAATCTCCCACCCAACACATACCACTAAAATACAAAGATCAAACACCTTTTACCACCAAAGGGGGGATCAAGACCAACGCCTTCAAAAGCCGCGAGTGACACTCCAAAACTCGGCTCCTTAAGAGTGAGGGTCTGGTCCTCGAGGTGAAGTGGAATGTCTACAGCTCTTGAGACAATGGCTGACTTATATGGATGTATTTATTTTGTAGAGGGTAGTCGATATTTATTTGAGAGGCGTTTTTTTTAATAAGGCAGTTCTGGTGATTGGTTTTTAGAAAATTGGTGGTAGTTATTGTGATAATTTGCCTTAGCTATGAAAATGCTTTTTGATAGGCCTAATTAGAAATCATCACTGAGTAATACGATATTGGAAAACTGGTTGTCATGAATTTCGGGCTTTTGACGACCCTTAACGACTATCAAAGATCCACAAATGACAGCCGGGACCAACGGCTTAACGTGTTTTCCGAGGCACGGAGGGGTCCCGGTATGTAAGATGGTCACCCATCCACGGACCAACACCGGCAAGCGTAGTTTAACCTAATGGATCGACCCGTGCGGCTTTTATTACTTAGCCACGAGCTCCTCCACATTTATTCAGCTGAAGTCGGAAAAACATAACATCACGCCTTGTTTCCCCGGAGGGTTGGACAGAGGTGTACCTGTAGTCGGTACACCCACATTTCGCCAGTTATGTTTTAAGTCCCATGTAATAGGGGGCGAGCCTATTGCCATCAACCGGGCACAAATCCAGACTCCGGGCTGCTACTGAGAAATTCCAGATAGAAAAACCCAATAACACTTTGCCCAACCCGGGAATCGAACCCAGGACCTCATGCTCAGCAGTAGCGCTTGCGACCACTAGACCAACGAGGCAGTCGGAAAAGTGCAATAAAAATCATAATTCGCCATAATTACACCAAAACAAATTCCCAAAAAACCTATTTCTATTCATAAATATCGCAGGTATACAATCCCCAAACTTCCACATTAATCTTGATAAAAGAACCATAACAGACCGCACCCCACATTATTTTATTAATAAAAAAAAAACAAATAATTCTAGCGGTCGAACATTTAAACGTAGATGTGGTTCCCGATATCGTCCGAAATGAAATCCATTTGTTACCGGTCGCGTGCGACGGGTAAATAATATAGGTGCGTTGGGGTAGGTCTCATTGTGAGCGAGTAGCGATGTGGTAACAGCGTTTTGGCTATTTATCGGTCATACAGAAATAAAACTTTAGCAAGCGTAGTAGGTACCTATGGAGAAGAACGGGCAATAAACTTCATGGACACTCTTAAATTATATTGTCACAAAAATATTAGTTACATCATTAATGTTGAATTTATAATTAAATCATATTTAAGAACAATTGCGTCATGTTCGTGATCGGGCGCCGTCAGTAGGGACTGGTCATCTCTTATCTGCCTCGGCTTATTTAAATGTTTTTATTACGGACGCTTTTTACGTGCACATCTTTCTACATTGTTCTCACATGTATTATTTCAATATGAATTATGTAACCAATATTTTGTAACAATATTATGATTTAAAAGAGTGTCCGTGGAGTTTCTAGCCCGTTCTTCTCCATAGGAACCTACGCTTTGGAATGGGCAACTAGCTTCATATTTCTGACTGACTGACCCCTTGACAATTCAAAAGTGCCTGTAAATGGTTTAATTGAAATAAATGCTTTGAGTTTGAGTTTGAACAATGCCAAGAAGACGTACAGCAAAGCAAATATATACAAAAAAAAATACAATAAGTATTAAAATAAAATAATTAAAATAAACCGTGGCAGCTCAGAGATGACCAATCCCAACTGACGGCGCCCGTTTCCGAATGAAAGCTTTATTTATTACCAAATTATTTATTTTCCATATTTTCTCCCAAATTGTTATATTCCTGTTTTGTTCTTTCTTTACATCATGTTTACCGCAAATCAACGTATTTTCTTTATTTTCTTTCCAAGTCAAATAATTATGTTATTTCAATTTCCAAGATAATACATAAATTTAGGGTCTTCGTTTAAAATATTAATAATAATGATATTTACAAGGCTAGCGTAGTCTCCAAGGGCCCATTATTTAGTTGGCAAGTCACCCCCTGCCATTTAATCCTTGTATATTATATTATATAATTAGGCAGGCAGGGGACATAGTTCTTCCATAGTTCAAGGTAATCAATCCACTATAGATAACCGCCCAAACCCATAGCCCAATATGTTTTGTTTCCATGTTCTGCAATATTCCTGCACCAGCAAACGGGGATTGTCCTTAGGTGCACTTGCATAGTGCATACAGGGATAATCTTGGGTTGGATTTCGTTCAAAACGAAGACCCGAGTTCACCAACAGATAGTTAAATTGTATACAACTGTTTAAACCATAAATGGCTGTTTAACAATATTTCGCTGTTCACCATGCACTAACCATTGATAAAGTACTGTAATCGAATGATTAACTTAAACGAAGTAGCTAACTCAGTTTAACCATTCCTGATGTGAAGTTTTGCATTGTGCATCACTTTTAGTTACAAAATAAATTCAGATTCAAATGTCATTTATTCAAACTAGGCTGAGAATCAGCGCTTTTCTAACGTCAAGATTACTTAAGACAGTCCCCCAAAAACGCCCGCCCTTCACCACTTCGTCTTTCGCTAGGAAGATGAAGTGGCGCAACAAACTGTCCAGCAGCACAGCTGTCTGAATAGTTAGAAAAACTTGATTCTATGCAATAGTACGTATGCAAAATAATTTACATTACGCAACACAAAACATTAAATTAAATTATTTTCTAAATGTCACCTAGCACACACCAATATACCAACTAGTGAATATAGCTATTAAAGCTGTAACTCGAAAATCACAAATGATAAACTAGGACCATCGAAGTAAAAATAAATAAACAGTTAATTACTAATAACAGCAACAAAAACCATGGTCAGCAAGACGACCAGTCACCACAATCAATCTGACGACTCGGTTGAGCAATTGACTGCTGCACTGCGTGTCGCGGGTTCGATTCCCGCACGGAACAGATATTTGTATGACCTACAAGTAGTTGTTCCAGTACCCTAATTGCGTAATACATGATCAATCAGAACCTGAATCGTTTTGAAACATATTGCTAACCCATTGCTTCAAAAGTTCGAAAAAAAATCTGCTCAACAACGTAAATAACGCAATGAATGTTGTTGAACTGTCAAAATGAAACAGATTAGTTGTAATCGTTTACGAAAAAATGTTACGTAATTAGGGTACAGATCCGGCTGTTTCTGTATGTGAGTTTAAATGTTTGTAAACGCACCCACGATACAGGAGAAATTCCTAGTGTGGGGCAAATTTAAAAAAAAAAGCAGCACCCGTTCACGAGCATAACGCAAAGATCAGCCATTACCCACTCCCATATTTGAGGATAAAATTCAAAATTTGAGGGAAAAATTCAAGACGCTTTGAATTATATCTTTGAAGAGGCTAATGTGTTAGATGATCTTAAAGGTATAGAAAGAATTTTGCGCTCTCCCCGCTATTTTCAGAACACACCGAGAGACCTCATTTCCTCTTCTCATTTCCCTGTGAAGGGTTTTGAGTAAAATAAACCAGATTAATAGCAGATATATCAAGATTCGAAACAAATTTATAATGTTTATCTTTACTTAAAGACTTAGTTAAAACATCTGCTGGCATGTTTTCAATATAAAGTTACATCAACTTGATGCTTACGAATGATACGCGTTGTGATAGTGTATGGGTAACATAGTAATTAAATAGGATTATGAATTTGATTTTTCAATTTCTTACATAGACGTTCATACAAAGTTATCGCGGCATGTCAAATGAGAAACGTCAAATCCGACTTCATAAAGATAACACTTTAAACAGACCTTAATAATCTGACAGTATTCGAGTTTTTTTCTATTAAGTTAATATTAAAATCACCACATATGATTATTGACTTACTACTAGTACTAAGTTTCTTTAATACATCTTCAATTATACAGAATCAAATGAACTGAAATTGTTTATTTTGTAAATAGGATATTAGAATCACATAAAAACATCTTAAACCGAAAAAAAAATGCTAGATGAGTTGGCGTTTCCTGTCTGACTACTCTGAGAAGAAAACCCGAAACAAACTCAGAAGTCTCTTTTAAATTCCAAACATAATCTTGGTCAGGCCATATGAGGACCATGTAGATTAGTGTCTGAAATGGTGTTTAGAGAAAAGAAGCGCACACAGATTTGAATGGACCTGTTCTGTCAGTGCAAGCATTTGTCAGTAATAGTGGAGCTCAACTCAGAACTTAAGGAGCTCAACACTACGAACAATACCAAAGAAAGGACATTTGGGTAGGCCGCATAAATTACTCAAACTGCCAGACCATCATTAAAACTAAGTGAGAAAGGAAAAAAAATATAATAAAAATATCCACATAGTCCTCACTTACTTTATAATTATTTAACATAAATACTTGGCAAAGTAATCATGTAAATTTGTATGTTATATTCAACAATGTTAATGTTTATACAATACTGGTAAATTTTGATGATTTTACTGAATAATTATAATGTCAAGTTTTATGATTTTATCACTAGGCTTAGCAGAGTGAGCAGCACAATCCCCAGCTTTATCTTCTAAATAATCTAAAATTAAAGAGTACCCTTTTTTAATTTTGGTTTTAATACAGGTTTTAGATCGTTTAATGGGTAAGTTTCGAATGTCAATGGGAAGTTTGTTGTAAAAGCGTATACATTGACCCATGAACGAGTTGCCTACTCTGTGGTGTGGAGACGAGTGCGATGTACAGCAAGGTTGTGTAACACGGATAGATTCTGGTAACTTGGAGGTCTGTATACGCATACTATAACATGCTTATCAAGCTCAACACAGGATAATTCAATTCAACAGACAGTCCGACTTGTCATGTGACAAGTCGCGCCAGAGTCGACATACCAAGCATTCGAGTTAATATCCACAGCCAATACTGTCAATAATGTCTCGTTCCATGCTTTTCACATTTATCACTCCGTTTCTGTTCTTTATTTGCTTTTGTTGGATGATTTCATGCATAATGATTCGGCTTTTTGCATATGAAACATTTCACTTTTGTAGAATATTTGTTGACACTCTTTGTAGCCCGGTTTGTAAACATTGCATTTTCTTCACACTTGTCAAAATCTTTGCGTAATTTTTCTTGTGATAATATGCTTTTTTCTGTCTCACTGCACAATTTAATGTTCGAACTTTCTAATGCCATAATAAGCGGATTGTAATCTGATGGTAATCCACTTAACATCAACACTGATAAGAAATCATCGTCCAGGGGAGCATTAATATCTCGTAATTGTGGATCCAAGTCCGTGCTCTCCAAGATATATATGCTTCCATGTCATGAAATTGTTCCAATTTCAATCCAAACAATGTATTTAAGAGACCAAATCTTCTGCACTGTCCCTTATCTTCATAAGCCGATTTTCATTTTTTCAAAGCTTCATGTCCATTCAATACATTCCGAACATGTGAAAACGACGATGGTTGCACCATCAAACAAATTTTTGCTAGCGCCTTCTTTTGTTTTCCTTCACAGGTGACCTTGAGGACCTCGGTGACCTTGACCAGGTGGCCATGCTTATCCTCTTCGAAGTCGCACTAGTCTTCGTGAATCTAGTACATTCGCATTGAGAATTTCCAATTTCCATGATTAGATTTTCCACTGTACAGTTTTTCTCTTTGAGTTGTCTTCAGGCCCTCGTACGCCATCCAAAGGAGGGTCCCGAGATATGTCAAAGACTTTTAAATAATAATTATTATGAATAAGTACATAAATATTTTTTTAGGTAGGGGAATGAGTAGGGCATCAAAAAATCGTCCAAATCGCTGTCAACAGGAAATAATTATGTTAATCGATAAATCAAAACAAAAGCTTTCGATAATGTTATGCCGAACCTCAGAAACAGTAATTTTGTCAATCTGTTATCAAAATTCAATCATATCAATCAAATCAAATATTATCCTTGACTATTCATAAACTGCCTGTTATGCATAAATAAATCTCTTTTTTAATTGGATTTGATATCGTGTTTGGTTTGACTTGTGAAAAATGGGTGCGATAGGTAAATATTTTATCGGCTAGGCCACTGTTAGAGATTCGCTCATTGTAAATTATTTAGAAATAGTAGAAGGCACTGATGTTATACTTATAACATACCACACTTTTGCAGTACCTTTTACCTTTACAAAAGATGTGCCCTCTGTGTTTTTGAATAGCGCCACTCTCTGCCGACCACAGGAGAATTCGTTTTAAGGGTTCCGTACTGGAAGGGTGCCAATGGAACCCTGTAACGAAGCCTCCGCTGTACGTCCGTCCGTCTGTCTGTCAGTGGGTTGTATCTCATGAACCGTGATTGGTACCGTAACAGTTGAAATTCACAGATTGTGTATTTTTACTGCCGCTATAATAACAAATAATAAAATAAAAGGGGATCACCAAATCCCCATACAAGAAACTCGTTTTTTTGGCATTTTTTTTTTTTGCATAATATTGTACAGTGGCATGGAACCCTTTGTGTGCGAGCCCGACTCGCATTTGGCCGGTATTTTTTGTTCATCGTCTTATCAGTCCATTTTCTTCATGTGTTAGTATTTTTAAACTTGAACATAGCGATATGCAGGCTATCGCAGGTATACTGGAAGAGATTTCTTTAGAAATAAGCATCACCTTTGTTATTTTTCTGTTCTTTTCATCTTGTCTGTTTATTTATGTGTGTACATAAATGGTTAAATAAATATGCTCTTTGAGAGCAGAAAAATGTTGGAAGTAGGTATATTCAGGCTATAGTCAACCAAAAGGAACTTTCTATTTCCAGAACCGATACTCTTAACTGATACACCATCAGATATACCTAATAATTCTCAGTAGCAGCCAGGAGTCTGAATGTGTACCCGATTGATGGCAATATGCTCGCCCCCTATTCCATGGGACTTAAACATAACTAGCGAAATATGGGTGTAGTGTAGGTACCTACACCTCTGCCCAACCCTTCGGCAAAACAAAGCGTGATGTTATGATGATGATATACATAATACCTATGTGTATTGTTTTCACAATACCTATAGGTAATAATAGATAAGGTGTGACCAATAAATCCACGCTGTCAGGCGCACCCAACCCTTGCCCAGCCCCAGATCGGAAAACCAGCTTAGTTAAATGAAATCTCGGATTTGTTTTATCGGCGATGAAAAAAATGTCTCAGCAGGTACTGGGACCGCTACATTTGTTTCTGTCTCATATTTCAGGAGGCTTTTAGCTGCGTAGGGAGAAAATACTTACGAAGAATTATATCGAACCATTTTACTCAGAAATTTATTTGAGATTCATCTTTGTCATTTTCAATTTTGTGATTGAAGTTTTCGATTTAAAATATTAGCATTTTGGTCCTAAATAATAGCTTGTAAAAATACATGGCGTAAGCTCGAAAGTATAAGAACATCGACAACGACGGAAATACATGATTTGTTTGTTTCCACAAACTCAGTTTCTATCTTGGTCCTTGCTTGTATAGTAATATTATGCGTCCTTATATATATATAATTTACCATACAGCAAATGCAAACTCGCCCTCCGTGCATTCCTCCTTAATAAAACCTAGGATGAGACTGAAAAGTACTTAAAGTCACTTTCATGAAGTCCCCTTTTCCTATTATTCAAATGCACACACACACACACTCACTCTCACACAATCATACACACGCATACACAAATATTATATTATATAAATAACCTCTTTTTCTGAAGTCAGTTAAAAATAAGACGCTTTCTTTTTTTTTCTGGGTAGGATATCATCAAATGACTTCTCCCGCTCTGGGCGGAGCGGGAGGGCGTGTCAGACTCTTACTGACTAAAACCCACCCGTGTTCCTTCAGTTGCCTGTGCAATGCCAGGGGCCACGGTATCCCTTTCGGACAGAAAATAAGACACTTTGTCCTGCAGTATGACATTTGTCATAAAACAAAAACACACACAGACAGATAAAATAAATCGACTCATCCGTAGGGTTGATCATTTTCAATACAGTTTATGTAGAGAAGTTGTTGACTTGTGTTCCTCTTAAACGGTGAGACTTGACATTTCGATTTTTTGTTATAATATTGTAACAACGTCCCAGCCAAGTTAAATGTTATGTATTGTATATTTCTTATCCTTTTATTTCACGAGATAATGAGTTGGTTCCATATCAACATATGACGTTTTATGGCGGAAAAGCGGGGGTCCGTAGTGAACATTATACTCGTACGTTATTTTACGGAGACGTCTGAATTAAGTGACGTTCTATAACAACACCGCATCGTCGCACGGTGGATCGAAAATGGGCTGTAGAAGACATAGGATCTCGATTTCTTAAATGTTATTTTTTTTGCTGGAAATGACTTCTGCTGATCATTACTGTTCTATAAAATGTCATATGAAGTAAATGTGTGCACAAATGGAAGAGTTATAATTTTTATAAGAAAAAAATGTATGGAGCTAGTATGAAAAATCGAATTATCTCCTAAACGGCATGTTTAACCGTACCATCCTTGGAGGTGGTCATAGTGCTAATTATTTATAATTTTTTGGTTGCGGATTTGACGAAAAATTTAATGCCGTTTTTTTAAAAAAAATCGTCAAAATATTTTTATTTATTTTTACATGTAAAACGATCCCTTTTAGTGTCCAAGTTAAAAAGTTCGATATGTTATTAACCCAAATATTAAGAACACACAAAACAAGAAAAATTAAATAAAAAAATTGCTGTTTTTTGACACATTTTTATTAATTTAAATAAAAAAAGATTACCAAACTCTTATTTAAGTAACATATAAAGTTATATTATACACAAAATAATTTAATTGAAGGAATTAATACTAAGCATTTGTAAAATAAAGTAAAAAAATAAAAAAAAAGACAAAATATCATTAAATATTACAAAAAAAAACCCAAACAGACTCAAATACAAATTTACAAATGTATAATTTTTTTACAAATTTTCCTTATCACTCTCGTTGTCAGACTCCAATTCTGAGTCAGCATCCAGATTGGATATGTCCAAAAACTCGAACTCAGTTTCCTGAAATTGAATTAAGTCGAGAGTTTCAGCAAAAAAGCTCTGCTTTTTCTTGGCATCTAACTTAGGCCTTTGTGCACTTAGCAAAGGATCCGAAGAAACAACAAGCATATTTAAAATGTCTTGATTGGAATCCTGCCTGCTTCTTTTCCGCGAATGATGTTCTCGAAACCTCCTAAAATCTTTGTTTCGAGACTCTGAGGCTTCTTCCGAGAGAGTCCCAATCGGCACAATATTATTTTTCTCGATTATGTCAGCCCCATGGATTAATAATTTATGAACGGTTGACGACATGTAGTACCAGTCGTATAATAATACGTACTTTTCTGCTGTTTTGCGGGCATAATCTCTAAATTTTATTATATCGACCTGCTCTCCAGATGTAATTGCTTGTAAAATTACAGCAAATCTTTTGATGAGGTCTTCATCCAAACCGGTTATAGCTGCGGTTTTATTAGGAAACTCAAAGAATTTTCTTGCAGTATTCCCGTCATTGGTGGTTCCCGAGCCTTGTTTTACTATATCAATCAACAGATTGAGTTCATCTTTGAATTTATTTTGAATTATTTTCTTCCTTGTCTGTAGCATTTCTTTGTGCTCATCACTTCTCGCTGCCCACCGTTTGAAGTCGAGCCTGTATGCAATGTGTAACAGACATTCCATACAATTTATACGGGCGTGTAGGGATGACAAGCCTAATTCATAAAGGTCAGAACACACAATTTTTGATGTTACAGCATCTAAGCGGTTCATTTCTGTAGGCTTTGCTAAGCACAGGTAGCACGATGCATTTGATCTAGCTTCAGAAAGGTAAGTGCAAACTTTAGCGTCGATCATCGTCATCATTAGTTCATGAGTCACCCTATTATTATTATTGCACTCTGTGGGGATAAGGGCCTCAATTTCTTCATCCATTTGTTTTTTCAGCTCAAGGACAACTGCTTCACTCTCCTTTACAAAAGTAAACTGAACTGGACGACAATACAAAACTGAGCATGGTTTTGGGTTCGTCCATAAGATGTTGTCTCCATCTGTCAGTTTAAGTGGCACCAAGGAGGTCATAAAAATGCTCGAGTCATCTTCCTCACCCTCCATTTTCTGCTTGTATCGGCTTTGGTTAGAAGCACCATCAAATCCCCACTTGGATATCAGCTTCAACTGCTTGTTATGCTCTTCCTTAGAAAGGCTTTGAAGGATTCTTGTAACTGTGATATCAAGTAAAGCTTGAAGTGTAATCCTAGCCGATGAATCAGTAACTGTCACTGATTGCTTCGGAGGGTAGCAATCAAGCTTAGTTTGTTGCACTTTATAGTAAGATGGATAAATATCCTTAGCACCTTCCCGAATGGCAGCCTCTCGCAACGTAATATATTGCCACTTTGAGAGTTTTAGCGAAAGAAGCAATCCAAGCGCCTTTTCTGACGTAAATATGATTGTTTTCGCTGGTTTCTTAAGCGTTTCATTTAATTTAGCGGCTGCTTCAGGATTTTTCATCATGTATTCGATGACAGAGGCGATATCTCCATGCCCTTCTTCTTTTAAACGTGCTGCAGCTGCATATGCCAATTCACTGGAATCTTCGCCTGTGTGTTCATCAGATCTTCTCTTTTTTTGTTTACTTCCCAGATCTTCGAATGGTTTACGGGATCTTTTCGTCATTGTTCCAATGGACGTTGATGTCAACGGTTCTGGAGAGACTGAGGGCGCTCTTGGTATCTCATCAACACTTGGTTCTTGATTAACTAAAGTTTGCACAAAACTCGGCCAATCAATATTTGCTCCCAACCAATTCTCGTACTTTCTCCTGAAATTATCAAGGAATCGGTTGGATTTCTGCCACCTTTGTAAAGCGGCTCGCGTAAATCTCCGACAAAATTCTTTGAGAACAACACGATCTTCGTCAGACAGGCAATCGCCTATGCGGGATACAACTGCACTGAACAATACTTCATGATCAAATGAAGTACTCTCACTTCGTAGAAGAACAAACAAGTCTAAATTCGTGATTAAACTTTCCATTCTAAGATTTTATAGTCGCAGATTTAGTGTTAGCAGTTACACAGTTGTGAACAAACTAAATTATAAAACAAAACTTTAGCCCTTTTATTGCAAAACGCCAATAATTAGGTAACTACCCTCATTCGTTATCTTCTCATTAGCTAATGAAAATTTATAATTGTCACTAACTATTCTTAGAACTCATAGCACTGCTAATTAACAAATTAGCTTACTTATCAAGAAAAGTTGAATGTAATCCATAGTTGGCATTGTCGTGAGATATTGAAAATCATTAAATCACCTATAAAGACTCATTAGAAGACCTAATCAGTGTAGTTACTTAATCACTTCTTTTCGGACTCATTAGAAGAGTAAACAATTGGTAATTTGGTTGTATGAAAGGTTTTAAAACTCATGATGTGTTGATAAATATCTAGCTCAAACATAGTTGTCTACGTGTGGGTGTACTATAAACCTCTGCCAACTCCTTCGGAAATATAGGAGTGATGCTATTTTATGTTACGTGTAGTTAAAAGTCCGTGTTCTTCAACATAAACACTAAAATGAATAGTTTTATATGAAAAAACAAATAAAAATATTTTGACGATTTTTTAAAAAAAAACGGCATGAAATTTTTCGTCAAATCCGCAACCAAAAAATTATAAATAATTAGCACTATGACCACCTCCAAGGATGGTACGGTTAAACATGCCGTTTAGGAGATAATTCGATTTTTCATACTAGCTCCATACATTTTTTTCTTATAAAAATTATAACTCTTCCATTTGTGCACACATTTACTTCATATGACATTTTATAGAACAGTAATGATCAGCAGAAGTCATTTCCAGCAAAAAAAATAACATTTAAGAAATCGAGATCCTATGTCTTCTACAGCCCATTTTCGATCCACCGTGCGTCGGGGCGCCCGCGCTGCCCCCGCTCCCCGCGCACCGTCGTCGCTTGAGCACTCCGTGCGTTTTTATGCGGAGCTAATGGTGCCGATCCTCTTGTACACCGAACTAAACTAACTTAACCATCACTAAAATTCCTAACTTTTGGCTATGAGAATCTTAAAGCTATTCTGCAATAAAAAGTCTAAATTTAAAAATTATTTTGACATCTAGAATCGAATTTGACAATTGTGACTCCACGTGATACATACTCGTATGTACTTATTTGCCCTACGCGCAGGGGGGGCAGCCTCGACGTGTTTTATACTTTTTGTATAGAAAATATAAAAAAAATATTACCTACGTGTTGAGTATTAGGGGTATAAATAAGGGTTTTATAAAGCTGGTCGAAATTTTCATTATTTTTGCGATAGGACACACCATTTCGGAGATAATAGGAGCAAAAGAAAAGAAAAATATATACAGTACTGTTTTTGCACCTGAAGTCGAGGTGTTCGTGTGAATTTTAGTTCATGACAACTAATAATATTCCACACCATTTTTAGTGGCGATTAAAAATGGTCACAATTATTTAGACAATTAAAATTTTAGGTGAAAAACGTCAAATACAGAATAGCAAAATTTTTATTTGCACTAAATTGAAATCTCAGTGCTATCTTAGTGCTGTCAAACTAAAATATAGTTAAGTTCTGTCACTTTAGTCTATTTCAGAATGGGAAATCATCGTTTGACAGGAATAAACTAAATTTTGGTGATTTATTGTCTAGTTTAGAGGCATTTGTGACAAGAGAATCGCCACCAATGTCCGATTGAACGTTATTCGATTCTATATTTCCGAAACTAAATAAGATACGAAAATTATTAAAACGTATACTCGTATCTGTAGAGTTCGTATTCCTTATCTCGTCTAGCTATTTTACTCTTTTATGCTCCATGATCACATCGGACTCTGTTCTACGGATGAATCGAAATATTGCGTAGGCTACGGTACGGTTACTACGCCGTAGCTGTTGTGATGATCACCGCTACGCTAACTAAACTTTCGTAGCAGATAGCTGATACCGCGATGAAAATAAAAAATTAAAATTTACACGTCCGATAAAGTTCAAGCAGAAATAAGGTCTTCTACCTTATTTCTGCTTGAACTTTATCGGACGTGTAAATTTTAATTTTTTCTTACACATACATTCACATACATAAACTGCCGCCTTCTTCCCATGGGGTACCTAAGCAGAATCTACAGAACACCACCTGCTATGATCTTATCTTTTTTTTTCTTAATCATAACTATGTTTTTGATCGACTTCAAAATGAGGAAGTGGTTATGCATTCGGCTAGCTTTTGGATATGCTTTATTTCTCAGGCGTTTTTTTTTCTGGGAATTATATTTAAATTAAATCATAATTTTAATTGATATGTTCATGCAATAGCAACTTTGAAGTTGAAACTGCTCATGAAAATACACATTATGTTTATTTTTATAATTAAAAAACCGGCCAAGTGCAAGTCGGACTCGCGCACGAAGGGTCCGTATCATTATCTATATTAAACGACAAAAAAATCATGTCTGTTGTATGGGAGCCCCCCTTAAATATTTATTTTATTCTGTTGTTATAGCGGCAACAGAAATACATCATCTGTGAAAATTTCAACTGTCTAACTATCACGGTTCATGAAATACAGCCTGGTGACAGACGGACGGACGGACAGCGAAGTCTTAATAATAGGGTTCCGTTTTTACCCTTTGTGTACGGAACCCTCAAATAGATAAAAACACACACATATTTGCTTAAAACGTTCAAAATTTTAAACCAAAACAAAAATAAACCGATACTTTTTATCTCCCAGCAATATAAATAGTTATCTCCATACTTTACTGTTCGCCGCTCGATGAATTTTAACATTCCGATCTGCACGAGTATAAACTATGCGTTCAATTTAAAAAATAAAATAAAAATGCTGAAAACAACGCTTCACTTTGTCAAGTATCTGCTTTCAACGATAAAAGAGAGAGAGAATCCATTAAAATGCTATAAAAGGTAATCATGTTCTTAGGGATTGCATTAAAATGGTCTCAACGAGTGGAGATACATTAAATGTACGTCGGGCTCTTTCTGGGCTGTCAGCTCGGCTACCTTGCTGTCTGGCTGACATTTAACCACGACATAAGCCGCTCTTTAAAATTCATTCGATACGAGAGAAGAAAAAGCTAACTCACCCTAGTCAGTCCTGCTCATTTCTATAATATTGATCTATTCCGGACTTCCGGATACTCGGGTGACAGGTGTTATTCAGGCAACTGAGTCTTTCAACTTTTTAACAAACTTATTTTTGGAACGAAGTTCTTTAACGGTAGTAGTTGACTGGTAGAAAGCATCACGCAACGCAAAAGCGTTATGCCCCCTCCATGTGACTCTCTCTTCCTCTCTCTCTCTCTCTCTATGTATTTTTCTATTATAACGAGTGTATGTGTGCATGCGAGTATCGCACTCCGTTCGGAATTTTATAGATCCTTGATTTTATAAGGATTTGCTGCCTTCAAAATTCCGAATCGATATTTCAAAACGGAATTCCTAAAGGAAATTCCTAATGTATGTGACCGGCTTAAGGAACTTCGATCTTGATGGATTCCTCCGACCGCACACGTTTTTTGTTTCTGTTACATTCCTGAGGACTTGAGACATCGATTTTCGTATCATGTGCCTGATGTTTGGGTAGATACTACAAGGTTTACCAGAGAGATGGACAGGAAATAATCAGTTTATTATTATGTTATTCTCTTTTTCACATCTTATTTCAAACACTCCCTGTATTCATAATCCATCTTCCTTATTTTCCCATACGTAACGTACATTTGACAGTATGTTGTTGCATGCTTTCTCATAAATTCGTTTCCTTACGTTGTCCTAATTATTTTTCCAATACAGAGGTGACTGGCGAAAGCTTTATTGCCAGGCTGGCAATATTATCGATCTGATGGCCACACTCTTTTGCCAAATCATGACTGGACTTATCTGGTTTTAGTGCCTAGGCCGTGGCTATTAGTGTTTCCGTTTCCCAGCGAGCTCTATTAGGTAGTCGAAGCCTAGGTAACGAAACGTGTGTTCTTACATAGAAGCAGGGGATTATTGATATTACTTATACGGTGTTAAGTTAGATTGAACGACGGTTTTTTTTTATTTCGTCTCGAAAGTCTAAGAGGAGCCGTCTAAGAGGTACCGCTTTCTGCATCAATCCCTTGACCCAAATGCTTCACAAAGGGTTTCTTACATGTCGATCTCTAATTTGAGTTCCTTGGAAGAGACTCGTTCGATAGCACTCATATCCTTACCACCACCCACACCTTTTAAGGTTTTTGTACAAATGATATTACAGGCTTTGGCAATTTTGGCATTCTCCATCTGATGGGACGTATCTCTCAACTTAACTAATAGATGGAAACACGATTTAATAAAGTTGCTTCGTTAGAATAAATACGCAGAGTTACCTCAAAAAAGTAGTAAAATAGAGGAAAAAAAATACACTCTATAAGAGTATTTTTTTCCTCTATTTTAGTATTTTTTTACATAAATAAGTACACGCAACAATGCTGTTAGCATTGTTGCGCAACAATGCTAACAGATCGAGTCCCCAAAGAATTGCGAAAAATTTGTAAAAATTATTCAAAATTAACACATTACAAACAAAATCTGTGTTAGACATCCACCATGTTGAATCTGTGATTGATCTAGCGTCGTCCTTGAGACTGAGACAGGGAAACGAACCTTTCTAGATAATAACATAAATCTATGTGGAGGCGCCGAAGCGACAGCTACACTTTTTGCTTTATTTTGTAAGTCCGTTACCAAGGCAGAATATTTTCATCAGTCTGGTGTGTGTATTCTAGAATGTCTGAACTCTTAAAGGGACCGTGACCTCCGAGTTTATGTTAGCATTTTCTTTTCAGAGGTAGTCCGTAATGTCAAAACCAGCAAAACAGTAGTAGGTAGGCAATAATATCGATCTGTCATTTTCCCACGGTACATAGGGTAAAAGGGTACTTACTTGTCATTTTAAGAAACTATAATGTCATTGTGGTTACAGACTATCAATTCCATGCTTCCTAACGATGTTTTTCTTGGAGGTTTGCAGGTCATTTTGTAATAACCTTCTAAGGTTATATAGAATATGCGAAGGAAAATGATGGAAACTTATGACTTAGAAGTCACATGATCGTTTGCGAGATTTTGAACCCGACAACCTTATGCGAGCCAGTAAACCTGTTAATGTCGAAAACTAAATAATCGTTTTAAAACATATAGGATAAGTAATTTTATTTTGTTAGGTAAAATAAGGTACCTAATCTGAATGGTTCAGATAAAATCAAACTCAAAGCATTTATTTTAATGAAACTAATTACAGACACTTTAGAATTGTCAAGGGGTCGCGCGGTCGGTCAGAAAGATGAAGCTGGTTGCCTTTTCCAAAGCGTAGTAGATTCGGAGAAGAACGAACATGAAAGTCCATGGACACTCACTCACTTTAAAATCAAGTACCTACAATATGTATAATTATAACTATGCAGGTTATTCTAGATAGCACTAACTGTGTTTAATGCAGGTTCATTGTAGATTCTAAATAATTTAACCACCTTGCCAATATAAACCACATAACCAATATTCACTCTTCCTTTGAAATACAAAACGTCGTCGCCTAAATTATTTATTAAAAGTAAACAGTAAAAATGTACAAAAGAGCACTCACCCGCCGACTACCGAAGTAAATATTGGTCCCTCTCAAATTGTTTGCTGTAGCAATATTATATTCCTTGTAGTCCATGTTTCAGAAACTCGATATATCGCTTCCAAGTTTCTTTTATCGTAGGTACATTTTGTTTATAACCAATTTTTAGTTTTTAATCGGAGGATGGCCTTGTGAAGGGTGCATTAAGCTTCGTGCAGACTAGCGGGACGCGACAGCGCGACGCGAAACTGGTTATTGTTATACCGTGAAGTTTTCATAGAAATCGAATTGTTCAAGTCGCGTCGCGCTAGTCTGAACGCGGCTTTAATCTGCTGGATGTGAGAAGCACAGAAGCGGTCGAAGTGGCGGTGCTTGGGGTCCTTGTCCAGCAGTGGACGTCTTTCGGCTGAAATTATGATTATTATGAATCGTAGGATAATGCCTCGTCGATGTAGTGGTGGTAAGCTCGACAGCTGAGCATGAAGTCCTAGGTTGTCTGGCCTTGTCGGGAAAAGTGTTATTTGATTTTTCCCTTTTGATTTTACGTCAGCCTCTATTACATAGGACTGGTAAAATGTAGGTGTTCTATACCGCCACTGCTTACCTACCCCTGGTGTGATGCTACGTTAACGTACCTATAGTTTGTTTATTTTTTCATAAAAAAATTGTTGATCGTTTCGTTTGTGGATATCCCACCCTTATTTTTTTCATTTTAATTTTAATCTTACTGTATGGATTAATTTATCTGATTTTTATTTATAACTATTTCTGCTATCATACAGCGTAGCAAGTCTGACAACTAGTCTTACATCAACCTGTAACTAGGTTGAGGGCTCCATGTAAAATACTGGTATTCAGCTGCATCCGGTTAGACTGGAAGCTGACCCCAACGTAATTGGGAAAAGGTTAGGCAAATGATGATAATGACAGCATAGATATTGTGTTCCGTTAAACTTTCAGTGACTTACAGGTAAATACAACTTTTCATCTTTATTAGTTACTAACTGCGCCCCGCGGTTTCACCCAGGTAAGTGTCGATGCCGTGGGAATATCGGGATAAAAAGTATCCTATGTCCTAATCCAGGTCATGGTCTACCCATGTGCCAAATTTCATCCAAATCTGTTCAGCCGTTTTAGCGTGAAAGCGTAACAAACAAACTCACTTTCGCATTTATATTTTTTTTTTTAAACTTTGCCCTACACTAGGATTTTCTCCTGTATCGTGAGTGCGTTTACATACATTTAATCTCACATACACAAACAGCTATATTAAAGTTAGGATAAAGCATAGGATAACTAGGTACTTTCCTACAGTTGGAACTCTGACTTGTTTTCCAAACAAAAAAAATCCTTTGAGGCTGCACACGCCAGCCTAAAATGAAAAGTAAAAAATATGTCAAAGAAAAATATCAAACAGAGCTCAAAATAAAACAACTCAGTACCCAGCCTTTAATTACGTCTAGCCTCAAAGTTAAAAACAGACATAATCCTAAAATGCAGACCGAAACAGCCGTCATTAGGCTATCATTTCAAATGGCCGTTGTATAAAAATAAGGCCTCCACCACCTTCCACTTTCAGGCTTAACCTTTTAGAGACCGTTTGACATTTAAAAGGTGGGCAGAAATACCATTGAGTTTGCTCAATTCAGCTTTAATAAGTATAATAGCTACTCGTTAGGGATATTCTTTGGGTGCACAAGAGTTTTATTTTCTTAGGGTCTCACAACGAATAATGCGCGCAGAACGTTCATTGATTGTGTGCATTTTTAACCGAATTCAAGAAAAGTAGAGGGTATGCATTCGACGAGTTTTTTAGGGTTACGTACCTCAAAAGGAAAAACGGAACCCGTATAGGATCACTTCGTTGTCCGTCTGTCCGTCTGTCTGTCAGTATGTCAAGACCCTTTTTCTCAGGAACGCGTGAAGGTACCTATCCAGTTGAAATTAATATCAAATACCTACGTATTTGATATTAATTAAACCGTAGATCAAGCTTCTAAGTCAACGCAATAAAAAAAATGCGAGATATTTCGATACTTACTCGCAAATAAATCAAAACCTATAGGGTAGGTACTAGAATCATGAACTTTGGCAAGAACCAAGGTCTCACCGAACAAGTAAAGGAAATAGTCCGAAATACGTCAATTTCTAGTTTTATCACATTAAAAAAATATTTGATTGCTATATTACAAACTTACATTTGCTGTCGGAGAATTAACCATAACGTATCAATCGATGTATGTGTGAACGTTTTTTTTAAACTACAATGTTACGTTTGTTCTTGGAATACATTCATCCCAACTACGGAACCCTTCAATGAGCGTGGCACGTACTTGGCCGGTTTTTTTTACTAAGCAGATTTTTCGTAGCTTTGTTCAAGTACCTACTTACCTCTACTTAATCTTTCTACTTACTTCTAAGTAAGTAGGTACATGTATCTTCTAGAGATTTGGAAGATAATTATCTTTCAAATGACATATTTCTACCTACACACAGGACAAACTAAAATGCTAGTCTAGTATCAATGATGCATCGAGTAAATGGTTTTTATTGAATAATCTGTACCCTAATTGCCTAATCAATCAGAATCTGAATCGTTTTGAAACAGATTGCTAATCCATTGCTTCATAAGTTCGAAAAAAAAATCTGCTCAGCAACGTTAATAACGCAATGAATGTTCGTGAACTGTCAAAATGAAACAGATTAGTCGTAATCATTAATGAAAATGTTTTGAAATTAGGTAGCTGGTCAAATACCCAAAAAAATTACCTGATTATGCAGTAAAATTAATTTAAGGGCCTATTTTTATCAAATCAATCAAAAAAGAATCTTTTGAGTATGGAGTATGTAAGGATCGTATTATATAGCAAATATATCGTATATCGGTGGCGTTCTCTTGTTTCTACCTACCCCCATCACATGGGAGGAACGCGTGAGTTTATATAAGAATTTCTTCTCTCCTTCAACGTCTCCCTCGTTTAAAAAACATAATGCTGGGACACAGGCCTACTCTAGGTGTGAGGGAATGAGCCATAATCCACCGTATAGCCAAGCACCCTATATTAATTAATACCTAGATACATAAATAGATTTTGATCCACTCGCCCAACAGCTCCATTGTGCGGGCCCCATCAAGAAAACTCGTCATTATCAGTGTGTACACACCCGGATGATGTGTTTATAATGAGAACCCTCCCGGTACGTGCAAGCGGCACGTTTTCAGTATGACGTCACGTTTACAGCGCTTTTTTATCGCGATTCACGATACATGCAAGGGTAATGAGGTTCTTGCGTGCATAGAAAGACGGTTGGTGGTAAATGGGTGCGCACCATTTCGGTTTTGATGTTTTTTTTAAAAGTAAGCTTGGATTTTTGGTGATTTCCTAATTATGTCGTTTATTTTAAATGAATCCAGTGGGTACCTACAGCTATTATCTGCTTACTTTTGGGAAGAAAATAACTAAATATTTAGGTACGTATTGCTGCAAAAAAAAACCAAATAGATTATCCTCTAGCTCTGTTTGTTTAACGATTATTGATATGACACAATAAAAACAACCATTCAATCTTTTATGTACGTACGTCTCTTAAAACATTAAAATGGTATCAACAATAATAAGTTATCCTTAAGAATCAATATAATTAGCTTACTTTCTCTTTACGACTTGAAACTACTATGTTATGCTCTA
This sequence comes from Xanthia togata, assembly GCA_963853775.1. Lineage (NCBI taxonomy): Eukaryota > Metazoa > Arthropoda > Insecta > Lepidoptera > Noctuidae > Xanthia > Xanthia togata. Next base: position 1,861,999 of record OY970814.1, read on the forward strand.
AAATCAGTATTTAGCAATTGATTGATTTAATCATTATCTGACCAATTTTAGTTACCGTCATTGGAACTATCATCAAATAATTTTAGCATATTTCTAGACCACAAGTCTCAAACTATCTATATAAAACCACCCATTTAAGACGCATATATTCCACTTCCTTTAGCTTGCGTGTTCTGTACTGAGCTCACGCAACGCGTCCTACGTCCAGCCAGTAATACGACTCGCCCATCACGGCGCGCTGTCTTAGACGCATTATTCATTTATTATAATATAAAACAAAAGGTATTTAAAAAAACACGAATACTAAAAGATCAATAAAAAACTCTTTGAAATGGTGAAGGTTTCAGAAAAATACGCTTGATAAATTTTGCGTGATTCTCAGTTTTTTTATCCGCGTTAGACATAATATTAATGATTAATTTCAGTAAGTAATATAAACATAATCTAAAATATTCAAATATTAAGCTATTAAGAAAATGCTCTTATTTAATATATATTTTTTCCAAATCATTAACACTACTCGTTTAGACGTGATCTTCAGTATAGAATCATTAAAAGTCGGCTATCGTCGCCTTAACAACCCGACGCGCGACGCCCTAGCACAAATGCGTTTAATTAACGTAATTTGGAACGGTTTTTTAATCGAAAGTACAATTATGTAAGTATCCTACAGCATTTTGGCTTATATTTTTTTGATAAGCACAATTAGTATCACCCATAGATACCTATGAATAAAGTCTTAAAACTAAGTAAATATTATGTGCGAAATGAGTATTTTCAATAAAATTTTAAGATCATTACAGTTTACGTAACGTTACCGCGAGTGTTAGTGCTGAGCTAACAATCACTTTGGGCAAAATAATCACAAAGTTAAACTAATATCCCTGATCCCTTTGCCCTATGAGGGGGACCCTGTGATAAATCTCTTGTATTAGACCCTTCGTCTTATTTCTAAGGGCTTTTTACCAAGTTTCTGTGAGCTAAATATTTGGTAAGCCTTTTGTGGGTAACTAATTTAGAGGTATTAGAATTTGGTAATTTTCAGTGGACGTGTTAGCTTTTCCAGTGTTTTGTATAGATTTTAAAATGTCATGATATCATGCTTGGTGGGCGAATTGGTGATGACAATCGATAGCAATAGCGTCCTGCATACGAGTAAGGGTACTCGTATCTGAGCAACGTCACCCTTCTGATGTTTAGACCATTTGTGTTGATGGCTTCTGACTTGACCTATATTTTTTTTATTAGTTTTTAGGTACATTAAATACACGTTTAAGTAATGCAGGCAACCACAACAACATAGCAACATCAGTATCTATGAGTACCTACCGAATGAGCCCCCATCCCCAAACTGACCATGAAAATTGCAGCTTAACTTAAGAAAGCAATCTATTACGGTTTTTACTTAGCCATAATTCGAGGAGCTTGTGGCTAAGTAATAACTGCCGGCACGGGTCGATCCGTCAGGTTAAGCTATGCTTGCCGGGGTTGGTCTGTGGATGGGTGACCATCTTTACGTACCGAGACTCCTCCGTGCCTCGGAAAGCACGTTAAGCTGTTGGTCCCGGCTGTCATTCGTGGATCTTTGACAGTCGTTACGGGTCGTCAGAAGCCCGAAAGTCTGACAACCAGTCTTACCAAGGGGTATCGTATCACCCAATTACTGGGTTGTGGAGGTCAGATAGGCAGTCGCTCCATATAAAATACTGGTATTCAGCTGCATCCGGTTAGACTGGAAGCTGACCCCAACGTAGTTGGGAAAAGGCTAGGCAGATGATGACTTAGCCATAATTCTGCCAATATGTACAGAAAAACAACAATACTTGACATTTGTTTTCACAATCTCATATTACTAAAATCAAAAGTATTAAAAGTAATATTTCCAGTACTTACTTAATATTGAGTACGAATACTAGTAGAACAATAATAAAAATGAAACTAAAAGTATGAACGACCGACATTTAACGCGGACGCAAAAGCTTTCTGAAACAAAGCAAATACTTCAGGGCTGGCTAATGTAGTGACGGAATTACAAGATGGCGGTTTAACATGGAATTTTGGATCTAGACTTTGTTTTAGCGGCTCTTAAATGTCTTTTTGGGTGCTGGATATTGTAAAAGTCGTGAGGGATAAAAAAAAATGTGTTTTGACAATGTATTATATTTGTAACGTAGCATAAAACACATAATTGATTTAAGTAAGGATATTTTATTGGGGGAATAAATAAATTATTTTTGTGATAGAGAGAGGTGTAAAATACTTAAATATTCATTGTCAAATAAAAGGTTAGACAGGTTGATTTTCATCGTCAACATCGCCCACTGCTGGACATAGGCCACTCCTAATCTCTAGCCATAGGCACGCAACTAAATTCCCAGGTAGCTCTGAAAATATACATACATCGTCCTTCATGGAGGCTTTTCTAATGCATTCCAGTCTTTTTCCAGCTGATATGATGAAAACAGCGAAGGAAGCATCCCATGAAAAATATTCGCTACACATATAAGTATTATCCTTCCATTTTCAGATGTAATTCGACAAACATCATTGTGTGTATCGCTATGAGCTTGTTTATCCAAAAACTCACTTAACTTTATTCATATTATATTTATGCGGGATCACATAACCAATAGATTCACATCACAAAACTTAGAGACTACCTCGAACTAGCAAAAATGGGATAAGTTCGTTTTATGTATCTTCGTAACTTACTGTACTGACAACTATTTTGAAAGGCGTGAAAGTGTTCCAAGGTTTGGCTTGGCGGATCTTTTTGATGCGGATTTTCGGATAACTAGCTTGTTCCTTATTACTACCTACAACTGTCTCTATAAACAGATAGACATTCAGACTTACTAATACTTCATAAAATTATAAACGGTTCCATTGATGCACAATTAATAAACTATTTTAACTTTGGGCCTAGCCAACGTAGTACCTAAGAGCGTCATCATCGTATTTTTGAATTACCTACATCCACCTTGAATACTACATTTATTAACAGCCCCTTTCACGTATGGCAAGGCAATATAATGAAAGGTCCAACTTTACGGATTACCCTATTGATATTTTCTCCATGTTTTTCGCTTCAGTGTGACGAGTGCCCGTCTATCTAACTCAATGTGGTTTGTTTTTGCAGTGTTGTTGATTTATGTCTACTAGACACACTTTATTTTGTTCTTCTTAGTCTCTAAATTTCATATGTGAATGTCATGCATACCTGTCATTTGCATGCTTACTGAAATGCTAATTTTAAATGTTATTTAATTTGAATTGTAAGTGACCGTGCTGTTGGTGTGTATATGATAAATAAATAAATAGGTACGGTCAAGGAGCGATATTCAGTTTTCAAACAAACTCCTTTCCCAAATTGTTACCTTTTCGAACTGCAAATTTGATTCAAAATGTTAGCAATGACGTTATTCGGAAGGTTAAGAAATTGGAAGTAAATTACCTTGAGAACACCGGTAGCACATCTTCGCCGCGAAACCATACCAGCGAAACCACACTAGTTCAATTGAACTGACTCGCGTCATGTTCCGCTATTCGAAATTCAAGTAGCGGAACATGACGCGAGCCAGTTGAATTGAACTACTGCGGTTTCGCTGCTACCGTTTTGCGGCGGAAATGTGCTACTGGCGTTAAAGTGCCTACATGTTTATTTCCTTGACTTTACGATCAAGCACTTAGTGGCTTCAGCACGCGTAACACGATCACCATAGAAACAGATTTTGTCGACGGAAGAATATATTGCTGACTGGCTAATCTTCTCATGAAGTTTCTTGTATGTATGTATTGTGCCGACACGGGAGAAAAATAACCAAGAGAGAGAAAATAAATAAAGTATATTCTCAAGGCTGAACCCTTCACCACGGGCATGAGCTAAGTTCGTGTATCTCGTACCGACACGAAAGAAGAAATACCAAAAATGGACCGCAGTAATAATCTCTCTCTCCGACCGCAGTCACTGCAGAAGAGAGGGGGAGTTTATTACAGTCTAAAATATTAAAGAGGAGTTCATGTTTTTATTTATTTATTTATCCTGGTTCAAATGTTGTTTTCTTTTCTTTCTTTCTTTTCAACGTACACAGGAGAGAGAGAAAGAGGAATTGTGAAAGTTTAAAAAAAATGAAAATCTGGGGTAATTTTCTTCTTACTACCAGCCCTGTTTCAAGCCTGTTATTAAAATAAAAACGACAGTCCGAGTACCTCTAACTTTCATTTAGGTACCTATTGTTATGTTCTTTTATTTTCTCTTTCAACACAGAACATAAATCTGTCCGAAGTTTATATTTTACAATTTTTTATTTGAAAGGGGTTTTTTGCGTGGGATTAAAATTAAAGTTAGGTGTACGTACTATGGACATCTTTATATATTGGGAAATGGCTAGGCGGGTGATAAGTAATTTTTATACCAGACGGTTAAAAGGTCTAATGCTGTAGGTACATTCAGCCTCAAAAAGATGTAGGTATAAGTCGACATCGACAACAATTCATTTGACTGTCTAAAATGTGTGTTCTATAATACCTATTGGTTTGTGGGTTTACATTTAAACAATATTATGGAACACTGATTGTAGTCAAATAAGTAAATGAATTCTTTTTGATTTATACCTACTTAAGCCTATCATTGACTAAAAAAGCTACTATTTTTGCCAGAATAACCGCGCCTCACAAGATCCATTGGTGAAGCAGTGGCTAAAAAGAGATCCTGTTAATTTTGTAAACAAAATATTAATAGATTCTAAAACCATAATAAAATTATAATCCAGATCAGTTTCGATTATGATAACATTATAATATACCAAAATGTGGTTAAGGCACGAACGTGTCTGAACCCCGTTTCACTATCTCACTCACTCTAGAAACACATCTATTAATAAACTGTACTTCTGTCCCACTCACTCCCGATAACATGGCTGTCAAATAGAAATGGTTTCGCCTATTCCCTGTGGCGTTCGCTAAAACCACAAAACCGCACTTTCGCGCTGTACATAATTTAGTAGGTATGATATCCTAACATTATTTCCAATCCTGTGTGAATAAGGTCGTTGGTAAAATAGACCACTTTACTTACGGATTGTTGTAGTTTAGACACTGTCTCGTTATTCATAAGTTTTGTATGTAAAATTAGAAGAACAGTCTGCTGTTAATCATTAGTGGAAAATAACGATCCATTTTTTCATAAAATAACAGAAAACGTATACAGTTAGGGAAAACTGACCTGCGCCAATTTGCCGTACTATAATAGCCATTTCATTACAAAAGAACTGTCAACGAATGACAGTTATGATTTGAATATACGAACAATTTCAGTTGGCAGGCAATTTGATTAACAATGATTTTCCCTGACTTATATTAATGTGCAGTGCTGAACATAAGCCTTTCTCACCGCCATAATCTCTTTACGCTTTGCAGAGGGATTAATAAATTTACAAAGTAGGTATGTCAGAAGAGTACTAAATTCTGCTATAGGTACAAATTCAATCAATGTATCCCATTTAACTTCCTAACTAATATTATAAATGGGAAATTGAGTTTGTTTGTTTGTCACGCTTTCAAAAAAAAACGGCTGATTGGATTTGGATGAACTTGGCACATGAGTAGACCATGACCTGGGTTAGGACATAGGATACTTTTTATCCCGATATTCCCACGGGATCAAGACTTATGTGGCTGAAACCGCTAGTAAATACATAAAACTGAACACAAGCAACTCCAGTATAACGGGCGTTTTTGACACATCAAGCTTTGAGTGACAAATGTATTCGGTAAATAGGATATCGAAATCACTTTTCACCCCATGTTTAAAATAAAAGTCAAGTCAATGGAATCGACACTTCTTATCTGACTACCTCATGACAGGGACGAACGCTCACAAAGCTGTTTTTTTTAACTTGATGTTGTGTCGAAGTCACCCAAAAAGCAGCAAAGCTCAAGTGGGACTGGGCCCGATTTCTTTGCCGCATGTCGGATACATTGTGGGCTAACCACCACAACTTGGGTCCCCGAATTTAAAAGGGTGTCCATGGAGTTTCTTGCCCGTTCTTCTCCATAGGAACCTACTACGCTTTGGAATGGGCAACTAGCTTCATCTTTCTTACTGACCGACCCCTTGACAATTCAAAAGTACCTGTAATTGGTTTATTTGGAATAAATTATTTAAGTTTGAGTTTGAATACGTCCGCATTGTGGCAGATCAAGGCTTCATGTCTAAATGCAGGGTTGGTCCATGTTGGCTCATGATCGAATTGAGTGGATAGAGGAAGGGGGGGCCTTTGCCCAGACCAGTTCCACTGACTACACTGGCTGATTTATTTATTTAGTTGATGGGTAGGTACCTGTACTAGCTATTTAAAATGTTTACTAAAAAAACATGCACACGAACACGCACTCTATTCACTGCAGACACTGGCAGGAGAAGACCTTTTCTATTATCGAAGAAAATCAGTTCATTTTCGCGTTTTAGAATTACTTTAATAAAAACGATCAATTCTTTCTTCTATGATGCAATCCTCCACGAGTTTCAATACTTCAGCTACCAATCTGACCGGATAATCTTTTAACAACGGGCACGAGCTATTCTCGTACAGCTCGGACATAGCTCAAGCCTACAAGTTATTGATTCTATCTCTTGCAAAGCTATCTCTTTTGTAACATCAACGTAAACTTTGATGTTTCTTCCACAATATCTTTGTATCTTGTTTTATTTCCCAAGAAAGATAAACAAAATAACTCCCAAAACAGTTGTAAAAGTCGCAAGTAAATTAAAACGGTGGATTTAGGAGGATTTAGGTTTCTTGTTAAGAATGCCATAAATAAGCTAAGACAGGTGAAGAATGTTCTGTAATAAATTAGTTAAAAGCGATAAGTAAACCAAAAGTTACCTACTTGTGTTTGAATTAAAGTTCTCGTATTTCGAAACAGGCCAATCAAACTAAAAGGTTGTACAGTGGGAAAGGTGAAAACTAAATACTTGCGAAAATTCTAGAAATTCTAGATCCTAGAATTGCAATAGCACCCTGCAATTGTAAGGCCCGCTTACAATGGGCTCGCGATCACAGAAACTGGGAGGAATAAGACTGGCATTGTGTTTGCTTTTCCGATAAATCTCGATTTGGTATGAGGCCGGATACAACACGTACTCGAGTGTGGAGGTTCCTCTGGACGTCAAGAACGTTTGAAATTTGGTCAGGAAGTTCATATGGACGGGGAACAATAATTGTTCCCCGTCCATATGGTAATGGTTTGGGCCGGTATTTGGATCGGTGGAAGAATCGATGTAATTTGGATCAGGGGCAACCTCAATGCTCAGATTTATGTGAAGAGGATTGTTTCAGACGTGATCATCCCTTTGCGAAGCCAATTGGGTGATTCGTTTCGACTAATGCACGACAATGCACGTTCATACACCGCTAGAGTCGTAATCGTAACACACACTCTTGCCGATGCTCGCATCAACGTTCTGCCATGGCCTGCTCAATCGCCAGATCTCAACCTGATTGAGCACGCGTGGGATATGCTCCAAAGAAGAGCTCTGCCGTGTATGGATGCCGTGCATACCCCACAACAACTTTTTGACTCGTTAGAAAGAACATGGCGGCCATTCCTCAAAGTGATTTTGATGAACTGATTTTAAGCATGTCAAATGAAAAATGTGCCTAGCTTATTATTTAATATTTCTACACCAGCAATGGCAGTATGTTTGAAACAGTGTTTAATGTAAGAACTCATGTACCATATACCATATGTAGAAATAAATAAAAATTTAATTCAAATCACTGTGATTGTGTGATTCGTGTCAATGGTTTTTTTTTCTATATTTACATTTTTTTTTTTTAATCCTTATGATTGCCTTTTTATGCCATTGAATTGACGACATTAACTCAGGTTAATTTTCCACAACTTGCAAAAATTTAATTTTTTCTAAATTTTTATAAAATATAGGGATAAGTTGTTAACTTAAACATAGGAATTAAAGTAAGACTGTATTTTGGTATAGGTATGTATTCATTGGATATTATATATAGTTAAAAATGTACCTACTTGATCCCTAGACACCTTGATGTAGAACTGGTTCGATACATGAATAAACATGAACTCTAGAGAAAACACTTAATATTTTAATGTCACTGATCTATATACCTACAAATAACCTTTCACCCACCAGCATTTACAAGCAAAATAATATCTACTAATAAAAATCCTAATAAAATTGTTTCGTATTTTAACGACAGCCACAATCTCAACAACAAAGTATTATAATCCTCATAAGTATTAAAATCCTTTCCGTAAAATTCTGTGATAAACATCCTCAAAAGGTTTCCTTAAATATTCATGTAACAATAAGAAACGATGACCTTTTCGTAAGAACACTTTTTAGGGTTCCGCTTCTTAAGGCGCAGCATTCTGAAAACGGGGTTTTTTAAAGCAGTATATCTCTTAAACCGTAAATAATTTTGACCAAAAAAAAAGAATGATATTTTCAAGTCTTATTTTAATACAGTGATGGAACTCAAATCATAATTAAACACACAGTAATGCTTCAAAAAATTCTTCAAACACACCTCTTAATTGTCTTTAAAAGCATTTTATACCTTCACTAACAATTATAATGATAGTTAAAAATATACCTTAAAATGTCTAATGCCAAGCTGCATTGAGTGATGGATTATGATGAGTAATATGAGCAATATGATGAAAAAAACAACGAAAAGCATTGAAAAAGTACAAAAGTTTGGTTATTTTCTTTACTCTTCACACGTAAAGAAAAAGATAGAGACAAAGGCAAATGGTCGGTAGGCCCTTAAAATATTGGGCTAAAAATAATTGAAAAAGTGTCTCTAAAAATGTATAGGGTTAAATGCCTTGAAAAAGGAAAGAAATGAAAAGAAACAAAATCAAGAGTTTTCGGTTCAGCCAAAAGCTTATTTAGATAAAGGTTGAATGTCACGACTTCAATACAATTTATTATAATATTCAGTAAAAATATTTTTTAAATAGTAACACCCTGATTAATCCACCAGTACTTCTCGGTAATAAGAAGAAATTACTTTTAACATTGACTAAGTATGATAAATGAATAAATGATAAATGATTTATTTCTGCAAGTAGGTTTGTACAAACACTTTTACACGTCAATCATATTTTAAAAACTAGATGAGGTCGGCGTTTCCTATCTGACTACTCTGAGAAGAAAGGCCGAAACAAACTCAGAGGTCACAGTCTCTTTTAAAGTCCAGACATAATCTTGGTCAGATCATGTGAAGACGATGTAGATTGATGTCTGAAATGGTCTTTTGAGGAAATAACCATTCAGACATGTTGGCTCACGACCGATTCTCACGAGCAAAATATTCCTGGAATATATTAAAGGTAGAGCAGCTGTTCTAAATAGCAGCTAAAATTAAAAAAAAGAGGTATTTACATGGCACTTAAAAACTCATCTTAGAGTCCTTTAAAAAAACACCATCAACTAAAAACTCTGAACCTTCTAGAAGTAATTTATTTCCGCTTGACCGATTTTTAATAACGGATTCACTGAATCAGCTCCTTGTAAAAGTCCGAGAGAATATTGCAGAGAAGACATTGTTGGCAAAGTTTTTTTGTAAGACTGAGGGTATATTACACGTCACACAATGTAGAATCTTAAGTACTGTCGACGTTTGACCACTTCCAACCTTATTGGTAAGGGCTTAAAGGTGAAAAGTGGTCAGCTGCCAACTTTGTCGTGTGCACAGTCGACTCTTGACGTCGCATTCGATATTATGTATGATGATATGATATTGTCAAAGTTTTAAGGACCAAGTGATGAATGCTTTTTGGAAAAGAATAAGTCATGGGATTTCCTTTTACCCAACTGCCACAGAAGGAGAGTTTTTTTTTTTTCGAAACTTCCAGTCGGATTTGTAAAATAATTTTTGCATTGGATAGCCCAATTTTTGAGGAAGGTTATAGGCTCGCGGACGAAGTCGTGGGCAGCAACTAGTCATAAATAACACGTACTCATAAACAGCCTATAACGTTGGGACACCAGCCTTCTCACTGCCCTCTCGCAGCGAGAAGGCTGGTGCTGGTGAAGGCTGGTGGATTAGGCTGTAATCCACCACGTGGCCCCAGTTCGGGTAGTAACATAAATACTACACAGTCTACACATAATATAGTTTTATTTCCTAAAGAAATTATAACACACACTTAACAAAACGCCTTAATTCTCCGAAGGGAAAGGTAGATGTGTACCTACAGTACACCCAAGTTCGTCAGTTAATATCAACCGAGCACATATCCAGACACCGGGCTGCTACTGAGAAATTCCAGATGTAAAAACCCAATAACACTTTGCCCGACCCACAAATCGAACCCAGGACCTCGTGCTCAGCAGTAGCGCTTGCGACCACTAGACCAATGAAGTAGACAAAGTTCCTAAAAATACTAGTAAAGAATAAAGTCAAGGTAGTATTAACTTATAAGCTAAAGAGAAAGCAGAAAGAAAAAAAAAAAAACAGGGGAAGCGAACGTTAATATTTTCGTACTTAATAACTGACGGTTCTAGAGATTGTAACGGATCTTTTGCGGAACAAATCGTCGAAATGAGGTCAAATATTGAGAAGAAATCTCTTAATGAAAATCGATACGACTCTCTCGGCGTTATTTGTGTCCTTGTTATATCTCTGAATAAGTTATTGACTTTAGCTGAGACTACGAAATCCTGAAATAATCCGTCAGGAATAGACATAACTTCGCGCTTGAAATCACCGAAGTCTTAGGCAGATGTGTATCTTAGTATGTGCACCCACATTTCGCCAGTTATAATTAATTCCCATGTAAAAGGAGACGAGCCTATTGCCATCAAACGGGCATAAATCCACACTCCACACTAAGGAATTTCTTATGGAAAAAACCAATAACATTTTGCCCGACCCGGGAATTGAACCTGGGACCTCATGCTCAGCAGTAGTGCTTGCGACCACTAGAAATTTTCTTCTATAAGGTTTCTCTTATTGTTTAATTACGTTCAAGTATAATTAAATGTCTTCAAAGAGAAGGTATGAAATAGTACAGATGTTGTAGACGTCCCAATTTTACGCTCAATCTAGGGGCCAATTAATTAAGTGAATGGCCCAAATGTTTTGTTGTTTGGGGTCGATATTATAAACACTTTTGTACAGACATCCCCAAAGATCAGAGATGAAATCGCATCATCCTTTATGTCTGAAATATTTATTACTCGCCTACTTGGACCTTATGTTCATTAAAATCTACAACCATTTTCCAAAACAATAAGAGAATTATTATTTAATTTCTATAAAAAAATCTTTAAACATGGCTTCTTCAAAATAATTTTAACAATTAAAGTGTTTATTAATATGTATAGTGTTATATAGCTTATGAACCTTATACCATAACCTACGAATACGAGTATCTTTGTCTTTGTCATTTCTCTACTACGTACAAATACGGTTTAAGCTGTAAAGTGGCTTCATTTTTTTTACGTTTATAAAACGCGTCGATTATTTTCTACTGCATTGCTTTTAAAATGTTCAATTGTTCACATGTTTTCATCATAACAATGCTCGATACAACGATCCCCAAACGCATAATTCCCTTATATTTAAGTAACCTTGGACGCAAATCAAATTAAAATTCATAACGCCAATACGGAACCCATTTCCTCGACCCACACTCCTCTTTATTCTCTTTTATTACACTAAAGTACATCGTGCCCTATACCAAAGTGCACAATTACCCTCAAAAGGTACTATTTAGGTCAAATACCATTCGTATACTTCCGGTCAGCGCCATTCATAACCCGGAATGGCAAATCATTGACAGTGGAAAGCACTTTGACCGGTTTCACCCCTTTGTATAGTAGCCCTCGTATTTGCGTTACCACATTAAGGCCAAGTATTCTGAAAGCTTGCAACGTCCCCGTCGTCGCAGATAGCAGTCAAATATTCCGCTGTTTTGATCAATAAAACGGAATGAAATTATGAAATATCGCTCTGTGTTCGCTAAAGTATATAGTAAAGTAAAACATAACATCACATCACGCCTTGTTTCCCCGAAGGGTTGGGCAGAGGTCGTACCTCTAGCAGTTACACCCACATATCGCCAGTTATGTTTAAGTCACATGTAAAAGGGGGCGAGTCTTTTGCCATCAACCGGGCACAAATCCAGACTCCGGACTGCTACTGAAAAATTTTAGATAGATAAACCCAATAACACTGCCCAACCCGGGAATCGAACCGTCGCCCGGGTCGGGCATGCTCAGCAATAGCTCAGCTTGCGACCACTAAAGTATTGATTATCAATTGCATTAATACGAGTAATACTGGATTAGGAGTAGTAACAGTTTTAGGTGTAAAAAAAAAGCATTTGAAATGTTCCTAGATGCTTTTTACACCTAAAACTAAAGATTATAATCAATATTTTAGTAAAACACAAAGTGATATTTCATAATTTAATTTAGTAATATTGATTTATTTACTAACCCAGCAATTTTTTTACAGCTTTTTGTGACGTTACTAACTTTCAAAATTCACAGGTGGAATGTCACTTGCACGTCACAAAATGATAAGGTATATTGTTGTGTACATATGTGACAGTTAGATAGTTTCAACCTTAGTAAAGTCTCCAATTCCCTAGAAAATGGCTTTCAAAAGTGGCAAAGAAATTACGAGGTCGACTATACTTACGAATGAGCCAAGGTCGACCAGGTAGAATATCATACCGAGGCAATAAATATATTCTGTTGATATTTTTTCGTTCCATTTCGGGGTGAAATAGGGAACGGTTATCGTCAGGGGTCCCCGGAATTTAGGAGTGCCTTGTAACGACTGTGATGGGCTGATATTGGGCGGAGAAATGTTTTTATTGTATGAGGATAGAAAATAATGATAATTTAGTGGTAGTTTTTGATACTTTGACTTAAAATTACACAAAGGGGATCGTGGCTAAGCAATAAGATCCGCACGGGACGATTGAACGTTAAGCTACGCTTGCCAAGGTCAATAGAAATCAAAAGTCATAAATTCAAACTAGGCTGAGAATCTGACATTGTTGAACGTCAAAATTACTTTAAGAATGTCCCCCAAAACTACCGCCTTTCACCACTTTCTAGAGCTTTAACTGGAAATAAATAGCAACAACAAGTTTACCAAATATTTCACTTAGCAAAATAATTATCCGATAAACTTTTATTTAATAATGTATTATTTGACACTAAATTCATTATTTTTTGAAATTTTATTCCATAAATAACGTTTGGAATAAAGACATTACACAAACTGACTTAATATAACGTATTTTTTTAATGCTGACAAAACACCCTAACCCTAGACGGTCGACGGCAGAGGCACCCCGAGGTTCGGTTAGATTAGGTCCCTTGAAACCCTGTGCGCGGGGCTCCTATTCCGAAAACCCGCGCAACGGGGCTCCGTCGTTCTGATGACGGAAACGCTAACCCTAGACGGTCAAATTTCAGTTTCAGTTTATTCAGGAACAATTCACATTGTGTTTGAAAACATATATAAATAACTAAAAATACGTTCATTAATACAATAAAAATAACACATTCATATCATAATACAATCAATTATAGAAAATAAGACAATCAAAATTAAATTAAAATAAATTCAATAACATAGCAAATTACACTGACAACTGACAAATGTATCTTAATTAAATGATATTTTGTAGAAACGTGATTTATCCTAATGAAACAAAAATTGTAGGTATACATGATTATATACCATCTGATCATCTGATGCATTTGTAAAAATAATTGTTTGCCAAATAAATGTTTGTAAACATTTGCGGAATAAGTTGTTTTCGAAATATATAGGATACAAAACGATGGTTGTAAAATGAAAATTTGTCAATGGAGTTTTGGTGAAACTTTAGTGAACCATCCATTACATACAGAGACCTGCGTTCCTCGAAAAGAACGATAAGCCGTTGGCTTTCATTCGTAGATCTTTGACAGTCGCTTGTGTTAGTCAGAAGCCCAAAAGTCTGATAACCAGTCTAATCAAGCGGTATTGTGTTACCTAGTAACTGGGCTGTGGAGGTCAGGCTCCATGTAAAATTTTGGTAGACTGAAAGCTGACCCCAACATTTTGGCAAAGCATTTGATGATGACTGACAATAACAAAGGCTTGGTTTTCTGTAACTAGATTAACCTATCAAGCCTCGAGTAATGAGAAACAATTATCTACCTATTGATTGTGACTCTCTAGGGAGGCTACGCTCAATCGCTCAGCCCCTGCTAAATTGGTTTCAATAAACTAACCGATCATGACTAATACAAACTGCTCTAACACATACCCAAAATTGTGTATGAAACTTTGAACTCCCGCGCCAATGACTCGGCTTGAAACCATTACTTTCACAGATCAAGATAACTGCGCTTTTCCACCTAATCAGCAACGCTTTTACTCCGTGTTTCCACACTTTGGCAAAGCCAATTACCGGCAGGTTACAGAAGGTCTTGTAGGCAATGTTTTTGCAACAAATTATACTTGCAAATCGTCCGCTTTTTGGGACTCTCGGCAAATTTTAGCCGAACCCTATTTATTTATGGATGTCACTTATCCGGAAATGCATGGTCGTCTATCTCGAAAGGGTTTATGTCATTCGTTTAGGGTAGTACTTCACGGACATCCATCTAATCAGGGGTTTGCAGAGCTTGTTATTTCGAAAATGAGTGTGGCCCAGATTCCCAGGTCGTTTTGTGATTTAAATGGAATATTTCGTGTTTTGCTATATTTGCCGCACATAGCAGAGTTATTTTTTATTGCAAGGTCTGCCTATCTTGTCTGCCACAAAATGTTAAAATGCTGCCTGGAGGTTATTCTGGTGAAGATCTAAACAGATTTTATAGGTCTGCTTTTTACACTGATCAATAGGAGGTTACACTTAGGTAGTAGTAGGTACCATGTAAATAAGTGCAAAATAAAACAATGATGGATCTATAGACTGTAGAAGGTGAATATTGTCATCCTTGTGTCTCATGTTACCTTTAATCCATCCAAAGGTTGTCTGTAAAAGATCGCATTATGCGATAAAACCGCCCATTCTATCACCCTATGTAAAATTTCTAATTTATGTTTGTAACAGTTATATGGTGTACAATAAAGAGTCTATTCTATTCTAATATTGGCTAATCTTAAAACTTGGTGTCACAAACAATGGCAATAAACATAAAACAAGACAAAGAAAAATTTAAAAGTCCCACATTAAACACCGCCAAAAGATATCATCAACATAATTACACGAGACGAGGTACGTCGAAGCTACACGACATACCTATCTTACAGCGACTGACAAAGCCATTAATAACGTACCTTAAGAGATTATATTTATAATGAATGTTTCTCGTTTCTTGCAGAGCGGAGGCGTGATGTTCTCTCCCTTGGGACGTCTGCGAGTGGCGCAGGCTGTCAGAAAACAGGTGAATATTAATCAGTTATTGTCAGATTAATTAGGAAAGATGGACTGCTAACAAAAGGAAAAATAACCTGTCATTAGATGGGAATGGAATGACGTTGATGTGATCATTAGAGGAAATAAGGAAGAGTAAATTAAAGAAAATTAGAAATTGCATTGCATATAACATTGAATTTAGTAGGTTGTATTTGTAAATCGAGGGTATCGGTGGTATTGATCCCGGGGACTCTTGGGTTGGACAAATGTATGACAATTGTCCAACCGAATTAAACACTTTTTTTACATGAGAAATAATATAGGTCATGTGTAGGTTAGGTTAGGTTAGTTCTGTAGCAATTATCCATATGTAGCAATTAGTTCTGTAGCAATTAACCAATTTTTTTATACACTCCCTAGGTCAAGCTATAAATGATAACACAAAAGTAATCAAGACTTCTAGACGTAAAATAATTTTGAAGCCTTGGATAACACCTGGCCTATTAAAATGCATGCGAAATCGTGATCAATTACATATTAAAACCATAAAAAATCCAGACAATAAGATAGCACTTTGCACTTACAAAAGATACAGGAATTTTTGCAACGATATATTAAAGAAAGTAAAACAAAGTTATGAGCAAGATCTGATTAAAAAAGCAGGGAAAAACAACAAAAAACTTTGGGAAGCAATTAAAAATATAACCTACACTAATAAAGCCAAACAAAAATCCACACAGCTTATTTCAATAGACAATCCTATAGAATCAATAAATAGAGTAAATTCATTTTTTGCAAACGTAGGTAAAACATTGTTAGAAAAATTACTCCCACAAAGTACACATTTTCCTAATATAGAACCCGATATTCAATCAAAAAATTCTTCTCCAAATTCCTTTGTTCTTCTTCCTACTGATGAAGATGAAATACGGTCCTTAAATATTAATCTAAAAAACGAATGTGCAGTTGGCGTTGATAATATATCTGGATCGTTTTTAAAACGATTTGCTGATATTGTTGTTCCTCCTCTTACATACATATGCAACCTCTCTTTCTCAGCTGGAATATTTCCGCATGCCTTTAAAAAATCCAAAATTATACCAATATTCAAAGCCGGAGACAGATACTGTGTCAATAATTATAGACCAATATCCATACTACCAACGTTGTCAAAAATTTTAGAACGATTAATGAATACCAGACTTACTAAATTCCTTGAACAAAATTGTCTTTTATCTCCATCACAGTTTGGCTTTCAATCTGGCAGGTCAACTGCTGAAGCCGTCCACGAACTAACAGATCACATAGTCAACAAACTAGATAATAAAAAAAAGACATTAGCCATTTACCTAGATTTAGCTAAAGCATTCGACACAGTATCTGTTCCTATTTTGGTAAAAAAAATTGAGAATATGGGAATAAGAGGTCTACCACTTCAACTATTCATAGACTATTTATCCGACAGAACACAAACTACTAAAGTAGATAATTGGATTAGCAACGAACTTCCTATTCAGTACGGCATTCCACAAGGTAGCATCCTCGGTCCAACATTATTCTTAGTTTATATAAACGACTTATGTGACATACATCTACAAAACGGTAAAATCATCACTTTCGCCGATGATACTGCCTTGATATTCGATGCTAACTCGTGGGATGAGGTTAAAAATTATGCTCAACAAGGTCTTGATACGATGTACAAATGGTTATATTCCAATTTGCTTACCCTCAACGTCGATAAGACAAAATACATGACTTATTCCCTTAGACACCAGGATCAACCAAACTTCAACTTGAAAGCCCACTCATGTAGTTACATCAACCATTGTTCATGTCCTGTATTAGTTAAAACGAATTCTATCAAATATCTTGGCATAATCATAGATTACCGTCTCAGCTTCCAACAACACATTGAAACCCTAGTTAAAAGAATCCGAAAACTAATCTTCATATTTAAAAATCGAAGACATATATCTGATACATTAGTTATTAAATCAGTTTACTTTGCACTATGCCAGTCTTTGCTAGTATATTGCATTACCACTTGGGGTGGTACCTCTAAAAGTTATTTGATACATTTAGAGAGAGCCCAAAGAGCTATATTAAAAGTTAGTTGCTTTTTCCCAATCCTCTATCCAACTTTTGAGCTTTACCAACACTGCCAAGTGTTAACGGTACGACAGTTGTTCATTCTCATGACAGTACTAAAAAAACACACTGAACTCCCCTTAGATCACGATTTACCTACACAAAATAGACGATCAACAAATGTTTGTTCAATCATCCGTTATAACACTAGTTTCTCCCAAAAGTTTTTCTGTTTTGTTGGCACTTTTCTTTATAATTCAGTTAATAAAAAAATATCTATCTATACTCATACAAAAGCTATTTGTTAAAGAAAATTACGCTCTTGGCTATTAAATCTGGACTATATTTCCACGGAAAATTTATTAAAACCAATGTCTTAACACCCACACATTTACACACACACCTACACAATACAATCATTCAATACACACAGCAATTCCCCATTCCCATTTTTCATTTTGTGATAAGCTCATTATTATTTTATTTTCTTATTCAGATACCTAAGTATGTATTACTGAATAATAATATAGTTACGTAATGTACCTACATAATAGGTAGGTATCTATATTTCTCTTAATTGTATGTTTACTTGCTTTTCTTTGATTTTGTTTTAATTTTGTTAGGTCTTTCAAACTTTTGTAATACCATTAATATCTTGACTACTGTTTTGTTAATTAACATGTCCTATCTAAGAGAGCCGGATGATCTGTAACTCAGGATCCTCCTACCTCAGACACCTTTCTCTATTTAAGACTGTGCTTTTTATTAACCAGTGCCTGTAATACGATGTTGAGATAAATAAAGATTTATGATTTGATTTGATTTATGATTTATATAAAGATCAGTTATTGAAAGGTACATACAACGTTTTTATTTACACAAAAAAATGGTAATTACTTCATGATTTCGAAAAAAACAAAATCAAACCAAAAAACCCTGTCATCACAACCACGCTCGACGTCATCTCTGCGAATAATGCTAAATACTTCAACAGGTTGACTTTAAGCATAGTTCGTCTACTTCCAGATGAGTCAGCTGCCAGTCCTGGGCACAGAGGCTGCTCCTCTTCAGGCTCCACTGTGCTACCAGCTGTTATGTGCCCCCCCTCTCGCCCCGATGCAGCCGTGTGCGCCTTGTGAAATGCCACCTCCGCCATACGCTGTGTATCCAATGCCGTATGATAGTGAGTACTGCTCAAACTTACTGTTCTAGAACCAAGGTTATTTTTTAATTACATTGTCAACATCGATCGAGCGCGGTCTGGTTGCACCCATAAGGGACGTATCATACATTATATTTTCAAAGATGATTTTGGACATTAAAAAATGCATCTTTCAAGGTGCAAGGGAAACCCAAATTGTTTTCTTAACAGAAAGCATTGCCGCGTGTAACAGATGCTTACTTATCAACGCTTCAGCTGCTATTCAAAGAAATTAGTTATGTACAGCGAAATATATACACATAATTAATAAACATAAAATATTAATATGCACATCTATATAAAGAAAGGGAGAGGAAATAATAGGGCATCCAAAATCTACTTCTTGTTAACTAATCTTCATCATTTTCTTTCTCTTCAGCCACCCCAGCGATCTACGGACCACCAGCCCAGTATGCCCTGGTACCGGCTCCATACAGCACCCCATGCTGTGAGCCCTCGTGCTGCGCCCCCCTGGACAAGCAGCCGCGAGTGCCGCCGCCCCCAATGCACCCTGCATTCATCTACTAAACTCACCCCCTGTAGAAATATATTGAAGGCATTGAATAACATCTGATGTTGAAGGTACTGATGTTGATGAAAATTATAGCATTGGATAGGAAGAAGTTATAATTGACAAAAATGGTATAGGTAGTGCAAAATATATAGCAATATGTATGTAATACAAAAAACAAAATAAATACAGAAGTTACTGATAGAACACACAGTGTGACTATACCAATTAGGGAACTGACTAAAAGTAAATCAGAACAATTTGGCAATTATTTATTTTGAACAACGAAATAATCAAATTAAAGAGATATAATTAATTGTAGTGGAAATTACAAATGCTAGAAGTTGACGAAATACCAGATTGATAGAAAAAACAAATCTAAAAATAGCTCAAGATATGAAATCTTTGCAAGATAAGGTAACAATGGTGATGCATCTTGTTTCAACGATAAACGTTGTATGACTATCAAAATAATAATACCTATAATATCTTTATAACCTCTCTTTCCACTGTCAAATCTATAATCTTAAATTTTTACGGATATTTTAATAATAGTTCTGATATCAATGTCTTTAATATATTTCTCCATCCATAAAAAAAATCATTCGCGAAGAAGATTTATTTACTAATTATATTCAGCTTCTTCGATGTATTCCATCTTGATTGCTCAAGTCTTCCAATCCAGTTCATGCTCACCCATTTTCAATACATTACTCCTCTTAAAAAGAAAGTATTTGTGAGAGATTATCTGTGACTAATCAATGGATGTCAATCAGAGAGATGGTCAAGTGTTCAAGTTAACTCTCCGGTTTGTTTCGATTTCTCTGAATGTCTGGTCGCTTTTATTTATTAGATTTAAGATATTTAGCTTCAAACTGGTATGTTTAAGAAACCGTGGATTCGTGCTATCGTTATTATTATAGTGAATCTTATCGGTGTATCAAATTGCTGTTTAAATAAACATTATTTGTCATTTTCGTGACGTGACTTGCAATGTTATAGTAAATAATTATGTCATCCACATACAACATTCTATTTTTAACATGTACTTGTAAACATCTATGTATGACATGAAATATCTGTCATGGAATTTGGATTTCAAATAATGTAATCAAAATGTAAAATCATTTAATCCACCAATTCCATAAGTTGGTTTATGGTGATCTGGTGAAAAGCCCAAAGTAGACCAATTTGATACATCTGTAGTTATTCTCATTATTAGTGTTAAAATATCAAAACTAACTTAGGTGCGGATATCTCTATCTTTTTAACTATATCAATGTTAAAAGTAATTCTATTGTGGATGTCCAAACTTCTTAAATATTTATGGTATTTAATAAATAAACTCGTCAAATTGACAATCGTCTTTTGAATCGAATAAAATAATTCAAGTATCTAGTTTTTCATATCTGCACCCAAGTACAATATTTTAACACTTTGTTTAATATTACAACAAAATGTGCGATATGAGCACAACGAATTAAGCACAAATCGGTTAGTTGCTAGTTTTAGATGACGTTACCTCTGATAAAAGACAGATTTGTTATTGCTTGTTATCCTTGAAAAGGATTTTTCTTTATCCTTAGAGTAAGTTGTTTTTTGAAACCCCAATGTTGGTGCATAGGCGTCTTGGAATTGGAAATTGGAATAAAGATTTTGATAGAACAATTTGTAGAATAATCAGTACTCGTAAATGAATAAGTGGATATTTGTATATGAGAGATATATCGAAATATGTAATTGCTTGTATGAGCTATAGAAGAAGAGATAGTTAGCGAAGTATTTAGAGATCTCTGGCGATTGGCTGCTTGCCTACTTGAGGGACCTAGTTTGAAGATAATAATAGTACTTTTAGAGTCAGATTTTGGTTTCATTTCCAAGACACCTATTAGCTTCATGATCTAGAACAGAGAAAAACAAAAAATATTTTTTAATATTATTTAGTTTTTACATGTTGCTGTTGAAATACACTGGGGTCCAAGATGTGATAAGGAAATGTGAAATTCAAAGTTGGATTTAAAATTTTGAAAGTCACATTTCTAAACCCGTTATTGTTGTGTTGGAAATAAGAGTTAACTCAGTTTGTATGCACACATTAAACTTGCTATCTTGTAACATGTTTGAGTAAGATAGACATACTGAAATAGATGGACGTAGAAAGAAAGAGGTGACTTCTAAGATGATAATATAAAAGAAAATGCAAATGCTAAATCTAATGCGAACATGAGTTTTGAAATCTTACTTAAACATGTTAATAAAGCAATCACTAAAAAATTGTTTTTAAAGTGTTATTGATCGAACAGCACTCTGTTCTCCACAAAGTGATTAACAATAGACTTATATAACGAACCCATAAAGCAATGAAATCGTCAAGTATGTGATACGGAATAATTTGGGAAACGATAGCAATAGTTTTATTTAGAATATTAGAAGTAGATTCTTTTAAATCTTCACCTTCTCATGACCTGTTGCATCGTCATAATTAACATAAATATCAAAGAATTTAAATACTTTAAACATAAGGTTTCTTGCAGATGTGATAATTTCAGTGTCACACGAGTTATTAGTCCTGTTGTGAATGTATTTCGAGTGTGTGGTTTACCTTATTGAGCTAGAATTCTCGCTGATGCAATTTGTTTTTCATGTAGTACCAGAATAATAATAGGACCAAACAATGATTCCCTTAAAATCAGAAATGTGCAATAATCTTCGCGTCTGTCTAGATTAGTATATCACAAATCTCTATACGTAAAAATTGTTGTACTAATATTAATCATTTTATATTGTATTCTATCACTTTTTATGGCTGCTAGTTGTGTGATGCTGCGGTGAATGGATTTGCAGCTACTTTTCATTTTGCTATTCTATTTTCATCTTTGTCAGCCTATTGCTTTGATTCTTATAATTAGATCTTTCGATGATCTCACTGGTTAGAAATATGCATAATCACGTTCTCTTAATATTATTCAATCTATTTTATTAGCAAGCTGTTCCTCATTCTCTTTTGATATCTTATGGATAACTGCTATTCGGTATTTAAAAAATGCTACAACTATTCTATCAGCAAGTTCATTCACCCGAGCACTGTCGATGTGGTCTTCTGCCTTTAGTCTTAAGGCTTTCGTCTCAATTACTATTGTACATCATAATTATACGATTAGTGTAACTGGAAATGCTGTCAATTTATCGTCTTGGATTTTTACAATTTATGTATATGTTAAGTATAGTACTTAATGCGATGCTTCGCTAAAAATATAATTTATATCTTCGTGTGCTTGTAACTTCAGTTCCTTGATTTTGTGTCACCTCAGAAGTAAAGTTTTTATCTAATCTATTGTCGTGTCATAATCTATCTATCGTGATGGTTCACGCGATGGAGTATTTACTTTTGATTCTTGAAGAAAAATGCTATTAGTGGCATTTATGTAAAGGAAGACGAGGAAAGGATAAGCAGGGAAAATGATTTGAGTCTTGAAAGCAGCCAATGTTAGAATGAGAAAAATATCGGATAGACCATCTTATGGATGTTGATTACCTATACCGCATTCTTGCTTAATCTTTGGGGATTATAAGAAGCAAATACTTTGTCGTGTGGACCAGAATAGCACTCATCGTTTATATTTCGATGTTGCACTATCGATGTTTTCAGTACAAGGAATCTATATCCAAGCTAAATTTAAGGTCTATCTTTGTCACTTTCATTGCTTTTACAGTTTTTGGCGTAAATGCTTACACATAAAGCAGTTGAGTTAGTATTTGTACGATAATTGCATTAACTATACTTTTGAGAAATTATATCTCTCGTATCGTTGAATGTTAGTTGTTCGTTTGTTTTCTTCCTTCCTTTTAATTTAATAATCTTCAATCTTCAAGCGTAAGTTAAAAATAAAGAACAAAAAAAAAACTATTTAACAAAAAAGGATTTCATCCAGTTACCAGGTGAAAGCAAAGTACCTTTTTTGTATGTATTTACGCCAAAAACGATCACTACGAACATAATACGTGGCCTAGATACATACTGCCTAACATATCGGATAACGAATCACTACGCTAAAGTTAGTTATTTTTGTTATAAATGTATATAATCTCTCGCTAGGTGGTTGTAGTTATGTGGACGAATGTAATTTAGACAATATTAATGTAATTATAGGTTAAGAAGATTAATGTGTATTTATTGAGATTGTCACTTATCTTAGGTTGGCTTAGTATTGTGAATCGCCTAGAATGGAACTGTCTTTAGTTTTATCTAAAGGATGTAATCAATAACGTTTGAGAATTTGAAGAAAACGATAAAAGAGACCGTAAAAATAGAGCTAGTAGATACTGAGGCAAGTATTTCTAAATATTTTCTAGAAAGCATATTTTAAGGATATAATTATGACAAACAATATGTGACAGTCTGAGACTTCAATTGATCTTAAATCTCTCTCTCTATTATACCCTCATCCTTGAAAGTAACCGTGGACCTAAATGATTTTAGTATATATTGGTGTAGTAGTCCAGGTTTTTCATCGATATCTGCTAAAGATTTTGCGTCGAGACTTTTAACCGAAAGCACTAAAGCCAGTTCCATGAAAGACTTATCTGTCGCCATTTGTGAACCGTAGTTATAATTAACTTTAGTGGGAAAGCTGTCAATAGCAGTAGTGACACTCACTGTATCACTGTCGGTATTTGTATCATCATTTTGATTATGTACTGGTACGATTTTAACTATGATGGTCTTTTATTGTTATCTCAGGCTTTCATTTTCAGGATTGACTTTTGGTTCTGTTTTATAATCTTTGTTTAATCCTAAAAAAAATAAACATACTTCGTTTGTGAAATTATTGGGAAGAAAGCCTTGTTTAGATTGAATTAGCGTGGAATTCTAACTTTTATAGAAATTGACCTATTGGAAGATTAAAATTATTCACAGATTAAATATTTATCAAGAACGCTTATATTTCAACAATTGATTCTTACGAAAATACCAATTTAAAAAAATTTAAAAATTGCCATGTCGGATTTCCGGCAAAAAATATTTCCCTATTTCTCCAATCTTGTATATTATTATTTCGTCTTATAATAAAAAGGCTCTAGAACCTTCCTAACCGTGTCCACATCATTGACTCATGACATACAGGGACAAAGACAATACAGTTGATTTCTTTGTAGTTATTTTCTTAGAATGGTCATCATGAGATGTTCGTTACGTCCAGTTATTATTTGCTTTAGCGGGTAGACAGGATTAGTGATTAATTATAAGTCTTAAGTTTTGCTCGAGTACGTATATTTTGAGAAACTAT
Organism: Xanthia togata; assembly: GCA_963853775.1. Lineage (NCBI taxonomy): Eukaryota > Metazoa > Arthropoda > Insecta > Lepidoptera > Noctuidae > Xanthia > Xanthia togata. The sequence continues at coordinate 1,886,513 of OY970814.1, forward strand.
ATTATAAAAAGCTTTAGCTTTGGAATCTTCGCCATCATGGAGTACAATTATAATTCAGAGAGAAATCGCACGTATAAACTGTCAAAAATGAGTAAGTAAGCAACATTAATAACGGGAGAGGACAATTCAAGTCTAGTTTAAGGTTAGTCTACACAATAACGCCTTTGTCATGCTCATGGTCCATTGTGGTTATGTTCGCTCCTGCCTGACATTGCATGTATCTCTTCAGGAGTTTTAAAGTAGATCTATACGTTTTATACCACTATTATACCTTTCTTCGTCTTATAATAATACTGCTGGTTATTTCAAAATCTACGCAGTCGAGCAAAACAAAATTTACTTCTAATAGAAAACTCTCGATGTTTACAAAAACTGAAATATACAAAAAAAAAATATAAAATAATAATTATTACTATTGATAAAAAGAAATAATCGTAATTTTTCTCAACTCAAGTGTCCGCAGCAAAAAGCTTAATAACTTAAATAATAAGTTACTTCTAGTGGTCGTTTAAGGATTGTCCAAAACAAGGCATCTGTGAACGTTTTGTTGATTTTGTCCAATTTTCGAATTGTATAACGTGCTGTTTGTTTTGTATAGTGGCGTTATGATGGGGAAGATTTAATTAAAATAATCTTTTTGGAAATAATAATAATTAGAAATCTTGAAAATGTTGTAGAGCAATTTATTGCTCTTATCTTGAGGAGTTAAATAATAAAAGTATTTTGAATGAAGTTCTACAATGTTCATTTTACAAAAATACATACATATTATAAGCTGTTGAAATAGTAAAATAAAAAAGGGATTCACTAAGAAAAACCCATAATTTACAAAAAAGTAATGAGTATGATGGCTGACTGAAAAATTGTTGTCATCATTATGGTTAATAACATGTTAACATTATTATTAAAAAATAGTTATTATTATTTGAATATAATGATAAAAATCTTGGGACTGAAAAATAACAATGAAATCGTGGCGTCACTGTCCAAACGAACACATTTTTGATAAAACCTTTACAAATTTGTAGTCCAACGTTTTTTTGTTACGATAGGTTTACCCTTTTTAGAGATACGTATAACGCGAAATAAAAGAATATTATTTGTTGAATATAGAAAATATTTCATAGCAATATTTTTATTGTTAACTACTTTTAAGGTACCCTCTTAAAAGCTATGCGACATAGTAAACGGCTTTTTATATATCGACCAGTGTCTAGTATGTATGGCACATAATAATTATTATATTATTATTAAATAGTGAATTTAGAAATCTATTAAAGTCACTTATCAAACTGTCTTTATACTGTGTAGCAGAAATATAATATATGACTCTATCTATCCTATTCTATACATGTTAGTATGTGACTCTGTATATTTCCTAATAACTATTAAGCGTGGACAAATTTTAATGTCGTTATTAATTTCTATGTTTAATAATAATAATAGAATATCTTCAATAATAATAATTATTATAAATTAAGTAACTCGCGCTATCGTGATCATTATTCAATCATTACGCACATAAGTAAAAAATAATAATATACGAATTAATTATAAGTAATAATAATAATTACACCATTGTATCATCGAATGTAATTGTTGATTGTTATAATATAATTATTATAATACAATTATTGTCTAGTTATTATGTATGTGATATTGTTATTGGAATAATAGATATTTTAAATGCTAATAAAGTAATTTATCTATGACCCTTCTTGTTGACTTGTGTGTGTAATAGTGTTATTAATTAAGACACTAGTTTTAAATGAGAATTTTTAAGGTCATTTCAGAAAGTGGTCGTATTCGTATAAAATTTATAATATCAAACCTAATAACTGCTTGATGTGTTCTTGTAGGGATAAACAATTAATTTTTGGACATACAACCTTTTGTCAATGGAAGATTTTATTAACATTTTCACCTTAATACTGTTGTTTTAAAATATGATTTTTTTTATTAAAAAATCAAAGCATTATTTTCATTACTGTCACTCTCTATTATACTATTGAGTTATTAAGCTGATTGAATGCTTAGTAAAAATAAAAAAAAGAATTCACTCCATTATATTCTGCATTTTATATATAAATTCATGTTTTAAAACAACATTTTTACATCCATATAGAGTTACCCTATACGAAAAATATCTGGCAATAATAATTCTCATTATTAAATAAAAATATTATTATTATTATTACCAGAACGTTGTCATTTCAAATAAAGCTTGTATGTAAACTTAGTATGATCTCACATGAAATTAATAAATTATAAACGATCTATTTTACAAAAATAATATCTTTCCTGGAAACTGTAATAGAGTTTTTCTTTTTAAAAGTAATCTAGAAGCTCTCATATCACTTGCAATCTGCTAATCACTGTGAGAGGGTAGGTCATGAGCTCATATTTACATATAGTGATCTTAAGTATTGGAAATACAGAAGAAGATTCTTTAAATTCATTTCGTGAACTATTCAAGAAAATATTTAATTATTTTCCTACATGAATTTTTCGTGAAGATCAACGAACAAATCGCACAAATGGAAAGAGTTGTGTGATGTGTAATTATTTTTGTCTGCAATGCAAACACGAACTATACAACCAAGAGCATGCTATAATTTCCGATATGTTGTATTGCAAATGAGCGCTCATGACCCCTTCTATAGAGCTAAGTACAATAATTAATATAATATTGAAGCAATAACGAATAAATTAATTTAAGTCACGTGTAATAAATTTAATTAATGTACAATTTGTTGTTTTCTTTCAAAATCCTAATAGTTTCATCATTTCAGCCGAAAAACGTCCACTGCTGGACATTGGCCTCCCCCAAGCACCCCCACTTCGACGGGTCCTGCGCTTCCCGTATCCAGTGGATTCCTGCAGCCTTCAAAGGGTCATGGGTCCACCTTGTGGGAGGCCTTCCAACGCTACGTATCCCAGTACGCGGTCGCCACTCCAGAACCTTTCGGCCCCATCGGCCACCTATTCTGCGAGCAATGTCCCTGCCCTGCCCACTGCCACTTAAGTTTAGCAATTCTTCGGGCTATGTCGGTTACCTACCTAGGTAACCGCAAAAAAAAAGAAAAAATAAAGTGATCCGCAGGAGAAGGTTCTCCTGCGGATCACTTTATTTCTGATTCGATCAAGTAGGACCTAATAGTTTACCTAATTAAAAATCCTCTATAGTCTAGTGGCATGTCTTGAGTGGTTAGACAAAGTGACATTCTATCAGTGATAACGATAATGGAAAAGTCAAAAATGTATGGGACTGACATAAGCTACCGGAAATGTTAAGTCCATTCTGTTGAAAGTTGTTGTAGAAATACGAAATGCTTTGTAAGTGATTGCCACTTGTCTAGGCCCTCTGGATAGTCCGCTACCAAATTTGCTGGCTGACCAATCTTTTCACCACAACATAAACTATTGCTGTAGGTATAAGTAGCTCCATAACAGCAGTGATAGCCTTGTAGTGGGACCGTGAGACTGCCAAGTCAAATATCACGAGTTCGAACCCAAGACACGCACCTCTCTCGGATTCATGTGCGTATTGTATAGTTATCACTTGCTTCAAAAACGGTGAAGCAAAAAAAATCGTAAGGAAACGGCATGCCTGAGACATAATATATTTCCCGACGGCTTGTGACGGCAAGCCAGCCCATGGGCGGCATATAAAAACTGACACGACTTAGTCACTTCACACGAAAAAAAATAAAGAAATAGCTCCTGCTAACACAATAAGACAACTAGCTACTATTCCTATTCCTTCTCTGTCCATGCAGTAATGCTGTGGAACTCACTTCCGCCTAGCATTCGTGATTTAAAAACTGTTTCACAATTCAATTATCGAGTAAAAGAGTAAGTAGGCTTTCCTCTCAACTGTGAGTATTTGTATACCTATAGTATGTATGTTTATATATTTAAGCTCTATGTATTTATTTAAGTAAGTATATGTTAATGTATTACGTTATACGTGTAGGTTTATTTCAATATTTTAGTTTAAGACTTCGCATATTTAAAAAAAAATGATCTTCTTGTTCTCTCACACTATTGTCTACATTTCTTTCTCATTTCTCCTGTCGCAGGTTTGCTGGAAGAAATTTCTTAAGAAATAACCTTTGTACAGTCACGAGCTTTAATTTGGGACCCATTTCCGTTAAATGTTGTTAGAACAATCATAATGCAATAAGGTCGAAACTTTGAAACTTTGCTTTAAGGTTGAAATGTTGAATGTCAAGTTAAGACATAAAATGTCTTATCTAATCGACCTATGAAATGATAACCTCGTTGCAAAAAGCTATCATTACGATTTTCTAATTACGAACATGTGTCGTGTCAGTGTCATTTAAGAAAATAGTTTAATGTGATATTTTCACAAAATATAATTTACCAATTAATAAAATGCTTGCGGCTAATCGTGACCAAATAAGGCTCCAAATTATTGATTTGCACGAACAAGGAGTAGGCATTCACGAGATATCGCGACGAATAAATGTGACAAGAAACACAGTTCGCCGCTGGGTTCGACGCCACGGGAACGAGGAAAATATTATTGACTTACGACGAAACAACCATCACCCGCAAGTTATAACACAAGAGCAGAGCCGCTTGATGCAAAGGCAATACCTGATGAATGGATTTACGCCAACGAGGCATTTTGCGGAAACGTTTGAAGTCCACCCTTCAACAGTTAGAAGGCATCTTAAAGCTATGGGAATACATCACAGGCGGCCTGCAAAAAAAATTGCGTTGACGGATGCCCATAAAGCTGCTCGACTTATTTTCGCACGTCAGTATCTAAATTTTGATTGGACGACGACGGCTTTCATCGATGAAAAGACTTTTCAATCTTCCCAAACGGGCAGACTACATTTGTGGCGAATTGACAGGACGCGATACACGGAAGACCACGTCATAGCTAACAACGCGTCTGGTCGCATTACAGTTAACATGTCTGGCTGGATTAGTTCAGCCGGCATTGGAGAACTAATAAATTTACCACCCAGGGCCACTGCTCAAGATTATGTCGATTTATTAGACGAGAGTGTCCTTCCAACATTGCAACTATATTATCCACAAGAAGATGTTGCTCCAATAAACTTTGTTCAAGATAACGCAACAATTCATACGGCAAGAATCGTTAGAACTTCGTTCGACAATAATAGAGCAAATTTAAATCGTATTCCGTGGCCTGCAAAGTGTGCCGATTTAAATCCTATAGAAAATTTATGGGGCTTAATGGTTCAAAAATGGTCAAATAGAAACGAAAGAACTAGAGAAGCACTTATGGATCACTGCCTCACAGTCTGGGAAAGTTTAAGGGGTACTGACATATGTGACAAATTGATTGGATCCATGCGTAACCGGCTCCAGGCTGTGATTGACAATGAAGGTGGATATACGCGGTTTTGAATATTTATGATAAAAAAATTACTGGAGAGATTAAAATTAATTTAGTCGTAGCCTTCGGTGATAAGTGTTTATTTTGTGCACCGCTAACCATGCTTTCTATATAATTGTGTTAAGATTGAGGTTTGTGTCATAAATGTCTTAATAAATATAAAGAATAAATAACTTTGTTTTTCTAAAGATTTTATTAATCAATATTTTAGCTGAAATCTTCTAAGCCCCCATAATCATAAACGGCCTTTAAACCTATTTTATTTTAAATATGTTGTTTTGGTCCGTCACTTTGATATTTATGTTTGAGAAAGAGACAAAACTTTTTAACTAATATAGGTTTGAAGAATAAGCGGGTTAGTTGACTAGCTATCATATATTGACAATATAATTTTATTCTTTTTTATTTGTTTCTTTTTTCTTATGGGACCACAGGACCAAAAAGTAATTATTACTCGGAAATCGGTAATGATCGTTTGCCCTCGCTCCAGTTGACGTTAGCCCCTAGAAACGTAAAGTTGTCGATGGTAAACATTATGACGTTTATTGTTTGTGCAGTGACAGCGTTAACATAATAGCTCTAAATGGCGAAAGTTTGCTACACGATATTCAACCTTAGGTGGGTCCCAAATTAAAGCTCGTGACTGTACTCATCATTATGATTATGTCTTATCTGTATCTATTTTTCTGTGTGTACATAATTAATAAAATAAATAAATAAGAAGAACAAGTATAGTTACAATATTTTTATTAACTGTTTCATTCGGTTAGTGGTCGCATACGCCACTGATGAGCATTGGATCCTGGGTTGGCCAGTGTTAAACGATTGTCCCAAGCTTCCCCGAGTTTCGTTTGACTTGTCCCTTCCAGGAATACGTACAGCCGTGATGTTATTACCTAACCTTTGGAAAAAAAAGATATAGTACTTATAAATTATTGGTTAATTTCAAAAGAGGAATTCATTGTGCTACCTGGTTATGTGACACCTCCTATATCTATGTATACGCTATTTCGGATGACTTTTCAACGGTGAAAAAACATCTTCAACTAGGTAAAAAAGAAATATTTGTAGATAACTTATTTAAATACAGATGATTATAAACTTAAACCACTAGTCTTTAATTTAATGTAATGTTGCAGTATGTATACATTACTTTTAAGAATTAAAATATTAAATTATGTGGGGGACAAATAGGAATAAAAAGTTTCATAGGGGGACAGATGAAACCGTTATGGAGTGAATAAAGTTCGAACTGTCCCCTCATTGCTAACAGGGGGACAGATCAAACTTTTTTTTCCGATCTGTCTCCCTAAGGTGACAAAGCGGGGTGACAGATCGGAATAATCCATGAATTTTCTAAACCAAAGCTAAATCAGGGATCTTTATTAAAACTCCCGCCTATCCATTATAAATAACCCAAATGTCCAAACTCAAATTAACCAACCAACCACGGGTTCCCCTCAGCTCCTTCACTAGACAGGTCACTGACCCTATGACGTTAGCTGGTAGGCTCAAACAGCTAAATGAACTGGGTCTAAGCCTAAAAGCGTCATCTCATTTCCATATGAGTCAGACGACATAACTCACTAGCATGACATCTAACAGGCGAATCGATTTTTTTGGCGGTAGACTCGTTTTACTTAGAAACAGACCATCGATTTTTTTATACTTAGTCATATTTTATTTCACACTAGCTTCTTTCTCCCTGAGACTTCTTTAGCGTGAAATTTCTCGTTCCCCCTTCGCATCGCATCGCCCACCCGTGCTTTTAATTCGTTTTCACTTTGCTTTCTTTCTGACTTTTTTCGTTTCACGGCTCCTAAGAGTCGTAGTGTGATGTTAAAATAGGACCTGTCTACCGCATGCTAGACAAACTGTGGACCTATATAGAACAAAACTGGTGCTCCGAGACAGTGAGGTGGGGTCGTCGCAGAACACGTAGGTACATGGCGAGGTGAATTAGACAGATTCCACCAAAACTGGAAGAAGGACGCGCGAGCTCGCGAAAGATTGAAGGAGTGGAGACCCCTTTGCCCAGGAGTCGGACAGAGCAGTTCAAAGACTGAAAATAATATTAATACCGCACTTATAAAAAAAAATATTTTAGTGCAGTTAGTGGAAGTGCTCAGGTGCGGTTTGCACAAGTGCTCAGAGTGGAAAACCGCGCTGCTACCGTTTAGATCTTTTAAACAGCACAATGGATTTTTTATGCAGTTTTGATCATCATTTAGAACATCTGGAAAGTTTATGTGTAATAAATACACTAGCTTTTGTCCGCGACTTCGTCCTCGTATTTCTTGTTCCGTCTGCGTATTGCCTGCCTGCGCTATGAAGTACTTGATTTCGCTTAGCGTTTTATCCTACTTTTTTTCTTTTTGCGCGGCTCTTTAAGGGTCCTAGCTTGATGTTAAATAACCTCTAGCCTTCCTCGAGAATTGAGCTATCAAAAGAAAGAACAATCGAATCCGACTGGTGGTTCCAGAGAATGATAGTGTGACAGTTGACAAGGGAGAGTGGAAACAGAAAATGTGTTACGCCGACCACAAGTAACGTGGGACAAGGGCAGGAAAATGATGATGATGGTTCCAGAGATTAGAGCATTCAAACTAACACACAAACTCTTAAGCTATACTTATAGATAGTGCAATCCACGACGACACGCACCACCCTGCTCCGCTCCGTACTAAAGTACAGCTTACAGTACAGTAATCGCGGAGCGGGGCGCGTCGTCGTGGATTGCACTATCTGTACCTGTTTATTTGTGTAGTATAGATTTATATTAAACTAAGATTTAGCAAAGAAATCTCGATGTATTGAAATGTCGGCATTGCACCCGTGCGAAGCTAGAGGCACTCGCTAGTCTAGTGCACAGTAAAATTATCACGCTTGTATTCAAAGGCTATCGTGTTACAAACCAACTAGATTGTGGAGGTCAGATAGGCAGTTGCTCCATGTGAAATACTGGTATTCAGCTGTATCCGGTTAGACTGGAAGCTGACTCCGACATTTCAGAAAAGGCTAGCCAGAAGATGATGAATCACGCTAGTATTCCTAAAAGGGACTAGCAGGGTAAATATTTTGAAAATTATCTATTATCCCCAATAATGTATAAATAATAAAAACCAGACACGAAATAATTAACATTATCTGTACCTTGTACGAGTCGATAACTATCGCAGCAATGAACTCCCTGTATCATTTGGAATTCCACAGGGCAGTATTTTGGGACTTAAATTGTTTCTCGTATACATCAATGACCTCACAAACATAAGTACCTATACCAAATTGTGAAGTACGCTCCTACGCTAATGACACCGATCTACTATTCTCAGCTAATAATTGGAATGAGGTCTTTGATGTTGCACAAATGGTTTTGATGTGGTACAGAATTGGCTGTTTGAAAATGTTCTGACTTTATATACTGAGAAAACCAAATATCTAAATTTCTCTATTCGAAACAACTCGGATATTGATACTTCACTTCTTCAAATCATCAAATCATTCCTCATAAGTGTATCAGTAGAAACAACTGCAGTTGTGAACCGCTGTAATGCGTGAAAACTATAAAATATCTAGGTATTACAGTGGACAGTCATCTCAGTTTTAAGCAACACATAACATTGCTATCATCCAGGGTTCGCAAACTCATTTATATATTTAAAAACCTAAGACACATGACAGATGCGAGTCTCTTAAAACAGATTTACTATGCAATGTGTCAATATATCATCTCTTACAATCTATCTCCTCATGGGGGGCGCCCCAAAAACTACTTTAATGAGTTTAGAAATCGCACAACGTGCCGTTCTAAAAATCTCCCATTCTAATTTTAAGCCTATACTGTTTCCAACAAGAGAACTATATCAGTACTGTCAAGTGACAACCGTAAGACAAAATAATGTTCGTAGAGGCAATTCTCCTTAAGCAACACTGCTCACTAGTATACGATCCTAGTAAAATAAATGAGCGTAGGAAACATGAAGTGTGCTCCCGGTCGTACAAACCCAAAACAGCGTTCATTAAAAGATTTTTTACTTTTATTGCCCCCCTAGTAGAATAAACAACATTTTACGCGTCTACCCACTGAATAAATTGCATTGTAAGAAGAAAATTCATCACTATCTCCTTAGTCTTTCTTATGAAGAAATTGAAGACCTTCTAAAAATTCAAAATTAGTTGACGCTTTACAAACACTCATTCTGTTTTTCGGCACTACACACACAAATAAACACTACACATACACACGCACACAAATACATAAACACAGTTACACACACAAAGATACACACACACAGATACACAAGCACACCCATTATACATATGCGGTACTTCTATCTTTAATTAGGTTATAAGTTAATTCCAATTTTAATTGTTTGTATAGATGTTATTTTAATTCCAATTTTATGTATTTGTATAGATTTTATTATGTTAAATTATTATTGGTTTTATTGAATTTAATGTGAGTTATAATAGAAGTTAACTTTTGAAATAATTATCTTAAGTCGATGCAACTTGTATGTCTAGTTTGCCTTAATCATTGTTGTGAAATCTGTTATGGGATGGCGTTGTTTGCCGAGACACATGATCCGTCCTAGTTCGGCAACAGAGGATTCTATATTAAAAACTTGTATACTAAGCCTATAAAGTTATTGTAGATTTTTGTGGTGAAATAAAAATTATTCTATTATTCTATTCTATTATCTGTTGGCCATACTTGTAAATGTTGATTATTCTGTGTGGGAATCTAACCCGTAGCCCGTAGAGCAGCAGGCGACCGTCTAGCCAGAACATCAAATTGTGCCATCAAAGTTGGCCAAGAGGTCGGTGGATTACCTGATCATAATCTAACGAGCCTTGTGGCCAGACAAACACAATGAAATTATTTTTCTAGGAAAGTTCTTTTCTAAAAGATGTCCTATTTGATGAACATGTAAACGAATCTATCAGAAAACCTACCTGTGGATGCCAATTTAAAGCGCCCACTACTTGCAAATTCAGTGTTTTGATTTGATTATTTGTATGATTAAACCCTAAATTCTAATTTTAAATCACATGAAGATGCTCTTCATTTGAAGATTGAGGTTAATTTAATAACCTCAATTTTCGTTGAGGATTTTTCAATCACTATTTATATATTATGCCATTCAAACAATAATAATTGTTGGGCAAAAGTGTTGAGATATAAAGTTGAAACTTTCTTATTACAGATGAATCTGTTACTAATTCCCTTTAATGAGTGATTTCGTAAGAATTTAACCTGAACAGGGTTTATTTACACTTTCATCACAACGTCTGAGTCGTTACATCTAAGAGATTTTTACAAGCTAAATGTGTTACTTCTACATTGGTCTCAAGCTTCGTAAATGTGATAGATACCATTAAAAATTATCTAACAAGCGCCTCGTCTTACAATATATCTAACTGATTCACATCGTTACTTAACTCAGTGTTAGGCCCGTTTACCCTGCCACGTATAGTCAGTACATTCGCGTCGTACGTCCCTCCGAATTACCACCACTGCTACCCCCATTTGACTATTAATTGGCCGCAATCCAGTTAGAGAGATGGAGGAAGATTGGATGCGGCAATATGTGCCACAAAATATTTACTGTAGGTACCTACAGTTCTTTCATATTAAGCATATTGCCTATTTTACCTCTGATTTTGCATCACTGTAAAAATCATAGTGATCTTCATTGTTGTCACAATAAGGTTGCTATTAGGTTGCTGCTGACTGAGGTAAAATAACTGTGAAAGGACTGGTAACGTAGTTAGCTGAAAAAGTTCTTGATTGAATTACATGAAAAGGAAATCTTCAGAGGAGAATTTTCAATAAATTATTTATTGGTGAAGTATCGATTTTCTGACCAGCACTCGAACTGTGACTTTCAATCAAAATTTGAATAATTTTTGAAAGATATTGCTAATCCATTGCTCCGTATGTTCGAAAAATTTGTCTGCTCAACAACGTAAATAACGCAATGATTGTTGTTGAACTGTCCAAATGAAAGCCAATGCTACTGTTAGTGTGACTTACGCAATTACCCAGCAGGAGTAGGAGTTCATTTTCAAATATCGACCACTTTCAAAATCATCTTTTTCAAAGAGTGTTACTAGATTTCTCTACTGACAGCTCTTGTTCTTCAAAATACAGCGCAAACCCCATTAAGAATGAGTTTTCAAAAATAGAATCTATTCCAGCCTAACTTACTTTCAAACCTAGTCTAATTCAATTTAGCTAATCACGTCACAGCTAGTTTGGTCCGCTATATTGAAAATGACATACATCAGTCCGCTGCCGGTGATTTTTAATAGTTAAAAGTGAATTCACGGCGAAAGTTGGAGACAAACGTAGTTATACGAGTAGGTAAGTACCGGAACATCAAACCAAACAAAGAAATTCATCAGAAAGAAATAGTAGATTTTACAACGAGTGCACAAAACGATCCATTTTTATCCGAGACTTTCAGCAGCCCGAGACAAAGGCGAGGGCTGATAGTAATGTCAAGGATAAAATGGTTTTGTGGTAGAGTTATAAACTCTGCTTTTCACTTCGATTGCGAGGAAATAAAACAGTTGTTTATCATAACATTTCTTTAATTAAAATTCAAAGTAAAATTAGTACAGTTTGGATTACTGAAGGAAATTGTTTTTCCCGGCATTGATATTAGGCTTGGGCTGCAGACTTATATAGCCTACTATTAAATTAATTTTGTAATAATGATTTTCTTAAATTAATTAAATAACCTACCGTACTTGAATTAAAATTTTAGTAACTTTTATGTCTTAAAAAACACACAAGGCAAATAAATTAAAGTAAATATTACAAAATAACAAATTCTATCTATGCACTTATTATTGTGTTTGGCTGTGTGGTTCATTTTCTTTGCCTTAATATAGATAGATACATTTGAGTAGATACGTTAATGCACTAGTGCACAAAATTCGATTTTGTGCAGCCTTTATCCTGCACAAATAAGCACTTTCAGAGCATGAGAAGTGGAAAGAAAATGACAATGTGTAGTGATTTTGCACTTGTTTAGTACATTTTAATGAATGGTTGTAATTTTTTAATTTTCTTTAGTAATTTTTGTTTATACAGTAGTAGATTTCTGTATTACGTTCCTTTGATTTTCAATTTGTTCTCATATTCGCGGTTTGTTTATTCCAAAAGTGGTCAAATCTGACAGCCAATGCTCAAAATTGGTCAAATTCATTTCGCATATCTACAATTTAGTCTTGAAACCTTTTCAGCAATACCACATCCTTTCGAACATTGTTCATTGACGGCTACATGCGGCCTTGTCTAAGAGCTCTTTCTCATTGAGCGGTGTGATGTTTTTCTAGACTCTAACTTATTTTCAACTTATGAGAAAAATCTCGAGTTAACTTAAGGCGCTACCCCGAGCTAAGTGGCGCCCTCATTGAATAAAAAGTCGTAGTATAGCATAGAAAAAAATTAAAAAAAAATGGATTCTTGGACTTTGTTACAAAGAGGATAAAGTATTTTTACGTTGTTAAAACAGGACTCAAAGTGTTTCGTATCCAAAGTAGATAGCAAAAGTGTCAAAAGTGGCCGTTTTTGACACTTTTGCAAAAAAATTTCTTCTTCTATTTTTTTATTTTATCTTCTGCATTTATTAAAATTTATTTTCTATGCTATGCTACGATTTTTTATTCAATGAGGGCGCCACTAAGCTCGGGGTAGCGCCTTAAGGCGATACAGCGTCAGCGTAGCCCGCGAAATTCAAATTCTTTTACGTTTTTTGCAATTTGCAGGTCAATGTCATTTCCATTCTCCCATTCCTGTCTAAAGTGCTCGAGGCCTGCGTACACAAGCAGTTTACAAGGTTTGTTCACAGGAACAACCTTGTTAGCTCCTTTCAGTCTGGCTTCAGGCCCGGGCACACTACAGCCTCCGCTCTTCTTAAAGTGACTGGTGACGTTAGAGAAGCGATGGAGGATACTAAGGTTACCGTTTTGGTATTAATTGATTTCTCCAATGCCTTTAACGCTGTCAGTCACGATATTCTCCTTTCTATCCTTTCTCATCTTATGGTTTCGCCCGAGGCTCTGGAGTGGTTCTCTTCTTATCTTCGGGGACGTCAGCAGTCGGTTCGCATTGATGAGCGCTCGTCGAGTTGGCGTGACCTGGATGCTGGTGTTCCACAAGGCGGTATTCTCTCTCCATTGTTATTCTCCATCTTCATTAATTTTATAACTCATTGTCTTCAGTGTTCGTATCATCTTTATGCCGATGATCTTCAATTATATACAGCTGGGCGGGTTGAAGGTTTGTCCGACGCTATAGCAGATGTAAACCGTGATTTAGATGTCATCAAAAGGTGGTCTGATAGTTTTGGGGTCTCAGTAAACCCTTCAAAGTGTCAGGCCATTGTAATTGGGAGCTCACGCATGATAGGTAGGGTGACGCTTAGTTCTCTTCCTCCTCTTATTTTCAATGGTATCGTCATACCCTTTACCTCTACTGTGAAAGATCTCGGTTTGCATCTTGACTCAACGCTTAGCTGGCAACGCCAGGTCTCTAGTGTTAGTCAAAGGTTCAACGGTACTATGCGATCCCTGTATCGTCTGAGAAACTTTTTACCCGCTAAGACGAAAACTATGCTTGTGCAGACTTTGATTTTCCCTATCATCGACTATGGTGACGTGTGCTACTTTGACTTGAATTCGGTTTTGCTGGATAAGCTCGATAGACTGCTCAACAATTGTATCCGGTTCATATTCAACCTCAGGAAATATGATCATGTGTCGAGCTATAGGTCTGAGCTCAAATGGATGTCCATTCGCCAAAGAAGAAGTATGCGCGCTTTGACCACGCTTTTCTCCCTTCTCAACTCTCCCACTCCTCCTTCTTATCTTACGTCTCACTTCCAATATCTATGTTCTTCACACACTAAGAATCTGCGTTCTTCTAACAATCTTCTCCTACTTTGTCCTTCTCACACTTCTGACTTTGTTCATTCTTCCTTTCATATTCAGTCCATTCTTCTATGGAATGCGCTTCCTCTTGATATGGACGGCTACCAACCGGTATGCATTTAAGCGGAAATTGCAGAGTTTTTTGTCAAATTAAATAGAGTAATCTCAACACCTCTCTCCCTTGAATTTGTTTAAAGGTATATATATATATATATACACTCGAGAGCAATGAATCCGGGTCACTTAAAGAATGTTAAAAATCTCGGAAACTAAAAATGATAGGTTAATGCAATAAATTGTATTTAATAGACAATGTAATACTCCTTAAATGAAAGTAAAAAAAATATGAGTCACCATACATTTTATTAACACAAAATTACATAAAGAAAAAAACTGCTGATCTGTCCTTAAAACAAAAATAGGAAACATGAAATTTTTGAACTTTATTACGATTTTCTTGAATTTTAATACTTCGTATTGCCTCCTCGTGCTTCCATTACTGCGTTTACGCGGTTTGGCATGCTGTACACCAAGTTCCTTATACGATTTTGGGGAATATTTTCTCATTCCTCTGTGAGAGCAATTTTGAGCTCACGAAGCGTGATTGGGGGAGGGTTTCGTTGTTTTACGCAGATGCGTGTATAGAATGTGTGACACTCACACTAGGAGCGTACTATGCTCACTTGTTTCTGATAAGAGACGAGTTTTTAATGGGCACGGCCAGCGCGGCGTAAGCTCTTTGTTATTGAATTGAATATTATTTTAGCCTAGCTCCTAGCTCGTCCCAAGCATGCTCGATCGGGTTGATATCCGGGCTGCGCGCTGGCCACTCCATACGAGTAATGTTCATCTCTTGAAGGTAGTCATTCACAATCCTACCTATATGAGGTCGGGCATTGTCATGCATAAATATAGCATCCTCACCTAAATTGACCATAAATGGACCAACGTGATCATTGAGGATTTCTTCCACATATCTTTCGCTAGTTAAAGAGCCGTTTTCTATGATCACCAGCTCTGTGCGACTTTCAGAAGAAATTCCGGCCCACACAAGTACAGACCCACCACCGTAGGCTACTTTTTCTTCGATGCATGCTTGCTTGAATCTTTCCCCTGGTCTTCGATACACTCTGTGTCTTCCATCGTGCTTGTAGAGCATAAATTTTGATTCGTCGGAGAACATAACTTTTGACCAATCTTCAATACTCCAATTTACGTGGCTCTGGGCATATCTTAGTCTTGAAATACGATGCCCACGCTCCAGTTTAGGGCCGTTTGCAGGTCTAAGGGGTTTTAAGTTAGATTCAGCAAGCCGACGTCTTACTGTCCATGCACTTGGGTTACTTCCTCCGAGGCGTCGAAACTGATTTGTGAGTTCAGTTCCTGTAAGAAAGCGATTTCGAAGCATGGTGTTCACCAAGTATCGGTCTTCTCGTGCTGTGGTACACCTGGTTCTGCCCGTTCCTGGTCTGCGTAGGTTAGAACCAGTTTCTTCGTAACGTCGGAGAACTCTTTGTACTGTTGACAGCGACACACCGACAGTCCTGGCTGTATCGCGCTGACTCCGGCCGGTTTCCAGCATTGTAAGTATTCTGGTGCATTCTTCAGGCGTAAGCGACATAATTTCAGCTTGAATAATGAATATAGAACACTATCAACATGGTTTATGTACCCACATAAATGACAGATTACAAACAAAAGCAAAACCAAATGCTGTAATTTCGTAGTTCCATCTTCAAAAGTGGCCCTTTTTCAAATTTGATTTTTTTATGATATAACTTTACAATAACTAAGAAGTTTTAATACCTTCATTTAAGGAGTATTACATTGTCTATTAAATACAATTTATTGCATGAACCTAGCATTTTTAGTTTCCGAGATTTTTAGGATTCTTTAAGTGACCCGGATTCATTGCCCTCGAGTGTATATAATATAGGTATATATTTTATTAAATATGTATGCATGTATGTGTATTATAACTATTTCTAATGATATATTTTAATAAAAAATGTTTTTCTTTGTTCCTCTCAAACAGAGCACCTGCCATCTAATCTCTTCACCACCCTTGGTTGACTGGTAGAGAATGCCTAAGGCATTAAGTCCGCCTTTGTACTTTTTTTTTAGTGTGAAAAGTTTAAATAAATAAATAAATAAATGTCAGGTTGTATGTTGATTAAAACATGATTCGCGACCGTAACAAATATGGCTTTAAATAAATATAATCATTAGAACCAGCATTAAAACTCCTCAAGTTAGAATTGACCTAAAATGCCATGATTTCATGAAACAGTCGTTCTTATTTTTTTATTTACTGTTGAAATTTTGTAATTTATTATTGTGAGCTGAATTCACTTGAAATTAATTACATTGACTTTAAGTTAATGATTAACATACCATTCATATTTGCACGCCATACTATGTGGCAACCACATGTCTGAACTTTTGTTTGTTCTATATGTTATCCTGCATGAACGTTCTTATTCTTGTATGTTGACATGATCAAGCAAATAAATATATCTTATCTTAATATGGGTAATACGAACCAGAACAGTTGTATTGATGATTTGTATTATTATAATTCAATAAATATTTTTTTGATACGGCGGGGAATCATTTAGTTAGATCAACATACATACAACCTGATACTGTAGTGCAAATTTCAAAAAACGTCAGATTTGAATTTCACGGGCTACCCTGACGCTTTTGCCTTGACTTAAGAAGCTGTCCACTGACATAAATCTTGATGTGACGTCACTTAGCAGAACGAAACTTTCGTTTTGACAAACTCGAATCGGATTCTCACACATACAGGTCTTATTTGAATGTAGGCAGCTGCAGCATGTGGGCTAGTGCGGCTTAGTACGAGTGTCCACTGGTATCTGTTAAACCTCTACACAGAATTATAACTATAATTTCCAACTAAGCACCAGATTTCAAAGGACTATATCACAAAAAAAAAAAAACTTTTTCACCCGCTTGATGGAAACACAGCCTTACAACGCGAGAGGCAACCGCGCAAGCTATGTAAATCCTCAAAAATATTATTTTTAATTTATCGTGGTCAAGTTGCCTTTATTATCTGCTGCTTTATGATGCAAGGGATTGTTGTAAAGGTTTATTTTTATTGGCAGTGTATGCAGTACTGTTTGTTAGATCTCTTTATTGAGTTAAAAATGGTGTCAAGAGTTTGTTGGTCGGGAAATTGATTATTTTTGTTAATGAATGAGTTTGTTGACGTTTGGCATTTTACTGTGGGGTCGGGCTGTTGACATTGAATCCATCTTTATTTTACAAAAGAGAGCTGTCCGAGCCATTTATAATCTACGTCATCTCGAATCTCTCAGGGAACTATTTAAACAAATGAATATTATGACGATACCTTGCCAATTCATTTATAAAACTATTATGTACGTGAGAAAAGACTTTAAATTACACCTGGAATGGGCAACTAGCTTCATATTTCTGACTGACCGACTCCTTGACAATTCAAATATGCCTGTAAATGATTTTATTGAAATAAATGCTTTAAGTTTGAGTTTGAGAATCCGTTCAGCCATTTATGCGTGAAAAGGTAACAGACAGACAATTACATTGTCGCTTTTATAATATTAAATACGGATAACTTACCCAAAACTTATCTGGAGAAGAAGAAACACCCCGTAAGTTTCTTAATTTCTCATATACCAACCTCATATTTTATAGTGTGTACTTACAAACCAACTCCACATTACTAGACCCATGACATACACATTAAGCCATAAATACACTCATGTACGAGCTAGTAATATATGTAAAAGCGTGGCCAAAAGTGTCCACTGTGTAAAGGCCATTAAACCGGAGCTGCGGGTAACGACCCCTGGGCTAAGGGATGCGATGCGGAGCATATGTTCGACACACCCTAGGAATGGGGAAGATGAACTGATATGAAGATAACTATTTGTGTAACTACACATCGTTCTTATTAAGACTGGTTTCCGGAGGCAGACGCATTAAGATAAATACTTGGGTCCAGTGGTTGGGAAGAAAGAAAATAGGTTTATATGGTGCAGTATACAATGAAATGTAATTATGATCTCATGCCATTTCCCGTGGTAAGCAGAAACTATAAAACGCACACGCACCTGCACCTACTACGATTTTGCTTCGTCTACTTTAATTTGTTCACAAAAACAAAAAGAGTACAATAAAATAAAAAGAGAATACATTTTCTAAATTTTTAATTATTATTGATTTAGCTACCTATATAATATGAAATATTTTACATCTTTATGAGCAGTAATAGAAGTACCGACAAAAGTCAAGACCAGTACCCTAATTACGTAATGCAAAATCAATCCGAATCTGAATCGTATTGAAACAGATTGCTAATCCATTGCTCCGTATGTTCGAAAAAAAAACAGCAGAGCAACGTAAATAACGCAATGAATGTTGTTGAACTGTCAAAATGAAACAGATTTGTCTTTATCGTTTACGAAAATATGTTGCGTAATTAGAAAGCTAGTGACGAATAAAATCTCGCGTCAAGAAGATATATCGCTCCGTCACTCCAGTTTTCGCGTGACCGCGGCCGTTGCAATTCGAGTGAAATGTCTGGAACAAAAAACAGTAACTGGGTTGTGGAGATCAGATAGGCAGTCAGTCCATGCAAATACTGGTATTCAGCTGGGTCCTGTTATACTAAAAGCCGGCCCCAACATAGTTGCAAAAAGGCTGGCAGATGAGGAGTTCCTAACCATGAACATTATTATTTACTGCCGGACAAGCTGACAACATGTTCCATTTTTTTCTTTATTGTATAATAAATATACTGTGATCACTGATTTGTCAGGCATGGATGATGATGTGGCAGGATTTCCTGCTTATAAGCTGAATCATAGACTTATATGATTGGCGTTCGTCTTAGTAGGTACTTACCTAATACAACAAACTTTTAATCTAATGTAACAAGCCTGTATTGTAAACATTTAAACACAATTCCGTATTTCACTAGTGCCGGTCCTTTCAGTAGGAGTCGAGCCGGTCCCGCCATCTTCTCCTTCAACTTTTAATATTCTACAAATTAAACCTTACCCAACACGACGTTCATAGGCAAACATACAAAACCTACTTGGACCTCTGCCCGGTTCCCAAGCAAAAACGGCGTGAAGTCGCCATTTTAAAATAAGCATACGCAATGCGTATTTTATTGGAGTTGCTCGCATTCTATTCCCACGCTTAGCTACAAAATAAAAGCACTAAATGATAGTAGCGACTGAGGCGACATCTATTGTAGGGATGCACTCAACATACACACCCCCACACCCGCCCACATCCCCCAACACTCCCCCGTTCCCTATCAATCAGTACTGTAGCACAAATGTGAAAAATCGAAAAAAACCGTCGCGAAATCCGCCTTTAGACTGGTTTAGAGTGAGATATCAGATGTGTTGGAGTAAGAAAGGAAAGAGATGGAGAGAGGATAGTCTAAATTATTGTATTATACATAATAATATTCGGGTGGTTTAATGTATATGCTTGAATTGAAGAAGCGAAAATGGTAGACTGATTTAAATTAGGTTTATGAATTTTTAGTAGTGGGGTAAGCAGATAAAGACATTGTGTTATCAGCGGTATTTGTCGCTACTTTTTGTTTTTATTTTTAATTAATTAGTCTGAGTATGTAAGGTACTATCTACTTCATCAGATTAGAAGAGAAACGGTGAGAAGAGTCATGTGAAAATTATTACTTGTTTGCTGACGTAGATTTGTGATCAATGTGGGTTGCTTGCTTAATGTTCCCTTTTATCCCTCTAAGATAACTTGACGTTATTACAATTACTAAAAGCATGACAATTGTGCAGTAGTGTGGCTTAATCTGAAGATAATTTCACCAGTACAGCAGTTAAAGTGACTTTTTAATCATTCGTTACCTAGTGAAGCTTTGAACACACGCGGTTTTTTTTTAAATCTAGCGTCGTTTAATTGTCAAATAACCAAATATTGGTTAAAATTGAACCTATCATGTAAAATTCTTTAATTTGTGCAATTTACTGGATATTTTTAAATCTTATAAAAAATATCATCAGTTTTCCCAGCATAAAAAAATGTTCACCCTCTGAAATCCTAACATATACTGTAATACTATAATCGTATTGTCTCCATTTTCTTAGAGGACGCTTCGAGCGAACCCACTACACACCCTTGCAAACTGACTACACCCCATTCTCAAACCCAACCCTACTCCAACCTAATAGAGTCGCTAATGCACTGTCAGATTTTGTCCCGTAAGTCTTTTCGTGTCAACCCGTCGATTGCCGAGACCCGACGGCGCGGGCGGTCGAAGGAAACCTCACCACTTAATTTAGGGTTAAAATATACTTCACCCGATTCTGGATAGCGGGGGGAGGGGCACTCAAGGTCACATGGTGCTCGTCACATGTCATATGACTGGCTCTGGGTAAGACTGGTTGGTGATTAGAGGAACTAGTGTTGGGTGTTCAATTTAATGTCAAAGTTAATTCATGAGCTCGGTATGACCCACTTTTGTAGAAGGTTCTACCATTGGCAGACCCATCTACAATAATGATTAATTCATCATCATCATCAGCCTATAATGTTCCCACTGCAGGGACACGGCCTCCTCTCAATGAGAGGGAGTGGGCTATAATCCACCACGCGTGCCCAGTGCGGATTGGTAGATGTCCATGTCTTCGAATTTTTGGTTCTAGGACATGCCGGTTTCCTCATGATGTTTTCCTTCCCTGTTTTGAGAGCAGTGGCGATGAAATAAATTACACAAAGTAATGCGCCTTTCTGGGTTTGAACCCACGACTTACTGTTCGTAAGTCGGGGCCGCCACCACTGGGCCACCGCTGCTGCAATTATTAATTATATGTTATAAAATATTAATCGCCAAACTTGGCAGACGAATCGGTGATTTTGAAAATAGATCTCGATGAACTTTTAACACTTTCATGGGCGAAAAAAGAGTTTCATATGTTAATGAGAGCCACACAGAGCCTAGACAAGTGGCAATCGCTTTCAAAGCGTTTCGTATGTCTACAGCACTTTTCAACAAGATTGACATCGGTAAGCTTTTCAGTCCCTTACGTTTTTGATGTTTCCATCACCGTTGCCGCTCCAACTACATTGGTTAACTGTTTTATTTTGGCTAAGCATTATCAGACCGCATCAACGAATGGGTTGTGTTTTGAAAAAAAGGGAGCAGCGTCCTACTGTATCCTAATAATAACTCGGTATGATACCCATGCTTGGTGGCTTTATAATAAAGAAAGAAATAAAGAAAGAAAGAATAATATTTATTTGGACACAGTTCGTGAAACACAATAACCCCCACGTTTCTTGTAATTATTTACGTTTATCGTGTTATTCAGATCTAGAGCAGTATTTTTAAATTTTCTGAATTTGCTTAATGGCGTAGCTCAGTTTTGAATTTATTTTAATTTTATTTAACAGTAAAACGCTTGATAGCTATTTCCAAAGCCCTATCTTACGCGCTAACTCTTGATACTCAGCATATTGTGGTTTTAACTGACTCTAAGAGTGCTCTATTGCATCTGGCTCGGCTACCCTCGAATTCTCGAGGTTCCCCGATAGCCTTTGTTATTCCCCAAACCATTTTAGAGCTGCGTATGACTATTAAAACTATAATTCTACATTGGATTTCATCTCATATTGGCATCATGGGCAATGAAAAAGCGGATCTGGCAGCAAAATTAGCTTCATCGGAAGGGATCACATACACTTGTTTACCGCTTCACACAGATCAGGTTCACGCAGTCAAAAGGATTTGTAAAGACTTGTGGCAGGAATATTTTGATGAGAGGTCACTCACCAAAGGCATATGGTACAGGACTATACAGGCAGGACCTTTCCGTTGTCCATGGTTCCAGGAGATGGAGGCCCATAGACAATATATTGTGACACTGCTGAGACTTCGGTCCGGGCACATTCCATCAAATAAATTTGCACATTTAATGGGTAAAACGGACTCACCTAATTGCACGGAGTGTAACACCATCGAGGATATTCACTATGTTTTGCTCGAATGTGTCCGGAATGAGGATCAGCGGCAACAGATACTTGGGGATTCGCAGTACAACATAGGGTTATGTAGCAGCTTCTTGGCCTTCCCCTTTTCGGAAGGGGCCAGGAAGTTGTGTGCGTTATACATCTGCCATTTACGGAGAGGAAACACCACCCAGCAATAACTGGGCTCTGCTTCCACTCCATTGTTGTAATATTGATAAGATTTTAGAGAGATAAGATGTAGTTGGCTATAAGAGTTATATTATAGTTAGAATTATGGGGCGATATCGTCAATGTTGACCGAGTCCCCTTAAATAAAGAAAAAAAAAAAAAAAAACGCTTGATAAAAAAATGTCCAGGTCTTGTTCTCGGCACTGAAATAAAATCGGACCACACGAAGGGTTCCGTACTATACTACCGTATATTATTACTTAGCAAAAAAAATACAATGCTTAGCGAATAATATTATTATTATTCATCTTTATGAAAATTGCAAAATAAATTTATATTTCACTAGCACTTTGTCCGCGGCTTCACTCCCGTGGTCTTTCCCGCGGGACCCGTTCTGTTTCCCGGGATAAAAAGTAAGCTTTCTAATGGTAAAATAATTTTTCAAATCGGTCCAGTAGTTTCGGAGCCTATTCTTTACAAACAAACAAAAAAATATTTACTCTTTATAATATTATATAGTATAGTATTATAGTATAGATAATGATACTATGAATTACAAAGTTATTTTTGCGGTTGCAGAAAATCACCAATATTTAAATAAATGCCTTATGAATCGGCGTTTTTAGTATTTTTTTTATTATACGAGTATATGGTGCATGATATACAGAAGTTTCAAATTCCTAAGTTGTATAGTTGTAGAGATAGAGCTCGTACAAAAATGGTCTAAAACTGACAACTTTTACGGCTCCCTATTTCATAATTTCTTAAGATAAAAATATATACAGTTAATGCAATCCACGACGACGCGCCCCACTCCGCAATTACTGTACTATAAGTTGTACTTTAGTACGGAGCAGAGCGGAGTGGGGCGCGTCGTCGTGGATTGCACTATCTATATGTATACATATGTTCTATACTCGATTAGCTCTAGACAATGACACCCCACATGCCAGGGTTAGATTTTTTTTCAAAATAAAAAGTTTATTGTATTGAAACCCCCTTTAATTTTATACATTTACTTAATTTTTATAATTTATTGTAATAGTGGCAATAGAAATGTATAATCTGTGAAACTTTCAACTGTCTACCTAATACAGTTCATGAGATACAGCTGACAGACCGACGGACAGCAGAGGCTTAGTAACAGGGTTCCGTTTGGCACCGTTTTGATCCCCCATAATCCTAAAATAACAATATTAAAATAATTCTAAGACCCATTTACCAGCCTGACAGAAGCCCACCTTATTTTAACTAAACAACAGCCTGGCTGGGATAAAAAATTAAAATGTAAACATATGAACATTAAATGAACGAGCGACGACTCGGTATAACTGCTGCACTCTCCATGTGTCAAGTACACATTGATTTAGGATTTTTGTAAAAAATATTATAAAAATCTAAATGAATGTAGGCTAAACGTTCATATTTTGTTAATCCATAATTGTTAAAAAAAAAACTTTAAAGTCACAAATTCTGTGGCTAAAATGATGTGTTTCTTAAACTTTATGATACATTTAATAAAATCATCGCAAAGAAATACAAAGAAAAGTAGAAAATTATTTCCAATTTAAGTGCTTTCATATTTTTTTGTTTATATTAACCTAAAGTCAGATTAAAGTTTTGATTATGAAAAATATACAAAATTGAAAGATTTTGCTTACTTTTTATAAAAATGTTGACCAAAATTGAATTAGTTTACCAGATAAATTGATTTATAATAAATAAATAAATACTAAATCTGAATTTAAGGACGGCAGACTTATGGGACAGTAACACAAAAGGGTAACAAAATAAAAACCATAAGGCTGACTCCATAATGCCTCATAAAAGGATTAAAGATATGGATATACACTCGAGAGCAATGAATCCGGGTCACTTAAAGAATCCTAAAAATCTCGGAAACTAAAAATGCTAGGTTAATGCAATAAATTGTATTTAATCTGTCGCGCGCGCAATTAGCAGACACAATAGAATTTTATTGTTATCTGTCTCCAATATGAGACACCAGTATTATAAAGGTTAATAGACAATGTAATACTCCTTAAATGAAGGTATTAAAACTTCTTAGTTATTGTAAAGTTATATCATAAAAAAATCAAATTTGAAAAAGGGCCACTTTCGAAGATGGAACTACGAAATTACAGCATTTGGTTTTGCTTTTGTTTGTAATCTGTCATTTATGTGGGTACATAAACCATGTTGATAGTGCTCTATATTCATTATTCAAGCTGAAATTATGTCGCTTACGCCTGAAGAATGCACCAGAATACTTACAATGCTGGAAACCGGCCGGAGTCAGCGCGATACAGCCAGGACTGTCGGTGTGTCGCTGTCAACAGTACAAAGAGTTCTCCGACGTTACGAAGAAACTGGTTCTAACCTACGCAGACCAGGAACGGGCAGAACCAGGTGTACCACAGCACGAGAAGACCGATACTTGGTGAACACCATGCTTCGAAATCGCTTTCTTACAGGAACTGAACTCACAAATCAGTTTCGACGCCTCGGAGGAAGTAACCCAAGTGCATGGACAGTAAGACGTCGGCTTGCTGAATCTAACTTAAAACCCCTTAGACCTGCAAACGGCCCTAAACTGGAGCGTGGGCATCGTATTTCAAGACTAAGATATGCCCAGAGCCACGTAAATTGGAGTATTGAAGATTGGTCAAAAGTTATGTTCTCCGACGAATCAAAATTAATGCTCTACAAGCACGATGGAAGACACAGAGTGTATCGAAGACCAGGGGAAAGATTCAAGCAAGCATGCATCGAAGAAAAAGTAGCCTACGGTGGTGGGTCTGTACTTGTGTGGGCCGGAATTTCTTCTGAAAGTCGCACAGAGCTGGTGATCATAGAAAACGGCTCTTTAACTAGCGAAAGATATGTGGAAGAAATCCTCAATGATCACGTTGGTCCATTTATGGTCAATTTAGGTGAGGATGCTATATTTATGCATGACAATGCCCGACCTCATACAGGTAGGATTGTGAATGACTACCTTCAAGGGATGAACATTACTCATATGGAGTGGCCAGCGCGCAGCCCGGATATCAATCCGATCGAGCATGCTTGGGACGAGCTAGGCAGATGCGTAAAACAACGAAACCCTCCCCCAATCACGCTTCGTGAGCTCAAAATTGCTCTCACAGAGGAATGGGAGAATATTCCCCAAAATCGTATAAGGAACTTGGTGTACAGCATGCCAAACCGCGTAAACGCAGTAATGGAAGCACGAGGAGGCAATACGAAGTATTAAAATTCAAGAAAATCGTAATAAAGTTCAAAAATTTCATGTTTCCTATTTTTGTTTTAAGGAGAGATCAGCAGTTTTTTTCTTTATGTAATTTTGTGTTAATAAAATGTATGGTGACTCATAATTTTTTTACTTTCATTTAAGGAGTATTACATTGTCTATTAAATACAATTTATTGCATTAACCTATAATTTTTAGTTTCCGAGATTTTTAACATTCTTTAAGTGACCCGGATTCATTGCTCTCGAGTGTATAAAAATACGGATTATTGCTTAATCATAATCAACGTTTAATAAACTTAATAGTTAAGTCCAACGTTACCATCCCTAGTTTAATAATATAACTTTTCTGCCGGAGTTAGAGCATTTTCTTGTATTGTTGAATGTAAACATAGCTTTATAATTCCGTTTTTGTTACTTAAGTTTTACTTCCCCAAAGTAACAAAAAAAACTAATGAAACAAGAGTTTGATTTTCTCAAAATATTATTGTGGTTGTTCAAATTGCAGTTAATATTTGTTATTATAATGTACACTGAATGGAAGTTAATAACTAATGTACTATGATAAAAAAGTGTTCAATATTGTCAACTTTCCTTGAAAGAGCAGTAACAAAAGCTGGAATGAGATTCACTTTAAAACTCGATTCGTGTGCATGTCGTGGCCAGATCTAAGAATTGACCATTAAAACATCAACGTTTAATGATATGTCAGTCGACGTTTGGCCATATCATTAATATAGGGCATCCATGGTGTAAGGTGTAGTAAAAACCAACTTAGATGCAGCGTTCGCCGGCCGCTGTTTGCACACAGTTCTAAATTTTTTTTTTTTTGGTCTCGGGGTGGAAAATCCTCATGGATGTCCTCCGCCCTGGGGCGGGCGGAGGGGTCTGTCAGACTCGTACTCATACCATCTCACACCTACGCCGGGGGTCGCGGGAACGTAGGAACTTCCGCAACCCTCGACTGGTGCCGCCGGCCCGCCACTGTGGGAGTGAGGTATTTGACTTCCCACGTGACGTCTTAGAGGGGCGCGCGTGGAATAATACGCGCCACCACTTCGGGTCCGATGTATGGGGGGAGACGGACGTCCCCGAGTCCGTCGCCCCTGGACCCGTTAAGGGGGGCTGGAAGAGAACGTTGTCCGCCCTCCTCTGGTGCCTCCGCGGCGACACGCCAGCCATGAACACGGCTCGCGACAGCAGAGCTAGCGAACGAGACGTCCACTATGGATCCACCCCGCTGTCACACGAACGTGTGTACCGAGCCCTGGTTCAGGACGACCAGGCCAGTCGTGACCGCCCACTCCTCCAGCACTTCACCCCTAGCATCACAGTTCTAACCTAACCTAACCCATTTGGTCGGGGTGCCACTTAAGCGGCGGAATCTTTTTGATTTTAAAAAACTAATTTTTGAGGGTTTGTCGGACGCTATAGCAGATGTAAACCAAGATTTAGATGCCATCAAAAGGTGGTCTGATAGTTTTAGGGTGTCAGTAAACCCCTCAAAGTGTCAGGCCATTGTAATAGGGAGCTCACGCATGATAGGTAGGATGACGCTTAGCTCTCTTCCTTCTCTTATTTTCAATGGTACCGTCATACCGTCATAAAAGATCTCGGTTTACATCTTGACTCGACGCTTAGCTGGCAACGCCAGGTCTCTAGTGTTAGTCAAAGGGTCAACGGTACTCTGCTATCCCTGTATCGTCTGAGAAACTTTTTACCCGCTAAGACGAAAACTACGCTTGTGCAGACTTTGATTTCCCCTATCATCGACTATGGTGACGGCCTGACGGGTGCTACTTTGACTTGAATTCGGTTTTGCTGAATAAGCTCTACAGACTGCTCAACAATTGTATCCGGTTCATATTCAACCTCAGGAAATATGATCATGTGTCGAGCTCAAATGGATGTCCATTCGCTAAAGAAAAAGTTTGCGCGCTTTGACCACGCTTTTCTCCCTTCTCAACTCTCCCACTCCTCCTTCTTATTTATGTCTCACTTCCAATATCTATGTTCTTCACACACTAAAAACCTGCGTTCTTCTAACAATCTTCTTTCTTACTTTTTACTTCTAGTGTTTTGTCAAAATAAATAGAGTAGTCATCTCAACACCTCTCTCCCTTGAATTTGTATATATGTATATTTTTATGTATGTATGTGTAATAAAATTATTTCTAATGATATATTTTAATAAAAATGTTTTTCTTTGTTTCTCTCAAACAGAGCACCTGCCATCTAATCTATTCACCACCCTTGGTTGACTGGTAGAGAATGCCTAAGGCATTAAGTCCGCCTTTGTAATTCTTTAAGTGTGAAAAGTTTAAATAAATAAATAAAAAAGCGCTATGTTGCATTTAACGCCGCGGCAGCGGCTGGCGAGTGCTACTTCCAAGTTGATCGCTTTCAAAAATATCATATTTGGAAACCCAATAAAATCCATCGACTTTTTTTTGCGTGGTCACCCTACTTTGTTTGATTTGTATGCCGCCGCCATGATGCACAACTAAACCAGAGCGTCATCAGCGCCTCTACCGGTGGATATTCTAAGTATTTTACGATATGATCACTAATGGTCCCTTAGAACCCTTGAGTCTCAAGGATGTGCAGGATGCGCTGACGAACCTCTAGCCAAAACGATCATCTGGTCCTGACGGTATACCAGCGTTTCTCTTTAGAGATTGTGCTGCATTACATATAACACGTCTTTAAAACAGTCGACTTTCCCGGATCAGTGGAAGACTACACGTGTCATTCCAGTACTCAAGGGTAAGGCAAGTCCAGATGTCAGCGGTTATAGGCCAGTGGCAGTGTTTTCGACGCTGGCAAAAGTTTTTGAAGCCGCTATCCAACGCTGCATACAGGGGCAAGTCCGAGCGCAACTGTCGGACGCGCAGCACGGCTTTCGGCCCGGACGCAGCACTTCCACCAACCTACTTAATTTCATGGCACAGGTTATACCGGCAGTTGAGGCTGGAGTACAGTTAGATGCGGCTTACTTTGACTTTAAAAAAGCCTTCGACACCGTGGACAATGATGTCTTATTAAGAAAGCTGGCAGAGGTAGGATGTACACCACACTTGCTGTGGTTCTTTGTCAGCTATATGAGAGACCGCCAACAGTGTGTTGACTACAATGGGTACGAGTCGAAGCCGTACTTCACCAGGTCCGGAGTAAGCCAGGGCAGCAATTTGGGGCCTCTTGAATTTATCATAATGATAAACAGCTTGTCAGGCAAGCTGTTTATCGGTCGTCAGACATGGCTCATGTTTATTGTTCGCAGATGACCTCAAGTTGCTGCTCGAGGTAAGGAATGAGTTAGACTGTGAGCGACGCCAGGGTGACATTGATAGAGTGGTGAAGTGGAGCCATGACAATAAGCTGTACTTCAATGTATCCAAATGCTCGGTAATATCCTTCAGTCGTGCGCGCACCCCTGTCCGCTATGAGTACAAAGCAGAGGCGGTATCGATGCAGCGAGTAACACAAGTGCGTGATCTAGGGGTACATCTTACTCCAGATCTTACGTTTCGCGAGCATATCATTAAGATATGTAAGAAAGCGTACAGAAATCTCGGCTTTGTACTTAGGCAGTCAAAGACAAGCCTTCTTTTAGCATTTGCCTCTTGTCAGTGCCTTAATAAGGTGTTAGTAAGTCACGTCGGCCTAACAGCTTGATGGGTCGAGCATTCGTAAATTTAGTTAGTAGTAATTGTAAAGTTCCACTTAGGCAGTCAAAGGGGTTCACTAATATTACGACTATTAGGGTATTATACGACGCTCTAGTCAGGAGTCACTTGGAGTATGGTGCTGTCATATGGGCCAAGTACTCTAAATGGAAGTTTTTTAATATTTCAAATGTATAAAATGGGTATCAAAAACTGAAATCCATTTATGGAACTTTCTCTGGGTCAAGTTTAAAATTCATTTTAAACGTTAAATATTAACTAAGTTACCAAAAGGCAATACAACGTGAACCTTTTTACCTCGTAAATCGATATAAGCAAAATCTCAGTATAGTTTCTTTGAACCTTATCAAAATAATTGAGTTTGAAATTGCGAATGATCGCCTGGGACATGAATTTTCAAACATTGCAATTTTCGACAGATTTTATTAGGGATTAAAGTATGAAATTGCCAATTTGTACTGAAAAATTGAAATTCGTTTTTTTTTTAAATTTAAAATATTATTTTATCAAAATAATTACCATTATTATCTATACATTGCTGCCATCTAATAGGAAGGTCATTTATGCCTTTGCGATATAACTCTCGTGATCTAGATTCGACAAACTGTGTGAAAGCATTTTGTACTGCCTCCTGATAAGAAAACTTTATATCACGTAGAAAATTGACCAAATCACGAAAAAAATTGTAGTCCGTTGGAGCAAGGTCTGGCGAATACGGAGGATGACGAATGGATTTTAATTGCAGTTCCTGTAGAGTTAAAACGGTTTCTCGTGCTGTATGAGGTCTCGCGTTATCATGGAGCAATAATGGTGAAGATCGAGTCATGAGTCGGAGATGTTTCACTGCTAGTTTTGCTATCATTGTTCGAAGTTTGGCACAGTAGACATCTGCCGTTATTGCTTGACCAGATCGAAGAAAGCTATAATGAAAAACACCATGCTAAGACCACCAAACAGTTACCATTAACTTTTTATTAGTAAGCTTTGCTTTAGGACACTGTTGCGGCGTTTGACCTGCAGTCAGCCATTGCATTTTTCGCTTACGGTTATCGAGGAATTAAGTGATGAAAAGTGGATTCTTTAATCCAATTTTCATCACATGTCACAATTCGATCCAATATTCCTTAATTTCTGTATCGATTCAACAAGGCAACACAAGTTTCAACACGCGTTTCTTTCTGCAGATCAGTCAAATCATGAGGCACCCATTTCTCATATTTTTTATTTTATTGAATTGACGCAAATGAATCAATATTGTTGGTAAGGTAACGTTAAACCATGCCGGCATGCATTCCTGGGTAGTTTGGCTCGGATCGGCTTCCACCATCTCTTTCAATTCATTGTTATTCATCTGTGTGGGCGGTCTTCCACGTGGTTCGTTCTTCAAATCAAAGTTTCCATCACGAAAGCGTTTAAACCAAAATCGCACGGTGCGTTCATTAGCAGTCCCCTCTCCACACGCAACATTGATATTGCGAGCTGTTTCTGCCGCGTTAGTTCCGCGTCGGAACTCGTATTCAAAAATAAGCCGAATTTTCGAAGTATCCATCTTTCTTGTCTAAGCTGAACGAGTTGACGATTGTCGCAACCCCGCATGTCGCTAGTTCGGCCGCCGCCCGGTGCGACCTAGTGCCAAGTCCAACTTGTCGTCAGTATAACAAACGACGCTGATGCCGCTTTCCCAGGTCGACGTGCAGCACCAAGTCGTATCCGATGTCCCACAGATGTGGCCCCAGGACCGATCCTTGTGGGACACCACACGACATCTATCGTTGGTTCCATTCTCCCTGATGACCAGGGTAGATGACGGCCCTGTCCGTCAAATAGGCCTCGACCACACGACAGAGGTAGGTGGGCATCCGGTGATACCGGAGTGCCTCCCTGATACAACTCCAGGGCAGGGTATTGAAGACATTGGCGATGTCTAGAGACACCGCCTTGACGTCCCCACCCCGGGCCACAGCATACCCTGTTGTGAGTGCTCACCACGTCCCCCACAAGCTGGAGCCGGAGATTCTGCGTCGGCGGTCCCCCGCCCATGTGCGCAGTTTCTCCTGCACCATCTTATCTGTTCAGAGTCCCCAGCGACTCTTCGCGGGCCAGTCCAGGAGTCTTGGAGTGCGGTCTTCACCACTCTGTACCCCTCTTACTGCTCCACCTGAATGGCTTTCGTATTCGGAGGTGCCTGGTGTACACACTGGTGGCAACACACGTATTGCACAGTGTTGTCAGCTCTTGCGACCACCAGTACACCTGGCGCGAGGCACGTCCGGGCTTGTCCTGGGGCATTGCCACGTCACATATTTCGGACATGGCCTCCCGAAACCACTCCGCCTCAAAGTTAATGTCAGCAGGCCTTTCCGGTGATGACACCCAGGCACGCTCGAGGCTTCCAGGAGAAGCTCCCAGTCCAGCTGCTTCAGCGCCCACCGCGGACAACTCGGGGCCTGTCGAACCGGCGAGCTTGAGGTGTGGGTGGAGACGTCAAACCGGATGTACCGGTGATCGAAATAGGTCTCTACCCCCTCCATGACGCGCCGGTCACTGACACGCATCGTTTCTGAGATATTTGTGAATTACCCTGCAAAACTTTTCATAATGTTTTTTGTGTAGTTTTGTTTAGTTTACCAATTCTAACCAATTTTTTGATTACTGATTTATAAATTTCGAAGCATGCCACGCAATCAAGGGTCTAGCTCTCGGTGCCCATCAACGCCAATTGGGACCGAATTGCACCACACAGCTGAAGCCAGATTGAGAGCGCGTAGCGGCGGGCGGCAGTGCAAGGCGTCTTCGAAGTAGAAGTCGCAGTCTTCACCGGAGTCCTACTTCTTTGAGTCTACGTGAGAAGGAGAAGCTGAAACGAGAACAAGAGCGTCTCAAAGCTATACTGTGGAGACTGAATGAGAGGCCGTACCAAGGTCATCAGGAGTTCCAAATGGAGCAGCTGAAGATTTACGACATCTTCATTATCGTGCCAAGCAGCCCCGCAGCAGTCAGCAAAGAATTAGCTTCAATTGTGGGAAACCAGGTCAAATCGGGACCCGGTGCATGAACAGTGGCAGCCAACGGATGGTGGAGCACGTGTTGCAAGCAATGATCATGGCGAGTGGATTTTTGCGTCGCACAACTACCCTCATACACGTTAGAACAAAAAGGTAAGCTGCATTATTTGGTTTACGATTCTGGTGCTGAATGCTCGTTAATAAAGGAAAGTTGTACAGCCAAATTAAGTGGCAAACGAGTAAATGACGATGTTGCGTTGACTATATCGGTCATACGTGTATTCAGAACAGAACAAATATTATATAGCGTAACGATTGGCAAACACCAACTTTAGATTTTGTTACATGTCCTTACCGACTTGCTGTATATTATGATAGGACATTGATGAAATCCACGAGATTGCGTCAGAGAATATTAAACATAGTTCGGAATATGACAAGGCTCGATTTGATAGCTAAAACAAAATTTTCGGTTGCCGATTTTGTGTTATTAGAAAACAAAAAGCGAAATCAAATTAAGTTAGATCGGAAGTTCAGAGGTCCGTTTATTTTGTTAACCTAACTTTTTTCTTCTTTTGATACCACCGCGTCCCAGGACTCCTCGCTGCCGACCATCGATTCGACAACGGCCGGCAGCGACAGGTCACTACCGACACCTGAGATGAGGGCACGGCGCGGCTCCTCCCAAGCAACACACCCTGCCACCATGTGCCGAGCCTGTCCTCCCGACACTCAACGCAGTGGTGAAATCGTGCGTCCGGCTCTCTGTTTATGCGACACAGGCATTTCCCGAAGCAACCATGCCCCGAGAGCACCTGCGTCACCCGAAACGACAGGGAGCCGTACCTCCTTATGAGCCAGCGCTCGAGCACTGGCCGGACCACCCCGATGGTGACGGGGCCGGCGATTGGGCGTGTAAGCCTGTCCCGCCATTGCGCCACCAGGGCTACGCGAAGCTGTGACCGATACAGTGACGCGAATACCTTCACCTCGAGGTCCCAAGGCGGGGATCCGGCCAGTACACAAGCAGCCTCGTAGGAGATTGTGCGATACCCCCTGATGACTCTGACGGCCATCGCTCGCTGCCGCTTTCGCAGGACAGCGATGCTGCCGGCCATCAGGTCAGCCGCCCAGATCTGGGCCCCATACAGGACCATCGATCGCACGATCCCCACGTAGAGCCGTCTACAGGCGGCGCTCGGGTCCCCCACATTGGGAAGCAGCGTTGACAGCGCCCCAGCCGCGCCCAATAATTTAGGCGCCAGCCGCTGGAAGTGGGGGCCGAAATCCCACCAGCTGTCGAGCAACAATCCTTCTACTTTATGGTGGACTCGACAGCGATTCTGGAGCCCCGACCATGATATGTGATCCCAGCAGCGGCTCCTTGTTGAGGGCCATCTCCAAGCCTAAAAAGTAAGCCAGCAACGCTGCCTCCCTGTACGAGCTCCCCCGGGCCGTGACCAGCGTGTCAGCTGCATAACACGTCAAGTCTACGCCCGGCTGGAGCTTGCCCCTCAGCACCCAGTCGTACCCAATGTTCCACAGGAGCGGTCCCACGACTGAACCCCGCACTGGTCACAATTCTAACTTAACCTGACCTATCTTTGACCTGAACTGTGTGGTCACAGTTCTAACTTAACCTGACCTACCTTTCAGCCATTTTCATATGCTTAATGTTTTTTTCTCAAAAACTAAATGTGACGAATAAAGTGCAATCCCGAACAGGCTGAAACACTACGAAAAAGAGAAACAAGGAGGATGTTGTTATTTTTTTTATCAATCATGTTTTATTTTAGGGTTACACTTAAATATGTTTTATTTCTTAGTTTTATTTGGGAAACTTTTGTAGGTAGTTGTTGGCAAGTAATTTTGTTTACAATAAAAAGATTAGGTAATATTTTTTTGTTTTCGTGTTTTTGTGTCATAAACTATCATTATAATTTATTTTTTAACAATAGAGCGTTT
Organism: Xanthia togata; assembly: GCA_963853775.1. Taxonomy (NCBI): domain Eukaryota; kingdom Metazoa; phylum Arthropoda; class Insecta; order Lepidoptera; family Noctuidae; genus Xanthia; species Xanthia togata. The sequence continues at coordinate 1,920,961 of OY970814.1, forward strand.
TATTAACCGATGAAAGTTATTGATAATTCCCGAGAATTTGTGAGATTAGTTACATTGAGCTTTATTCAAAATCAAAATCAAAATCAAAAGTCATTTATTCAAATTAGGCTGAGAATCAGCACTTTTCGAACGTCAAAATTACATAAGACAGTCCCCCAAAACGCCCACCCTTCACCACTTCCTAGTGCTTTTGCTGGGAAGAAGAAGTGGCGCAACAAACTCCCCAGCAACACAGCTGTCTGTTCAGTTAGGAAAAAAAAAAATGATTCTATACAATAATTTATAAGATAATTTACATTACGCAAAATAAAATTTAAATTATAAATTAATAGCCATATGACAGCTAGCACACGCCAATATACCAACCAAAAACATCGAGAACTATACTCAAGCAGAAATAAAAATAACTAAACGTAAACAATATCTAAAAAAAAAGAAAATAAAGCCTCGAGGCATAAAGGGCGTGCCCGCTTACATAGAGCTGTAACTAGAAGTTATAATAATATTGATAAACTAAGACCATCGAGGAAAAATAAATAATTGTCGAGGTCGCTAGCTAACCACATATTGTAATACAACTCATTAAAAAAAACATTGTAATGAGTAGATTATGTCAACAATAAATAAAAATAAAATAAATGTACATAAATAGTAAAATTATAGACTTTTATATAAACTCATAAAACCTGTCAGTAGGTAAACTAATTCTGGAGAAAGAACATTTAAACATTGTCTTGAGTTAATCACAGCGACCAACTATTCTTATCATTTAAGTAGTCGTTGATAGAATAGTATGCCTTTGAACAAAGGTTGGACTTTACTTTAGTTTTAAACGCATTAAAAGGCAAATCTAGCAAACAAGAGGGTAGCTTGTTATAAAAGGTTATACCAAGCCCAACAAATGAGTTATGAACCTTATGAAGCCGGTGAAAGGGAGCACGTAGTTTATCCTTACTTCTAGTGTTAACGTTGTGAATATCACTGTTTTTAGTGTATAAGTGTATATTCTGCCTAATATATAAGATGTTGGCGAAGATGTATTGTGATGCCACTGTGAGGATACCGATATCTTTGAAAAAATCTCTCAGAGAGACTCTGGCACCTAGCTGGTAAATTGCTCGAATAGCTCGTTTTTGGAGGACAAAATATATTTTGAATATCTGCAGCTTTGCCCCAAAGCAGAATACCGTAGGACATAACGCTATGAAAATAACTAAAATAGACTAACCGAGCTGTATCAACGTCAGTGTATTGTCTTACTTTTCTGACAGCGTAGGCGGCCGAACTGAGCCTTCCCGCTAGGCTCGATATATGTTGGCCCCACTGAAGTTTTGCATCTACTGTTATGCCCAGAAAAACTGCCGAGTTTATAGTTTCAAGTACCTCTTTATCTAAGACGATGTTGGGTCCTAGATTTCTTACATTTGGGAGGGCAAACTTTACACATTTCGTTTTCTTAGCATTGAGAACTAGGTTATTTGTCGTAAACCAATCCGTAACCATTGAAAGTGCACTGTTTACATCGTCAAAATCTTGTCTATTCCTGTCTACTTTAAAAATAAGAGAAGTATCATCTGCAAACAGTACAACTTCACAGATATTCGAGACAAGATCATTGATATACACTAAAAACAAGAATGGACCCAGTATTGAGCCTTGAGGTACACCTAACTGAACTGGTAGCCCGGAAGATTTTACACCATCAACATCTACACATTGCGACCTATTATTTAAATACGAATTTAAAACGTTTAGAGCTTCGTTTAGCACACCGTAATGACGCAGTTTACGCAAAAGCGTGTCATGGTGCACGCAATCAAAGGCTTTGGAGAGATCACAGAAAACTCCAATAGCATTTTGAGAGTTCTCCCATCCGTTAAATATGTGTTTCAGCAGAGCAACACCCGCATCTGTAGTCGAACGACCCTTTGTAAAGCCATATTGTTCATTATGAAGGAGGCTATTTAAATTAAAATGTCTTAGCAACTGCTTGAGTATTAACTTTTCAAATATTTTGCTGAATGCTGGTAAAATAGAAATAGGCCTGAAATTGCCAACGTCATTTTCATTACCTGATTTAAATAATGGTATGACTTTACTACTCTTCATGAGGTCAGGAAAAGTTCCTAAATCAACACATTTATTAAAAGTAACAGCTAGATAGGGGGCTACGATGTCTATTATATTACTTAAAAGTTTAATGGAGATTCCCCAGTAATCACCAGTGTTTTTACACTTGAGTGTGTTAAAAACATTAACTACTTCACGAGGCGTTACATGTTCGAAGCTAAATATGCGACTACTTTTAGACACACTACTAAGCAAAAGGTTTTCGGCTTTAGATGGGGACGAGTTTAAGGAGCGAGTCGTAGTTATAGGTATGTTGGCAAAAAACTCATTAAACGCCTGAGCTACGTCAGCTGCTTTAGTAACTAATTTACTGTCGACCATAATCTCGAGTTGTTTATCTTGCTTAACCGATTTACCCGTTTCATTGTTAATAATTTTCCAAGTGGTTTTAATTTTATTATTGGAATTTTTAATTGTATCGCTTAAAAATTTTGATTTAGCTAAAACACTAACCTTTTTAAATAATTTTGAATAATTTTTGACATACTCTAGGAAAGGAGTATCAAACCTATATTTTTTCAAACCATATAACTCGTATAGTCTCGCTCTACTTTTATAAATACCCGGAGTGGCCCATTGGTTAAAGCCAACGGAGGTGCCATTAATGTTAATAGTTTTAGTCTTGAAAGTAGATTGGTACTCTTTTTGCACAACATCAAAAAGGGCTCCATACATTTCATTAGGATTCTCGTGGTCTACTATAGATGGTGTTATTCTATGAGCTATATTATTTTTAAATTTATTGCAACGACTAGCTGTATAAGGCCTACATTCTATTTTGTGCGGCTTTTTATGTAATGGCATGGGGAAACTAGCTAATAAACCACAGTGGTCAGACGTTAAGTCACTTAACACTAATTTATTTTTGGCATCACAATCACTAAATATATTATCAAGACAAGTTGACGAAGATGCCGTGATCCTAGTAGGTTCAAAAAACAAGTTAATTAAATTATAAGACCTAAACAGATTAAGAAGTCTAATACTTAATGGAGTAACATCTAAAATATTAATATTAAAATCTCCACATAAAATGATACTTTTATTACTTGATTTTAACCTATTGAGTGAATCCTCCATCACCGATTCAAAACTAATAAAATCACCAGAGGGGGGTCGATACACGCAAATTATAATGTATCGCTCGAGTTCAACACAAGACAACTCAATAGTGCGCTCGATGGAAAGATTAACTAAATCTAAACGTTGTTTACATTTCAACTTGTTTGAAACAAGAACTAAATATCCACCGCGAATGGCGCTTTTTCTTACAAACGCACTTTGTACAGTAAAATTATCATCATTGATAAACACTACTTCATGTTCTTTCAACCAGTGTTCAGTCAAACATAACACCTGAACATCATAGTTCTCCATAAATAAACTTAATTCTAGCTCTTTGCCGGACAGACCCTGCATATTTTGATGAACAACATTCAATATAATATGCGGCTCACCCGTTGTCGCTCCTAATAGTTTAAACTACAAGGCGTATCAAAAGTAGTGTTAGTACCACTACTAACAGTAATCGATGGTACAGTACAGGTACCAGTGTCACTGTGTATATTATATGCTAAAAGATTAGCAATTTGTCTTCTACAACTAGGTGGCAAATACATTGTATAATTTGTCAGTTTATAATCAGTAATAAATTGATTACAATCAAAATATAAAATAGCGTCACTGTGACGACAAGTCCTATTATAAATTAACATATTTAATTTATAAATGTGCCTATTTGTCTCATTAGACAAATATCGAGAATAAGGCAAGGCACAGAAAATAAATTTACAATTATTGGTTTCATTGAGATGTAACATCAAATGGACACATTCAATTATGTCCTTTTTTCTTACAGTTAAACTGTCCCCATATAATAATATAACAGTGGAACTGGGGTTTATTTTTGTCAGTTTAATTTTATTAATTAATTGGCTAATACTGGCACCGGGTAAACAATTATTAATTACATATTGTTGTGAACACTGATTAAATATCCTACCAATACCTTGACCAAATTTATCAGAAAATACATAGGTTGTATCAATACTATTATTATTTCTTTTGCCATCCAAACAGCTACCTACAGGCTGAGCCACTGAGGGTGTAGGTGTAACGAGTTGTGGTTGGGGCTCATGGGAGCAGGCACAGCTAAAAGAGAGGTTATTTGTGAGAGACTCATACCTCTCTGCGTTCTACTTGACCAGGTCGGCCAATTCATTGGCCTCCTGCAAGCACTTACTCAGGTCTTGTTGAGAAGCCTCATATTTACTAAAGATATCCTTTAGAGCATATTCCCTAACAAACAATTCATCCTGTAGGTGCTGAGTGTCTGTATCATACATTGTATAATTTATGCAATATTAAGACGCAGATATATGCCACTGAGCTTGAGTGGTAAACTTGCGTGTTCTGTACTGAGCTCACGCAACGCGTCGTATGTCTAGCCAGTAATAGGACTCGCCCATCAAGTAATTAATTGATAATACCAAAATTTCTTAAATTTAAATTCAAATTCAAAATATTTTATTTCATATAAACCTACATGGGCACTTCCAATTGGTCGTTTCCTATAGAAAAGAGCCTGCAAGAAACTCGGTTACTCTTTTAAAAATAATTGGCTTTTACAATATTTTCAAATAGTGTTATTAGGTATGGGAGGACAGCGTAGGTTTTTCAATAAGTACCAGGTACTTAACAAAATAATGATGGTCAACAAATCTACAGTTCACTAAGCCAACAGCGTTCTCACATTCACAAAATAGAAAAGAATATATATAAAGATAAAAAAATAAATAAAAAAAACGTATAAACGAAAATACGTATTTGCTATTACAGCTGTAACAAATCTGAATATTTTTTTTTATTTATCATTTATACAACAGAACACAGGATTATATATTAAATAGCAACCAAAAACCACTAAGGTTTAAACTTGTGCTATCATGACTTCATGAGTCTATCTCAACATCTAACTGTACAATGAAGCATTTTATGTACGCGTTATTGCCGATACAGATAATATTATATTTAGTTCCTTAAAATAGTTACAATCATCCATAAATAATTCTTAAAAAATATTGCTGTTTGCATTTGATATTTTTGTGTGATACATTTGTTTATTTTTGAGGGTAGACTATTAATAAGTCTCGGTATTATATAACCGGTAGTTCGCTCGCCATACGTATTGTTGGCGCACTGTGTACGAAGCCTATTCCCAGAAACTGCCCGAGTGCATACAGGAGTTCTTATAATATCAAAAAAAAAAATTGTATATGAACTGGTAAGACATTACAGTGTTTAAAGAGGCCATTTATACTGTCGTAAAATTGATTTCTAATTTTAGGAGATACTATTGTTTTTAAAATTCGAAGTTGAAGATTAAAAATACTATCAAGGTAGGTTTTATAGGTACGACCATAACTACTAAGGCCATACTGGATGTAAGATTCAGCCATTGCGTAATAAAGCATTATCTTCACTTTGAAGGGCAGGCGGTTTTTAATATGGTCATAACAGCGAGAAATTGCCGAAGTTTATCGCAAACACGTTCTACGTGATAACTCCAGTTAAACTTATCGTCTATAATTACTCCAAGATATGTTTGTTTACTGACAACATCTATTTGTGGACAATTACAATTAATCGCATTGATCGTATGCAAGCAGTCATGGTCGTGGGCTATTAAGTTCCGAAAGGGCAGTTTTCTAATGTAGGGAGATTTAATAACCAATAGTTTTGTTTTGCTTGCTTTAAGTACTAAGCCAGCATCGTGACACCACCTTGTTAGAGCATCCAGGTCGAGTTGTAAGCGTTCGCATGCTATTTGAGGATTTCTATTAGCAATAACAAGGCAAGTGTCATCCGCAAACTGATAGCATTTACTGTTCGTGATGCAGTTACTCATATCATTTACATACGAAAGAATGCAGGGGGCCTAATACTTCCCCTCTTTGAGGAGTGGCTGGAGAGGCGCCACGGCGTCCTCACCTTCCGCCTGACGCAGGTCCTCACCGGACACGGCTGTTTCGGGAGGTACCTGTTTCGGATAAGGCGGGAGGAAACGCCCGGGTGTCATCACTGCGTGGATCGCCCGGAGGACACGGTGGAGCATACAGTGGAGGTATGCCCGGCTTGGGCAGAGCACCGCCGTGTCCTCGTGGAGGCGATCGGTGGCGGGGATCTCTCGCGTCCGGCCCTGGTCCAGGCCATGGTACGGAGCGAGAGGGCATGGGAGGCCGTCACCTCCTTCTGCGAAGCAGTAATGCTCGCGAAGGAGGAGGCGGAGCGTGTTCCACGCGCGCCTCAAAGAGATGTCAGTAAATGAAGGGGTCCGATGAGACCATTGCCTGCCGGGGTTGCGGGAAAGTCCGAAAGGGATACGGTGGCCCCCTGGCATTGCACAGGCAAGACAAGGAACACGGGTGGGTTTTAGTCAGTAAAAGTCTGACACGCCCTCCCGCTCCACCCAGAGCGGGAGACGTCATTTGATGATTTCCCACCAAAAAAAAAGAAAAAAAGGGGGCCTAATACTGAGCCTTGGGCTATTCCCTGAGTTAATAGCCATACGATCACTACAGATGCTATCAATGTTAACAGTAAAGGTACGATTTTTAAGATAATTTTTACACCAGTTGAGTAATGAACCACGCACTCCACAGTCGTCTAATTTATCAACTAGCTGATTATGAATTAATGTGTCAAAGGCACGTGAGAAGTCAATAAAGAGAGCAAGAACATATTTTTTATCATTTAGGTGCTTATTGACTTCATCAGTGAAGTTTGACAAGAGGTTCGTGGTGCTTTTGCCGACCTGAAAGCCAAATTGGTACTGGTCAGTTACGTCGTGCTGCCTATAAAATGCGTGAATTTGTTCACGAACATATTTTTCTACTATTTTATCAATATAAGAGAGCAATGTTATTGGACGATAGTTTGAATAATCGTTTTTTTACCCCTTTTATGGACTGGCCTTATGCAACCCACCTTTAGATCATCTGGATATAGACCACTTTCAATACTTCGATTAATTAAGTCAGCAATAGGGTTGGCTAAGCTGTCACCTATTATCATGTCCACAAAAGCCACTTAAAATGGTGAAGATTCAGAAAAATACGCTTGATAGTTTTTGCGTGATTCTCAGTTTTTTATCCGCGTTAGAAAACTTTACAAATTAATTTCACTATGTAATTTAAACATAATCCAAAATATTCCTGTATTAAGTTAAAGACAATGCTCTAATTTAACAAATATTTTTCAAAATCATTGAGTGTCCGTATGGATTGGGGAGCCATGTCTCATAATTAAACGCGGGTTATACCAATATTTAGTAGTAAATTAGTCAATTTTGTAGGCCCGGTTTTGGAATTTGTAGTAAATCTCTTAAATAGTTTAAAGACGGTTAAGGTCAGGATTAGAACTCGAAAATTAGACGACGGTTATTTATGAATATTTGGTAGGATTTAGCAGTACCTATGTGTAATGTGTACAAAAAAATAGGTTTTTTAGGGCCGAATTTGAGATAGCTACTCGTACAATGCTTTGATTTTTCATAAAACTCTTTCAATTTCACCGCGTTTTTTGTCGAAATCAACCAATTACAATAGATTTTTTGTATAATTTAATAGCAAATGTGTTCTAATTTTTAGAATAAAATGGAAATACTGTATAATTTTGTTAATACAACACATTTTATGTGGCTCCTCAATCCGGACGGTCTATAGAAAATATATGTACGTAGCTACTAAACTAGTTGATCAAATCGGATAACAATAGCACCAATATTTAGTAGAAATTTCTACTAAATAATGGCGTAATCCAACGTAAAAGATATTGATAAAATAAACAGTCCTTAACAATTTAGTGTGGTACGAGAGCCCACGACCAAAACACACACACACTCATATCGTTTTACGGCCAAAACCGTATTAAATCGTTAGTTTAGATTCTGAACCCGACTCGGAGGGAAGTACATACCGGTCAGAACCGTCTCAGTGTTTTACAATACAAACAATAATGTCTGATATTAAAAATGTACATAGGTGTCGTAATTTTATAAGGTACGAAAATGTTTGTTTTCAGACATTTAGCGTGTCACATGTTGACTGAGCGTTAACAGTTTAGTGCCTATGCACACCCTATGGTGACCATAAATAATTCAAACTATGATCATAAATAGAGTTTTATTTTCACATGATTAATTCTTCATCAATCAGTACTTAAATAATGAACACTATAAATATAGTGTTCATTTATATAGTGTATTAGTTTTTTCAAAAATTAACTGAAAGTGCATTATCCTAAAACAATAGCCTTTTCTAACGCTTCTGGGTGCGATGTTATGCTACAAATATTGCGCTAATGTTAATTAACAACCTTGAAAAGAAACTTAGCTTTTAATGAATAGGTACATACAGGGTGGCCAATTCGAAGGTGCATGAAGATAATTTTTATTACAAACGATAATAATTTAATATTTTCCCAAAATTAAACTTAAATCAAGATAATTTTTATAACAACCGATAGTAATTTAATAATTTCCCATAATTATATAATACTAACTGCGCCCTGCCGTTTCACCCACATAACTCTCAATCCCGTGGGAATACCGGGATAAAAAATCCATGTAAAAGAGTAACCGTGGAGTTTCTTGCCGGCTCTTCTCCATAGGAAACGACCAATTGGTTTCATAAATGCCCTTGTAGGTTTATGTGAAATAAAATATTTTGAATTTGAATTTGATGTTATATTTCGGGTCATGTTCTACCCATAGAACAAATTTCATCCAAATCCATTCAGCCATTTTAGCGTGAAAGCGAACAAACAAGCAAATTGGTATATTGGTTGGTATATTGGCGTGTGCTAGCTGTCATATGGCTATTAATTATAGCTATTTAATTTAAATTATTTTTTGCATATTGTAAATTGTCTTGCATACTGTTGTATAGAATCATTTTTTATTTTTTTTCTAACTGAACAGACAGCTGTGCTGCTGGGGAGTTTGTTGCGCCACTTCTTCTTCCCAGCAAAAGCACTAGGAAGTGGTGAAGGGTGGGCGTTTTGGGGGACTGTCTTATGTAATTTTGACGTTCGAAAAGTGCTGATTCTCAGCCTAGTTTGAATAAATGACTTTTGAATTTGAATTTGAAATAAACAAACCCATTTTCGCATTTTTATTAGGTATTAGATAGCATTCCACTATCAGTATCACAAATATTTTGCTTTTAGTGTTCAAAATTAACCATGGCACGTCCTATTAGATAACTCCACAGGAAAATGTCAGGACTTGTCGAATCTGGTGAATTTGGAGGTCAATAATGTCAACACTTCTTGGAATTTATTGTTTCGATAATATTCCTCTCGAAGTTTCGATTATGTTTTGTGCTGCATGGTTTTTGTTTGCGTCTTATTAGAACCTCGTGATTTTAACTCTAACTGATTGGTTTGAAGTTTTTTTTTTTAACTTAACGCCTTATGCGATTGTCAGTCGCAGTAACAGCAGCACCTGTCTTGTAACCTGTTCAAGGAAGCATACCTAGTGTAGTAACTCTACCTAATCAGACATAAATTTTGTTTCTTTACAAATTTTTGTGATCAAAACGGGATTAGTAACTCGTACTGCTTTGTTGAAAAAAATGGGGTCTTTTTCAATTGCTTTAGGAACTTTAGGATAAAATTACTAAAGTTTAATGCGGTAGTCTCTATGTAATAAATGGTGCTTAGCGAATTAGACACTTTTTTAACTTACTAGTAGATATCAAAGAACCGTAAAATTTTGCGCCAAATTAAAATGTTGGTGAAAAAAGTTGTATAAAGTTTTGGTCACCCTATAGATTAGGTACTTATTAAATGAAAGCGTTTATTTTAAATGAAGAAGGGAGGGCCGATAGGTTCCCTCCCTTCTTCATTTAAAATAATAAGATAGAATACTCCCTAATTCGGGAGTATTCTAGGGATCTTCATCCGGTGAAAACATGAAAATAAATATAGGTATGTTCAGTTATAAATTAATTAGTCGATTTTGATCTATTAGAAAAATCTTTCTTTAAGTAATACTTGTCTCCTCGCACATCTCCTCTGTTTTTAACCCGCAATAGATTACGCGATGCACGCATGAACTGTACCGACATCCTATGATGTATGTAACCGAATATCCTAGGACACGTCACTATTCGTAATTTGTCCGCAATCAAAATGATCGATAACCAACAATACAGTTAATGAGAAATTGATAGGTGTCATCAGCAGACAACACCTACAGAGTACCATTATTTTTTAACCGACTTCTAAAAAAGGAGGAGGTTCTCAATTCCGATGTTTGTTTTTTTTTTTATGTTTGTTCGCGCACATCTCCGTCACTTGCCAACCGATTTGAAAAATTATTTTTTTGTTGGAAAGGGTATACTTCTCAAATGATCCCATAAAATTTTTTTCGGACAAGCGGTTTTTGAAAAATCAACAAAAACGACTCCAAAAAATGGTTAAATTTTACTATAGGTTTTGATTTTGCTATAGGTTAGGTTTATTAAAATTCAAAATTCAAAAGTCATTTATTCAAACTAGGCTGAGAATCAACACTTTTCGAACGTCAAAATTACATAAGACAGTCCCCCAAAACGCCCACCTTTCACCACTTCCAAGTGCTTTTGCTGGGAAGAAGAAGTGGCGCAACAAACTCCCCAGTACACAGCTGTCTGTTCAGTTAGGAAAAAAAAATGATTCTGTACAATAATTTATAAGATAATTTACATTACGCAAAACACAATTTAAATTATAAATTAATAGCCATATGACAGCTAGCACAATATATCAACCAAAAACATCGAGAACTATACTCAAGCAGAAATAAAAATAACTAAACGTAAACAATATCTAAAAAAAAGAAAATAAAGCCTCCAGGCATAAAGGGAGTGCCCGCTTACATAGAGCTGTAACTAGAATTTATAATTGATAAACTAGGACCATCGAGGTAAAATAAATAATTGTCGAGGTCGCTAGCTAACCACATATTGCAATACAACTCATTAAAAAAAAAACATTGTAATGAGTAGATTATGTCAACAATAAATAAAAAATAAATTAAAATAAATTGACATAAAAAGTAAAATTATAAACTTTTATATAAACTCATATAACCTGTCAGTAGGTAAACTAATTAAAATAATTAAAATGGGTAGGTTAATAGTATTATTTTTAACTTTTTAGTGCTTTTAGGGTTTTTAGAAGTCGGTTTTTTTTTGTACAAATTAATAGACGTTAAATGAGAAAATTCTGCTCATAATAACATGTGTATTTTAATCATTACACATAAACTTTTTTTTTCATTGATTTAGGCAGAAACTTCAGAACTCCTGCTACGATTCTTAAACACAATACATCTTTGAATTCATCCACTAAAGCGTGCGTTCATTAAAAAGCGTGTAGGTCACTGCCCTGCGGCCCTGTTTCGCTCTTAAATGAAATCATTATATTTTAGACCAATAAGGTTCTAAAAAAGAATAAGTGATAAGTTGACGTATTATTTCGCCGAACACGACTATTTATCAAATCTACGTTTTACATCACAATCAGATATTTTCAAAGTATTATATTCAATTATAATATTATGCCTCTAATCCACCTGCTACCACTAAATCACCGCATACTATACGCAAACCACAGCCAATTCCATACATTCTCCACAGTAAAACTCTATTTAAAAATTTAAAGAACTTTTCTTACTTAAGATTCATGAAATACATACAATATGACCAGAGCATCAACTATACAATCCCATGATAATATCCCCATGCAGTTTGCTTTATATATGGTACTAAAATACTTGACAGACATATTTATTGTCGCTTAAAAATTATTACTCGCACATTAAATTCGGAGCTGTTAGCTACGAATGTGCTACGAGACGGTAGGATCGTTCGTAGCGCGTCGTAGAGGGCTACGACGTAGAACCTTATGTGCATGACATTAAGTTCTTGAATAGTTAGTAGGAGAATTAGTTTTGGTTGAGAATTAGATGAAGTCAGTTTTGGTTTGAATGTAATCACTCATAAATTAGTTACATAAACATTGAAACGTCCTCTACGTTTCCTCTGAATTCTTTATTAAAATGTTTGCTGTATGCTTTTTGTATGATATGAGGTTAGTGCCCTAATGTTGGAATAATATTATAGACTGATGTTTATAATATTAACTTTAGCCAGTTGAGCTTTCATTCTGCTGAGGAGGTCTTGCTGGGGAATTCGTTGCACCACTTCTTCATTCCAGCTGAAATTATACCTGGATTAGTGACGGGCAAGCGTTTTGTGAGCTGTGTAAGTGGTTTTAGATTTTTCATCATGTTTGATCTTTCTGAGTTTTGAGGAGGTAGCCAAGCAGACCATACAGTAATGGTCTGCTTGAATACGTCTAGATAAGAACCGGTTAACTTATTAATCAGATATGTTTTGACTAATTCTGTGCCAAGAACTTCAAAACTCATTATGATCTCTTATTGATCAGATATGTTTTGACTAAATGCGTGCCTATTTGGGCTCTGTAGGCAGCCACTTCTAATGTTCATAAAAAAACAATCAAATCAGCGTACTTAGGTAATGTATTTTATTCACGGACATAACTGACTCCGAAGTTGATCCACCGCTTGATGGGTAAAATAAAATCATCGGCATTGCCCACCAAGTCTTTGATTTAATTAAACAATAAACTACCGTCTTATCTACGATAGTTTGCAGTAAACCCTTTTCCTAAATATTTTTTTATGAGTTGTACATCATAAGTGGCTAAAAGATTTCTATGAATTTCCCGCCCAGTTTTCTGAGAAACGAATGTCATTTTTATATCTATGTATTCCATAAGTGTGTGATTTAGGAGCCTAACTCTATTGCCCGGGATGAGGCGAAATATTTTGACTTCATTAGCATAATTATGTTGGATGATCTTGCTCCAATAATCTTATGATATAAACGACTAACTTGAAGATACGAAGGGTAAACCAGATGAAACTATAATTTTAAAAAAAATCTTGAAGATCAAACTTAAATATGCGCATTTATGATGTATGGTAATGTATTTTATCAAAATTATACATTCTACAAAAAATAAAATTCATTTTTTTCACAAAACCCAAAGAAAATAAAACGGCGTTGGTTAAATTTATGATATCTAAGATCTTACAGTCTTAGGACATAGAGAACATAGTTTTTTTCTCCGTCTCGTCCCAACTAGTCATAATTTAACATGAAAACGTGCCCGTCGCCGAAATGAAACATCTATATTCATGTTCTATAGTCTTCTAAAATACGAGGACGACTTAGACCGTCACGATCGACACGAAACACGAAAATACACAAAATGATCTGATTAAGTTCTCTTGAACGGAAATCTTTTTGACTAAATTGCATTCGACGAGCGTCGAGTCAAGCGAGCGGCCAATGAGGGCTGATGCGATTACTGCCTGACTCATAGCCAAAAAAGAACACGATGCGGCATTCCAATTGCAACTGTGTGTAGTATTTTCTCCCGATTATCAGGGAGCGTTTGAAGGATGCAACTGGGGGGCGGGGAGGGTGACGGCGGGGGAGCGCGCGCCGCCCAGTCGAGCCGTGGCCGCCGCGCACACCGCACGTAAATGGCGCGCTAGAAACAACCAAATGAGTACTCCGCGAGACCAAACGCGAAACCCGTTCAGCACGAGACGACCGGCCAGATACTGTTGACTGTGATCATTATTAGTAGTTTAAATTAATTAATCATCTAGTATAAGAGTGTTTCGGACTGTACCGGTTTGTGGCTAATGTGAGTTCAGATTGCGAGCGTGTGGCTGCGGATCACGTGCCCTACATTTGGGTGTCGTCGCCGGAACGCTCAAATGCTGCATTTTTACGTTTATTTACAACCAGGCAATGCTTCAGTAGTAATAGTCGTGTAGCCTAGCTTAATACGTAGTTAGGTAGTCCTAGTGTTGTTACTGTCATTAAAGTGTATCGTCTCGTAAAATGTTGATGTCATCTGTATCGAACGCATGCGATCTCGCAAAGCATTTGCGATTTGGACTATGTAGTGTTCATGTATCAGCTTGATGCGATTAATAAATCATTTAAACACTTTTTTCATGTTTTTAGTATCACCCCCCGTCCGTTTACCGAAGACCAGCCAGTCTTTTGCACTGAGTGTCTTTGCGTATATTTATGTGGTATAGCCGGTTGCGTTGTAGTTTGAGCCCTATTACTAGTGTTTAGAGTCTAGATTTGGGAGCTCTGAATAGAAACATTAAACCCGAATGTCTGTAAATTCACCATCTTATTTCTTCATTTTTAGTTAGCTCCTCCGCAATGCTTCGCTAGTGGCTATATACATTTCACTATATGTAGTTTTTGGAGTGTGTAGTTTATGTAGTTTGAGGTTGGAGTGATGTTGTATTGGAGTACCGTGAGCGATGCACGTGGCTACCTGAAGGTAAATAATTGCTCCCACGTGGCTGTGAGCTCAATTAACCTCCCCGTGGGGTCGGCACGCACACTTTCACTGATGGAAAACCTGTACAACTAACTGTTGTTATAAATAATACCATTACTGACGTCACCCTCCATTCGGTGTCACTAATTACTGATTTTTGGGTTGATTAGATTTTCTATTAGCCGTTTTGGCACTGGATTCGGTTCTTTTGGATTTGAATGCGGTTTTTGATGTTCTGGATTTATGTAGCGGATACTACCAGTTTTTTTTTTTTTTTTGTAAAGTGTTACCTAATATTTTCTATAGACATAAACTTGCAAAATACATTAAAATTTAATAAATCAGATGACTTAGACCTAAAAATTTAAACCATAGCCAAGACCATCAGTTTTATATACATAGATGAATTAATATTCTATTCGGATCATTTGGTAGAACACATTAGATACGTGCTGTGTGTGCGTCTGTGCGTGAGGGTGTTTGTGTCTGGCAGGGTGGATGGGTGTGCGAGGGGTGTGGGGGTGTGTGAGGCCCCCCGGTGGCGCGGAGGGGGGGTTGCGGGCCGGCACATGGGCGATCGATGCGGGGCGCGTTGCCCGCGTATCATTTGCGTGCCACAGCTCTTCTCCCCTCTCCCCGGATTCCTTCGATGACCTACAGAGTCCAGGATCCCGACAGATCATTTGTATTATATTGTAGGGAGCACGTGATTCTCACATGTTTTCTATTGAGAGGTTATTTTCTTATGTCATGTCGATTAGCAATTATATTTTATTTATTTAACTGTCATTGGTTTGTTCATTGCGTTCTTGGTTCTTTGAAGTTATTGGAATCATTAGGGGTAATATTCTTTTTACGCTCAATATGACACTTACTTATTTTCGATAGTAATAATAATTTTAATCAATGGCGCGGCGCGCAATGATTATTGACATAACTGTCCTACATGACAGGAACTTCGTAAAAGCCGAGAAAGATAAAAAAATCAAGTATCTTGACTTGGCTCGCGAGGTTGTCGACATGTGGGATGTAGACTCAGCGATCATTGTGCCGATAGTCGTATCAGCCAATGGCTTAATTGCCAAGAGCCTCGACCAACACTTAAGGAGGATCTCGTTGGGCAGCTGGATTGAGGGCTTGATTCAGAAAGCGGTACTCCTGGACACGGCTCGCATTGTCAGGAGGTTCCTCTCTCTGGAGCCCTGACTGCCGGTAGCTTGGACTCTGTTCCCAAAACTGTGGGGATATATTTTTTATACCGGTGGGATGGTATCTTTTATATTTTAAAATGTTTTTATTTTGTTTTAATTTTAATATTTAAAAATATAATTTATATGTAAATAGTGGAATAAAGGAGATTTTGATCGTCGTTTAGTGACATCTAAAGACAACTTAAGTTCACGATTTATAATTTGCAGCATTTGACTATACATTAAACAAGTGGTAGTGTGTACATAATTAGGTAACTTCAGTTGATACTAAACTTTTCTTTGAATAATTTATGGTTCAACATTATACTAATGTAATAATAACAATAATTTGATATTAAAATGCATGCATATCATACAGGCGAAATTAATAACTAGAGATAACTCATTTAATTTTGATCGAATGCAGCATCTCTGTGCAAGATTTCATGTACACACTTCAACACAATTTCCTACTTAAATAATTTTCATAATGCTAATCAAAAGATTAATGCTTTGTTGCACATATTATTCAGTATCCACGTATTTACATCTTGCCAGTTACATGGTGGAAGCTCTTAGTAAAATAATTTATTTACAGCTGATTATAATATCAAAGGATACCTAATTAATATCTACGAGTACCTGAACTAACTTAATTATGTTACCATAATTAAAATGTTTTTCGTTACTATTATTTGATCCAAGCATTTCGGCTCTAATTCCTTCACCTAAGATCTCTTATAACGAAAAGGTTTCGGCAGATAAATAATTAGTAGATTGACTTACAAGATGCTTGAATATAAGATGCTTTATATTCTGGGTTATTCTTATTTCTATGTTACCATATTTTCTGATAATTCATGTGCCAATTTCAATAAATAATGTTTGACTGAATATCAGAACGGAAAACAGGAATCTAATCGATTATTGACAAGTATAATATTTATTTCAATTTCGAAACAACGCAGTAAACTAAATGATTGTATCTATTATCTAGGTAATATAATTATATTTTTTTAATTATAAATTATATTACACCTTCGACTTCCAAGGTTCGTCATTGTCAGCAGGCTTGCGGTCGGTCACTCTGTCACTGCGATGAGTCGCGTTTGTTAACTTGATAACTGCAATTGTGGCGGTATCTACATTGCCACATGCGAACTACGTATCAAAGACCTGACGTCACACAAAATCCTGACGTCAACAACATATATATGACTATCCGACATCAATCGTTGGGCAGTTGCCCGCCAGACACGACACTCGTCTGGTCGGAGGATCCTCCCTTTTCTATGGTGGATGAGTGAACTTTGCACCATCTTCCTCACACCTCTTAACAATTACGGCTAAAATACTAAGTGGACATTTCTAAAAAGTCTTAATTCTTTTAGTTTCCAACCGGATTTCGTTTGAAGCTGCAATAGTATTTCGTGCACGAAAACAATATTCCAATAAAATTTTTATTTAAAAAAATATATAATATAAGTAGATTCTATTAATTTATAATCAATTTTTATTGATTTAATTAATTATAAACATGATTATGAAGAATTCAAATGCAATTTATTATATTCTGCAAATCCGATTTAAATTGTAGCAATCAAATGTCCTAAAAAGGTATTGCAGATATCTTGAAGGAAAGTAGACGAATTCCAGCTGTTGTCTTGGCTAAAACTAATATGTCCCTCAAGATTTATCTCCAAGATACACTACAAGGGTCAGTTAAGTAAAAGTGGGAAATATTGTAAAAGCCAATTATTTTTAAAAGAGTAACCGTGGAGTTTCTTGCCGGCTCTTCTCCATAGGAAACGACCAATTGGAACCGTGCACCTAGCTTCCGACTAGGTTGAGTAGGTTTATGTGAAATAAAATATTTTGAATTTGAATTTGGGCACAGAATTTAAAAAAAGAGTTAATACTATTGTTTAGATAAACTTTAACCCTATTTAAGAATGTGGTTTTGCAGAACTCTAAACACTGATTTCAAGATATCTTGTAGGTTGACTTAAAGACATCTACAATACTTAATTCAAACTATCAATATTGAATTGCAGATATTCGATCTTAACTTAGTAAAGTAAAATTTAAAACTTATTTTGCTTTAAAGTGCTTTAAGCAACTTTATTTTAGAAAATATGGTGAACTTATAAATTATTAAAAAACTGTTTTAAGATTTATGAAAATGGCAATTAAACAACTATTTTTTATGTCTAGAATCTTCATATGTCGTTGAATGTATTGGAAATTTAAAACGTATGATTATTTATCTTGTAAAATCTATAGATAGTGCTATAAAACAGACGGGCTTTTAAAATACTAGAAAACAAACAATACAATTTTGTTTAATGATATTGCAAATGAAAAATTTTGTGGTTTATAGTGCATAGTACTACATTTTCTATAAATATGTTAGTTATCAATATAGTTAGTTTTTGATGAAGTGTTGTCGGAAAATGTTTTTTTTTATTTTTCATTTAAGGTGCAAATGGCGTTAAATCTTATTTTTCCTAACGATATAAGATTTTGGACAATACTGATTTTATAAGGCTAGTTCAGACATAGTAAAAGACAAGGTTAATTTAAAGTAGAGCTAGTTAAGAGTTAATATACTTAACTTATACTAAAATCCGTATAGGTGAAGTACAGTTTAGTTTGATTTAGTTACGATACGACCAGATTACGTCTTAATATTTTCTTAACTTGTAATTTCACTGTTCTTGTTTATTTTGTGGTGGAAACAAGTTTAACAGCAAGATAGACGAGTGAATACTATTAAATTAATATAGGTACCTAATGTTTAAATTCGATCAAACATAACAGAATACAAGGATTTAAATCAAAACAGACAAAAAAAAAAAAACAGTGTGCATCTCATGAATGTTACATAGAATTGGCCAAAATTCTACTTTCGAACTTTTATACGTGGGGAACCCTTCGATATTTACATTTAAACATAAATTGACATGTTTATCCAAATTTTCAAAATACTGCACAATATTTTTGCGAAATACATTATGCCAGTACTCTCCACTGCCACAAGGTTCAATATGCACAGATTTAACTGTTTTCAGAAGAGTTCTAGCATCTTTTGGCACAACACTTGGACCATGCTTGTTAATAATCTGCATTAAGTCATTGGTTGCAGTATGTGGTACATAATTGTGATCAATAGACCAGTTTCTTAATTGGTCTCTAAAATCAAAATCACGATAAACTTTGGATTCGTTACGATCAGCTGTCGATTCATAGAGTCGGAATCACTGTATGAGCTTTCAGATAATCTGGTATAGTAAAACAATATTTTTTTTAGTTTTAACTTTAGGCATACTTAATACAAACTTGTTTTGAGAATACTTAACCTGGTTTTTGGTATTCCTAACTTAAGTAGCGGTAGTTTAAAACGTTTTAGTATTAAAGAAAGAAAAGACTTAACGAAATCCTTTTTGATTTAGCAAAATCCAACTTTAGGTAAAGTACAGATATGTAGATTTAATCACTATTCTTGTTTGCTACTTGGGATGGGAAATGCTACAAAACCATCAACGCACGTGACTGAACATCCTTTTCTTAATTGGCAATTACCTATGAAAAAAACCATATAGAATATCACATTGTAGATTAAATGATAAAATTAGAAAAATCTTTAGATACATAACACTCAAACAATACTATACATACATAACATCACGCCTATAATTCCCAAAGAGTCTGTCAGAGGTGCACCCAAACTTAAGTCCCACGTTATAGAGAGCGAGCTGATTGCTACCAACCGGGCCCAAATCCGTAGCTATTGAAAAATTCCATATCGAAAACCCAACAACACGTCCCCCGACCCCGATGCCGAGTACCGATTTAATAAATTGTAATAATTTCAAATATTATAAACTTCAATATAGCTCTCTCTCTAGGAGCAGCGGTGGCCCAGTGGTGGCGGCCCCGACTTACAAACAGTAAGTCGTGGGTTCGAACCCAGACAGGCGCATTACTTTGTGTAATTTATTTCATCACCACTGCTCTCAAAACGATGAAGGACAACATCGTGAGGAAACCGGCATGTCCTAAAACCAAAAATTCGAAGACATGTGACATCTACCAATTCGCACTGGGCACGCGTGGAGGATTATTGCCCACTGAGAGGGCTCATTGAGAGGAGGCCGTGTCCCTGCAGTGGGAACGTTATAGGCTGATGATGATAGCTCTCTATTTGCTTTTTCCCGTTTTATATAGTATCACGGTTATTGATACTTTATTCACCTATTAATTAATAAGTATTTTAAATATAACTTAAACTGTTAAGTATTTATATACAATTAAGATATCGTCTTTCGTAGTCACATTATGTTTTGGGGAAGACACTTAATTCATGTGTTTTTTATTCAGCACTTACACTAAACTAACTCAAAAGGCCTTTTTAGTCTTCGCGCTAATTCAGTGATATTACGGAGTTGGATCGCTTCGACATTCCCGTGATGATGAAGTCTGTGTTCATGAGCTTCTGCATATTTTCTTATTACTATGTTTACGACATCCATCTCGAGGTGGAGGGCGCTGTTTTAAATGTACTATATCTCTGAGCACTTTGTTTTGGAATCGTTGTATGATTTGATGATTCCTTTGGCTGGCGCAGCCCCACAGCTGAATACCATAGGTACAAATACAATTTGTTAGATATTGACAATGGCGACTCCAGAGTTATGGCGAGATACTCAGCAGTACTCGCATAGGATTGATATTATTCATGAATAGCGGGAAGTGTTGTGGCATTTTATTGGTAAAATCAATTTCGATAGACTTGCCTTCATTACGTTTGATATGCCATGTTGCAGTTCACTCATAGACACCATTTATGGACTCTTGAACCTTTTCTACGGCTTCCTCGTGACTATTTTCAACAGTTATGATAGCTCCCTTGTTTTGGAATGGGTAAAAAACCCACATTAGAAGTTACATCACATACTATAAAAATTAGAACCATGACATGAGTGTTGTGTGTGTAAAGATTTATATCTTTACACACACAACACTCAAAACAACATTTTAACAAAAAATAATTACCTATTTATCGTCGGCAATTTGCAGCATCCGTGAACATCCACCTTTCCATTTCCGTTCATCCATAACACAGGACGATCTCATTTACCTAATTTAAAGAGTCACTCTCCATTTATGGCGTATTAATGGCCTCGTCAACAACCCTTACTTCCTTCCCGGTATTATTTGGGATCCAACAACGGTTGTCGGAACCCTAATTATTTGGTTGAAATTTTTCACGGTAGAAGTCCCTCTTCCGTAGCGTTATGAGATCCGTTAAGCGTTGCAACAGGAAAATGGAAATCTGTAGGTTGGATGGTTATTATTTCATCTTAGAGTAAATAATGTGCTATAGGATTCTGAAACATATCTTAGGAGATTCTGCTAATGTACTAGAGTAGACCTAGAACAACCTATATGTTAAATTAAAATCATATATATATTAAAACCTTATCTATGTACATAGTGACAAGTACTTGGAATTTTAATAAATTAATTTTGGTTTCCTGAAAACAAACAATAATGTTTCATAGAAAGTTAAAATTAAATCTGTATAATACGAAAAAGATGTGTTTATGTTAAAAACTGTTTCATATAATGTTATTTAAATAGGTGGTTCAGATATATAAGAAGAATATTTCTGACACTTGGATTTGATCAATTAAATTAATAAGGAGATGTTGCGTTCATAACAGCAGCCGTGACATAAACGCAACTACCCTGACTATCTGTCGGTTAGTGTGCTTGTAACTCGAGAACCATTTTATCTGTACATAAAGGTACTTTTTAAATGTTTTACTAGAAAGGTTACTTATTAACCGACTTTATAGCAGAAGTGTGATTGGGACAGTCGCACAAAAATAAGATTCATCTTGATTAAATATTGTGTTTCACCTTGTTCAGGTCAGCGCCGCCATAATTTATTGTCCAGACATCATAAACCTATTGAAGTGAAACAAAATACATCATAACGATACAATTACATAACAAAATGTCGTCAGCAGAACAGACGGTCGTAATTCATGATCGATTAGTTTTAGACATGTTTATTGTTACGAGGTAAAAATAAAAACATTATTTATTTTTACAAATAAAATAAATATGAAGATTACAATAATTTTGATGATGGCAAACAAAGTGTGCCGCTGCAAACATTCACACATGCAATACATTTTGCACTAGGCTAGGGTTGATATTTATTTATTTATTTTATTATTTATGTATACACAGTAAAACAGATACAGATACGACAAAATCATAATTATGTTTGCAAAGGTACTGCTTATTTCCTAAGAAATTTCTTCCAGCAGACCTGCGACAGGAGAAATGAGAAAGGAATGTAGACAATAGTGTGTGAGAACAGGAAGAGAAAAATATAATAAAAATAAATAATATAATATTCTTCTGCAGGAAGCCTGCTTTTGGTTTAGTCTTTTAGGGTAATATTTTTCTAACTGAACAGGCAGCTGTACTGCTGGACAGTTTGTTGCTCCACTTCTTCTTCCCAGCAAAAGCACTAGGAAGTGGTTAAGGGTGGGCATTTCGGGGGACTGTCTTATATAATTTTGACGTTCGAAAATTGCAGATTCTCAGCCTAGTTTGAATAAATGACTTTTGATTTCGATTGTGATGCATCCTATATCCATACATGTACATATTATAAATTTAAATCGCTTTTCGTGTCTGTCCGTGTGACCGCGTTGTTCTTCTAAACTACGCAGCGGATTTTGAAGCAGTTTTCACTATCATTTAGTGAATTATAAGGTTTTTGTGAATAATACATTAATATTAAACTTACATACCTATAATAAATAAATCTAGATGTTTTGTCAAGTAGTTATAACGTGTGAAGCAGGGGATGGGTCACTAGTTAGTTAATACAGGACGAAATCTAGTAGAAAGGGCTAGGTAAGGAAGAGGCTAGGAAGAAGTAGGTCAGGTAAACAGAAAGCTATAGTAATTTATTTCCGAACTTCAGTATACGTTTCATGAATGAGTCCTCGACCCCTGAACTAGGACATCTTGTGTGACAGAGGTCGAGGTTTCTCCAGTTACATGGATCAGCATGAGAAGGCTTTGAATATATACAATTTACACATATGTTTTACAATAATAAAAAAAAAAATATATAATTTAATTTTCTTTAAATATATAATTATTCTAATAATAGATACTCATATACACATACATATCATGGCTCATCTAGTTAGGAAGTTGTTATAGTATCTCCCCCAGGTTTTCATTAACAGTGGTTTAAAAAAAAATTGAGGAAATATTTGCACAGAATATTTGAACAGAATATTAGGTTTTTAGGATACTAAAATCGTCAATTAAAAAAAAAAACTATTAAGAGACTTAAATTTATGACAGCTGAAGATACCGCATCTTCAGCTGTCATACATTGAAGCTTTTTCTAATTTTTCTGTTGTATATTCTCTCCAATATTATGGCAAAGTATTATAAAGGATTGGAGCCATACAGATTATGCTTTTACGCATTAAAGCTGTCCTGGATCTAGGAATGCAATCAAGTTTGCTATTGTCGCGTCTAGGAATAGGAAGAATATGTGTGGGTTCGACTTGACAAATATAATGATCGCTAAAATGTACATAGATGGAAGGGTTAATATTTTATATTTTTTTAAAAAGGGTTTGCAGCTCTCAGTAACAAGTCCAAACATAAGGCACCTCTTTTGGGTTTTAAAAATGAGATCCTTATTTGTTGAATTACCCCAAAAAAATACTCTGTAGCTGAAGTTCCAGGACACTAAGCAGTGATAGGTGGTTAGCAGTGCATCAACATTTAACATCGGGGATAATTTATATAGTGCATTAAAGTAATTGTAAAAGCCATTTTTTTTTAATTTTCCATAAGAACCGGTGCACCTAGCTTCTGACGTTTCGTAAGTGCTCTTGTAAGTTTATGTGAAATAAAATATTTTGATTTAGATTATTGATATTTAAGAAAATTATAATGATGCCAACACACATCCTGCCTAAAAACTCACAGATCGTCGTTGCCAATTTCTTATTGATATGAATATCTCAAGAATTAGTGGTCCGTGGAGATCGCTCGACTGAGCCTGACCTGATTATAATGTCTAGACTAGAAATATACAGATCGAAAGATACACTGGCTTCCTTATAGTTAGCCTAAATCATAATGTTCCTAGACTTTTTTCTAGGCTGATGTAGTAGGTAGATATTTGTGTCTGAAAACTTGCGGCTTAAAGTGAGTAGATATGACTGTTCTTTCCTGCTTTTTATTACCTGAGATGTAAGGAGGTGACTTATCCTTAACTTGTTATTGCCCACGATTTCTTTCGCTTACAATTAATTAAGTAGTTTTGTAAAATCGGAAACATTAAATCTGCCAAACATTATTTTACAAAATCAATGATAAGGAACTTCTGTTGGTTGTAAAGTTTTCAAGTTGTCATAATATAATCCTAACTTATATTATAAGTGCGAATGTGAGTTTTTTTTGTTTGTTACGCTTTCAGGGCTAAATGGCTGAACTGATTTTGATGAACGATGCCGATACTTTGAACCCGAGGGAAGGACATAGGCTATTTTTTATCGACACACCACACGACGAAGCTCCGGGTGAAGTTAGATATAAATAATATCTTATTAATCTAAATATATGCTTGCTTATATAAAAGCGATGCTTACTCTTTTGATACCTACTAGAAATTGTAAAGGACTTTTGCTCATTATTCAAGCAAAAAAAGCTGAATCACACTAATATTATAAAGGCGAAAGTTTGTGAGTGTATATGTTTGTCTCTTCTTCACGCTAAAACTACTTAACGGATTTGGATAAAATTTTGGGCACACAGATAGTTTATAACTGGATTAACACATAAAATACTTTTTATCCCGATATTCCGATATTCCCACGCAATCAAAACTTATGCGGGTGAAACCGAGGGGTGCAGCTAGTATTTTTATAAAACGTGAAAATATCATTCCCCTTACCTTCCCCTTACCCATCTCTACATACCCCATTTCTCATGTGACGTTACCCTTTTCCATACCTTAAAACCTGATCTCATTAAGAAACTTGTGAATTCTTCGCGAGCCACTGAATCCCGAAGTTTCGAACTCTTACAAAGTTTATTTAAAGTTTTTTTCAAAGTCAACAAACTGTAATACGGTTTTGTAAGAGAATAAATTTGTTTTGAGGAAGACAGGTGATCGTTAAGTTATAGTTAGGAAAATGAATAACTGACTGTTTGAATTTGGGAAATGTGATTTAAAACATTTAATCACATTTCCCAAATTCAAACAGTTTTCATCATTGTCATCATCACAGTCTTGTTCCACCGCTGCTGAGCACATGCCTCCTCCCTTTTTTATCATATTTTACTTCAAATTAATTTAAACATTTTAAACCTATCAGAACTTTTATGTTCAGAACTAAAATCAATTTTATGCGGAAAGGTGGATCTGCAAAGTAGCCCGCCATTTTTGTAATTTGCAGGTTGTATCTTGATCAAAAAATCTCAAATGTCATGATTTCATGAAAAAGTCATTCAATAGACCAATTTCAACTTAGAGAGATGTATTAATAGAAACAAGGAAGAAAGAAAAAAATATATATTCTGAACAAACAAAACACACATTATATCAAAATGACACAAACATGCAAGGTACCCAAAAGCCTCGTATTCAAGCAGTAGAAGCTTGCCAATTGTATCTATTGCTTGATGTCAAGGCCTGGGACCAAAGACAATTTACATTGCGTAATCTGTTCTGTAAATTCATATTGTATTTGTTAAGGTTGCGAATCATATTTTGATCAAGGCACAACCTTGACACTGACTGAATTGCAAAAAACGTATGATAATTTGAATTTCACGGGCAGCCTTTGCGCATCCATCTTAAAAGATTTTATTTTGATTGGTATTCCCAAATCCTCAATTTAGTAGTTCTAACTGTTTTTTTTTTGGTTTCCTAAAATCAAGTCCAAGGTCACTTCTTTCTCATCAGTTTCGTTTCAATATTCGACTTGCATTTCCATCTACATTCTACTTCGCAAAAATCTTAAATTTATTCAATGACAAACAACGCACGGCCCACACTGCTGGGTCTAGAAGCATACAATTTTGCACAAGTTCCTTTTATAACGAAAGTGAGCATTAACGAAGGATTGTTTTTAATTCATTCCCTAAA
This sequence comes from Xanthia togata, assembly GCA_963853775.1. Lineage (NCBI taxonomy): Eukaryota > Metazoa > Arthropoda > Insecta > Lepidoptera > Noctuidae > Xanthia > Xanthia togata. Next base: position 1,946,938 of record OY970814.1, read on the forward strand.
GGGGTTACATAGGGGATGGACGTTTGTATGGAAGATCAACATTTTTATCGATGTAAAAACCTAGTGGGGCTTGTAAAAAAAATATTAATCTCTTCGACTCATAGAATTTAGGTCGACGTGAGCCAAAGCTTCATAATCATTATCATAATTCAGCTTGTCGAGCTGAAATGCATTGAAATTTACACCATTTCGTATAGTCTTTACGACTAATATTATTTTAAATCAAGGCATTAGGTATTCTCGTACGGTTACCACAAAAGTAGAATTGAACTTGAAATAACAAAATATTCACGTTTATATTTCCTAATGTCACCATAAAATAGTATGAGAATCCGTTATAACGTTATCGTGGACGGAAATTTAAAAGCTTCTTCATATATTTAACGGCACGGTTGGCGCAGTGGTTAAGCGATTGACTGCTGCACTGCGTGTCGCGGGTTCGATTCCAGCACGGAACAAATATTTGTATGACCTACAAGTAGTTGTTCCGGGTCTGGCTGTTTGTGTATGTGAGTTTAAATGTTTGTAAACGCACCCACAAACCAAGAGAAATTACTAGTGTGGGGCAACGGTAAAAAAAAAAAAAACAGTACCTCCATGAGTAATCGTGATACCATGGACGTCCATGACAGTTTAGGAGGCATGAGGAACAGGGTGTAAAGTTCACTCATCCACCATAGAAAAGGGAGGATCCTCTGACCAGATGGGTGTTATGTCTGGCGGGCCGACTGCCCGACTGTTGATGTCGAATAGTTTTATATATGTCGTTCGCACAGTAAACTCTAATTGCGCGATGCAGGATTTGTGTGACGTCATGTCTTTGATGCGTAGTTCATATGTGGCGGTGTAACCGCTACAATCTCATCACATTAGACATTATAAAAGCGCACAATGGGTTGACAGAGGTCCACAGTACACCTCATACCCAGAGTGTACTGTGTAGTGTAGTAGCACCTATATTTTACTACAAAAATGGACCTTATCCACAAGGATATAGTCGACGTAACCTTGAAACTCCGTACTATCTCAAGTTCGAATCCTGGGCGTGAACCGGTACTGTAAACATCAGCTCGTTATTTATAACTGTCACCGATAACAAGACGTGGAAGAAAAACATTGGAGTAAGGCTAGAGAGGATTAATTGTAAGGTGTTTAGATAGTGTTGTAAAAGTGGTCGTTTACATAGTAAATACTACACACTTTCTGAACTACTAGTAGTAGTAGTTTTAGATAAAAAATCACGTTGTAAAAGTTCACTTGATTTTTTTAAATTGAACTTTATCGCCCTAAACGCACTTTAAATATTTAATAAAAATGTGCAGAAAGCTTTTCGATACACATTTGATTGAACTTAATAATAAAAGTATGTTTATCATGCGTATTTACATGATTTAAATAATAATAATAATAACGGGGATGCGTAGCGTTTGAGGTTTTCCGCAAATGCAGCAGCAGCCCCAGCACAGCCCGCCGTGCTAGGAAGATGGGATGGCGCAAGGGTGTCGACGCACGTTGCATCCCACAACAAAGGCCTACCTATCATGCGTTATTTTTATTCACGGTACTAAAACATGCCAGCTTTATAAACAAAAGGCCACACTTACGAAGCAACTAAAAAAATATATATAAGGTAGGTAACAGTTGAACCTCCAAAAGCTTACTTTGATAAACTTTATCATCACTATATATTGTCCCATAGGCGGCATAAAAATTCTAGACACCAGTAGTGTTATTCTGTAACCACCTCACCGTGAAAACTTAGGTGAAGTGAGCTAGGAGTGAGCTGTCAGTCCCTAGCAGCAGGTGGAATGACAGCTCACTCCGAGCTCACTTCACCTAAGTTTTCACGGTGAGATGGTTACAGAATAGATCGGCTGGTTTGTCACTGACCACCCGAAAAAGAAAGAAGATTGTTTAAAAGACCAGTTTATCAAAATCTTAAATAGTTACCATTCACTTTGAAAGAGACATTTTGACAACAAATACCAAAAGCTTAATCCAAAACCATTTCAATCCATCATTCCATTTAGTTTCAGAAAATAATCCCACTATACTCGTAATATTTTCTTCTAAACTATCTCAATCCGGCTTGTCAAAGAAGCCACTGCAATCAACGGTATTCACAATTTTCTCCGATTTCAGCTAAAAGAAAAAGAAACAAAATAACATTATTTCTGAGAAACAGCGATCCAAGGTGACCGGGGTGACATTGGTTCAGACCATCAAACGATTGGAACTTAATTTACTATTTACTTGGATGGCCCACGATTTTGTTCGCGACAAAAATTGACTATTGACATGTACTCGTAGATTGATTACTTTAGTACTACGAGTAGAATGTTATAATACTAGTAAAAAAAGGGTAATTTAATTTATCGGTGGTTGGTAATATAGTGTGACAGTAAAACATGAACAGTAATAAAAAGAAAATTGGTCGGTTATTTCATCCTACAAAGTCAGCACAAAAAATACTCAAGTAGTAATAAATGAATGGGCAGTAAAAATGTTGGAATGAGTGGTTAGATAAATAGTTCGGCAGTACATAGCTTGGAACTGTGAACAACGGGCGCGAGCCAAATTAGTCACTGTAACTAAGCCAGAGCACGCTGACCAAATGGGTTAGGTTAGAACTGTGACCAACTGCGCGCGAGCCGAGCGAGCGAAGCGAGCGGTGCCACGGCAGCGGCCGGCGAGCACTACTTCCAAGTTATATTACTTACTGACTAATTCAAATTCAAATTAAAATACATTATTTCACGTATGCTAGGTGCACGGTTCCAATTGGTCTTTTCTTATAGAGAAGAGCCGGCAAGAAACTCCATGGTTACTACTCCCTTAAATATAATTGGCTTTTACAATATTTTCAAATAACAGTGTTAATTGGTATGGGAGGATAGTGCAGGTACTCGTATTTCAACAAGTACCATGTAAATGCCACCTAACACCTTATCTTTCAAATGGAGATAACGACGGCTCTCGACAGTAAGGGGTTCCCCGAAACGAAAATTGCAAGTGATCAATTGCCATCAATTTGTATTGTAGCAATATTGTCAAGCTCCAATTGCTTTTGGTAGACGATCAATTTGCGCATCAATGTGTATCAATCACGTAAAAAGTGTCAAATATCATCTGATCATTTCAGGGACCCTTAATCGGAATGATGGTAGGTGGTACTTCCCCGAGCGAAGTCCGTCATATCATAGCTCTTTCTAGGTACTAGGGCTTATAGTATCAAAAATATAGCCTCAAGGTGACCGCCACGACATTGGATACCCCATCAGATAATTGAACAAGAGCCCCAAAGGGGCCAATTTCCTTTTTTTGTTCTTTCATTTTTTCATATTTTGCTTCAAATCATTTTGATAGATGGAAAGTAATTGAATTTCTGACATGAAAAGCTGATTTGATGTCTGTACAAATCGGCATTATTTTTGGAATACAATTGGTTGACTTTTTCATACAATAATTGACTTTTTCTGAGCCTAATATACTAATATTTTTTTTAACTGCCTCGTTGGTATAGTGGTCGCAAGCGCTACTGCTGAACATGAGGTCCTGGGTTCGATTCCCAGGTCGGGCAAAGTGTCATTGGGTTTTTCTTTCTGGAATTTCTCAGTAGCAGCCCGGAGTTTGGATTTGTGCCCGGTAGATGGCAATAGGCTCGCCCCCTATTACATGGGACTTAAACATAACTGGCGAAATGTGGGTGTACCTACTACAGGTACACTGCCCAACCCTTCGGGGAAACAAGGCGTGATGTTATGTAATATCTTTCTTAATCCTGACTAGTTCGAGCCTGCCTAGGTTGCAGATAATCCATCGCTTCTTATATTGTAAAAAAAAATCCTAAGTGCCAAACACATGCCGCTCCTTGATTTAAACTAGACTTATTCGAAATGCACATATTGCATATTACAAAAGATTAATCTGTACAGTCATTTGCTTCCTTACTTTTTTACATTATATAGGATAAATTTTCAGTGAAAGATTGTCCCGGAATAACAGTTCGAATTGATAATAACGAAATATTGATCTTTCTTCTGAACAATATAGTAAATAAATAGCTTCTTTCATTTAAAATATTCTCATACTATTTCAAAACCCGCCATATTTCACAAACAGACCGCATGAACCTCCTCACACGGTACCTAAAACCCTTAAAAGCATGTTTATTCATCCGTTACGATCCACCACATAACTTTGACAATACAAACTGGCACTATTCGGTACCACTGCATGCAGACTGGCGGTACTATTGGTACCGATAGTGACAACTGATGTATATACGTTTGTCCAAAGACCATTAAATTCGTAATAATACGATGCAATTGCAGCGCTGAGTCGTTGTGACTTCACGACGGTCAGGGCTGCTACGAGAGAGACAAAATAATGTTTTGTTCGTTGCGTAATATATTTTTTATAGAAAAATAATTAGAACTTTGCTTTAAGATTAATATTATTTGTGTTGGGAAAGCTCCCTGTGGAAGAATTCGTCGAAAATTATTATTGAAATTTTGCACGGTACATTTTTAGGGTTCCGTACCCAAAGGGTAAAAACGGGACCCTATTACTAAGACTTCGCTGTCCGTCGTCCGTTCGTCCGTCTGTCTGTCACCAGGCTGTATCTCATGAACCGTGATAGAGAGACAGTTGAAATTTTCACAGATGATGTATTTTTGTTGCCGCTATAACAACAAACACAGAATAAAATAAATATTTAAGGGGGGCTCCCATTCAACAGACATGATTTTTTGCCTTTTTTATAGATAATGGTTCGTCGTGCGCGAGTCCGACTCGCACTTGGCCGCTTTTTTCTTCTTATTTAAAAACTACTATTATTAAATACTTAACCCTTCATTGCTATCGGGTAAAAAGGTAAATTAAGGCCAGAAGGTAAAGTTGTTATTGTGGTAAAGTTTCTTGTGAAAAAGTTCGACCCGAGAAAATCTGTTACCATTATTTTCGGTATTTCCCTATAGGCTGTTATCATCTCTAGTTTTCCAGAAAAGGGAGGCAGTAAAATGACACGCAGACTTTTTAACACGTAATACTAGTATGATGGAGAAAATATACCCGACGGACAGAAAATAATGAACCATTGCATCGACAATTTCCGTAACAATACCTAACTTTTACGCCGAGATCTCCCCCTCTGAAAGCCTTCTACGTGACGTCACCTGACATTCACGATCCGTATGAAATACACAGGTGGTTGTTGTGTCCTATCCACGTGATACATTACACAAACTCTTACCTACTTGGCGCCTTAAGGAAATATTCAGAAAACGATTACTTTATTCGTGTCATTTAACAGACAGCTGTGCTGCTGGAGAGTTTGTTGCGCCACTTCTTCTTCCCAGCTAAAGCACTAGGAAGTGGTGAAGGGTGGGCGTTTTGTGGGACTGTCTTATGTAATATTGACGTACAAAAATTGTTGATTCTCAGCCTAGTTTTAAATAAATGACCTTAGTTAATTAGCATCCCAAAAACCCAGTTAATTAAACAAGAAGATTGAGCTCATAACAACACCAACTAAATTAAAATCCAACTTAAAGCGGTCAGCCCTATCATCTGTGTGACTTAATATCTACAGGGTGCGGTTGTGTGCGCTCCCCCTCCCCTCTACCCCCCTTTGGCAAGCTGCACAGTATACATACCCGTTATGTACTATGTATACACTATGTACAGATACGCATTTAACACCAGTTTATATATATACAAGGCAAAACCACTAGTGTTTGACCGATTTGGCTGCAACACAGTGGTATAATGCGTTTGAGTGCCTAAAGGATTTATGGGCAGTCTTACAAGAGATTTATTGTTAGTTTTTGGTGAAAATCAGTTGAATTTAAGTGGTGACTGAGATTGTTAATGGGTATCGTTTGGTGATCAGTGAATTGCGGAGATTTTAATCTGTAGCTCAAAATTTTCAAACAGAAATAATTTCAGTCTAAGCTTTTTTTCCAAAAAAATTGGATACATTGTAACAGCCTTCTCGAGAGGAGATACTAAGAGAATAAATGGTGTAACTTGACATATATAAAATTGATCAGCCTTGCTAGGCTAGCGTTATAAAGTCTTCTATGTTTTACGCTGCAAGAATATACATATTAGTACACATTTAAATAATGAAAACTAGAACCTTGGCATTGTTAGTTCTGATAAATCACATAATTAGACTAATGATTATTTTAGGAAGAACCTTGGTACAGTAATGGATTTGGGCTCGAAAACTTCCCTTATGTGAAAACCTTATACTACCTGATACATTCATGCCATAAAGGGTAATTGTTATCAGCTCAGTCCTTGACCTAACCTATTGTGAATCTAATTCTATGCCCATGATAATAACAGCCATTGTTCACAAAAATAATCCATTTCCATGTAGCGAGCTACGCCGTAGCATGGTCTACGACGTAGCACGACCTACGACGTAGCCTGGCTTAAGCCGTAGCTCCGTGCTACGATGAAACGGACATTTAATTTCGTAATAGAAAGAGTGTCATTTATTTTCTCTCTGTACCTCACATATTCAAATAAAATTATATATTTCTGTCTGTCTGTTAGTACAAGTTATAATATAAACACTTAAAACCCGACCAAGCTATGCGTGTCGGACCACGCCAAATGAAGGAATAACTTCACCCCAACTGGATATATTTATCCCCAGAACAAACTTAACATTGTAGTTGAAAAATGTCTCCCATACATCGATATGTCATGGTAAATGTAAAAAAAAGTAAGTTTATAATAGTTTTTTTTTAATTTATGTAAAACTAGATATTAATGATTTTTGGACTTTTTCCTTTACTTGTGCTGTGAGACCTTGCTTCTTGCCAAATTTCATGATTATAGGTCAACGGGAAGTACACAGTTTTGATTTATTTGCGAGTATCAAAAAATGTCGCATTTAAATAGCCGTATTTTTTTATAGCGTTGACTTCGAAGCTTGAATTTTTAGAGCTTCTAGTGACCGTAGACCTACTTATGTGATATTAATTTCAACTGGGTACCTCCATGTGTTCCTGAGAAAAACGATACCCTTGTCTGTCAGTCTGTCAAGACCCGTTGTCTTGACAGACAAGGGTATCGTTTTTTCTTTTGAGGTACGGAACCCTGAACAGTTTATTTCATGGTTGTGACCATTTATTTAATGAAATAGTTACAACTACAATTTAACATAGCTAAAGTTACAGTAAACCATTACTAAAGTTGTAATAGTTAAGTTAAAGTGAAGGTAGTTTCCCGCGAGATCAGCTCCCCCACACTGGACAATTAACCCACTTTCTTCTAAAAGTGACAACGTCCCATTTTTTTGATGTTACTCGATCTTCTACTAAGAACTAAAAACATATTTTTTAAATATAAAACTGCAAGTTTTCGATGTAGTATGCAGTTTTCAAGTAAATGTCGTTTTAAGTTATTTTTTATTGCGTTATTTTTTGTGTAAATTGTTGGATAACTGACTAGATTGAGTTTTTATTCCCATTTTACTCTAAATTGATTTTTTTACGGATAGAAAGTTTAACATTGTAAAAAGTAGGTAGGTATTTAATCAGTTAACAGGCAAGGAAAAACAGTTAAGTTCAATAACGTCTATTTCTCAGTACATTGGAACAGTACTTGCAGTTATATATTTTTGTGTATTATTTAGATAAAGCAGATAATCGAATTCACCTAACTAGCTCGTATTTGAAGGTGGCCTTTTTGTGCGATTGTATTAAGATTCAGTTAGGTAGAGTAGGTTAATGTTAATTAGCATGGCTGACTACATCCGCGCCAGACATATATAATTAAAAGTAAAAACATAAATTAGTTTTAAATGTTACTGTTGAAACACCCAGTTACAGTGTTGTGAAGGTCTGATGGGCAGTCGCTCCATGTAAAATACTTGTACTCAGCTGCATCTGGTTAGACTGGAAGCCGACCGCGACATAGTAAAATAAATAAATAAAATCGTTTATTTTGGAACAAAAACAGACACAATCATAAAAATAGTTAAACGATGAAACTGCAAAAGTTAATAACCAACGCTTGGCTGCTAGTGAGAGAGTAGGTGGTTCGTTCCAGATAAGAAAAATATATTTAAAACTACATATATAAGTATAGGTAGATTAAGTAGTTAAAAATAAAATAGAAACAAATAAAATAATAAAAAACAAAGAACAAAATTACGGGATATGTAGGTAATCTGTGGTGTAAGTGTGACTGTGTGTTTGTGTGTGAGGGTGTGTGAGTGTGTGTGTGTGACTGTGTGTTTGTGTGTGTGAGGGTGTGTGTGAGTGTGTGTGTGTGTGTGTGTGTGTGTGTGTGAATGTGTTACACTTCCACGGTTGGGAAAAGGTTAGACAGATGATGATGACTGTTAAAGTATCTGCCACAAATATCACACAAGTAAGATTATCAAGAACAAAACTACACCTTAAAAACAGAAATCAAAACTTATCACCAGCAGAAAACATACAAATAAAAACAAACTTATCTAATCTATCAGGTACATTAAACTCAGCACTTATCGTAACACACACATAATCTCTGGCCGGACATACGACATGCCCCATGTTCCGACACGCGTATTACTCATACAACAGCTTAAAATTTGGGTCAAACTTTCAAGTATCTACTACCCATTAGGGGCACCATTTTTAATCTGTTCACATTGGTACATCCATCTTCTTTTATATTGTGATTTTCTTATTTTTTGGTCGCAGTTTTCTTTTAAAAAGTTTGGTAATTAAAATCATCATTAGGGAAATACTGTCGCAAAGATCTTTATAAGCTTCTTGTCTAAATTAACTAAGAGATTATTAAAATTTAAATATAATATCCTATCCTAACCAAAAAGAAAAATTCCTCCGCGTCACTGTCGTGTCGACTGGTAATGTACCCAAGAGACTGGCGAGATTGCCACGTTGTATGGCAATGCTTAGCCTCTGGCTGAGGTAAAAGTCAGCCCTTGGGTCACGGGAACTGTCTACCAGCCGTTTGGAGATTTTTTGAACAAACAATGTTTGTATAGATTTCAAATGTGGAATACTGGTATTACAAAGTTATGTGGAATGGTTTTATTAATTTGACAAGCCGCGCGTCCGACGGTATTTCCGATCGGCAACAAAGTCTCATCCCATGTTTCACTCCTTTAGTGAATTAGTTTTCAAAAATCCTTTATTTGGTCACTTTAGTTATATATGTGAGCTTTTGTGTGCCGTCACTTGGATCAAATAAATTTGTTTTCTTTCTTATTTTCTTTTGTGCAAAATTTCATGCTTCTAGACCCAACGGTTGAGGCTGTGCGTTATCTGTCAGTGAATAAATGAATGAATGAATTTGAGATTTTTTGTAAGTAGTATATTTTCAGTTCCGTATGTTATCACTGGTAACACACACTGGTTGTAGACTTTCGTCTTTAGGCACTGAGGTATGTTGGACGAGAAGATGTTGTGTAGTTTCCCGAACGCTGCCCAGCCGAGTCGGATTTGACGATTGACCTCCATCTCGAAACTGGGCGCTGAACTGACGGCCGATGGGGCAGAAAGGTTCTGGAATGGAGGCCACGTACCGGCAAGCGCAGCGTAGGACGTCCACCCACAAGGTGGACAGACGACCTAATAAAGGTCGCAGGAAGCCGCTGGATGCAGGCCGCTTCAAAACGGCCAATTTGGAAATCATTGGGGGAGGCCTATGTTCAGCAGTAGACGTCCTATGGCTGAAATGATGATGATGATGAGATTATTTTACCTAAACAAAAAGTTGAGAGCAGTGGTGGTTCGAACCCAGGCGGCGCTCTATTTTGTGTAAATAAGTTCATCACCACTGCTCTGAAAACGGTAAAAGTTAACATCGTGGGGAAACCAGCAATCGGCATGTCCTAGAACCAAAAAATCGAAGACATCTACCAACCCGCACTGGGCCCGCGTGGTAGATTACAGACCACTCCCTCTCACAGAGAGGAAACCTTTATCCTGTACCAGCAGTGGTAACGTTAAAGGCGGATCATTCAACCAATAAGTGTATGTTTCAGTCAATCTGGATACTGAATTAAGTTGATAAGAAACTTGACTTTTACAATGTCTTTACGTAATTCAATAAACTTTCGTTTTGACAGACTACCGAAATTCGACTATTTTATTTATAAGTGCGGCCAGTTAACAATTTTAATACAAGACATGGTGAGCAGCTCAATAAGTTCCAAGATTAATGATTTCTGTTTATATTTTCCATAAAGTACAGTGCATACCAACATGTACTCCATAGCACAAGAGATTCCTTCAGCATGATATGACGGCATATTTCTGGTTATACGCGAAGTAAACTCTTGATGTTTTCCATAATATTTCACTATAAAACTAACATAATATTTGGTTATCTCGCGACTTTTCCTCAACCGTTTGGTTAGTCGTAAACCTTGTGCATGTTCGGAACCATAACATTCATACAGTTAGTTATTTTTCGAGCTTGTGCTCTCTCTCAAACTGGTGTAAACCTAATGATTTTAACCATCATTATGATGATAATCAGCTAAGTATATTAGTCCACTGCCAGAAATAGGGCTCTCTAACTGCACGATGCAAAAGTCGTTTCCCGTGCTTTGACACTCACTTGATGCTGTGTAGCGTCCGACATCTTGTATTTGTACGCCGTTCAGGCAAAACATGACTGTCATAATTATAACTTGATGTAACATCTTGCATGCCGTGTGTGTGTATACTCATGTTTTGGACAAATAAAATAATCTTATCTTATCTTATCTTATCTTTGAATTCATCAACAGCATTCCAATATCAACTACAAAAAACGCATTAATCATCGAACTTGCTATTTTGGTCTTGTTGATGTTATAAACAGACAGAAAGGTGATGCTGATTTTGTGACAAATTCATAGAAAAAATCTTTTAATATGTAAGAAAGAGTACTCCTTAATAGCAATTTTTAATTATTTACTACGCAACGTCATTAAGGAAATATTTTAACACTATCCCTAATTATCTTTTGAGGTTCATGATAAGAGTAGTCATATTATTTCCAGACTTATGAGTAATGATCATGAAACCTACGCAAAGAAAGTCGTTTTCACAATAAAATACCTATAAAAATACCAATAAAAACATTTACGACTTAAAAAATCTCGAAACAGTAATTCTTTATACAACATCAAGTAACGACCGTATACGCGAACATCGAGGTCAAAACTGGGGTAATGTTAGTACTATAAAAAGCCCCTAATTTTCCCAAAAGCCACCAGGTGGCGTCACGATCGGAATCGTTTTTTTTATAACCGATTACCCATTACTATGATCTCCCCCTTGTGAACTAAACTAAAATAATGCCACTAAAAAAATCACAACAGTTATAAAAAAGAAATTTTTAGCAACTTTATCATATTAGAAATATTTTTTTTTCCATGCCACGAGTTTACGATGTCAGTTTACGATCCAAGGTTTTACGATTTTTTTATATATATGGAGTTATGGGTGGGGTAATGATACCGGTTATCAGGGTTCTGACAATTGGCAAATTATTATCGATTCATCGGCAGAGAGCGGGTGAAGCCGGGGTGAAACGTGATGGTACACCGTAATAATTTTATTATTTAACAACATATGGTACACGATACGTGTTATTAATGGCAGGGGAGCATATTTTTATGTGGTACTAGGATGTTTTGCACACATTGGTCCTTTTTTAGATTTATATTTCTGTGGGGGCGTCTTATTTGGTCCTTGTGTTTCTTTTTCGGTATTTGGAAGTGCGGAGATCGTTAGTTAAATCTTTGCGGCTAAGGAGTTTTGTCGCATCAGTCAATGACTCGTATCTAGAACGATGACTATCGTTCTAGATACGTCTTACAAAGGGCAACTCAATGTACTCGATATAATATACTTCTAGGTGCAATAAAAAAAAGATTGGAATTAAAATTAGTAGGTATACAACACACTACAATGAACAATATTTTTTTTTTATGAATGTTTAAAAATGTAATTTAAAAAGCTTTAATGTTAAATTACTAAACATTAATTTTTTTTTAATTATATATTGTAACAATTTTTTTATTGTTATATTTTATATCGGGTACATTGGTTACATGAAGTGAAAAAGTCGGTGTCGAGCGGAAGTGTCGGTGCTGTAGATATATAAAAAAACGCAAAAACGCATCGATCACACATCAATCGATCGATGCGTTTTCGTTGTGATGAGATCTTAGTAGGTGGCGTTGTGTAGTTTCTGCCTTCACGCACGGGGAAAATGCATGAGTTTATGATTCTTTTTAATTTCTGCCAGGTGTATCGAACATCGGCGTGGCACACTATTTTTGGTCCTTCTTATCTTATTATTTTCTTCAAAAGTGGCTATCGTATGTTCTCGATCAGTGACTAAGATACTCGGATAGAAAATGCTTTTATGTACACCAAAGTTTGACATAACTCGTTAAACGTTTAAACACTACAATAAACTACTTATTTCTACGTTAGACATTAAATCGCTACAATTCCAGCTAAATATTTAGCCAGCTGGACAATCGTAATACGATAGCCGTCTCCACCCTTCTTACAAATGTGTGTGGGAGTCTAACAGCTGACACAAACTACATTTCATAATATTTTATGGCACTAACGACAAAAGTACATTAACTTAGGCCATTAAGCTTTGTTACTGATTGTAAAGCAGATTTTTCTTTAATATATTTGCAAAATAGAATGTTTATTTATTTATGTTTGGGACCAATCCTTGCAGGGTAATTGCGTAAAACACTTACAATGGCAAATGAACAATTTTGAAAATTGAATAACAATCATTGCGTTTTTTCTTCGTCGTACATGCAGCGTTGTGATAAAATTCAAAATTCAAAATTCAAAATTCAAAAGTCATTTATTCAAACTAGGCTGAGAATCAGCACTTTTCGAACGTCAAAATTACATAAGACAGTCCCCCAAAACGCCCACCCTTCACCACTTCCTAGTGCTTTTGCTGGGAAGAAGAAGTGGCACAACAAACTCCCCAGCAGCACAGCTGTCTGTTCAGTTAGAAAAAAAATAAAAAATGATTCTTTATAACAGTATGCAAGACAATTTACAATATGCAAAAAATAATTTAAATTAAATAGCTATAATTACTAGCCATATGACAGCTAGCACACGCCAATATACCAACCAAAAGCATCGAGAACTATACTCAAGCGGAAATAAAAATAACTAAAAGTAAACAATATCTAAAAAAAAAAAAAAAAGCCTCCAGGCATAAAGGGCGTGCCCGCTTACATATAGCTGTAACTAGAAGTTACAATTGATAAACTAGGACCATCGAGGTAAAATAAATAATTGTCGAGGTCGCTAGCTAACCACATATTGCAATACAACTCATAAAAAAAAACATTGTAATGAGTAGATTATGTCAGCACTACATTAAAATAAAATTAAAATAAATTGACTTATAAAGTAAAATTATAAACAATTATATAAACTCATATAACCTGTCAGTAGGTAAACTAATTCTGGAGAAAGAACATTTAAACATTGTCTTAAGTTAATCACAGCGACCATCTATTCTTATCATTTAAGTAGTCGTTGATAGAATAGTATGCCTTTGAACAAAGGTTGGACTTTAATTTAGTTTTAAACGCATTAAAAGGCAAATCTAGCAAAGAAGAGGGTAGCTTGTTATAAAAGGTTATACCAAGCCCAACAAATGAGTTATGAACCTTATGAAGCCGGTGAAAGGGAGCACGTAGTTTATCCTTACTTCTTGTGTTAACATTGTGAATATCACTGTTTTTAGTGATAAAAAGTGCGTAACGGAATTGAGATACTGGTCTATGTCCAACAATGGACAATGGACGTCTTTCGGCTGAAATGAGAATGATGATTAATCTGTAGTACTAACGAACAGTCAAATGCGGTTTATTTCCATCCTTTTCACGTAATCTCATTCCTTTGTTGTTTTTTTTTTAGAGCTAACCTTATCAAGAATATAATATGTTGTTTTGGTGTTGCGTAATGTACATTATTTTGCATACTATTGTATAGAATTAAGTTTTTCTAACTGAACAGACAGCTGTGCTGCTGGGGAGTTTGTTGCGCCACTTCTTTTTCAAAGTACTTCTTTTTTAAAGCACTAGGAATTTGGAAAGGGCGGGGTTTTGGGGGACTGTCTTATGTACTTTGACGTTCGAAAAGTGCAAATTCTCAGCCTTGTTTGAATAAATGACGTCTGATTTTGATTTCTGAATTGATAAAAAGATCACTCTCTATTTGCAGGAAAATATTGTATCGAATTATCCACTGCTCTTCCCGCTAACCTCACAAACTAATTACCTATGTGTGCCGGTTCTAGAAGTGGGTTTCCGTCAATAGTGCATCGTTCAGGGTTCGACTTTACGACCTCAGCTCGCCAGTCCGACGCCTTTAGCTGCTGAACTTTTGTTGTTTATAATAACAGTAATATCAGCTCAGTCGGATCAGTTAAGTTTATTAAATCCATAAGTACCGTAAAAAAATATTCTATTCTCATTCTTGGTCCAGTGTAAGTTGTCATAAGCCCAAAAATCTGACAACCAGTATTACCAAGGGGTATCGTGTTACAGTTACTGAGTTATGGAGGTCAGATAGGCAGTCACTCCGTGTAAAATACTGATATTCAGCTGCATCCGGTTAGACTGTAAGCCAACCCCAAAACAGTTGGGAAAATGTTAAGCAAATTGATTGATTTTAACGCTATCCCACAAAAAAATCATTTCAGTTTCGTGACTAATAAAAAGTCACTTAAGTGACGGAGTTTGAAGTATCTGGGCTAATCATGGCGAAGCTCGATAGTATAATTTCAATTTTGAAGTAATGTTTGGCCCTTTAACAAAAATAGCTACCTAAGAATCCTTATAATATTTTTTCTCGTATATATTTTTATTTTAATAAGTTTCAAAGGACTATTCTATATTTAGACAACCCGTAAAGCAAATGAGCCTGGCATAATAATATTTAACTTACATTTTAAATGTACGACCTCAAGTGTCTATTTTAAGCATGTCTGACGTCACGCCATGTCGACCAGAGGGGTAATTGAGGTCAAACTTTACCTTGTCTGGCATAAATGTCTAATTTAGGTAAAGAATTTACTCAGGTGTAGACAAAGACTACGACATTATTTTTGTTAGTAAACAATGCATTTCGTGGAAAATTATAGATGTTATTTAACTGTAGGTTTTATGTTAAATAATAATCAATCTGCCTAACCTTTCCCAACTATGTTGGAGTCAGTTTCCAGTCTAACCGGGTGCAACTGAATACCAGTGTGTTGGATCATTTGGTTCCCTACAAAATGGTTGAGCTGGATGGTGCTGATCCACGCGTCATTTTCGTGAACGGGCACCGTCAGTTTGAGACTGGTCATCTCTTAACTGCCAGGGCTTATTTTTAATCTTATATTATTAATCGTTTTTGATTTTTTTTTTTTTTTTACATTGTTCTCACATATAGAATCAACAAGAGTAATTTACCCAGGATTTTGTAATTTCTATATTTAAAAGAGTATCCTACGAGATCTACGTTTTGGAATGGGCAACTAGCTTCAACTTTCTGACTAACTGACTGACTCTTTGACAGTTCAAAAGTGCCTGTAAATGGTTTAATTGAAATAAATGCTTTGAGTTTGAGTTTGGGTTTACATGGAGCAACTGCCTATCTGACCTCCACAACCCAGTTTCTGGGTAACACGATACTCCTTGGTAAGACTGGTTGTCAGACGTTCGAGTTTCTAACGACCGTATAATCAGCATATAATGTTCCCGCTGCTGGCAAACAGGCCTCCTCTAGTCAAGAGGGAGTGGGCTGTAATCCACTCGAGCCGAGTGCGGGTTGGTAGATGTCACATGTCTTCGAATTTTTCGGTTTCCTCACGATGTTTTGACAAACCGTAACGACAGTCAAAGATCCAAGAATGACAGCCGCAACCAACGGCTTAACGTGCTTTCTGAGGCACGGACGGCCTCGGTATGTTAAGATGTTCACCCATCCACGGACTGACCGTGGCAAACGTAGCTTAACTTGATCGATTCACCAGTGCAGCTGTTATTACTTAGCCACGAGCGAACTTAGAGCGTAAGTGTTTACTAACAAATCTCAGAAATTTAACAAGCAATCGAAACAACGGTTTATTACATACTAGCTTCTGCCAGCGGCTTCACCCACGTGGTATCTGTATATATTATAGCCGATTTTACTCAGTGATAATATAGCATTCTACTGGTGATATATTTTTTTAGATCGGTACAGTAGTTTTTGAGTTTATTCATTAGAAACAAAAAAATCATATATTTTCTCTTTATAATATTATTTTAGACTAGACAGAGTCTAGATAAAGCACAAAAAACTCGATCAAAATATCGAGCTTTTTGTGCTATACCTAAGTTAATATCAATGTATTAAACACAATGACCTTCCGGAATAAATGCTCTTAAAATGATGGTGATAACCGCATCAAAATCAAGTGTGTAGCTAAGAAGATCTAAGCGATCCTAATTTTCATCCAAATATATGCATCTGCTTTAGCATGAAAGCGTAACATACAAATAAATATACAAACAAACTCAAAAGCGAAAGCAATTATAATATTAGTTAGGATAGATCATAGATTATATTTCTATGGGATAGATAGATGCATAGACATACTCGTAGATGCAGATATTTCTTATGTAGAATTAACAATTCAGAAATAGAGCCATAGGCCAATAAAAATCGTCAAAAAATCTTCAAACTCCAAACTATTTAAGGTAAACCAAATTTTTGGTCCTTGACCCTTACGAAAGCGTCTCAAATGACCAACTAAAATGCTCGTAATTCGAGTGAAATAGTAATAGTAAAAGACATATGGGATACATTATCGGCATCTAAACAAGAAACAGGATGTTTTCGAGTTCTTACAGACTTTTAGACTAATCTGTGCTACATCTAACGAGTTGGTTCCGATCTCTGATATGTCTTTTAGGTGGCTAAATGTGATGATTATGTGTAGTTTGTGACTTTGATTACACGAGCGTCTGGACAAAAGAAATTGATGTAAGTTTTAGTCAAACTGTTACCCATAGAATCGAAAGATTTTGCTTTCAAGTAGGTAATAATTATTATGCTTGCGTTTGGAATAGTGTTGAACAATGTTTTGAACCGGTTGGAGACCTTTAGCTTTATTATTCTTCACATACGAATTTACGTAGACAGTTTTTATTTTTGGGCACATACCTCACTTTTCACGTTTCCTCGTTTTTCCACTCATCTTGATATGGGGTTAAAAATGACTAATTGTATCTACTACACACGCCAAGCTCTTCCTTCCATCTTTGTGTAATGTCGGAAATCTTATACCACATGAACTGACAACATTAAATAATAAACATCTGATAAAACAGGAAGTCCAACAGAGTAACAATATCATCACAATGTAGGTACATCCGCATTTGGTTGATATTCCGTCCAGTCGTCTCAGCGCTTCTCCTTTATTATGCGCGCAGCCAAAGTGTGGAACCACGGATTGTGGAACTCTCTGCTGGCATGTGTGTTCCTTTCCGCATATAACCCAACTGCCTTCAAAGCAAAAGTGAGCAGGCATCTTCTGGGCTTGCTCGTTCCATCATAGACCTCATCCATCGCTTTCTATCAGACGATATCGAGGTCAAGAACAGGCTTATTCTACACAAATTTTTTTTTACATATCTACGTGTATATGCTAATCGCTCATGTTATAGGAAACAGCCCAGTGTTCACCCTTAAACTTATTAAAATGTCTTTCTATTTAGGTACAGAAAGCGTGACTGAAGTAATTTGTCGTATTTTACAATACACGTGGCAAATGTTTATTGACTACGAGTATTTACGCCCTTGCTTGTTGCTATTACTCAATTTAATGTAGAAACATGCTTTATTTCACACTAAAATAGTCTTTTGTTTTCGTGTGGTTAGTGACTAACCTGGTGTCAGTTTTTCTACCACCCATGGGGTTCTGACTTGGCTTCACATGCCGTCGAGAAATATATCTCTGGTTTTCTTACCGTTATCTTGTATATGAAGCAAGTGATAATTATACAATACGTAGATGAATCCGAAAAGTCAGAGGCGTGCCTTGGGTTCGAACTCGAGACCTATGACTTGCAAACCGACGGTCACACCACTAGGCTGTTAAACTGCTGTTAAAATAAAATAGTAACACAGTATAATTATAGAGCTTTTGGCATAAGGTGAAATGTTGATGAATTTACTCAGTAGACCATCCCTAAGTCATCTAATGCTTGAGAACATTTACGTAAGTAGAAGTACGGAGTAATAATATTACAATAATATATCATTGCCTTGGATAAAACTTGAAAAAAACTAAAAGCTTTAATTAGTATACAAGAAAATCTTAAAATACAAAAAGATTTTACAAAAAAATATTTTTATTTTATTCAATAAGCTGCAAGCATAGATCAAGACTTTCTAATACTTCCAGACTATTTAGTTAAACCAAAGGAGCACATATTCAATGTTCAAGTTAAATGTTCTAAAAGTCTCATCTCGCTGAGTAACACATCTAGAGCCAAATTAAAGTTGAAGTATCCTAAAATCTGTCAGATGAAAAAAATCGAGATTCAACCGATTCATCGTTTGAAATCTGTTAATTGGAAATCTAGTTAGATTAAAAACGTAGTTCTCTATCTAAACACCTACAATCTCAAGACACCAAAAACCCCAAAAAACATGGCCAAAAACTCCTCGTACCACATCATTAGGACGGACACCCAAACACAAGTGTTCACAGCTTGGGAGCGACGCGCCGCCGCCCCGAGCCCAGACTTCGCGGCGCCGCACAAGGCTGTCTGTCTAAGGTTAAGGACTGGCCAGCCTGCAGATTGATTAGGTTTATAGGTCCTGACGGTTTTTTGGGGGCGGGGTTCTTTTGGTTACAATTTCTGGAGTAGAATGGAGTGGTGATTGACTTTAATTGAGATCTTTTTGGTGGTTATGACAATTGATTTATATGTTATTGGTAGGTTTTTTTTTGAACATTGAAGGTTGTCGTTGTACTATTGACACGTTTTTGGTATTGTTAAGATAATTCTGTAAGATTAAAAAATATTTGGATTATTTATAAAAAAACAGATTATTATTTATACAAAAATTTATAGTATCAGCGGACTTCAGTGTGATGCACGTAAATTAGAAAATCCTTCCATAATGACTCCGTCAACCATTTGATTTTGTTTTTGCACTTATTGGCTCAAAAATGTTCAATCCATCGTCGCCGCAGAGTTCTTCTTATCCTAAGGAATACATATTTTATGAAAACAGCTGGACATATTTTACCATATTTTCCTGAGTTTGTTTCGGCCTTTCTTCTCAGAGTAGTCAGATAGGAAACGCCGAACCCATCTAGCTAATTTTTTTTTTTTTAAAGATGATGTGTAATAGTGATTTCAATATTCAATTTACAGAATAAACAATTTCATTTCATTATATGATTGCATAGACGCATCAACATATCTGATGACAAGGAGTTAGACCGGTTCCATCGGCACCGGCTTACGTAGTAGTTACGGCGGGGTACTAACGTAACACTCTAAAAGTAGCAATGGCTTTGATTTCGACAGTTCAACAACATTCATTGCGTTATTTACGTTGTTGTGCAGGTAAATTTTTCGAAAATATGAAGCTATGAATTAGCAATATTCTTCAAAATTATTCATACTGTGGAATTAGGTTGCAGGTTCAGGACTCAGTTTCAAAGTCTTATGACCTGTCAACAGCCATTGTCGAATCTATCAGAATAAAATCGTTCGGATTACTTCGTATGTTAATCCTGCAAGGTACACATAGACAGACAAATGACAAGTATTTCTTTTATTTTATTTTATTAAATAACAGTTTATTTACTCACAAACTTTATTTACAAGAAGAAAGGAACAGAAAAATACGTACAAAGTTGATGCTTATTTCTAAAGTTATCTCTTCCATCATACCTGCGATAGAAAAGAGAAAATTAAACACATAAAATAAAATAATAACTATTCACAAATTTAAAATATTTAACATACAACATGAGAATATACTTACATACATACATACTTCTAAAATAAATATCACTTAGCTATAATATAATATAAAAGTATAATATAGTATAAAATAACCAATACATAATATGCTACTATGACGAAGTGGAAAGATAGTGTTCTTTCACTTTTCTTTTAAAAACTGCAATAGTTTGGCAGTCTTTTATGTCAGGTGGAAGTGAATTCCACAACCCAACCGCGTGCACAGTAAAAGATTCCATGGTCACCCCATTTTTTTACAGTTTTTGCGTGTTCAATCTTAACTCCATTAAGACAGCGACGCAACATTGAGCCTATTCCACATATACCTGCCGCTGATAATTGCCTGGGATTTCTTAGGGATGATTTGCAATCCAAAGGATCGCGACCACTCGCTAATCAAATCCAGGTCACTGCTCATGGCAGACACAGTTGCTTCCGCATCTTGCCTTAAGGAGTGATTATAAAGCAACATATCGCCGGCATAGAGATGCAAGTGGAAAGAGATGACTCTGGTGACAGAGTTAATGAAAATAGAAAATAGAAAAGGAGAGAGTATGCCACCCTGAGGCACACCTACGGTAAGAGAACACCAGTCAGAAGAAGACTCTTCGAGACAAACTCGCTGCAAGTGGCCTCTAAAATAGGAGTCAAACCAGTCATCAGTAGAAGAAAAGAAATTGAAAGATTTAAGAATTCCTAGAAGGATGCTAAAACCGACAAAGTCAAAGGCACTGCTAACGTCCAGCAGTACAAGCACACATATTGTTTACATCTTAAGTGTGCCTATAATACATATCTACATGCCTGCGATACAAGTAGGTCATTGAAGACACGTGGAGTTATAAAAGAGTTTATTACAACTGTCTATAAGTAAACAAGTTTACTATACTCGTGCGTGCATGTGACAGTACAAGATATGGTAAAATGTGTCATCGCACAAGATTATTTATTTACCACCTTTTGTATTACCGCATTATTAGAGGACCTCGTGGCTAAGTAATAACAGTCGCACGGGTCGGTCCATCAGGTTAAACTACGCTTGCCGGGGTTGGTTCGTGGCTGGGTGACCATCATTACATACCGAGACTCCTCCGTGCCTCGGAAAGCACGTTAAGCTGTTGGTTCAGGAACAACTATAAAAGGACCTTTGATAGTTGTTACGGGTCGTTAGAAACCCGAAAGTCTGAAAACCTGTCAAACCAAGAGGTATCCTTTTACCCAGTAACTGGGTTCTGGAAGTCAGATGGGCAGTCGTTCCATGTAAAATACTGATAATCAGCTGCATTCGGATAGAGTGTAAGCCGACCCCAACATACTTGGGAAAAGGCTAGGCAGATTGAATTGTAACCCATGTATCACAAATAAACGATTTGATTGATGGATTGATTGACTTACACTTTGAGATAAATTTATTTAAAGGATCGTACTTAGTAGGTGGCGTTCTGTAGTGTCTGGGGGTGACTTTATCTATGGATGTGTATCTATTTCAACTTATAATATACCGCTGTTAGGCAAGTTGCTCTACCTTTGATTTTCAAACCGCATGGTTTTGCGTTATTATACAAAGTATTCAATGAAAATATAGCTGGCCCTCCCATTTCTGACTATTATATCTATTTTAAAATAATGTGTGTCTGTTTTTCATATCACTAGTATATTTTTTTCGTAATTGTCACGTTTGTACAACTTATCGATTTATTTACCGATGATTATAATAATTGTCGACCTTCCCAGTACTTACATAAATGTAAATAATTAAACATAATATATTATACTCGTATATAATATATATTTTTTTATTTGCGCCCTCATTTGAAGCAATCGTTGTGATTGTCATTTATTGTAATGTGGCCTGTCATTTAGTTAAATCAATTAAAATATATTATTGGGGCTTGTGGCTAAGCAATAACAGCCACACGGATCGATCGATCAGGTTAAGCCACGCTTGCAGTCGTTGGTCCGTGGATGGGTGACCGATTTCACATACCAAGACCCCGTGCCTCGGAAAGCACGTTGAGCCTTAGGTCCTGGTTGTCATTTGTAGATCTTTGACAGCAGTTACGGGTCGTCAGAAGCCCGAAAGTCTGACAACCAGTCTTACCAAGGGGTATCGTGTTACCCAGTAACTGGGTTGTGGAGGTCAGATAGGCAGTCGCTCCATGTAGAATTCAGCAGGTACTCAGCTGCATCCGATCAGACTCAAAGCCGACCCCAACATAGTTGGGAAAAGGCAGATGATGAATAAACATATAATTTATGTACAGTATTTTAAGAACAACATATTATTATCTTACTAACATTACGATTTGATTTTTTATAAACATTATTTATGGCGTGCTTTAGAAAATTATTTTAATTAAAATGACATCCAATAATCCATAGAGGTTGTAATGTCTTGGATCACTTGTACATTAATTGAGTGAGCACTTAACATCTTCGGATTCACAATAATCCTGTTCGAAAATGCGAAAACTTTTCAAATATTTTCGCGAAGTAGATAATATACTTAGGGATAACTGACTTTGAGAGCTGTCAGTGTCAATATTCCACACCAATGATATCGCTGACAGCTCTTGAACGCAGTCTGATGAAAACGTGCTGGGGCCCTACCACCACCTCTTTTATCTGATCGCGTTCAGTTTCATTTGTTTAATTTGACTTAGGCTTTTAACTTTGAACTAACATCGATCTGCACCATTAAGCCTTTATTACAGTAGTACTCTAAAACATAGAACTGTTTGGATCTATATCATAACGACGTGTCTCAGGCGACCGAGGCGACCTTCGAAGACTCTTGTAGTAAACAAATTGTGGTGAAACCATGACTCATTCGTCGGTAGAATAGTAAATACTAGAAAATAGTGGAACTAGGATGTTCACACGTAAATAATATGAGTCTGTTATTGCAGGGCAAAGGCCTTCTCATAGAGAGGAGGCACGAGCATTGATCGAACATTGTACGAAATTTGATCAGTTCGTTTTCAAAATATCAACTTGAACTATTTCTGAAAGCCTACTATACTCAATCCTAACTACAATAATATTATAATTGCGAAAGTGTGTTTGTTTGTTTGTTCGTTACGCTTTCACGTAAAACGGCTGTCGGAATTGGATGGAATTTGGATCCCGATATTTCTACGGGATCAAGACTTATGCGGGTGAAACCATGAGCTGCGCCTCATGTGTAACTTAAAACAAACATAATATCACGGATTTTTTCCCCCGAAAGGTTATGCAGAGGTGTACCTCAACGTAATAGATATTCAAAACAATTAACTTTCATGTAGATTGTGAGATTTGAGGCTTATGAGACTGTTTGAGGCTGTTGCAGTTCGGTTAGGTAATCTTGACATCAAACATGAAGGTAAACAAGGTCAAGATAGTTGCTATAGCTGTGTTATTTTAGCTAAAGTTTAGTACAAACAGCTAAATTTCAAGTTTCAAGCTATCAAGTAAATTCATACACTGTATTTTTTAAGTTTTTGCAAAAACGGTTCGTCTTTGAAAAATGCTGTTCGATACACAGTTTCTTTCAGCGCTGAAATTCAGTAGGTCAATACTTCACTGTATGTGAAATCGAGCTCGAACTTATATTAACAAACTTATGCTTGCAGTCTTCATCCATTCCCCTTCAAATTATGAAGCAGGAATACTTGCAAAACTTGTAACATCCACCCATACCTCACCATTAAAAAGTCACTCTTATGGTGGGGCATATATGGTTGAAAATGCATTGACAGAAAAAAATATAAGTCTTGAAGTTATTCGTTTATATTTCTATATATTGATATGTTCGGTTAATGTAACGGTCGACGATGGATCCTCTCGTCAAATGTTCATATATGTCCGTTGTTTATGAAGATTGCAGTAGATTTATGTCTGTTGAAGTAATAGAGGCATATATGTGGTAAGTTTACTAATAGGAAGATGAGTTTGTAGAAGGGTCCGTGATTGGATGTAATATGACTGTTAGTGTTGATGGGAGCCCAAAGGAAATAATATATGTAGTGTTATATGTTAAAAGATATATGTACATTATTGTTCCAATAGGTGTCTGTCACACTCATAATTTTTTTAAATTTACTTGATAATATACAGGGTGTAAGGGACAGCCCTCCGCAAACTAAGAGGGTTTTGCATTCAGCTCCTTATTTTGAATCATATTCCACTGAAAATATTATCAGGTTTGTTTTTTTTTAAATCTGGTAATGAGTTATTATTCCTTTATTTGAATGTAAAATTACATTCTCTGTACGCAGTACTCTATTAATGTAAATAAAACAGCTAAAATAAAAAAAACAGCAATGTATCTTGAAATTCTTTAACGAACTACGCGTGAAATCAGCTGTTTAACCACCGCAGGGTGGCGGGGAGGGCGTCCGAAAGCTCGCTGCGCTGCCGTTCGCTACGTGCGTTTTGCCACGGTAGCGATATATTGCGTGTAGGGTAATCAAACAAATCACGTTTATTGGATTGCCATAACGTTCTTGAAATAATTTCATGTACCGGTCATCTTATATACTGAATTCACCCCATCAGTCTGCGGAGGGCTGTCCCTTACACCCATATTAGAATCAGTTACGTGATTTTTTTCACTTGCTCCACAAATAATATTTTGCTCAAATTGTTGCTTTCCTTGCCTCTCTGGGGCAACGGGGAATTTGACTAGTAGTCGTTACGGGTCATCAGAATCCCGGGTATCGTATTATCCAGGAACTGGGTTGTGGAGGTCAGATAGGCAGTCGCTCCATGTTTAACATGGAGCGACTGGTACTGGTATTCAGCTGCATCTGGCCAGACTGGAAGCCGACCCCGACATAGTTGGGAAAAGGATAGGTAGATGGTGACATAGTAAAGCTCTTTATCGTGAACCTTGTCCGGGGGATACCACCGTAATATCTATTTCTGCCGATGTCACCAAGCAACGTTGTTGTTCCGGTATGAAGGGTACCAACCCTTCCTAGCCTAATATTACAGGCACTGAAGCCATTTCAGAATTATATTTGATGTCTCTTTTTAATTTTCAACGAGGAAATGTAGGTGCTTTGGTCTAACTTTTAGAAAAAAGTTAAACCAAATAGCCTGTTTGTAAAAGATCATCAAAATCCTTTGCATGCTTACAGAGACACTTTTGTGGGTCGAAATTATAATATAAGACGAAACCTACTGAAATTCATTATGTAGGTTACACGTGCAACAATAACCTAAGAAGCCGTCCTCAGACACGACCCAGACACTATAAATAATTCTGAAAAAGTCCACAAATTCTATTTCATCACTAAACCGAACAATTATCATGACAAAGGCCGAATAGCCCCGATGGCCACGAATAGCCCGGATATTGTATAGAAAGCCTATTTGTACATAGAAATACGACGATTCTCGTCTGTTTCCTAGTAAAATACGGCTTTTATTCTATAGAAGCAATGTAATATGTATTGTAAGTTAAAGTTTTGTGCTGGAGCGATGATGTAATAGTTCTCGTGGTATTGTGTCTAGGAAGGGAATTTGGAAAATCGGTTCTTGTTAGTATTGTAACATTGGATAAGAGAAATAGAATATATTTTATACTTATCGTATGTGCATTCTGTCATTATGTGATATTTTACAGTCGTTTGGGGTCCCCGAAACGATCAATAGCAATTGTCAATAATTACGTGATTGGTACACATTGATGCGCAAATTGATCGATCAAATGCATTTGAAGCGATTGACAATATTACTACTATTGCAATTGATCATTTCGGGGACCCTTTACGGTTAGTCGGAAGCCCAAAAGTCTGACTACCAGCTTACCAAGGGGTATATAGACAGGGAGGTCAGATAGGCAGTCACGCTCAATGTAGATAACTGGAATTCTGCTGCAACCGGTTTGATAAGAAGCCGAAACCAACTTAGTTGGGGAAAGGGTCGGCAGTGCAGTCAGGGATTCCGGGGTTCAAACTCCACTTCACACAATAGTGTTTGGGCTTCTGTGTATACATGCCTGCAATCTGTAATTGTTTATGTATGCAAGTCCACGAAATTAATCATGATGCTCGTCTCAACATACACACATGTATGCATGGTATTTTTTTAAACTTATTCTTATTATTTTTATATATTTGTACACCTAATACTTGTTCATGCTGGATTATATTTGAACGCAATATGAATTATGGGGTTAAGTAAAATTGCCAAAAAAAGGTTCGTTGCTTTTCGTTTCCCTTTCTATCCATAGTTTGTTGATACTTAAGGTAATTATTTGTGAATAGTCTTGTTGCGGGTTGTTAATTTACTGCCATTATCAAATTATAATGTGTAAAATTCTATTATCAAATTATAGAGTCTTTAAGTGATAAAACCATCCCACAATTATTAACCCCACTAAAACCTTATCGCTCAAAATAAACAACAAGGCATTGCACTCAATTGCCTCCCCTTCCCCCGCTACCCCTTAAAATCTGTGCTTAGCAATAAGTCTAAGTAGCAACGTTCCAAGCCTATATGTCTACTAGCAACACTAAATCATTTTAATAGTCACTAAAGAATAGCCAACATTCCCTCGAATGCAGTAAAAACATTAATCTAGAAAATTTGGCATCAACTTTGTAAATTTTAATAGGATATCTTTCAACAATGGGGTATGTCCGTGGTTTATTTCGTGATAAAAGTATGTTTTCCGCGGTTTGTTTTGACGTGTCCTGGCTGTGAATATATCCTATCTCTCATAGGTTGGTCATCTGCAGTCTGTAAGAGTTCTCTGCTGGTCACTGGCCTCTCCAATAGGGTTGATGCCTGAAAAAAAAAAAAAAATTCCATTTAGTCCGTCAGTCAGATAATAAAAAAGTATTAGACACGTATTTTTTGGTTTATAATAAAAAATACTTAGATAAAACGCATTCAAGTTGAAGAGTGGGGGCCGCTATGTCACATGTATGTATAAAATCTACATACTCGTGACGTCAGGGCACATTTTAACTTAATTTATCACCGTAATCTTTTGATTACGTAAAAAAAGAAAAAATATGTGTCCAATATTTTTTAATAAACTACGGGACGGACAAAAAATTTTGTTTTAGTTATCATCCCTATTCTTGGTCCTTGGCCACTTACGTTTGTTTATTACCAGAGAAAGCTATTATAGGTTTAATATAAGGTAAAGTAGGTATTAAGAGGTAATGCGCTTAATTTTAAATCTTTACACCTATCTGCGTATCAGGATAATAGAATGTGAAATAAATTGCACACTGAAAGCCTTTTTTTATTTAGAATAGTATGTACTACTAATAATTGCAATTTCATCCAAATTGGTTTACCCTTTAAGTCGTGAAAAGGTTCAAACCGGTAGACACAGAGTTTCTTTCGCATTCATAGTATTATTACCTAGTAGTAGTAGGAGGAGTTCGTGGCTAAGTAATAACTGCCGCACAGGTCAATCCATCAGGTTAAGCTACGCTTGCCGGGGTTGGTCTGTGGATGGGTGACCTCCTTTACATACCGAGACTCCTCCGTGCCTCGGAAAGCACGTTGAGCCGTTGGTCCCGGCTGTCATTCGTGGATCTTTGACAGTGGGTCGTTACGGGTCGTCAGAAGCCCGAAAGTTTGACAACCAGTCTTACCAAGGGGTATCGTATTACCCAGTTACTGGGTTGTGGAGGTCAGATAGGCAGTCGCTTCATGTAAAATACTGGTATTCAGCTGCATCTGGTTAGACTGGAAGCCGACCCCAATATAGTTGGGAAAAGGCTCGGCAGATTGAGTATTTGTACCTACGGTTTAAGATGGATTTTTTTGAGATCTTAAAATGAGAAGACATACTGTCTCGTGTGACTCGTGCCAAGGGTTTAGCGTCCCGAAAGAGAATGATGTTCTCTTTTTAATTGTCAATTGACAGCTTGGTGTTGCAACACTACCAGAGTTGCTAATGAAATGAATCATAATCTGACTTTTAAAGCTAATCACTTAACCAAATTTGCCTACCCTATACAGATGTCAAGCATGATAAACCTCATAATTTACGCAACGTAATCTAGATTCAGACCTCAGTGAACTGTTTTGCCTAGATACAATGTAAACAATAGTGGTGACGTCATCGGTAGGCGCGGTAGGTAACCTTCGAACAAATTACTGTGATTGGTCTGCTAAGGGCCGGTTCAATAAGTTGATTATAAAGGCTGTGAGGAAGAAAACATAGACAGCGCATTCGACTAATGTCAAGTTTAAAGCAGTGGTAACTAAGTTAACTTTTAAATTACCAAAACTGTAAGTAGTGATTTTAGGCTGTTGCAAATGAACATGATAAAATTATTGGTCTGAAGTCGCCTTTCAGCTCACTAAGTTAAAATACAGCCTAAGTTAAATGATCATCCAACGAAGAACACACAGACTACTGCATTTCTTCTTTTGAATGGCAAACTGTAAGTACCTAGTGATTTTAGTCCGTTGTAAATGAAAATTATGAAATTATCGGTCTGAAATCGCCCTTCCTTCTCTGTATGAGCATATAATTTGCTCTGACCGAAATACTGACTGACTGACTAACTAATTTATAAGAAAGCTTATTAAAATAATCATTCAAAACTTGATTGCTCTGTGCGGATTGCTTTGCTCTATTTAAAATGACTATAGTCTCGCCCTGTGTTATGAACATGTGACCGAACATCAATAGCAAAATGTTGGTGCGCTATACCTCTGCATACCCCGTGGAAACAAAAATGGTTTTATCTTAATTAATCTATGACCTCACTTGTTTCAGTAGATACTCTCCGATAAATACAACTTCGGTGAATCAGAGCTTACATCATACATTCACACCAACAACAAAGTTGCCCTAATTCTTATCCTTCATACCATAACATCACGCCTGTAATCCCAGAAGGGATTAGGCAGACGTGTACCTTCAGTAACTACGCCCACATTTCGCCAGTTCTCTTAAATTCCATGTAATAGGGGGCGAGCCTATTGCCATCAACCGGGCACAAATCCAGACTCCGGGCTGCTATTGAGAAATTCCAGATGGATAAATGCAATAATATTTTGCCCGACTTAAGAAGCAATCCTAGGACCTCATGCTCAGCAGTAGTGCTTGCGACTAAAGGACCAACGAGCTATTTTAGGTATCTTCATACCATTTATATCTATAGAAAATAATCAAAGACAAAGAAATAAATAAATTAAAGTCATCTTTCATGACTGTCTGTGTGACCGCGTTGTATTTCTAAACTACGCAATAGATTTTGTTTTCGTTTTCACCATAATTTTGAGAGTTTTTTCCGGAACTACATATGTGCATGATTCATTAATATTAAACTTACTTATCTACTTAATAAAATCTTAAATTCAATCATTCAATGACGTGCGAAACAGGGTTGGATCGTTAGTAAATGAATAATTCTTAGTCACCCAATTCCTTAGAACTGTTGTCTAAATATAATGCATGTATCGATTAGGCCTATGTCTATGCGAGGTGTAATGCATTCGACCCATGTGAATGTGTCACAGTGTCACAGTCGACTCAATCAGTAATAAGACGAGCACCTCTACTCTAGTATGTTTTTTTTTAACCACAACGGGGTAACTCTTGGACTGCATCTCACCTGATAGATAAGTGATGATCAGACCGAAAGTGGAAGCGAGCAAAAAATAAATTCAAAATTCAAAAGTCATTTATTCAAATTAGGCTGAGAATCAGCACTTTTCGAACGTCAAAGTTACATAAGACAGTCCCACAAAACGCCCACCCTTCACCACTTCCTAGTGCTTTCGCTGGGAAGAAGAAGTGGCGCAACAAACTCCCCAGCAGCACAGCTGTCTGTTCAATTAGGAAAAATAAAATGATTCTATACAATAAGTACTTATGCAAAATAATTTACATAACACAACACAAAACATTAAATTATAAATTATTAGCCATATGACAGCTAGCACACGCCAATATACCAACCAAAAAACATCGAGATCTATACTCAAGCAGAAATAAAAATAACTAAACGTAAACAATATCTAAAAAAGGAAATAAAGCCTCCAGGCATAAAGGGCGTGCCCGCTTACATATAGCTGTAACTAGAAGTTATAATTGACAAACTAGGACCATCGAGGTAAAATAAAAAAAACAGTTAGGTAATTACTAATAACAATAACAAAACCATGATCAGCAAGACGACCAGTCACCACAAGCAGCACCCGTTCACGAGCTTAACGCAAAGATCAGCCATTACCCCCCTCGCCATATTTGAGGGAAGGAGGCAACCCGACCCCCGACGCTACCGCAAGCAGTGACATCTAAGGGAGCATGACGAACTTGCTGCCAGTTTTTCAGGAAAAAAAAAAAATATGATCAGTTTGTCGAGGTCGCTAGCTAACCACATATTGCAATACAACTCATGAAAATCATTCTAATGAGTAGATAATGTCAACAAAAAATTAATAAAATTAAAATAAATTGACATATAAAGTCAAATAAAATGAACAATTTACCTAAGCTTATATAACCTGTCAGTAGGTAGGCTAATTCTGGAGAAAGAACATAAACATTGTCTTAAGCCAATCACAGCGACCAACTATTCTTATCATTTAAGTAGTCGTTGATAGAATAGTATGCCTTTGAACAAAGGTTGGATTTTACTTTAGTTTTAAACGCATTAAAAGGCAAATCTAGCAAAGAAGAGGGTAGCTTGTAGTAAAAGGTTATACCAAACCCAACAAATGAGTTATGAACCTTATGAAGCCGGTGAAAGGGAGCTCGTAGTTTGTCCTTGTTTCTTGTGTTAACATTGTGAATATCACTGTTTTTAGTGTACAAGTGTATATTTTGCCTAATATATAGAATGTTGGCGAAAATGAATTGTGATGCAACAGTGAGGATAACAATATCTTTAAAAAAATCTCTCAGAGAGCTTCACCCGGAATCCTCAACCACAGAGGAACTGGTTATCTTACCTCTAACTGTCGAAGCAAAACAATGCTGTTAACATTGTTGTTATGGCGATCGAGTTAGATAAGATGGCGGTATCTAGCCATGCGGACTTAAGACCAACTTAACCGAGCAGACATTTTTGCCACTACTGGGAATCGAACCCGGAACCTCTGTGTCTGAGACAGGTATTCTAACCACTAGACCACAAAGGCGGTTGTCATGGTTTAGTAATGGAACAATATTCTGCTTGGTATGTTAGAAGCAAATAGATGCTGCTTTTTTTTCTTTTCGTGTCGATAGATTTATATTAAATATGTGAGTGCAGCGCTCCTGATCAAGCCTTGCTCCATCTGTTGGAATGTCCAAAATGACCTTACACCTGCATTTTGAGACACAAAAAAACGCCACTAATGCCACAATTAACGAGGTGACCCACTGGCCTCATGAATGGTGCTAAAATTATAAGTATTAATAACATATCAAAGTCGTCCTAAATCATCTACTTAATTCAATTAGAAAAGTAAAAAAGTCAAGATTTTACAAGGAATAGAACTACTCGCACCAAGACGTAGTAGTCAGGAAAGCAATAAAAAAAGCCTCTTGAACCATTCTTGCTAATATTCTCACCACATCAGAAGCTATATAACTAGTGCGGAGACGAGAATGCGTAATCCTTGAAATCCTTTTTCCTTTTAAAATGGGTTAAAGAGAGTTACATTTTTAGTGCAATTCCCTAAACAAATACACGACTCATGTTCGTTACTCTCGCCGATTAAATTCTCAACAGTCATACACTTAAGTACGATTAAAATAATCGCTTGTTTGTGCACGCCCTAACCCATTGGGTGCCCAACCCGTTCATTAGGTAATGGCACCACATCACAGAATATCTTATTATTAAGTGTGTAATTATTGTGATATGTGACTATTATATATTAGTCGGGTAGGCTTAGGGATATGAGGTGTTATTAGTTTACTTAGTGCTGTTTAATATGTTGAATTATGATTGGGCGACACGTTTACCAACTGTTGTGTGATCAAGTATTTTTGGTGAGAAAATGAAACTAAAAATAGTAGAGTAAGATATCTTGGTGGCGTCTCAACACAAAAAAAAAACCTAAATTAGCAATGTATTTAAATGTTTATAATCTGCATGAGTCTTTTGGGATAAAATAATATCTGCATGTAATTTATTTTCAATCAAAATATAATAACCGATGGTTTTTAAAAATACCGCCTTTTGATCTAGTGGTCGCTAGCGCTACTGCTGAGCATGAGGTCCTGGTTTGGATTCCTGGGTCGGACAAAGTGTTATTGGGTTTTTCATCTGGAATTTCTCAGTAGCATCCTAGAGTCTGGATTTGTGCCCGGTTGAAGGCTACAGCCTCGCCTTGTTTGACACGGTAACGGAACTTAAACATAACTGGCGAAATGTGGATGTACCATAGCACCTCTGCCTAACCCTTCGGGAAATACAGGCGTGATGTCATGTTGTTTGTTGTTGAAAAAATATTACCCTTCATCTTCCTTTAATATAAAATCAGGGTTAAAATCACCAGAAACTTAATATCTCATAGCCCAAAAAGTGTATAAAGTACACAAGATTGTGATATCAATTAGCAGACGATCCATCAACTCGATCCTAATCTAGATTGAAAAGATTTAGGGGTCACTGACCTTGTAGGAGTTGTCTGTTATGCTGGGGCCACATTGTCATAAGGCGAACTACATATCGCACGCTCCCTCTCGCACACTGCTCGACGTCTCGCTGAGAAACAGAGAGTACGAAATGTAGTTCGCTTAATTGCGACAATGTGGCCGTAGCAATATAGTCGACCTAGTAATTGGTTTACCACTTTTGACAACAATTCCCAGTGAATTGAAACTTCACGAAGGTTGAAATTATCTGTCAGATTCTCAAATAGACCTTGGCGTTTTATGACGCGCAGGTGACATTCAACCTTAGGGTGATATAGCAATTACGAGGTCGACACTACCTATAGGTAGTTTAACATAGCAAGGGCTGTACAGACTATCAATACACCTCAGCTTACACCTTCGAGGAACTGGCGTGATATAATTAATTACTTTCCCAAAATATCTACACACCATTTTAGATTTTATCATCCCTCAAACCGTTCTTCACATGTCCCTCAGTTCCCCTGTCCTATCCTGTGTTGCTAAGGAAAAAGTTGGGGAATGTTACTCTAACTATTTTATAAATAGGCTTTTTGTACACAAGTAATGGTGCAGTTACTTTGACTTACTATGATGGAAAGACCCTTATTTTTCCATGGGGCTTCCCGTTTGGATGTCTGATTGGGTTTTTGGTAAAAAACTAAGACTATGACTGTAGTTACAATACAATAGCCCTTTTATCCTGAATCTACTTTCTTGTGCTAATTTAGTTGCTGTTATTTTCTTTCCAGAGTTATAATATATCTCCGAATTCAGTGTGCCTCTGAGGCAAAGGCCTCCTCTAACGATTTCCATTGCTTTCTGTATTTTGTAACTTTTCTCCAGTTTGGACATGTTGTGAGATTGAATTCGGTCTCCCATCTTTTTCGCTGTCGATCTCTATTTCATTTGTCATATCAAGGTTACCATTCTGTCAAAACTTTACTCCATTTATTCTGAGGGCTCAGTAACATCATGTAACCCGCCCATCTCCATTTCATTTTGTCCATCTTAGTGAGGATTGCTGTCACTCCTGACCCAGGTCTTATAGATATGTATTCGGTAGTTGGTATTTATGAAGGTAGTTAGTTTCATTCAAAGTTGGTTTTTCAGATTTCACGTTCTAGAAACTTGATTCAGCTTGAAAACTTTTCAGTTTTCATACAATTAATCACTTACAAGTAAATTCACCAGGTTTCTATTTGAAAATGCTAAATTCAAATGCTTAGCATAATGTACTTAAGTTTTTACTAAAGTCTAATAAGTACCAAATGTATTTCAGTTAAGACCAAAGTAAATTAAATGAATAGTAGCTGCACCCCACGGTTTCACTCGCATAAGTCTCGATCCTGCGGAAATGTGGGGATAAAAAGTATTTTTTGTCCTAATTTAGGTCATGGTCTACCCATGTGCCATCTTTCATCCAAATCTGTTTAGCCGTTTAAGCGTGAAAGCGTAACAAACAAAAAACTATTTGAATTTAGGCTACCCGTGCATAGTCAGTGACGTTATTACATTTCAAAAGTAAGTTTAATATCTTAGTCATAAACATATAATTCTTCTAAAAGCCCAATTTTGTTTCGCTTCTTTCAGTCATGATAAGTTCAACATACATATTATTATTGTCTTCAAAAATATAAATACTTAACGGTCCACGTGTTATCTCTAAACCGACAACCATAAATATTAAACAAATAACATTAAAACTCTAAACTCGCCCCCAATTTCAACCCCAACCTTCGTCGAAGTCGGTACAAACAGCAACTTCTCAATTAAAGAAACGATAAACAAATATACTCCATTATATCTGGAAGTAAAACATCCATTATTGAAGAAAACATTGAAATGTTTTTGTCATTTTTTTTCCATTTCATGTTTCCACCGACCCCTAAAAGTTTGAAGGAGAAAATCTCGGAAGTTTGAAGATGGTTTCGGGTTCAATCTTTGAAGTGATTATGTTTTGATTTTTAATATTTAATCTTTGTCTTGCTTTTGTGGAATATTTCTCATTGGAGACATTTAAAATGTTATTTTGTTTTTCAACCCCAATTATGGGTATGAATTTGTTTGAAGTTTTACCTAGTTTAAGTTAAGCTTGCCACGGTCAGTTCGTGGATGGAAAACCGTCCATTACACATCGAAACCCCTCCGTGCATATCATTCGTAGATCTTTGAGTCATTACGGCATTAAGGAGCTCAAAAGTCAGACAACCTGTATTGTGTTAAAATTCTGGTGTTCAGTTTCCTCTGGTTAGACTGGAAGCCGTTCCCAACATGGTTGCGAAAAAGCTTGTCAGATTAATTAATTAAGTCTGGCTTTTGTGGAATTTTCTCATTAAAGTCATTCAAATTATTATTATGTCAATAATATTACGAGCTGCAGCCCCCGGTTTCACCCACGAAAGTCTCAATCCCGTGGGAATATTGGGATAAAAGTAATTAGTATACTATATCCTAACCCAGGTGTATCTATCCATGTGCTAAATTTCATCCAAATCCGTTCAGTTGTTTTAGCGTGAGAGCGTAACAAAAAACTATCCTCAATTATGACTCTAGACAAAATCAAACTGGGGTTGCTAATTAAATTACATAATTATTATTTAATAATGTATACAAAATATTGTAAAATAAAAGAGTAATTGGAGTTTCTTGCCCATTCTTCTCCATACGATTTTCATATGAAGAAGAATGGAACCTTTTGGAAGGGCGCATATAATCAATTATATTTAATTATTTCTTGTAAATTTTGACGTTCAAAATTGCCTCTTGAAATAAACGACGAGTTAGATTTTTGACTCTGATCCATTCTCGTCACAACACTCATAACCTCTCAACAGCCTCATCTCAGTGCATTATATTCTATTCATAATATTACGCATGTATAATCTTCTCGTTTCTGCTCGGGGAAACAGCATTTTCCTCAAAGCAAATTTCATCCCCAAATGAGCGAACATTTTTTTAAACTTATCCCAAGTTATTGAACTCTCATTGGCCCACTTCTGAGTTGAAACTTTCCACTCCATGAATAACGTCCTGAGTTCGAATCCCGTGCAGTGCACCGAGCTGATTCAACGTTATTGTGTTGTAAATCATATTATAGTTTTGTTTGCTTTTTGCTGGTATTTTAATGTAAGCAAGAGTTTTGTGCGGTCTCGATGTTTTGGTGAAATTAGAGGAAATAGAAGTTTAGTTTTGGTTTGAGACTTTGTTTAGATGACCGCATTTCGTTATTTTGTATTTTCATTAGATGAGTTAAGCTCTGGCCAAACCGAGATACGGGACGAAATTCATTCGCGCTGATTATGTCAACTTATTTGTAAGAACGTAAAGCCAAATCATTTATTTCAAATAGAAAACTATAAACTTTTGAACGTCAACATTTACAAGACAATAGAATAGATTCTAGTCGCCCCTTCCAAAAGGTAGTTTCGTATGGAGAAGAATGGGCAAGGAACTCTACCGTTACTCTTTTAAAATGGTTAAATAAATGTTTTGTATACATTCGTTATATAATTGTATATGAAGACAATGCACTTAGAATAAATTGACTATACCACAATAGGTAAAAATAATAAAAAATGAAGTTATGACCGATAAATTAATTTTATTATGTGATAGATACATGGTGCTGACATATTTATAAACATTGTAAAATTAGTATTCGACTTTCCAAAATAAAATAAGAAGTAATAAGTCAGTGTGTAAGTTAAAGTAATCATAGAATGTAAAATCAATGTCATAAAAATAATCTATACTAATATTATAAAGACATAAAATTTGTTTGTTTATTCGTTTGTAAGTTTGTATATCCCCTACATGTTTGTATGTAGGGGACATTCATACACATTATAACACATACACATTACAAACAAATTATAACAACAAATTAATCTTGGAAACTGCCAGTCGGGTTTGAAAAATTTTTTTTGCACTGGATAGCCCAATTCTTGAAGAAGGTTATAGGCTCGAAGAAGCTAGTAAATTATATAACTAAATTAGCGTACGCAAATATTTGCGTAACTTCTTAGTCATTAAAACAATCGACGCGCGATGCACTCAGCATCCCGTGCGGGGAGCGTTCGTCTCCGTGTGGCCAGCTCTTTAGATCATAGAAAAAAAATACGTATGGGTTAGATAGGATAGTACTATGTTGGTATACTTGACGATCGAGCTTTAAATATGACCTATAATGAGGTTTCCAAAAAATCTGTTTGCATATAAAAATAACTACTAAAAGTATAGGTATAAATGTAGAACTCCAATAGTCTCAAACACATACATAGTCTTACAAATATCTTTATATTTGTCGTAGGATGATTTGATAATTCGAAAATTAGAATTTTATTTACTTGTAAGAACGTAGATATACATGTTATGGTGTACACATATTCAATTGTCATTCTTAACTAAGTAAAATAAATATTAATTTTAAGGTTTGTGATTTAAAATTACTCTAATATAAATTAGTACTATTATAATTAGGTAATGTTACTTTAAAATATCAAAATTAAGTCTATGTCTTCTTGGATTTTTACAATAAGTATTCCATTATATTCGCCAATGTCATAAAAGCAATAATCGAATATCCAACTTGTCAGCTTTTTCTTGAACATGGGAATGGGAAGTTCCTTAAGTGAATTAGGTAACTTGTTATACACCTGAATGGTATTACCATATACATACATTCCTCCTAAGCATTTGTAATCTACATTGAGGTACATTTATTTTTATACTTATTTCTAGCAGTAGCCTTTTTTGTGACTGACTTCTGATTATATGCGAGGATAGTGCGGATATTGTTTTACTAGCATACATAGTTCTTTGATGTACTTACATGAAGGGTAAAGGTATTCTTTTTTTTTTCTTTTTTTTTTTCCAAAAACCATACTCCAGATATTGCTTTAACACACTGTTTTTGTATAAGACCATATGACAGCACAGCCGATACGTATCCGAGATATGCAGTGACTGCAGTATCTACAGACACTCTTGATCGTAGACGTTTTATTGCGTATACGATTTTTTCTAGCTTATCGCATACGATTCTAGTTAAAGTTGGTCCACTACTATCCCCAAAAATGTTGTCATTAAGCACTACTTGTTCTAGGATACTGTCTTCATATTTTATACTAAGAGTATGAAAGTTTGAAATTGAATTATTTTGTTGTATTAATATTTATTTTTAATTTTTTGTTACTAAGCCAAGTTATTATGTCTTTGATTGCTTCATTAATTTCCTGTTCCAATTAATTATTTTTGTCATTACTTGTTATTATTAATGTCGTATCGTCAGCAAATAAAACTGTTTCGTGGCGTGTTGCATTGGGAAGGTCATTAATATATAACAAATATAAAAAACGATCCCACCACGCTGCCTTGGGGTACTCCTCCTGCATTAGTTTTAAAGTTAGATTTATCACCCATCCTACGACTTATACAGCGATTTTATGTGGGATATCCTTCAAAAACATCAGGTGGATAATTAATAGTACTCGCAACCAACGTATGTTTAAATAAACATAGAGAACATTCCTAAATTTTATCACATATTTTTTCCAATTTCAAACTATCTACACGGGTAAAATAGGTTAAATTATGTGAGTAAATGTTTCCAGTGACACAACACCTAAACTAATATCATTCTCTGACACTAAAACCTAATTATTCTACCACCCACGCGAAGGTGTTCCATGTCATAGTTAGCACAACTTAAGGCGAAACCGTCAGGGCTGCCCGCGAAATTCTAATTTTCTTTCGTCTTTTGCAATGTGCAGGTCAGTATCAGGTTTTATGTTGATCAAAGTATGGTTTGCGTCGATAACAAGTAGGTATGTAGTTATAGAATTCAAACTCAAAGCATTTATTTAAATTTACAGGCACTTTCTAATCGTCAAGTCGGTCAGTCAGAAATATGAAGCTAGTGCCCATTACAAAGCGTAACTACGGAGAGAAACGAGCAAGAAACTCCATGGACACTCTTTTAATTATAATAATGAAAATCTTTACACAACTCTCTACGTTCAAATTAAATGACTTCATGACATTTGAAGTTAATTCTAACTGAGACAGTTGTTTTAATGATTCTAATGATTATAATTATGTAAATACCCGGTTGTAGTTGTCGCGAATCATATTTTGAAATAAAATATAACCTGGCACTGACATGCAAATTTTATTGCAAAAATACTCAAATTTCGCGGGGCACCCTAGCGCATCCCCCTTAAATAGACAATTCTCCTGATGACAATACTCCTCAGTGATACTCGAACGACTTAGCACTGTCTGCTCCCAGAGGCACACCGGTTGCAGGCGTACACTTATTATGATTTAGACTTTTAGAGTAATGAGTTTCTTGCACTAAGCTTTTAGTGGGGGTTTGCTTGTGATACTTATACTTGGTAATTTCTTGAAATGATTAGGGTAATCTTAAGTTCGTTCTATTATTTTTAATAAAATTTTAAAAATGCTCTTCTCCATAAGAAACGACCAATTGGAACCGTGTACCTAGCTTCTGACGTTTCATAAGTGCCCTTGTAGGTTATAAAATATTTTGAATTTCAATTCAAAGGTAGCCATTAAAAGAAAGATGAAACTATCGCCAATTTGGTTGTCAAATGTGTTGTATGACATTAAATATTGAGCAGTCACCTCCTGAATAAATAACTGAAAAATACGTTGTCCAATTTATTTTTCAAGTGTCGTGATATCGGCCAGGGTTTGTGTGGTCGTCATTGTTGCTATCAAAGTAGGTCCATGTGTTGTGTCTAATTACACCTTTAAAAACATAATGTAGCTAAATGTGACTAATATAACTTTGGTATTATTCTTCTGGAAAGAATTATAATAGTCTTTGACATAAATAAAGCAACATATTATTGCTACCTATGATGATAATTTTAATTGACATTATTTTAATAATTGTTACGTAAATATGACCATATATTTAATTTATTTGTTTTCTAAAATGACATTTACTATTTTGTTATTATCTAATCTAATACAATAACTTTTATTACTGAAATTTAAATATTTGTACGCCATTAAGGCCAAACATGACTGATCTCAAACTATAATGTAATTTAATAACTTCCATGCTCTGTATGTGTACTCATGTTTCCACAAATAATGAATCTTGAATCTTGAATTTTGAATCTTAGAATTCTATGTCTGCGTCGGAATTTCTAAAAGTAGTGATTCATACTGGTAATAAAGTCCTCTCGATGGGATCTCTCACTACATAGTTATTACAGTATCTTGTTATTAGCGGACAGAAGAACGCTGAGTTTTAGACACCTTTTGTAATCCCTCTCACCTCTTACGGTGAAGAAGGATGATATCCTTAGCAGAGAAAAAAATCTTTGAAACAAAATAAAACACTTCAAATAAATACAGCTTTTCCGTTAAACTTTACCCAACTATGTTGGGCTTCCAGTCTTACCAGATGTAGCTAAATACCAGCGACTGCCTATCTGACCTCCACAACACAGTTACTCGGTAACACGATACCCTTCGGTAAGACTGGTTGTCAGACTTTCGGGCTTCTGAATTTCCGTAACGACTGTCAAAGATCTACAAAATACAGCTGGCACCAATGGCTTAACGTGCTTTCTGAGCCACTGAGGTATCTCGGTACGTAAAGATGGTCACCCATCCACGGACCGACCGCGGCAAGCGTAGCTTAACCTGATCGATTGACCCATGCGGCTGTTATAACTTAGCCAAAAGCCCCTCCTACGACACATAAACATACAGGTAAAAACGTAAGGGTGTTTATCAACATCTCTGCCTACCCATTCGGGCAGTTCGGGCGTGATATTCTTTGGTATCGACATACGCAATAAAATAACATTTGACATTTCAATCCAAAATGGCCGACCTAGTTCTAAAATTACTGTTCGCAAACTTACTATAATAAATATTTCAAGTTAAATTGCAGAATATGACTTATGGCGCTTTCAACATTTGTTCGTTGGTGAAATAAAAAGTCTAATTTGCTGCGTGTTCGTGAGTTAATCTATCTTCTCTTGTGGAATGCTGTAGTAATAAAAATATTAGCTTGTCTGTAAGGTTAATTATCCGTTTGGTGTCATCCCTTGTGGGGTCTATGTGGTTGCCACCCTCTGATTTTGGATTTCTCCTAGCTCCTTCAGAAAATCCCCTAAATCTGACTCTTAGTCAAACTTATTTCTTTTTTTACTTTTTATTTCGGGTAGCATGTGTAACCTTGTTTGACGGCACGGTTAGCGCAGTGGTTAAGCAATTGACTGCTGCGCTGCATGTCGCGGGTTTGATTTCCGCACGGAACAAATATTTGTATGACCTACAAGTAGTTGTTTCGGGTCTGGCTGTTTGTGTATGTGAATATAAATGTTTGTAAACGCACCCACGATACAGGAGAAATCCTAGTGTGGGGCAACGTTTTCAAAAAAAAAAAAAAAAACCTACACACACTTTAAATTCTTAAGCTCACTTTAAATTCTATATTTTATTTATTATTTAGTTTTTTTATTTCACTGACGTGTTTTTTGTAATGACTAGTTTACTTTCAATGTCTGCATGCCTAATTTAAGGTAGATTGTACAGGGATCTAATAATTTTGTAAACACATTTATTTTATGTACCTACTTTCAAAACAAATTTAAACGATTTTTTATTTAGCTATTTATTATATTGAGCAGTGGTAACGGCTGCGACTTAAGTACGGTCATAAGTTCGAACCCAGACTGGACACTTAATCTTGTGTAAATTATTTCATCACCATCGCGGCCGCTCTCAAAACGGTAAAGGAAAACATTGTGCGGAAACCAGGATGTTCTAGAACCAAACATTCGAAGGCATGTGACATCTACCAAGCCGCACTGTGGCGGTAGATTACGGCCCACTTAGAAAGAAAAAAACCGGCCAAGAGCGTGTCGGGCTACGCTCAGTGTAGGGTTCCGTAGTTTCCCGTCCGTCACAATAAGTGTTCCTGCTGTCATATACGATTATACTACAAACTTAGTCCAGAAATTATTTTGTACAACTTTTTGTCATTTTTGTACAAAAACTGTTGCATCCATCAAGTTCAAAATGATTTTCCTAGAAAGTCCTTATAAAGTTCTAGTTTTCAGATTTTTTTCATATTTTCTAAACTTATGGTTCAAAAGTTAGAGGGGGGGGGGGGGACATATTGTTTTTTACTTTTGGAGCGATTATTTCCGAAACTATTGACATTATCAAAAAATGATTGTAGTAAACCCCTATTCATTTTTAAATACCTTTCCAACCATATATCACACGTTAGGGTTGAAATTAAAAAAAAAACACTAACCACTTTACATATAGGGGGGCTACCCTAATAAAACATTTTTTTCCATTATTTTTTTCACCACTTTGTCGGCGTGATTGATATACATATTGGTACCAAATTTCAGCTTTCTAGTGCTAACGGTCACAGAGATTAAGCGAGGACGGACGGACGGACGGACGGACAGACATGGCAAAACTATAGGGGTTCCTAGTTGACTACGGAACCCTAAAAAGAAATGATTATGCTATTTATTTATATGAAACTGATTGTTTTTTTCGAAGTTTATTTTAGCTCGCATAGACTGTTATTCACACTTTATCTCAACGAAAGAAATAGAGAAAGTCGCATGGAGGGGGC
Organism: Xanthia togata; assembly: GCA_963853775.1. NCBI lineage: Eukaryota > Metazoa > Arthropoda > Insecta > Lepidoptera > Noctuidae > Xanthia > Xanthia togata. The sequence goes on from OY970814.1 coordinate 1,989,205, forward strand.
ATAACGCGTTGGGCTTACGTGATAATTTGACCAGTCAATTCTCACCGCAGACTTGAAGTGAACTTAGCAGAACAGCACTGCATTACCGGCTTCCCACGACTTCCAAATGTACACAAAACATATTTACAATTTACATGTGTAGACGGTATTCCCCGTCACCGACACGTTGTGCACAAGTTCTGAGCTGAGAGTAACCTAACAAAAACTACTAGGGTTGCATGGATTCAATATAGTATTTCATTAGTATTATTTAGCACTTCTTTTTGTATATATTTACATAATATTAAGCCTATGTGCATTTGGAATATTTTGGAATAATGTACCTATCAAATGGTGAAAAAAAAATTCAAATAGGAACTGTGGTCGGGAGACTATCCTCCATATGTACACGAACTCACAAGATTCGATCTCTTGGTTCTTTGACAAATAAATCTGCCTGCTATATTTACTTTATCTCTCTCTAGCTATTTTTAAATAAATTGTTTGTTAATTTTCCATCAGATTGAATGAAAAATCATTGACAAACCGTGGGTGCGCAATACAAACAATAATTTTCTTCCAGAATTTTCCTCACTTTTGTCTCCACAGACAAAAAGCCTTGATATTTAGTTTTTTTATGAGCGTAGATCAAATATAACGGTTCAATGAAGAATCGAGACCTTTAATAAAGATCGCCCACGTGTGACTGTATGTTATCCTTGACAAGGTTAGCTCAAGATGTCATTAAAGCATGTTTGGAAGATGAGCATACTTATTATGAGAGTTTGTGCGTACTTGCCTTTTATGCCGCTGTAGGTTTTGTAGTTAGAGACATGGATTAATTAGTATAGTTTTTTCAAAAATGTATAGAAGAAACTAAGAAGTAATTAAAGCTTTTAATTATGTAGTGGCGGTGGTCGATAACTTTTACTTTCTAACAGTTTGTGTTTCAATATAAAGAGAGATGTAATTATTTCTAGAAAAGCTACATATCTAAGATACATAGATATGTAGCTTTTCTAGCTGGCTCTTTTTCTTTTTTACAAACGACCCTTTTATAAATGTTTCCTGGAATTTCCCGTTTCTTTACTAACATTTTCTTAATCTCGAACCTACGTTTCAATCGTTTCTTCCCCCGTATCGAGTTACATGTCACATCCAGCCTTTTCAAAACATCTTCGTATTTCAGTCAAGATCTCTCCATTAATAGACAATTTGATACAAGTATAATGAGTATAGGTACACCGGAGTATATAATAGAAGTCCCTAAGGTTTCTGTTCAGTTCTGTTCTGACTGTCAGCAAAGGTACTAGTGGCTTTAGGTAAAGTGGTTTAGGTAAAAGTGGTTTATTTTAGAGTCGTTAATGAAGTCGTTATTTTAATTGAAAGTGGAGTGTTTTATAGGGTAAGTGGGTGCCTTTGTGTTTTAGAGGTAATTGTTGGGTTGTTTTAATTAAAGGGTTTAATTTAGAATTGATATTAAAATAAGCTTTTTAAGTAAGTATTTTAAGCACGCATAATGTTCTGCATTAGGCTAGTATTATTGTTAAATTTATTTGTTTTAATCTCAATGGTAAACATTAAAAGAATTTACTTCGTACTTAAATTTATTTAAGGAAAAGCTTAAAAAATAATTATTAAAACGACATTTTGTAGTGAAAAGAACTTTTAAAATTATAAACACATTGCTTAAATGATAGAGCTGCCTACACCCTCACAGTACCATAAAAGGTAATAGCAACGACACACAGCTCTATAATGTAGAAAAAAAACTATAAATACTAATTATTATTCTGCAGGAAAAAAATTACTCACTTGGTTATAATCATTGGAATGCATATCAGATCTTATAATATAGCGATATTTACTTGAATATATGATGCATATTTATTATCTGCTTCCTTTAGATGAAAAATGGTAAGGCAGTAAAGAAAATATAGAAGTATATTATAGTGAAGGGGAACTAGAACACCCAGTGACTGGGTAACAGGATATTCCTTGGAAAAACTGGTTGTCAGACTTTCGGCCGAGTGACAGCTGGCATTGACAAACCTTTTCAGTAGAAAATTGAATTAGGTCCAGTCATTTTTTTCTTTATATAAAAGGCATATAACAAAAAATATATTCTATTATTATAAAAGTATAGGATATTAGTAATATGTGAAAAATAGTTTTGATGGATTATATTAGGTGACCCCACCTATGAAATCAGCGTTTTGTATGGAGAATTTTAAAGAAGTTGCATTTTCATACTAACATTTTCTTAATTTATTTAACAACCATGAACACTAATGTTTTAAAACTCTTATGCACTAATGTTTAAAAATTAAGATAACGTATGCCAAGTTTTGGTTAAGTTTTAAAACAAATAGAGGTCATTTCTGCTAACAAAAATAGGAGTAATTTTTAAGGTATTTTTTATGTTTAAAAAACTATAAGTGATAAGGTTTTTTTACTATTGGTAGTTGTCTATGATGATCATTATTCGATATAATATCAAGCAATTGATGAATATTTTAAATCATAGAAGTGACGAGGTTCTCTTTGTGATTAAAAAACGCCAATTTCATAGGTGGGGACCCAATATTCAACAGAATCCGCAAGTTAGAGCTCTCCATGAGTTTTTGCGTAAACATGCATCAGGAGAACGATTATTGCTAAATACCTACATAAATAAATATTTAAAAAATCACTTTATTATTAGTTAAAAAGAGAAAAAGAACTATTTTTACCAAGTAATTGTAATTTATACTAACCATTGAACAGTATTCAATTTCAACGTGGAAATCATGCATCTTTGCACATTTTTGTAATACTCCTCTTAAAGTGCATTCCGAGGCACGGAGGGGTCTCGGTTATCACCCACCCACGGACTGACCACATCAAGCATTGCCTAATGTTAAAGATCGATCCGTGTGGCTGTTATTATTCAGCCACGAACTCCTAACTATACCTGTTGCGCCATCTAGAAATGCTGCTTGAACTGTATCCATGGGGGACGGGCACTATATTTCCCAGAATCACAAGACAATCAGAAGGTATAGGTTATAAGGCATTGTGTTTGGTCTGTCATTGTTCTTCAAATATAAACCACTAAATATACTTCTTCTTGTCATGTAGTTGGTGACTAACCGCCCACGGGCCTCTGACTTGGCTTCACATGCCGTCGAGAAATCAGAAATATCTCTCAGGCATGGCATGTTTCCTCACGATGTTTTCCTTCACCGTTTTTTAAGCAAGTGATAATTGTACAATACGCACATGCGTGCGTTTGTGTTGGGTTCGAACTCGACTAGGACTTGGCAGTCTGACGGTCACACAACTAGGCTATCTCCTCCTATCTACCACTGAATATTTATAGATACGTCTTCAAGACGTTTCTTAGTTAAAGGGTGTAGAGACTCACTATTATTTTTGATCGTTATTGTTCGTGGTTCTATGCATACAAAGTAGCAAGCAACAACATTTTAAATTAATAACATAACAGCACACCTTGTTTCCTCGAATGGTTGGGCAGAGGTGTACCTGTAGTCTACACCCACATTTCGCCGGTTAAATTTTTTAAGTCCCATGTAATAGGGGGCGAGCCTATTGCCATCAACCAGGCACAACTCCAGACTTCGGGCTACTACTGAAAAATTCCTGTTGGAAAAACCCAATAAAACTTTGCCCGACTTGAGAATCGAACCCCAGACCTCATGCTCAGCAGTAGCGCTTGCAACCACTAGACCAACGAGGCATTCGAGATTTTAAATTAATTTTTAAATTATATTTGTTTGAAGCGAACGATCTAAAATTATCACTGCTTCATCTTTAAAACTACCAATACTTACCTTTATTAGAAGTGTCTAAGAGACGTCTAGTAATGCTTGTTTACCACAAGCTACAATGTAACTTAAAAGACTTGTCAGGATTCACGAGTCCAGTACATCACCTTTTACCCACGTTTCTTTAAAAATACGATCATATCATCGTCCTGCTCTTATTCTTTATTTATATATTATTATTATTATAATTTGGGGTCTGCATCGCATTTTACAAATAATTAAATCTATCAAAGTCAAAGTCAAATAATTTAATTCAATTTAGCACATAAAATGTGAACGTCAAAATTTACAAAAAAAATTAATAAGTAGTTTCTAGTCGCCTCTTCCAAAAGATAGTTTTCGCATGGAGAAGAATGAGCAAGAAACTCCACAGCTGTTACTCTTTTAAAATGTTTTACAATATTTTGTATAGATTAATTATAATAATATAATTATTTGTGAAGACGATGCTTCTGGAATAAGATTAATATACCACAATAGGTAAAAAGAATTTAAAATGAAGCAACGACAGATAAATTAACTATGTGATAGATGCATCATACCACGGTGAGCACACCATGGTATCAACCGTCATCTTAGTACTAAGTAATTACCGTCTTTCTGACAATACCATCTATTCGTAACCCATACCGATTGATTCCATGCCATTATCCGCAAAAAAAACAATCTCATTCCTCAGCAGAATAAGAGTACACAATAGCATCCTGAAGGCTGTAGCGGCAGATACTTCCTCCGCCATAATAAGGCAATTTGTGCTAAGACTTATACGCTTGTTTTCATTTCTCATTGTGTCTAGTTGATAGCTGATCTTCTCATTAATTCGTCTTTAGTTTAAGTTACTAATGGCGTTTTAAGTGCAAACCTGTTACTAACAATTTATGGATCAATTTTTTTTTTATTTTATCTTTTATTTCGGACATCCAAGCGATCCATAAATTGTTATTCTGTTACTAACAAGGCAGAAGGGTCTGCCTTCGCTTCGGCATAATATGCATAGGTACCTATATGCTTGATGTGAAGTTACCCATTTTATAAACTCAATTACACCTCTGAACTTGGTTATAGAAGCCATTTCTCCATATTTCGTTGTTGCCATCTTTACCACAGAGTCATACGGTTACTCCGCAAACTCATTTAAATAAAAAACCGGCCAAGTGCCAGTCGGACTCGCCCATGAAGGGTTCCGTAGCAGCAAGTAACATTATATAAAAGTTCTTGTAGTTCGTTGTAACTTTGATCGATGTTATAATAATAGTTTACGATTTAAGACGTATTAAAAAAAACTACTTACTAGATCTCGTTCAAACCAATTTTCGGTGGAAGTTTACATGGTAATGTACGTCATATTTTTTTTTGTTTTATCATTCTCTTATTTTAGAAGTTACCGGGGGGTGGACACTCATTTTACCACTTTGGAAGTGTCTGTCGCGCAAACTAAAAAAATATGGTAGAAACCTCAATATCATTTTTGAAGACCTATCCATAGATAACCCACAGGTATGGGTTTGATAAAAAAAAAAAATGAGTTTCAGTTCTAAGTATGGGAAACCCCCAAAATTTATTGTTTTTTTTTTCTATTTTTGTGAGAAAATCTTACTTACCAAGTTTCAACAGTATAGTTCTTATAGTTTCGGAAAAAAGTGGCTGTGACATACGGACGGACAGACAGACAGACATGACGAATCCATAAGGGTTCCGTTTTTTGCCATTTGGCTACGGAACCCTTAAAAGCGACTCTTGCTAAGACACAATAAAATAAAATTCAGGTCGCACAGCGCTAATTACCTACAGCTACATATATTCACCTAGAAGTTGGCTCTCTTTCTATCGCGTGACACTTATATCTTCTGACCACCTTACACTCACTGAATTGGCCCGACAAGTAATATCCGCCGCGTACTTGTAGCTTCATACAAGTGCGCCTTCTGTTCTATTCTGTGCCTTTACCTATAAAGCTATGCCTTCGCCTCCATACCGTATCGACATCTGTTATTATGGCTTCTTATTTTCTCTTGATTCTTTTATGTCCATGAATAGGCCTTATCACAAAAGCTGATGTTACACAAAGGTCGGATTTATTTATAAGATCCGTGCCGGTTTAGCCTTGCTAATATCTCATGCTATTTATAAATGTAATGTTATACTAGTATATTGACATGATTGTCTATCAACCTATTTAACGAGACATATTGTAAGAGTTCCTAATTGGAGTGCCTGAGGCTTTGTGCCGTTTCTATTATGTGCTTGTATAAAATCATACTTTTGTAAAACATTTAAGATTACTTTTAAAATCGAAAATCTTCAAAATATTCGTTGTCAAGAACCGTACAACCAGGTACGACGACGTATATTTAGTAACATAATTCCCTTAACTTGTTCTTAAAGAGTCATAAAGAACCCACTAAGAAATCGACACGTGTTTCACCTCTCAACGAGGCATCCTCAGGATGACGATTGACTTGTTGCGAACCTGGACACGACGTGTTGCCACGCCAAGCACCGAACGCAATGCCACTTTGCACATTGCGTTAGGCGCTTGGCGTGTCTAATTTGTCTTTCTGCTTTGTTCTGTTGGCTACCAAGTCATAGGTTTCGAGTTCGAACCCAAGGCACTTCTGACTTTTTGCCTTAGTTTGCGAATAGTATAATTTATCACTTGCTTCAAAAACGGTCATCAGGAAATCGGCATGCCTGAGAGATATTTCTCGACGGCATGTGAAGCCAAGTCAGAGGCCCATGGGCGATTTTAAAACCCTGCACCAAGTAAGTCACTAACCACACGAAAAGAAGAAGAAGCGAAACTTACACACGACAAGTCCCCAAAAGGCGTCGACCTTTCAAAGAATATGATTGCTGATCTTGAATAGAAGGGGATGATCTGAACGGGGATTGTTCAGATATTCCCCTACCTTTTCTTTCTGTCAATCTGACTAGCCTTTTTCCAACTATGTTGGGGTCGGCTACCAATCTAACTGGATGCAGCTGAATACCAGTATTTTACGTGGAGCGCCTGCCTATCTGACCTCCACGACCCAGTATCTGAAATGGGTAATACGATACCCCTTGGTCAGACAAGTTGTCAGAATTTCAGACTTAGGACGACCCGTAACGACTGTCAAAGATCCACGAATGACAGCCGGGACCAACGGCCTAACGTGCTGTCCGATGCACGGGTTTCGGTATGTCAACCATCCACGGACCGACCGACCCTAGCAAGCATACCAGTCACGAGTTCCTTTTCCTTTCTGTAGTGAAAAATTTAGCAAGACATTTCAAATTAAGCTTAGTTGTCACGGTCGTTTTATCCAGAATGAGGTAAGCAGAGTTATAAGTTCACAATAACAACAAAAAGTTAACAATAGATTTCAAATTAATTATCTTCTTAATTTAAACCGGTAGTTACCCAAAATATAATAAAAAATACAAGCTTGTTTTAGGGTCAAAACTTGTCTTGCACATTTTTTCCTCCATTTAAAACCCCAAATAATTAATCCCATAAAAATATCTAAGTGGTTACACTCCACCTGGGGATGGGGTGGCCATAAGTTTAAAAGGGTGCACTTCCACCCTACTTCCTTTTAAAACTTTTACTTACCTAATGTCTACGGTTTTCCGATTTAAGTAGGTACCTAGCCAAAGTTTTACCTTGGGGGTTTAGACAGTTAAAGCAATATCATTATTGCCTGTCTGCGTTTAGGTAAATAATACTGGGCAAAAGCTAATTAAGAAATGCTCTATAACAAGTGGTTCTACAGTCTAATTACGTAACACACCTTCAATCACAGTCTGAAAGATTTTGAAAGAAATAGCTAATACACTGCGTCACATGTTTGAAAAAATCTTCTGCTCCACAACATAAATAACGCAATGTATGTTGTTAAGCCGTCAAAATGAAAGGCATTGCCATTGTAAGTGTACGAGTATTACGCATATCTACTAAACGCTTAACTTTTATATTTCAATTTGGACAGTTCCTTTTTATAATGTTCGAGTACTTACATAGTTGGCATACACGACTCCTCACTTCTTTTTCGGTAAATACTTACCTAATTTCTGGATATAAGATACTTACTACAAGTGGTTAACAATCGAAATTATCAATAAAATTAATCATGAAAAAAAAAACACAATGCTTTCCTTATCATTTCGGCATAGTCGAGCAAAAATTATTTCCCACAAAGTTATTAAATTATTTACCTACTTAAATTGGTGGTGAGACCAAAGAGATTTAAGTAGGTAAATAATTGACATTTCAACAATTTCGCTCACTTAGGTCTTAAAAAAGAACCTATTAAAGTAGAAGAGAAAGCCTAAATAATACAATAGAATATCTAAAATTTATCTACGTCGAGCTCTAAAAGATTTTAATTGAAAAGCTCTCTTAGTGTTTCAATTAAATTAACCCTCCAATGTGAAAGGTCTATTGAACTATATTAAAGTTAGTTTTGCGTGGGTAGTCCTTCGAGTCTTAGTTGTAATAGGCTATTAATGTTTTAGGTTTTTAGTTTATATAAAGAAAATATAATAATTTCTTTCAATTTAATTTACAAAAGAATATGGTAATAAATATAATCTTTTTTATCATAACATTTAAATAAAATAAGTCTTATTTTCTTTCACAATTATTGTGGCATAGACAAACTTATTTGTTCCAACCAATGCCATTTATTAACCGACTTTAAAAAAAAGAGGAGGCTGTTCGTCAAGTATTTCGTTGTTTGTTTTAAAGAAGAAAAAATAATGAAATGTGCTGTGGTCCATAAATACACACATCAAAAGTTTTTAGGGATCAAGTATACACGTCAAACAAAGTTTGCGATCAGTTCGAAAAATTGAAATCAAGGGCAATCTCAATTTATGCGGAGAGGATTGTTTCAGACGTTATCGTCCCTTTGCGAAGTCGGGTGATTCGTTACGACTAATGCACGACAATGCATGCCCACACACGGATAGAGTAGAGACACGCACTCTTGCCGATACTCGTATCAACGTTCTGCCGTGGCCTGCTCACCGATCTAAATACCGGCCCAAACCATTATTGTTCACCCTCCATATGAATGAACTTCCTGACCAAATTTCAAACGTTCTTGACGTCCAGAGGTCCTCCAAAGTCGAGTACGTCTTATAAGCGGCCTCATACCGAGATTCATCGGAAAAGCAAACACAACGCCAGTCTTCTTCCTCCCAATTTCTGTGTTCGCGAGCCCATTGTATTGTTTGCTATAGGTGGAACCCTCAGCGGCCTTGGGGAACGCAGACCCACTTCACGTAAACGATTTCGGATGGGTTGGTCGCTTATCAGCAAGCTTGAAGAGCTGTGGAGCCTCGTAGCCAACATCATGGCGGTCATGGTACGATTTTGTCGACTAGTATTTTTTATTTACCCGTCCTGTCTGCGAGTGGTGATGCGATGGCCGGTGGCTGTCGCTCTTGGCACTACACAGGGCGTTCCCGTGTAGTGCCAAGAGCGACAGCCACCGTACGTTGCCTGGAACCAGCTTGCAACATTCCGACGGATCTCATCATCTCTTCTCGTGTCAAATGATGTCGTCGCTCCATATCGATGCAATTTTTCCAGTTCCGATGCAGAAATTGTAATGGTCTTGTAAAAACGCTATTAAACACACACACACACAAAAATTTAAAGAAAATTAATTATTCAAATAGTGGAATTCTCTTAAAAGAATCAATAACGATCCAAAAAGTTAAAATAATATTCCTCAATTGCGGCGATACAGATGCAATCCACAACGACGCGCCCCACTCCGCGATTACTGTACTGTTATAAGCTGTACTTTAGTGCAGAGCGGAGCGGAGTGGGGCGCGTCTCAGTGGATAGCACTATCTATACTCGTAAACGTACTTGATCCCTAGACACTTTTGATGAGTGTATTTTAACTTTGCTTGGGTAGTCTTTGAGTTAGTTTCACTAATACGTAGGTATTTATTCGTCTTTTTGTGTGTTGATGATGTTAGACAGCTAGTCCCATTTCTACTGTTCAATTGTTAAATTTTAGCTGTTGTGCCGATGTTCGCTTAAAATAGAAAACTTCTGTTTGCACTACAACGAGAAAAGAATGCTCGCTCGTCGAAAAGTCGTTTTCACTGAAAGAATCAGCGAGCGAGCATTGGTTCGCCGAGTCCAACCAATCACCACGGAACAAACATGTTCACTAGCTCAAGTGTTTTAATTTACCGCGCGAACAAATGCTTGCTCGCTCAGAACTGTTCAGAACGCTAAGCCCACGTTCGTATGGACGTAATAAAATCGCGGCGATTTTCGTGCCTTGGATTTTCAACGAACTGCTAAGCGCCGAGAGTTGAAAATCCAACGGAGGGACGAGAGTGCGTCCCAACGCGTTGGATTCTCAACGCTCAACTCAACACCGAGAGTTGAAAATTCAGTGGTCGATAAAATCCCGCCGCGATATTTTTACGTCCTTACCAACGTGGGCCTAGTGAAAATGCAGCTTAAAACTTCCTATCATTGTTGTTTCCATGGCAAGTAGTGGTATACGAATTTGTGTAGGGTAGGAAACAACAAAGACAGCAACCAATTTTTTTTTTAAATTCGGTTGCAAAAAAGAAAATACAAATCATGATTTCCGAAAGTAAAATGATTTTTTAGTGTTTTTTTTTTTATAATGTGCGAATGTGTCAGTTTACTTCTTGTTTTGCGTGAAATATATCTTTCAAATAATAATCTTTTTCAATTCGCAAAATGAGCCTTATGATCACATAACCTCCAATTTGGCTACAACAGCTACACACATTAGCACAGTTAACATTTCACGGTCGTAGTTCTCCCCTTGAGTAAATTCCATGTACCTCCCGCTCTGGCCGCGAGCATTACAGGGTTAAATCCATCGCGTGTCGGCATTGAACGCCTTAAATTAGTAAACTTATTGACGGGTAGAAAAAAAAGGTTAAAAATGATTTATTGGATACTGACACTTTGCCCGTGACTTCGTCTGCGTGGGTATTAAACTACCGGGCATGGAGTTTATGACAATTTCTCGTTCTACTTTAAAATTAAACATAAAAATAATAAACACACGTGATTGGGCATGGAGCATTCTCGAACTACGGCGTCGGCGGGGGCGCAGCGGGACGCGGGCGAAGAGGCGGCTGCTCCAGCATCTCGAAATAAAGGTGGAACCGCGGCGCGGGACCACACACACGACCATCTACGAGGGGAGGTCCAAAAGTTCGTGGAATGAAAGGGTTTTAAATCAAATGAAACAATAAATCTATTTTTCCTTTTTTATATAATCACCCTTAAGCTGAATACATTTATTAGATCTATGAATTAATTTTTCTAAACCATCGTAAAAATATTTTTCATCTTTTGCCTCAAAATGACCCAAAATTGCCTCCTTTACCTCATTGTCGTCGGAAAATTTCCTTCCCCTTAAGTCTTTTTTTAAATTGGGGAACATATAAAAATCACTTGGGGCCAGATCTGGACTGTAGGGTGGGTGGACTAGTGATTCGAAGCCATGCGTGTGCAGAGCAGCCATTGCAACTCTGCTCTTGTGAACCGGCGCGTTGTCTTACAAGAGCAACACACCCTTGGTCAATTTTCCTTGACGTTTTTCCTAGATGGCCTCCTTTAATTTTTCTAATATTGTTGCGTAGTATTCTCCGGTTATGGTCCTTCCCTTTTCTTTGTAATCAATCAGTATTATCCCTTCACAATCCCAAAAAAACAGTAGCCATCAACTTTCCAGCCGACTCCGACACTTTGAATTTCTTTGGCTGTGGTGTCCCCTTTTTATGGCATTGCATGGACTCTTGTTTGGACTCAGGCTCAAAGTGATGAACCCATGTTTCATTTCCGGTAAAAATCCGCTCCAAAATCTGTGCAGGTTCGTCTCCACACAACTCCAAAAATTGTTTTAACGCATCGACGCGCTGCTGTTTTTGAGGCGGCGTGAGCATTTTCGGTACCCATCTTGCACTGACTTTTGTCATACCCAGGTGATCATGTAGGATTCGCAAAATGGTGGTATCTGATACTCCAACTAATGCAGATAACTGTTTTTTCTTCAAACGGTTGTCCTCCAGTATAATTTTTTCTACTTTTTCGACGATGTCTGATGTGCTGGCCTCAACTGACCTTCCTGAGCGGGGGTCGTCTTCAATCGACTCCCGACCATGTTTAAAAAGACCATACCACTTGTAAATCATTGATTTACTAAGGCACTGTTTCCCATAAACGGTTTCCATTTAATTAAAAATGGTCTGAGCGTTCTTTCCTTGCTTGGTAAGGAGTTTTATCACAGCACGGTGTTCAATTTTCTCCATAGTTTCAGTTTTCTTCCGGATTGACTTGTTTAGCAGGCGAGTGTTCGTAAACGAATGACGCAACAGGGCTGAAACTCAATTTATATACTAATGATGAGTACCCAATTAGTATGAAACTAAGCGAGTGCCCCTATCCCCACTCCATCCCCTCCATTCCACGAACTTTTGGACCTCCCCGTGTACCTCCGAGCTGCTACTAGTACTTACGCGTCGTCAAAATACATACTTTATTGTACTTAGCAATAAATATTTGAAACCAGTAAACACAAATATAGTAATCATTGAATACAGTCCTTAAAACTCCTTAACACACGCCTTAAGGCTCCTACAGACAGGCACGACGTGACTCTCGTAGAACAATTTCTATGAGAACTTGTTCTACCAGAATCGCGGGGCACTGTCGCGTCACGCCTGTCTGCCAGCCAGGCGAAAACGTCAAGGTTGCTGTGACATTGCAATTTGTAGTTCAGTATCAGGTTGTTAAGCACCTAAAAAAAATTGTACGTAGCCGTAACAAATACTTATTTCAATCAATACAATTCTCTGAGGTAGATTTGGAAAAGTAAACTGAAATTCTTTGAAGATACATCGTCACCATCCACAGCTAAACTTTGCCCAATGTTGGGCATAGGACTCACTTTGCTTGTGCCGACCTTCACGCTTCTGTACCAGCGTCGTCAAGGTTTTACACACGATGGCATCAATGCCGTCTGCCCATCTCGCCACCGTGAAAACAATGTAATATTAATAACATTGTTCTCTTTTTAAAATCTCTTCTCTTTTACTCCAGTCTTCCTTCTTTTAATTTAATCTTGTTCAAGTCTTTCCGACATCTCTTTAAATAATGTCATCGACCCATCTAACCATCGTTTATCAACGCAAATGTTTGGTCCTCCAATCCGAATACCAGAGGAAAACCTTCAAATGATATCCCATAAAAAATCATCGATAAAATGAAGTCATAAAATAAAAATATACAGAACACAGTCGGACAGAGGAAAGTACCGATGGCAATAAAAATACCGTAAAGAGCACTAAAAAGCGCCGCCATCGTAACGAGACCTTTAACTAGAGTTAAACCGTGGTACCAAGGTAAAACTTGACGTGAGAGTCAGTCATAAAAATGGTGGTAACGGCGCAAGGGAAGAGCGAACAGCGATTTTGAGATATAAGATTAATGAGTTCGTAAACTGCGAAGATCGGCTATCTAATTATGCAACACATCTTCGTAAACGATTACGACAAATTTGTTTCATTTTGACAGTTCAACAACATTCATTGCGTTATTTACGTTGTTGAGCAGATTTTTTTCGAACTTATGAAGCAATTTGTTTCAAAACGATTCAAATTCCGATTGATCGTCTATTACGTAATTAGGGATGGGTGTATTACAAAGTCTGCTTAATATTTGGAAAGCCTAAAAATAACAGTACAATAACTACTATTTAAGTTTTTAAACAGACATACCTACACCTTGGCTGCACCTTGAACTCTAGTCCATTTATAAGGTGACACTCTTTCGCAGAAATTATTACATCCAAAAGACCAGCGGTAACTAGCCCCTCTTTCCATTCCTAGACACAGTATTCGTATAAACTTCCAAATTTAGAAACAAACACCTAAAAGTCTGTCGTCGCAATACGCCCAAAAATTATATCAAAATCATAAGACTTCACTTTCCAAATCGAGTTGTGTTAAAGAATTCGGCCAAAAGTGTTTCAGAATACCTATTTACTGAATAAATAATTAATTAATAATAATAATAGTGAGGAAACCGGCATGTCCTAGAACCAAAAATTCGAAGACATGTGACATCTACCAATCCGCACTGGGCCCGCGTGGTGGATTATAGCCCACTCCCTCTCATTGAGAGGAGGTCGTGTCCCTGCAGTGGGAAAGTTATAGGCTGATGATAAATAATTTAATTTTTAGCAAGACATTTTATTGCTAGATTGACTGTAATATTTTAAAATTATGTTCATTCTGCTGTTAATACAAAATAAACTACGTGCGAATATTAACAATACAACACTTTTCATCACATTCTTCTCTCTTTTGAGAGAAGAAAGTGATGAAATTGTTGAATATTGTATTGTATAATATTGTGAGTTGTATATTGTGTATTCAAATGCCCCTAACCCGCTACATCCTCTACCTTACAAAACCCCGGGAGGGTGTCACCCTATCCGTCCTGCCCTTGATAAAATACCACGATAAATCAAGCGAAAGTAACGGATGGCCTGCTTGTCTGCTTACCCGCTTTACTTCGTAAGTTAATTGCGTCAATTATGTGTTACCGTGTTCTACATGTGTGACCTTGAACGTGCTTCCACGTGTTTTTGTATTTGTGAAGGAGTATTCAGTCTTCTTGCAAGTCCATTTTTGGACTTATTTCTTAGCGATAAACTACCTCCATATTTTCCAAAGAAAATGCTAATAATAATGCCCGGATTCTAATACGTTTATCTCCTAATAAAAAAAAGGGTTAAAAGCCTTGCATAAGTTAAAATAACAGCAGCACTCTTTCAACATTCAGAGGTTTATCCAATTGACTTAAGTAGGGTTTTTCGCTCTAGTGTCGCAATAAAGTTCAATTCAATTCATATTATTCGGTAACAATATACATTGCGTTCGAAAGAAACATACATAAATATTACAAAATGACGATGATACAGATTACAGATTATTAAGAAACATGCAATTCAATTTAAATTACGACAAAATATTTAAATCAACAAAATTGTAAAAAACCATGCAAACATAAATAATAAAACCATAATATGTCAAATAAATTCAAATAATAATAAAAAAATAAAATTAAATATAAACACAAATAACCCATAGACAAATAATGACACATGTCAGTTTTAAGAGAAGGAATATATATCATGTAATGAATAGAGGCATCTTTCCAACAGGAATGCTTTGAGTCTTGCCTTAAATGAGCCTGTGTACAGTATGATTTTTAACTCAAGCGGTAATTTGTTAAATACTTTAACTCAAATTCAAATCAAATATGTTTATTATTTGTTACATGTAGAAAAAGATCTTATAGTAATTATAATAGTAGCACTGTAACATACCTATAAGGTGTACAATATTCTATTACGTTATTATTTTGTAAACATTCTTAATGTTGGTCTAGTCACTCTTTGCATTAATCAAATTATACCTTAAAACTGCCTGATACTGTGGACTATGTTTAACTATTCCAAAAGCCGGAATGAATTTATTTCCAATATCTTTTCTTCGCGTATTTCCCCTTACCAGTCTGTCCTCGTTTATTTCATAGTCATAAATATATTTTTAGAAATTGTTTAATAGTACTACCACATAAAGGCTAGGGTATGTGAGAATACTAAGTTCTTTAAAGTATGGTCGACAGGTGTCTCGTTGAGAAATGCGGACAATGGTTCGAATCGCTCTTTTTTGGAGAATGAAAGCCCTATCAAACTCAAACTCAAAGCATTTGTTTCAATTAAATCATTTACAGGCACTTTTGAACTGTCAAAGAGTCAGTCAGCTAGTCGTAAAGTTGAAGCTGAACGGAGAACGAGCAAGAAACTCCAAGAACACTTTTAAATATGGAAATTACAAAATCCTGGGTACATTACTCTTGTTGCTGCTATATGTGAGAACAATGTAAAAAATAAATAATCAAAAACGATTAAAAATATAAGATTAAAAACAAGCCCTGGCAGATGACCAGTCTCAACTTACGGCGCCCGTTCACGAACATGACGCGTGGATCAGCACCATCCAGCTCAACCATTTTGTAGGGAACCGAATGATCCAACACCCTATGCCGGTTGTAATGGTAGCTGTTTCCCCAAAACTGTATGCTGTACCTCAATTTGGACTCAATCAGCGCGTAATATACCATTTTTAAATGTAATATGCTTACTTCTGTAATATGCGTTCTCAAGCAGATGATATAGATGAATCTAATGCTGCTAACTCTTTCTTCCAATTAAACAATTCATCAAAATATATTCCTAAAAACTTGACTTCCCGGACAAGCTCAATTTTAACACTATCGAACTCAATGTCCATATCATCCCTGTTACAAGCCGTAGTTTTAAATAACATAATGTTAGTTTTAGTCATATTTATTAACAGCATATTTGCCTTAAACCAAGAATGTAAAGCCTCTAGAGCTGCATTCACCTTAACAGTAAGGTCTTGAATGTCGTACCTCCAACTATGGCATTTGTGTCATCCGCAAAGACTGCAAGTTGCATGTCCGGCAAAAGTTTATATATGAAAATGATTATATCATTAGTGAATAATATTATTATGTACAATAAAGGACCTAAAATAGATCCTTGAGGCACACCGGTTGTAATGTTTAACATAGATGACCTGTAGTTGTTTTTATAGCCGTTTGGTTGTG
This sequence comes from Xanthia togata, assembly GCA_963853775.1. Taxonomy (NCBI): domain Eukaryota; kingdom Metazoa; phylum Arthropoda; class Insecta; order Lepidoptera; family Noctuidae; genus Xanthia; species Xanthia togata. The sequence goes on from OY970814.1 coordinate 2,005,711, forward strand.
TAGAATCAAGTTCGACAAACATTTTTCTATGTTTGAGATATGACGAGTAGAGTTGAGTTTACCTCTTACGCCATAGTGCTCCATTTTTGTGATGAGTAGTGTATGATCAATAGTATCAAAAGCCGCGCTTAAATCCAAGTAAATACCAGCTACCCTCATTTTACAATTTATTTTATTAACCACATCATTTATTAACGTACATATAGCATCTCCTTTATCAACATTCTTCTGGTATCCGAGCTATCTTAGATAAATTAGATGTCTACTTAAGCGGTAATTTAAAACTTGTTCGTTTTCTTTTGCCAAAGTGGGCAACAAAGAAATAGGCTTATAGTTTGTCGGATCAGTTTTAGTGCCCTTCTTATGAATTGGGGCGATCTTTGCAATTTTCAGTTGTTCTGCCTTCTACAATGCACTTATTATAGAAAGTCGAAAGCGGTTAAGCGAAAAATTGTCTTTAATTAGTGATATTGGAATTTCATCATAGCTTCTTATTCTGCATACTATTCATGATTTTTGAAGTTTCATTCGGAGTAGTTAGCGAAATATCTATATCGTTTTCCACTCTTACCGTTCTTTGATGAAGAAAAATGACAGCATCCTGACCATCATTACCAGGCATGATGTACTTGTGGTCGAATTTCTTTACTAGAAAGTCGGCTACTTCCTCTGGGTTATCTATTATTTGGTTCTTTATTTTAAAGCAAATTTCTGCCCGCATTGCTTTAACCCTATTTATGCTCTTATTTATAACTTTCCAAATATCCCGTAGATTTTTTTTATTGCTTAATTTTTTCAGTGACTGTAAGTTTTTTAGCATTCGAAATTACTCTCCTATAAATTCTAACGTAGTTATTCTTGTAGTTAAGGACACTGGCGTCGAGTTTATTGCCACTAGAGCATGACTCGTTTCATTTTACTCGATGTTTTCACACCTTTTGTGACCCACTTTAATTGGAAATTACGTCTTAATTTAATTTTTTGTTTACGTTTTCTAAAACTGTACTGAAATACCTTACCAAAAGTCTATAAAAATGTGTTGATACCCATAGCACTCCAGTTATGTTCAAGTATTCGTTGACCAAAATGTACACCATTGTTATAATTAAAAACTCTCTTATTTATATTAATATGATTGTTAATATCAAAGTTATCAGTAACAATTTCCAAAGCGAATTCACCCAGTAGAGCCCCGTGTCCATCTGCTAAGCCATTGTGATCCACTACACATCCCTCTACACAGTCATGGGGCAAGTTAGTTTAATTTATTGTGCATGAACGTACTGGAGTATTAATGAGTTATCTAAAGTTAAAGCCTGTCAACAGGCTCATGAACTCAGTTCGTTTTTTATTACACACTTTCTATTGAATAAATGCTCCAGCAGCTTTTCCAAGCTTTTCATAAAATTATCGAAATTCTTATCAATAGGATTACGATAACAACAACACAGGTAAAGACCTGATAGAAACAAATAGGTACTTTTTCTCGTCTTCCATCATGTATTTCAGAAGATTTGATTAATAAACTATGTAATTATTGAATAGCGATCTGTTTTTAATAGTTACTTTGTATTTAAATCACAGGTTTGCCCTCTACCACTTATTTATTGTACCCCATAAAAACATTGTCCTCAACCCGAGGGCTCTTTTTTATTATGACATCTTAAACTGAGTCACCAAAGGAAAATGCCATTAAAACCATGATACTCGACAGTAAACGGTTTTAACTTTTCAATTACATTAATGAAATAGATTCTTTTGACCCAGTTGACAATTTCCGCGGACATTAGGGTGTTTGGAATCGAAATATTACGGGTATTTGATTTCTAAATTATTAAGGGGCGATAGAATCTTGTTGTTTTGGCTTCATATTTAATTTACAGCAATATATTTCTTCTTTCTTTCTTTCTCGTGTGGTTAGTGACTAACCTGGTGTCCGAGTTTTTATGCCACCCATGGTCCTCTGACTTGGCTTCACATGCCGTCGAGAAATATCTCTCCGGCATGACGGTTTCCTCACGACATTTTAACACACACCTTACCTTTTAAATGTCATAATTTTGCATGTAAGTTGGTATCATTAAACAAGCAGATACAATATTATTTTATGAATATATTTATTTATTTATTATATTTTGTATTTTACTTTAACAAAATCTTTAACACTATTTTTAGTTTTTAGTTATTGTAACTGGCGAAATGAGGGAGCCTCTGCCTAACCTTTTGGGTAACCCAGGCGTGATGTTATTTATTTATTTAATTTTTATTTAGACACGCAATTAAAAAATGTTAGTGGCTTAACTTAACTTAGGCTCGATTTTCATCTTAAATATAATATCAACATATTCAAACAAATTTTAAAATTATATTATCATTTATAATTTCATTTCTAATAAGACTTTTGTTATTTTTTTGTAACATTTATTTTCATTTCTTTTGTCAAAGATGTTGGAGTGTTGAGGTCTGACAGAACGACTGAACGACAGAACAGAAATAGTGCGAGTCTGACAAGTTGCGGCTGACTTCAAACGGAGCGTCTGACCGTCTAACTTCAGAAACCAAACTTGTGGGGACATCGGTATCTTAAGGTTAGACCAACAACATCTAAATTATTTTCTTACAATAAATTATTTGGAACAAAAGTTCTGGATTCTTAAAGAAAAAGAAAAAAGAAAATAAAGAAAAATGCGTTTATGGGCATTACAGCATTAAAAAAAAAACATTCTTATACCAATTTCTGAACCACACAAAACGATGGTTAGCCAGTAAGTTTAAAACCTGTTTAGTTATTTTGGTCCTAATTCATGATCACATTATTGTCAATCTGGAAGACAATTTTCAAATCCATCAAACAAATAGATGCTGCTGATCTCTCTGTCTAAGAAGAAGCGACAGCGCTTCCAACAGCATTAAAGATACACGTTGATCTGTCAATTATAATAGTATAATAGACAGATCAACGCATCTTTAATGCTGTTACAAAATACATGAAAATATGTAGAACATTTGGTTAAAATAATGTATTTTAATATTTTAAATCTGGCAACCCTATCATAGTGTTACAAGATGTTGACAACGCAAATATTCCGCTGGCAGAGCTTTGCACACAACTGAGGGTACACACAACACACCGCTCATTGTAGCTTGCTCTTCATATTTTGTTTCGAACTTTTAAAGTTTTGCTGTGCGACAATCTAGCTTGTAGTTTGAAATTGAATAGTCTATTTTTTTATTAAAGTGGATCCGCAGTGGTAGCCCCCAATTTGTTTTTACGTTTTTTGCAATTTGCAGGCCTGTGTCAGTTGTATCTTGATCAAAGTGTTATTTGCGACCATAACAAATGTGTATTTTTTAAATTATAATCATTAGAATCATTAATACATCTCTCTAAGTTAGATTTGTTCCATTGAATGACTTTTTCATGAAATCATTTAACTTAGACACTGAAAAAAAATGCAATAAAGTATTGAGTATTAAACATACCTAGTAAGTGACAGTGACCTGCAAATTGCTAAAAAACGTAAGACAAAGGAGATTGCCACGGAGCAGGTCCCTTTTGTGGTATCGGGTGCCTGATTTTAATAATAACCAAAAAATATAACTATTTTTTTTGTGTACAGGGTATTTTTTATACAATTTATTTCATCCTGGGAATAAAGATAAAGTTAATTAATAGTTAAACATTACGTCGACATCCGTTTGATTCAATGTAGTCTGTGGTTTGATTGGCATACAAAAAAAAGTTGCCAGGTATCAAAGAATTTAATAACTAAAGCTATCTTTTAATCAATTGAGTAATCGATATTAATTAAATCGATATTAAATAATAAAAAAAAACTATTATTTTTTATTTAATTATATATAACCTATGGGCAGTTTACATCTCAATTAGATCTCAACATTTGACAATTTCAACGCTACTGTGTTAGTATTTTGTTTTAGGACGATGAGATAGAATGATGTTATCCCTGTCCTTTTATACGTATTATTGTACCATATATATCTGAAATGAACAAAAATACGTGTACGCCAAATATGAGTTTATGTAAAGTATTCTTGATGACGAACACTATTGGATAAATAAACAATGCTCATAGTCGATGCGAGTAAAACCGATGGAACAATGACAATAATAGGTTGCTTAAACTCATAATACTCATTGATAAATAATAAATGTTCAGAAAAGTAATAGACACAAAAATAATAGCCATGTTTATATAAATAACTCCTTAGTAGAAAAGTAGTTTTTATCGATTGATCTATATCGATTTATTAATAAATTATTTAAAAAAATATCTGGCAACATTTACTTGTGCATGTCACTGTTCTGTGCACAGACTACATAGAGATACTTACGTGTGTTCTGTGGTTCGTTACGTGCGTCATTGCTTTGTTTAGATACTTTGAGTTTTGAATTCCGTAATCTTTTACTTAGTTATTATTTACGATACGTGCTTTTTCTGCTACTACCGAGTTGAGCTATTAAGTTCCTGGAGTGCATTATGTTTTGTGAGATATTTGACTCTTAATAGTGCTGTTCTTTGTGAGATGTTTGACTCTTAGTGCTACAACAGAAAAACAATGATATCTCTTGAACCAGGGTGAATAAATGAAAAATGGTTTCTGATTATGAAAATACTATGTTTTTACTATTATTTAAAATAAAAATCTTCAGGGCACAACAATTTTCCAGTGGGACCCAACTTGCCTTACAAATCGGGCAATCTCCTTTAATTTTGTCTACCACTGCGTATGCATCCTCCATAAGTAAAGATGCTATTTTAAGCAAATGAAATGTGTATTAAGCAGCATCGACGCTTTAATAATAAAATTTCGTCTATCATTTAACATTTTATCCAACAGAAGATATAATTGAACATAATGTTTAGTTAGTAAGTTCGAAGAAATATAGTTTAATCTAGTATTTGGATGTGAATCTTTCAGCCTTACTGCTACTTCTGTTTATATTTTCATTTTTCAAAACATCGAACTGTTAACTAAACCTGGCTCTTCGATCATCAGGCCCGGAGATGTCGCGTTGGCGCGGCTTCGATGGCGCGGGGTAAACGCGCGCCGCGGCTAGGCGCCGATGCGCGCCTGGCTCGTCGTGTGTGCGGCGCTCGCGCTGGCGCCCTGCCGAGCGACCGCGGCGCACTCCCACCAGGACCCTGCGCGGCTAGAGCGCATCAAGTCACAAATATTAGCCAAGGTAATGTAGCAACTGGTAATCTGTGAACAATACTTTGATGTCAAAGACACAGAAAGGGCCTACCTTTCCTAAAGATCACTCACGAGGACAGCTAATGCTCGCAAATGGTGCTCTAATTACGAAAAATGGCAGTAACATTTATTGACTCGGAAGCTCAGTCTACTAGCTATCAACAATATAGCGAACACAGCGATCACTGCTTGCATAGCCTAGTGGTTACAGAAAGTTTTTGGTTCTGAAATACAGACGAATATAACGAACGTCCAGTAAGGAATTGGCCGTTTTCTTGACTTCTAACGGAGTTTCCTACTCTACCTTTCTAATCTTCGTTGTCATGTCAGAGACCATTCACCCTGTAATTTTTCCCCTCTATCTGTACTGATTTCGTTCTTCTTCACCAGCTGGGGCTATCATCGCGACCGACGCCATTAGGGGCGCCGCCGCGCGACGTGGTGCGACAGATATTGGCACGAGCCGCCGACCCGCGGCCCCCTCCCCGCCACCACGACTCAGACACCGAACACGCCATGAGGGAAATCATCGCGATAGCACATAGAGGTACCAACATACATACACACAGACAAATCAAATACAATGACAGAATATACGCTGACGTCCAACAGACACGACAAAACAGTATTCATCCCAGACAGAGAGACCTATTGACAATTTGATACTGGCGTAGAACATGACATGAGGGAAATCATTGCGATACCACTCAGAGGTACCAACATACAAATGAACAGACAAATCAAATACAAGAACAGAATATGCGCAGACAGACTCACTGCCAGAGTTTTTAGGTATGACATGAGTAAACTCGTTACGATAGCACACACAGATACTAATACGCGGACAGAAAGTCGAATACGTGGACAGACTGGCAGATAAGCAATTAAAAGAAATAAAAATGACGGAAATTGGTACACCTTGAGATAAATCCGTGCATAAATAAGTGCGCGCTAAGCAGACAGATTTGATAACGAATAATTATGGATGATGATTCCCGAACCAATCTGTAACTTGAGAAGTAAATAAATACTTCAGACAGAAGAATACACGTGAATCACAAGACAAGTACCTAATAAAAGACATATATAGGCTCAATTTACATTTCCGCGGAACGGAATGAAAGCGATTTTTTTTGTACAAAGCATATTGAACTTTATGTCAATAGTCTTTATGTCAAATATATATTTATGTAAATAGTGTAACGCAAAAACTAGATACGAGTCAAATAACAGATCGCGCGTCTTCTGGAGAATTCTAGCGCATCCTCGGGAATTCCCGCAATAACAAGGTCGTATGTAATTTGTACGTTAGACAATTGACATAAAGTTAATTTTCCTATGTTCAATATCGTTACAAAAACTCGCTTTCACTCGGTTCCGCGGCAATGTAAACTGAGTCAGGAACACGCCGTACCGTTGACAAGATCGCAAATCGTGTCTCGCGTCATGTGTCACACCGTCAGACTAAATGTTATGGTAGAGTAGGTAATTCCTACACACTAATCAGTCACCAAAAATAATAAATACGTATCAATGAGCACTGTAGGCGACTAAATCCAATCCAGCCTGTCCCTTGCCGTCTTCCTCCAGCGACACCCTAAGACGAGATCCGTACCCCACAGTGGCTGCCGTTAGCGTGTAGTCGCTTAGTTTGTAAGTTCTATGTCCTGTCTGGAGGTTTTAATTTATTGAGGCACCCACAGGAAGTCCGGTTAAGCAGCCGACAACCACCTAGATGAACTGCAAGATGCCATTACAAAAAAAAAACAAAAAAAAGTAGGCATAGTGACGATGTTACGATGCAAAAACTAAATATCACAACTTGACTCAGGTTTACTAATTATTATCTGAGTTCAAGGACGGAAGGAAGGTATTTCCATGCACCAATAAAAAAATACCTAATAATAAATGATCTTATAGATAATATCTTATTTAATCACTCTCTCCATCGTGTAAACCGTGAAATAATTTAACTTAACACTTTCTCACAAACGGAAATAATGTATAACTAACTTGGACTTCTATCTGATAGTTAAGTTTGCAAAGTTTCCAAGATGGCCGCGCAGTGTTAACTCGTGGTTCCTGTTTTAAAAACAAGAACTTACTATACCTAGTTGTCTTACTTTGGGTATGAATGAGCCATAGAGTGCAGCTATACAATCAAAATTTTGACAGTATGAGATGTCAACACAAGTGTGAGCAAATTCGTTTGTTTTAATTGTATAACTGTCACAAGTTGCTATTAGTATTTCGTTCAAATGCTTCTGGCTAAGCCTGTTTTCTTACAGAGGGTATGTTTAATGTAGGTCAATACGATCCGTAATACAATTTCTAGTCTCACTCAACCTACTTATTAAAACCATAGGCCTGCAGGCCTAACATGACACACGCGACAATTACTCGCTCTCGCGTGAGTAATTTTTGTCTATTTCGGTCACTTTCTCGTTTTCTGACAGCACTTCCATACAAAATAGTCGACTCCTCCTGTCAAAATTGATGTTTTCTCGACAAACCCTAACATGGCACCTTAGTTATCTCGATTTTTGACAATTCAACACGAGATAATCTCCGATTTTTCTATCATTTAGTCGTATTTACTTGTCGTCGATTTTGACGACGAGAAGAGTAGACAAAATTATGATACAAAAAAAAACTCCAAAATAACATGGCAGTTTCTTAATTGTACTTATTTTAGTCATCATTTTATTTTAAAATATATATATAATGAAAATACTTAGTTTTAAACTACTATTTAAACTGAAACGACGTGTTTTATATGGAATTTTTCGTTTTTTGTATGAAAAAAAAAAAAAAAAAATTGAACCTACATGTTGAGTGTTAGGGGTTTATGGGTATCATAAAGGGGTCGAAATTTTCATTATTTTTGCGATAGGTCATACCGTTTTCGAGATATAAGCAAGAGAAAAGAAAAAAGACAGTATTGTTTTTGCACCTTCGAGGTGTTGGTGTGAATTTTAGTTCATTTTTTAATCGCGATTAAATACTTAGACAATCATAATTTTAGGTGAAGAACGTAAAATTCTGAATAGCAAAATTGCTATTTTCACTAAATTAATAGCTCAGTGCCGTCAAACTAAAATATAGTTAAGTTGTGTCACTTTAGTCTATTTCAGAATGGAAAATCGGCGGTTGACAGGAATAATCTAAATTTTGGTGATTTTTAGTCATTGAATGAATGAAACGGAATCTCAAGCCGATGTTGCTATCATAAAAATAATTTGTTTTTAATAACTTGCAACATCGGTTTCTCGTCGCGAGATAAAGAAGTGTCAAAGTGCCTTTTTCGAGATATCTCGTCGTTTACGGTCATGTTAGGGATTAGAATGACGTCAGAATTGTAGACAAATTTCGACAAAACGCGATAAAGAGCTTTCTCGTGCTTGTCATGTTAGCCCTGCTGGTAAAAGTAAAAATAATTAAGCTATACCTACATCGTAGAAAAAAATGATAAAGTTTCAGCTACACAAATCAAATGCCAGAACACAGAATATCTGTTACCGTTTTGCGTCCACCTCAGCGACCACATTACCGCTCTATAGCTGATTCATACCACAAATAACTTGTATTTTATTGAGCCCCAGAAATGGGTCACAAACATCATTGGCAGCTCTATAACGTCCACTTGGGGCAGTAACTAGCCAATAATATTACGTCTAGACTTAGCTATTCGAGAGCCAATTATGTGCTTTGGCATAAATACTGACTAAACCAGACGAATATAGATTTTTTTAGACAAAAACTGCTTGATAGACATTGGCTGTTCATCAAAGTCTGAGTAGTGACACCATTTTGTTGTATAATCGTCTGGTACACTTAGCAAGTTTGGTGCTATCAAAAGTTTTTGTGATACGCTGAGTTGAGACCTAGTTTTTCCAGTTTCGTTAAACATCGTAAGAGCGTCTACGATAATAATGTTATTTTAAAAGAAGCGAAAGAGGGTGTGTACTGTGACCTTACGATAGAAGTGGAAACTTACGACTGGAACCGAGTATACGTGAAAGTCAACCAGTCGGTTATCTTTCAAGTTGAAGACACGTGAACATATTCGTGAAAAGTTGGCAAATCTTCGCAGCGTTGATTTGCTGGATTTGTTTTCTCCTCTACCTATCGTTATTTCTCCTGACAAAGTGTATTCGGTTTATATGTATGTATCTATGTATTAGTAGGTATTAATTTTCAAGTTATCTATTACTTATGTTGCACCTGCCATGTTTTGTCTCTGCACCACCGTAAGGTCGACTGGTAGAAAATGCCTCAGGCATTAAGTCCGCCTTTGTACAGTATTTTTTTTTACCTGTGCACAAAGTTTTAATAAATAAATACGCGATTCAGTTTCGTTCACTGTTCAGAAAGAGCACAGTGCGTCTAAAAAGTTTTCACTTCAAAAACATGAAGTAAACACGATTTTTAACAACTCGAATCGTTATTAGATTGGTTTTCAACGAGATTATTGAAAATAATCCTCGAATGCTACAATTAAAGTGGCACTGTAACTATCATAAGTTCATAACTAATAGTTACAAAACGAATGGCGAATAATCAATTCTAAAAAGTACTGCTTACTTGCAAACTGCTTTATCCCATTATCGACTAGCCGTGAAACTCTATTAGTTCACTTTTACGAAGTAGTATTGGGGAAATGGGGAATGTTTCACTGATGCTCTAAAAACTTATTGACCTTCTGATGTTGAGCACTTTTTTAATTACTTTACGTCTAAAAACTTGGGATTCTATTTAACGATGCAAACTTTTTTTTTAATGAGCCTCTTTTTAATAAATAAAAAAATAAATTCCTAATTTTTTTTTTTTTTTTTTTAATGTTGTTGTTTATGATAAATAAAATAAAAACTTAAATTTCTGGCCTTTTCTCACAATTACTTGGCTATTTAGTATATCAGGACCTTAAAATAAGAATTATGAGAGGTACGCAAAAGACATGCATTCATTATATTAGAGTGTCCAAAAATATTTTTAGAACTGCAACTATTTAAAGTTAAAAACTTGCCCTAGTATTTTTCCCATCAGTATTGCAAAAATTCCCTGGTCTGTTCACGATTGGCCTACTGTGCGATATTTACATATTCGACTTGTGATTCCGTCGTTATCTGACCATTGTCTGGGCCTTCAATTTGAGGACTGGTCTTGGCACTCGTTGTACATCATAAATAATCATAGTCTATGATAGATACTACAGCGATTTGAGAACTTTCGCCTTTTTCTTTTCCTAATAATAATTCTGGACCTTTGGTACTTGTTTAAATTTTTGTTTGTACGTTATGTTATATTATTCTTTGTTTTGTATGTTTTCATGTTTCTGACATTTTATAATTATAATTTATTACATTATTGTTTAATGATGCCCTTCGAATTATTGGCTGATAATTCTTTGGGAATCAACTTTATCTCTAATTTGGGTTATTTAATTTAAGACACTAGAGACACTGTTGACGACAAAGACTTCCATATTATTTAAAATACACTTATCATAAGTTCATTGATATACACAATTGAATTATTATTCAAGTACAATTAAAGTATAATTTTATTGTTATTCATATGTTTTCGAAATGGCCCATCAACTATTTTTATTGATTTATATCTTTAATGATTATTAGCATAAGTAAATTCTGTCTGAATAAAATTCAGTAGCTATTGTTAAATGTTTTTTTGCAAGTATGTTTTCAGATCAACTGACTTTTTCATAAAGTAGAACGGGTCTTAAAATGTGAGTACCTTTTCAAATGATAATTATATATATTTAATATTGTATAGTAGATAATATTTATTACTACTATTATTATTATTCAAACTATGTCGATTGTTTTTCAGGTTCATTGAAACTGGAACTGGGAAATGATCCTTTAGACACACTTACCATTTCCTGGATGAATTCATGTTAGTAAGTTTTTATTTTTTTCTATTAGTTTAGTTGCTTTTTTTTTCAGACAATTAATGCTGACACTGCTACAATTAACAATCAAAAACAATTGGACTGATTGGTGATCGCAGTTTATTGTCATGAATATTTTTATCGAAAATTTCCTGAATGGCTGAAAAAAGATGGAACGGCCACAGCCGTTTTTCAGCCATTCAGGAAATTTCAGTCAAGTAAAAACAAACAAGCAATGGCAGACCATTGCTTATTTGTTTTTGCTCGACTTGGCGGGGCACGGTCGTGCACTAATAGATAGATACTTAATATAGGTACAGTCTGGGAAATCAATTTCTAAGCAAATTGACCCTCTACGTCAATTTGCCGTATTATAGCCATTTCATACAACTGTCTATAAGAATTATAGTTGTGATTTTACTAAAGGCACCATTTAAGTATTCTATGTAGTCAATTTTCTTAACTCTTAATTTCCCTGGCTTAATCTTAATCTTCAACTAACTATTAACATTAGGTACTACATACAAAAACCAAAAGGACACTAACAGAAAAACAATAACTTCAACTGCTGCTGCTAAAAAAATAATTCTTTTTACTTGCCCAGTGTTGTGGTCAACCCAAACCAAAATCAAAAAGTAATTTATTCGAACTAGGCTGAGAATCAGCACTTTTCGAAAGTCAAAATTACATAAGACAGTCCCCCAAAATGGCCGCCCTTCACCATTTTCTAGTGCTCAATCTGGGAGGAAGAAGAAAACGCAAGAAACTCCCCAGCAGCACAACGCGAACGGTCTGTTCAGTTAGAAAAACTTGATTCTATACAATAGTTTGCAAAATAGTTTACATTACGCAACACAAAAAATTTAATTAAATTATTTGCCATACCTAAATGTCAGCTAGCACACGCCAATATACCAACAAAATTGCCAACACCCGTCTTTAGGCTGCCGTTCCACTAGAAATGTGCTTTGTTACTTTTCTATGTGTATGCATTTGATATCCACCAATCATATTCATTGGTCCACACAGCATAGCGTCTACTGGTGGAAACTAAGCTATTTTTTTTATGTGGAAGGATGCATGCGATGGATGCGTGCTATGGATGAGTGCTATAGATGGAAGCTATGAATACGCGAGTGGTTTAGCTATGTGCACAACAGAGTGCCCAGCTGTTGATGCATCGTATAGCTCCAGCTGTGCTCCCCGACACAGCTTAGCATTAGTGGAACAGGTAGGTCGGGAAACAAGACCCTACTTTCACCCAGTAACCACTTACAAAATTTTGGTGTACCTACCACTATGTAAGTAACAAACCATTTTATCAATATACCCTTCAAAGTTACGCCACGGAGCCTCGATACCCATCACTTGCTATGTAACGTATAGATTTCTATGGGGTTATGCAACCGGGCCATTTGGGCGATCGCCAGAGACTCCCCATTTTCTAGCCAGAACCACATAACGATTTATGTCATACTTTTTAACCGTTTTCAAAATGTAAAACCTTTTGAAATGGGAAATTGGAAATGTCCTTTATGTATTGAAAGGATGTTTGTAGGCATGTAAAGTAATGAAACAAAAAAAAAAGCATGCGTATTGATTTGCCACGAAAATATCATATACTTTTGCAGGATTGTATTCCTAAAAGATCGGTAATATGAAAAAGGAGGGAATTATGAAAAAAGATGGACCTTGTATAATAGTTAGCTTAAATGTGACCCACATTTAAGGTGACTATTATATAAGGTCCCATTAAAATAGATGGACAAATTTTAACAAAGCGTTAAGTCTTACCAAAGATATCCGAGCAAAAAAAAAACACTGAGTAAAGTGATTTTATTTTGACCTAAAATAATAAATGGCATTGGGTAAACATAAGTATCTCATGCGTTTTTCTTATTATTTTTTTACCATTTTCCTTATTTTGGTGGTCTGAATGATTTCTAAAAGTTTGTCCATCTATTTTAATGGGTCCTTATATAATAGGTATCCATTATGTTAAAAATCGAACACATTTCATATCACCAGTTTGTTCGCTTCTCTAATTGCAGATTTCAATTCGCAGTTTTATCTCCAAGACACACCGTTTACTGCACATTCCAAGTTAATTTATGAGACAACTGACCGGGCATCGCGGCAAGATATCGTAAACTTGACAGAATTATTCGAAATTGCCAACTCGCATTGAGCAAGTATAAGCAATGTTTTTCCTCCTCTGTGTTATTATTTTGTTTTGTTTTGTCTTTTTTAAACTGGTATAAATATCAAAAGGTATTCCATTCCTCCTTTACCATTACATTACATACCATTCTTACCATTACCATTACATACCATTCTTCCTTTTTATGAATCGATGGCAAAAAGTTCAATTATTTTTGGCCCAAAATTCATAAGGTCATCAGGTGCACAACAGGTGACAGGGCATTCCTATTTCTATGGATGCCACAGTGGAGTACGTGAAACGTCTTGTGCGTGCTAGAGAATGTGTATTATGCACTAGTGCTTGTACTCAACAGTACAGGCCCTGATAATAGAAAGAAATGATAATCAAAGAAAAACATATACACAAGTAACATTTATTTTATTCAAACATAAGCTTACGTTATTATTTGGTTCTACCCTAGGTTCTTTATCTTCAATTGGTTCTATGGCTGCCTCTTCAGTCGTAGATGTGCTTGCACTACGCCTTTATATTGCTGCTCCAGTTTTTCCCAGTCGATATAATGTTGATATAAAAGTTTGTTGGTGAGATATTGCTTATGTACCCAGACTTGTGACTGAGTAACCGCTTAGTATTAACATTTATCGCATAGTCGTCGTCTAATTGACGGCGAGGGTTTGCACCATGTTGTTTACGTCAACTGGAATATTAATTACTTGTCCCACAATGTATTGTCCTGCATGTCGCAACCGTCGTATCTGCAGTTACGTCGTACTTACCTCGGGGAGACGATCCTCTCCTCGATCGGCCCTAGCTTTTATCTCTGCCCTATATCCATTGTTCCTGCTCATGCTCAAACGTCTATGTTTACATGCATCCAAGCAGTTGCGGTAGAGTTTAAAGTTCACTATATTCTCTCCTAGAAACGCAACTTCTAGCAATCGCGACACTGCTGCAGTTGCCGATTTCTTGAACCACAATCGGTCACATATGTATATCACACTTATGTTTAATAGAATGAATACTAAATAAGTTTATTGATCCAAAAATATCATATATCAACAAAAATTAAATCCTGTCTCCTAAACTAGGGATGGCCTGTATCTTAGGAGACAGTGATTCGACCGAGCTGAACTGCAAATTAATGATGGTCCTTATGTTTCGAGTGTCGATGTTAATCTACCATAAGACGAAATTGTGAGTTAACTGAGTAAGTAATTTAGATTTATTTGAGCATGGATGGATGGAGAAAGAGTGGGGTTCGTGAGTGTAATGTTAGTTGTTATGTATGGGTGTCGGTTGTGTGTTATGAGGTGTTTGTTTGTGTGTTGTGTTTTGTTTTTTGTTTCTATTTCGTTCTCTGCCACCATTGCAGCCACAGTTATATCAGATAGCGGTGTTTGAGACTGCCTTATCCCGCTTAAACCCGCCGCACTCGTAGATGGCTGTGGTTCCTGCGCTTGTCTCAAACTAACGCGTTCTCTTTCGAGATGAACTTGCTCCACCAAGGCCAAAGCGGGTAGTCGAGGGTCAAAATCTCTCTGTCTGGCTATCCGAGCCCTTGCATGCCAGTTTTGTACGTATTGCATGCGATGGAGCCATAGTAGAGCAGTTGCCAAATTTCACAATTGTCACAAATATGAGTTGTATGTAGTATACCTATTATAACGCTATGAGTTCTGTCAAACGCGACCACTCCCGCTCGATTCGATCAAAGTACTGCTGAGTACGTAATGACCAAATAAACAACATTTAGTTCAGAATCCGTCGCGCAATTACAGCACCATTAACGACAATGCACTACCGATTAATTGCTTCTATCTTCTAAATTAAGGTAATAAAATAATGCCGATAGGTGCTATAGTTCCAAAGTAATAAGCCATTTTGCCATAACATATTTCGTTACATAATATGGTTTAGGCAATGTGAAATGAAAGACGTTTCACGTCAAAAGTAAAATTGGCTATGCTCTAGTAAATATTCATTTCAAATTGCAGCGTAAATCTCTACAGAAAACAAAGCCAACTCCTTTAATTCTCCAAGCTATTAAATCCTTCTTAAAAATAACCATTCCTCACACAAGCGCATCTCGACAATTTAATGGCAACTTCTAAAACTGTCATAAGAAAAATACGAAAAAATACTTTGTCTCAAGTGCCTGCTTGAAAAAGGCCAAATGCCTACACTTGAGCTAATAAATAATAAAAGGATCACTGGTAGAGGCCGTTCCCATACATTTTAGGCCAGGTTACACTATAAACGGGTAGAAAAAAGCTTAAGCGGAGCGATCTACAATCAACGACGAGAAAAAACCACCGCGTTCCCAGTTCAAAACGCGTTCCTTCGAGCCGGATACTTCTCAATGCTCGCTTTTCTCGGTCCGCTATGTTTATGCTCGCTTGCAAAGAGACAGCAGCCATATAATTATGCGACGCATTCTTTACATCGCCGGCAATATATCAAAAATTATGCCTTTTGCAAGGCTATAAAATTTCAAAGTAAAATTTCTGCGCTTTGCCGACTTTAAAAGCGGCAGAGCCTTGGAACGGTCGTTGGCGCGGATTGTTGCCTCCGTTCCATTATTTGCAACACTCGTATTATAATTTGAATTGTATAATGCTTTTATAAAAGGGGTAAACTGAAAAGAGATTTATAAAAGTGACGAGTTTTAAGCAATAAATCAACATATTTCAAATCAAATCATTAATTTTTTTGCCAGGATTGGTAGAGGTGTAATATATATTATACATGTTTTGATAATGCTCTGCCGTGACTTAGGCATGCAAATTTTTTACACATAAACTACAATATACTATAAAAATACCATGTTGAATAACAATAAATATATTATTAGCGTCCGTAGCCTGGCTGCGTTTTGGTGACCTCTTTGGGGAAACCAAAGGTTTTGTCTGTGCAATTATGGACGAAGTTGTGATGACGAACAATTACCGGAGATTTATTGTGAAGGACGGCACGGTTGACATCTGTCGGGCATGCCACCGTCCGGGAGAATCAATCCGACACATTATCTCCGGGTGTTCTCGTCTAGCTAACGAAGAGTACTTGCATAGACACAATCTTGTAGCCAGGATTATCCATCAGCAACTTGCTCTGAAATACAGCCTTGTGGAATCGGAAGTACCGTACTACAGGTATGCGCCCGACCCAGTTCTCGAAAATGGAAATATCACATTGTACTGGGATCGATCCATCATCACTGACAGGACTATTGTTGCCAATAAGCCTGATATAGTGGTGGTGAATCGAGGAGAGCGGCGCACAATTATCATTGACATAACGGTCCCGCATGACGGGAACCTCGTGAAAGCCGAGAAAGATAAACAAATTAAGTATCTTGACTTGGCTCGCGAGGTTGTCGACATGTGGGATGTGGACTCAGCGATCATTGTGCCGATAGTCATATCTGCCAATGACTTAATTGCCAAGAGCCTCGACCAACACCTAAGGAGGCTCTCGTTGGGCAGCTGGATTAAGGGCTTGATCCAGAAAGCGGTACTCAACTCAAACTCTCAAACTCAAACCATTTATTTCAATTAAACCATTTACAGGCACTTTTGAATTGTCAAGGGGTCGGTCAGTCAAAAAAAATATGAAGCTAGTTGCCCATTCCAAAGCGTAGTAGGTACCTATGGAGAAGAACGGGCAAGAAACTCCACCGTTACTCTTTTAAAATATTTTCACAATATCTTGTATACATTAATTATATAATAATATGTGAAGACGATGCACCTAGAATAAGATTACTATACCACGATAGGTAAAAAGAATAAAATGAAGGAATGACATAAATTAATTATGTGATAGATGCATGGTGCTCACATATTTACAAACACTGTAAAATTATACGATATTCCTAACATGAAGACTGGAAGCCGAAACCAATATAGTAGGGAAAAGGCTCGGCAGATAATGATTAAGTAATTCAATAATAATTCCACAGAATAGTTAATTACCTCATGAATTAACGTTTTTTCTTTCAGGAAATGCTGAAATTAGAAATGGCGGTGCACCGTAACGACATGTTCTGAAACTGCAGCTAGTTCTCGGTCAACGCACAAGATGGCGCTGCTAACCTCTTCGTGGAGGATAACGGTAAGTTTTAGATAAATAATAATAGATGTATAAATAAACAATATGTGTTTCATAATTATCGCGAAGTGGATTTTGTTACACTTTGAAGAATAGTGTCTTATCCTCATGAACCTCATCACTCCTCATCTCATCTTTCCTCATTACTAATTTAATAAAGTGGCTTGACAATAATAATCTACTTATTAATCTTCACAAAATAAAAATCATGCACTTTTACCAACGAATATCTACGGGAGATATGGATATAAACTATAATGGTCAAACTATAAAAAAGTAAACAGTACAAATAAGTAAATTTACCGACAGTATTTTACTAGACCATGGGTCTAGTAATTTCCATCTTAAGATCTGGTTATTATTTTGAATTCACTGTAGTGAACGAGAAAGCATTTTTAAGCGCAAAAGCGTTGCCTGAGATATTTGGTCTTACAATAGCAGACAGTTGTGTACCTATATTCTCAAGTCTAAGTCTTATAAATTATTAGCCTACCCATGCCTGTATATCCTTGAATTAGCAATATTTTTAATAAAAATGTATGTCTATTTACAACTTTAATAGAAACTAGAAAACGAAGAACAGCTGTGAGATCAATACCAGAATGATTTGGCTCCCTGTAATCTTGAATAAAATTACCGACCAAATTTAATACACTAGATTTTAATAACTTACCATTGCAAAAATTTGAAAAACGTTTCACAGAATTACTTGTAGATAAATGTTATTATTATGTACACGGATCCTATTATATAATTTAACAACTTATTTTTATGTACCTACATTCTAAGCAAATAAAGATCTTTTCTATTCTAGTGCTGAATTCATGTTGTGACCGTTAAGTAATTTGCCTAACAAGGAATTTGTTGACGATTTTACTCTAGGAATGCCTAATTACACCTACTTAACATGTCTGTCAATTTAACTCTATCACAAGTAAGCTCCGTTTACAAACTATAAGTATTTGGCCTTTAGATTTTCTAAAAGGTACCTACTGATTTCATAACTGAAGATTTTAATTTCTAATTGATTATTATAAATCCTTACGATGTTCTTCGACGGTCTAGTTGTTTGAACCAAACGACCATTCAAACGATCATTCAAACGATAATTCAAACGACTAATCCGATAATAACGCAAGCGTTATTTTGATATCTGTTTTCAGTAAATTTTGTATTAGGACGGCACACTGATGCGATATTAAAGTAGGGCGCTTACGTTCCTCTATCCTTCGATATTCCAATATGATGTGTTGTTAGAACAATTAGTATTAGGTCGCATGCGATCTTACACACACCTGCGTTAATAACGTTCTAGTACAGTGTAGTGCGGGAGGGGGGCTGTGGTGTAAGTCACACGCAGACGTTAGAAATATCGGACGACAAAAACGCGCCTGTGAGGGAGCTGTAACTACGAAATTATCATGACATAACATAAAATCACGCCCAGAATCCCCGAAGGGTTAAGCAGAGGTGTACCTATAGTACACCCACATTCGCACGTTATGTTTAAGTTCCATGTAATAGGGGGCGAGCCTATTGCCATCAACCGGGCACAAATCCAGACTCCGGGCTACGACTGTGGAATCCCTGATAGAAAAACCCAATAACTCTATGCCCGATCTGGGAATCGAACCCAGGACCTCCTGCTCAGCAGTAGCGCTTGCGACCACTAGACCAATGAGGCAGGCCCGGGAATCGATTATTATTATTATTATTTAGACCATTAAACTGAACCAAATTAAAGAACTTCCAATGGTCCGCTTCAAAAAGGCTTTACACAGGTGGCTAATTGAGAATCCCTTCTATACTGTAAAATAATTCCTTCAGTTTAAATCTAAATGATATAATTGTACCTGTACCAAAAATTTGCATGTTATTATGTTATGATTGAATATGTTAAGCTACTATTATAATCCATTGCAAGAATTTTTGTAACCATATTTATCTGTAAATAAATCTTTGACTTTGACTTTGAATAACTTTTACAATGGAAACAACCTTGAATTCGAAAAAAATACTGCTACCGCAAAACAGTTTAGAATAGTATTAAACTTTAGTGTGATTTCAAAGTTGTTCCCATACTAACAGTTATTCAGTTAGATGGTTTTAAGCACCTCTTAATGTTTATAAAGTTAATATTTTTACCACAGTTCCACCGTACAAGTTTCGAAGCCCCAACCTACTGTTTACAAATCTGGCAATTCAACCCACAGGCCACTTCGACACAAGAATGTTAAATAATATCAACATATAAGAGAGAGATAACGAGTGCCATTTGTCTCTACATTATATTTACTGAGTGATTTGTGCAAATAGGTACCTACTACCTTGTTATCAGTAACGGTCATATTGTACTTTTGAACTTTTATTACCTATTAAGTTTATATAAGGGTCTGCTATGTAATTACGCAACACATTTTCGTAAACGGTTAAGACAAATTTGTTTCATTTTGACGGTTCAACAACATTCATTGCGTTATTTACGTTGTTGAGCAGATTTCGAACTTATGAAGCAATGGATTAACAATTTGTTTCAAAACGATTCAAATTCTGATTGATCGTTTATTACGTAATTAGGAAACTGTTCTCCTTGTTAATACAAGCTAAAAGGGAATGCTTATAAATTATTATCTTATTGGTTATAAGATTAACAAAGTCAGTGAAATCGCACTTAATAAATTACTTTACAAGTGAGAGGTATTTCTATTCGCCGGGAATTATTATAACTTTGTGATATTATAAACCACACAGTGATTATAAGACGAAAACCAACTGATTAAAATAAATGGTAACTTACTAGTCAAGAAGAGAGGACTAAATTGTAGCTATGACGAGCTTAACAAAATAAGGAAACATACATAATGTAACTTTTTGTCAAATGCCGTAGAATCTGTTACGACTTTCAAAAACTAAGAACTATCCCCAGTACAAGCATGGACCTTCACCGCTGTAGCTTTTTTTGATTGACAGCTTTCTTAAAATCTCGATTATTGTAAGCAAAGAGATCAGCACCGTTCATTATTATTAATATAATGATCATCACATTTGCGGATGACACAGCTCTGCTTTTTCACGCGGACTCATGGGAAGAAGTCTTTTCAAATGCTCAGCTCGGTTTTGACATGGTCGCAGAGTGGTTAAAAAAATAACAAACTAGGACCATCAACACCGTATACTATGCACTAGTTCAGTCAATCTTATGATATTGCATAACGGCATGGGGCGGAGCCCCAAAAACATCCTTGCTAAGGTTGGAAAGAGCTCAGACAGCTGTTCTTAAAGTCAGTCGTAAACTTCCCTTTCTCTTTCCAACGAAAGAACTTTACCAGCAGTGTAAAGTGCTGACAGTTCGCCAATTATTCATTTTAAGTACAATCATTCGTAGGCATTCTCAACTTCCATACAATCCTGTCGAAATCCTTACCAATAGACGCAAACACACAGTTTGTAAATCAAAGTCCTTCAAAACCTGCTTCAGTCGTAGATTCTTTTGTTTCCTAGGAGATTACCTGTACAATAATGTCAATAAAGCCATTTCCATCTACTCCTTATCCATATTCAATTGCAAAACTAAAGTCCGAAATTGGCTTCAATCTCACGAGTATGAAGCCACTGAGAGACTCTTGGTCATCTCATAAAAGCAGCTCAACAAGTCCTCAACAGGTATACCATATACTTATAGACAAATGTTGAATACCACACACACATTCACTACGCACCCACACCCACACACCCAAACCCACACACCCACACCCACACACTCACGCACTCACACCCACTTCCACAGACCCTTTTTTGCTGTCTAATTAATTAATTATTTGCTGTGTATTTTCTTTGTTTTATATTAATTTTGTATTTTTTATTGTTCACCCCATTATCATTATCATCTGTTAGTATACATTTCTATCTGTGTGACTTATCCGTGTAGTTTGGAGGCCTGGAGACCTGTAACACAGGTAATCCTAGTACAGGCTCCAGTCTCCACAACATCAATGTATATTTTTTGTATTATTATTACGAGTATACCAATTTTTCATTATGTGGTGGAGAAACGTTGGAGAAAGTTTTTATTATTATTTTTTATTATTATAATATTTTACCTAAATTAAGGGACAAGGGCCACTGTAGGCTCGGGCTTGCTGAAGGTGAGCAATGGGTAGCTCGCCGTCCGATAAGGACCAGCCCCGGGAGCGCGTTGTGTTCCACGCGCACCTCAAAGAGAGGTGTCAGCAACAACTGATGGGGTCCGATAGGACCGATGCCTGCCGGGGTTTTGGGAAAGTCTTCTATTAAGTATAGCATGATTTATGTGATATTTTGAGCATATAATAATATTTTTACTTGTTATGCGTCAGGTGGGATTTGGGGCACTTGCGCGAAAGGTATTTCCGCGAAAGACACCTGCGCGAACCCACTTGTGCAAAAAGACATTTCCGCGAATGGACTTTTGCGTGAAGGTAGATACTTTTGCGCAAATATACATATGCGCGAAAGACACTTGCACGAAAGACAGTTGCGCGAAGGACACTTGCGCAAATCCACTTGCGCGAAAGATACGATGGTTGTGCGAGAAAGTTGCGGTAATGAGGTATTTTCATAATATCACGCCTGTATTCTTTCAAAGGGCTGGGTAGGGGTGTATGGGTGAAATCTTGCAAGCTGAATTAAAACCACTTTATTTTTTTTAGATTTGATCCCACACCCTGCCCAACCCTTTAAAAGAATACGTTCTGCATCTTTCGCACATAACTTCAACACAAACAAACAAAACATTGGTTACATCATTCAGATGTAACCAATATTTTGTAACTATTTTTGATTTATAAGTGTCAGTGGAGTTTCTTGCCCGTTCTTCTCCATAGGTACCTACTACGCTTTGGAATGGGCAACTAGATTCATTTTTCTGAGTTACCGACGACACCTTGACAATTCAAAATTGCCTAAAACTAGTTTATTTGAAGCTAGCTTCCGCCAGCGGCTTCGCCCGCGTGATATCTTTATAAATTATAGCTAATGTTACTCAGTGATAATATTTATCATTCAACTGGTGAAATAATTTTTTAAATCGGTCCAGTAGTTTGTGAGTTTATTCATTACAAACAAACATACAAAAATCAAATATTTTCTCTTTATAATATTAGTTTAGAAGTTTATATAAATGCTTTGAGTTTTGAGTTTGACAGGCGTGATGTTATGAAGAAATCTCATGACCGCAATTTTTTCGCGCAAACTTATGTAGGAAAAAAATGAGAAAATGTACAGGGATAGATAATTTATTCAAAAGTAAAATATTTTTATTTTGAATAAATAGATACATCCAGTAATTTTTCCAAAATATCTATACGCCCAAAAGTCTGATCATGAAATTTTACGCTCTCGTGTTCGTTATAAATCATCAATTATTTCACAAAATAAATTTATTTTTTATTTATAATTTATTTCTCAGTACATGGTACATTAAGATCTTAATATTAATAAAAGTTCACATATACTACCGTTACCGGTGTAGAAATATTAAAATTAAAATCCCCATTAATTATAAATTAGTTCTGAAATGAAATAGGTAATTTTTTATACAATGCCAATTACAATTACAATTTTTTTCTTATATTATTTCTGAATTATATGTCAAAATATACCAATTATATAATGTCAAATGTCAATCAATAGTACACAAAAACACACAAAATATTTATAATGTCAAAATTTATAATTAAAAAATTCGTTAACTGAATAGAAACAGTTTTCTAAAAGCCAGGCAAATATTGTTTTCCTGAATTTATTAATGGGCAACACTCTAATGGCTGGGTAATAAATGAATAAAAACAAGATAAATAAATACTAAATAAATAAATAATTAGACTAATTTGCATACATGTTAGTCACGCCCACCAACGAGTTAGAGCCCTCGACTAGTGTGTACCCTTAAGCCGATTTTATGTTTCAGTCATTAGTCTTACTTTGTATACGAAACAAATATAATGACAAGAACAGTCAGGAGGCTGAAAGTCTGCAATCTGCCTAGCCTTTTCCAAACTATGTTGGGGCTGGCTTCCAGTCTAACCGGTTGCAGCTGTATTTTACATAGAGCGACTGCCTCTCTGACCTCCACAACACAGTTACGGGGTAACACGATACCCCTTGGTAAGACTACTTGTCAGACTTTTGGGCTTCTGACTACCCGTAACAACTGTCAAAGATCTACTAATGACAGCCGGGACCGACGGCTTAACGTACCTTCCGAGGCACTCAGTTACGGGGTAACACGATACCCCTTGGTAAGTCTACTTGTCAGACTTTTGGGCTTCTGACTACCCGTAACAACTGTCAAAGATCTACCAATGACAGCTGGGACCAACGGCTTAACGTACCTTCCGAGGCACTCAGTTACGGGGTAACACGATACCCCTTGGTAAGACTACTTGTCAGACTTTTGGGCTTCTGACTACCCGTAATAACTGTCCAAGATCTACGAATGACAGCCGGGACTAACGGCGGCTTAACGTACCTTCCGAGGCACTCAGTTACGGGGTAACACGATACCCCTTGGTAAGACTACTTGTCAGACTTTTGGGCTTCTGACTACCCGTAACAACTGTCCAAGATCTACGAATGACAGCCGGGACCGACGGCTTAACGTACTTTCCGAGGCACGCAGGGTCTTGATATATAATGGATGGTCACCCATCAACGAACTGACCGCAACAAGCGTAGCTTAACCTTCGATCGACCCGTACGGCTGTTATTATTTAGCCGCGAGCTCCGAAAGTTTATTGTAACGATATTGGGTAGCATATACGCATCACAGAGACTCATTACATTTACTGACTGCATTATGCGTTCCGCTGAATTTTCACATGTCATGGGCTCTAAAGTACCTACCTACGTAAGATGTAATTAACACACAGACACACAAATAGACACACACACACACACACACACACACACACGCACACACACACACACACACACACACAGATAGACAGAGCATAGTACGTAAAATCGCCACAGTAATTACGCAATTCGAGGGCGGCACTGAAAATTTCGGGAATCAAGGAAGTGACACAACATTACTATTTAAAAATGTATATATTGCTTTTCGAAGTATTCTCCGCGAAATTTGACACATTTTTCCATACAATGGAATCAATCATTGAAGCAACCATTCCATTCGGAAGTTGGGGTCTCCAAAATGGCCGTTTTGTAGGCGTCCACAGCTTCTTCAGGTGATGAAAATCTCTGTCCACGCAATTTATTCTTTATTTTAGGGAAAGTATAGAAATCATTAGGGCTTAGGTCGGGGCTGTACGGTGGATGGTCTAATAATTCTATGTTTTCTTGCTCTAATAGCTCTTTTGTTCTGTGCGCGGTGTGAGAACTAGCATTGTCGTGATGGAGGATGATGCGGCGGTTGCAGTTCTCTTTACGGAGTTCAGAAACGATCTGTGGAAAACAAATGCTAGCATACCATTCTGCATTAACCGTTCTTTGTCCCTCAAGAGGAATAGTCGTAACATGGCCGGTTTTAGACAAACGTGGCCACCATTTTTTTTGCAACACTCCGTGAACGAACAATTTCTGTTGGCTTTAACTCATTTTCGAACACCCAAACTCGTGACTGGTTTTTTGTTACGGGTTCGTACGCGTATATCCAGGATTCGTCACCTGATACGATGTTGTATACATTGATAGATTGTTGTAGCATTTGAGGATCTTTCGTGCAAGTGTCTTTCACGCATATGTCTATTCGCGCACAAGTCCCTTCGCGCAAAAGTCCATTCGCGGATTTTTTTTTCGGGCAAGGGTCCCTAATCCTACCTGACATATAAAGAGTAAGAATAATATATGCTTAAAATATCGCATATATCATGTCATACTTAATAGCATCGTAAATATCTGTTGTTGACCATGAACAGCCCCATAGATCCAGCTCTTATATTATATTATATTATATTATATTACTATTGATACGTCTAGTAAGGGAATATTAATCGCACACCTGTATAACCAGATAGGCAGTAGTATGGTAACTTGTAACGTGTGCTAACGGTGGATGATAAATGAGGTTAGTAAAATATATAGAAAAAATAATAAAAGAAAGAAAGGAAATACGTTTACTTGCGGTGAACATGACGCAGAGAAAGAACAAAAACACGAAAATTAATTGAATTGAGAAACAATATGAGGGAAAAATATGCGTCACATCCACGCATCAAACTCTAATTCAACAAACAAAATTAAAACAGAGCTTTTTTAACTCCTTGACAAATCAAATGTGCCTGTAAAGGGTTAAGCAGTCGGTCAGTTACTCAGAAAGTTGAAGCTAGGCGCCCTTTCCAAAACATAGATCTCTATGGAAGGAACGGGCAAGAAACTCCAAGGACAGTCTCTGTTGTGGCGGCATCTACATCGCCACCTGCAAACTACGCATCACACTGACGTCACGCACAACCCAGGATCGCGCAAGCAGTTTACGGTATGAAAACCCCAACATCAATTATTGGGCAGTAGCTCACCAGACACGTATTGTGTCTGGTGAGCTACTGCCGTCTGGTCGAAGGATTCTCCTTTTTCTATGGAAAATGAGTGAACAGTGAACTGAACACCCTGTTGTCCCTAATGCGTTTATGAAATCAAGATACTACAAAATCTTGGAAACACAGCCGTGATGTTATATTAAGTTATATTTTTGACATGCTGTATATACCTACATTATAAATATTGGGTCTCTCAGATACGATAAGATTTCGGGGGGAATGACTTCTTCTTTTACATTCAAGAAGTTTGTGATTTTCCTTGTGCAATATTATAACACTTATCTACTGTCAAGCGCAGGCGGGCAATTACGTATGACATGGTCTCCCCATAAGAGGGATAAAAATAAAAGTCAAATTACACGGCAATAAATCAATCAATTCCACGTCTTGTCTGCTGGCTGCTGGAAAACCAGTGGCTAGCCTTGAATATCATCTAAACTGTGGGGTAATTGCATAACGCACTTACAGTGGCAATGCTTTTCATTTTGACACTTCAACAACATTCATTACGTTATTTACGTTGTGGAGCAGACGAATTTTTCGAACATATTATAAAGTAATGGATTAACAACTTCCTTCAAAATCCTTTGACTTGTGATTGAAAGTGTGTTATGCCATTGGTGTGCTGGTAGTCTGTTCCGTTAGTGTACGTAGAGATGAGAAATCGAAAACCTATACTCGTACAATGGGCAAGGTGAACGCTCTTATTCTATTCAGTGAAATGAAATTGTTAATTTTTTAAATAGGATATTGGAATCCCTTTACACGTCATCTTAAAAAAAAAAATTGAGATGATTTCGGCGTTACCTGTCTGACTACTCTGAGAAGAAAGGCCGAAACAAACTCAGAGGTCACAGTCTCTTTTAAAGTCCAGCCATAATCTTGGCCAGGCCATATAAGGACCATGTAGATTAGTCTGAAATGGTCTTTTGAGAAAAGAACCACACAAATTTGAGTGGACCTGTCCTGTCAGTGCAAGCATTTGTCAGTAATCGTGGAGCTCAACTCAGAACAGTGAGTTGATAAATGCTGATGATGAGGCTATCCTTAGTTGCTGAGAAAACGTGAACAACGGTCAAGTTCAAAGTACTCATATCTTTTTACGTCTAAAATTGAGTCGGTACTATCGTTTTGAGTTCAATGTCGTTCATTGCCACTTTTTAATTCATTATCTCTTTAATTTATTTTTTGTTCTTCTGTTATTATTAACGTTTACCTAATCATTTATTTAATTATGTTGTAATAACCGTCGATTCTAACATTATTATTTATTTATTTTATTATTTATGTACACACAGAAAAATAGATACTTACAGATAAGACATAATCATAATGATGAGTACAAAGGTACTGCTTATTTCTTAAGAAATTTCTTCCAGCAGACCTGCGACAGGAGAAATGAGAAAGAAATGTAGACAATAGTGTGAGAGAACGAGAAGAGAAAAAAATATATAAATTATAAATATGCGAAGTCTTAAACTAAAATATTGAAATAAACCTACACGTACGTAATAAATTAACGTATACTTAAATAAATACACAGGGCTTAAATATATAAACATATATACTATAGGTATATAAATACTCACAGTTGAGAGGAAAGGTAATGCTCTTTTACTCGATATTTGAATTGTGACACCGTTTTTAAATCACGAATGCTAGGCGGAAGTGAGTTCCACAACCTTACTGCATGGACAGAGAAAGAATAGGAATAGTAGCTTGTTTTAGCGATCTAAGGTGTGATCGACACGGTGCGTCGCTAGGGCGAGCATAAGAAAAACGCTCACGCAGGTAGGAAGGATAAGACGGCTTGTGTAAGACGTTGAAGAGGAGACATAAGATCCGAGTGTTCCTGCGTAGGCGGATTGTGAGGCACTTGAGTTCCTTGCGAAGATGGGAAACATGGTCATATTTTCTAAGTCCGAAAACAAAGCGAATGCACAAGTTTTGCAAGCGCTCAAGCTTGTTCAATAGCTCCTCAGTAGCATCCAGGTAGCAGGAGTCGGCATAATCTATGATCGGCTGAATAAGTGTTTGTGCCAAAGAAATTTTAGTCTTCAGGGGCAGGAGACTTTGGAGGCCTTTCAACGAATGAAAGGAGAAATGTACCTTAAAACTGACCTCATTGACCTGAGCTCGCCACGAAAGATTATTAGTAAATTTTTTGTATGAAAGTCTTTTTCAGGGGAACCGATCACTTCTACAAATTTATTTTGTTCGAATTTCAATTTACCGAAGTTATTGACCGACGTTTTTTTGCTATAATTATGCATTATTTGGCATATTTTTAGATCATCGAAGTATTATGTATCATCGGTAGGTATTATTTTACCGAACTATGTTTTGCCGATTAACAAAATATTTTTTTGCTATTGGCCGAAGCCTCTTGAACTTTTTTCATTTGACAAATGATTAATCTGCCATATTTTCATCACACCGAAACAACATTAATTTTATGTAATATTATTTGGTTACAAATATATAGCCGGTTACTCGGTAGTATTTTCAATATTAAATTATTCATATCATTTATTTGCATACCTATAGCATATAGCATCTTGCGCTAGTCTTGCCATAAATATTGTCACGAAGATTTTTTTTATTTTTTATTGCAAATAATATTTATTACTTTTACAGTGTGTTAGTTTTATAAATAAATATAAAACAATTTAAAATATAAAAAGCTTATTCGAAGTGGTCTCCATTGGCTGCAATACAGTCCTTTAAACGTTGAGGCCAGTTATCAATAGAAGCACGCACTCTTTCCATGGGAAAATTATTCACTGCCAATCGTATGGATTGTTTTAGGGACTCCAAATTATCATGGCGTTTAGAGCAAGCCGTACTCTCTAAAACTGACCATAAATCATAATCCAGCGGATTAAAATCAGGACTAGACGACGGCCAGTCTTCAGCTCTGATGAAGTCCGAAACGTTCAATCCAACAAAGACTGCGTGGACCGAGCTTTATGACCCGGCGCCGAGTCTTGTTGGAAGGGCCATACTTGGTTATTGAATATGGTGTTGTTAAGGGGCTTAACTACCTTCTCAAGAATGGTATCTTGATACACTTGTGCCTATGTTTTGATACCTTTTTCACAAAAATATGGCTCTGTCTCTCCTTCACACCCCACCAAACCATCACTGAAGTTGGATAATGCCCACGTTGCACTCTGTCGACTAATTGGGAAGCTTCCTTAGAAGTTTGAGCATAAATACGGTCATTTTGTTTGTTAAAATGTTGCTCAATTGTAAAGATTTTCTCATCCGTAAACAAAAAAATTCTATGACCTCCCTTTGCGTACCGTTTCAGTAGTTGTTACGATTTTATACCACCATATTCTTTTTTTAAATTATCAGTTAAAAAATGACCAGTGCGTCTCTTATAGGCTGCAAGTCCTAAGTCATCTTTTAAAATACGCGACTAGGTTCTGGGTGCTATCTTCATCTCCCGAGATAAAATCTTTTGCTTTCAGACAGGATTTCTTCGAGTTATTTCCCTTACTGCTTTGACCACCTTTTTCGTACGAACACTACGTGGACGGCCAGATCTTTTTCTGTCACAAACAGAGGAGGTCTCTTTGTACCTATTAATACCCCGGTACACAAACATTTGACTAATACCAAGCGTATAGAGAGTTTTAAAAATTGCATTTGGCTCCATACCAACATTGTGTAATGCAATCACAGCGATTCAGTTCTCTTTATCACCCCAGTCCATTTTAATATCGCAAAATATTGTACAATGTATTGGCAACAAAATTAGAAAACTCAATGAACAATCGTATAAAAATGACAGAATCCAAATTCAAATGTTAATATTGTAACAGTAATTATGACCAGACTAAGTATATAAGTATACAAGAAAACCTGACCAAATTGGCTGCTAGTAAATTTATTATTTTTGCAATGTAAATTAGATTTAAGAATACTACTGTTTTATAAGAAAAGCATGTAAGTTAAAAAGGTCAGCGAATAAAGGCTTTTATTATTATTTGCATACCATAATGTTTATAAAAAATGTTAAATAATTCTTAAAGCTAAATTAAAATGGTGTCAAAAAGTAAATATGTTGTACTACAAAATTAAGTGACTGAAACGAATCGCTGTAAAACCGAATTCACGCAGTCTTGTCTGCCCTACCCCTAGAGTTTAATTTAAGCCCGCTTAGGTGCGGAGGTGCGAGGCGGCCTGCGAGCTGAGGAGCAGGTGGTTTGAAGGCCTGCAAGCAGGCCAAAGCTGCGGTGGTGAGCGTTAAAACCATCTGCGACGATAAGCTCGCGTGGGCCCGCCCAAACCCCGCAGCGCCAGAGCCGTGACAGAAACAATGCTTGCTGCATGTTGCATGCCTGCTTGCCTGTTTCATGCTTGTTTGCATGCTGCATGCCTGCTTGCATGCTGCATGCTTGAAGCAAGCATCCTTGTTTGCATGCTTCTTACTGGGACCACTTAACCAATTGCAACTGTAATTAACAGCAAATGTCATTTATGATAATGGAATAACGACGTTCACATTTTAAATTGTCTATCTACGCTTAGAATGGTGCCTGATAAAAAAGTAACAGCAAAAATTAGAGATGAATAGTGTGCACAAACTTTCTAGGCGTTTGGTGAAATGAAAATAATTGGTAATTAAAACAGTGGTTTATTGAATGTTTGGAGACATAATACTTCGAAAAAATGTTATTTCGGCTAAGTTTAACTTCGGTAAAAAGTTTTTCGATCAAATGAAACGTCGGAGTAAGGATAAAAGGTCAACTGATACAGTAGCAGACGTGACTTCGATGAAGTAAACAAAACGAAACGATAATAGTTGAAAAGTGTTAGGTGACATGAAATTCGGTCAAATAAGAACCTACCTATTTTTTGGAACTGGTAACCATTAACAGGTAACCCTTTTTTAGTGATTGTGGTTAAAGAAACAATGTTATTATGTCAGTGTGTGCAGGTTAAGTTCTTATAACCACAATATTGAATGTGTTATTACATTACACTATACCTATTACACTGTTATTTGAAAATAACGTAAAATTCAATTATATTTAAAAGAGTAACCGTGGAGTTTCTTGCCGGTTCTTCTCCATATAAAACGATCAATTGGAACCGTGCACCTAGCTTCTGACGTTTCATAAGTGCCCATTTAGGTTTATGTGAAATAAAATATTTTGATTTTGATAACGGGTACATGGTTTTGTAGTTCATATATCTACCTGCTGGTCAATTCTGATTTAATTACATAGTTTTAAAAAGTGAGTAAAAAGGCGAAAATTTGTAGAAATTTAAAAGTTTTAGGAGGAAGAATTAAATATACCGCCTTAAATATTTTAAAATAGGCAATCTGTTTACCAAAATTAAAGGTTATGATTTTAGCAGTCTAATGTATGTTTGTATTTACGTATGTACCACCGTAGCGCCTAAACTACTGAACCGATTTTGGTGAGTGAGATATCAATAGATTCGTAATAATGATCCAGGTGACATAGGTTATATAAATGTTCGTTAAAATTAAAATGGTGGACTTGACACGTAAATTTTGAACCTCGAAAATAAATAAATAGAGATAGTCATGACATGTTTGTTATCAAAAGAAAAATGACACAAATATATATGTGCATCATATTGTCAAAGTTAATAAAAATGTTTAAATTGTTAAAAACATGGCAAGCAAAAGTGAGACTGTGCTACGTACGGCTTGAGTTAATCAAATCTTAATAGTAACGATTTGTAATGCCAATCATAAGGAGAGGTTTCCCGGGCCTGTAGGCCTTGGAAACGCTACCTCCTCCTGTCCCAAATACAGAGCGACGTATTTATTCACGATGCGTCGCCGACCATTTCGCGGAAAATCCATGCCACAGCATAAAATATTTGCAGTTGACTTTTTTCAATAAGTTTACATTTTATGGGTGTAGTGAACTGATTACTTAAATGTCCTATGTACCTAATGAGCGTTTTCACATTAACATATAACGACACCAACCCGATACCGATATGTCGGCAGCTATTATACCGACATCGATTCGATACAGATATAATTATTATCGGCCCGATGATATTGGTGAAAATCGATGACAATCGTGACACACCAAACACCTAGAGTACCTACTAAGTATCGACGTCCTGAAGTCGGCAGTGCGAAAAAGTGTGTTCAAGTGAAAGAATGCCGCTACTCTCACCGCACTATGTCTTCGCCGGTAGATGTCGTGCCTATATCGGTGTCGGTCGCTGTCTGCGACGATATAAGTGACAATAGCAAGACAATGTTAAAGCATTTGGTAGGCACTAAACGTATCCTAGCATCTGACCGCCGATATCGTGTCGATGTCGTGTCGGTGTCTTTATCGGCTAATGTGCTGTGACAATCAATTTATTCAGAAAAACGTGAAGTTTAGGCCTCTTCTGTCATTTATGGTTTTAATAAAAATCAATATATATGGTTAGGTGACTGTTGATCAAAAATCTTATTCATTATCGCTATGATTATCTTGTAAATTATCTACATCTACAAAATCTATACCTATTGAGAGAGAACCATTATATTTTGTTTCAGCATTCGAGATCTTAGGCTTGTGATCTTTGGATCAGAAGTCAAAAGAAGATTGTGTAAAATATCCTCATTTGTCGCCGTTCTACTTACCTTTCTAGAATGACTCTCTATATTTCCGGAAATCTTTATTGCGAGCTTCCGCTGCCTCTTCCGACAGTTTAGCTATAGGTATGGCACCAAAGTGCTTAATTATATCATTCCCATTATGTATAATGGAAGGCATATAATACCAGGGATATAAGTTAACATACAAATCTGCAGTATCTATACAAAATTCGGAAAACTTAGAAAGGTCCACGCGCACTCCAGATGCAACAGTCTGAAGAATTATGTGAAACCTTTCTATAAGATCTTTACGTATTCCTGTTATGCGGGCTGTTGTTTCTGCATTCCTGAATAATCTTCTGCCATCATTGGTTATGCCTACTCCTTGCTTGACTACATCGATAAGTAAACCGCAATCCTTCTTAAACGCTTGCTGCATAGCGCTCTTTCTGAGTGAAATTGTTTCTTTGTTATCGCCCCTGCAACTCATTGCATGTTATCGTCCCTACATTTTTTGAAGTCCAAACGATAAGCTGCAAACAAAAAGAAATGTCACATAAAAAAATATTAAATCACAGGAAACTACATAACATAAAAAAAGAAATGAAGTAATAAAATTATATTTACCGATATGAAGTACACACTACATGCATCTTATCCAGCCATGTAAAGATGACATTCCATTCTGGAATATTTCTTCGTTGTTTTCTCCTTGAGCAATTGACTCTAAATTGTTCATCTCTGACGGTTTTACTTTGCAAATATCACAGACAGCTGAAGATGTGTCTGACAAATATGACGATATTTTGCCGTCTATGATCGTCATGTGCAATTGATGCTTAACTTCAACTTGGTTGATTCTTGATGGCTGAAGTCTTTCTATTTCTTGTGTTATGCTAGCTTTTATAGTTGCCACTGTTGACTGGGTTTCTTTGGTAAATTTGAACAATATTTGACGGCAATAGAAAGTTGATGAGGGAAGAGTGTCGTTTTCCCAAACAATTGAACTGTTCCATCACATTGTTGAAGCCTTATAGGAACTAGACTGGCCATGAAAATAGTTTAATCATCAAACTCTTGTTTCTGTCTTTTGTTTGTAATTCCTTTGACCTCCGTCTAAGTCCCATTTGCTAATAAGCAAATGTCGAGTCCAAATCCAAAGCATCTAAAAGCCTAGATACCGTCAAGTTGAGTGAAGCTTGCTTTTTTCCTTGGATAACATTTTGACTTCGCTTGTTTAATTTTATCATTAGTTAATTAATTAATTTAATCCTCATTAACATTACAGTAATGGCTAAAAGTAAAAGGTTAAGCTAATTACAGTCATTAAACACACAAATAGAAATTCGTAGATAAATATCCACATTTTAAAATAATACATACATTAGTAAATTTAAGCTAATTAGGGACCTTTTAAATGTATTGTTGTTAGTTGTTAAGTGATTATGTGTATTATTACGTGCTTTTACTTACTATTCCATATCAAATTTAACTTAAAATAACTTACGAAAATAAAAGCTTTTTGTTCTATGTATTTTTCATTTTTTTCGATCCATTTATTTGCCAGAGTTGCAACTTTATGCATTTATGTTCATAGCATCAAATGATAGTAGACTAGACAATATATAAGAAAAGAAAAATAAAGTTTCAAAGCGGGATCACACGCTACATGTCAGGAATTTAATTTAATTTGATCCGCTCCATACAAAAAAATAATAATACTCATTTTTCTGCCCAAAGTATAAAGTTTAGGAAAAAATACATCAGGAAAATTATTATTGAGATTAATGAGTTCTATCCATCTGCATAAAGAAATAAGTAAAAAAACAAAGGTGGTCCTTAACTCACTAAAATCATAGTTTCGACCCACTGTGCGCCGTGGCGTGGCGCTGACGTTAGTAGTTTTTACTATTTGTGAACATCGGTAGCCTAACTAGAATCGTTTTGATGAAATCGAATATTTTCATCAAAATCGGTTCAGTAGTTTAGAGTCTAGATGTGAGGTGCAAACAAACATAATTACTTTTGTAATTTTTGTTAGGGAACAAACATAACATTTTACAGGTTTATTAATGTACTAGTGTTCACCCCACTTATTTGCCCACGTGAAACTATATACTGTACAAAATCTTGGTCAGGGCGTCATAGATTTTGTAAGCATCTACTTTGTAGGAATGCACTATATCGATTCAAAATTCAAAATTCAAAATTCAAAAGTCATTTATTCAAATTAGGCTGAGAATCAGCACTTTTCGAACGTCAAAGTTACATAAGACAGTCCCACAAAACGCCCACCCTTCACCACTTCCTAGTGCTTTCGCTGGGAAGAAGAAGTGGCGCAACAAACTCCCCAGCAGCACAGCTGTCTGTTCAATTAGGAAAAATAAAATGATTCTATACAATAAGTACTTATGCAAAATAATTTACATAACACAACACAAAACATTAAATTATAAATTATCAGCCATATGACAGCTAGCACACGCCAATATACCAACCAACCAAAAACATCGAGATCTATACTCAAGCAGAAATAAAAATAACTAAACGTAAAGAATACCTAAAAAAGAAAATAAAGCCTCCAGGCATAAAGGGCGTGCCCGCTTACATATAGCTGTAACTAGATAATAACTATAATTGATAAACTAGGACCATCGAGGTAAAATAAATAAACAGTTAATTACTAATAACAATAACAAAACCATGATCAGCAAGACGACCAGTCACCACAAGCAGCACCCGTTCACGAGCTTAACGCAAAGATCAGCCATTACCCCCCTCGCCATATTTGAGGGAAGGAGGCAACCCGACCCCCGACGCTACCGCAAGCAGTGACATCTAAGGGAGCATGACGAACTTGCTGCCAGTTTTTCAGGAAAAAAATAAAATATGATCAGTTTGTCGAGGTCGCTAGCTAACCACATATTGCAATACAACTCATGCAAATCATTCTAATGAGTAGTTAATGTCAACAAAAAATTAATAAAATTAAAATAAATTGACATATAAAGTCAAATAAAATGAACAATTTACCTAAGCTTATATAACCTGTCAGTAGGTAGGCTAATTCTGGTGAAAGAACATAAACATTGTCTTGAGCCAATCACAGCGACCAACTATTCTTATCATTTAAGTAGTCGTTGATAGAATAGTATGCCTTTGAACAAAGGTTGGATTTTACTTTAGTTTTAAACGCATTAAAAGGCAAATCTAGCAAAGAAGAGGGTAGCTTGTTGTAAAAGGTTATACCAAGCCCAACAAATGAGTTATGAACCTTATGAAGCCGGTGAAAGGGAGCTCGTAGTTTGTCCTTGTTTCTTGTGTTAACATTGTGAATATCACTGTTTTTAGTGTACAAGTGTATATTTTGCCTAATATATAGAATGTTGGCGAAAATGAATTGTGATGCAACAGTGAGGATACCAATATCTTTAAAAAAATCTCTCAGAGAAATTCTGGCACCCAGCTGGTAAATTGCTCGAACAGCTCGTTTTTGAAGGACAAATATATTTTGAATATCGGCAGCTTTGCCCCACAGCAGAATACCGTAGGACATAACGCTATGGAAATAACTAAAATAGACTAACCGAGCTGTATCAACGTCAGTGTATTGTCTTACTTTCCTGACGGCGTAGGCGGCCGAACTGAGCCTTCCCGCTAGGCTAGATATATGATGCCCCCACTGAAGTTTGGCATCTACTGTTATACGCAGAAACACTGCAGAGTTTACGGTTTCAAGCACCTCTGTATCTAAGACGATGTTGGGTCCTAGATTTCTAACATTTGGAAGGGCAAACTTTACACATTTCGTTTTCTTGGCATTGAGAACTAGGTTATTTGTCGTAAACCAACCCGTAACCATTGAAAGTGCACTGTTTACATCGTCAAAATCTTGTCTGTTCCTGTCTACTTTAAAAATAAGAGAAGTATCATCTGCAAACAGTACAACTTCACAGATACCCTTTACATAGAATGGTAAGTCATTGATATACACTAAGAACAAGAATGGACCCAGTATTGAGCCTTGAGGTACACCTAACTGAACTGGTAGCCCGGACGATTTCACACCATCAACATCTACACATTGGGACCTATTATGTAAATAAGAATTTATAACGTTGAGAGCTTCGTTTTGCACACCGTAATGTCGCAGTTTACGCAAAAGCGTGTCATGGTGCACACAGTCAAAGGCTTTGGAGAGATCACAGAAAACCCCAATAGCATTTTGCGAGTTCTCCCATGCGTTAAATTTATGTGTTTCAGCAAAGCAACACCCGCATCTGTAGTGGAGCGACCCTTTGTAAAGCCATATTGTTCATTATGAAGGAGGCTATTTAAATTAAAATGTCTTAGCAACTGCTTGAGTATTAACTTTTCAAATATTTTGCTAAATGCTGGTAATATAGAAATAGGCCTGAAATTGCCAACGTCATTTTTATTACCTGATTTAAATAATGGTATGACTTTACTACTCTTCATGAGGTCAGGAAAAGTTCCTAAATCAACACATTTATTAAAAGTAACAGCTAGATAGGGGGCTACGATGTCTATTATATTACTTAAAAGTTTAATGGAGATGAGTCAGATCATGAGCGAGTTCATACTTCAGTTCATACTCCGACTCATACTTGGCTGATTTTCAGGTAGCTGTGACCACAACCTTTTTTGAGGGCTGGATCCACACCTCCTCTGGAGGAGCTGCTTCTCACACGGATAACTCTGTCAGTTGCACGATAGTCCAGCCAGCCAGCCAGTCGCGTCACCAGTCCAAACTCTCTGTATATTTTGGTCGCCGAGACCAAAACTATTAACATAGTGTACAGTGAAGATTTATATGATGTGGCTGTTATTTTAGTATATTGTGGTGTCTTACGACTTCCACGCGAATGAAATCGCGGACAGAAACTAGTTTCAGATAAACATGGTTTTGCGGTAGTAAGGTGAAAGTTTAAAATTTCAATTCTACTGGGTATCTCAACGGTCACGCAAAATGTAATTTTGATAGAAAATATCAAATTCGTAATTTCGTTCGCTATAAAAGGAACTCTTTTGCAAAATTGCATGCTTCTAGACCCAGCGATTTAAGTTATGCATTATCTGTGAGTGAATTTAAGAATTTCATCAAGTAAGTTAATTTTAGAAAAAAATGGCGAATTTCCATACAAACTTTCATCTTTATTTCTTTTAATAGATTTTTACTAAGTTGAATGGGCTAAAAATGGTCTTACTGTTATATATGTATATATTTTTTTTTGTTTTGGATGTTTCCCATCGCTACTGAAGATCAGTAAACATTGACAGAAAATTTACAGAATTTAAATACATGCAGTAACAATTGCCGAACTTTATCGCAAAATGACGTAGCTATAATTTATCTAATCTATTATTTTTGGACATCGACATTTTAGAACGACATGTTATCGTATACAGTAGTGTCGTATATAATAACAATATCGTAAATAGTGACAGTATTCAAAACTGAAAGTTGTTCATACTGAGCCAATACGATAAAATTACGGATTCAAAAAAATTGTGTTGCTGGCTCTGCTATTCGAAAAATATCATTTCGATTTTTATCGTCATGTTAGTATAGTCACTTTTATTTGAAACAGCATTTTTTTTTAAATAATTTTCATTGTTCTTGCCAGAGTGAAAGTTGTTTAAAATATTCATTATACAACCGACATCCAGCAAAATTGTATATTAAGTGTTTATTAATGTAAGATATGATATTAAAGAAAGAAAATTCGATGGAGAGTGAATAAAAAAAATTCTTAAACTTTTTTAACTTTAACTAAAAACTTCTTCATAAACTATGATAAAAATTATATAAGACTCGCACTAGACTATAATTTTATCGATAATAATTTGTAATGGGTCTAACACTAAATTGTAAGGTGACAATTAAACGTCATCATATCGCATAGAAATAATCACACTTTCGAAAACAATATTACCTATGAATTAAAACTATATTAAATTAACGAAATATTTTTTCTGAGCTGTCGCAATTTAATGTCTAATGTGTTCTTCTTTCATTTGTTTTTTTTTTATCAACTGCAGAGAAAGAGTTTAAAAAAAAAAATACAGAGGCCTGTTTTTGTTTTGTTTGTTTGTTTAAATAAACCCAAATGGGACGTCATCGAGGGTAGCCTCAATGACGTCCCGCAGGACTGAGTGCGAGCCGTTTTAGCCCGATTTACTATTATATTTGGGTTTATTTAAACAAACAAAGAAAACAAAAACAAAAATCATTCATTTACATAAATAAGGTAAAGAAGGTTGGTAAAATGTACAAAATTCTTCTCTTATTCTGCCTTCAATTTCGGCGTGCAAATATGTAAAATAAAGTCCAGTTTTTCATTTTTATAGACCGACTATACGATTCAAATTAGAGGGAGTAAGGGAGTAACGAGGCCAAAAACATCAGAATCGGATTCCTAACCCGGAACCTACTCAAAAATCATAAGTGTCGGATTGCAAACTTTCTTTTAAAGTGGTTAAAAAGAAACATTATGGACCGATGGGTACTCAAACCAAGGCCCTATGACTATTCAAGAAACACAAACAGAAAGGGCACGTGTATCAGTGTTCTTGACATTAAACTCGTTGTCCCCGAGTGCAAATAGGAATATTTCTGAGAGCGACCCTCTCTTATCAAGCTAATGATAACCCGAACAACGCTCTCTGGCACTTTATTACAGATATATGTAGTTGTCACGGTGAGAAACATGGAGCGTGATAGTTTAGTAATGGTCATCATTTTTGCTTAGCTACTAAGTCTTGTTCTCACGTATTGACGCATCACGAGGAAAGTTCATATTCTGGAAAATATTAACAAGTCAGAAAGGTGTTAGTGTGGCTGACCAGATTGCGTTGAATATATGTATACTCTGTTCCAAAATTATCTTATAATAATGTAATCAAACGTACCTATGGATGCAAATTAGTAGTGCCACTTACTTTAGTGCTTTGATTTGATTATTTGAAAACTTAAACCCGAAATTCTAATTTTAAATCATCCTAAAGTAGTTTTTTTTTTAAGTCTGTTTTATAAAGAATTGTTATAAAATGATTTATAACAAGATTTTTTGTTGATGATTGTTCAATGACAATTTAATAATGTTATTCAAATAATATATGGAAAAAGTGGTGCGATATAAAGTTGAAACCTTCTAAATACGGATGAGTGATGGGGTATTAAACCTTAACAGAGTTATGCTTAAGTCATCTGTTACGGCCCCGCCGTCGCCAGGTGGTGCACTGCGGGACTTACTGTAGCCATGTCGCTGCGCCAGCTCTTCGCGCCATCAGGGGCGCCACGAGTTTTTGAAAAAAGGAAAAAAAGAAGTCTAGAACAAAGATCGCATGGCAGACGTATCGGTTTTCAGATTCATTCAGAAAAATAAAACAGATTCATCAAATGCCAGGCCTAGTTCATTATTTTCGAAGATTCACAGCGGCAACAGCCGGAAATCAATTTATAATGTTACAAATCTTACACATCGCGAGAAAACCTGGATATTTATTATCAAATAATGCCACCACATTGTAAGCAAGCGTGGTAATCCTTCTCCCTATGAATAGTGGCATTTGCTCTGGAGTGGCATACAATACAATATTTTTATAGTTACAATGTTTTGATTTAAGAGTCTCCGTGGAGTTTCTTGCCCGTTCTTCTCTAAGCTTAGTAGGTCCTTACTACGCTTTGGACTGGGTAACTAGAGTGCGTTTCATCAAATAGTTTCTATGCCGTAATGTTGGCTCCACTGTTAAACTTTAACAGCATACCAATTAGGTAGGTAGCGCAGTAGCGTATTCCTGCTCGTCATACAACAGTGACGGCGCTATCTAAATGGTCTGTTGTTAAAGTTAACAGAGGAGCCAACATGACGGCATAAGAACTATTTGATGAAACGCACTCTAGCTTCATCTTTCTGACTGACTTGACGGTTTGATTTAAATAAATGTTATTATTTTAATTCTGTATGTACCTATAATACATGTTTGAGAAAATAAAATTTCTTATTCTTATTGATCAAAGAACCAATTTAATCAAGATAGAAATAAAAGCATGAGATTGGTAGAAGCGCAAAGGTAGTTCGCGAAATTCAAATATTCTTACGTTTTTTGCAATCTACAATTCAGGGTCAGGTTGTTTAATGGTTAAAATATGATTCGCGACTATAACCAATATGTGTAAGAATGATCAATACATCTCTCTAAGTTAGTATTGGTCTCAAATCTCATGAATTCATGAAAAGTCATTCAATAGGTTAATTTGAACTTACAAAGTTGTATTGATGATTTTAATCATTATTATTCTGTAAATACATATCTGACCGATGACCTTGTAACGGCCGCAGGAATCCGCTGGATGCGGGAGGCACAGAATCGGTCGAAGTGGCGGTGCTTGGGGGAGGTGTATGTCCAGCAGTGGACGTCTTTCAGCTGAAATGATGAAACATATTTTTATCAACATACAACCTAATAAGACTGCCAAGTCATAGGTCTCGAGTTCGAACCAAAGGCACGCACCTCTGACTTTTCGGATTCATTTGCGTATTGTATAATTATCACTTGTTCCTAAAACGGTGAAGGAAAACATCGTGAGGAAACCGGCATGCCTGAGAGATATTTCTCGATGGCATGTGAAGCCAAGTCAGAGGCCCTTGAGCGGCTTTAAAACTCTGACACCAGGTTAGTCACTACCCACACGCAAAGACGAAGAAGAACCTAATTCAGACCTGTAAATGTGTAAAAAACCTTAGCGCATTAAGGAACATCAAATCAGACCACATAAGGGGGTTATGTGGTCTCATTTGATGTTCCTTATTAAGCCTAGTAATAAAGTGTCTAACAAGGTATTTTAACTAGTGGGGCTATTTATTTGTAAAATATAAGGTGAATGCGTACTGGCAATGTATTGGAACTGTTGTTTAGAAGTTTCATGGTATTAAAAAAAAACATAAATAAAACTTTATTTCTGACTGAGGTCCATAATGTTGTTAGTATTTGGGTGTTAGTAACAAGTTAGTACTGTTAGTTTTTTCAAATTATTTATTTACGTAGACTTATGACTGTCCCCAAGCAGTGTCATATTCTAGTAGTAGTGATCATTTTTAGAATGCTGTTGTCACTACCATGCAGGCGCTGTGGTAACAACAGCACCGCCGCTTTCTTTCGAATGATGGCAGGGAAACCATCATTGCGAGCCTCCGCGAACATTCCCGAAGCTCTACAACGCCATGACAGTCCCAACATTATAAAAGCATGATTGAATTGAACACGCAGGACGTTGTAGGCTCGGCGCGTGTGTGACATCCACAGCCCAATCGTGTAAAAGGATTGACTGAAGGCCTTATAAGGGGTTACTTTGACGTCTGTAGTACAACGAGCGAACATGCGGGCAAGCATAATTATGCTGTGGGTCCCCCATAGCACAGCATTATGCTGAGTGTAAGCCTTCTTGTCACAGTCATGACGTGCAGCGTTACGTTTATATGTTTATATTGTTGTTTTTTTTTTGTTAGTACGTGTTTCTGTGACAAATAAACCAATTTTTCTTTCTTTGTTTCTATTCTTTCATATTGCTCTTCACAGACAATGCCCTGCGCTCCTCTCTGTAACTACGCCATCTCTTAGATCGCTCGTGACTATGTGGCCAAAGTACCTACCTAAAACTATCTACAATCTTTATTGCTACGCCGCAGTGGTTTGAAAATCGAGCTCCATAGGTACTCATAAAAACTTAAAAAACAGGAATTAAAAAACCAAATTGTAATGTCTCTGATATGTCACGACACGATATGTATGACATTTAACGTATGGATGGTATTAGTAACTCAACGCATGAGAAAAAAAAATTGAGTTTTTTTGTTGTATATAGGAGAAAACACTTAAAGTAACTTGGATGCAATTTTGTAAAAAAAAAAGTTTTGATTGATATCTTTTTTAATTGTTCTCATCATAAAAGTCATCGACTTAAAAAAAATGTAAATATCAGCGCATTTCCCAGAATGCTATCAGTTCGCAGAATTATAACTTCTCGACACATTTTTTAACATGTATATATTAAAGAAAAGTAAACAGGAAAGATAATTATAATAATTTGCTTCCTGTTATTTGTGCAACAAGAGAGCAAAGTCGTTTTTTGCTGCGAGTGTTGATTTTGAATCCCGATTAAGCGAAGGATTCTACAATTGAATCACGAGCGTAGCGAGTGATTCTAGGTTAGAATCCTGAGCGCTGCGACGGATTCAAAGACACGAGATGCAAATAACTTTGCTCTCGTGTAACACATACAACTTTTCACCTCAGCAGCGAGAACATACAACA
Source organism: Xanthia togata (assembly GCA_963853775.1). Taxonomy (NCBI): domain Eukaryota; kingdom Metazoa; phylum Arthropoda; class Insecta; order Lepidoptera; family Noctuidae; genus Xanthia; species Xanthia togata. The sequence continues at coordinate 2,048,580 of OY970814.1, forward strand.
TGTAAAAAAAAACCCTGTCCGATCCGTGAGGGTGTTGTTAGGTATCGTACTGTTAGCATATCTAAGTGGAAATTTTCAGGAAAAAATAAAAATAATCCCTCCATTTTTTTTAATGGCGAATTTGATCGAATTTTATATTTGGTGCGGGCGGCGGCCGTCGTTTAGCGGGTGTCTAAAAGTCATAAATTATGAGTTTTGCAATTTTTTATGGATTTGGAGTAATTTTTAAATTTTTAACTTTTTTACTATCAATAATAATCAAAAAAATACTATTTTGTTATGTTACTGCAGTACCCTACGCCCATTTTCCCCAGATTTTCGGATCAGACAAGGTTTTTTTTTGTACATAAGCTTCATCACCTCGTATTTTGCAGCCACCTTCTTGGATTTATATTTTGACCTCACTATCGACTTTAGCACCCTCGAAAACTATGAAAACGACACCCATGACCGACCTTGGATTTTTATTTTGACTTCACTATCAGAATAAGCAACCTTGAAAACCATAGAAACGATACCCATGAAAATTTTCGCAGCCGCAATTTTTTTTTTTTTTTTTTTTTTTTTTTGGGTGGGAAATCATCAAATGACGTCTCCCGCTCTGGGTGGAGCGGGAGGGCGTGTCAGACTCTTACTGACTAAAACCCACCCGTGTTCCTTCTGTTGCCTGTGCAATGCCAGGGGGCCACGGTATCCCTTTCGGACTTTCCCGCAACCCCGGCAGGCAATGGTCTCATCGGACCCCATCACTTGCTGACATCTCTTTGAGGCGCGCGTGGAACACAACGCGCCGTCGACCCGGGCCTGGTCCTTACCGGACGGCGAGCTACCCATTGCTCACCGTCCGCAAGCCCGCGCCTACGGTGGCCGGGAATCGGCTATCGATTCCCGACGCCCAGGGCGTCTCCTCCTGCGGCGGCTAGGGGCGTGAGGGCGCGAAATTTGCCTCTCCCTCACGCGCTCCGCCTCCTCCTTCGCGAGCATTACTGCTTGGCAGAAGGAGGTGACGGCCTCCCATGCCCTCTCGCTCCGTACCATGGCCTGGACCAGGGCCGGACGCGAGAGATCCCCGCCACCGATCGCCTCCACGAGGACACGGCGGTGCTCTGCCCAAGCCGGTCATACCTCCACCGTATGCTCCACCGTGTCCTCCGGGCGATCCACGCAGTGATGACACCCGGGCGTTTCCTCCCGCCTTATCCGAAACAGGTACCTCCCGAAACAGCCGTGTCCGGTGAGGACCTGCGTCAGGCGGAAGGTGAGGACGCCGTGGCGCCTCTCCAGCCACTCCTCAAAGAGGGGACTTATCGCCGCAATAGTGGCGTGCCCAGCACTGGGTTGCGACAATCGCACTCTCCATAACGCCATGAGATCCCGTCGAAGCTCTGTCCGCTGTGCCGCGATTTCTCGCGGCATCGGAGTCAAGCCCCGGCGTTTCGCCTCCTCGCGCCACTCCCAGATATGCGCGAGGACTTTTGCCTCCAGATCCCATGGCGGCAATCCGGCAAGGAGGCTCGCTGCCTCACCGGAGACCGTGCGGTATCCCCGGACCAGCCGGGTGGCCATGACACTCTGGGACGCGTTCAACCGGCGGGCAGGCCGCCGCCTCAACGAACGCGCCCACACCGGTGCCCCGTACAGGGCCATGGACCGCACGATCCCCGCGTATAGCCTCCGGCAGGAGGCGTTTGGACCCCCTAGATTGGGCAGAAGCCGCTTCAAGGCAGCCCCGGCCCGCTCCAGCCTGGGAGCCAAACGTCGGAAATGCTCCACGAAGTTCCACCGACTGTCGAGGACGAGTCCCAGGTACTTCATCGTCGACTCGACGCCGATGTGAACCCCTCCTACCGTTATTTGGGAACCCGACGGTGGCGCGTTCCGAGGACCATGAAAACACATGGCCTCGGACTTGTGCAAGGCCACCTCGAGTCCCAACTGCCGGATTCTGGCTACGATTGTCGCAACCCCGTGTGTCGCTAGTTCGACCGCCGCCTGATGCGACCTCCCCTGCGCACTTTAGCACCCTCGAAAACTATGAAAACGACACCCATGACGAAAAATTTGAAAATATTCGCAGCCGCCATCTTGGATTTTTATTTTGACTTCACTATCAGAATAAGCAACCTTGAAAACCATAGAAACGATACCCATGAAGAAAAATTTGAAAATTTTCGCAGCCGCCATCTTGGATTTACATTTTGACCTCACGGTCGGCTTTGGCACCCTTGAAAACTATGAAAACGACACCCATTATGAAAAATGTGAAAATTTTCGCAACCGCCATCTTGGATTTTCATTTCGACCAAATTCACGCTTACTATCTCTCTCCGTCTTTCTTTCTCTTTGAATTAGAAGAAGACAGTCGCAAGCGCCTTTTCGCGTGACGATTTCTGCCACTGCACTCTTACCGCAAGCCGCTTATGAACTTCGTTCCAAAAATTTAATAAAACAGAATTTAAATAAAACCTTAACATATGATTTGCAATTTTAATGTTTTATGTATATCCGAACGTTTTATTGTTTGTTTCTTTCTTGGGCCTAGTAGGTAGGTATGGAATTTTGAAATCGAACTTCGAATCGATTTGTTTCTATCTCTCGCTTTTTTCGTATCGAAGTGAAAGTGACAAAACTAATTGAAGTTCAAATCTTTAGAATCTTGTGAGTAGACCCAACACTGCTCTCGGCATTTAAAAAATAATAATTAAAAAGTTACTTTGTCTCACGCTCGCAGCAAAATCGAATTTTGCTCACTGTTTTTTGACAGCAAAACCTGCTTGTTTGAGGTGCTGAGGTGAAAACGGTTTTTATTTGGCATGTATTTAATTGAATCTCAAATAATTCCCATTAAGCTTTCCTACAAATACACTCGAGAGCAATGAATCCGGGTCACTTAAAGAATGTTAAAAATCTCGGAAACTAAAAATGATAGGTTAATGCAATAAATTGTATTTAATAGACAATGTAATACTCCTTAAATGAAAGTAAAAAAAATATGAGTCACCATACATTTTATTAACACAAAATTACATAAAGAAAAAAACTGCTGATCTCTCCTTAAAACAAAAATAGGAAACATGAAATTTTTGAACTTTATTACGATTTTCTTGAATTTTAATACTTCGTATTGCCTCCTCGTGCTTCCATTACTGCGTTTACGCGGTTTGGCATGCTGTACACCAAGTTCCTTATACGATTTTGGGGAATATTCTCCCATTCCTCTGTGAGAGCAATTTTGAGCTCACGAAGCATGATTGGGGGAGGGTTTCGTTGTTTTACGCATCTGCCTAGCTCGTCCCAAGCATGCTCGATCGGGTTGATATCCGGGCTGCGCGCTGGCCACTCCATACGAGTAATGTTCATCTCTTGAAGGTAGTCATTCACAATCCTACCTGTATGAGGTCGGGCATTGTCATGCATAAATATAGCATCCTCACCTAAATTGACCATAAATGGACCAACGTGATCATTGAGGATTTCTTCCACATATCTTTCGCTAGTTAAAGAGCCGTTTTCTATGATCACCAGCTCTGTGCGACTTTCAGAAGAAATTCCGGCCCACACAAGTACAGACCCACCACCGTAGGCTACTTTTTCTTCGATGCATGCTTGCTTGAATCTTTCCCCTGGTCTTCGATACACTCTGTGTCTTCCATCGTGCTTGTAGAGCATAAATTTTGATTCGTCGGAGAACATAACTTTTGACCAATCTTCAATACTCCAATTTACGTGGCTCTGGGCATATCTTAGTCTTGAAATACGATGCCCACGCTCCAGTTTAGGGCCGTTTGCAGGTCTAAGGGGTTTTAAGTTAGATTCAGCAAGCCGACGTCTTACTGTCCATGCACTTGGGTTACTTCCTCCGAGGCGTCGAAACTGATTTGTGAGTTCAGTTCCTGTAAGAAAGCGATTTCGAAGCATGGTGTTCACCAAGTATCGGTCTTCTCGTGCTGTGGTACACCTGGTTCTGCCCGTTCCTGGTCTGCGTAGGTTAGAACCAGTTTCTTCGTAACGTCGGAGAACTCTTTGTACTGTTGACAGCGACACACCGACAGCCCTGGCTGTATCGCGGTGACTCCGTCCGGTTTCCAGCATTGTAAGTATTCAGGTGCATTCTTCAGGCGTAAGCGACATAATTTCAGCTTGAATAATGAATATAGAGCACTATCAACATGGTTTATGTACCCACATAAATGACAGATTACAAACAAAAGCAAAACCAAATGCTGTAATTTCGTAGTTCCATCTTCGAAAGTGGCCCTTTTTCAAATTTGATTTTTTTATGATGTAACTTTACAATAACTAAGAAGTTTTATTACCTTCATTTAAGGAGTATTACATTGTCTATTAAATACAATTTATTGCATTAACCTAGCATTTTTAGTTTCCGAGATTTTTAGGATTCTTTAAGTGACCCGGATTCATTGCTCTCGAGTGTATTATAATGATTATGCCTCTTTTTGTAAACCTCAAATAATTCCTATTTTGGAGTCTTAAAAACATTTAGTATGCCAGTAACTACGACCACCTGTGAGAAAAGGCAAAAAGATAAAAAGAGGCTCAACTATTTAAAAAAGTGTCCATCATTAGAACGTCCATAAGTATATAGGATCAGACTTATAGGTGTTTCCCTTTTCTTTGATTTGGAAAGAGATAAAATTTAATTCACTTGATTCTTCTTAGCGGTTTGGTGACACATTGAGCCGGCCCAGAATGTATTTATTGATTTAATTGATTAGTATTCGTGATGGCATTCTTAGATTGATGTGCCCTACATGCCCTAGTAGTCTTAGATGGATATTCCCTACAGGCTCTAGTAGTCTAGTAGTCTTAGATGGATGCGCCCTACAGGCATAGTAGTCATAGATGGATGTGCCCTACAGGCATAGTAGTCTTAGATGGATGTGCCGTACATGCCCTAGTAGTCTTAGATGGATTGCCCTACAGGCCTTAGTAGTCTTAGGATGAATGTGCCCTACAGGCATAGAAGTCTTAGATGGATGTGCTCTACAGGCCCTAATAGTCTTAGATGTCAAAGTAAAATAATTTATTTCAATTAGGCACAAAAAAGGCACTTTTGAACGTCAAAATGATGATGATGATGAGATGGATGTGCCCTACAGGCCCTAGTAGTCTAAAGTGTCAAGTGTCAAGTGACAAGCTTATGGCACGAATAACAATTCCTTGCTGAAAGGTTTTACTTATAAGTTTACATAACATAACGTTACATCATGCTTTTATCCCGAACGATTAGGCAGAGGTGTACTTGGTATAATACACCTACTCACATATTGTCAGTTAAGTTTAAGACCAATATAGGGCGCGCTTATTGCCAATAAATGAAGACTTCGGCTGCTACTAAGAAATTCCTTATGGAAAACCCCGAATGCATGAGTTCCCGATAGAATGGGATTAGAAACGCTATACCTGATTACAATGACTTAATATGATTATCTTAAATGAGAGGCGTAACCATTCGGACTTACTAATCCTACTAATATTATAAAGGCGAAAGTTTGTGAGTGTGTATTTTTATCTCTTTTTCACGCTAAAACTACTAAGCGGATTTGGACAAAATTTGGCACACAGATAGTTTATAACCTGGATTAACACATAGGATACTTTTTATCCCGATATTCCCACGGGATCGAAACTTACGTGGGTGAAACCGCGGGGCGCAGCTAGTATTTCATAAAATTATAAACGGTTCCATTGATGCGCAATTAATAAACTTTAGGCCTAGGCAATGTTGTAAGCGTCATCATCGTATTTTTGAATTACCTTGATTACTACATTTAATAGCCCCCTTACACGTATGGCAAGGCAATATAATGAAAGGTCCAACTTGACGGATTGTCCTATTGATATTTTCTCCATGACTTTCGCTTCATACAGACGCTCCCTATTTAGACAGTGTGACGAGTGCCCGTCTATCTAGCTCAAAGTGGTTTGTTTTTGCAGTGTTGTAGATTTATGTCTACTAGACACACTTAATTTTGTTCTTCTTAATCTCTAAAATTCATAAGTGAATGTCATGCATACGAGCACCTGTCATTTGCATGGTTACTGAACTGCTAATTTTAGATGTTATTTAATTTGAATTGTAAGTGACTGTGCTGTTGGTGTGCTTATGATAAATAAATAAAATTAAAGTAATGCTCAGGAAGCCTTTCTTGTACTCAACCAACAAACTCTACAGTGACTTCCCGGTCCTCCGTGTCCGTCAGCTTTTTATCCTCAACGTAACAATTCACATGCATAAAAAATTAAAATTCAGGACAGATTACCTAGAAATAATGTCAAAGCGCACAATCAGAATTCCCATTCCCCAAGTAAATTCTCATAAGGCTAGACGTTCCCCGGACTATTTCTTATTTCCTTGACTTATTTCCACACATTTACAACAAAGTCTTAGTGCTGCAACATAAAGGGCCTCAAAATATCTCTGTGCAAAAAGGTAGTAAAGAAATGGCATTTTACACTCTCCTACGATGAAACAGAAAATATTATTTATAGATAGGTATTCATATTTTAAGCAACATCATAAAGACTAAGTGTACTCCTAAGCTCACGTACACATCACATACACAAACCCAAACACACCTACACTCTCTAACACACATATGTACTCATACTTACACTACACATAACTTTTTGTTTGATTTCACGATAATGATATTAGACTATAATTTTTAACTAATTGTTGATTATTACTTATTATTCGATATTATTATTTTATTTTATTGATCTCACACTGATCACATTTTATTGTGCAATGTATACTTAAGTGTTTTATTTTGATTTATTATTTTTATTTTACTGATTTTAGTTTAGTTCTAATTTAGTTTATATTCAACTGTAATGCAATAATCATGTAAGTACTACCCTTAATTCTGAAAATGTCGCAATCCCGACCCCCAAGATACAGGCATATGTCTAGTTTGGGGGTCACCGTCCAATCTGTTAATGTACAAGATTTTTAATAAATAAATTTTGAAAAATTGAATAAATTTGCCCAACCTGGCAATCGAACTCGGCACCTCAAGCGCAGCAGTAGTGCTTGCGACCACTAGACCAAAGAGGCAGCCTTCGTTACATATAAAACCGTCGAACGTAGTCGGATAATTATTTCGACTATGTATACATACTTGGACATTTAATTTTGTACTTACACTAAAGGCCACAAACCTCTCAAGACCTTAAAAGAAATTAGAAAATAAACGGCTCTAGATTATTACCAATTTCTTGTCATTCTTTATTTATGTTTTCTTCTTCATTATTATACCTATCTTAAAAATTTTGATGACATCCAAAACATCATTTCCTGCCGTTAACAACGAGAGGTCAACGTTTCCGAACCCGTGGAAAAACAAAGCCTTGGACGCATCACATAATAAGTAATCAATCATCATTTCAATGACTAATAATTTCTTCAATAATTAATGATGAGAACCACCACGTGCATCGCATCCGGCAACATAGATAAAATACTGCAAAACACACTAAATACAATGTTGTTTGATTGCAACAATCAATGTTTTATCAATTTGTTATGTTTCATTAATTAATTGAGCAAATCAATTGCTTAGGGAATTTCATTCATTGCCTTGTTCTTGCTTTGGGGTCATGTAAGGTCAAAGGGATATCCTTATTTCTAGCTAAATCAACGTCACGAAAGAACCTGCAATCTCGGAAGTAAATTCTGTAAGCTTCATTTGGAACCTCACTCAAGTGAACACACAACATTCGAAAGCGATAAACACCTCGACAACGTTTGAATTACAGAGTGACCTGTTTTGTGAGCCATTGTTTAGTTAGAGGGCTACTGTGGGGTTGAAACGCTCGGGTCATGGGGCCCGAGTGCACGTCTCCTTTTTAAGGATATTTCTCGCCGGCTGGTCGACAGTTCACGTGACCAGAGGGCTGTCTGGTTCTTTGGGGAAAGAATTAACATTGTCATTTAACGTGGCAATGCTGCCAGTCTTCTGCAGACTTAGCATGGCCACAATAGAAATGGGTTTTGTCGACAGAAGAATAGACAAAATGCTGATAAACAATCACAAAAAATAACAACAAAACCCGTACCTATGGTTGTCACGCGTCACGCGTGCAGGGCATGTTTCCGGATGACATCGATGTGAACGAGAACTTCGAAGCCAGTAGTGAAGTGAAGTAGTGATAGCCTAGTGGTGTGACCGTCAGACTGACAAGTCGTAGGTCTCGAGTTCGAACCCAAGGCACGCACCTCTGACTATTCGGATTCATGTGCGTATTATATAATTATCACTTGCTCATAAAACGGTGAAGGAAAACATCGTAAGGAAACCGGCATGCCTGAGAGATATTTGTCGACGGCATGTGAAGCCAAGTCAGAGGCCCGTGGGCGGCTTTAAATCTCTGACACCAGGTTGGTTTACTAACCACACGAAAAGAAGAAGAACAGAAGACTTCGAAGCCTAAGTGTCCCTTTGTTTTTGTATACTTAGTTAATTATCATTTAATTTAGTACCTAGTGAGTTGACTTTAAATTCTTTAACTATTTGTTAAAGAATTTAAAGTAAACTCGTTCCAAAAAATTAAAAAACCCAGTCTGTAAACTTTTATAAATATAGGAACATTATAACATGAAACGCAACACCAATGGATCTATCAAAGAGATTTTGTTTTTGCTTGCCATTATCTGCATCTGGATTTTGTATCTAGGTACCTATGCTGTGAGTCAAGTTTCTCGTACTCTTAGACCCGATTTCTGTAAACCAGTAGCCTATAATATTCCCACAGATGGGACACAGGCCTCCTCTATTCGAGAGGGAGTGGGCTGTAATCTACCATGCGGGTAAATGCATTGGTAAATGTCACATGTCTTCGAATTTTTGATTCTAGGACATACCGGTTTCCTCACGATGTTTTCCTTCGCCGTTTTGAGGGCAGTGGTGATGAAATTATTTGCACAAAGTAAAGTGCCTGACTGGATTCGGACCCACGATCTATAACTCGTCTGAAAGTCTAATCTTGTATAATTATTTTAGTAGCAGAAGGGCTCTTTGTGAAGGAATTTGTCCAGGAAAGTATGTACTGCCGTTATGCCACCAAACAGAGTTGTTTTGTTCCGGTTTGAAGAGTTTGACGCATCAAACTGCTGACAATTCTGATGTACCTAGCTGTTTAGATAACCTCCTACCTACCTTTTTAAGATAACCTCCCTAGAACGACGTGTACTTATTAGGGTCAAAGTTTGCTAATATAGCGTCAGATACCAACACGTAACTGACTTAGTTTACTAAGTTGGCTTGTTCGCGTAGTGATAACAAATTATGTGTTATGTATTTTGAAAACGTTTCATTTTGACTACATATCTAGGGTAGGTACGAGTAGTGTAACCTGTGGTTACATAAAGTAGTACCATACTACTAAGAATTACTCTTTCAGAGGTTACATATTTACGAAGTTACAAAACTTAAGTTCATCCGGCACACCCAGTATTGTCAGTTCCACTACCACTGAATCACACTGGTTAATTTTAAATCTTTGCATGAGATCTATGTGATAGAAATACATTAATGCACATAGAGCTAAGCTTTTTCCCAAGGAATTGAGTCCCATGGAACTTAGAAAGTACAGAACTTCTCTTTGCTTGATTTACTATCATACCTATGTACATGAAGTGACTGCACGCCTGCTCATTTTTCACGTAAGAAAGCTGATTTTACATTGTATTTCATATTTTCATCCAGATATACAAAACTAGAACTTCTTGTCGCCAAGTATCTTTAAATGACGAATATCTGAATCTAAAATACGTATGTCTCAAAAATAAGCCTAGGTACGATATGATTTAGATCCAATGACCGCTGTAATTATGTAAACTGATTTTCACTAAATAACCGATACTGAATTATCATCGTAATGATATTGGGGGGAGTTCCCCCGAGTGGCCTCCAACCTCCCCTTATAGCCACCCCAAGCCTCGCGTCTGAATACTGGTCTGATTTGGTATCATTTCTGAATCTGATCGCAATGTGCTGCTAGCTCCGACCGTCAGGCCCAAGTGCCCGGTCGTGCGCGCGCGCTGTCTATCACCTCGCGCCATCCCCTCTTTCTCCCGCCTCACGGCACGTCATAACTATTAATTATCTGTACCTATGGCTATATTACTTCGCATTCGCGACACTCCCGCCCAAGGGAATAGATAATTGAAAAATCTGATCTATTGAAATAACCGTTTAATCAAGATCATAATAGTATTACAACTGATACATTTTCAGAGTGATGACTGGTTATGACTGAGTTCTGATTACCATTCCACCATCATTCAACTGATAACAACTGACTATTGCCCACTAATTTTAAATCAACACTGATTATGACTGATTATCTAAACAATCTGCTCATCAACTGGGATTTTCACTGTTTAACTGTCTCTTTTGCCTTGGCTTCTGTTGCTCTGATTGTTGGTCTACTGGTGTCTGGTACTGACTGAATTATGGGTGCATGATTGATAATCGCTTCATCGTCTTTAGTACTTCGAGACTCTTGGTTAAAACTGACTGGATGGTCGCCTTGTACTGATTGTTCCTTCTGAAAATCTTCAGAATGTAGACTGATTCTGACTGTGAAATTTTTTGCTCTGGGGACGACTTTGATCGTCAATCTCTAACGGGAACAGATGGGCTACTGAACGCGTCAGTGTTTCACCTGGTGATAATTTAACTTTGGCTACTCTTAATCTACTCATCCGATCCTTTAATCAACTCTGCTATTTTGCCAACTTTCCAATGTGCCCTAATACTATCTGACTTCATTTGAACTGTCTCTGCTAACTCTGCTGGCCTATTAACAACGACTCGAAGTTGTTTGTGTTTGTCACTTCGTTCACGGAGGCAAGTCAAGTATTGATTAGTAAACATTTTGGCGAATTCTAAGATGATGACTTGACCACGTTTCCATCCGTCAACCAGATTCGTCTTGGTTACTGTAGCTTGGTTCTAAGAAGTCTCGATCTGCAACTTCAGTGGTCAAAGTTTCGCCCGTATGTAGGAAATCTCAAGCAGTCAATATGTCCTCTAACTCCGCACCTACAGTGGTCAGTGGCCTTGTATTAATTTATTGCCTCAAGTTCTTTAATTACTGTGCTTAAATGGTTATGGTTTATGAGATGTTAGCCTAAAGTTCTCTGCATACTATGCTTGACTAAACCTACTAGTCGTTCATAAAATCCTCCGAACAATGGAGTCAACTTTGGGATAAATTTTGCACCGCAAGTGATTCTGAATGCAATAATCTGAAGTTAACACTTCTGCTGTAAGCTTAAATTTTGCAGCATCGTCTGACTCAAATAATTGAGGTAAACCTCTTATAGCAACGAATCTCCTAATGGCTAGTAAACATTATTTTGTTGTTAAATCTTTAACGACCTTCAAATGCCCTTATTGTTAGGCATGTAACAATAAGGGCATTTTTTACTACCCTCATCCACTAGCAGTGGAACGAAATAATCCAAGCCCGTAAAGGTGAACGGAAGAGTAAGGTTGACTCTTTCTGCTGGAAGATCAGGCATGGATAGTTATATAAATGGACCGCCACCGTATTTTATACACTGGACACTTTCTGATGACTCTTTGAACTGTTGACCGTCCATGTGGCACCCAAAACTTTTGTCGTAATAGAACTAAGGTATGAAAGACCTGATAATATTTCTGATGCAGTTCTGTTATAATTTTGTGCGTAAAATCTGAATATTTTGGAAGTCTGTTGTCTCTTTTTGATTGTGACAAATTCGTGAATCTGAATCTACCTTTACACCTAATAAGTCCTTCCTCGTCTTTATATAATTTCAGTGATCTCGATAAGTTGGTTATGATACCCTCAACTTCCTTAGGAAAATGTTTAGCCTGAAAATATCTAGTCTTGGTCTGTTATTATCTGATATTGGATTCGAAAGACCCTCCCCGGCAATTGAAATTAGAGTTTCTATATAATTATTATTATTATGGGTTGCAGGCCACTTATGTGAATTACTCGTTAAAAAGTCAGGTCCTATGAGCCATCAATTATAGCAATCTATCAGTTCCGTCCTAGTGTCTATATCAGATGGATTTAATTCAGTTGGCATATCTGATTTGTAAAATCTTGTTCTGTTTTATTTAATTGATTTTGCGTGCCACCAATGGCGGAAGTAATTTATCAGATTTGAGCCAACATAGTACTATTTGATTATCAGTCCACAAAAATTGTGCTTTGAAAAAATTCTTACATAACCTATAAGTCTACCTCCGATAAGTACTCCCAACAATTCTAATCTTGGAATCTGTACCGTAAGTCATTTTGGTCCTGTGCGTTAAGGAAACTCAAGATACGCACTATTGCGATTTTCGTATGCTAGGTATGCGCACGGTGAAGTCAGTGAGCTGCACGCAAGTGCAGCTGGCGCACTGAAACTACTCTATCCTGATGAGTTTGAGGATCTGATTCTACTGCACTCCATCAAAGACGTCAACCTGCCTAAGTTCTTGGAGATGATGTGCCACTATTTATGGTATGCCTAATTTAAGGTTTATATTTCTTTTGAAACTGATTTCAATAAAACTTAAGCGCACGTTTCAGCATATTTCTGTATCTCCAATGCTAAACTGCGTTCGCAATTTATTTGCCAAACACGTAAAAAAACGCAAGTTTTACGCCAGTAGCACACTTGCGCCGTGAAACCATAGCAGCGAAACCGCAGTAGTTCAATTCAACTGGCTCGCGTCATGTTCCGCTACTCGAGTTCCATAAACATGACTTTGACCAACTTTGAATTTGACCATCGTCGTCACTGACTCACTTTGAGTGACTGACTTTAACTGACTCTGACTTTGACTGACTCTGACTTTGACTGACTAACTTTGACTGACTCTGACTTTGACTGACTCTGACTTTGACTGACTGACCTTGACTAACTCTGACTTTGACTGACTGACTTTGACTAACTCTGACTTTGACTGACTCTGACTTTGACTGACTGACTTTGACTGACTCTGACTGACTCTGACTAACTCTGACCGACTCTGACTGAGTCTGACTGACTCCGACTGAGTCTGACTGACTCCGACTGAGTCTGACTGAGTCTGACTGACTCTGACTGAGTCTGACTGACCCTGACTGACTCTGACTGACTCTGACTGACTGACTCTGACTGACTCTGACTGACTCTGACTGACTCTGACTGACTCTGACTGACTCTGACTGACTCTGACTATGACTGAGTTACATCCCCATGTACATCTTGTAGACCTAACTGTAAGAAATCTTTCTCGACATCTGCAACTATTCCTATAGGGTGTTCTCTAAAGTGACTCCTGTAAAATCCTCTAACGTAAGCGGACCTCTATACAGGCATTCGTTTAAACTATGACTGTCTGTAGTTTTAACCGAGGCGTCATAAACAATACGGAGCTTTTTGGTCTTATCACGACCACGAACACAATGGTGAGGAAGATAGTGAACTGGATGATTCTGAGCAATCTTTGGACCTGGTACAATCTCAATTATCTTGTGTCTGTAGCTGTTCCTGAATGACCTCGCTGGTCGTATGCCTATAAATCTGATTTATCCAATTTTTTCATTAAACTATTGAGCCGACCTCAAGCTAAACCTAGATTATTAGGAAAATTTGGGGGTAATTCAGTCCATAGCCATTGAATGTGGTATCTGTTGTTTCGGTAATGAACTGTTTCATTGAACTGCTTAATCGCTTCTTCATCGCGAGTGGTTTTTGGAGAATCTGTGATCCCTATTGATTCAAGGTCCCATAACTGTTTATCATCATCTAGTTTTAGGGGGAGATCGGGTCCGTTTAATTCAGTATCAAATGACCCATCTGATTGAAAGCAAGTCAACACCGTTAACTGATCGGAAGTATCAAAGTTCTCACTAATTCTTCCAGACCACATCCAACCAAAATCTCAATTAACTAAGAACAAATCCGAGCGACCTGAGCGACCGATATCCTTTCTTGTGTCATGAATGTGTGGCAATAATCGTTTCCAACCAAAATATCTATCCCATTGCCACTAGACCCATCATCAGCCGTTATTCGATTTTTAATTCCGATTCTGTTTGAATCATAAAAAAGTTGGTGCCTATATATTCTGAGTAATAAGAGGCACCACACTTGCATGAACAAGACGAGTACTTCCTGTTCAAGACGCAACACTAAACTGTACTATAGGACCCTTAATAAGTGACAAACTAATTTGCTTAGTAGTAGGCAGCCCAATTAAATTCGTACTATGCTCTGTTATATATGACCACAATTGAGCAACATCCTACACAGCACCTTAATTTTAGCTTCCAAACCACCTACAATTACCAGGGCCGTCCGCAACAGCGCAGCGCCACTTGCACTATCAGCATGCAAGGTATCAGTTGGTACGGATTTCACTGGCTGTGTCAGCTCAGCTGGACACAATGCTCGATTGTGATCACCGACCCCACCACAATGTCGACATTTCCGCCTGTCACGGCAACTGCTAGCCCCATGGCCCTCACCGAAAGAATTACAACAACGGCCTCCCAATTGAACATTTCCCTTGACGATACTCTAAGAACTTTCTAATATTATCAATAGACTCATCATGGTCAGTTAGTTATATTCATCCTTTAATTCGTAATTCCTCGGGGAACTTTTCTAAAATCATTACTCTAAGATGATTGTGATTTAGATCTTCGCCTAAAGAACTCTCTAGTAATACTCTAAGATGTCTCTTAATTTCTTTCAGAACATGCCTGCAATCTTTAACCTGACTGGATCCGCTGATTGAATTCTATACCTAAAGTGCACTACATAATTAGCATCAATAATTACGCTCGGTTTGCCGTACCGTTCCTTTAATGTGTCGACAGCAATACGATAGTTTTTCTCTGTTGTGTCCAACCCATCCATTGCCTGTTTCGCGTCACCTTCAAGAACCGATTGAAGGTACAACAGTTTATCGAAATCATTAATATTATTTCTCTTATCAACGTTCCATGAAAACTGATCCCAAAATTGGTACCACTTTAGAACGTCACCATCAAACTTGCTTAACTCCATTATTGGTAACTTACTAACTGTGTTAACATTGTTTTCATTATTTGTAAAAACATGTGCGTGCTTTCGATTATTCTGTTTAATATTTACATCTATATCTGCTATTAACTCTTCGGCTTGAATCTGTGTGGACGTATACTGACTAATTTCCTCAACGTTGATTTCTTTTATCTAACAAACAAACATCTCATTTATACCTTTTAGTTTAGCACCGATTAGTTCTAATCCTATAAAGTTGGGATTTTCTTCTGATATCTTCGTTATATGACACCGAGCAGAGCTTATGTTTGATTGTAGGGATTTATAAATAATTTTTAAACGAGATTGGGTAGCGGCTTCCATTATAAATAAAGTACTAGCTACGTAATATCAAAGTCTTGGACCGTTTTCTTAGAAAATGAATATTACGAGTATCTAAAACAATATAGCTTGGTATGAGATTTTAATGAAATTCAATAAACCAACTAACTGCACACATCAAACCAAAGAAGTAAATTAAATCCATCAAACACTATTATAACTTTAAGTTAAAGACACATTTTAATTGGTTCACTAATTAAACTATTAGGTACATAGTAGGAATACTCCTCTGATTACTAAGATTTTATATCAAACGTATAATATATATTAACTAATAAACTTTTACCATTATCGTTGGACACTGCGCAACGTAAAAATAATAATTGTTTATTAGACTTCATTCGTGCATTATCGTGCAATCGGATTTACTAAAATAAATGTTTGTTCTAGTCGTGACTCAATACTGACCAGCGCGCATATAATATTGTTTCTTGGAATCGACTTGATGCAGGGTAGGCTACCCTAGGCCTAGTGCAGGCTGTGTAACCTGACTATTAACTACATTGATGTCAAACTTTGCTAATAAACCTTACCCTAAAACCCAAAGCTCCAATCCAACTGTTTTAGGTAAGTAGGTAGGTAAGTAGGTCATTATACTTAAACTTTTGTACACCAATAATGTAGGTATCTAAGAAAACAGTCATAAACTTCATAATAATATCATGGAACTAAATTACTAAACACTCATAATAGTTTTAGAACATTATGGGCTGGTGTTTTGTTGATACCTGAATGTTCCGATTCAATTATTTGGCAGATAATTTCACACAAACTGTTCCATTTTTAAATTTACCTTGCGGGTATAGTGGCTATTCGGACACCATGTAAAACTGACCTAATTCTTTTAAGTGCAGAATACAATTTCCATCTACCTGCATTATTTTATTTTTAGAACTGAGCAAAGCATTATTTTTAAACCATAATAATGAGATCCCAGCATCTCCACCATGTCGCCAAGTATCTTTAAATGACGAATATCTGAATCTAAAATACGTATGTCTCAAAAATAAGCCTAGGTACGATATGATTTAGATCCAATGACCGCTGTAATTATGTAAACTGATTTTCACTAAATAACCGATACTGAATTATCATCGTAATGATATTGGGGGGAGTTCCCCCGAGTGGCCTCCAACCTCCCCTTATAGCCACCCCAAGCCTCGCGTCTGAATACTGGTCTGATTTGGTATCATTTCTGAATCTGATCGCAATGTGCTGCTAGCTCCGACCGTCAGGCCCAAGTGCCCGGTCGTGCGCGCGCGCTGTCTATCACCTCGCGCCATCCCCTCTTTCTCCCGCCTCACGGCACGTCATAACTATTAATTATCTGTACCTATGGCTATATTACTTCGCATTCGCGACACTTCTGTCGTACCCAAAGCATCGGCAAAATTTGTACCCTTACAAGACCATACATTCCAAATTCTAAAGCCACTTCCTAGTACTTTAGCTGAGAAGAAGAAGTGGCGCAACAAACTCCCCAGCAGCACAGCTGTCTGTTCAGTTACAAAAAAATGATTCTATATGCAAGACAATCTACATTACGCAAAACATAATTTAAATTATAAATAAATAGCCTTAAGACAGCGCACATGCCAATATACCAGCCAAAAACATCGAGAAATAAAAATAACTAAACGTAAACAATATCTAAAAAGAAAAAAAAAAAAAGGCTCCGGGCATAAAGGGCGTGCCAGTTTACATAATAATAGCTGTAACTAGAAGTTATAATTGGTAAACTAGGACCATTGCATCGAGGTAAAATAAATAATTGTCCAGGTCGCTAGCTAACTACATATTGCAATAAAACTCATAAAAAAACATTGTAGGTAATGAGTAGATTATGTCAACAATAAATTAAAATAAATTGACTTATAAAGTAAAATTATAAACAATTATTTAAACTCATATAACCTGTCAGTAGGTAAGCTAATTCTGGAGAAAGAACATTTAAACATTGTCTTGAGTTAATCACAGCGACCAACTGTTGTTATCACCATAGAACCAGAACCTACTTCTTTTATTTTTCGAGTGGTTAGTAAGCAACATGGTGTCAGAGCCTCTGACTTGGCTTCACATACCGTCGACAAATATCTCTCAGGCATGCGGTTTCCTCACAATGCCTATGTTCTCCTTCACCGTTTTTGAAGCAAGTGATAACTATACCATACCCAGAACTATATTAACAGAACCTTCTGCAATGTGCACAGTCATCCCGGCATCTAAATTTAGCTTCAAAAACAACCTCAATATATAAAAATAAGAATCATGAACAAAGAATAATAAAGATTTGTTTATTCATTCCCCGCGTATCGAGGGAGCAATGTTCTTCAACAATAAACAGGCACTATCTTCTGCATGTGATTAATAAATGTGCTACAATATATACAATTTGTCATAATTATTCATTTATTTGTCACTTGGGTGGTTGCAACATCGTCGATTTCAAACGAAAATACATTTATATTTTTTCTTGATATCATGTATTTTCTTATTTACCCATGCAAATAAAATAACATCCATGAAGGAAAAAAATCATATCGAATTGAAAAAGCAGCCACAAAATTGAAGTGGAGTGAAATTCGATTCGTAGGACCAAACTGCTAGGTACATTGAAATGAGCCAGGTATTTCGTAGGGCTCTTAAAGAAATAAGCACCACATTAATTATTATATTATGATCTTCAATCAATTGGAGGCGAATACGACGGTCAGATATCTAATATGTAAGTAAACATGTAAACAAGTCGTAACGTGGGAAACATAGTTATATATAAATCTCATAGACGACGGCACGGTTGGCGCAGTGGTTAAGCGATTGACCGCTGCACTGCGTGTCGCGGGTTCGGTTCCCGCACGGAACATTTTTTTGTATGACCTACAAGTAGTAGTTCCGGGTCTGGTGGTTTGTGTATGTGAGTTCAAATGTTTGTAAACGCACCCACAATACAAGAGAAATTCCTAGAGACCCCGGGGACGTTTAAAAAAAAAACACGTCTAGTCTGACCGGTTTAATATCACAATTTCTTTACATTTTTTGATCACATAAAAACTCCATAATGGCTAATAGGTAATATGCTCGGTCGCAGGATCGCATGAGGTAGAAGTAATGCTTTTTAAGGCGTTCTGCCAATTTTTTTACTCAATCATGCTGCCTGTGGATGTAACAAACCGCAGCGAACTTACAAAGTCATGTGCACTATTTTAGGGTGCTGTTGGGGCTGCCGTGGCGCAGCAGCGCGTCTGGTGTGTCGACTATAATAATATAAAATAATAATGTTCAATACCTACATTGTTAAATCTAACTAAACTAATATTTTAAAGAGAAAAAAAATGTTTTTTTGGATGTTTGTTTGTATTGGATAAACACAGTAAAAATATTTCACTTATAGTAAGCTGCATTATCAGCAAAAAACACGAGCTGAATTATATTTATAAATACAAATTGAGAATTAGAAATTGCAATTTTCGTAGGAATCTAAACATTTTTCGACAACCAGTATCAGTTTGCCTATAAGTCATTATTGGCATTGCGAGAACTATCGATGATACATAAAATAACATACTGCATGTTTATAGTACTCATCATTACCCACAAGAAAGTCCGCGACGCTGTAGGTATAATTATAAAAATTATGTCACACTAGCTTTTGCCCACGGCCTTCGCCCGCGTGGATGTTATAAAATATCCCACGGGAACGTACTACTGGGATTACATACCTAATCGCCGAGGAAAAGGTTATTGACTCCTACCGCTGCGCCCGCGTTGCCGTCAACCATAATTATTTTGTTCGCGTCATTTTGAATCTGTGATATATTTTAAACTATTAATTTTATTGATATATATTCAAGGCATATTTTAATCTAAATTGAATGCCCAGTTTAAATAATATATTTTATTGGATATTACCGGCCAAAATAGCTACGGAAATAACAATGAAATTTGTATCTAATTCTGAAAGATAATAATGGTTACTGTGGGTCATCTATAGATAGACATATGCCAACCCGGATTTTTTCGTTGAAATTCTTAAGATGAACAATCCTGTAGAACATAAATTTTGTGTCTTTAACGGTTTACGCGGCGCACGCCAGTAAGCTCCCAGTCGGCGTGATTTTTTCCGACATATTCAACAAAATCGTCATATTTCAGCCAATTTACACAAAATCTTAATTAATTATACACACAAACCTTCCTCCTGAATCACTCCCTCCATTCGTAAAAACCGTTTGAAAATCCGTTCGGTAGTTAATGTGTTTATCGCGTTTAGATAGATAGACAGACAGATAGACGCGGTGTGGGATTTTATATTATGATAATAATCCTTATCCAACTTCCACCCACTAGTTTTGACCACACCTTTCTGATGCACCCTGTATAGTTCTCTTCACTAAATCCGGCGGCAGTGACACAGACAAATTTTAATTCCTTTCGTGAGTTCTCTTCCTTCGTATGATTATGTAAAACATATTCAAAACATCAATTAACTATCTTAGAAACTATCGAACACGTTAGTTTAATTAGTAAATACCTACCTACTACTTAGTGTATTTAAGTAAACAACGTAACTAATCTAATTAGTGGTTGACACTCGGGTCTGAGTGTCTCACTGATGTTACCTCATAATGATGCTACTTATTAAGTGTTCCAGGCATGGGCATACCCAGGGGGGGGGGGGGGAGGGGGGCAGGGGAGGGCAGCTGTCCCCCCTGGATGTTGTATGCCTAAGTACCTACTATTGTCGATAAAAGTTGTTAGAGCCACGTTAAGAGGAATTGTAATCTATTTATTCAGAAAATACAAGGATTTCAAACAATATGTAATTAATAAAAATAGCAAAATTATATACTTACTTAACTAAATCTATTGAAAAACTAAAATATAGCATCGAAAATTTCATTCTGAATTGTAATTATTCAAAATTCAAAATATTTTATTTCACATAAGCCTACATAGGCACTTGCACGGTCCCAATTGGTCGTTTCCTATGGAGAAGACCCGGCAAGAAACTCCATTAGGATCATTAATACTTCTCTCTAAGTTAGATTTGTTCCATTGAATGACTTTTTCATGAAATCATGACATTTCAGAACAAATCTAATTTAGAGAGATGTATTAATGATTCCAAAGATTATAATTCTATAAAAACATATTTGTTTTAGTAGCGAATCATATTTATATAGCTTAGTTTTGTAATGTTAGGTATCTATCTACCTATGGTAATATCGTAGTCCCAGAAGTTTCCAAAAGTTATTATATCAAGTTAAGTGTTTCGAATAATTTTTAATATTGCTTTAAAACCAGCTTAAAAATATTATTAGATTTAATGAGAGTCGACACGATTCTTGAATGTAGGTACGTCGGTAACGCACGTGACTTTGGGAATTTCCCTGTAACGATATCTACAGTTTCACGTTTTACAAAACGGATAGCAACCATGCAGTCTCCCTATACAATGTACTTGTAATGTTAGGTACATCGGGAGAATGATTTCTATTCTATTTATAGGTAGGTACTCAAAGCCTGAGTTTTCCAATTTCGAAATTTGTCTTCTAAGCTTGTTCTTAAGCCCCCACGTTACACGTACACGTTGGGGCTATACACACAAATCGAACGACAAATCACGAAAATGGCCTAGTTTTATTTGACCCCTATTATTATAGGCCTACGTGCTCACCAACACGCAGAATGGTGTTGGCATGCAAAGAACGGTCAAAGTATACGTTATACGTCTACGCTATCAGTCTACTTGTTAGTAGACTGATAGATTACCCTTTAACTTCTATAAGTTTTAAATAAAAAAATTAAAAAATCTATAAATTCATAAACTTAATACCAGATTTCATAATTTTATACAGTATTCTTATCATGTTCCTAGTTCTGATTTGCATGTGCTTAGCTTATTATATAATATTTCTACACCAGCAATGGTAGTATGTGTGAAACAGTGTTTAATGTAAGATCTCAATGTACCTTAAACTGAGGACTAAATAAAATTCAATTCAAATTCAATTCAAGGAGACGGTTCAAATTTGTATGGGTAGTGGTCTATGAACCAACAGCGATACGGTTTTGATATTTGTGTAGGGATACTTCATCTATACCCTTTTTTAAAGAGGCATCAAAATACCGTAACTGTTAACCTTAACTGTTGTAGCTACAGGAAACCGAAAACGAGACCGCCCTTAACTTTTTGAGTAATTGCCAACTGCATTCACAGATTTTGTAAAAAAGGTACAGTCATCTAAAAAAATGACAATCCTTACGTTTTATTTATATCGTGCCAATTTATGAAGTTTCGTGTAAGGATTAAAAGACTATATAGACACACGATGACACAACAATGGAAACATTGGATCAGGCACTGCACTACTCGTACCTACATGTAGTTTTGTCCAATGTTCCATGAAGGAGCAATCCACTTCCATTGTCCCTACAATAAGCTGCAGGAAGCTGTTGGGGCTGCCCCGTATGCGGTGCATCTGTTTTGCGTGACAGATAATCCTCAAGGTTTGGGGTCTGAAATATAAGGTATTGAAATTTGCCCTCCAAAGCCTTCCTATGCCTAAACGTACACAAAATATTGCTTAATGCTACACTCTCCCAAAAAAATTATTCAAAAAAATTCAAAATTCAAAAGTCATTTATTCAAATTAGGCTGAGAATCAGCACTTTTCCAAGACAGTCCCACAAAACGCCCACCCTTCACCACTTCCTAGTGCTTTCACTGGGAAGAAGAAGTGGCGCAACAAACTCCCCAGCAGCACAGCTGTCTGTTCAATTAGGAAAAATAAAATGATTCTATACAATAGTACTTATGCAAAATAATTTACATAACACAACACAAAACATTAAATTATAAATTATCAGCCATATGACAGCTAGCACACGCCAATATACCAACCAAAAACATCGAGATCTATACTCAAGCAGAAATAAAAATAACTAAACGTAAAGAATATCTAAAAAGAAAATAAAGCCTCCAGGCATAAAGGGCGTGCCCGCTTACATATAGCTGTAACTAGAAGTTATTGATAAACTAGGACCATCGAGGTAAACTAAATAAACAGTTAATTACTAATAACAATAACAAAACCATGATCAGCAAGACGACCAGTCACCACAAGCAGCACCCGTTCACGAGCTTAACGCAAAGATCAGCCATTACCCCCCTCGCCATATTTGAGGGAAGGAGGCAACCCGACCCCCGACGCTACCGCAAGCAGTGACATCTAAGGGAGCATGACGAACTTGCTGCCAGTTTTTCAGGAAAAAAAATAAAAAATATGATCAGTTTGTCGAGGTCGCTAGCTAACCAC
This sequence comes from Xanthia togata, assembly GCA_963853775.1. NCBI lineage: Eukaryota > Metazoa > Arthropoda > Insecta > Lepidoptera > Noctuidae > Xanthia > Xanthia togata. The sequence goes on from OY970814.1 coordinate 2,071,326, forward strand.
ATATTGCGATACAACTCATGAAAATCATTCTACTGAGTAGTTAATGTCAACAAAAAATTAATAAAATTAAAATAAATTGACATATAAAGTCAAATAAAATGAACAATTTACCTAAGCTTATATAACCTGTCAGTAGGTAGGCTAATTCTGGAGAAAGAACATAAACATTGTCTTGAGCCAATCACAGCGACCAACTATTCTTATCATTTAAGTAGTCGTTGATAGAATAGTATGCCTTTGAACAAAGGTTGGATTTTACTTTAGTTTTAAACGCATTAAAAGGCAAATCTAGCAAAGAAGAGGGTAGCTTGTTGTAAAAGGTTATACCAAGCCCAACAAATGAGTTATGAACCTTATGTAGCCGGTGAAAGGGAGCTCGTAGTTTGTCCTTGTTTCTTGTGTTAACATTGTGAATGTCACTGTTTTTAGTGTACAAGTGTATATTTTGCCTAATATATAGAATGTTGGCGAAAATGAATTGTGATGCAACAGTGAGGATACCAATATCTTTAAAAAAATCTCTCAGAGAAGTTCTGGCACCCAGCTGGTAAATTGCTCGAACAGCTCATTTTTGAAGGACAAATATATTTTGAATATCGGCAGCTTTGCCCCACAGCAGAATACCGTAGGACATAACGCTATGGAAATAACTAAAATAGACTAACCGAGCTGTATCAACGTCAGTGTATTGTCTTACTTTCCTGACGGCGTAGGCGGCCGAACTGAGCCTTCCCGCTAGGCTAGATATATGATGCCCCCACTGAAGTTTGGCATCTACTGTTATGCCCAGAAACACTGCCGAGTTTACGGTTTCAAGCACCTCTGTATCTAAGACGATGTTGGGTCCTAGATTTCTAACATTTGGAAGGGCAAACTTTACACATTTCGTTTTCTTGGCATTGAGAACTAGGTTATTTGTCGTAAACCAACCCGTAACCATTGAGAGTGCACTGTTTACATCGTCAAAATCTTGTCTGTTCCTGTCTACTTTAAAAATAAGAGAAGTATCATCTGCAAACAGTACAACTTCACAGATACCCTTTACTACGACACCCCAATCATCTACCAATATTATTAACCCATAAATGGAGACAAAAGCTTCCCCAAACGTATGTAAACCTGTCAAATCTGAATTTACAGCGAAACATCACTGCCTAAGTTTTTGGATATATTTTAGGGATTACCGTATATATCTTTGTCTTTAATAAAGCACTAGTTTATGCTTGCAGCGTAATAGCTTATCTCCGAAACGGCTGAACCGATTTTGACGGGACTTTCACAAGACTTGCAAATAATTAAATACTAATATTAAAATTATAAGGAGTAACTTTGGCTACTTTTATTTTAAAAAAAAAAACGCGCAAAAAATTGAAAATATTCTAAAAACACATGGATTACTTTAACACATTGGGTACTTTTTTATACCGGTAGTAGTACGTTCCCGTGGAATACATTCCGATATCCACGTGGATGAAGCCGCGGGCAACTAACGGGTACTAACGGGTAGTTGAAAATAAAGGTAGGAAGCGGTACAACCAGTCGGGGGTGCGCGTGAATGTACGAGCATCTACCCTCCCGGACCCCCGACTCATGATAGAGGAAGGAACTGTGAGGCTTAGGAATCTGAAAGAAAGAAGACATCCCAGACGATTTCACCACAAAAAACAAAAAAATGGTTGTGGTGAAAAATCTACCCTAAAGGTTGTGGTGTCAAATTAATAACATTTACAACACATCAAAGGTTAGGTTCTCGAATTCTCAAAAAAAAAAGGTCGTGAGTTTGATTTCCATTCGTTTCAGTACCTACACCTGACTTAAGAATTTTTCTTTGACAGGACTACTAGAACTAATTTGATTTATAGACAAATAAACCTTGACATAAAATAACAACAATATTCGTGGAATCTTTGAGTTGGGTAAGATGTTTTGTTGCTCCAAATGGTTGACCTTAGAAATTAGTCACTCAAATACTTAGTAGTTCTTATCTGTTTACTTAATAATAATTACCTTCATAATAATATTTTGCAAGTAACGACATACTTATTTTCTAACGCGACAGTGTGATGTACTTCATCTCATCTCGAGCAGGCACGAGCAATTTTATTCAGTCAGCGAAGTTTGCAATGAGGCTAAATGTCCAGGATGCGCAAGAGTTTACTTTTTAAGGTTCCGTACCCAAAGGGTGAAACGTCTGTCAGCAGGCTGCATCTCATGAACCGTGATAGTTACGACAGTTGAAATTTTCACAGATGATGTATTTCTGTTGCTGCTATAGCAACAAATACTAAAAACAGAATGAAATAAATATTTGAGGAGGGCTTCCATAGAACAGACTAGACTTTTGTGCCGTTTTTATAGATAATGTTACGGAACTCTTCGTGCGCGAGTCCGACTCGCAGTTGGCCGGATTTATTTTTATCTTTACTTACTTACATACTTTGAATGTGACTCAAAAATTATTCGGAATGATGTCAGGACAACGGAAAGCGTTTTTGAGACTTCGGTCCTTCCAAGCTGATACGCCATCACTCAATAGATTTTCTGGGGCAAAATAAAACCTGTTGGCCGATGGTATCGGTCGGAATGGCATCCTGCTACTTTCCTGACGGCGAAGGAAAACATACTGACGAAACCAGAAATCTGATCTGTACTGATCAATGGTTTTTCCTTCTCAAAAAAGAAGAGGCTTTTAATCTGTAGGAAGACTTTTAAGGGTTCCGTACCCAAAGCGTACAAACGCAACGGGACCCTATTACTAAGGCGCCGCTGTCCATCAGTCTGTCACACGGCTGTATCTTTTAAACCGTAATATACATTTTAAATTTTCACAGAGAGTGTGCCATAACAACAACATGAGTGGGTGGGGCACCTCACTTGAATATTGGGTACTGGTTCATTCTCCTTGTCACTTTGCGACGTCGGCCGCGTCCTGTCTTCTCTGTGTCCTCACGACAGAGCTTCTGAGATAGGTTTAATTATAAAAATATGTAGTGTTAAATATTGTACGGTGGTAGAGGACCCTTCGTGTGCGAGTCCGACTCGCACTTGGCCGATTTTTTATCTATAGTTCTAATGAAAACAAAACAACAGCATCCATTAACGATCACTATCTTTGTATTTACACACAAGTACATGCTGACATGAACTACCTACTCTGATATAAAATCTGATAAATTCAAATTCAAAAGTCATTTATTCAAACTAGGCTGAGAAATCAGCACTTTTCGAACGTCAAAATTACATAAGATAGTCCCCCAAAAACGCCCGCCCTTCACCACTTCCTAGTGCTTTAGCTGGGAAGAAGAAGTGGCGCAACAAACTCCCCAGCTGCACAGCTGTCTGAATAGTTAGAAAAACTTGATTCTGTACAAAAGTACTTATGCAAAATAATTTACATTACGCAACATAAAACATTTAATTAATTTATTTTCTATATGTCACCTAGCACACGCCAATATACCAACAAAAAAGTAAAAAGAACTAAATACCCGAATGAATGCCAGGCATAAAGGGCGTGCCCGTTTACATATAGCTATTAAAGCTGTAACTCGGAAATCACAAATGATAAACTAGGACCATCGAAATAAAAATAAATAAACAGTTAATTACTAATAACATCAACAAAAACCATGGTCAGCAAGACAACCAGTCACCACAAGCAGCACCCGTTCATGAGCACAACGCAAAGATCAGCCATTACCCTCGCCATATTTGAGGGAAGGAGGCAACCCGACCCCCGACGCTACCGCAAGCAGTGATATCTAAGGGAGTATGACGAACTTGCTGCTGGTTGCTCAGACAAGAATAATAAGATAATTTTCGAGGTCGCTAGCTGGCCATATATTACAATACAACTCATTAAAAAAAAACAGTGTAACGAGTAGATTAAGTCAATAATAAAAGAAAACATACATTCAAATAAAATAAATTAAACAATTAAATTAGTATGAAGTAGTACGGACTTAGAAGCCTTTTTGTCGTCTAAGTAATCTTTAACTTTATAGAAACCTTTTTGACATAATTTGTGTTTAATAAATGATTAAAATTTATTGAGGCTCAGTTCTTTAACATGACTTGGGAGTTTGTTGTAAAAACGTATACTTTGAAACTTAATTTTTTGGAGCCTAATCCTGGGCACAATAAGTAATAGGGTAACCGTAATACGATAACCGTAAGCGAAAAATGCAATGGCTGACCCCAGGTCAAACGCCGCAACAGTGTCCTAAAGCAAAGCTTATCAATAAAAAGGTAATGGTAACTGTTTGGTGGTCTCAGCATGGTGTTATTCACTATGGCTTTCTCCGATCTAGTCAAGCAATAACGGCAGATGTCTACTGCGCCGAACTCCGAACAATGATAGCAAAACTAGCAGTGAAACAGCCCCGACTCATGAATCGATCTTCACCATTATTGCTCCATGATCACGCGAGATCTCATACAGCACGAGAAACTGTTTTAACATTTATTTAATCAAAATAATTACCATTATAATCTATACATTGCTGTCATCTAATAGGAAGGTCATTTATGCCTTTGCGATAGTTCTTCGTGATCTATATTCGACAAACTGTGTGAAAACATTTTGTACTGCCTCCTGAGAAGAAAACTTTTTATCACGTAGAAAATTGTCCAAATCACGAAAAAAATGGTAGTCCGATGGAGCAAGGTCTGGCGAATACGGAGCGTGACGAATGGTTTCTAATTGCAGTTCCTGTAGAGTTCAATTTAAAAAAAAAAACTAATTTCAATTTTTCAGTACAAATCGGCAATTTCATACTTTTACCCCTAATAAAATAATGAAAGAAAAGAAAGAAAATATGTTTATTCTGCACAAACAAAACGCACATTAAAAGAAAAAAAAAATACAAAAGTAGCCAAAATCCTCGTATTCAACCAACAAAAAAACGTTTGGAAATGATGTTCATTGGTTGATGTCAAGGCGTCGGACCAAAGAAAATATTTCTGTGCGATAATTGCATACGTCACTCTAATTTTAGTATTTCAACCTACTGGATAATACATAATCATCTTCATCATCATTTCAGTCGACAGACGTCCACTGCTGGACATACGCCTCCCCCAAGCGCCGCCACTTCAACCGGTTCTGTGCCTCCCGCATTCAGCGGATTCCTGCGGCCCGCACAAGATCATCGGTTCACCTTGTAGAAGGCCTTCCAACGCTAGGGTATATGAGATCGGCCTGTTATGATCCATAGTTGGATTAACAACAGGCAACCCGTAATTTAGGAAAACCTTAATTCCAGGGGCGTATTTTTTCAATTAATTTTTAAACCATTCATTTGTTTGGTCCTTGAATACGAATGAGCAAAACAGACTATTCATAGTCATAAAACTAAGGCTTTAGGCTGTCTCTAGTTTTATGCATTATGACTATGAAAAGAGTCTATTTTCTGTCTTCTTCCATACATACTTAATTATATTAACTAAAAACTTCACAAGTCTTAGTGTACATAAAGTATCTAAATCGATGGCCAGCACGTGTATTTATCCTGGAGCTAAATAATTAAAATACAATAACATGTACATAAGATAGAAATAAGTAAACACTTATGATAGAAATAAGTACACAGCAATCGATAAATACTTTATATGTAGAGCTTAGTAACACAACACCCTTCGCTGATAATAATAGGTATAGGAAATAGCACTTTATATATTTATAATGTTTGTTTGTATATTTTTGTCTTTATCCACGGTTAAGGTTTCCATTATAAAAAAAACACAGTCATGACCCCTTTAAGAAAATACCTCCTTATCTAGTATTTTATTACTTTATTTGAATACAGCTCCGTATACAATTTGTCGTCATAATTAGCCTATATCGTTCCCACAGCAGGGACTGGCCTCTCTGTGAGTGAGAGCGGGCCCATAGTCCAGCACGTGGGACCAATGCGAGTTGGTGGAAATATGGAATGGTGAAATAACTTCGGGGTATGGTTTTGTTTGAGGGTCTTAGCAGCCGCAGCGGCAGCGCCAGCACAAGGGTGTTGACACAGGTTGCGTCCCACACCTACCTTCCATGGCAACAACGTCATGCCGTATGGTCTCTTCCCATCGTCACGTAGCAAGCCGTTATCCATACTAATACTTATTAGAAACACAAAAGCAGCTCTGTCTGTTATCTTTTCACGCTTAAATTACATGAATAGACCATGGTTGCTGTTTATGTTGCTGTTCTAGAACAGAGGATAATTTTTCGATAATTTCCGACCTCCACGCAGGCGAAGCAGAAAGTGGGTGTGCAAAGGCATGGGCTATCCACTGCAATAAAATATCGAGAATCATCTTCAAAAAAAAATGGTCCTTCTCCAAAGCTTCTGAAATTGACCATGATAAATATTGTCTTAATTTATGTTTCGTTACTGAAACACAAGGGGATACTGCCAATTCTATTGGCTTAATCCTGCAGCATTATTTTATGAATTCCACGGCAAGAAGGGGTGGCTTTATCTTTACTGTTAACCTCACAACATATTGTGTTTGTTACTAAGAAGTCCTAAAAAGCTTTCCCCTGCAAACCAAAGTAAAACGTATTGAAAGATTTAGCAGAAGCAGCTTACACTAACGATTTGCAAGTTCCGTACTAAGAAAGATAAAAAAAAACACGAAACTTTGTTGTTAAAGATTACCTACTAGGTAATAAGATTTTCCAAAAATAAATTGTATCAAAATGATAATATTTCAAGTAACTGAAAAAAAAAACAATAAGACTACCAAAATAAATTAGTCTTATGTCGTTGGTCAGCTAGTTTTTTGTAATATCTTCCATTCTGTAAAAGCATTGTTTTAAAAATAAGTCCAAGGGAATAATGAACGAGTTTGAAGAATGAAATGTCGATTTACAGCGACGACATACCAATTTTTTGTAGATTTGGTATTTAGAAAATTTATTTAATTCCGTGCAATTTTAGCAATAATTTATTTTATTTATAGATATCGGGCAATAGTTAGAATTATTTAGCTCTACGTTACACTAAGCGAACACATTGCTTACTCGAAAATCTCATTCAAATGAAATTCTAACTTCTATCGCGAAAAGTATCACATAATCTACAATAGTAAAATACCTATCGACCTATGACCGTATAATTATCAATAACAAATATTCTTATTAGATTTTGTATCCACAATTTGATGGCTCCTGATTGGCTGAGGACAAACGTCTATAAAAGAGCAAGTCGTGGCTGACTCCGGCGCATTTACCTACGGAAGCAGGTAGCCGAGGGACGTATTATTGCAACAATAAATAAGACTGATTTTATGTGTTACTTTTACCCCTTAAAAGATGGGGAAAAGTAGTATTAGCGTTTTAAGTGTTATATTATTAATTTCCGTTTTATGGAATCCAACTTTCGCCAATGGTAAGTGAATTTTATTTTGGTCCTGTCGATTTTTTTTTGGTCCTGGTTGTGTAATTTAACATTTAACAACAATCTTTAACACCTTCCCGCATGTACATAAAACAGCCTCTGAAATGACTGAAATAATTTACTTTAAAGATACCACAACTTATATTTTTTTTAAATTGTGTGCTTTGTAAATTATTTTACTCACATGATATTTATTTACTATAAATTTTACTTTTCCAAAACCTCATCTCGATTTCAGATCTGACCTGATCAGATTTTTCTTGAAACTGACTGGAGCTTATAGTTTTTAACTACTAACTTTGCGCACATTAGGTTAATTACTAATTTAAGTCAAAGTCAAATTATTTATTTCAAATAGGCCCTTATAAGGCACTTTTAAACGTCAACATTTACAACAACAAAAAAAAAAGATTCTAGTCGTCCCTTCCAAAAGGTAGCTTTCGCATGGAGAAGAATGGGCAAGAAACTCCACCGTTACTCTTTTATAATGTCGTAAAATATTTTGAATAGGTACATTAGTTATATAATTATATGTGAAGACGACGCATCTAGAAAAAAATTACTACATTACAATAGGTAAAAATAATTAAAAATGAAGCAACAACAGATAAATGAATTATGTGATAGATACACGGTGCTCACATATTTACAAACATTGTAGAAGTAGAGGATTTTCAAAAAAAAAAAAACAATTAGGTAATAAGTCAGTGTGTGAGGAAGTAATCTGTAAAATCAATGTAATATATTTAAAAATATATATTTATACAAATTATACTCGTACAATTTAATTAGCAATCAGTTTGATTTTATCTAGATTCTAAATTATTCTATGGCCCAGGTCTAGCATGTTTCCAAGCATTCTTATCTTGGATATTATCCTCTAATTTGTAATATTATGCTTGTTTACAAATTGTACTTCTAGGATGAGTTTTAAATTTTCTTTCATTGCATTGCAATTTAAATCAAGGTATTCTGTTGTAACATTTAACACAGTACCTCATAAAAGATGTATGTACTTTAGATAATCTGAAAAATGGTTGATCTATTTTATCTTTATTTCTAGCATTAAAGTTATGTCTATCACTTATTTTATTAAAAAGACGTAGATTTTTTCTCACATAGGTACGTACATGATATTTTCATAAATGAATTAGCAAGGTACCGTCATAATATAAATCCTTTTAAATAGTTCCCTGAGAGATTCGCGACGATGTAGATTATAAATGGCTCTGACAGCTCTCTTTTGCAAAATAAAGATGGATTCAATGTCAGCTGCCCGACCCCACAGTAAAATGCCATACGACATAATGCTGTGGAAGTAGCTAAAATAGACCAACCGCGCGGTTTCTACCTATGTTAACTGTCTAATATTTCTAACAGCATAAGCGGCCGAGCTTAGCCACCTCGCCAGAGATGTTATGTGAGGTCCCCAATAAAATTTCTCATCTAGCGTGATTCCTAGGAAAACCGTGATTAATAAATTCCAGTTTTTCTCCATTCAATATGATGTCACATTCGCTACTTCCATCATTAGGTAATTTAAATATAATGCATTTGGTTTTTATTTGATTTAGTACCAATATTTAGTAAAATATTTTTTACAACACGTTCTTTTCAAATATTTATATACTATATCCAAACGTAGACTGCAAAATCCGTGTCCCAACTAAAATGGTAGTTTCAATGATTTTTTTCCAACATTAAAGAAGCAGTAATAATAAAACATTATGTCGTTTATTGAAGCTACTCAAAATCGTGATTGACTGCTCATCTTTAATATAAAGGATGATACTTCTCATTGCATAAAAACTAAAATACATCTAAGAAACAAATAGGTACAATTGCAAGTGAGTTAGGAAAAGACCAGCTAGATAAAAATTAAAATAGAACTTTAAAAAAAATCATTTGACCGAAATCACGATAAATCATTTAAATAATTACAATGTTAAGAGATAACCTTGGTCCTTGTATATTTAATTAGAGATAATTGATTATTCATTTAAAAAAAAAAACAAATCAATAATAAATTGAATTTGATAAAATATATAGCTCTCTAACATGAGTCAGAAAGATAAGAGCCCGGTAATAGTGGCAATAATTTTATATAAATCAGTAAATATGGAAGTAATTAGTATTAAAATAATTAATACTAAGTATATCGCGGATCTAGTTATTTAGTTACTCTTTAAAACTCTCTTAAATGACGAGCAGAAGATTTATAAAATCTACATCAGTGTCTGAAAATCCGCGTGAAAAAAGCTTCATACTACATAGTTTATTGTTTAGAAAGTAATGATAATCGGACCATATTTTCTGCTCTAATAATAAAGCTGAAGAGTTTTTTTTGTATTTTTGAACGTACTGGAACTACCAGTCGGATTTGAAAAAATCTTTTTGCATTTGATAGCCCAATTCTTGGGGAAGGCTACAGTCTAACATCACACTGGGTCCCATAGACGCGGAGCAAAAAGAAAAACCGAATATCATTACTTTTTGAATAGCCTAGTAGACGTGAAATCTCAGACTAAATATAAAAGATTATGTACAGTCACGGACTTTAATTGATGAGACACTATCAAACTTTTCAAAATTGAAAAGTTTGAAAGTGGCAGTTTTATACATTCACGATATTACACGATTAAACTCGACCTTACTCATGCTCGTCAAAAAGATGACAACTTACTAATAATCGAAATTAATCTTATCCAAAGTTGAAGGTTGACTAATAAGTCGTCAATTATAAATTAATACAATTTTGCAGACGTTAATCCAATCGATTTGATATCGTGGGTCTGAGATTTTCTGATGTCGAAATGACCAATTATAATTTCTCCGTACGCTAATGTTACTATCGCTAAGCTAAATCGCTAGTTTACGGTTGCTAGATCTGCAGTTGGTTGAATTTGGGTAGTGACTGCTGTCAAGTTTGTAGTTCTGGCTCTCAAGTTAGCCAACCGTAAAGATGCATGAAAGTGTAACATTAATATCAAGCGATCCCAAACCAGATGACACGCCTGTCAAACAATCAATGAGATTAGAAAAACATCTTCTTCTTACAAAGACGTATAACTTTCCGTGTTAGGATGTACGAGTATTACCGATTAAACCCGTTTTGCATTATTTGGCTAAAATTAGAACAGTGGCAAGTGGCTCATCAATTAAAATCCGTGACTGTATAGTGAGGAAAATTTATTGTGAAGGAAATTGACACCAATTTTTCGTGTTATAGCCATTTCATACAATGGCATTTGAATATACGGTCAATGCATGTTGGCAGTCAGTTTAATTAACAATTAATTTCCCTACATAACTTTAAACGTAGATACCAAAAACATCAAAACTGAATTATACCTACAAATAGCTAGCCTTTCGCAGAATAAAACCTCTCAAGATAATAAAGGAAAACACGAACTGCCAAAAAAATTCCACGTTAGGTACAATGAAGAACAAAGTGTAGTTAACGACCACGATAACGTTTACATTAAATTATTATTTACTGAAAACATTGATAGCACTCATCTTTGACCTGAGATTGTAGTATCTCCTTCCAATGTCAGCGACGAGCATCAAGTCATAGGTATTTATGTTTATTTGTTGCTGGTTTGAGCCGCTAATTTCTCCAAGGAATAAAAGTAATAAGTGGTCTTCTGCCATCTTCTTTGCCTAATAGTAGATTAGGATTATGATCGTGACGACTCTCGTCAACATCATCATCTGCCTAGTTTTTTCCAATTGTGTTGAGATCAGCTCCCAGTCTGAATGGATGGAGCTGAATACCAATATTTCACATGAACCGACTGTCTATCTGACATCCAAAACCTAATGATTCTCACGAAGAATAAAATTGTAGAGTATTTTCTTTTAGATAATGTTTTGCAAAGTAAGATGTACTTTTCTTCCTTTGTCAATAGAAAGATTTCTTATTTCAAAGAACTTACGAGCAAAAAGTCCTTTTCTACAAAAATATACTTAGAATGAAGTTTCTTTTCAACTTAATTTCATATCAGCTTTCAACAATGTTTTATCACCAAAAAGCCTTGACAATGGGTCCTGTTCACCGATGATGAAACAATTATTTATATCTCTATTATTGATAACATATTCGCTCTTTAGCATAACATTATCAGAACTGTCTCTTATCAAAACCTTTGTTCTTTATAATTGTATAATTGACCGTTGTGTGGTCTTTTGATACGGATGAGGCAAGGCATAACAATCGGTGAAGGTCGGTCTTCCACAAGGTCAAAAGCAAAGGAAAGGAGTAATATAAAAGCTGGAATCACGTTAAGTATCAAGTTAAGTACAGACGAAAATGATAAATTAAAAGTAAAGGATAGCCTTTCTTATATATTTAAAGCTGGTCTTAGTTCTCAAAATGAAGAATATATTACAAGATTTGGAAGAAAAGTCTTCTTTGACTAAAAAAAAATTTAAAACTAAATCAACCACAAGTCTGAATTCATTTCTACAGCTTCATGCAAAAGATTAACTATTTACTTTGACAAGCAATGGATTAGGTAAGAATTTCCTTCAAAATCCTTCGTATTATGATAGAAAGTGTGTTACGTAATTGGGAGGCTGGATTACTAACAAATATTCATTTTAAAATTATTCATCGCAATGATATCCTAAGTATCGATCTCCCGTCGTCATTACATCAGTTATATGCATCCCAGCTGTGTACGGATGTGTCAGTTTAGCGATCGCTCTTAGATTAACTGACGCTAATAGCTTTTTTCCGCTCCCGGTACATTACCAACCCGAATTCATAAATATATATTAGTTTCATGTAACGAGAATTTTTATATTTTGAATCTTAAAGCCTCATTGATAGCAGAATATTAAATTCTGTTAAAATAATTCCAATCGAAACACTTAAATACTTTACAGATATGAAAAAAACAATTAATACATACATCGAAGGACCAAGCCATTTAGAAAGATTCATAGGTTTCAACTTTTTTCTTTTGAACTTTTTGTTACTTCACCAATTTTTACATCGTCAACACGATCCATCGTGAAATAACTCCAAGGTCTTAAAAATAACAGTCCAGAGACCTAAATATAGGTCGAATATGATTTTAATTTAGAGGGCATTGTGACGGGTCGCCAAACTCTGGCTCCTGTCTTGTCCCCTCGGTGGGGCAAATTGGATAATCGGCTGTTTATCGAGAGGGACCGTGGTTGAGAGAGAGAGTGTTGCTGCTTTTGGGAGACAGAGAGAGAGAAAAGCTTTCTAATTGAATGTAAGTTTGAATCATGGTCATGATTGATCATTCTTGGGACTTTTGTCTTGCTCATAAAGATGCAATTTCTGATTCGATTATCGATTTTAAGCTGTGACGAAAGCAGATGACAAGGTTATAATTTGTACCCTGACAATACCTGTATGTCTAGTGTTTTTACAGGATCTACTGTCAGTTTCAATACTTTTAGGTTTCTCTTTACTTCAAAAACATGCATCCCAATTTCGTAAAGATTCATCGCATAACTGAAAATCATTACTCCTGCATCAAAAACACTAATTAAAATAATTAGTAACACTTCATTACTTTCTTCCATCTCTAGATAAGTATGAAAGCCTTGAAGTCACATATGTTCCACTATCATTTATGATTCATACTGTATACCCGTGTGTTAGATCACATTTGACCTCATTGATCCGGGATCTACTTTGTTGTCAATGTTCAAGATAATAGTGGAGTTGTACCTTGAACTGACTGTTTACGCATTCTAATTAATATTTACTTCTATGATAGCTTGGTGATCTAATTTCGTTAGCTTATCAGGCTTTTTCATGGCAGAATTTTCCTCTTAGATATCGTTTATCGTTATTCTAAGGTTACCTTGCGTTTCACTGATGGTGAGATCGTTTTCATGGAAATCCTAATTCTTTTATTTATAATCTATCAAGTGGTTTGTAATATATCTCTGAGTAATCTCAATCTTTCTTTCAAAGCATTGATTTAGACTCCAGTAAAAAGTTATTTACTACCTACCTAATTCTGAACACAGCTTTTTTCAAGACCAAAATCGTATAACGGTATGACTTCAGTACTGAATGATAAATATTAATATCGGTTTAAAACTTTAATTTAATTACTGGATAAGACCTCCGCTAAAGCAGTAATCTCGTTCAGCCAAAAACATAACCACGACAATTTTATTTAGTATAACCAAATATTATGTGTTGTATATACTCGTACATGCTAATACTTGTTATTTTTTTAGATCTGATAAATCATACTCATATCTCCTTAACTCGTTATCAGTTCCTATCACCTATGAACTTAAATTATATATTTCGTTATATATTTTTAAATTATTTATATTGGAATGGAAATTATTTGATATAATTCACTCTTGATAAATATTTTACCTAGATGGTTTTATAATTATAATAAGTTAACTGTTTTATAATTATGTGGTCACTATTCCAATACAATCGTTCTGTTTAAGTCTTTGTGTTTGTCCATCACAAAAGAGCTTATTGTCATTAAGTATATCAATACCTATAATAACTTTGTAATTATTCTTAACAGTTATAATTAAGTAATTGACACAAATTGCTTTGTTTGTTTCAGATAAATGCTCTATAGGATGTAAAGGATGTGAGTATTTTCTTTTATTGTCTTTCTCATTATGACTGTTTTTATTTAAATGACTTAGAGGTTTCGTTATTATTATTTCCTGGGTTGCTGTAAAATGAACTTTTTCTAAAAAAAACTTGCAGATATTAAAATTCTTTATCTTCTTAATCTTTATCAATATCTTCACTTACGTTATAATTCCTAGACTCCACCAACGATATTTGTAAAATTCGGATTTTTTTCAGTATATTTATTCTTTCTTTCCTCTTCCAGCACCTACGACTCAATCATTCCTGAACGGACATAAGTACAACTATGGCGTGGAAGGTATCGTGACCATCTACCTGACTGGAGCCTCCAACCAAGAGACCAGCGTCAAGCTGCTCGGTCAGGTATCTGTGGCGTCCGTCGGCAACTGCGTGCATGAGCTGGCTGTGCAGAACTTGGTGATCTCTGGCCCTGATGGCAAGGTTTGTAGAAATTATTCCCCATCGTATAACCCCTTTATAATGTTTAAAGTTAAAATAGCGTTTTTGGCACAGACTTTGGTCTGTGCAAAAGTGATCGGCTAGATCCAAATATTTATGAAATTTCCAGTCGTAATTTTTTTAAAGAAATGTGTGTCATAATGTCATCTTAAATAATCAAGGAAAACTTATACTATAATGTTTTAGATAAAAGACATGACCTCTTCAATGTCATCTTTCTCAGAACAAGGGTTAAATAATAATTACTTATTATTGATTCCCATTAACTTCCAAAACCAAAAGAATACACAGTCACTTGAGCAAAGCCGCAGGCACAGCAAGCTAAAACAAATAATAATTTTGCAGTTACCTTTCATTTATTTTACAATATAAGCATCGTATTACCTCTCCTACTTACTTCTAGAAACACCAAAGCCCGCCCGGCATTGAGAAGCCAATCCGCTTCACCCTACAAGATGGCCGCACTGGATCCGAGATCTGCGCGGAAGAGGGCGACACCCGCCGCTCCCTCAACATCAAGAGAGCCATCATCTCGCTGCTGCAGACAGAACAGAAACCTTCCACTCAGGTAAGACCTTCAGCTTTTTAAGAAGGAATCACGGATTTAAAAGGCCAAACAGGATCGCAAGCATAATAAAAAGATATAGTTGTGTCTTTTGAAACTGGGCTTTTACAAATAACTTTCTTGAAGAGTATTAACTGGTGTACGTATGGATACAGGATGGTTCTGAGATGGGGCAGTAAGGACAGCTACCTTAACCGTTATAGCTACAGGAAAACGGTCTTAAGAGAATGTCCTTAACTTTTTGAAACATTTTGATCTGCATTCATTGATTTTGAAAAAAAGTACAGTCAGCAAGGAAATGGGCAGTTTTCACAAAAACTTTTTTGATGCCAATCGATCCTGTTTCTTAAAAGGATCAAAAGAGTCTATTGGACCAACTAAGGTTTGAGTACTAGAAAAGGGGAAAACGCAAAAAAAAAACTATACTTTTCGTAGGAAATGAGACTCCAACCTACTCGAATAAACAAATCAAAAATAACTTCAAATTTCGAATGTACGACACACGTACGCACGTACTCACGAACGTACAACGAACAACAAAGTAAGTACATATCTGAATTGAATAAAATTCAGATACTTAGGTACTTTGTTGTTTGTTTAAAATTTAAAACTTTTTTCCATAAAAAGGTTTTTTTGCGATTTCTGACTTTTGTAAATGTTGTCTAAATTAAATGGGGTAATTTTTTCTCAAAATTTCGGAAATCACAAGAAGCAAACTATCTTGCTATTAAAGTAAATAAAATTATAACGCGTATTCATTCGAAGTTTAAATTTTATTTATTTTCGGCTAGTCTGTCCACCATAAAAAAGTAAGTTGTAGTTTCTTTCCCACCAAAAGTATGGACATAGATCTATTGGCATCAAAAAAGTGTTTGTCCCATTTTCTTGTAAACTGTAAAAAAAAAACAAAATCTGTGAATGGAAATGAAAAAGTCTCAAAAAGTTAAAGACAGTCTCCTAAAACCGTTTTCCTGTAGCTACAAAACTAAAACGGAAACGAAAACTCAAAGTATTTATTTATTTATTTATATTTATACTTTATTGTATACCACAAAAATACATAACAAAAAAAAAATTACCACTACACAATATACAATTCCGCGATCATTTATTTCAATTTAACCATTTGCAGGCACTTTCGAATTGTCGAATTGTCGGTCAGTTAGTCAGAAAGTTTATTATAGTTGCTACAACGGTTCAGGTACCTGCCCTTATTGCCCCGTCTCAAAAATCTACCCTGTAAATGTATATACACTTCATGCATACATATAGCTTTACATACCTACAGTTTATTGCTAAAATCAATACTGACTACAGTAACTTCTACATTATTGTAATCTTATTAGTCTAATCCGACCTTTTTTTCCCACAGGTGGACATCTTCGGAACATGCCCCACAGAAGTGTCTTCGTCTCAGGAGGGCAGCGCGGTGCTAGTGCACCGCAGCCGCGACCTGTCCCGCTGTGGGCACCGCGAGCAGGGCAAGAACGACCTCATCACCGGAGTCTTCAACCCTAATGCTGTAAGTATCCTGGCCAATGAACTAAGAAAATCCATTTAAAATTCTCATGGTTTTTCCCCGAATCATTTGGGGACAGCCACTTTAATTTTTTATTTTTTAAATATTAAGATATTTGTAGGCACTCTAAATACCATTGCTTATAGTTCACGCGGTGTAGCATGGGTGCGGGTGACAGGTGACAGAAAGGGTAAAATATATTATAATTTACTTGTTTTTACTGATTCTGTTATTTACGACTGATCCGTACCTACATACAGATTGTGTACATAATACGGACTCAGTGATAACTGTAGTAAATTAAATAAATTTACCCTTTCTATCACCTGTCACCCGCACTATGCTACACCGCGTGAACTATATTCTTCTTCAACCCATTTTCAGAGCCTTTTATTCCAGTTCAATAGACAAGTCTAATGTAGCAAATTTTTTTCTACCAGGAAATCAAGGACACACAAGTTCTACAGTCTTCGATGAACGTGGAAACCAAAGTCAACAACGGAGTGCCCGAGAAGGTGGCTGCCACTGAGGAGTACCTGTACAGGCCCTTCTCTGTGGGAGAGAATGGCGCCAGGGCTAAGGTCCACACCAAGCTGACTTTGACTGGCAAAGCTAGGGCTGCTAACAACCCAAGTAAGTTTTGAGGAATTTATGAAAACGGTTTAATCACGACTTACAAAACAGCAACTTTAACATCGATCGACATGGAAATAAACACAGTTTTCATAAACAAAGAGAGAATAGAGTCTTTTGGTCAACATTTTACTCACCTCACCTAAAAATATTCTAACGTATATATATTCAAAAAAAAAAATTGGACCAGCAAAAATTAACGTTAATTTTATAATTTTAATAAAAAAGTGCGGTATAAAACATTACAACTCTCTCTTAAAAATTCCTAACCACCACATTCGTCCACCAGGCCGCTGCACGGAGACCCGCACCATCATCTTCGAGAACCCCCACGGCGTCACCAACACCAAGAGCAACATGCAAGCAGCGCTGAACGCCGTCAAGGAGACAGCCAAGACCGTCGCCACTGAAGCCAGCTCCAAGTCTGCTGGAAACTTCGCCCAGCTCGTCAGGGTAAGTATCCTTTACTTTTGGAAGAGCAGTAACAATTTCTCAAAACTGTCATTCATAAAAACCTAACAAATTGTTAAATTCATTGATCTTTTTCAATCAATCACTTATCATCATCAATATCAACCTTTAATCGTTCATTTCTTTTGTTATCTGGTTTCCGTAAGCTGGTCACTAATAATATTGAATGTTTCAGATCTTACGCACAACCACCAAGGATGATCTCACGAAAGTCTACAGCCACGTCAAGGGAAACAACGTTGAAAAGTAAGTTTTTATCTTCCATTATTTTATATTGCACAATATTTTTCTTCTGATAATTTTATTGGTTCAGCATTTGTAGGTATGTAATTTTAAACTATGTTATTCTACGGTTCATACTTGCTAAGTTCCTTTATATTTAAACTATAGAATGTTTCCAACTAATTCCATATTTTTCCATCAGGCGTGTATTCCTAGACGGTTTGATCCGCGCTGGAACTGGCTACAGCATTGAAGTTTCCATCCAGTTGCTGAAGAGCAAGGAGTTGGGTCCTATTGAGCAGAAGCTGGTCTTCCTCTCTCTGAGCAACGCCAAGCACGCGAACAATGATGCCTTGAAGGCAGCAGCTGTAAGTTTAAAAAAATGATTAAATTCAAAACATTGAGATGTTTTTGATAATAATTTTATGAGGGGTTTATTATACTGGTCGAATTGAAAATATCCTAAGAAAGTCAATCTGTCTCTCTCAACTTCAAACGATTTACAGAAACAGAACAAAGTTTTAAATTCATTTGACACTAAACGCATTCAGCAATTTGTGATGCAAGCGGGCCTAAATCTTTGAAATATCACAGTACAGTAGGTACTGTGCTTCAAAAGTTATCTCCAAAATAAGGGGCATTTTCTTATGCCTCTTACAGTGGCGGAAGTCATGTATCGAGAAAATATTATACATATAACGTATATTGTACATATAACATCTATTAATTTCAAAATATTTATCAAAAAAACAAATGCTTTTAACAACACTATGTACTCTAATAATACTTCTTACTCATAGGGACTCTTGGACCTGCCGAACCTCCCCAAAGAAGTGTACCTCGGCGTGGGTGCCTTGGCTCGAGCCTTCTGTCGCGAGAACCAGTGCAGCCACACAAAGAACGACGGCATCATCGCCCTGAGCAACAAACTTGGAGCCAAGCTGCAGAATTGCAGGCCGAAAACCAAAGTTGATGAGGATAATGTGAGTATATTGAAGGTTTTGGTACTTACTAAAGATGGCAGTAAAGTTGACTCAGAATCTCAAAAAAAAAATTCGTTCTTTTATTTTGTAAATTGTATTATATAACTAAAATCGAACGTTTTCTTCTTCATCGCTAGGTCATAGCAGTTCTGAAGGGTATCCGTAACATTCAACATTTGGAGGACTCTCTGATCGAGAAGCTGGCCCGCTGCGCCCAGGACAACAATGTCAAGCCCAGGGTTAAGGCTGCAGCGCTGGAAGCCTTCCAAGCTGATGCCTGTGCTAGCAAGGTAGAGTACCAGAAACATTTGTTTTGATACTATTGTTAACAGTTAGGAGTATTGACGATTTAAAACAGAACAACAGCTTTTTTTAATAACAAATTTTAATTTAAAAAAAACTTTTTCACAAAAAATAAAACCGACTTCCAAAAAAAACACTACAAAGTGAAAAATAACTTTGATTTCGGAAGTCGGTGTCTTGGGGGTTTTATTTTCGTTTTTTTGCCACCGACTTCCGAAATCAAAGTTATTTTTCACTTTGTAGTGTTTTTTTTGGAAGTCGGTTTTACTTTTTGTGAAAAAGTTTTTATTTTTCACTTTTTAGTTGTGGTACCTACACAAAAGCCCCACAAAAATTTGAATACCCATTACCTGCTATGTAAATTACAGTGACAGGAACTATTAGAATATCATCCACATATACTAGATCGGAAAAATACGTATTATTGAAGCTAACTCAAAAACCCCTCATCAGATCTTGACCAAATTTATATGGGACCACTTCTGAAGTATGCCCTACCAAACAAAAAAAGAATTATCAAAATCAATTCATAATTGGCGGAGTAATCGCGTAACAAACATACAAAAAAAAAAAAAAACATACAATCGAATTGAGAACCTCCTCCTTTTTGAAGTCGGTTGAAAATAAATAAGATACCATCAATAAATGACTTGTATGTCACTTACTGGGGCAGGATACAGAGATATTATAAAAACGTGACATCTACCTTGTGCCTGTGTGCTTAAATAAACATGTTTGTTTTGATTTGATTTTAACATAATTTGTATAATGATAGCAACTAGGTTTAATTTGTAATAACAAAAAAAAATGCGTAAGTACTAAATATATACAGATGTCAGGCCAATTAGTATTTTATCCTCGTAATTCAAGTAATTTATTGTTATCAAGCTCTGCTTACAATCTTCCTCGTTATAGTAGCTTCCATGTTTGCCCTTCTTCTCCAAAGTCTCCTACTTCCATTTATACTAACAAAGACTTTCCCAACAGCTGAAGAAAACCGCCATTGACCTATTGAAGAACCGTCAGTTGGACTCCGAGATCCGCATCAAGGCCTACCTCGCCATCATCACCTGCCCCTGCGCAGGCTCCGCCACCGAAATCAAGAACTTGCTAGACTCTGAGCCCGTCCACCAAGGTAATTGAAAAATCTTTAATTAAATAAAATCAAAATGTTAACCTATATAAATAATAACGGCAATAACGCGTACATAAAATGCTTCACTGTATAGTTAGATGTTGAGATAGACTCATGATAGCACAAGTTTAAACCTTAGTGGTTTTTGGTTGCTATTTAATATGTAATCCTGTGTTCTGTTGTATAAATGACAAATAAAAAAATATGTTGCCAGTTTGATATTGTAACAAGACAATTTAATTAAAACTTTAAAATATAAATAGGTTCATAATTTTCTGACAAACTCTTAAAAAAACATTTGCTTAACAATTAATTTCCCTCCTATACATCTACCTACATTACATTTTGTTCTACGAAATGTATGTATGATACCTTGTCTCTCCCAACTTCAATTTGGCAACTTCACCTCTAATTGCCCTTAGGCAACAAATATAAATGTTAATTAACAATGTGTCTTCCCCCTTCTAGTCGGCAACTTCATCTCTACGTCCCTCCGCAACATCCGTGCCTCCTCCAATCCCGACAAGCAGCTGGCGCGCCAGCACTACGGCCTCATCCGTACTCCCAACAAGTTCAACACCGATGTCAGGTAAGACGATCGTAATATAATTATTTAGATAGAAAGAATACCTGATCTATTGTTTTAACTTTACACGTGGTGGTCTAATAAAATTAAATAAACTGTCGCGCCATCGACACAAAGAAGAACAGAAAAACCAAACGGTTTAAGACAACCATAGACAGAAAGAGGAGACATTATTTTGAGCTTTTATTGCATCATGTTCAAATTCTGGACAAGTTTTAAAATCATTAGTGGAACTTTTAAATACCCTGAAGGTTTAGGCACAGGTGTACTTTTAGTAGGTACTTACGTATTATTAACGTGGCGACGTTAATAATACGTCTCTACGTCAGAGATTTTTTTTTTAAATTCTAACACACTGGTAGTAAATATTCTGATTGGCATTCATTTTTGACTTATGACAATAGTAAATTGTTAGCAGTAACTTCCATGTCATAACAATTTCCTTCTTCTTCAGGAAATACTCTTTCTCTGAGGAAGAATCCTTCAACATTGATGCCCTTGGTGTCGGTGGAAACATCGAGAAGAACGTCATCTACTCTCAGGACTCCTTCCTGCCTCGGTCTGTCAACGTGAACGTGACTTGCGAAATCTTCGGACGCAGCCTGAATGTTCTTGAGGTTGGTATTCCTGCATAAGAAAGACTGGGTGCGGTGTGTGTGGTGGTTGAAATCCTCATCGTGTCTGTCGTCTCGTCTGTGATTAGACGATATCTACACATCTCCGCTCAACTCCGCTCGTCGCAGAAACGCACCGTACTTGATGGTTACATCAAGTACACAAATAACGTCTTACTTTGAGTTTCTCTTTTAAGTTTTTTTACCACAGCATTTAGCCTAGCCAATTATTTTGTGATTGGTTGTGTCCTGTACGGACCGCCAAGGATATACTAGTGCTGTGGTATTCTGATTACTCATTGGCTATTTGAGTTTGTAACTGCTTACTTTTGAAGAGCATCGTAGACGATATGCCTTACCTAACTGTTTTTTAAATTGAGTGGCATTCGCATCTGTTTAAGCTGCAAAACGTTTAGTTTTGCAGCGTGAACAGATGTGAATCAATTTGAGTTCCAGTCTCTGCAATTTTTGTATTTACCGTTTAAATAGTCACTCTATTCAACTCTTTTTTACTTTAATTTCAGTTATTTAAAATCTATGTTATTATAATCATCCAAATACTCGTATTCTCTACCAGGTTGGAGGTCGTCAAGGCAACTTGGACCGTGTAGCCGAGCACCTGTTCGGACCCAAGAGTTTCCTACGCACCGAGGAGCCCCAGAACCTTTACAAGAAGTACATCCTGGAGAAGTTCAATCAGTACAAGGACAAGGTCGAGGGAGGCCTTCACAGAGGTCGCCGCTCCGTAAAGAGTGATGTCGATAGTTTTGACAAGAACGTAAGCGTTTTTCTCGACTATTTTCTGGGCTGACACGCTAGGACGAAGACTATTATTATTTGGCCCTTCCTGTGTAGGTCTTTGTCGTCATGCATTTCGACTTCTTGCACTACTTCTTCCAGACCCGTATTCTTATGTTCAAGAAATTTTATGTTCAATCTGACAAATTTCTTACAAATTCCGTTAATATTTATATTTTTTCTGTTACTGAGATATTATTTATCCGATACTGTAAAGCAATTCTTTGGTTTGTTAAAAAAAGAGTCTTGTCTAACGTTTTTGCCCTTTAAAAGTGATCTATTTAACGAAAAAGGAAAGGCAGGCCTTTGCCTTGCAGTAGGACAATACAGGCTAATTACTATTTTTAGTTTTTCACTATTATTATTATTAATAATAACTATGTACTTAATCAGGGTGCCAAAATATTTATATATTATTTTTTCAACACGTAGCTGAAAGCCGAAGCAACACCTTTCAACAACGAACTCGACCTGGACCTGTACGTCAAACTGTTCGGAACTGACGCCGTCTTCCTGTCTCTTGGAGACGACAAAGGATTCGATTTTGACAAGGTCATCGACCAGTTCATGGAGTACTTGAACAAGGGAATCAATGACGTGAAACACTTCCAAGTAAGCACGACCTTCTTTATTTTACGACTTTTTAAAACTAACAACATTTCTTTTCTAACCCATTTCTTTTAAAGTTTACATCTGCACACATAGCATGACCACTTCTGTCTCCACTTTGCAAAGACAAAGCGACTTATATTTTCTTCATCTTTAACATCGTGTTTTGGAGTTCTTTCCACAATCTATTATTTTGTCTTCCGTTTCTTTTGTTTCTACGATCGTCGTCCTCCACGTGCTGGTAATTGAAATGCTTAAATTGTTCATTTTTCTTTCTCTTTTTTGAATCCAGTAGCATTATTGGACTTTGTACATCGTACCTAATAATTTATTCCTCCTTTGCAGCAAGAAGTCCGCGCCCACATGCTGTTCATCGACGCCGAGCTCGCCTACCCCACGTCCACGGGCCTGCCCCTCAAGCTCGACATCGTGGGCGCCGCCACCGGCCGCCTCGAGCTCGCCACCAACGTCGACATCCGCCAGTGCATCCACAGCCCTAAAGACGCCAAAGTAGACATCAAGCTGGTCCCCAGCACTGACATCGAAATTACCGGAGCCCTATTGGTCGATGCTGATGCGATCACCGCTGGTCTCAAGGTTATCGTCAACCTGCACAGCTCCACTGGTGGTCATGTCATCGCTAAAGTACTAGAGAACGGACGTGGTTTCGACCTGCAAATTGGACTTCCCGTCGACAAACAGGAGATTATCACAGCCTCCAACGATCTGGTCTACTTCTACTCGGAGAAGGGACAGCCAGAGAAACATACGGCGATTAAGATGGATAACGTTGTGAAGGAGAACACTGGCTGCTTCGACCAGGCTGCTGACTTCCTTGGATTAACGGTCTGCGGAGAGATGACTGTGCCTTTCACTGTCGCAGGTATTTTATTTTATTTTGTCTGACCATGACCCGTCAATTAAAAAAATATTAAAGCAAGCTACTTTTATCACTTTTCCTTAAAATAAAACAATTATTTCTCCTTCAGGACCTGATGCCCAAGCTTCAATCAGCAAGTACCTCTCAAGCTACCCTCTGACTGGAAAGACCAAGTTCCGCGTGATGTTAGAGAAGCAGAACCTCAGAGGATACCACATCAAGGGTGTGCTCCGCTCAGACGCGGAATCCCGCAGGGAATCTTTTGAACTTCTGTTCGAGGCTGAAGGTAAAGATGAACTGAAACTAAAGTTTTATTAATATGGGCGGTAATACATAATATTACCGCCCATATTAATAAAACTTTAGTTTTATATACATGGATAAATTGAAAAAAAAAACACTTATCTAGATGAAAATCTGTAGTTAAAGACGCTAACTGGGTGCAATTTCTAAAACAAATTCTTATTTCTAGGTGCCAAATACGGCCGTGCCCAAATCAACGGTGAATATGTCAACAACCCAGTCGAGACGGGAGTTCAACTGTCCTTCAACTCCCCATTGAAGGTCGTGTCAGGCCAGGCCACTATCTACCAAAATCAGGCCGGGAAGAATATCGTCGTCAAGGGCAAGTACGATGCCAGCGAATTCTATGGCAAATTTGGTTACAATGGCCAAAGAAGCGGCAACCGCATGGTCTACAAACCCATTGCTGAGTACCAGATGCCAGGAGAGAAAGACAAGCACAACATTCCTATCTCAGGTCAAGTTGTTGAGGAAATCAGTGGTGGAAAGACCAAGTTCTCCATTGAGAACATTAAGATGAACTTGCCTAGTGTTAAGGAGTCAATCTGCATCGATGGGCACTTCACCAGCAGTTCCGACAACAAAGATATTGACTTTGATACCACTATTAAGGACTTGGCTTCCCTCAAGGGATCCGTGAGGAAGAACGACGTCAACATTGAGTTCCAGAACAAGTTAAATCCGTTCATCAACTTCAGGTTGAAGGGACACTTCGAATATGAACCTATTGTAAGTAAATTGACTATAAATTACAAAACCAGAAATAATACGAATCACATTATCAACATTATTGATACTAACGTAATTTTTTTATACAGGTTCGCAATGAAATCGACCTGGTTTACGGTGGTGACCTCCGCAACGACCAAAACCGCATTGTCTTCGGACAAATGCTGAAATACCACAAGAACTCCCCTGAGGACTTCAACGTTATTACCAAGAACAAGTGTAAGTTATACTTCCTTCCTTTCCGAAATTCGTAAATCAGCTCCTAATTTAGTCTTGATAGATATAAAAACTACTCAATCAAATAAGAAATCACATGGTTATCAAATGAGAATATAATTTACTGTTCCCTCTTATAGTCGAAATCCACGCCATCCCCCTGAAGATCAGATTTGACGCTGACATCGACCCCAAGAAGGTTGATATCGACCTCGAAGGTCAGTACATAGACAAGAAAGTAAACTTCGACCTGGAAGCCAGACAGCAGATCAAGAAACCAGGAGACTACAGCATGAAGATGAAGGCACTGTACGACAAGAATGGAATCGAAGTCTTCTCCAAGAGGGATATCGTTTCTACTGACAAATCCAACTTCGAGAACTACATTGAGTTCAAGAATATTGGCAGATACGAACTGTCGGGAGTGCTGTTACACAAAACTAAGACCAATGACATGAATGTTGGTGCTATTGGCCACTTGAAGGCTTCTGTTGGCAGCAAGACACAGGACATCAAGTAAGTCCCATGAATAGTTACACACTTCTTCTTCATCCATCTTTAAATACCCGCTTATTATTATGACGTCAGCAAAATGCATAGGTACTGTTTAGTCTGACTTTTTTTAACGGATCATAACTTCGTATACCTTTGAATCTCTTTCTTACACATGTAATTTTCCTTCTTGCTATCTTACTAAAGCTCCATATAACATATCTGTCTTTTTCACCAGATTCGACGTTGGAACAATTCAAACCTCAGCTTTATATTCCACCCACGCCAAGGTCTCCGACTCCCAGGGTGACATCATCGATTTCCTCCTGAAGATGACTCGTGGCGCCAACGCCAATGGACAGTTAAAGTTTATCCTAAAGAATGCCATCTCTGCTAACGGCCAGTTCAAGGTTACCGATAGCGACGGTAAAGGCAACGGCATGGTCATCGTTGATTTCAAACAGGTGAGATTTTCAAAAAATCTTGTGATTAAATGAATGGGAAGTAAAATCTTGACTACGTATTATTAGCTTGCTATGGATACTCGTATATAACTATGAGCTGCACCGAGAGATGCCACCTAATAATAATCAATAATTAATTTAAATTGACCAACATTAATTAAATGAAACGCTATCAGTCAAAAATAATAACAAATTGCAAACCTTTAACATATGACATATGTTAAATTATGCTGGCTAATACAAGAATAAATTCTTTTTTCATTTCTAATTAGCAGTAAAACTGAGCTTAGTTAAATTCTTAATTTATTTATATTTAGAAATTTTTTAGAACCAAAAAATCAGTTTTAGCTTTACACGTCAAAAAAACATTGTTAACTAATCTTTTTTCATTCAGGCCCAGCGCAAGATCAAGGGAGACTTCAAGTTCATGGCAAAGGCCCCGGCCTACGGCGCCGACGTCGACATCTTCCTGAACTACGAGAAAGACAACAACGATAAGGTTCACTTTAGCACCAACTCTAAGAAGACCGACAAGATGGTCGACTCTAAGTAAGTTTTTAGTCTCACTACGACTTATTTTCCGTAGAACATTAACATAAATAATATTTGCCTAAACAAACAAGTACAACTAAGTAAAAGATTTTAAAATCCCTATCACCACTCGCAAAAGCTATGCACCACATTTTATACCATATTAATAGTACCAAACAGCAGAATAACAAGAAACAGCTGCAAACTGAAAATATTATGTCACTTAACTTCGTACTTTTTTTACAGGAACAAGTTCATCTACGCTGGCAAGAAGTTTGAGCTGAACCTGCACCAAGATGGAGTGTATTCCCCAACTGGCAAGACCCATGGCGTCGTGGAACTGGTCCTGCCTACTGACAGGTGCCTCACCCTGAAGGTGGACCGTGACATAACGCAGAGCAATGACGTAAGTGAACTCAAACTGAAAACATTTATTTCAATTAAACCATTTACAGGGACTTTTAAATAATCAAGGAATAGGCCAGACAGAAATATGAAGCTAGTTGCCCATTCTAAAGCGTAGTAGGCAACTATGGAGAAAAACGGACAAGAAACTCCACGGACACTCTTTTACCTAAATCAAAATATTGTTACGAAATATTGGTAGCATAATCTGTTGAAATTATGGGTACATAATTGTGAGAACGATGTAGAAAGACGTGCGCGTTAAAAGCGGTCAAACTCAAATGTAAGACGTTGATCACCGGTCCATCATCAGCGTCATTATTTAGCCCAAAAGACGTCCACTGCTGGACATAGACTTTCTCCAAGCATTGCCACATCGACCGATCGGAAACACTTGGGGGACGAAGGTGTTTGTCTAGGCCATGGATTTATTTCTGCTGAAATGATGATGATGAATAAGTCATCATTAGAATAGAATTATTATTATGTTCACTATCTAAGTAACAGATAAAAACGTAGAAAATTAAAATTTGGCTAATTTATACATTGGTTTACTCAACGTCATCTTCCACTCCAAAATGTCTCTAAAAAACTTCATCTAACTTCTCGATGTTCCTCCTCTTCCAGAAACACAACGGCCACGCCGAGGTGGTACTCTCAGACGCCACTAAGCGCGGAGGCCCAGCTTCCATCATCGCCTACAAGGGAAAGGTCAGCAACACCAACCTGGACAAGGAGCTCCTTAACTACGAGGGTCAGGTGGAACTGAAACTGAAGGATGGACAGAATCTGCTGAACACCTTCGCTGTGAAGAACAACCCTGAGGGAGACAAGTTCAAGTTTGACCTGAAGGTGAGTTATTGTGACGTCAGGATTTTTATTTCAGGTCCTTTTCAGAAGACGTCACATAAAATCCACGCGAATAAACCTAGTATTTTTTTTTTACTTAGTTTTTTTTCTTTTTCAAAATGTTGTTTGTTTAGTCGACCTCGTAATTAATCACCACTATTTTAACTTCAAACATAAGACGGTCCCCTAAAAGGCCAGTTCTTCACTATCAAAAGTGGTAAAGCTTATATCATCAAGAAAGAAAGAAAGAAGTTTATTTGTCACAGAAACACGTGCATACAAAAAGATAAAAAAATAACTCTAGTAGAACAATAAAACACAATAGATTTAAACATAATCACGAGCGCAAAACAGAAATAGTCGGCAGCTGCTGGCACGTGCGAGCCTTCTAGTCACATGAATGTGGCAGAATGAAGAAAGCATGATTGTCCACATCTTCTGTAACACACATCTTCGATTTAATCAAGTTTACTGTTCCATGTTGAATATTATGACATTGAAACAAAAAAGCCTAGTTTGGCGACGTATAACAAATGTAAACTTTGTTTTATCATCTCAAAAAATTGTCACTCCATCGTTTTTCACCATATTTTTCTTCCCCAGTACGACCTTACCGGTAACCTCCTGCCCAAACCTGTGTCCCTGCTCGCTTCCTACACCTACGCCAATGACGTCATCGTCAGAGACGACAAGTACCGCGTCAAGGGAGGCTACGGAGACGAGACCAACTTCGAACTGACTGGAGTTTGGGAGGTCAATGCCTTGGAGGGAGATAAGAAGTAAGTTTTCTTCATATTTTGGAGGAATGAAAAATAAAAATCACTTAATACCTACGTACACTATCTATTTTTTTTTTATTAAGCTCTGCCTTAGTCTATATAAGAATATTTTCATGATATTAATCTCTAATTTAATCGTCTTTAAAAAGGATAATGAATGTAATCGATGCGGTTTGGACATTAATCAAAGTCAAAAAATCATTAATGAGCAGTTTTGAAAGTCAAAAATCGCAAAGAGGAATATGAAAAGAATTGTGGGCTGGTTTTCAACAGGCAGATAACTTTTATCTAAGGAATAAATATTGCATAGAAAATTCGTCAAGCTATCATAATAAATAATATTCTTCAGAGAAAAGTTATCTGACCTTTGACTGAAAATCAGCCATAGCTGTAATCTCCTATGTAGTAGTTTTCTCAAGAAACTATCATCAAGCTAATCTCTTTATGTCACTCCCCCAGATACCTGGATGACTTCACTCTCACCGTCAGACTACCCTTCGAGAAGGCGCATGACATCAAGTGGGTATCTACCGTGAAATACCTTCAACCTGAAGCCAAGGATACCGCTGAGGTAAGCAGGACTTTTAGTAATAAACCTGGATTTCATTCCAAACTCATCTTTTTCTCGACAGCCTCGAAAATCAGTTAGCATTGCAACCCCAGATTATTTCATATTTATACTACAGCAACTGATAGTCAGTTCATATAACCTTAACGCGCAGATAATTTTAAAGAATATCTGTTTTTTTTATTCACTGCGGACACGCAGGTACACGCTGTTTAAATCTCTATTATAAAATAAGGGCTAATATGGTCTGTGAATAATTGTATGGGCCTGACGGATAGAATAATCGACTAAATCATTCGAACAAAAGTATTTCGTTGCCGTGACCGCGGTAGCACAGGGGCTTATTACCGGTTAACGTGTCCTATCCTATTCTGAGCCACAGACCCTAAAAAAAACATATTTTTGATCTTCACTTTTGGTTACGATGTATCTAAAGTTGTAGTAATTTATGAATGTTCTCCTCAACTCATCCAAAAACCCTCAATTAACCCACAATCTCTCCCACAGTTCGCCATCGTGGAATCAGTCCAAGTGAATGCTGACGTGTACAAGATCGACGCTAGCGGCAAGGTCGGGCCCCAGACCGGGCTGTCCACGGTCAAGCTCCTGGTGCCTCATGTGGACCCAGTGGTCTTGGACGTCCACTACAAGACTGCTCAGAATGGTTACTACGATTTTGCTTATTCTTCTTGCAAACCTCTTTTAACGTGGCTTCAATGTAACGTTCACGTGCACTCTGTAACATCCAACGTGGTCGAGGGGTTTCTATTTTATCAAATTATTATTATCAAAACGTGATAATATTTCAGAAAAAATCCATAGCCAATCCATTACAGTGGGTCAATGTTTTTAAAGGACATTGATGGCATGCCTTAAATTCAAATGCATCTTTTCAATACCACCATTTTCTAACCGGCATAATTCCGTAGGAGACAAGAGAGACAACCACGTGGAGCTGAAGGCCAAGTACGGCAAGGGAAAGTCTGCCGACATCTCCGTCGACACCGCCGTGGCCCCGCGCGACAACCAGCTCAGCATCAAGGCCAACGCACCCGGCGCCGAGGGACTGAAGAAACTCGAGTTTACTGTGCACTCCAAGGTGAGTTTGGCACCAAATAGTGTTGAGGGAGGAAAAAATTGAATTGCTGTCCATTTGTTATTAGGACTGCTGAAATTTGCTGAAATATTTACAATAATATATTTGAAAAACAATACCACATAATTATTATAAAAATGCCGATTTACCTAGATTCAGTATGTCGATCCAGCGCTAGAACACACTGAAAAGTACGCAGCTGTTCTAATCAAATACTGGATCGAAATTTAACAGCGGATTGGACTTCAGCCAGTGAAGTATCACTCCGCCGAGTTTAGATTCAGGATACAGATTAAAGAATTATATCTATGTAAATATGCCATAGACAGTCTGTTTGTGACATCGTATGTCCCAGACGCAAGAACCAATGCGGTTTTTTTATGCTCTTGTATCTTAGCTGTACTTAATACTAATTCTTCCTTCCATTAGAACCCCGCTCCGGACACCTACAGCTCCACCATGCTGGTGGACGCTGATGGCCGCATCTACAAGATGGACTCTACCTTCGTCTTCTCGAAGGCGCATCCTCTGATTGATATGAAGTACACCAGCCCTACTACACCGAAGACTAGCAGGTAATTTATTATTATTCGTCTTGTTTTGTACTGGTAGCAATATTATCTGGTCAGTGCGGCGAGTGTTCGTATAGTACCTATCGCCAGCTGTAAAAGCTTCAAGTGAATCAATTTATTCAATTTTTTTGCAGCATTACGAGTATTATTATTGGTTGCACCACCGTTTTTTTTTCTATCGTTTAAAACATAGAACTCTCGTAAGACTAAGGCCTCTGTCTCGAATTTTGCGGGCAGCGGGGCGGCGGCGGCGGCGGGGGCGGTCGCCGCTTGACTGGAGTGCGCCGCTCGTTGCCCGCCCCCGCGCCGCTGTTTTCGAGAACCGGTCCATTTGATTTTACGCATAAGATCCTGCCGCTCCCGCTCCGCCGCCGCCGCTGCCCCGCTGCCCGTGAAATTCGAGGCAGAGGCCTAAGACTACGACATAAAGGCGCATGCGTCAATGTTAAATTGCTACCACTGAAGTGCTGTTGACTGTATAACGTGATTATTAAATTATTTTTGTCTGTACTCTTGTTTTAACAAACCACTTCAACAAGCAGCTCGAATCCAAGTCCGACCAGTTTTAGTCCAAGTCTGTTCACCTCTATCATCATTCAGTTCTTTACCAACTTCATCATCTTCCACAGGGTATACGTAAAAGGCAGTTCCCTAAGCTCCACCCAAGGCAAGGTCGAGCTGAAGATCGAGAACATCCGCGACATTTCCTTCGACTGTGTCTCCGAAGCCAATGTCCAGAAAGACAACGTGAACTTAAAGCTGACCGCCAACTCTGAGAAGCTGGGTTTGAAGAACTACCAGGTCGAGATTGCTAGCAAGGATGCTGGAAACGGCAAGCGATTGGAGTTCCACGCTACTAATGATAACAAGAACATTCTTAGTGGAAGGTAAGGATTTTTACTCTTTTATATTGTTATTTTAACTGTACACTTTCTTCTGTACTCCACGCTGTACTTTACTCTTTCTACTCTTCTTTCTTGGCTCAATGTTTCATGGCATAATAAAACCGACCATCGTCAGTCACTTGTTTATTTTACGGAACTTCTGAATACCGCGATTTAGTTAAATTATTCTTCTTCCAAATCCTATGCAAATATAATGTCGTTCCTAATCTAATCTTAAGAAGTCCACGTCACCAATTTACTTGCACAACAGAAAATCTTGTAAACATCCAAAGTTTATTTATGTCCAGAAAAATATTAATGTCATTCTCCATCATCTCCAGCACATCCTACATCAGCAAGCAGGAGGGTCCCAAGATGATCATCGAAGGCTCCGGCGCCGTCAAGGTCAAGGAAGAACAGAAGTCTGCCAACTTCAAGTACATCCGCACCATCCTCGGAGAAGGAAACGAGAAGGGAGTTGAGGTCCGTGTCTATTCCTTAATTTTTTGTGTGGCTATTTTAAAGTATTCCATGCTTTTTCTATAATCTTAAGAGCTCCAATACAGCACCTGCTCCAGGCTTGAATATCAGAAATCCTATTCGGATTAAAATTTGGTCAGTTTTTTGCAAATATCTTTTACATAAGTAAGAATACCAATTTGAATTGAAATTTGAAGAATAATGAGAGTATTTAGAGCTGTTACTCTAATGTCATTCATTAGCCTGATATAATCCATTTCAAGATACATTACAAAGCACTTGAAATGTATCTCGAAATGGAGCTTTGTGACCAATCCTTCCAATTTTCTTACTCGTATCTTCATCATCAGTCTGTAGCAGCATGGATGGACAAACATACACTCGTATCTATCTAGGTCTACTGATATTATGTTCATCTATATAACTTGACCGTCTCGTCTCTAGACCTTCTTCAACATGGCTATCGGAGAGCGCAGCTACGTGGCGGAGTCCCGCGTCACCAACCTGGAGTACAAGAACTCGTACGTCTACTGCGAGGAGAAGAAGCAGTGTGCTCATGCCGAGCTCAACTCAAAGATCGATATGTCCAGTAAGTTTTTAATCACCATTTCTTCTTTAGTAGGTATCGATTGAGTTGATTGATTTGATTACCACTTAGAAAAACAGAGAGAGAGAGAGAATTGAGTCCAACGTTGAAAGTCAAAGACAAATAATTTATTTCAAGTAGGCCATTAAAAAGCACTTTTGCAAGTAAAAATTTACGAGAAAATAGAATTGGTTCTTGGCGGTATCAACTCTTTTTCTAAGCGTAGTTTCTTATGGAGAAAAATGGAAAAGAAACTCCATAGTCACCTCACTAAACCTTTGAGTTAATTTGAGAGGCGATTTTAATCGTAAAAAGATACCCTATCTATGGAAACTACGCATTGTTGAGTCATAAGGAATCTGGTATTAGAAGTTTTCTACACCAACTACCTCAACAAGGATACCAAGAAAAAATTAACTTTAATAATTCTATACAAGAAAATTTTTAAATTACAAATATTTCATAATTTTAACTATAAACAAAAATTTAACGGTATCTTTCTTCCACCAGAACCCGGAGTAATCACCAACATCATCAACGCCGGCTTCGACCTGCGCAAGCTGGGCATCGCCCCAGAGTTCGGCCTGATGATCAAGGACGAGGTGTCGGACCAGAAGCTGCCGCAGTACACCCTGGACCTGCACATCAACAAGGAAGAAAAGAAGTACCACATGCATGTTTACAACACACCTGAATATGGAAGTGAGTAGACGTTGCCAAGTGTTTAAACATATTCCAGTCTATCCTTAGAGGAAAGGATGGTAATTTGGAATACCATTTTGTTTCAGACCTGCAACTTTTTTTCCGTGAGGTATTAAGAAATAAAACCTTGATTAAATTGAAGCAATATTATCTTACTATCAATGTGCAAGCTATCAAAAACAATTAAATGTCCCTACGGGTTAAAATTTTAGGTTGAATACAAAATGGCACAATTTAGTTTTGGAGATGGGGTGCAGGTATTTTGGTATAGGAGTATTCCAAATTATATTCACCATGCTTAACTCAGTTACTTTCGCTATTACTAAGTCAATGTTTAAGAAGAAAGTGTAAGGTTTGTGATAACAAAATTGATCCCAGAGAGCAACTCTCTAAAATCGGTTCCTAAACCGACTGAAGGTAATTTGGCATATCATTTTGGTATTCTAAATTACCTTCAGTCAAGATTAGAGACCGTGATAGTAGGTAAGTGATTTAAATGTGAAAGGATAATAATAACTAAAGGATAATAAGAACTGGTTCATTCGTTATTTATTGAATCCGCGGGCTCTTGCGAACGAGGTTCCTGAAAGCTTTCTCATCGACAAACGATCTTTGTTTCTCTTCAAGAAACCATCCAGCCATATCATTTTTGAAAGGGTGTGGCATACTATTTTTTTAAAACATCTGAATCAGTTCAGTTACAAACGGACAAACCAGGATATCGACAAACTCCCTTGCATAATAATATTATATTTGTAAGTAAGTTAATACAAAGCACATAAAAAAGTAGAACTGAATGTATTTTGGAATATTCCAAAATTAACATCACCTCGGGTATTCCAAATTAGCAACAAGACGAAGTTGGACTTAACCACAATTTATGTATTTATAAATATACAAATTGTTGAAATCAATGCTAATATGCAAAATTTATTATCTATTTTACACTACACATAAAGCTAAACAGCACAATCATAAGGAAATTTAGCGATGGGAATGGGTTAAACACGTAGCTCAAAAATTTTTTCACGCGCTGTTTCACGTTTTAATCTCTGGTCGCCATCTTAGAAAAATGACAGACTATCCATGTAGAAATATCGATAGATGACGTTACTTGTGAACATTTTATGAACCGTAAAACGAGATGGCGCTTTTCATTTCTGTGAAACACTGCTATGCCAAATTAACAACAGTATTCCAAAATACCATCCTTTCCTCTACTTCTTTGCGTGTCGATTTGACTCAAATGCCCGACCAGAATGTAGCCAACTAGACAGCTCTGTCATTGGCTTCGCTTAAATCCTGGAAAGTGCTATAGCCAGACTCCTTACTTTAGCAAATGAAGCCATGCCAGTATGCAACTGTTCCTCTAAAGGGCAAAAGGATATCATAACATCGAAAACAATCTCTAGGAAATTCAACATAAACAAAAAGCCACTAACCAGCCGTCCACTTTCAGATGCCAAGTCTGGAATCACCATCCAGCTGCCCCACCGCGTCATGGCTCTAGAGTCCGTGGTCAGCTACCCCACCAACAAGGGTCTACCCTTCCCAGTCCGCGGAGAGATCTGCCTCGACCTGGACAAGAACAAGCAAGGCCATAGGACCTCTGCCCGGTTCCTGGTCGATCTGGACGTCGCTAACGACAAACAGCAGTTTGCTGTTGCTGAATTTGGTTTTAACCATCCTAAATTGAACAAGGTATGATATTCCTCGACTTTTTTGCATACAAACTTCACCCGTTCACTTCTTCAACTAGGAAAGTACTTATTTTCGGAGTTTTTTTAATATATTTCTTTCTTAATATTTTTGACAACCAGTCACGGAATTGCTATACTTACATACATTTTGGAACTCATAAACTTGGGCTTGATTTTTACTTGGGCACTGCATAAATTTAAATCCCCTTTTGAGTTAAAATATAACAACACCTGGTCCAGCATGACTTTTTCATTGATTTTACTCAATAGCACGCACGATATCGAAAGAAAGAAGAAACCATTAATAAATTCATTCTTATTCTTCTACATAAACTTAGTTCTCCAAAATAGTCACAGTTAACTAATAAATTATTCTTCTTACCACAGGAAGCCGTAGTGAAGATCCGTGGAAACCTGCAGCGCCCTCAACAGAACTCCGTCAAGATCGAGACCTCAGCATCCATCTCACACCCAGTTCTCGGAGCCGTAAGTTTTTGTTACCTATCTCTTTTTGCTACAGAACGAATGACATGTTTTGTCTCTTTCTGGACGAATATTAGACCTGTTTATATTTCCGCTATTATAGATAAGTAACTTAATTCATATTTATTTATTTATTTACAGGATCGCGAATCTAAATTCTTGTTGGAGGGATCACCGACCCACATCAAGGTCTTGGTAAGTTTACATCATTGTTTGAATATTTTTTAGTAGTCTTCATAATACTCTACTCTTCTATTATTTTTTTACAAACCAGTCATTAACAAGTTTACATTAGTTTCGGATACCGTGTTAACACGAAAATGTTGACTTTCCACAATTTATGCAACCTTTACCTTATTTAGTCTCAATAACCAACCATAACTAATAAAACCTAATTCTTCCAGATCAACACTCCCCTCGTGAAGGTCATTGACGTGGAAGGCTCAGCAACCATCAACGACAACCTGCAGAAGGGCGAGATGAAGGTCTGTCTGCTGGAAGGCAAGCCAGTCCGCGTGTCTGCCATCGCCAAGGACTACCAATACTTCGAGTTCAGCACAGGTTATAGCGGTGATTAAATTTAAAATGTTTGGTGTCAGGAGATCACCAAATTTTTTGAAAAGTCACAGGGTTTTGTTCGACTCGATATTTCACTTTGACTGTTATTAACTTTCGATTTTTGAAATGAGTTTTTGGTATATTAAAAGTATTGATTTTATCATGCTTGCTTCATTGACGCTTCGTGTCACGGGTTCGATTCCCAAAGGAAATAAGTAATTTTTTGGCCAAGTTGGTTCAAACCTAGACACACACGTGGAACATTAAAAAAAAACAAAAAACACAGAGGACTGATCGAGTCCTCTCTACAACCAAAACTCAAGTAAATGACAAAGAAACAAAATAGTTGCCAATTAATAAACCGTCCATCTAACGTCATCTTCTCAACAGACGAATCTGACCGCAAGCTGTCGGTCGTGGGCCACATCCAGCCGGAGAAGCGCGTGGACATCAGCGCTGACATCATCCTCGGTGGGGAGAAGAAGAACCTGCTTCATGGAGCTCTATTCTTGGATGATAACCTCGTGAAAAGCGACTATGGCGCGTCTAAGGACAATTTCAACTACTTCTTGGTGAGTTAACGTGACGTAAAGCCTTTATTTCGCAAAGGAGTTAGAAATAGTATTATAATAATAGTAAACCCATATTTAACCATTAATGAGTCCAAAGTAATATAGGAGGCGAGCTTTTATTTGAGAATAAATCCAGATTCCTGGCTATAAGTTTACAAATGGAAAACCCAATAATATGTTGCAGTAGTTTCAGTAGTTCTATGTTATTTATAATAAACTTTAAAAAACACTTTTTGGACTCCATTATTAAAATGATAAATGATTTTATTTCTGTTAGTAGGTCGGCACGTCAATCATATTTTTAAAACTAATAGAGGTCGGCGTTTCCTATCTGACTATTCTGAAAAGAAGGGCCGAAATAATCTCAGAGGTCACAGT
The DNA here is from genome assembly GCA_963853775.1 of Xanthia togata. Classification (NCBI taxonomy): domain Eukaryota; kingdom Metazoa; phylum Arthropoda; class Insecta; order Lepidoptera; family Noctuidae; genus Xanthia; species Xanthia togata. The sequence goes on from OY970814.1 coordinate 2,108,460, forward strand.
CTCTTTTAAAGTCCAGACATAATCTTGGTTAGATCATGTGAAGGCTATGTAGATTGGTGTCTGAAATGGTATTTTGAGGAAAGAACTACACAGATTTAGTGGCCCTGTCCAGTCCAATACACGCATTTGTCAATAATCGTGCATTTAAGCTTCAGCATCAACCAAACACTTGCATTACAATAATATCATTAATCCTTTGATCCCCAGACTGCCCTACGCAAAGACCTGGACAACCTCGAAGGTCGCATCAAGACGTTAGGCGAGAAAGCCAACAATGACTTCAAGGCGGTGCTGCAGCGCGTGGAGCCAACCTTCAAAAACATCGAGAAGTCCTATAGCGAAGAACTGACCAAGTTCTACAAGGAAATCGCTGATGACAAGGTGCTGAAGGAGATCTCGGAGATATTGTAAGTGGATTTCTACATTTTTTCGGAACAGAATGTTTTGTGAGTTCTACAGAATCATCTATAAATATTTATTAAGAAATTGTTCATTACATGTTTTAGAAAAAAAAAGTTATTACTAAGAAGTGATGCTGAAAATATAGTTTCCTCAATTTTTGTTCGTTTGTTTGTTTGCTTGTCTGTTTGTCTGTATGTATGTTTCGGGTTGGCGCTAAAACGATTGATCGGATTTTAATGAAATTTAGCATGGATATTTTATAACGAAGATAATTATATTAATTGATACAGTCACACGTATTTTAGAACTTTTGACTAGTTTATGAAAATTCCTACGTAGGTAATTTTTTTCCACCATTTCTGGATAATAACTTGTTTCTATAAATTCTCTCCTAACTGAACTCTTTAATTCCAGCAACGTGATCGTGCAATCCCTCGCCAAGGTCCTGGATTCAGTGCTGACCGGCACCAAGCCCATCGTGGACAATATCATCAACGCCTACGTCAGCATTGCCAAAAAAGTCCAGGAGTTGTATGAGAAGACGGTATGTTGAAAATTGGTCCTCTTGATAAGATATATTATCTACTAGAAATACCCTTAACCTCCTGAAACCAGCCAGTGATCGTGAGATCGTTTCATACTTGCCTACTTGAGATCACCCTTAATCATGTCTGTCCAGCAGAAGCACTCCACTTTCTACTTAATTCATAAATATGCCCTAAATTTTTTGACAACAATACAGTAGATTCTGGCTTACAAAAGTCTAATAAAAACCTTTTTTTTTTCAGTTCGAGCCTATCATCAAGCAATTCTACGAAACATTGGCCAAATACTTCAAGGAATTCTCGGACTCCATCATCGACATCGTAGCTCACTACGCTGCCATCGTCACTGACTTCTATGAGAAGCACAAGCCTGAACTTGAGGAGTTGACCAACACACTTACTGCTATCTTCAAGGGTGAGTAGTAGTATTTTGTCATGGTACCTTATGCTACTGCCTAAAGTGGAAGAAGCACAGTAGAAGGATTTTGGTATCTACCAGTATACTTCACAATACGTAGAATCTACTCTCTACTAGTAATTTTACTATCTACCAGTTGATTTTACAATCTAGCAGTTAATTTTACTAACCACTACCTAGTAGAATAAAAATGATGAGCACCTTTTTTTTGTTTAGACCTGACCCGTCTCCTCGTCGTTCAACTCAAGGAGTTCCGTGGCCGCTTCGACGCTCTGATCAAGGAACTTGCAACTACCTTAAAGGATTTGCCGTTCTTCGCCCTCATTAAGGAGAAGGTAAGCTGAGAATGAACAGAAAATACATTGTTAAATATTTTTAGCGTTTTCACATTATGTAGTACCAGAACATCAACTTAATTGCTTAGCAAAGTTAAAAAAAAGCTATTGGAGACTATTGAAATTCAATAAACTTTGTCTTGAGGAGACGGAAAGAAGAAAAACAATTTCTTTCACAAATCAATTGGTACCAAAATATATTCTGTTTGAATAGGTCTGTAAAAATCTTGATCTGTATATTTTGGCCATATTTTGAAGTGCATCATTAATTTTTCCGTACCAAAAAAAGGAATGATACTATTTCTCCTGTATAGTTTTATTTCCCTCTCGCCCTAGAACAACGTTGACGTTACTGCCAACATGTCATAATAACTGATAACTTTCCTTCAGTACCAAGAGCTGGCGATGCCCGAACAGGTGGTGGCTCTGCTGAGCGACGCGTACAACACCATCCGTGGACTCATCCCCACGCCAGAGGTCCGGGACTTCACTGACGCTCTGTACTCATACATTGCCAAGGTAAGTCTGAAATCATCTTGAACAACCAATAAGCAAATTATTACGTGCTCCTTCATCTCTAACGAATAAAGTCAGCCAGTATTTACATACGTACTGTTTTATTTGTTCCAAAATATAGCGAAGACTTCGCCTTATCCAGAGAAGCGCCACCAGCGCTCCCAATTCATCACAATCTACAGCACTCCTTCAAATAGTCTTAATCTTCTTCTTCGTCCTTCTAGAAACTGAAACAAGAGAAGGTGGACGACAACAAGGAACTGCGCGTCATCTACCAGAAGCTATCCACCGCCATCACATCGTTCATACAGTTCATCCGCGGTCAACTCGGACAGTTCGGAGTGGGTGTCGGACCTGTGACTGGCTTCAGTCCTGTGAGTATGCGGAATTTTTTAAGTAGATAGCTTTAGTTTTAGCTTCTTGTATCTAGTCAACATTCTAATCAAGTATGATTAAGCATCTTTGAGGTACGCTCGTTCCATGGTAGACCTCATCTGTCAGTTTCCACTAGTTGAGATTTGGTTCCCAATTATTAAAAACAAAAAAGTCTGCTTTTAGTGTTGTGGAAAGGTTCGTTGTAGACCCAAGAGGTCTATTAATTATTTTTAGCGTTTTCACATTATGTAGTAGATACGAGTACCAGAACATCATCTTAATTGCTTAGCAAAGTTAAAAAAAAAGTTATTGGAGGCCATTGAAATCCAATGAACATAGTCTTGAGGAGACGGAAAGAAGAAAAACAATTTCTTTCACAAGTCAATTGGTACCAAAATATCTGTTTGAAAATGCTTGGTTAAAAAAGCTTGTTGCTGAAAGTACTACCTCCATACATAAATTCCGTTTCAATAGTATGGGTACTAGTGTACACACACATTCCCATAAGATATTATTTTAAGCTTGCTTCGCTGGCTACACACTTATAATGCCTCTGTGTGGCAGAAGTCCGTAGGCGTCAGTGACCACCTAACATAAAACTGACATACTCCTTCTCTCCCCAGTTCTCCTTCACCCCCGGTTCCCTGTCATCGCCGTCGCTCGGCAGACCGCCGACGACCAGCCTGCTCAACAAACTGTTGACCGGCAACGTTCCCGATGTCCTCGCTCTCATCAAGGCGTACAGACCCAGGAGCCTCAACCCGCTGGAAGAGGTGCCCGCTAAACGTGAGTAGATTTTGTGTACTTATGGCAGTAATATGACGCAACGAGATTGGGAAATTTTTCTAAGTTTCTGTGCCATATTAATAACGGCCGGAAAATGTATGTAGTCTGAATCTAGAGATAAAAAGAGAGATATTTCACACGACTGTCTATAAATGTGAAAGTTTGTAAGTTTGAATGTTTGTTACTCAATCAGGCAAAAACTACTGAACGGATTTGGATGAAATTTGGCAAAAATATAGTTTATCACCTATGTTAAAGCACAGGATACTTTTTAATCAGTAGTACGTCCTCGTGGGATAAAACCCGACCTATACGTGGATAAAACCCAGGCAAAGGCTAGTTCAATAATTAAATTCAATGAGTGATCCTTTTTCAATGAATCCGATTTCGTATGATGCGTTTCACCACGATCTCATATAATATTATGCAGTGATACAGTCGATAATGATGCACGCTTGCCTAGACTTTGCATAACCTCCACTGGTATCGTAACTTTACAACTTATCCTGAAACACATTTCAGCTCCTTTGTCATTAACCTTGGATTCTGTTCTGTCTTTCTGTAACTGACACAATTTTCTGTATTCAATAACTTCATACAAATATTCACCCCATCTCTCCGCAGTTCGTGCCGTGATCGTCAACGGCCAGCACATCTTCAGTTTCGACGGCCGCCACATGACGTTCCCCGGCAACTGCCGCTACGTGCTCGCTCACGACCACGTCGACAGGAACTTCACCCTCATTATGCAGCTCGTCAACGGACAGCCTAAGTCTCTGATCTTGGAAGACAAGAGCGGTTCTATTGTAGAGTTGAAGGATAACGGACAGGTGAGCAACATTCTTTATAGACCTTACATTTTTTCACTAAAAGGAGAAGGCCTTCGTCTCATAAGGACAGCAAAATACGGAAATAAAATTTGGTTTTTACGATTATGGATTATTGTAGGTCAACGATATTGTCCTGTAGGTACCGTTTGTCAGTAGTGTCCGTAGAGTATTTGGGCCTGACCTAATTTGGAACCCACACCCTTAAGCTTGAAAACCAAATAAATGTATTAACTCATTTTCATTAATTTACAAGGACAGAACTTTTTAACGCGCTGGCATTTTCAACATGCAAGCTGCAAAAACAAATCGTCTTTGTAACAATCTTCTACTTAATAAAAATGTTAAGTTTAATCACTGACAGACAACGCACAACCTAAACCGCTGGGTCTAGAAACGTAGAATTTTGCACAAGTGTTCCCTAAACATAAACGAAAGTGACCACTAATAAAAGATTTTTGAAAATCGGATGATTTAGTTAGGGGATCCTAAAGGGATTATAGGGGATAAAATTAAAAAAGTATCATCGGTCACATGCTTGTATCTAACTAAATGTATGTTAACCCAATCCTATTATTTGCAGGTGACTCTGAATGGTGCCAGCCACGGTTTCCCAGTCATGGAGAAGGACTCCTTCGCATTCCGCGAGGCTAACGGCCGCATTGGACTCGGAACAGTGTACGGACTTAAGGCCTTCTGTACTGCCAAACTTCAGGTATGTACTCATTGGATAAAATAACAACACAAAACGTTGAAATAGTAGTAATATCAAGACAAGCGACTGAAAAAATAACTAGGTGTGACTTGGGGAGTTCTCTGAGACTTGCTATACTAAAAATAATTTCATATATATTAATAACATTTATATCTGTTTACATTTGTGGGCAAGCAGTAAATCCTGAATCTGCTAAATTCATTGCAATTTCATTTATAGCGTTTTAAAATGGCAGCTGTTCTCGTAAAATAATGTCTTAATGCCATCTTCAAATTAAATGATTTCAAGATCTAAGTTTAGCACTTTGTACCTACACAGTTCTATATCAATGCTTTTCCTCAGGTGTGCTACATCGAAGTGAACGGCTTCTACCTCGGCAAGCTGCGCGGTCTTCTCGGAGACGGCAACAACGAGCCCTTCGATGACTTCCGTCTACCCAATGGAAAGGTACCTATGTCTTATTTTTTTATATTCCTAGGTATCTTATTTATTTATTTAATATTATAGCAGCATTTTTTTCTTACCTTGAAATAGTTTACGAATATTTAGTCTGTGGAAGTAGTTACCGGTGAAATTAAAGCCTGTTTTTGTGGACCTCTTAGGGAGCAAGAATGGAAGTAACTATGACTGCGGTAACTATGAATATACCGTTGATGATCTGTCGACTTACTTGTTGCTAATCACATATCCGTTCTACGGCAGCAAGAACATTCGATCCTTCCACTAATCATAACTTTCCTTTCAGATCTCCACATCAGAGAGCGAGTTCGGAAACGCATACCGTCTGGCTAAGAGCTGCCCCCAGGTCCAGGCTCCGGAACACTCCCACCACCAGATGCACCACATGGCCATGCCTCCCGCGTGCGAGGAAGTCTTCGGAGGAGCCTCACCACTTAGACCACTAAGCCTGTTCCTCGACATTGCACCATTCAGGTAAATCTCAGGGACGATACTAGCAGAGTCGCATCAGGTTGTTCATTTTGGTACATTAGGGCCAAAGCCTCTTCTTATAACCAAAAGGAACCAGTAAATCTTGCTGGAATCAAAGTTGGTATTTATCAAAATGGTCCAACACATCAATCACTCTCTGGATACTAGTTGGTTTGGATACTAGGGTTAATTCTTCTGGGGCCTCAAAGAATTTCTACAAAATATAAAATAATTGAATCTTCCGCAGATTAAACGCGAAGTCTGAGCCTCTGTCCTTGACCACTAGTTCTATCTAAATAGTTTAGATGCCATCAAAAACATAACCTGTAAAAAAAACAAGTCTCGCAACTCAGTTCTTCTATCGTAAATTCTAAATTTGAAGCTTCATGTCTGCTAGAAGTACCTTAGAGTTTTGATGATCAGTCGGTCAGTGAGTGACAAAATTAAGAAATTTTGATTAGTTATAATTCTTAAACTACTGGTTCAAATTGAATGAAATTAACCAGCTTGGTTACAAAAAAAATCAGGCTTCTAGTTTTATCCACAACGAAGTTATAGGGGTCCTGAAAATGGTCTGAACTGCTTCGAGAAAAGGATGGTACGGCGATGCCGCTTGTTTTTGCTCGACTTGGCGGGAGAACTGCCGTGCCCCCAGATAACATAATACATACTGTATATTCATCATCGAAAAAAATATTTACTATTACGTATGACAATTTTACTTGCGCCAAGTGTGTGTACTTTGAAGTAACAAATATCCACTTGGTAGATACTAATCTCGTCTCCCGTCATTTCAATTTTGCCACCATCTCTAAACCAGTATCACAAATAGCAAACATAACCCCACCTTCCATTGAACAGACAAGCCTGCATCCACGCATGCTCCGGCGACCCCAAGGAAGCCGCCCAGCAGGCGTGCGACCTCGCGCGCGGGTACACCGCGCTGGCCGTCAGCGGCCTGCTGCCCGCCGTGCTGCCCGACATCTGCGTGCAGTGCACGGACGCTGATAAGCCCAGGAAAGTGGGAGAGAGCTACGAGCTGAAGGTTCCCAACAAGCAAGCTGACATTATTGTGGCTTTCGAGACTACTGCCGTAAGTGTTCAATTTCAATCTCTGTTTAATTAAATTCAGTTCTTTATTGCATATCACATGTGTTTCACACGATCCTAGTAATAATAATTGGACTGAATGTCTCGTCGTTTGACTGTCATGTGATATCATTATTCAGCCATAATATAGGGTTTACTGCTGGTTAGAAGCTCTCTCATATCTAATAAAAAAAACCGGCCAAGTGCGTGTCGGACCACGCACAATGAAGGGTTCCGTAGTTGGAATGAATGAATCGTAAGAACAAACTTAACTTTGTAATTAAAGAAAAACATATTCTCCCATACGGATTATATGTGAGAACATGTTTTTGTAACCGCAAATTTAAGTTGGTCGATTATTACTCGTAAACTTGTAAAGCTCACATAAGTTTGATAGTTTTCATTATAGGTACTACTCCCGTGACATTTAAATTTCTAACTACAATTGTTTAGTTGGTAGAGGGGGGGACACTTGACCCTAATGAAAATTGGTACTTTAAAGCTTGATAAGTCACGAACGGTTTACTTAATCAAAAAACGGTATTCGCAAACCCCTAATATTTTTGAAAGACCTATCCAATGATATCCCACATTATGGGAAGGACGAAAAGAAAATATCATCCCCACTTTACATGTAGGGGAGGTACCCTAAATAATTGTTTTTAACAAAATTTTATTTTACTACTTTTTTGGCGTTATTAACGTGTATACTTGTACTAAATTACAACTTTCTAGTACCAATAGTTTTTGAGCTAAACCGCGGACAGACAGACGGACATGGCGAAACTATAAGGGTTCCTTGTTGACTACGGAACCCTAAAAAAGGCGAAAGAAAAAGAAAGGCGTTTTCAAACATTTTGAGTGTGCAAGCTAAATCAAATAACATCTCATAAGTTATTAACGTATTACTAACTAACTGTAACTTGGTAGAATTCAGCGTCTAAAATTCAGACTAATTTGGCCTAACTCTTAAATCCATACAAATAATTTAACCGAAATAAAAGCCGCCTAACTTCATTCTATAATTTCAGGATAACGAGAAGAACTACAGAAACATTGTGGTTCCCTTATTGGGACAAATCCTGGACGGCCTGAAGAGCAAGCACTGCACTGACGTGAAGGTCTACCTCGTCGGCATCACCCCCAAGTTCCCCTACCCCATCCTGTACGATACTGACGGTGAGTAGACGTTTTTACATCATTTAGAAGAGAGCTAGTGGTTTACTGTTGAAAATGGTCTTCTTTGGTCAGCAAGTGTTTCTGAAATAACAACCAAATTCATAACTTTGTTTATAAAATACTAGCTGCCCACCCCAAATAGGTACTTATCTACGGCGCACCTACCTACCCTACTCTACGTACCCTATCCTACCTGCCCTACTCTACCGACCCTACCGTACCCTACCTACCCTACTCACCATACCTACCATACCTACTCTGCCTAGCATACCTACCCTACTCACCCTACCTACCCTACTAAAACCTTCTCCTGACAGTAACAAACACAACAAAAAAGAATTAGCGAAATCGGTCCGTCCGTTCTTGAGTTATAAATAGTGTAGTTTCACTATTTATAACTCAAGAACGGTTAGTCGAGGGTAGTTTCTTTTATATATATATTTTTTTTTTTATATATACATAGATATAAAGTAAGTAACTGTTTTTTTATTTATTTTTTTGCCTCCGTACGGTGATTTGTGGCAGAAAGTACCTAAAAGGTTCCCTTTGCCCAGCAGTGTGACAAAATGCAGGCTAACAAAAAAAAATATATATATATAAGATTCTGCAAATGGTAGATAAAGTACCTACTTAATATTGTTAACCTCAATAGTAAATTGGTACATTTCTCAAGCGCGCATCAATCATTCTAATTTAAACCTTATAGTATTGATCATAAAACTTACGTAGGTAATATTCAAGTACGTGTTCTAATAAGAACCTCAAACTTCCTCTTGCATACTTTCTCTAACCAGCAATAACCTCCATCATCTCATTACAGTGAGACTGAAGAACGCAAAGCCTGTGTTCGACGACAAGAGTCGCTACCAGATACTGGCCGACCCCGCCAAGAACAAGGACTTCGCTGACAACCGCCACATCAACGAGGTGCTCTCCATCGTCGACCGTCTCAAAATTGTATTCGGTAAGTTAGCTGATAAAATATATTATGAGAGATAAAGGGTTATTGCATTAGCAGCAAGTAAATGATAAATGATTTTATTTATCATTTAGTAGGACTTAAACATATTATCTAGGCACAACATGGTTCTTTCTACTTTAATTATTATCTTACAATGTTGTTAGAACCGGCAACATTTTGTATGTAGGTTAATTTAAATTTATGTTTGAAATTAATAATTAATTATTAGAATTAGTTGACTACGAAGGGTTATCACAGCAAATTGCGGCACCCTACGTCAATTTGCTGGCTACACAGCCGGATGCAGCTGAATACCAGTGTTTTACACTCACTGGTGTGTCGGACACAATTGTCAACAAAATATTAAAATGCTCGACTTTATTTTATTTCTCGGGTCGGATTTTACAATCTACAAATGATTAGTTAACATACGGGTACAGTATAAGGCGCTGACAATAACCTTATCCCTCTACCTTCCAGGTCTCACCAATGTCGTAGCTGGCTACCAGTCTATCTTCGACCTGCCCCTTCGTGCTGGAGCTGTCAAGCACACCATCAGCGTTGTTGGAGAAGAATGCATCAGTCAATGCTTCGTGGTAAGTTTCAATATGTACCTATAACTTTTTCTATGTATTTTTCAACAACTTTGTCTTTTTTTTACAACGAAAAGAATTAAAACTCGGTGTAAACTTAAATATTAGCCGTTATTATGTTTATCAATTTTTTTTTTTAAATTCAAGCAATTTTACGACAGCAAGAATGTGTTTTTCTGATTTAATTATCTATTTAATCACATGCGTCTTTTTTTTCTCCGTATTTTCTTTCTTTGTTACTCATTGCTAATTTTTGCTTTTAGCTCGAGTTTGTCCGTTCCGTTGCCTACAGTTTTGCCTTCGACAACATGGCCTACTCACACTCCATCGTGACAGTCACACCTGAAGGATCCCTTAAAGTTGGCAGCGGCAAGAATGCTGCCCAGATTGTCGGTCAGTATACTTTTTTCTTTTTTTTTTAATTTTATGCACAAGGCGAACTCAATGTTTGAGGCTTTTCTACCAGTCAACCTTAGATTTTGAATCCTTTTTAAATTTCACTGATCCATCGTTGGTCGTGTCGGATTACCGTCTTATTGAACTTTAAGAGTGAGGAAAGCGGAAGTGCACACACTTGCATACTATAATATCTTTAACGTACTCGTCTAGTCCCCGTTGAGATTGGCCGCCGCGACCGAAATTCGGTTGGCAGCATATTATAATTTCTCGTATCGGCTCAGACTACATGAAAATAGCTCAAGCTATGGTAATTATACTACCCAGTCACTTAGGTGGGCGAAGCTGATAGCCCAAATACCCTCAGAAAATAAGTCTTCTTGTAATTCCGACCCCCAAGATACATCAACGTCCAATCTGTTAATGTACAAGATTTTTAACAAATAAATAAATTTGAATTTGAATTTGAATTAAAATGTGAATTATTTTCTTCAGGCTACACCGATAAGGCTGTGATTATGCTGGGAGACAAGAAGGTCGGCAAGGATGCTGAGAACCTCAGGAGCACATTGACAAAGAAACCTGACGCGTGCAGGGACTTTGTGGAGTCGGTGAGTCTACTATCCATCTCATTTTGTACTCCCTTTATGTATACTGTAACTGGTGTGACTTTTCGATTTTCATGAACACAAATCATTCTTAGAGCCACTAGAAACGCAATGAAGTTAGCTTCAATACCGAAACAGTATCGGCTTATGAGTTATGGCATTCTATTTTTCTAGGACAATGACCGAAACGATTACAGAATTCATGTTTTTTTGTTATGCTAAAGTTCTAAAAAAGTACCCATAGGAAGCAACAGCTAAGGTAGCATGATCTCTAAAGACCATATTATTATAGTCTTTATTTTATTTTAAAATATCACATATATAACATAAAAAGCTTTATGTTATTAACTTTTGAAAGACTTTTGTTACAAAGTTCTTTACTTCAAAACTAATTCTTTTTCTCCCACAGACTGACGGCATCGTGTTCTCTGCGACGAACTACCACGGGCTGAACGCTGGCCAGCAGAAGCAGTTCCTGCAGACGGCAGCCGCCGCCATCAACCAGAAGGTCATGCGCGCGACCATGGTGCAGGACTGCACCTGCGTGTACGCAGACCCCTTCAGGGCCCGCTCCGTGTGCCTCACCAAGGATAGGAAGGAAGTGGTACGGAAATTTTATTTGGTTTTCTAAATAGCCTTCACTGGTTGGAGTAGGCCTCCCCAAAATTTATACCATTCTTAAACTAATAATAATTAGAAACAATTAACGACTGTCACGAGACTCTCGGAGCGAATATGCGCATTGTCAGCGCCTCTCGGAGGGAATATGCGCATTGTTAGTGCATGTAAGAAGATTATGGAAAATAATATTAATTTCCTTTAATTTGACTGCCTTGTGGGTTTAGTGATCACAAAGGTGACTGCTGAGCATGTGATCCTGTGCTCAATACCCGTGTCAGGCCAATTATTATTGAGGTTTTCATCTATCCACGGCCCGACTTCACTCATAGCTAGTGTAGGCTTTTCTTAAATTGTGCAATCTCATCGTTCCTGCGGTTCTGATTAAGGACATTTTCAGCAATAGCAAAGACTAAGCACAAATTAATAGTTTGCTAAGTACAAATACTTACGCAGAATTTCATTTGAATTGTTGGCCATTGTATGTAGGTATCTCTAGATTTTTAGTTTGTTTGGATGATTGGAAACTGAAATAAATGAATTAATGATAATAGGCTCGCCTCGGTTTGGCCTGGTTCTTTCGTGTAAAAACACGGAATCTATTTAATAAATATATGTGTTACTTAACTTTTTCTAATATGCTCGTTCTTTGTTCACAGGCTCGCAGACGGAAGTAAGCTCTGCGCCCGAAACTGTGATCGAATCGTGCCAAATACCAAATACTCTAGCGTTATGTAGTCGCGTGGGAGCGAGACGCACATATTATACAACGATAAGTACGTCTCTCTCGCACGCTTTCATCAAATAGTCTCCCACGGAAATATAAAGCATTTTAGTGTCCATTGCCGCTTCGGCATTCGATAATTTAACGTCATTTAGTAGTAGTGGTCTACGGCATTGGATGGTAGTTTTATAGTGTTGTATATTTCTGTGGTAGAAATAATTAATTATTCATTATAATAAAATTGTCATCGGCAGAATCTGTTGTATTTATGAATTGCGCGTACCACGAGGTATTGAGCGATCATGATCGACTCTATAATAGATTTAATAAAATATGTTATTTAAAATACTGAATTTTCATTTTATTTCTACATGTGGAACATTCTCTGTGAGATCCCAGCAGATTGACATTTAAACTAACTGTAATGATTTTCAAAAAAGTATCCGAGACTAGTCTGACACTAGTCAAATTCAAATGACATGGGCAATTATGAAACGTCAGAAGCTAGGTGAACGGTTACAATTGGTCGCTTCTTAATGAGAAGAGCTGGCTAAAACGCCACGGTACCTTTTTAGGCCGATTCTAGTCGAAACTAGTCTGACACTAGCAAAGATTAGTGGTCCGACACTAGTGACTAGTCTGAAACTAATCCGATACTTGTCGAAACTAGCGCATCACTAGTCGAACCTAGTCGAGACTAGTCCCTCACTAGTCGAAAATACTAGTCCGAGACGTCTACGTGGTTATATGAAGTGCCTACGTCGAGTCTACGTGAAAAATAAATAAAAAACAAAAAACTATAAATCAGCTCTTTATTTCAATTACAAAAATAAATCCAAGACAATACATTTAACTTTGGCATCAAATCAATATGGAATGTAATTACTACAATATGGTTCAGGCTTCGGTCAAACGAGCAACATACTTAAAGCAGTCTTATTAGTACCTACTCATGAAAATTAAAACTTTTGCAATGGGATTCGCCCTGAATACACTTGTGTTCATATAACTCGACAAAATTTAGGGGAATAGATGATTTCTGTTTATATTTCAGAGGTTCTAGCAAAAGTTATAAATTTTCATCAATCCTGCACTCCCATACAGTATGTCCCCTGTATAACCTAAAACGCTGTATAATTTGACACAACAACGATAGTAGTGTGACAAAGGTATGTTCTAAGGGAACTAATAAAATACATCATCGTCACTTGTTTAACAGATAAAATAGCACGAAGGTCAAACACGATTAGCTAGCCAAACGACGCAGCCGTGATGAGTCCGATATCTAAACATAATAACAAAATATTTGGTCCTTTTTTGGGTGGACAACGACCTCTGGTAGAGTAGTTACTTGATGCTGTAGTAATTGAGACGCTAGTAGACGGTCTTGCGCACCCACTTCATCCTCGGACCACGCTGTGACATGATCTTGACAGAAGCGCTGGCAGCGCATTTCACTACGTCTTGGATCTGAAAGAAAACGTAATTTTTTACTAGAAAAACGCCAGTTTAAAATTCCTATAGTGGATTTCGTAGATTTTAATAAATTTATTGACTGATAGCAACACTGTACTTGGGTAGCATTAATTTTTTTGTAAATGTTGACGTTCATAAGTGCCTTTTTTGTGCCTAAATGAAATAAATTATTTGACTTTGACTTTGATTTGACTTTGACAAGATCAGCGTGTATACGGACAAAATTTATTAGCATACAGTATGCTAATCAATTTTGTCCCATCTCAAAAATATCATATAAAATATAATTTTTCATCACATCTATTCAAAAAGAGCTAGTTTGTTCTTCGTAAACAGGGACCAAAATAGCACTTTGATCCCTAGGGAGCAAAGTAGATTTGAATTTGGAATGTGGATATTGTTAGAAAAAGTTCCAATCACCAAGGAGATCAATCACGAACATTGTATGAACAAGTAACAGGCTGGCAAGAAAGAGAGAGAAAGTGTGAATTATTATTCACACTTTGACAAGCCTGGTCAAAATAAAAATCCAAGATGGCGGCAACGACACAATTTTCCAATTTTTCGTCATTGGTGTCGTTTTCATAGTTTTCGAGGGCGCCAAAGCCGATAGTGAGGTCAAAATGAAAATCCAAGATGGCGGCTGTGAAAATTTTCAAATTTTTCGTCATGGGTGTCGTTTTCATACTTTTCAAGGGTTCTAAAGCCGATAGTGAGGTCAACACGTAAATCCAAGATGGCGGCTACGGAAATTTTCAAATTTTTCGTCATGGGTGTCGTTTTCATAGTTTTCGAGGGTTCTAAAGCCGATAGTGAGGTCAAAATGTAAATCCAAGATGGCGGCTGTGAAAATTTTCGTATTTTTCGTCTTGGGTGTCATTTTCATAGTTTTCGTGGGTTCTAAAGCCGATAGTGAGGTCAAAACATAAATCCAAGATGGCGGCTACGATAATTTTAAATTTTTCCGTCATGGGTGTCGTTTTCATAGTTTTCGAGGGTTCTAAAGCCGATAGTGAGGTCAAAATATAAGTCCAAGATGGCAGCTACAAAAAATTTCAAATTTTTCGTCATGGGTGTCGTTATCATAGTATTTGAGGGTGCAGACGTGAAGGCAGGAGTTTTTAAAGCTGCTAAAGTCGATAAAGAGTTCAAAATGTAAATCCAAGATGGCGGCTGCGATAATTTTGTTTTGGTTTTAAATCATACGTGAGAGATGAGAGTAGGACCGTACACGTTTTTTTTTCTCATAGAGGGTGATGAAAAGTAGAGTGTTCACCTCGGTAGCAACACTATTTTAAGCTCGAGTGACGTACTTTGAATCCCTCGCTGCGTTCAGGATTCTACTCTAGAATCCTTCACTCCACTCTGGATTCAAAAAAACACTCTCGCCTTAAAAATAGTTGTTTGCTCCCTTGGCAAACATCTACTATTATCCGTCGATTCCACATTTTAAAATAATTATATAATATGTACTTACACTCAACATCAAACTCTGAGCGTTGCCCACAAGCATGTCCAAAGCCTCTTTATCTTCTTGTGTACCTGGAAAAACAAAATATCGATAAGGAATTAGAACATAATCAAATTAGACGGTGATTTGTCGCCACATTAGTGAACGATCAAAACATCGACATTTCTGTGCTTTATCCATACATTTTAATAAAAAGTTAATGATGAAAGAAAGAAAAATGCGTTTATTGACAAATATCGAGATTTCTTAGGTAAACGTAACTTTAATATTAACGTTTTATACACATAAACCTTCCGGAATAAATACTCTAAACAATGGTGAAAACCTCATCAAAATCTGTTTAGAAGAACAACGCGGACATACAGACAAACGAGAAAAGCGAACTGTATTACCGTGGCGTCCGAGTGAGAATCCTTTGACTGTCGTCAACATCTTGAGCTGACCGCTAATGGTCGGGATCCTCTCGCAGGTTTGTAACAGGTTCTAGAAAAATACATGAACATACAATTATCATTTTATTATGAAGAGCGGAAGAACTGTTTAATACAGGGAAGGAACGAGCTTGAAGCACCACGCTCGCTCAGTTAGGGTTGGCGATGTCAGACATCGTATAAATTATAAATAAATTTAAATAAATAAATTTATTTATTGAATAAAACGTTTACAAAAAGTGTACATTTAGTCAACAGTATGATTTCCCAAACAATAATTATAATGCCTAAAAATAAACTAAAATATGTTAAGAACAGGTGCAAGTAATCATGGTATGGAATTACAAAGTTAGGTAGCGACCCAGTATATATAAGTTATGGACTTATAAAGCTAATTTCTGTAACTAAAAACGTTCAAAATCTTTCACAGTTATTTTACCTCTGATTTTGAATAACTGTCCAAATTCTCGTTATGATAAGGTTGATGTTGGATTGCTGCCACTGAGAAGTATGTCAAAATCACAGCGATTTTTAAGTTTGGTTATTTCCGTTATGTTTAGTTGCATCTCAAAAGCTCGTCTAAAATGTAAGGAAATTAGAGGTATGTCTAGACTGAGACAGATTACAATGCAAACGTTCTTAAAAACACGGGAATTGCCCCCTCGGGACCCGTACCCATAGATGCATATCATCTGTGCCCGTAACATAACCATTTGCCGCAGGCCTTGTCAAGGTGACAAGATTACTACTATAGTATAGGCGAATACTTAAATGATAAATTATAAATATGCAATAAATAAAAAACTTCTACATACTGTGGTGGACGTGTGTGTGTTGTGTTTGTTGTGAACATAATCATACCGTTCAACCATCCGTATATAGCGCGCACATAAAAAAGGCCCTTTTCAGGGCCGCATATTATTCGATATTTTAAATATAAAAATAATTAAATCACATAATGATAAATGAAAGAATAATTAATTAATAATTTAAAAGAAAATGGTTTCTTTTTTAAAAAATGTTACTAAATACAAGTACCTAACTGGTTTTTTGACTACCTATAATAACACCCAGCGTTCTTGCTCCTCTCTCCTACTTTTGATCTATGCTGTGCCCGACAGGGTCCATAATTGAGGCTTATGTAACTGTTTCCCTGCCAACTGTATACATTATGGTACGCAATAAAGAATTGAGAATTGAGAATTTTCAGTAGGTGTAAAACTCAAAGATATCGGCGAGTTATAAATGCAGGTTTTGAACTAAGTAGGTAATACTAACCGTCTTGATCCTGTGGTCTGTACACTCGTGCGCTAGTTTCTTGGCAAGTCGCGCGACTTCGTGCGACTCCGTCACTATCGACTTAGAAGTCGCGAGGACTTCGTGCTGCTTGTCTGTAATACAAACAAAAATGTAATATAAACAAGTCATTTGAACGAAACTCGAGGTTTTTGTAAGACACCAAATAGAGCCGACTCAAAAACGTAGTTTTCACTAAACGCTTTTTTAATCTGTCGCGCGCGCAATTAGCAGACACAATAGAATTTTATTGTTATCTGTCTCCAATATGAGACACCAGTATTATAAAGGTTAAATAAACTTTAAATAGGAATAAAGAATATTTGTATTTGTTTGGTGTAATTAAATAATTATTTATGAGTCATAGCTATGGGGCATTTGCCCAACAGTGATAAAATGATAAATGGTTTTATTTCTATAAGTAGGTTTGTAAGTACAGTAGCAATCATAAGTGGAGTAGCAATCGCACAAAGCAATATATTGTCACGTCGGTTTAACTTACTACCTTCTTATAATAAGTAATTTCTATACTAGACACACACACACACTCATATTCGTTTGCAAATGATTGTCACACTAATATTATAAAGGCGAAAGTTTGTGAGTGTGTATGATTGTCTCTTCTTCACGCTAAAGGTCCTGAATGTATTTGGATAAAATTGGGCACACAGATAGTTTATAACCTGGATTAACACATAGGATATTCATCCCGATATTCCCACGGGATCGAAACTTATGCGGGATCGAAACCGCGGGGCGCAACTAGTATTTTCGAGCTTATCGCTTTACGAGACGCGAGACTAAGCGGACGTGTGTTTTGTATTTATTATAATGAAATAAACAATTACGACAAATAAATATAACTATTTGCGTCGTCAGTATAAATTAAAGTGTGTCGCGTGTGACGTAGGTTTTTACCGACTTTCAAGAGTGTTTTTACCGAAATTGCAAAATGAACTAAATAATTTATATAAACATTAAATAAAGTGTTATTATGTTATAGTGTTATGTCTCAACTAGGATCGAGCCCGTTTGGTCGTAGCCAATTACTACGGCGAAGTCCTCCACCGACGCCTACTAGACCATTACCCCCGAGTGAGCCTTACCCACCAGTACCCGAAGAGAATGAGTTGCCGAGTGAAGTCATCAGTACGCCGAAGATCCAGAAATGGTTAGGATCTATTGACACAATTTTAAACGAAGTCTGCACTAGGTATTGTCGGTGATGGGAAAATGAACTCAGATCAGAAGCTTCGTGTCTCTACTCTTTGCCGGAAGGTTTCAAGTGGGACTTCTCAGATGGCTGTCTTATACCAATCGTTGAAGCAGAAAACAATACAGGCCCATACCACAATCCAGCACCTACAGGTTCACCAGAACGTTGTGAACTCTCTCCAGCAGTTCAAAGAGGTCGTAGAAGCAAAGCTGAATCCCTCAGGAAATACTTCATATGCTAGCATGGTGAAGAAAGGTTCCGATAACTTCGTCCGTCCTGCAAATTTGAGATCAATCGCCATCTATCCCAACGATAAGACCCAAACGAGTGACGACACCAAGTCGCTTGTTCAAAAGATAATCTCCCCCGAACAACTTAAGCTCCATGTCCGTGGCCTGAGAAAAGTGAAAAATGGGGGCGTTTTGATTAGCACCGAAAACAAAGGCGATATTGACAAGCTAAAGAATTCAAAAAAACTGGTTACATCGGGCCTTACAATAGAAGAACCTATTAAGCGCCGCCCTAGGGTCGCCGTCATTGGTGTTCCCGTAACCCTTACAGAGAAGGAGGTCTTTGAATGTATTTACGAGCAGAACCTTGTAGAGAAGTTGCCAAATATAACTCGTGAGTCCTTCCTTGAGAGCATCAAATTGAGCCATAAATCGGGCAAGAAAGACCTTCCTACCTGTAACTACGTCCTGGAACTACCTGCTAGCATACGAAAAATTATGATAAACCAAAGCCGAATTTTTATTAATTGGACATCGTGCCCTGTGAGAAATTTCACGATAGTCACCAGGTGCTTCAATTGCCAACAGTTTGGACATGCTGCCAAGTTTTGCCGGGAAACTAGTCCTACTTGCAACCACTGTGGAGAGACTGGACACTCCTTCAAGGAATGTAGCAGCAAATCTTCTTCCGCTCAATGTGCCACGTGCAAACGCTTCAAGAGGAAATGTGACCATCCAACTGGTGATGTAAGTTGCCCGGCGCGCAAATATGCAGAGCTCAACTACATCAACTCAATAGACTATGACGGCGCCTAAGAGCGCCACCGAATACTTTATTTAGTTAGCACATAAACAGGTAGCTTATCCTCTATTTATATTTCCACTTAGTTTGTAACCATCATGACAAATCAGCTTATTTGTGATCTAGATAGTTTTTCTGTGTCGGAATCTAAAGTCTGTAATGTTGAGGACTGTAAGTACCTTCTTCCTTCTGGTGGAAAAACGTTATCCCTACTAACACAGAATATTCGCAGCATAAACAGAAACATGAACGGATTTGAAGTGTTATTACAGAATCTTGACATAAGCTGTGATATTATCGTCCTAACAGAATGTTGGTTGTCAAAACAGACGGTCAATTTACCATCTCTTGACGGTTATTATTCTTATAAAACTGACAGAAACATAAACCAAAACGATGGGTTAGTAGTTTATATCAAAAATAATTTAAGAACAATCAAAGAAGAACCTGTATCCCAAGATAGTAATTGCCTAATAATCAAAATTATTCCTGATACAGTAGTCATGGCTATTTATAGGCCTCCTTCTCAAAATATGGATAGATTTTTAGACTCCCTTGACACAAACTTAAAAACAATATCAGCTTTTAAAAACATAATACTTTTGGGCGACATTCATATTAACATTACTTCCGGGAAAACCGATACCCATGTACATAATTATCTGAATATTTGCTCATTTCATGGACTTTTACCAGCTCACTATCACCCTACGCATCAGAGTGGCTCATGCTTAGACCACATAATTCTAAAATCAAAAAATCCATCCCAAACATTGGTTACTAATTCATCGCTTACTGATCATCAAGCTGTTTTACTAACATTACAAATATCTTCACCTAAAAAAAACTGCATGCGTTGCTACACTAAAGTCAATATGACAAACCTGGAAAATGACTTACGCGGTATAAATTTTGACCCAGTTTATAATTCCAACGATGCAAATATTACCTTAAAGTATTTCATAGATTCGCTACAATATGCAATAAGGAAAAACACATTCACTAAGACAATGCCTAGAAAGTATAGTTGTATTAAACCCTGGATTACACCCGGTCTCGTTCTTTGTATAAGACAAAGAGACAAACTTCATCTAAAATTGAAGCTTGCACCTGATAACGAAATACATTCTGTTACATATAAAAGGTACCGAAACTTCTGTAACAATCTTTTGAAAAAACTAAAAAATCAGTACGATAAAAATGAATTACAGAAGGCGGGGAAAAATAGTAAACTTGTGTGGAAATTTTTAAAAACTAATACATTTAGATCGAAAAATCCCGAACCTCCGTTTGATCTACTATCATCAGAGACAACCTCATCCGAAGCAATGAATAAAGTAAACAATTTTTTTGTTAACGCTGGTAAAAACTTGGCTGAAAAATCTTTAAACTCTAGTATTTTTTCTCGTCAAAACCCGACTACGACATCTTCTACACTAAATTCATTTGTTTTATTAGATACCGACGTTTACGAAGTAATAAGAATAATAAACGGGTTAAAGGATATTTGTGCTACTGGGTGGGATGACATACCTAATAATATACTAAAAAGATTTAAATACCTACTTGCCCCTCCGCTAACACACATTTTTCAGCTATGTTTATCTAAAGGAATATTCCCAAAATTACTAAAAAAAGCTGTGGTAACACCAGTATTTAAATCTGGAGACAAAAACTGTGTGAATAACCACAGACCCATTTCAGTGTTAACAGGCCTCTCAAAAATTTTAGAAAAAATAATTAACAGTAGATTGATAAAATATCTAGAAGATAACAAACTACTTTCAGATAGTCAATTTGGTTTTAGGCCCAAAAGATCAACTAGCCAAGCAGTACACAAATTGACTAATTATGTCACTACCAATCTAGATAATGGTATGCACACAATTGGGATTTTTCTAGACCTTGCCAAGGCCTTCGACACTATTTCATGTTCTTTACTTTTGCACAAGCTTGAAACACTTAGGATAAGAGGAGTACAACTTCAATTATTTTCTGAGTATCTTAGCGATCGTCATCAATGTGTAAAAATTGATCAGTATACAAGTTGTGAACTTAAAAATAGTTGTTTTGGAATTCCACAAGGCAGCATTTTGGGCCCACGTTATTTTTAATCTATATAAATGAACTGTGCCGCCTGGTACTCCAAAATGGTGTCATAATGTCTTATGCGGATGACACCGCTCTATTGTTCTCAGCTAAATCAAGAGTTGAGGTCTATGAACATGCTCAGAATGGTTTTAACATTGTGTCAAATTGGCTTCATAATAATCTACTAACATTAAATACAGATAAAACAAAATACATTTTATTTACAATGAGAAATACTAACATACCGCTTACTAATATAAACATTTACGCACATAATTGTAGCATGTACGCTGACACTGCTTGTTTCTGCCCCACTTTAACTAAAGCTGACCATTTAAAATATCTAGGTGTCACTATTGACTCCAATCTAAATTTCCGTAAACATATTGATTTATTATGTACTAGAGTGCGCAAATTAATATATGTCTTTAAGAATTTACGGAACATAGCCGACTATAAATTAATTAAACAGGTTTATTTAGCTTTGTGTCAATCCATTCTTACCTATTGCATAACTTCTTGGGGTGGTGCTGCAAAAACAATTTTTCTCCCTCTAGAGCGTGCTCAAAGAGCAATTCTAAAGGTTGCTACCTTTCGCCCCTATAGATTTCCTACACACCAGCTCTACATAGCATGTAATGTACTAACAGTACGGCAATTATTTATACTAAGCATAGTACTACACCAGCACACTGCACTTCCTTTTGACCCAGTACCTTCCGACAAGAGAAGGAAGGACTTAGTTTGCATAAACCCTCAAACTAGACATGCGTTTTTTTTATCGATTTTATGTGTTTTTAGGACCTTTTCTGTATAATAGGCTCAACAAGTTACTAACCTTCTATAGTGTAAGTTATAAAACATGTAGTAAAATGTTATCAGAACATTTAGCGATACTGAATTACACAGACACAGAAAAACTTATAGAAAATTTGTCACGATGATAATTTATTTCTTCGAAGTATTTACTTTTGTATGTTTACATAGGTTTAGTTTTAGATAATAATGTACCAATATGCTTTTTCTCGTAGTTGTTAATAGATTATTTTATATAGGTTTAACTTAAAATTTTAGTGTTCCAATTTAATTGAAATGTAAAGTGATGGCCTGAAACAGGTTTGAATTAACCTAGATCGGGCGGGTCGCTACCTAACTTTGTAATTCCATACCATGATTACTTGCACCTGTTCTTAACATATTTTAGTTTTAGTTTATTTTTAGGCATTATAATTATTGTTTGGGAAATCATACTGTTGACTAAATGTACACTTTTTGTAAACGTTTTATTCAATAAATAAATTTATTTATTTATTATTTTATAAATTCAACAACCGAGGTACCTTTATGGCATGATAGCTTAGCGGTATTTGGGTAAACGCGTTCATGCGTAGCGTGCCGCGGGTTCGAATCTCACGCGCGGTGTTTGTTTTTTGAATGTTTTATAAATTACTCGAATAATCACGCTATTGACTATAGTACTTTGTTATGTCAGTCTTGTTCACTAAACTCGTAATTTAAAACTTTATGATTATACCCACAGAAACCTAAATAAATAAAGAAGAAAGACAGATGCAGTTAACTTACGACTCATTCACCGCGACTAAATATTACGTTATTGGTTAATTGTTATAGTGGGTTAGTGACGTGTTTTTAATTAATTAGCGGTGTTGTGGTTCATTTTAAAATGCAGTGTAAACGGGCCCTGTGATTGCTGGGTGCTATAGGTAGACCTCTCAGCGATCTTTGGGAACGCAGACCCACTCCACGTAAACGATTTTGGATGGGTTGGTCGCTTATCAGCAAGCCTGAACAGCTGTGGAGCCTCGTAGCCAACATCATGCCGGTCATGGTACGATTTTGTCGACTAGTATTTTGGATGTACCGGTCCTGTCTGCGAGTGGAGATGAGAGATCGTCCTCCATGTCGCTCGGCCACGCTTCCCGTTATACGATAGCGTTTCCAGAGGCGGATTATGACGCTCTGTGTAGTGCCAAGAGCTACAGCCACAGTACGATGCCTAGAACTAGCTTGCAACATTCCGACAGCTCTCATCATCTCTTCTCGTGTCAAATGATGTCGTCGCTCCTTATCAATGCATTTTTTTTCAGTTCCAATGCATAAGTTGTAATAGTTTTGTAAAAACGCTATTAAACACTTTTATAGGAATCCTGATTGACAGTTGATTTTCTATTTTTAATCAAAATTTAAAGAAAATTCTTTATTTATATAGTGAAGTTCACAATATTGTTTAATTTAAATTTATATTAAAAAATAAGGATCCAAAAAAGTTAAAACAATAATCCTCAATTGCGTCGATACTAGTCTAAAACGTACTTGATCCCTAGACAATTTTGACGTGTGTATAACTGGTGATCCTTATAATTATATATTATTTTTAGAGAAATACTGTTAATCGGCGAGTCAAAAGATATGAGGAAGAGGCCTTGCCAGCCGAAAGCGAAGTGGGAGACCCAGCTCATAAAAGAGGTGCAACGACGGCACATGGTTAGCGAATACGAAGCAAGTGGTTTCATACCGATAAGACATTTTGCCGAATTATTCGACACGTCTTTACGAACCGTGCGCCGTGCACTCCATGCTGAAGCTTTGCAACATCGAAAAACATGAACAAGAAGGTTTACGTTTTGCCCTAGAATACTAAGACCGCTTTCACATTTAGTCGACTCTAGCAGCGCAATAGTCGCGCGACAGACGAGACGGCAAACCCAAACGCGTAGACCGCGCGCCTACGCGTTTGCTCAGTCGGCAATGAGCCAGTGTTGCAAGTGTTAAAGGAGTACAACCTCAATTTGATTTGATTCTATACGACTATTGTCTATACACGTGGGCGACACTGAAAGTTTTTAGAACTGGCCACTTGTAAATACTAGGTTTATTCAAAAAGTAAGTTCAAATTTTGAAAATGGAACTGCCAATATTATTGTGTATGTATTTTATTCATTTTTCATTTGTTTACGATTTGGCGGCAAATTGTAAATTGTCTGTGTCACGTCAGCATGAATGTTTATATTTTAAATGTTTTTATATTTCTTTATCCTAATATTTAAAAATATAGTTTAATAAAGAAAATAATTATTAAGTACATTATTTTTCTTGTTTATCAATTTATCGAATAATGTAGATCAAGATTATTGTTGAAAATAACAATAGCAGTCTCATCTCGAGATTGGAACCCAAACCAATGTGTTTCACAGTCCAATACGATGCGCTGAAGTTTTACCGGAACTTGATTTAAAGATGTGAATTTTAGCAACGGTATGAACCGACCAAGTTCATAATGAAATTACGTATTGGGTGTGTAAAAGCGACGGTATGCTTTTGTTTTGTTCGATGCCAGACGCTAGTGTGGGAATTCGGAGGTGTGCGTTCTGTGTTGATACATCGCTTACACACAGGTGTGGGTACGCCCTGTACCGCGCGTTCACACAAATACAAACGTTAGCGTGCTACTGCATTTATGACCGTTACTGTACAAACACTTACACGTCAATCATATCATATTTAAAAACTCGATGAAGTCGGCGTTTTCTATCCGATTACTCTCAGAAGAAAGGCCGAAACAAACTCGAGAGGTCACCGTGGGACCGAGCAGGTTAGGAATACAGTTGATAGAATATCACATTCAAACTTATCCTTTCTTTCTATCATTCTTTGTTACCGTTATTCATGAAGTTGGACAGCTTCGCCATGAGCACAGCCATGCGCTTGGCCACGGCCACGATCTCGTTGTCGCGAGAGGACCAGTCGCGGATGGCCACGTGCAGGTTCAGCGCCTCGTTCTGTAGGGACACGCCGATGTCGCAATGTTAGTAGAGTATTCAACACACCTTCGCAGGGTCTATTATAAGGTTGGAGTAAGTTTCGACGTATCATAACATCAGCAGTGCTATTCTGTAACCATCTCACCGTGAAAACTTAGGTGAATTGAGCTCGGAGTGAGCTGTCAGTCCCTAGCAGTAGACGGTCGATTCTGTAAAAATCTCACCGTGAAAACTTAGGAGAAGTGAGTTTGTTTCTGCTTGGAATTGATACTATTGACAGCTCACTCGACGCTCACTTCACCGAAGTTTTCACGGTGAGATTTTTACAGAATAGCACTGCAGGTGAAATGACAGCTCACTTCACGCTCACTTCACCTGAGTTTTCACGGTGAGATGATTACAGAATAGCACTACAGGCCTGTTTCCCTGAAGGGTTAGGTACACGTGTACCTATAGTACACCTACATTTGACCAGTTATGTTAAGTCCCATGTAATGCGCAGCTCATGAGCGAAGCTAAACGAACTTATCTCCGATCCCAGTGTAGCCTGCGCTTAGTAAGGACGGGCGGGTTTTGCATTGCAAAATTAGGCTGCAAAATGTAATTTATGTATTTTGAGTACTGTACACACCCATCTTAAAGCTTATTGACATTAATGTGATGTTAAGTGAGTCAGTTAGCTACTCTTATTTCGGTCAACTATTCAAAGCAGTTTACAGTACAAAAGTGTTTCACTCATTTTAGTGTTGATTTAATCATCATATCAGAAAGTGGGCGTTAGTTTTAGATCAATGTGAATACTGTCAGATATCATGCTTTACCATTGGTTTAACTATTTATTTTCTGACATTCGAGAGATATTTATATATACTTACGTAGATGGGTTGGTTCGGTCCCGGTTGGTTCTTGAAGATAGTTTCGCCGCAAAGGAGTGATTCCACTTCCTCGGTCGCTTGCAAGATCTGTTGATGAAAGGATTTTTGTCATTCAGTGCAATAATATTTCATAAACATTGCTCTGAAAATGATGAAGAGAAATGATAGAATGGTCTAGAACTAAAAATTCTAAGACAATGTGTGTGACAGCTATTAATCTGACACGCAGATTGAAATATGGCACTACCTCTCATAGTGAGGAGGCCTGTGACCCAGCTATAGGAACTTAAATGTCTGTTCCAAAACACCCAATGAGAATGTAAACAAATGGATCAGAAGGCCTACCTCTGGATGACAATCTGTAGTGCCACTTACAAATTGAGTGCTTTCATTTGAATACTTAAACCCGAAATTCTAATTACAAATTACCATAAAAATGTTTTGTTAAACTCAATTGAACCTCAATTGAGTTTAATTTTATAACCTCAATTTTCGTCGTCGTTTTATCAGTTACAATTTAATAATCTTATTTAAACAATAAATGGAAAAAGTTGTGAAAAATAATTTTGAAACCTTGCGAATTCCGCTTAATTGCGATTGCGTATAAGTCTAACCCGATTCAGGTTTTAACCTGAACACTATTGTTGAGCTTCTGTCAGAGTCTGTTACCTTGGCAGTGGTATCCTTCAAGTCAATTTATTTTAATATTTTTTTCTTAAGTTATTTTAAGTTTTTGAATGATTCTTTTTTTCTTCTTTTTATTACGGACGCTTTTACGAACGTGTACGTCTTATTACATTGTTCTCACATGCATAATTTCAAAATGAATGATGTAACCAATATTTTGTATCAATTTTTTTATATTTAAATTAGTGTCCGTGGAGTTTCTTGCCCATTTTTCTCTATAGGTACCTAGTACGCTTTGGAATGGGCAACTAGCTTCATATTTCTGACTGACCGACCCCTTGACATTTCAAAAGTGCCTGTAAATGGTTTAATTGAAATAAATGCTTTGAGTTTGAGTGTGAGTTTCAGTCGGGCATTCTGCTGACGGGAGTGTCGGCAGCCGGCGTAGCGGCGGCGGCGGTGAACTGTTGTTGAGCTACTGTTGAGCTTCTGTCTGAGTGTTACCTTGGCAGTGGTATCCTTCCAGTCGGGCATCCTGCTGGCGCGACTGTCGGCGGCCAGCGTAGCGGTGGTGAGTTGTTGTTGACCTTCTGTCAGAGTGTTATCTTGGCAGTGGTATCCTTCCAGTCGGGCATCCTGCTGGCGTGAGTGTCGGCAGCCAGCGTGGAGGCAGTGAGCTGTTGTTGAGCTACTGTTGAGCTTCTGTCAGAGTGTTACCTTGGCAGTGGTATCCTTCCAGTCGGGCATCCTGCTGGCGCGACTGTCGGCGGCCAGCGTAGCGGTGGTGAGTTGTTGTTGACCTTCTGTCAGAGTGTTATCTTGGCAGTGGTATCCTTCCAGTCGGGCATCCTGCTGGCGTGAGTGTCGGCAGCCAGCGTGGAGGCAGTGAGCTGTTGTTGAGCTACTGTTGAGCTTCTGTCAGAGTGTTACCTTGGCAGTGGTATCCTTCCAGTCGGGCATCCTGCTGGCGCGACTGTCGGCGGCCAGCGTAGCGGTGGTGAGTTGTTGTTGACCTTCTGTCAGAGTGTTATCTTGGCAGTGGTATCCTTCCAGTCGGGCATCCTGCTGGCGTGAGTGTCGGCAGCCAGCGTGGAGGCAGTGAGCTGTTGTTGAGCTACTGTTGAGCTTCTGTCAGAGTGTTACCTTGGCAGTGGTATCCTTCCAGTCGGGCATCCTGCTGGCGCGACTGTCGGCGGCCAGCGTAGCGGTGGTGAGTTGTTGTTGACCTTCTGTCAGAGTGTTATCTTGGCAGTGGTATCCTTCCAGTCGGGCATCCTGCTGGCGTGAGTGTCGGCAGCCAGCGTGGAGGCAGTGAGCTGTTGTTGAGCTACTGTTGAGCTTCTGTCAGAGTGTTACCTTGGCAGTGGTATCCTTCCAGTCGGGCATCCTGCTGGCGCGAGTGTCGGCAGCCAGCGTGGAGGCAGTGAGCTGTTGTTGAGCTACTGTTGAGCTTCTGTCAGAGTGTTATCTTGGCAGTGGTATCCTTCCAGTCGGGCATCCTGCTGGCGTGAGTGTCGTCAGCCAGCGTGGAGGCAGTGAGCTGTTGTTGAGCTACTGTTGAGCTTCTGTCAGAGTGTTACCTTGGCAGTGGTATCCTTCCAGTCGGGCATCCTGCTGGCGCGACTGTCGGCGGCCAGCGTAGCGGTGGTGAGTTGTTGTTGACCTTCTGTCAGAGTGTTATCTTGGCAGTGGTATCCTTCCAGTCGGGCATCCTGCTGGCGTGAGTGTCGGCAGCCAGCGTGGAGGCAGTGAGCTGTTGTTGAGCTACTGTTGAGCTTCTGTCAGAGTGTTACCTTGGCAGTGGTATCCTTCCAGTCGGGCATCCTGCTGGCGCGAGTGTCGGCAGCCGGCGTGGCGGCGGTGAGCTGTTGTTGAGCTTCTGTTAGAGCCTTCTGCAGCTCAGGGTCGCTGCGGGCTGTGCTTGAAGACATGCCCACGTGGATCACGCGGTTCGCTAGCCTGGACACATAGAATTTTTAAACTTGAAGATAACTCTTTTCAATTTTGATCGATGAAACTGTTCATGACCGTTACTAATCGGAAAATAACCACAAAATTTTAAAACAGTTTATAATTGTATTGATTTATTAATTTTTAATGTTGATTATATATATCTGCCTAGCCTTTTCCCAACTATATTGGGGTCGGCTTCCAGTCTAACCGGATGCAGCTGAATACCAGTATTTTACATGGAGCGACTGCCTATTATATATTGAATTTTAATTAATTTTTATTTTGTAATATTTGTTGATCATATGTATTGAGATTAACTTATTTTATTTTTAAAGTTGACTACGAAATTTTATATTTTATTTGACAAAAAAAATATTGTTCTAATTTAAATTTTATTTTGGTTATAACCTAGAAATAGTATTGTGTGGTGTGTATTTGTCTCTGTTTCATGTGATTTCCAATTAACGTTATTTTTAAGTGTAATTAATAACTAATTTTATGGATCTTTGTGTCTGATACAAATAAATAAATAACATAACACGTAGGTAATTGAGAACGTGTGCGCACTGTATTTGATCCGAAATCCGTGTTCCATCAGAATTGAAAGTGTTCTAGACTCGGAAAGATGGAATTTCTGATCTTGTGCAATCCAAAATCAGTAAGCAAATAAATAATACTACAGCAACTTCGGTCCGTTAATTCATGGATGCAGTGCGCAAACGCTCTTACATTTGCAGTTTTCAGACCCAAAACCAGCGGAACCCTTTCTAAAGATAAGTTTTTCTCGAGGTATCCATATCTATAGTATCTCACTTGGTGATGGCGGCCGACGTGTGCGCACACTGCAGGGGGTCGTTGTGTTTCGTGGACTCCTCGCGCATGCGCTCCATGGTCTCGCCTGAAAAATATTATCTTTATTACTCCTAACTGTAAATTTAATGTTAAATATATTAAAGCTTTCAGTGTTTTCATGTATCCATTCTTTTTTTATGTGTTTTAGTACATATAGCGTTCTGCCTACTCCATTTGAAAGTGTGAGTACAGTAATGTAAATAATTATGATCATGTTGTAAATGTAATTACTGAAAACTCGAAAAAGGGTCATTGCACTCTTCATGCACCTAGCTTCTGACGTTCCATATGTGCCCATGTAGGTTTATGTGAAATAAAACAATTTGAATTTGATCATTCTTAAAAAAAAAAAACATTGGGACTAATCTGAAATCGCGAAAACTATCAGCTGATCATACGTTTATGTTCATACAAATCGACAAAATGCATGGAACGGCTATTTAAATTTCGCGACTTCGGGCTTATTAAAATCTGAAAATATTCACACGATTACCTACAGCGTTTTTCGTTACATTTTCAGTGGCGTTGAATAGTGGTGCCGATCCATACGTCATGTTCGTGAACAGTCGTCAGTCGTCTGTAGGGAGTGGTCATAGCTTAGCTGCCACGGCTTATTTTTTTTATTTTTTATTTCTACATATTTGCTGTTCTTTTATACATCGTTCTCACATATAATTATAAACTCAACATTAATGATGTAACTAATATTATGTAACAATGTAATTTATCCGTTCTTCTACGCTTTGAAATGGGCAAGTAGGTAGCTTTATATTTCTGATTGAACGACAGCTCGACAATTCAAAAGGGGAACTTTTTTGGTTTAATTGAAATAAAGTTTCGAATTAATTTACCTGCAGTCTGCACGAAGTCCATAGGGTCAACAGACTGGTCGCACAGGTCTCGTATCTTTGACAAGGACTCTGCATATCTTGTTAGCAGAGTTTTGTAGTTCTCTATCACAGCCTGAAAATTAACGTAACATTGAGAATAATGACTTTCAAGTTCTATGATGTCGTAAAATCAAAGTAATCCGAGCATTCATTAGGTAAGCCCTCAATCTTACCTTGTCGTTCGGAGATGCAACTCTTTGCTGTGCCGCCTTCACCAACATTGGAGCCAACAACTCCGCCTGAAAAGATTACAATGTTATAATTTGATAGCCATATTTTCAGTTTTATCTTTAAGATATAGACTGTCCAGTTTGAGGCTCAGGGCAAGTAATTTTTAGGGTTCCGTACCCAAAGGGTGAAACGGGACCCTATTACTAAGCCTCCGCTGTCCGTCTGTCTGTCACCAGGCTGTATCTCATAAACCGTGATAGTTAGACAGTTAAAATTTTCACAGATGATGTATTTCTGTTGCCGCTATAACAACAAATACTAAAAAAAGAATAAAATTAATATTTAAGTGCAAAAAAATCATGTATGTTGTAAGGGAGCCCCATACAACATAAATTATTTTTTTGCCATTTTTATAGATAATGGTACGGAACCCTTTGTACGCAAGTCCGACTCGCACTTGGCCGGTTTTTTTTTTACAAAGCTCAGCTAGGTTACAAAAGTTATTTGATGCTACTTATGTGTCGTCTCAATTTTGTGTTAACCTGTGAGCCTGCTTACCGTATTACCGGGACAGTAAAATATTTTCTATTTATTATGAACCTTTTATAAAAAGATAGTGTTTTGCTTATGCAATATCGTCGCATTTTACGCATAAAGTTGTGTATCGAGATAAAAGAAAAAAAAAAAATATTTTGCAAATATGGGTACAATACATGGTGATATAGCGTCCAGGTCCAGATCCAACGACCGACCAGACGGGTGTAGTGTCTGGTGAGCAACGATTGATGTCGGAACGTTGTATATATGTCGCAGTCATCTGGTTGAATCTGCTATTTGATTGAATGACTAGCGCGTTCATTGAATGACGACATTTAATTGAATGACTAAAGGACAACTCGTCAAGTCGTTGAGCACAACGTTTAACCAGATGGCTGAATGTCGTGCAGACATTTAGTTAAACTGGGTGAAAATGGTAGGTTAGGTAAGAACTGTGACCAACCGCGCGCAAGCCGAGCGAGCGCTATTTCCAAGTTGCTCGCAGAGATTTTTTCACCACTTGAATCACTTGGCTGAGTCTTGGTCAGTCATCTTCAAAGGGCTGACTTTCAATACGCAAAGTTTCGGCCTAGGCATTCATTTGGATGCCAGCATTTAATGAACTGCCTAGGCATCCAATTAGCTGGCTAATTTAAGCAGATGGCTGCGACATATATACTCGTCGCACGGTAAGCTTTGCATGCGCAATGCAAGATTTTGTGTGACGTCAATGTGATGAGTAGTTCGCATGTGGTATACCTTTCCAAGTAGAACATGGTGTGGCTTACCTGTTCACTGCAACTATTGAGCTGTGTGCTGACCGTAGTTCCCGCGTCCCTATCAGTGTCTGCGATGAGTCTGGCTGTCTTAGTGACGCGGCTTAGTTGGGCCAGCAGCTCGGCTATCTTCTTTTCCAAGAGGAACTTGCGTTTTGAATCGTCTGGCAAAGTATTCAAAATACGTTCAAATTTATATTAAAATGTTTGGCAAATGTGAATAACATAATATTGATTGATGTTCGGTCTTTCTGTTTCAGAAATGGTCGGATTGTTGAGCTCCCTAAAATAGGGTTGAGCTACACGATGACTGATGCGTGCGTGTCGTCTGTCGGGACTGTCAACTCAAAGCTGCAATGGCTCTTTCTTCAAAAGGCCCTTCCAGACCCTGCATTGTACTCACATACATTGACTGACATAAAATCTTAGTAATATAATGTATGTACTTTAAAAAAGACCGTGACCTCTGAGTTTGTTCCGGAATTTCTTCTTAGAGATCAGTCAGATAGGAAATGCCGGCCATCTAGTTTTAAAATATTGACCAAATTGACTTGTAAAGTGTCTTAGAAGATCTATATAGAAATCAATCTGCCTAGCCTCTAGATTGGGGTCGGCTTTCAATCTCACCCGATGCAGCTGAATACCGGTATTTTCAATGAAGCGACTGCCTACCTGACCTCTACCACCTCATAACATAACATAACATCAAGCCTTGTTTCCCGGAATGGTTGGGCAGAGGTGTACCTATGGTAAACCCACATTTCGCCAGTTATTTTTAAGTCCCATGTAATAGGGGGCGAGCCTATTGCCATCAACCGGGCACAAATCCATACTCCGGGCTGCTACTGAGAAATTCCAGAAAGTAAAACCCAATGACACTTTGTCTGACCTGGGAATCGAACCCAGGACCACATGTTCAGCAGTAGCGCTTGCGACCACTGGACCAACGAGGCAGTTCATCGATGGACCCGTGCGGCTGTTACCAATTAGCCACGAGCCCCTCTATCTACTTACAGAAATAAAAATGACATTTCATCAACAGAACCTACCCTGTTCATAATCGGCCACTAAGTCCAGGTCCGCGAGTGGAGCCTCAGCGTCCATGAAGTCCTGCACGACCCTGGTGACTACTCCTCGTTCGATGCCCTTCTTCAACTCACGAACACGCTCCATCAGCACACTAGGAACGTAAAGGAGTTTTAAGATCATGTTTAAGAATAGTTTTCGTAAGAACATGATAACTCCCATTTTTTTAGGGTTCCCTCTATCTGGTAGAATCTTGATGCTCCGAAATTTATTTGGCATAACACACTTGGAATAATATGGCTTTCTGCGATATATTCATAATTATTTAAAAGCAGAACCTGGTTCTGCTTTTAAATAATTATGAATATGAAATTTATGCCTAAAGATGATTCTGACTTACAAAATTATGAGTTTTAAATGTATGCCAAACGATTATCTGCGAAATTAAGTTTATGCTATCCATATAATATAATGTCATAAAAAGTTTTGCTATAAAGGGTAGACCCCTTTTTCATAATCAGCTTTATTTTGAAGTAGTTTGTAAAGATGTTTTGGGTACTTATCGATATTATTTGATCGAAAAACGAACAAAAAAAAATATAATTCTAAACTCATATTTTCAAGAACCTACAGCTGAACACGTGGTTGTCTAAAGTCACAGGTTGCAAACCGCATACTCTACATACCTGTACTGTTCATGATCATATTTGTTGCTACACTCAGTGAGCAACTGTTCGGTTTCCGTCACCAAGTTCCTCATGTCCTCCTTTTCACTGCCATTCAGGTCTTCCACTATCTGAACGAAAAGTAATTCACATACGAGTAAGTACCAAAAAGTTTCAAAATTGAGTTTATGGGGAAGAAGAATGCTTCAACGCGGAAGTAAATAGTGGGCGACGCATTAGTTAGATTCCATACCCTTGATAACTATCATGAATGAATTTAAGAAGAAACCAAAATAATGAACATTAGACAGTTATATATTTACAATACATGTATTTTCATTCGTAAGGCACTCCACAAAAGAATACAGACTAATTTATCGTTTACTAAAGTGAAAGAAGTAACCCAACGTAGTTCTCGCCGAGCTAGTTTTCTGATTTTGCCGAAGATGAGAACTAAGTTTGGCAAAAAAATGTTAACATTTGAAGGAGCACAATTGTACAACAAAATACCCTCATATAGAGAGAAAGTACACTCATTCATTGCATTCAAAACTCTATTAGCTGAATATTTGATCAAAAATAACACCTTTCCTAAAATCTGAATGCATTGGATGGGTGTATCTAATTTATCATAATTGCTACCGTGACGTCTGTGACGAACTTTAACTATAATTTATCTTAAGCATTGTTCTCATATAAGTGACTTTCTGTCTTTTTTGAGAATAAATATCTTTAAACCTAAACCTAAATGGATCCTGATCCTGGATGCGGGGAGCACAGAACCGGTTGAAGTGGCGGAGCTTGGGGAGGCGTATGTCCAGCGGTGGACGGCTTTCGGCTGAATTATGATGATGATGGGGTTTGCTGCCAGGTTTAGCAAATTTAAAGAGAAAGCTGAGTTTTTAGGTTTTATTCTTACTTTCTGTTTTACACGACCGCAACGTAGCCCAAATGCAGATAATGTATTTTTATAATATTCGGTATTCCGAGGTGATAGAATTTTCCCAGAAGATCTTTTTTCTACGAGTTATTTTTGATGTTCCGTATATTTATAAAATTCCTGGTGGAAGTTTGAGTTAATCTCACCTTGTTAGCAACTTCAATAAGGTTGCGTACAGCTTGCTGTCCGTTTGTCTTCACCTCTGCCTTGGATACGGGCTTCAGAAGCCATTTGGATGCAGAGTCGAACCTGACACGCAAATCATAAATTAATGTTTTTGAATTTTCATTTACGTTAATTAATAATACAAGATATAGGCTTGCCCACTATTTCAAAGGACTGAAACATAACTGGTGAAATGTGAGTGTACTATACGTGGTACACGTCTGCCTAACGCTCCGGGGGAAACAGGTGTGATATTACGTATGTATGTGTTGTAATACGAAATAGGCAAGTACTCCCATGGTTTCAACAGCTCTATATGAGATGTTATCATCGCGCGTATTTCTGAAGAGAGACGATGCTTCCCGAAACGTATACTTTTCCTTGGAAATCTGAAAGTGCCATTTATTTAAAACATTGATTGATACTTACTGCTTCTGCACATAGCTCTTCTTTTCTTCCTGTAAAACAAGGTTTATGAATTAGATCGTACCTCACTTATTAAACTTCTTAACCAGCCATTTCAATTGATTGCTCTGGACTGTTATTTTTTTTTTTGAAATTAAGTAATATAAAATTAGAATAGGTACCACTGAATCGTCCGTGGAACCTTCTATAAGTTTGACACGCTGGCCGCTAGTCCTGTAAATACAATATTAATGTAAATTTAAACCAACATACAATCAAATTGACGTCTACTACTGTACTGTAGATGGAACAGCTAATTCTTCTATGTTTCGTGTCAATGATACTTTGTCTTTATAACCAGAATAATCTCGAAATTACGCGGTTTTTTTTTAATGATTTTTAATTCATTTTCTATAGGGCAACTCTTTAGGTCATTAGCTATCCGAATATAAAAAAATACTTGGCGGAGGTCCTAAGGGGGAGGGGAGGGGAGGCGTGAAAATGTATTCGCTGTTACAATGTATAATAGATTTTCGAATCTTTTTTTACTTCTTTCTATATAAAGCTTCTGATACATTAAAGATTTTAGTTTCTGATAC
This sequence comes from Xanthia togata, assembly GCA_963853775.1. Taxonomy (NCBI): domain Eukaryota; kingdom Metazoa; phylum Arthropoda; class Insecta; order Lepidoptera; family Noctuidae; genus Xanthia; species Xanthia togata. Next base: position 2,143,753 of record OY970814.1, read on the forward strand.
CCATAAATTCTGTGAGTTTCGTTAACTTATTGTGTGTTACGTATATAACTGGCGAAATGTGGGTGCACACTGTAAAGGTACACCTCTGCCTAACCCTTTGGGTATTGCAGACGTGATGTTATGTTATGTTTTTATTACTTACTTGACATTCTTGAGCAAGTTCTCGAAGGCGTCGAATACGTCCTTCCGTTTGTTGAACATCACCCACTTCATCACTTCCGACTCCTCCGGGGCTGACTTCACCTGCTTTATTAACTCCTCTGTGTTTGTGAGAAGAGCTCTGTGAATACAAATAGATTTTTTTATAATTATTATTTTGGGCGAATTCTGAAATGCAACTCAATTTAAAGACACAGCTCAGACCTACTACCTAAAACTCGATATTCACTGCCTTTACCACTACTAATATACGAAAATACGTTACTGAAGTGAGAGTCCGTTTTCCCAAAAAGAGGTACGGCACCATAAAATGTTAGTAATATTTGTTGTCTTGAATACTCACAGAGAACTTTTCATGACCTCGTCGACTTGCTTCTGGGTCTCGGCAGAGACTTCGCCTGCAGTTGGTACGAGGCCGGGATGCTCTATCAAGTTGGAGGCATCGTCGACATCGTCCATCAAATCCATCACCTTTGATATTATTTCCTCCTAAGGAATAAAAGGTAAACAAATTAATTTAATTTTAAAGGAGTTCATCGTAGCCGCCCACTGTAGAGGCCTCTCACAAGGTAGATCGACCGACGTAGGTTGTGGGAATTTGCTGAAATAATCTAGAGAAATGCGAAAAATGTAGATAGAATAACCATTAGTTTTATATTTTTTTAGTTTTGTAGGAAGAAAGCTCTGTCGCTGTCGCGGAAACTGAACCTGACCCGGAGTTATTATGTTGGATATACAGTTTGACGTCAATGTTTTGCCTAGTCCTGTCGGCCTCTAGCAAAAGATGTAATATTTTGGTTTTTTGACTTTAGTTTTTTCTCCTTGTTTTTAATATCTATTTTCCCTACTATACCTTATCATTAGGGTTTCCTGCCACACTCTTGTACAGAGCTCCACTCGAGCTATTGATTTCATTCCTGCACTGTTTCAGCATGTCCTTGAGTTCTCCATCTTTGGTCTTCTTGATGCCATCGTCTATGCTGTGCAGGAGATCTTGCACCTGGACTTTCAGGCCTGCTGTCTCTTCTTGCACCTGAAATACGGTCAAATTAATGCATGTATCAACGATCTGTCAGTCTCCTTGAATAATTTACTTAATGTGCAGAAATTATCTGGTTTCCAACCAAATTCGACCAAACTTTTATAACTGGTACAGTCAAGTCCTGCGAATAAATTTTTACAGTTTATGCATACAAAGCTGTCAGACATCAATTTAATTCCCCGGTGAAAAAATATCTGATTTTGGTATAGTCAGCACTAAACTGGTTTAAAATCGTATGTCAAATTATGAATGGTTCATGGTATTTGATTAATTAATTTATTTTAAATAAAAGTATGGAAGAAAAAGACATATTGCGCCGACAAATATATAAAAAAACTATCATCAGGTAGTATACAAAATCAGAATCACACGACTAGTATGATTGTTGACTTATGATAGTGAAGCAACTGACGGCCAACTTTATATTTAAAAAAAAACGTAATTTTAAGACGTTTCCTTGAATTAAATTTCACAATATAAAGGCATCGATTTCTCTTTTTTTCATCTGGCAAGACCTACGAACAACTTAGTCTTGGACTGGCAGGACTGACTCGGGCCATTTTTTTGGTTTTATCATGTTCGTAAGTCTTGCGAGAGTTCGTATTAGGTTCTTACGGAAAGAAAAAATTGAAAAGTTTCCCGGAAAATGTTTAAATACGGAAAAAATTAAACGTCCTTTTTTGTATGTATTATTGTGGTCAGGATAACGTCTGCCGCGTCGGCTAGTTTATGATATTTTCAGACAAAAAAAGGCTCAAGTAATCAGACACACAGAGTACACAGTTACCTGTTCTTCATGATTGGCCATGATGATGGACACACAAGTCTCCTCGACCGCTGCGACATCTTTGTGCAGTTTGCCCACATCCACTATACCTTCCTTGCCTACGGATAATTCGTTCTCTGATACTGATAACTGTGGAATAAAAACAACATAGAATATAATACTCTTTATTATGTACACCATACGAATTACAGATATAAATATAGAATTTTTACATAATGACAATGGGCGGTCTTATCGCTAAAAGCGATCAACACCATAATCAAGACTTGTTATTTTGTTACTAGGTGCCTAATAAGCAGACCGCCGACTGGATGGTAACTGTCGCTTTTCTGCAATATCAGAGTCATCGCAACTACTTTACCATCCCAGAGCCAAAACTAAATACCTACTCCTGCATGCTGTGTTTAGATTTTTTTTCGCGATTGCGATGTTGGTCCCATCAAGAAAGTTGTCGTTAGATGGTTTGTACCAAACCCTTACTTAAACTCAACAGCAAACCAACATTGTGTTTTCCAGTGCCTCAGCTGGGTTCATGTCACGACATTATCTGTTGTAACATAATATATGTGGTGTGCATGAGAGCTAATAAACAGAAAATAAATAATCTCATGTGACTGTAACTACACCAGCACGCATGCCCTTCCAAACGGAAACCAGTAGTTTCCCAGGGCTATTTTTCTCCTCAGCTACCTTCGCATATAATATACAGGATTACTGGTAATTCGACGTATATCCGTCAGGGGCTGATAAAGGGGGCCAAATGCAACAAATTGAACCCCCCATATGTATGGCCGAAATTCAATAGTATTCGAGATATTTGAATTTTAAGGGTTTTTCGATATTTACCCAAAATTTGACATTTAATTCCAAATAATAAAAAAACTACACATTTGAATGGGTACCATTAAAAATCATGTTGTAGCTAGCACTTCAATTAAGCTATGGACATAGTTAAAACTACTTAATTTAACAAAATAATTAAAATAATTAACGATATAAGAATAATATCTTACCAATATTTTTATTTTACGCTTCAAAAATGTTGCCTCCTCACAAAAATTTCTATGACATTAATCGTAAAAATAACTAAAAAAACTTGCCTATTCTGTAAGCTTTCCAAAAAGGTATAAAAGTCAATTTTAAAATACATAATTCGTGGCATGGCATGTGTTTGAAACGGCGCGGGGAGAGAATTTGTATTTGTATGAAATAAAATGCATTCAAAAATGTACGTCAAATTTTATTAAAAATTTTACACATCTGTTGTATTACCTTTGTATAGATTTAATTAGATATAACAACATGATAATAATGAAAATAAAAGTTATAAAACTAAAACTAACTTAACTAAAACTATTGAAAAATTAAAATATAGCGTCGAAAAATTCATCCGCATCGCTGTCGACTGGTAGTGTACCCAAGAGACTGGCCGCATTGCCACGTTGTATGGCAATGCTTAGCCTCTGGCCAAGGTAAAAACCAGCCCTTGGGTCACGGGAAGTGTCAAATAGCCGTTTTGAAATATCATTGAAGAGGCCGTGAGCACTCGGACCCCACGGCCCGAGGGTTTCAACCCCAAACGGCTCGAAAATATAATTACCTGTAAGGTTATTATACTTTACGCCGCTTGAGGTTTTCTGCAGCCGCAGCAGCAGCACCAGCACAGCACGCCGAGCCAGGAAGATGGGATGGCGCAAGAGTGTCGACACAGGTTGCATCCCACACTAAAGGCCTACCCACCTTCCATGGAGATAACAGACATGCCGTCCGGTCTCTTGCCATCGTCGCGTGCCAAGCCATTGGGTTCTAATAAAGCTGGAACGCCGGCGGTGACAAGAGCTCGTCGGATGATGTCGTTAATGTTCGCGTGCCGTGCTAAGCGACCCGCACTTCGGCTGCAAGACAGGCCATGATGTCCGAGACTGTTGACAACTTCGCCACAGTGACAGCGATGAGGAGAACAACAAGGAGCTCCTAATCGTAGGGAAGCAGCGAGGCGGAAGGTAGTGTCGTCGAGCAAAGTGCCTATGTTCGACGACGGTAGTGCATGAAGCCACAGACCCGATTCCCACTTACCCACAGCCAGCAGGCGCGCACGCTCCGCAGTAGTAGCAGACGTGTTAAGTAAATTGTTCTGTACTACTCTGCAGAGCGGCTCATCCCATCGTCTTTGGGAAGATGGATAATCGGGTAGATCTGAGTTCGGGCAAGCGTGTCTCCAGGCGTCCATAGCCTCAGTGAAGCACGGCACATCAAAATCAATCAGTGTGGAGGTTAGAATTTTCCTGATTAATTTCTCAGTGCCGTGGACCGAGGATATGAAAGCCGGTAAACTAATACTAGAAATTTTACGGACGCCGAGGCCTCCCATACGAATGGGAAGAGTAGCTTGCGCCCAAGCTCGGTCGTCCATGGCCACATTTAAAATTGAAGTTACACATCTTGTTCAAAATGAGCCCCTCTATTACGAATGCAAGTTCGAATTCTTTTCCTAACTTCGGTTTTCGTCACTCTTGATGAAAACGTTGTTCTCATCTGTTGCGCCGCGTTTATTATTCGCTGTCGAAGTTCTTCGACTGAATTTATTGGGGTCACATAAACTAATTCCTTCATATGACCCCAGACGTAAAAATCAAGTGGTGTGATATCAGGGCTTCGTGCTGGCCACGGAATTGGCCCTCCCCTCCCAATCCATCGGTTTGGAAATCTCTCATCTAGACACTGTCGGACAGTAATCCGGTAATGTGCTGGGCACCCATCATGTTGAAACATGAGGTTGTTTTTTATTTCTTCGGGAACATCCGCCAACAAATCGTCTAGGTTGTTTCTCAAAAACTCCTCGTAATTTTCACCGTTCAAATTTTGGGGCAAGAAATGAGGGCCCACCAAATAATTATCAACGACACCCATCCATACGTTCAGGGAAAATCTCATTTGCGACGCAGTTTCTTTTAGTTTTTTTGGATTCCTGCCTGCTTTAGGTGCCCAAAAATGTAAATTATGGTAATTCGTTATACCATCCCGGTCAAACTTTGACTCGTCAGTCCACAAAATATTTCTTAGGAAATGTTCCTGGTCAGCGTCAGCGTTTAACATAAACCGAGAAAATTCGAGTCGCCTGGCAGGATCTCCCTCGTGCAATGTTTGGACAGGTTGATAATGGTACGGGTGTCTACCTGATAGATGTACTACCGACCACACTTTCTACTGGGACATACCGAGCTGTCTTGCAACAATGTTCGTTGAGATGTTTGGGTCATCAATAAAACACTGAAGAATGGTGTCCTCTTCGTCAGCCGTATACCGTCGAGGTCTGCCAGCGTTGAATTGTGCTCTCTGAACACTGCCAGTTTCAGACAATCGTCGATAGGTGCTCCCGAAAACCGGCGTTGGTATTCTCGCCGAGCCGCAGCCGCGTTTCCATCGGCAAAACCATAACAAAACATAATGTCTGCGTATTCGTTATTAGCATACGAAGCCATGGTATCCGAAATAACAATGATAACAAAAATAATAACAAGAGAAACAAGAATTAACAATAATGATCGATAACAAATTAACGCGATGAGAGATTGGTTAATAGCAAGATAACAACACACGTGCTTGCGCGGCGTAGAGTCGAAACTTACTAAGGAAGGCGACGCGAGCACAGCAGACGCCGTGTGCTCCCCCACCCTCACACCCCGCCCCATCACGAAGAATTCCGCCAGTAAAATCGGTTGTTTTAGCAAGGATCATAAACTAAAACACACATTATTTCTCTCCCCGCGCCGGTTCAAACACATGCCATGCCACGAATTATGTATTTTAAAATTTATTTTTATACCTTTTTGGAAAGCTTACAGAATAGGCAAGTTTTTCTAGTTATTTTTACGATTAATGTCATAGAATTTTTTGTGAGGAGGCAACATTTTTGAAGCGTAAAATAAAAATATTGGTAAGATGTTATTCTTATATCGTTCATTATTTTAATTATTTTGTTAAATTAAGTAGTTTTAACTATGTCCATAGCTTAATTGAAGTGCTAGCTACAACATGATTTTTAATGGTACCCATTCAAATGTGTAGTTTTTTTTTTATTTGGAATTAAATATCAAATTTTGGGTAAATATCGAAAAACCCTTAAAATTCAAATATCTCGAATACTATTGAATTTCGGCCATACATATGGGGGGTTCAATTTGTTGCATTTGGCCCCCTTTATCAGCCCCTGACGGATATACGTCGAATTACCAGTAATCCTGTATAAATTTGTATAAAAAAATATAATGTAATTAATTTGGGAGAAGGAGCTGAAATCTGACATACAGGTTTTTACCTAGTTTGGGTTTCAGAGGCTTCATAGGTTTTGTAACTTAAATTATTTCAATAAAGATTTTTATTTATTTATTTATATGGTTTAAATTGGTTGAACAATACTCGTATTTAATCGCTAGAATTAAATTCAATGGTAATAGCTGTAAAAAATACTAAAGAATCATCGAGGTATACAACTGACCAGATAAGCAGCTTGAGCAGCACACTCAGTACTGTTGCTGATTGCGGAGGCCACGTAGGTTAAACTCTTGAGGAACTCTTCGCGGGACATAGCCTGGTCACTGTTTAGTTTTTCTGTAATAATTATAATATAGTATTTAATGAAACACATGTAGTTGACGAAAGCCAAAGCATGAATCTAGCTTATGTAGGGGCACGAAGCAAGTTTTCTTGTTCAACCTTACACCCTGCTTTGTAGTATACGTTGCTAAGATTTAGTAAACAAATAAATTACTGATCAGCGAGTTGATCAGGCAAGACGCACCTACGGGTGGGAGTGAAATACAATTTTTGGTATTACTTACAGAGTTCGTTTTTTAACTAGAAACAAATGAATAGGTCTATCAAGCGTGTTAAGATTGCAAACTGAATAAATAGATTTTTGAAGAACAACATATTTACACGTCTGTTTTTCCTCAAGAGTCAGGCAGAGGTGTACTATAAAGCACCCACATTGCGGCAGTTATGTTTAGTTTTTGAAAAACAATATTGGTTATTTGAGTACTCACGCAACACATCTCTCTGCGACTGCAGGGTATCCACACAGTGCACATAAAGCAAGGCTCCACACGGCTGCGGCGATGCTTGTAACAAGCTTCGTTGTAGTTGTAAGGATCGGTGAACTTCCCCGCACTCTTGGTTGACGCGTCCTGCTGGGTTTACACTGCGTACCTGGTGGACGAGAGAAAAAAGGCTTTATAATCGTCGGCACATGCATCAAAGGAAACGGTGGTCTGCCTCATTGTAAGTAGTTACCGTCACCTACAACTATCTGCATTACCAGACATATTTCAGATGCATTACTATCCCTGAACCAAAGCAGAAATGGGCATGTGCGACCACGCGTTCAGGTTGGTTGACCGAACAAAAAGTGACATATGAACAAGACGATCGCGTATTCGCGCGACGATCGCTTTTGAATAGGACGCGGCCTACGAGGCCAACTCTACAAATCTAAAATCTTGGTCAAAATGTACGTAAAATACAAACCAATTTATTGATAGAGTCATTGAGGTGACGGCACGCTTCCAAAAGCTTTCTTCTCGCGTCATGGTGGTTAGGATCCTGAAATAACGCAAATCATTAGTTTCTGTTTTCTTAACTTAAAAATGCCTGGAAGAGCTTAGCCCAGCAGTGGGACAGAGCACAGAGGCTTTTTTTAAAAAATCAATAACATATATAATATAAAATGCAAAAAATAATAATTAATGTAAAATAGTTACACAGTTTAGTACGTCTTTCATTGACTTGAATGTACCCTGGCGGCTGAGAGTATGTCATGCTCACTCAAATGTCTCGCTGGTGGTGGCGTGTGTGTTGGATCATTAAGTTCCCTTCAAAATGGTTGAGCTAAATGATGCTGATCCATGCGTCATGTTCGTGAACGGGCGCCGTCAGTGGGGACTGGTCATCTCTTAGCTGCCATGGCTTATTTTAATTATTTTTGTTTTTATATTTTTATTATGGTCGCTTTTAACGTGCACGATTTACTACATTGTTCTCACATGTATAATTTCAACATGAATGATGTAACCAATGTTTTGTAACAATATTCTAATTTAAAAGAGTGTCCATGGAGTTTCTTGCCCGTTCTTCTCCATAGGAACCTACTACGCTTTGGAATGGGCAACTAGCTTCATCTTTCTGACTGACCGACCCCTTGACAATTCAAAAGTACCTGTAATTGGTTTATTTGGAATAAATGATTTGAGTTTGAGTTTGAGTTTGAGTTTTTTAACAACATAACTATATTCACCTGACAGACGAGCTCTGAAGTCTTCAGCAAGCCGTAGGTAGCGAGACACATCTCGTGCGAAGCTTCCTCGATCTTCTTGCATTGGACGGGTCTCTGAAAACGACCAAACACAATAATGAATAAATTCACGATTGGGGGTAATAATAAATAAATGCGGGTAAATAAAACCCGTGAAATACTTGTTATTGAGTAGTTCCGGTAGTCATCTGTGGTCTTCATCATAAGTTCCACTTTGACAAATGGTGCTTTCCGAGAGCAACTGCACGAGTTACTATAAAAATACCAAAATATAGACTTCAAATATTATAGGCACCGCCCCGGCGAGCTGCGCGGCCGTGTCGGCGGCGTGCAGGCTGCGCGCGAGCGACTCCGGCCACTTAGTTACCTTCCTATCCTGCAGCGCGCGCGCCACCCCGGCGAGCTGCGCGGCCGTGTCGGCGGCGTGCAGGCTGCGCGCGAGCGACTCCGGCCACTTAGTTACCTTCCTATCCTGCAGCGCGCGCGCCACCCCGGCGAGCTGCGCGGCCGTGTCGGCGGCGTGCAGGCTGCGCGCGAGCGACTCCGGCCACTTAGTTACCTTCCTATCCTGCAGCGCGCGCGCCACCCCGGCGAGCTGCGCGGCCGTGTCGGCGGCGTGCAGGCTGCGCGCGAGCGACTCCGGCCACTTAGTTACCTTTCTATCCTGCAGCGCGCGCGCCACCCCGGCGAGCTGCGCGGCCGTGTCGGCGGCGTGCAGGCTGCGCGCGAGCGACTCCGGCCACTTAGTTACCTTCCTATCCTGCAGCGCGCGCGCCACCCCGGCGAGCTGCGCGGCCGTGTCGGCGGCGTGCAGGCTGCGCGCGAGCGACTCCGGCCACTTAGTTACCTTCCTATCCTGCAGCGCGCGCGCCACCCCGGCGAGCTGCGCGGCCGTGTCGGCGGCGTGCAGGCTGCGCGCGAGCGACTCCGGCCACTTAGTTACCTTCCTATCCTGCAGCGCGCGCGCCACCCCGGCGAGCTGCGCGGCCGTGTCGGCGGCGTGCAGGCTGCGCGCGAGCGACTCCGGCCACTTAGTTACCTTTCTATCCTGCAGCGCGCGCGCCACCCCGGCGAGCTGCGCGGCCGTGTCGGCGGCGTGCAGGCTGCGCGCGAGCGACTCCGGCCACTTAGTTACCTTCCTATCCTGCAGCGCGCGCGCCACCCCGGCGAGCTGCGCGGCCGTGTCGGCGGCGTGCAGGCTGCGCGCGAGCGACTCCGGCCACTTAGTTACCTTCCTATCCTGCAGCGCGCGCGCCACCCCGGCGAGCTGCGCGGCCGTGTCGGCGGCGTGCAGGCTGCGCGCGAGCGACTCCGGCCACTTAGTTACCTTCCTATCCTGCAGCGCGCGCGCCACCCCGGCGAGCTGCGCGGCCGTGTCGGCGGCGTGCAGGCTGCGCGCGAGCGACTCCGGCCACTTAGTTACCTTTCTATCCTGCAGCGCGCGCGCCACCCCGGCGAGCTGCGCGGCCGTGTCGGCGGCGTGCAGGCTGCGCGCGAGCGACTCCGGCCACTTAGTTACCTTCCTATCCTGCAGCGCGCGCGCCACCCCGGCGAGCTGCGCGGCCGTGTCGGCGGCGTGCAGGCTGCGCGCGAGCGACTCCGGCCACTTAGTTACCTTCCTATCCTGCAGCGCGCGCGCCACCCCGGCGAGCTGCGCGGCCGTGTCGGCGGCGTGCAGGCTGCGCGCGAGCGACTCCGGCCACTTAGTTACCTTCCTATCCTGCAGCGCGCGCGCCACCCCGGCGAGCTGCGCGGCCGTGTCGGCGGCGTGCAGGCTGCGCGCGAGCGACTCCGGCCACTTAGTTACCTTTCTATCCTGCAGCGCGCGCGCCACCCCGGCGAGCTGCGCGGCCGTGTCGGCGGCGTGCAGGCTGCGCGCGAGCGACTCCGGCCACTTAGTTACCTTCCTATCCTGCAGCGCGCGCGCCACCCCGGCGAGCTGCGCGGCCGTGTCGGCGGCGGCGTGCAGGCTGCGCGCGAGCGACTCCGGCCGCTTCACGCTCAGCACCACGGTGCCGCTCATTGACGACAGCTTCGTAGATAGCTGGTGCAGCTTATCTTCTAGTTGCCTGTCATTGAGAGGAAGAATGCACTCAATAAGTACCCTAGTCATGTCAATCAAATGTATGTAACAAATTACGATGTAGGTCCCAAGTAGTAAGTTGTTCAGTTTGATGGTCTGTACCACAGTACCCAGCCTTAAATATGACCACACCTTTCTGATACATGCTGTATACTTAGTCTGGCCATAAATACTGTTACAATTAATTATATTTATACGTGAGGATTTGTAATTGGCTCTCTGGTGACTATGCTTTGCTTTTTTGTTTGTTTTTATTAGCTGTAAGTCCTCCATGTACTAAATAAATAAATAAATAAATAAATATATAAATAAATTAAAAATAAGAAAGATATTAAATTTGAATTTGGAATCTGTCATTTTTATACGATTGTTCATTGGGTTTTCTAATTTTGGCGCCAATACATTGTACAATATTTTGCGATATGGAGTGGGGTGATAAAGAGAACCGAATCGCTGTGATTGCATTACACAAAGTTGGTATGGAGCCAAATGCAATTTTTAAAACTCTCCATACGCTTGGTATTAGTCAAATGTTTGTGTACCGGGCTATTAATAGGTACAATGAGACCTCTGTTTGTGACAGAAAAAGATCCGGCCGTCCACGTAGTGTTCGTACGAAAAAGTTGGTCAAAGCAGTAAGGGAAAGAATTCGAAGAAATCCTGTCCGAAAGCAAAAGATTTTATCTCGGAAGATGAAGATAGCACCCAGGACCATGTCGCGTATTATAAAAGATGACTTAAGACTTGCAGCCTATGAGAGACGCACTGGTAATTTTTTAACTGATAATTTAAAAAGAATAGGGTGGCAAAGGGAGGTCACGGAAAATTTTGTTTACGGATGAGAAAATCTTTACAATTGAGCAACATTTTAACAAACAAAATGGCCGTATTTATGCTCAATGCTCTAAGGAAGCTTCCCAATTAGTCGACAGAGTGCAACGTGGGCATTATCCGACTTCAGTGATGGTTTGGTGGGGTGTTAGCTATGAAGAAGTGACAGAGCCATATTTTTGTGAAAAAGGTATCAAAACATCGGCACAAGTGTATCAAGATACCATTCTTGAGAAGGTAGTTAAGCCCCTTAACAACACCATATTCAATAACCAAGTATGGTCCTTCCAACAAGACTCGGCGCCGCCGGGTCATAAAGCTCGGTCCACGCAGTCTTGGTTGGAAGTGAACGTTTCGGAGTTCATCAGAGCTGAAGACTGGCCGTCGTCTAGTCCCGATCTTAATCCGCTGGATTATGATTTATGGTCAGTTTTAGAGAGTTCGGCTTGCTCTAAACGCTATGATAATTTGGAGCCCCTAAAACAACCCATGTGATTGGCAGTGAAGAATTTTCCCATGGAAAGAGTGCGTGCTTTTATTGTTAACTGGACTCAACGTTTAAAGGACTGTATTGCAGCCAATGGAGACCGCTTCGAATAAGCTTTTTATATTTTAAATTGTTTTATATTTATGTATTAAACTAACACACTGTAAAAGTAATAAATATTATTAGCAACAAAAAAAAATTTTTTTCTTCGTGACAATATTTATGGTAAGACTAGGTACTAGCTGCTACCCGCGGCTTCGCCCGCGTGGACCCTAATTCTCATAACATCAGCTATCTGCTAGTATAAGTTTTGTTTTGTTGTGTTAAAAGTTGGTAGTTTTATATTGTAATTTTGGAAGTAACGATGAGGAATTTATTTTTGTAGTTATCTGTGGAAGCTTGTAATTAGCAAATTAGATATAAATTATTGTTATAATTATAGTTATTAGACTGTAAGCTTTCCTAAAATAAAATAAATAAATAAAAATAAATAAATAAGTTGTCAAAAGAAATCATCAAGCTAAAAAGTGTTAATACTTGCGACTGTCTTCTTATAATTCAAAGAGAGAGAGAGAGAACGCCGGCAGAAAAAAAGAAAACAAAAAGTAAAGTGATTACTGTGTCATGGGGTAAAATTGTACACATCGGCCTGAGTACACTGCATTCCGGTGGTCTCATAAGCACTAACAAAGAAGTTGCTCATCCCACTTAAAACTACTGAAACCTTAAATTCCTCGCCCTCTCGTTATATTGATTTATTAAGAGCAAATGTTTCATTCTGCCCGATTAAATTTAAATTCAAGCATGTCAGTACTAAACGCTTTCAAGCAAATCAAGATCAAATTAACCGAAGATCTATGGGGAATGTCAATCAAAGTTTGTACCTCCATTATTGAGACTATAGCGCCATACTTTTCCGTAATATTTAATTTGTGTGTGGATCAATGAGTCTTCAATTATCTAAAGAAATATAGTAAGGATCACTTTTCAAATCCGGGGACAGTAAAAACACCAATAATTATAGACCCGTATCCGTGTTGCCGGTTTTAAGCAAGGTGTTTGAAAAGGTAATGCTTAATCAAATGCTCAATCATTTTAACACCAATAGAATCTTACATGATTAACAGTATGGTTTCCCAAGGGACGTTGTACGAGTGACGCAGGTGTCACCTTATTAAATCACATAGTTACGGTGTGGGAAGAGGCCCAAGACGCCATAGGAAATCTTGACGACGTAAATAACACCCTACAGCAGGTCCAAAATTGGTTCACTGCTAATAATTTAGTATTATATACGAAAAAAACTAAGTGCATAAGATTTTCTTCATCAAATGTAAAAGTAGAAATTGTGAGATAGTATTGAATCAAGAGAAACTAGAATACGTCCGTTTAAAACTGTTTTCCTGGTAAGCTAAGTTCAGCAGGATATACTGTGAAAAATCCGTCAATTTACTGACGTAGATACCGCGAGACTAGTCTATTTTAGTTACTTTCATAGTATTGTGTCGTATGGTATTCTATTAACATCATGACGGTGCCTTGCCAATATATCTATGAAAACATTATGTACGTAACGAAAAATCAACATCTTTTTAGTAAAAGAGGTGCAAGACACAACTATATCACTAGGGATTTTATTTTATTTTATTTATTTGGGACAAAAAACAGTTATGCGTTACAACATTAATACTTAGCTAAGGTATAATAGTAAACAAACGCACAACCCACACTATTGTCCACGGATAAATATCGATTTTAAAAGAAATAAGGAAACGGACGTATACAGAAAGGGACAGTAAGGAAATGAAAATAAACCTGAAAAGTCACACAAACCAACTCAAGACAGCGCTCACCGTCCAGATTTAGTCTATAGTCACACCATAACATCAGCAAGAAGCAGTCATCGTTAAGGACGACCAGAAAGTAAATCAATAGTCATTTTTCTAAAGAAGGATGTCCATTTTTCACCTGACTATGTATAGTAATGAAATAAATCTTAAAATTCAGCTAATGTAATAGTATATTTAATTACGCTTATCACTATTTTAAAAGAAACGCAGGAAAACAATATTTTTTAATATTTCTTTATGCTTATTCTACGTAAGAGTAAACGTATATCATGTTTTGAACGCATCTCAACTTCCCTGTATTTACAACGTTCCATTTTATATACCGCTATTTGACTTTATTCAACTGTGTTTCTGAGTTTTATATATTACTTTACGTTTTATTTAATCAGTAAGTATTTCTATATTAGTATTTTACAAATTTCCAGATTAATAAAAAATAAAAAAAAAATATGCAGTATGTAATTGAGTTCGCAAAAGTGAAACGGATTTTTTGGACATTTGACAGTTCTCCGATTGGCATGGCATCGGTTATCGGTGCAGTCCTTCATTGTTGCGCTTGCGTCTCGTTGTGTAATGTGCCATTTTGTGTGTGTTAGTTCTTTTTACGACCTTATTAACCGCCCCTGGACCTCGATATCTTCCTCATCTGACGACCTTTGCTTACCATACCATTGTAAATCCGTCCTCTTGACAATGCCGCCGTCAGGAAAAAGTCGACGTATACTTTACATAAACTGCAACGTCTGCTTGATGCATATACATAGCCAGGTAAGTATCCTATTTAAGACTATACTTCGAGTGTTAATAATTAGGTATAGCATATTTATTTCTCTATATTTAGTAAGTAACGGCAAATCCTAACCTAAAAAGTAACATTCATATTTTTTGGACTTCGTAGCGTTTAAACCGTAAAAATGACTATTAGACATTATTTTCTAAACTTAAAGGTAGTCTTTCTACTATACCTCATAACTATACATAAACGTTCATTATCAGGTTTTTAAATGTATGGGAAGTGGGCATTGTTCTTTGTTCTGATTAAGAGCGAAAATATCTAAATTTATAAAATGTGAGTTGTACGTTTCTAATATTCGGCGGAGAGGAGCTCTCACCCCAGCGTTTGTTCTACACTTCTCTGTGTAGAACAAACGGGTTGCTCGCACTTCCCGTCGACTAACAGTCCTAGGTACTAAATAACAAAGTTTATTTGAAAGTGTTTCTATTGTTGCATACGCCAAACAGCATCATAACCATCAGCAGTGTACGCCTGTGCTCCAAGCTTAATATATTGTACTGTTTCATCAGATCCACATAGGAAATCTTAGTTTGGTAACACTTATATTGTGTAGTGCGAAGAAATTTTTTCTGTACCATTTCTAGTCTGTGCTTATATTTTTCGTAAAATGGGCTCCAAATCCAGTTGGAATACGCAGTGCCCACTGCGTATTCCAACTGGGAACGGACTAAAGTTTTATACAAGAAGAGGAAAGTAGAGGTCTTTTTAAATTCTTTACAAGACCGCATTATGAAACCGTACATCTGAAAAGCTCTATTGATAATGTTGTCAATATGGATGTCAAAATGTAACTTACTATCAAGTAGTACTCCAAGATCACGCGTGCAATCAGTTTTATTCAAGTTTATGTCATTAAGTGTGTAGGGAAATTTAATACTTGTTTTATTTTTGGTAAAAGAAATATAATGACATTTTGCCAAACTGAGTTGAAGTTTATTCTCAAGAAAATATTGCGAAAGTCTGAATAGATCATCTTGTAATAGCAAGCAGTCCTGCATACTAGTGCAGGATTTAAAAAAATTGATGTCATCGGCGTACATGAGGAATTTAGAGTTAATGATACAGGACTTTATGTCGTTAATAAACAAGACAAACAATAAAGGACCCAGGACTGAACCTTGGGGCACACCGGATTCGACAACTGTGTATTCGGACTCGTATTCATTGATGACAACTTTCTGTGTTCTGTGGAATATGTACGACACAAACCATCTGAGCAGATTCCCTCTAATGCCGTTGAAGGCAATTTTGTCTAAAAGCAATTTGTGGTCCACCTTGTCGAAAGCCTTCCGAAAATCAGTATACACAGCATTAACCTGCATGCCTTTATCCATATTTTCAAATAAAAATTGAGAAAAAATCATTAAATTTGTACTGGTAGATCGCGACTGAACAAAGCCATGCTGTTCGGAAATAATGACATATTGTCTCAGATGTGGAAACAAATTACTATGTACTAAATTCTCGAAAAGCTTAGACAAGGCGGATAGAATAGAAATAGGCCGATAATTTTCAATGTTGGCTTTCTCACCACTTTTGTAGATAGGAGTAATAAAGGCTCTTTTCCATATGCATGGAAACACCCCTTCACTTAAACATTTGTTGAACAGGATATGGAGCGGAATACAGATTTGTTGTGCCGTATGCTTAAAGAATGTAGGTGGGAGACCATCTGGACCAGGCCCCTTATTTAGATCCAAGGACAACAACGACTTAAGCACGTCACACTTTTTGAGAAAAATATATTCTGTTTTTTCCACCTTATCCATGCTCGTTCTTTGTTTTTGAAGATTTTAATAAGTGGAGCGCTAAACCAAGCGGGAAAGCTAGATGTCTTAGGTCTTTTGAGTGGGATGTGTGCGCGAATTATGCCATATAGGTACTCATAATAAACATCCACTGTTTTTTAACTGCAGAGATTAAAAAAAAGCTCATCCCAGTTTGTCTTGTCTAGTGCAATATTCATTTCTTGATAGTTAGCTTTATAATAATTATATTTTTAGAGAGGAGATTTTTTTAGAGGGATAGGGACCAATTAGTTCAAGCGGGTTTCAGGCTGGCTAAAGTGGACTCGTCATCTTTCATGGGGTACTGTTTAAAATGTTACAATAAAATACCTCCCCACATACTTCAAATGAATGAAACGAAATTTAAATCTTATATTAAACGCACTCTATGCCAAGCATATTATAAGTTAGGGCATTACATGCGCTGGTCCTGCTCCACAAGGGCGCATAACTAATTGATTAGTATTTGAAAATACCGTTGGACCTGCTCAAGATTTTAAAAACTATCTTTGCATTGTATAATTAATAGCACATGTGTGAGTACTATGTACCGACTCTATAGCTACCATTTAGGTACTGACCTGAATGTGCCCTGGCGGCTGAGAGTACGTCATGCTCACTCTAATGTCTCGCTGACGGTGGCGCATGTGTTGGATCATTTAGCTCCCTTCAAAATGGTTGAGCTGGATGATGCTAATCCATGCGTCATGTTCGTGGCGTCGTCAGTAGGGACTGGCCATCTCTTAGCTGCCACGGCGATTATAATTTAATTTAATTTTTGTATTGTTTTTTTTTTCTGTTACGGACGTTTTTAATGTTTTGCATCATTTTCAAATGCATAACTTCAACATGAATGATTTACCCAATATTTTGTAACCATATTTTGATTTAAAAGAGTGTCCATGGAGACTTGACACTCTTTTAAATCAAAATATGACTTTGCTAAGGCCCAGGCTCCGTATACGACCTCCGGATACGGAAGCCATTCAGGCGGAGCTGTACGAGGGGTACAGAGCTGCGAAGAACACCCTCCAAGCAGAGATCCTGCGGGCGGGCGGGCGGTACGTAGGCTGAATGCCAGAAATACCGCCCCAGAACCCGACGGCTTACCTGGAAAAGCCTTGGTCCTGGCCTCAGAGGCTCTCGGGCCTCGACTAAGCGCATGTTTGGAGAGGGGCCAGTTCTCACTTCGTTGGAAGACGGGGAAACTGGTCCTCATCAGGAAGCCGGGGCGCCCTGCGGACTCTCCGTCCACTTACCGGCCCATCGTGCTGCTTGAAGAGGTGGGCAAGCTCTTTGAAAGAGTCATTGCAGACCGCCTCGTCGGGCGGCTGGTGCGGGTGGGGCAGAATTTGGCGGAGAGCCAGTTTCCAGTTTCCAGTCCGCGTGGACGCCATCATGCGCGTGCGAGCCCTCACGACGGGGGATGCGGTGGCTCGGGGTGGGGTCGTCTTGAACACACTTGTGTCTCTAGACATCGTCAACGCCTTCAACACCCTGCCCTGGAGTTGCACCAGGGAGGCACTCCGGTATTAACGGATGCCCGACCTACGTCTGTCGTGTGGTCGAGGTCTATTTGACGGACAGGGCCGTCATCTACCCCAGTCACTAGGGAGAATGGAACCAGCGAGAGATGTCGTGGTGTCCCACAGGGATCGGTCCTGGGGCCGCATCTGTGGGAAATCGGATACGACTGGGTGCTGCGCGCCGACCTCCCCAGTGGCGTCAGCGTCGTTTGTTACGCTGACGACACGTTGGTCCTGGCGCAGAGGAGGTCGCACCAGGCGGCGGCCGAACTAGAGATACACGGGGTTGCGACAATCATGGCCAGGATCCGGCAGTTGGGACCCGAGGTGGCCTTGCACAAGTCCGAGACCATGTGGTTTCATGGTCCTTGGAACGCGCCACCGTCGGGTTCCCAAATAACGGTAGGAGGGGTTCACATCGGGGTCGAGTCGACGATGAAGTACCTAGGACTCGTCCTCGACAGTCGGTGGAACTTCGTGGAGCACTTCCGACGTTTGGCTCCCAGACTGGAGCGGGCCGGGGCTGCCCTGAAGCGGCTCCTGCTGCAATCTAGGGGGTCCAAACGCCTCCTGCCGGAGGCTATACGCGGGGGTCGTGCGGTCCATGGCCCTTTACGGAGCACCGTTGTGGGCGCGTTCGTTGAGGCAGCGGCCAGCCCGCCGGTTGAACGCGTCCCAGAGGGTCATGGCCACCCGGCTGGTCCAGGGATACCACACGGTCTCCGGTGAGGCGGCGAGCCTCCTTGCCGGATTGCCGCCATGGGATCTGGAGGCAAAAGTCCTCGCGCATATTTGGGAGTGGCGCGAGGAGGTGAAAAGCCGGGGCTTGACTCCGATGCCGCGAGGAATCGCGGCACAACGGACAGAGCTCCGACGCAATCTCATGGCGTCATGGAGAGTGCGATTGTCGCAACCCAGTGCTGGGCACGCCACTATTGCGGCAATAAGTCCCCTCTTTGAGGAGTGGCTAGAGAGGCGCCACGGCGTCCTCACCTTCCACCTGACGCAGGTCCTCACCTGACACGGCTGTTTCGGGAGGTTCCTGTTCGGTATCAGGCGGGAGGAAACGCCCGGGTGTCATCACTGCGTGGATCACCCGGAGGACACGGTGGAGTATACGGTGGAGGTCTGCCCGGCTCGGGCAGAGCACCACCGTGTCCTCGTGGAGGCAATCGGTGACAGGGATCTTTCGCGTCCAGCCCTGGTCCAGGCCATGGTACGGAGCGAGAGGGCATGGGAGGCCGTCACCAACTTCTGCGAAGCAGTAATGCTCGCGAAGGAGGAGGCAGAACGCGTGAGGGAGAGGCAAAATTCGCGCCCTCACGCCCCTAGCCACCGCAGGAGGAGACGCCCTGGGCGTCGGGAATCACAAGCCGTTTCCCGGCCACCGTAGGCGCGGACTTGCGGACGATGAGCAATGGGTCGCTCGCCGTCCGGTTAGGACCAGAAACGGGTCGACGGCGCGTCGTGTTCCACGCGCGCCTCAAAGAGGTGTCAGCGAGTGAAGGGGTCCGATGGGACCATTGCCTGCCGGGGTTGCGAGAAAGTCCAAAAGGGATACCGTGGCCCCCTGGCATTGCACAGGCAACAGAAGAACACGGGTGGGTTTTAGTCAGTAAGAGACTGACACGCCCTCCCGCTCCACCCAGAACGGGAGAAGTCATTTGATGATTACCCAACCAACCAAAAAAAAAAGGTGCTAAAGCCGATAGTGAGGTTAAAATATGAATCCAAGATGACGGCTCTGAAAATGTAAAATTTTTTCGTGATGGGTGTCATTTTCATAGTTTTCGAGACTGCTAAAACCGACAGTGAGGTCAAAATATAAATCCAAGTTTTTTTAAGGTTTTTCTGTCGAGGATGAAGTTATTAATTTAGTTTTAGTAAAGTTTATTTCGATATTATGCTCACTCGTCCGATTTATAGTTTTATTAAAAAATGGTGGCTAGTGTTTTATTTAAATTAGTATTTTTTTGGCATGAGGTGAGGAGTGAAATATCTTCCGCGAATAGAACACATGGCCTGGGGAGATAATTTACATATATGAGTATTCCATTCCATATATTATTATAAACACTTCCCTGGGGAATTGAAGCATGTATTTTTCTGACATCGGATCGTATGAGTTGTGTTTCATTTGTTTTTTTTTTATTGTTATGTTAATCTAACGTTATGTTTTTAATTTAAGTTTATGTTTAGGGATAAATTCTTCTAAGATATCTATCAGTTTGTCATGGAACGACAAACTGATAGATATCTTAGAAGAATTTAAAAAAATAATTCTCATACTATTTCAGTTTAGTGTACGTTAGTTAGTGTTACGTGCACGTCTTTCTACATCGTTCTCACATGTATAATTTCAACATGAATGATGTAACCAATATTTTGTAAGAATATTATGATTTAAAGGAGTGTCCATGGAGTTTCTTGCCCGTTCTTCTACATAGGAACCTACGCTTTGGAATGGGCATCTAGCTTCATATTTCTGACTGACCGACCCCTTGACAATTCAAAAGTGCCTGTAAATGGTTTCATTGAAATAAATGCTTTGAGTTTGAGTATGAGTTTGTATTTAGTTGCGATTTGAATTTTTTTATGTTACTTTTATTGAATGGCCTTTTATTTGTAAACCCAATTGATTGTTTAGTTTGTTGTTTTAGTATCAGAAGTATGAATGTGACAGTGGTCTGAAAATTATAATTCTTCTACGGTTGTATACATATAATTGTCGATAAAGTTTGTGAATATCAAATCTAAACATGTTGACGTGGTTTGTTATAACGCTATTTTCTAAAATATTTATGATAATATATCCTCCTATTATGACGTAACATTTGTTTTTATGTTATGTTGTTTTTAGGGTTCCGTACCTCAAAAGGAAAAACCGGAACCCTTATAGGATCAATATGCTGTCCGTCCGTCTGTCTGTCTGTCAAGACCCTTTTTCTCAAGAACGCTTGGAGGTATCAAGCTGGAATTTATATCAAATACTCAAATCTACTGTCCCTTGGAGTCTGCGAGAAAATCAAACTTCTGTTCTATCTTCTTATCTTCTTCTTCTTGTGGGAGACTTCAATATCGATTTTGGAATGAATCCTCAAAATGTAATTTCCATATATATTTTTCATCCATAAACATGTTTCCGTTAATAAACACTAGCACTACACGAAGTAGTACAACTATAGATAACGTTTTTTCGAATTTCAATGTGGTACTATTCATACCTTTTTCAGTCACCATTTACAGACCTGGTTCAAATACAGTTCTAAATACTTAATTAGTATTTTTGTACCAGATTTCTAAATAGTGCCTAAAACATCTTTGTAAATCAATAACTTTGGTAAAAAAAACTTGCCATCATTCATCAGCAGACTTTTGCAAGGCTGCTGCAAGGCTAGTGTAGATATTTCAGTTATATTGTAGCGGTTACACCGCCACATACAAACTACGCATCAAAGACATGACGTCACACAAATCCTGCATCGCGCAATTAGAGTTTACCGCGCGAACGACATATATAAGACTATCCAACATCAACAGTCGGGCAGTCGGCCCGCCAGACACAACACCCGTCTGGTCGGAGAATCCACCCTTTTCTATGGTGAATGAGTGAACTTTACACCCTGTTCCTCATGCCTTTAAATTGGTGACACCGAATATAAACGTCAGCGCAGCCTTCGTGCAACTACTTCAGCGTGACGTCATCATCCTCATCATCACTCCCGCAAGCTTTCGTGAGGCGAGTCACACAGCCAGCCAGCACCCACGACTTCAACGGGTACCTTGACCACCAGCATGCAGCGAACGCGCATTCCTGGTCATCACCCTCAGCCTCATCAGCAACCTTGGAACAGCACCTGCATCTTCGGCCGGTCTCACAAGCAGAGCCCATTCTACCCTCTCCTGGTCGATGCTAGCAGTCAGCCACAACCCAGCGCTATACCATATCCGATTTACTGGATCGTGACGCAGCGCCACCCCGACTCACTGGGGAATCACCGCAGACAGTTCTGACTCACCGCGAACTATGCGGCACCCAGTTCCGAGTCACTGGAACCTCCACTGGTAGTAACCAGTGGAGGTATCAAAGACATGCAGGCATGTGGTGTGAAGCATCGCAAGATACAAGACTCAAACCACTATAGACCTCCGGTCTCCGGAGAGGAGTGATGTAGCGGTTACACCGCCACATACGAACTACGCATCAAAGACATGACGTCACACAAATCCTGCATCGCGCAATTAGAGTTTCCAGCGCGAACGACATATATAAGACTATCCGACATCAACAGTCGGGCAGTCGGCCCGCCAGACACAACACCCGTCTAGTTGGAGGATCCTCCCTTTTCTATGGTGGATGAGTGAACTTTACACCCTGTTCCTCATGCCCCTAAAATATTATACAGTAAATGATATGTGTTAATATAAAATAAAAGATTACTGAAACGATAAAGAAACCTTTGTCTTTAATTTATGCTCCTCCAGCTTTCCATATTGTAATGTTATGGATTTCATTTTGCAATAAAAATAATGGTGGGTGAACTTCTACGTATATACCTACAGGTTTGTACGGAACCCTCGGTGCACGAGTCCGACTCGCACTTGGCCGGTTTTTTGTTATAAGTATCGAACATACTTATATGCATTTAGTAAAAAGCTGTTATTTTGACATTACAAACAGAATTTTTTATTTATTTGTATGTATAGATGAGTCAAGAGTTATTTTTGATCACTACGAGTTATCTCATCCTTCTGAACTGAACTGAGTAGTAGAGATCAATTTATTACTCAAGACATATCCAATGTTTATGCATTCTGAGAGGTAACATATCTTTTTGAAGCCGATGCCGTATCCCATATTTTGGCGTCGCTTTCCTCGTCAGGATAGTTTCTTCGATGTCACATATTTGTGCCGCCATTTATGCCTTCCACAGATGATTACAAATAAGTATTTGCTGTCTTCTTGAGAACAGATATTTATGAATGCAACATATAATCAGATATTATTGCCGAACTGTCAATAGCAATATATTTATGCTCGTGACTGTACAGTCACATCCAAAATATGTTCGTCACCTTAAGGGCTATTTTTGTGTGGTAAAATCTACTTTTATGTATTTACATAACTCGGGACGCGGGATTATTGGTGTTTCGTAATTTCTGCCTACCCCTATGACACCTAATAATGTTATTCTTCTGTCATTGGATATTTATGTCTACTTACTTAGGAGTACCCTCGACCGGTTGCTTCTTACACAGTAATAACTTTTCAATATCCTCTGCATTAAACACTGGATTGTTTATCTTCTGCACAGAAATCATGTGGTCCGAGTCGTCCAGTTCCTGAAAATTTACCGTTTTTAAAAAAGAAGAAAGAAGCGCATTGGGAATATATTATACCTAGTAATCCAACGTTGCGTTTAAAAAAACTGTGTTTGAAACAGTTTCATTTTTGTACGCACAGAATAAAAATTTGTCCCGGCTGTCATTCGTAGACTATTGAGTCGTTAAAGGCAGCTTAAGGCTTCTGTCTGAAAACCAGTTTTGCCTAGGAGTAATATGTAGTATTAGAAAAGAAAGAAAATACGTTTATTTGAGGTACATATGACGCAAGAAAAGAAAAAAATAAACATAAAAATAAAAATTTGGAGGAAAATATTATTATTATTTCTTTACATATACTTTATTGTGAACCAGACAATACATGAAAAAAATATACCCATTAATTGGGGTGTAGAGGTCAGATAAGCAGTCGCTCCATGTAATATATTGGTATTCGGCTGCATACGGTTAGACTGGGAACCGACCCCAACATAGTTGCGAAAAGGTTAGGCAGATTGACATGCTTTGATTATAAAAAAAAAAAACATTTATCAATTAAGGACTTCTTCACGTTCTTCCAAAACTCTCTATCTGATGCCTTGAAATCATTACACATAACTGTTTATAAAATGAAATGAAATTGTTTATTCTGTAAATAGGATATAGGAATCACTTTCACACGTCACGTTAAAAAAAAAACGAGCCTGCCTTACAGTTGTCGCATAATTATGATGTGTAACATCTGACATCTTGGCTGACAGTACCAGAAAATGGGCTGGTACTATCAGACAGCCAACTGTAGAACCGCGGGCGCCTTTTGGTCAAATCAAATAGCGCGCGCTTACCCGGCTTTCTGTTACACACTTCCCTTTTCACGAAATCACTCCCACAGTTTGCAGGAAATCGAGAAGAAAGATGTTACACACCAAAACAGATAGAGTCGATATTTCCTTATCTGGCTACCCGTGAGAAGAAATGGCGAAACAAATTTGTTTTCTGCCGTAATTATACCGACCTTCAGTAAAGTGTGCGCTTGTGTATCGATGCTGTACAAGTCGTCAAGGTCCCAAGGGCTCGCCAACCTGAACACATTCGTGAGCTCCTGCGTCGATCGCACTATGGTCTGTAGGTTTCCGAGGTACCTAAAACGGGGATTGTAAATATAAATTATAACATAACAACATGATACGTCGTAAGCTCTAAATGGGGGGGAGGGATTCAGCAAAATCTCACCAAATCTCATTTGAAGAGAGTCAATGAAAATGTCGCGACAACTTTGTAATTTAGAGAATAAACATTATACAAGTACATAATTAAACAAAATCAGTCGCCCGTCTTGAAAATGTGGAATACATTTTATTACTTATTTATTTATTTTTTGTGTAAATCTCACGTGAGAAAATAAAAATCACTTCACGTAATTAATGGATGTCCCCTAACTGTGTTGTAAAGATGTTTAGGTTATTATTTATCTACGGGCCCATGTCGCTTGAAATAGACTATTGTTATTATTTTATTGTTAACTGACTCTGTAGCATCAGTCCTCTCCATACCGCCCGGCGACCGGCCCCGCAGGCGGGGCGCGGCGGCCACGGCGCAGTGCGCGACGGCGTGGGCCAGCGGCGCGGGCTCGCCGCGCGCGGCGGCCTGGCGCGCGCGCAGCAGGCGGGCCTGCGCACGCGCCGGCGCGCCGGGCGGCCGCGGGGGCGCGTGCGTCTGGGGAGGGCGCGGTGTTCATATACAAGGGCTTATTAAATTAGCTAGCGAATCTCCGCAGACATAGATATATTAACATGAAATTTGGGGTCGACCAGCCCGAGTAAGGCTGGTCGCATGGTATGAAATAATAATGGTTTAAAAATTTATATTCAATTACATCAAATGGTAAATGTAAACTAAATTATCACTAGCGTACCTAACTGGTAATAACTACGATAAATACATGCATTTATGAAAATGCACGCAGGTAAAAGTGCTGAGCTGTTCGATTGCAAATATTGTACCGAAAAGCAGGTTAAAATTTTACAAAAAAATAGGTGTCAATCGATTTTGTACCATACGTGTTTATACTACAAAGGATTATGGTACGAGCCCTGGTCGATCCAATGTAGTGCATAGAATAGAATAGATTTTTTCTTTATTAAAGTAACTAAGACTCAACAAGGGTTGTAGTAAAACTTACGACTATGTTAGTAATGACAGACACTACACAAAAATAAGGAAAACATTCACGAAACAATGCACGGTTGGTCACTGTCGCGACATCCCATGAGAGACGGCACAACAGTGACCCACGTATACACAGTCCAGGCGACTTGCAACCGTGCTCAAGGCACTGTTGGAGCTTCCCCACACCCTGCGCACCAGGGAAGCGCACCTTTTACGCATTGTTACGTGAATCAATCTACATGCGCATCCGCGAACATCCCCGACGCACTACAAAAGCGGCGCAGCCCCACCAGCATCCTAAATGCATTGTTATATTGAACGCGGAGAGCGCTGTACGATCTTTGCATATCTAGCCCACAGGCTGCACATGTAAAAAGCACTAGAGTACCCTCGAAAGAGCGTGATTTTAACAGGAAGTGAGCAGCGAGCAAACCTGCGAGTCACCATGTTCGCTCTAACCGACAACGCCCTCCGCTCCCGTTCAATGTCATCATCTTTGAGGTCGGGATTTAATACATGACCAAGATATTTAAACCTGTAGACTCTCTGCAAAAGGTGTACCATAAAGCACTACAGTCGGTACTGCATCAGGACCTTTGCCCCCAGCCTCAAAGACCATGACCTCTGACTTCTTGGTGTTGTATGCCAGGCCATGAACTTTAGCATACGCCTCAAACTTTAACATACGCCGCCGCATAGCAGCCAAATTTTATTTATCGATTACAACCGCAGCTCTAGCTTTATTTTCTGAGATTTTTCGAAAAAAAAAACTAAGAAATACAAAATTATTTTTGCACCAGTAAAATCGATACTGTGCATGTGTAAATTACCCATCCCAAATCCGGGACCCTTCACTGTGGCCGTGGTCCGACACGCACATGGCCGGTTTTTTTTAAATCAATTTATTGAAATTGCGTTATTGACTTTGAAAAATCAGATTTAATAAAATAACCAAAACACAAAAAAAAATATAGTACCTTCTTCTCTTTCTGGGTCGTCCTAGCGGCTTCCTTTGCGAGCGGCAGCATGACGTTCTTCTCAAAGTGGTCGAGGCTCTGCAGCGCCTCGTCGAAGGCCGCGCTCTTTGTCGCCAATATGTGACTGTGAACCGCGAACCTATGGGAAGAATATGTTATCACACATGATGTAAGGATTCTTTAATTTTACATACAAAAGTGCAATATCTACACGGTCAAAATGTAACGGAACAGCCGTTTTTTAAACAATAACCAACTATAATTTTACTACGCTGTGGTGCGTCTAGAATCATGTGCTAAATTCATAGTAATAGTTTGATCGTCCACGTCTTTTACACCCTGTATAGTGCACTATTTAGCTAGTCAAAAGTATATTACGTTAAAGATGAGTAAATCAATAAAAACTTAGTTCCACTATAGTATTAAGAGCCATTTCCCACTGGTGATTTGCGAGCGTGTTTCCAGCGATGCGATTGTTTAAATGCGCGTAAGCGAAAATGTGCGAGGCACTACAAAAGCGTGGCAGCCCCAACAGCATCCTGAATACATTGTTGTACTGAACACGAAGAGCATTAACAGCTTTTTGAGTGAAACTAGTCCGAAGGTTACACGAGTAAAAGGATTGACAATATGCCTTAAAAAGTGTTATTTTAACCGCATCCGTGCAGCGTGAGAACCTTCGGATCAGCATATTACATCTCAATGCTAATGCTCTTCACTCCCGCTCTACATCTAGATTGTACCTCAAATCCTCCGCTACAATGTGCAGATATTTAAACTGAATAACACGGTTCAAGACCCCACCATTTAAAGTGACAGTTGAGTATCTCTCTGCGCCATTCTTGGCCGCCTTTAAGATAAGCAACTGACTTTTATCCGTGTTATATCTCAAACCGTGCTCCTCCGCGTAAAACTCACAAACTTAAATTAATTTTCTGAGACCTGCCATAGTCGTGGCTACTTCGCTTCGCACCCCTGGATAGCAAGTTCACTAATCGAATCGCTAGAAACAAGCTGGCAAATCGTCAGTTCTTACACCTTTCCCTTTCCACAATGGTAAGTACTTACACCCCAACGTAATGGTAAATATTAGGTATCCGTTGGTGAGAACTTGGTATCCGATGATCGTTTTAGTATTTTTTTTTTGGTTACAATGCAATTTGAAGTTTATCACGTAATACATTGAGTGTGTGGTTCCAAAACAAGATAATTATCAAAGATTTTAAATTCAAGCTTTGTGAGCACTCCAAGCTACTCCTGAGATCAATTCTTGGGATGCCAGGCTTAGGTATATGTCGTGGGTTTTAGTGTAGGGCATAGTGTACGAGCAAATTTATTTATAGTACACCGAGTGAACTCATTGGCACATTCGTATTCCGATAATACCCGTCCGTCCTTAATTAACTTCTGCTGATTCGAATCGCCTTTCGAAATGTGCGAGTCTAGTAAAAAATTTAAAGGCAGGCTAAAGTGGTGTCGAAAGAATCAAGAGCAATTGAAGATGGACGTGATAGCGAAATGTCGAGCCACTAAAAACTTTCCCAGTTTTGGAAGGCTACCAGAAAATTGGATGTAAGGTCTGGCCTCCCGGCGAGTGTGCGCGGTAAGCGATCCGAGCGAGATCGCGAATATGTTTAGCAACCATTTTAGAGTTCGGTCACCGATCGGTCCTTCTACTGCGTTGGTGGACTGCGCCCTGCAGCCAAAGGGACTCTGTTGCGTTTCCCAGCAAGTCAAGTTAGTGCTCTTATTAAAGGAATGACCAAAGGCAAATCTCCTGGGCATGTTGGGCTCAGCGTCGAACACCTGAAATATGCTGGAGTTCACCTCCCGAGAGTCCTGTCTCTGTTGTTTACTATGTGCATCAGTCATGCGTGTCTTCCTAATATAAACCACAGTGGTGCCAGTTAAGAACAGGACCGGTGAGATCTCAGATAAGGATAACTACCGCCCGATCGCGACCGTGATAGCAAAGGTGCTGGACGGCTTGTTTGATTCTTGATGCAAAAGTATCTTAAATTACACGATGCGCAGTTTGAGTTCCGGCCCGGACTATCTACTGAGACCGCAATCTAAGTCTCAAGCACACTGTCCAGTACTACACTGATCATAAGTCACCGGTGTGTGCCTGTTTTCTGGATCTTTCCAAGGCCTTTGACCTCGTGTCTTACGAGGTGAGGAAGCTAGGGAATAGCGGGCTGGAGTGCGACGTGAGGCAGGGGGGGTTATCATCTCCAAAGCTCTTCAGCCTGTATGTAAACGACCTCATAGTGGAACTCTGCAGCATGCGTGTGGGGCCAGGGGGGGCGCGGACGACACGGAGCTGCTGGGCCCACTGCGGGGCCGCTCGGGGAAATGCGGAAAGTTTGTGAAGCATGTGCCGACTCAAACGGACTTATTTACTGTGTAAAGAAAAGGCAGTACATGGTCTTTAAGGCCACCGGTAAGTGTCCTGAATCTGTTCCACCCATTACTTTGAATGGTGTTAACTTAGGGTGTCGCAGTTTAAGTACCTTGGACATTACCTTACCGTCGACCTTAAGGATGATGTTGACATAGAGAGCGCAGGGCTCTGTCAGTCCGAGGCAACACGAGGGCCCGTAGATTCACCCGCTGTGCGGACCAAGTCAATATCACGCTATTTAAAGCACGGGGGTTTAAGGGTCTGTACACGGATGGTCTATGGGTTAGTGGTATACCCAAAAATTCCAGGACACTGCGCGTCCAATACAATAACATTTTCAGGATGATATTGGGACTTCCTCGTTTCTGCAGTGCCTCCGAGATGTTCGCGCAGGCTGGTAATGACGATTTTCATGCCGACATTCGGGAAAAAATCGTGTCACTTATGAGGAAGGTGCGGGGAAGTCACAACAGCATTCAGAAAACTATAGCAGCTGATGACGTACGTGCACCTGTGTTGAGGCATTTCGTTCGTCTGATCTTTGAGGGAGGTATCTCTCTATTGGTTATCTTGGCGGGGCGGGGTGTCTCAGCACAGGGGCATTTGTGTATAAAATTAGATGTGCTGTCCTTTGTAATTGTATTTAAGTACTAACAATAGTTTCTAAGTTTTTGTTTAATAACCTTTGGAACTAGTTTTCGCAAAATAAATAATTTGGAATTTTGAATTTGTAAGTAGATAAGAGGTTTTTGAAAGTAACGTTTGCGAACATTCTCATAAAAACGAGAATTTCCTCTCGGATCACACTGTCGTTGTGCGTCGAGAGTCACTTCGTTAGTATGCTCACACTAACGCATCTTTGGTTGAGTGTAAAAGGTTGACAACGCAGTTGACGGTGGCACAGTTGACGGAAGATGTGCCACCCTTAATAATGATTCGTTTAGAAGTAAAACATCATCTTACCTCAGCAAGTGGCAGCTTTCATTCAAAGGCAAAGCCTTCGCTCGGAGCGCTTGCTTCGCCTTCTGGTCGTGGACGCCTTGTATCGCGCCGTTTATCTCCTTTACCATAACATCGCATTCCTGTAAAAATGATCAGTCGAAGTTGTTGCCAATCTCCAATATTAGTTTACATTAGAAATATGTTTTCAAGAAACAAGGACTCAATCTCTTAACTGAACCAGTACGGCAGTAAAGCAAAGAAGGTTAAAAATCAGTGATAGCCTAAAGTGGTGTGACCGTCGGACTGCCAAATCCATAAGTCTCAAGTTCGAACCCAAGGCGCGCACATTGAATTGAATTCATGTGCATATTGTATAATTATCACTAGCTTCAAAAACGATGAATGAAAACATCGTGAGGAAAACCGGCATGCCTGAGAGGTATTTCTCGACGGCATGTGAAGCCAAGTCAGAAGCCCATGGGCGGCATAAAAAGTCTGACACCAAGTTAGTCACTAACCACACGACAAAGAAGGTGCGGTAGTTACGCCAACTGTCAGTAAGGTTTACCATTATTTCTATCTCTAATGGTTGGCATAAATGTCATGGTGATTAAAAAAAAACATTCTGTAGTTTACTGTGATTTTTCTCGACGTATGGTCGCTCTAAGAAATCCTTAACTATAATAGCGGCGTCAAAAATGACACGTTGACAACGTAGTGATGAAGATAGTTACAGTTAAGAAGTGATAAAGTTCTAAAAATGATCAAAGTTTTCGTAACGTGATTGAAAAGTCAGGGAAATTAATTGATAATATTATAGTCCTTGCGCGACTGCTAGTCACCGTGCTCGGCATGCTCACGGTGAGACGGGAGGCCCGACGTATACCTCCCGCGCTTCGCCATGAGCATCAGACGCGCAAGGAATATAAGCAAATGGACTACCAACTTAAATAGTCCGTTTATTCAAATCACAACGGCCATACGACAGCAAATTGACGTAAGGTGTCAATTTTTTTAAATTAAATTAATTTTTCTTTCTGTACAAAGGAGTTTATAGTAAGGTGGTTACCTGTCCAAACACGTCGATGTCCATGATATCATCGACGGTGTTCATCACGGTCACTCCGTCGCCGAAGTTATCAGGCGGGTTCAACAACCTCGACGCGTCCTCGCTTATCTTACTGGACAGCATTTTGATGTTCTGTGAAAATGAACCAATTCATCATAATCATCTGCCTTGCCTTTTACCAACTATGCTGGGGTCGGTCAATTCAGTTAAAAAGACCATCTCAAACAGAATGATCCTCAAATGCTCAGCAGGCCTAACATGACACACGCGACAATTACTCGCTCTCGCGTGAGTAATTTTTGTCTATCTCGGTCACTTTCTCGTTTTCTGACAGTGCTTCCTTACAAAATAGTCGACTCCTTCTGTCAAAATTGATGTTTTCTCGACAAACCCTAACATGGCACCTTAGTTATCTCGATTTTTGACAATTCAAGACGAGATAATCTCCGATTTTTCTATCATTTAGTCGTATTTACTCGTCGTCGATTTTAGTTATTAGTTTCATAATTGTACTTATTTTAGTCATCATTTTATTTTACAATATATGTATTAATAATGAAAATACTTAGTTTTAAACTACTATTTATATTGGAACGACGTGTTTTATATGGAATTTTTCGTTTTTTGTATGGAAAATATGAAAAAATATTACCTACATGTTGAGTGTTAGGGGTTTATGGGCTTCATAAAGGGGGTCGAAATTTTCATTATTTTTTCGATAGGACACACCGTTTTCGAGATATAAGCAAAAGAAAAAAAAAAGACAGTATTGTTTTTGCACCTTCGAGGTGTTGGTGTGAATTTTAGTTCATTTTTTAATCGCGATTAAATACTTAGACAATCAACATTTTAGGTGAAGAACGTAAAATTCTGAATAGCAAAATTGCCATTTTCACTAAATTAATAGCTCAGTGCCGTCAAACTAAAATATAGTTAAGTTGTGTCACTTTAGTCTATTTCAGAATGGAAAATCGTCGGTTGACAGGAATAATCTAAATTTTGCTGATTTTTAGTCTAGTTTATAGAGGCATTTGTGACAAGAAAATCGGCACCATTGAATGAATGAAACGGAATCTCAAGCCGATGTTGCTATCATAGAAATAATTTGTTTTTAATAACTTGCAACATCGGTTTCTCGTCGCGAGATATAGAACTGTGAAAGTGCCTTTTTCGAGATATCTCGTCGTTTACGGTAATGTTAGGGATTAGAATGACGTCAGAATCGTAGACAAATATCGACAAAACGAGATAAAGAGCTTTCTCGCGCTTGTCATGTTAGCCCTGCTGACCATGATTATGTCCTGTGACCTCTGAGTTTGTTTAGGTATTTATTCTCACAGTACTCGTATGAAGCTCAGTGTGGAAATAAATAATTTATCATTATAGCTGAAACTACCAACCCGCCCCCTAAACTGGGCCCAAACACCATACAAAATATATGTAGATGTACCGTCGAAACGAAAAGAAGAAGCTAAAACTGTAACTTACATCAGTAGTTCTCTTGCCAGCGGGCCCTTCGTTCTTCTTAGCAGCCGACTGAAGTTCGCCAGCTTCCTTCACCAGATCTTGAAGGAAGTCCTACAGTAATAAAAAAAGATGTATAAACACGTGATTTTAAACAAAAAAAAACAACAATTACTATAAGAACAAGCTTTTGCTCGCGGCTCCGCCCGCGTGGATGTCGGAAAATAGATAAAACAAAAACCACCAACAATTCCTATCTTCACTTCACTTAATTATTGACATCCTGGAAATCAATGGGCCAACAGTACAACTATTTTCTTAATGTCACTCGGGAATCATCGCATTTCCGAATACATGCTTCGCCTTCCTCCCATTGCAACTTTCCTCCAATTTTTAAAATAAATTACATTAAGTTAAAAGAGTATTAACAACTCGATATACTTCCAAGTTGATTGAGAGCGTCCGGTCTGCCCCAACTGCAAAGGGCAACTGATATAAATCACGACAGACACTGACGAAACACGAAGTTTGCCGAGGGACATTAAGAAAATAGTTGTACTGTAGAAATACATGATAACATACTCTTTTTTTTTTTTTTTTTTGGGTGGGAAATCATCAAATGACGTCTCCCGCTCTGGGTGGAGCGGGAGGGCGTGTCAGACTCTTACTGACTAAAACCCACCCGTGTTCCTTCTCTTGCCTGTGCAATGCCAGGGGGCCACGGTATCCCTTTCGGACTTTCCCGCAACCCCGGATGATAACATACCCTGAAGTCCACAATGTTGTTCTGTTCCTGGCCGGCTCTTGAGGGTCTGGTTTGCAGCAGTGTTATCTGCAGGTCCTGGGTAGCTATGTCGAATTCTTCTCGCTTGTTTTTGTCCTGTATTATGTAAACACATTTTATTAGCACAGTCTAGCCATAGTTTCACGACAAAAGTTTTAAAGTTTGCAAAACCAAGATCGCGGATTGGGAACACCTAAGAGCAGCGATTAATAGGAACCGCGGTCACGTGGTCATTGGAGTTTATTGCATACTAACGTATTGCTCTGTTATTTCCCTGGTTAATGGTACCTACTAGTTCAAATAGCTTTTACGATATAATGTATATCTACGACCGCCATGTTTTGTTTTTTAACATATTTAAATTACACTTAGAAAAAAAAACTGCTTATTTTGGGTAATTAATTTTTAACCATAGATGCCAAATCTTTTTATATAATATACAATCTAACAGTAAATTAATTGAAATAAAAAAAATGGGTACGCCAAAAAACACGTGACCGCGTTTCCTGCTAAGGCAATATTATTCCTCCTTATATGATTAACTGCTTTAAGGTATCCATTTTTTAAATAGATGTCTATAAGATTAAGATATGTTGCATCGACTCCAAATACATTGGGACAAGAGCAGGTGGATAATGATGACGTAGTCGAATAACTAGCTTGTAAAAGTTCTTGCAATATATTTGTAGGTATTCCATCAGGCACTGGGAGGTTCCAACAGAGAGCCCTTCTGCATGTGTATGGATGTGCACAGTGTGTTTTTTTTCCATTAGAATGACAACCTAGCCTGAGGACTATAGGCTTTACCCAGAGGTAGAACTTGGTAGTACTTATCCATAAGTCGAATATAGTGAAACCACATAAAAATTACCATATACAATGTACCTATATTCTGGCAAATAAAGAATTCATTCATTCAAGGATTTCCACACGATATAGAAAAAGGTGTTCACCCAGATCTTGATGCCGAACTTCTGAATGTATAGAACAAGCTATAGTTTTTGTTACTTGGTGCTTGTCGCTAAGTAATGAGGGGCTAAGTAATAACAGCCACACGGGCCGATCGATCAGGTTAAGCTACGCTTGCCGCGGTTGGTCCGTGGATGGGTGACCACCTTTACATACCAAGACCCGTCCGTGCCTCGGAAAGCACGGTAAGCCGTTGGTCCCGGCGCTCATTCCTAGTTCTTTGACAGTCGTTACGGGTGGTGGTGAGAAGCCCGAAAGTCTGACAACCAGTCTCACCAATTGGTATCGTATTACGAAGAAACTAGGTTGTTAAGGTCAGATAGGCAGTCCCTCCAAATAACATACTAGTATTCAGCTGTATCCGGTCAGACTGGAAGCCGACCCTAACATAATTGGGAAAAGACTAGACAGATGATGAGTTCTTGGTACTTACATGAGGAGCTCGCTGGTACCTAGCGTTGGCCACGTCGAGCACACGGATGGCCTCTTCCAGCCCGTTGCTGTAGTTCATGTACTCCTTCCGTTGTTCCGCAGTCAATTCACCATATTCCGCTATGCTCTACAATGAATGCATAATTATTTATTTTCTGCCTTTGAACAGGTGACATTTATAACCAAACACAACACACAATGCATGCTAAGGCATTAGGAATCTATCAATAGGGATGATGACTAATATAAGAAATGTTCGAACAAACAATGTTATTTCAAAGAAGGCATAATAAATTGAGATATTAAAATTTAATTGAAAAAAAACTGTAAAATTGATGGAAATATGGAGAAGCTACACGCTTTAAAAGATTTTGGAAGGGATTATTTCCGTCCTTGTCGCGCGGTACGGACAATGTATGGAGCTAGTATGAAGTTACATAGTCGTGACGACACTTTTGTGATAGCGCCAACTTTGTCTTGCAGTTAATTTTAACCTGGAATTGTTTTAAGCTCTTTCATTTTTATAATATTGTTTGCACTAATATCAAACAATATTTTTTATAATTAAAAAAAGTAAAAATTGTCATCATCCCGATTATGAGAATACACATCGACTTGCTTATTAACAGTACAACTATTATAATTTTATTTTTACATGCACAAGCAAATACTAAAACGTATCGAACCCAAAACCAATCTCAGCTCGAAATATCAAATCTACGTCATCACACGAAACCTTCACACCTTTATTAATAAACGCGGAGTAAAGTTATGACAACTCAAACCCCAGTTTATACTGGTTGTGACCCGTTCGTTTCCTGTTCCATACCCATGTTTCATGACTAAGTATTCATCCGTTTGTGGCATACCAATTTTGCCATTAAAATCACCAATTTAAATAAAATCTTCGTATGCTTTTCCATTGCGTCATAGAACATATTTACTTCTTCTTCGTCTGCTGCTTCTGTAGGGGCGTATATTTGTATGATGGTGAATTTCCTTGCGAAGAGCGACACGTTCAGATATACCGAGGTAACTTTCTACATAAATATTCTTTCAGATACTTTTTTATTATAAAACCAACTCCATATTTGCCCTGTTTGTCCTGTACTGCAGAGAATAAATTCTCTGTATTCTTCTATGTTATTTCCGTGGCGCAGAACTTCTGATATGCCTATTATGTCGTATTTTATGTGTTAATGCTTTTTCCAGATCTATTCGTTCGTAAGACAAAAGAGCTCCAACAGTATAGGTTAATATGTCGAGTTGATTACTTCTACTTTTAAACAGTTCTTCATGATCTCTTGGTGATGTCTTAGGAGGGTTGTGGTCGTAGTCTTCCACGGTGACCGGCTTGGAAGATGGGTTTCGTTTTTTATTGATGGTTTTTGTATGTGATCCATGAGAGAGAGGGGCGGGCATAGCTATACGTTTCCATTTTGCTTGTACTGCTAGTGTGTCTAACACTATTTGGGTACTAAGTAGTTAAGAAATTAAGCATGCCTGGTTTCAAAACTCTTTCTGACAGACTGAAACTTCTTTTTTGTGCTATCTCGGTTTTATTCTTCTTGTTAACTTGCTTTTCTTTTCCGGTTTGTGCGGGAGGTTATTTTCCGGGGATATTGAGAGCGTTCTTTTGTTGTTGTTTGTTGTATTTATATTTCTGCATAGTATTATAATTGTTTTTCTAAGTCTTTTGTCGTATTTAGTATTGTCGCTTAGTTTTCATTCTCTTTCTCTATCTTTACTTGCTCTTGTAATTGTCCCCTTTCACATAGTATGTGGTATCTTTTAGTGCCTTATTTTGTTTTAAAATGTCTATTTTAATGCCAAGAGTGGAAAATATAACATTTTTTGGTCAAGGTCTTTCCCCTTGCCTTCCTAGTCTCTTTATTTCCTGGCTCTTCGTTCGATTAGTTCTATAGGAAAATATTTTTTTATAAATTCGATCAACTTGATCGAATTTATAAAATATATTTTCTAGGTTTGAATAAATGTTTCAGATTCTTCTAATCCGAAAAATACAACATTTCTCTGTCTACTACAACTACTCAAACTCAAACTCAAATCATTTATTCCAAATAAACCAATTACAGGTACTTTTGAATTGTCAAGGGGTCGGTCAGTCAGAAAGATGAAGCTAGTTGCCCATTCCAAAGCGTAGTAGGTTCCTATGGAGAAGAACGGGCAAGAAACTCCACGGACACTCTTTTAAATAAAATATAAAATTGATACAAAACATTGGTTACATCATTCATGTTGAAATTATACATGTGAGAACAATGTAGTAAATCGTGCACGTTAAAAGCGACCATAATAAAAATATAAAAACAAAAATAATTAAAAAAGCCATGGCAGCTAAGAGATGACCAGTCCCCACTGACGGCGCCCGTTCACGAACATGACGCATGGATCAGCATCATTTAGCTCAACCATTTTGAAGGGAACTTAATGATCCAACACACCTACCTACGAGTACCTCAACTACCTCTAACTATCTCTAAGATACTTACCATACGGAATCAAAGCTGTGACTGCGCAGAAGCGACACCGCCAGCGCCGTATAAATGCCGTCTTATTTCAGAAAGCACAAATATATTTGTTATTAGTTACAAATTACATAAAAAATATTAAAAGCACATTAGTGACATGAGGAAATTTTCATTCAAATAAAAACCAACCTTAGCCGTCTCAATGGTCTGCACAGTCATCTTCCTCAACGGAGAATCTAGGTTCACTACCTGCTCCACCGCCTTCGTCTTTCCGAGTTTCCCTGCCTTGATATCCTTCCTCAACTTTTCCACCAGGTCTTCAAGATGACCAGCTTCCTGGGTCAGTTTATGGACGGAGGGCTGCTGGGAGGAAGCCAGAGGGGCCCAGGTCTTGGAGAACTTGGCGAGTGATGAGGATAAGTTGTCTGCTGAGGATACGAGGGCATCCTGGCAGGTAGCGTGGTGGATGGTTGGGGCGATCAGCTGTGAAGAGATTCATGTATTTTAGTATTTAATCGAAGATGTACTTTTGCAACACGTGACATAAAGAGCAGATTTTTTTGTCAAGTATCCTATGTAATTGAATAATGGCAGGACTCCAAGATACTGGTTCACATTTAGACATCATGTACACACACACGACTAGACATCAAGCTATACATTTCCAGTATAAGCTGACCTCGCATTTTACGGAAATCCTATACAAAGTAAGATCAGCATAAACTGAGAGTGTATAGCTTAACGTGAAACCTAAGAAAGTTTTAATTTCGCGGGTTACCCTGGCGCTTTCGCCTTAAGCAGCTGTGGAACAACGTGTTTAGTGAAACAGGGCTAACGTTATCAGTATCGCGGACAGCCTCGTAACCAGCCACTGACGTCGTATATAGATTATTTTTGAAGTTTGAATTGTTGCACTTTTTTTCTATGTCCCAAATGCTGGCATATGGTGGATAACCACCAGCATTTACGAATTGTTTGTTCAATAGCACGCTAAGCACACCATACCTTGGCAGTATACACCAGCTTCCCGGCCGCATCCACACAGCCGGCGCCGGCAGTGCAGATGTGCTCCACAGTGTCGGCCGGCGCGGCGCCACTGGCGCCACTGGCGCTACTGGCGCCACTAGCGCTACGGGCGCCACTGGCGCCACTGGCCACGTGACCCGCCTCCAGCGCTAGCCTGGACGCCGTGTCGCCGATGGCCTTCGCTCGGGATATCACCTGGGTAAAAGAACAGAGGCCGCTTAAACTAGTGTCAAAAGTAACAGTTTCAATCTAAAAAAAGGTTACCGCTATACGTCAGGACGCATACAGTACTATACCTGTACCTGTATACGTTCTGACGAACAGCGCTCATCTTTTTTCTCTGTCTCTTTTTCGCACTGGAAGAACAGGCAACAAAAAAGTTGCATTTTTTTATTATTCGTTTTTGTGTGCCAAGAGTAAGTCTGTTAGAAAATTAGATGCATTACATAGATTGTTTGAAGAAGAATGGGCAAGAAACACCATGGTAACAAGTCTTTTTCAACAAGCTGACATAGAGATTAGTTGTATAAGGCAACTCCCAAGCAACGAAGAATTCCCAGTAATCGGAGAGTAAAAAAATTTCTTTATTTTCAAGTATAATATATTTCAATCTATGGTCCAAGAAGTTTTACTAACCATCAATTAATGACTTGCTAGAAGTAAAATCAGTTTAATTCAAAGCAAGTTATAATAGTAACACTGATATTATAGGATCATACCTAAGTCTTTACATTCTGTGATTACTTGAACTCACACACTGACTTATTAGTATTACTTGTTAAAATTTTAGGAATATCATATACTTTTACAATGTTTATAAATATGTGAGCACAATTTTATTAATTAATTCTTTCTATTTCTATTCTAGGTGCATCGTCTTTCGTCGCGCATATTTGGGAGTGGCGTGAGGAGGCATGACTCCGATGCCGCGAGAAATCCTGGCACAGCGGACAGGGCACCGACGGGATCTCATGGCGTCATGGAGTTCGAGTGTCGCAACCCAGTGCTGGGCACGCTACTATTGCGGCGATAAGTCCCCTCTTTGAGGACTAGCTAGGGAGGCGCCACGGCGTCCTCACCTTCCGCCTGACGCAGGTCCTCACCGGACACGGCTGTTTCGGGAGGTTCCTGTTCGGTATCGGGCGGGAGGATACGCCCGGGTGTCATCACTGCGTGGATCGCCCGGCGGACACGGTGGAGCATACGGTGGAGGTCTGCCCGGCGCGGGCAGAGCACCGCCGTGTGGGAGTGGAGGCGCGAGGTGGCGGGGATCTCTCGCGTGGCCCTGGGCCAGGCCATGGTACGGAGTGAGAGGGCATGGGAGGCCGTCACCTCCTTCTGCGAAGCAGGCATGCTCGCGAAGGAGGAGGCGGAACGCGTGAGGAAGAGGCAAAATTCGCGCCCTCACGGCCCTAGCCGCCGCAGGAGGAGACGCCCTGGGCGTCGGGAAGCACGTAGGCGCGGGCTTGCGGACGATGAGCAATGGGTAGCTCATCGTCCGGTAAGGAAGGACCAGTTCACCGCGCGCCTCAAAGAGATGTCAGCGAGTGAAGGGGTCCGATGAGACCATTGCCTGCCGGGGTTGCGGGAAAGTCCGAAAGGGATACCGTGGTCCCCTGGCATTGCACAGGCAACAGAAGGAACACGGGTGGGTTTTAGTCAGTAAGAGTCTGACACGCCCTCCTGCTCCACCCAGAGCGGGAGAAGTCATTTGATAGAGTAACGGTGGAGTTTCTCGCCCATTCTTCTCCATACGAAAACTAATAACATAAATTTCGGCAAATTTTCAAATTATTTGTGAATTTTGACGTTCATCAGTGCCTTTTATGTGCCTAATTGAAATAAATTATTTGACTTTGACGCAATGGTGACAAACATACCTCTTTCTCCAAAGCTGGGTCAACCTTACAGCTGACTACTCTAAGCAGTTTTACAGACTGGTCACCAAACGATATGGCTGCATCGTTCAGTTTCTGTGGAAAAAAAACACATGTTATTTAGGTACGAGTTTTCGAAGCCTGCTCCATTGTATTTTATAGGTTGGTGGTATTATTATGCCACTTACCTTCACTTGCTCCTTACTCTTGGCCGCGTCACAGATGCTCTTGGTGGCTTGGCAGAGACCGGTCATGTCGTCTACGAACGGCTTGCGAGTGTGCTCGGGCAAAGAGCTGTAGATCGCACTGCCATCTATAAAAAACACACATATTTTACTTAATCAGCAAAGGTAAACAAACCAGTCAGTCAACCAGCACTGACAAGCGCGATCATATTACCCAGTAACTTGGTTGTGGAGGTCAGACTGGCAGTTGCTCCGTGTAAAATACAGGAATTCAGCTGGATCCGGTTAGACTGGAAGCCATCCACAACATACTTGGGAAAATGCTAGATGATTATAAGTTTAGATTGAAGTTAAAAAAAAAATGTATCATTTTATTTTTCAAAATTCTAACGTTATTGTATTATGGCATTATGTTCGCACATATAGGCCTAGACAAGAAGATGGATAATCGATTACTGAATCAGTACTCGGGTATGTATTTTATTAAGTATATTACCATTAACGACACTTTTGACAGATTCTGTGAGAGAAATAGTAGGTTCCATCGCAGCCTTGTAGTCCAGTTTATCTGCATCTAAAACAATGAAACGAGCACTGTATTCCATTTATCAACTACCCACGGATTGGACCCCAAACATGCATGAGGTTAAAACCATTTACAATCATATACTTTTGATCATCGAGTCCCTAAATCCGGTAAATGAGTCGACATTCTCCTAGAGACACGCAACATAGAGCAGTATTTACTGCCGAAAGAGCATCCAGATCGTTAGAAGTCACGTGGTTATATTACAACTTTACTATATATGTCACTGATTGGTACAGGTGGGTCACTCCGCAAAATCATTTAAATAAAAAGCAACTTTTCC
The DNA here is from genome assembly GCA_963853775.1 of Xanthia togata. Taxonomy (NCBI): domain Eukaryota; kingdom Metazoa; phylum Arthropoda; class Insecta; order Lepidoptera; family Noctuidae; genus Xanthia; species Xanthia togata. The sequence goes on from OY970814.1 coordinate 2,184,392, forward strand.
TATAAAGTGCAATTCAGGTCGCAAAGCGCTAATTACCTTCAGTTATATTCACCTAGAAGTTTCTTTCTATCGCGTAACGCTTATATCTTCCGACTACGTAACGCCCACTATCTTCGACAAGTCGAGCCCGCCACGTACTTACATACATGTAGCTTCATACATAAAATACCTAAAATGCGGAGTGACCCATCTGATATTCATCTGTGATAATGTGCGTATTTGGTATACATGTCTGGCAGTGAGAACTGCGTTTCATCAGCCGCCATCTATTCAGAAAAAATCTCACCGATATTCAGGTGTGAAGTGAGCTGAGCTAGGGATTGACACAATTGACAACTACACCTACAGTTTCCCGGTGAGATTTTTACAGAATATTTTGAACTATATTTTTTATACCTTTTACTTTTTCCGTACGCAAAATACGCGCTTGGACGTGGAATTACGGATACCAGTCCAGTGTAAAATAGAACTATCACAAAGTGATTTTGTAAACAATACTTACAATTGGCAGCAACCAAGGCGGCCACGTGCAGGCCGGCGCGCGCCAGGCAGTCCTCCATGTGCTGCTCCCGGCGCGCCACCTGCGCGGCCGGGAGGGCTGGGCCGGCTGGGCTCGTCTTTGCGTTGTGGAACTACGACCGAAGAATAAAATAATGCAATAATATTGACAAGATAAACAGTTTTTATTCAGCGGTCATTTTTTTCATAATAGTCCGTTCTAAAACTCCAATAAAAAAGAACAGGCAAGAAACTAGAGCATGGCTTTCTTGTCGGATAAACCTGAAAAGTACACACAGTAAAAACACCATGTTAAAAGATTCAAAAATAAAAGTAGGTAGGATCAAATGGGTAAACTTCCCACACGTAAAGCCATTATACTACTTGATTATTTTAAAGGAGAATGCTAATATATGTATAGACCAAAAACCCAGAGTCGATTAAAATAATTCATTCACGGTGATGTAGGGCAAACACAGTACGAGTATGTCACAATTATGCTATTTGTTTTCACAAAACGATCCCCAAGAGAGAGATCTGGGGGCTGTGGAATCACGTTCACATCTATATGTAACAGAATCTATCAACATAATTTTCATCAAGTTTTAATAGTCTGATGATGGAGTCAGGAGACGGATAGTGGAACTCTTCAGTGGCTACTAGTAAACCTCTCGAGTTTGTCTTCATATGATTCGTTTTAATGAGTCTCAATATATTGCACTTGGTGTCGAGGGTCTGACTATGGAGTCAGGAGATGGATAGTAGAACTTTTCAGTAGCTATTAGTAGACCCCTCGAGTTTGGGCTCATATGATTCGGATTGACGAGTCCAATAGTTTGGGCTTGGTAACAAGGATCTGATGATGGAGCCTAGATGAGGATAGTGGAATTTTTAAGTGGCTACTGGTAAACCACTCAAGCTTGAGGTCATATAATCATTAAATCGTGCTTGATAAAAGAGTGTTTTAATACTGCATTTTATTTTTTAATTTTAAATTAAATGTGATTATGAAGTACTAAGTTGTTTTTATTTTATTTTAAAACACTGCTAGCTATCATCATGCAATCATTAATATTGTACAGTACATAACATCACGCCTGTATTGCCTTAGGGTTAGGCATAGGTGTATCAATAGTACACCCACATTTCGCCAGTTATATTTAAGTCCCATGTAATAGTGGGCGAGTCTATAGCCATCAATCGGGCACAAATCCATCACCTGGCTCCATTACCAGACCCTCGTTATCAAGCTCAATCTGTTGGACTTGTGAAAATGAATTATATGAGCCCAAACTACAGGGGGTACTAGTAGCCACTGAAGTTCTATTATCCACCTCCTGGCTCTATCATCAAACCCTTGACACTGCACGCAAAAGTGAAAGTGCACTGTATTGGACTCATTAAAACGAATCATATGAGGCCAAACCTGAGGGGTTTACTAGCAGCCACTGAAGAATTCCACTATACATCTCCTGGCTCCATCACAAGACCCTCGTTACCAAGCCCAAACTATTGGACTTGTGAAAATGAATCATAGGAGCCCAGACTATAGAGGTTTACTAGTAGCCATTGAAGAGTTACACTGTCCACTTCCTGGCTCCAAAATTCCAAATTATAGTATTGGTACCCAAACTACATATAAATGCAAAGTTTCATTTCGATACGACTATTAGAAGTTGATGAATTACGTTGAAAGATTCCGTACATAGATGTGAATGTGATTCTAGAGCCCCGAGATATCTCTCTTGGGGATCGTTTAGCGAAAACAAATAGCTTATTTGTGACATACTGTTTGCCCTACCTCACCGTGCATGAATTATTTTAATCGACTCTGGGTGTTTTTGTAGCATCCTCCTTTATTTAACCCGTCGCGCGCGCAATTAGCGACACAATAGAATTTTATTGTTATTTGCACACATGGGGTGCAATCGACATTTTAAGAGTTAATTAGCCATTTAAATATTTGTTATGACCTTAAGACTCATTTTTATTTAGTTTACTGCTCAGTAATCATGTTAATAAACATGCATTTTGTCATTTAAGTATATTTTACCGAAACTACAATAATCAGCCGCTTTAGATCAGTGCCCAATCAAAATACTATCTAACAAAAAAAAAAGAAAAAAATTGCATAATTGCATACCACATGTGTGAGCACTGTGGCCATGTACCTTCTATAAAGCTACCATTTACTGGGTACGTCTTTCATTGACTTGATATGCCCTGGCGGCTAAGAGTATGTCATGCTCACTCAAATGTCTCGCTGGTGGTGGCGTGTGTGTTGGATCGTTAAGTTCCCTTCAAAATGGTTGAGCTAAACTGTGCGGATCCAAGCGTCATGTTCGTGAACGGGAACCGTCAGTAGGGACTGGTCATCTCTTATCTGCCACGGTTTATTTTAATTTTTGAATGGTTTTTATCTTTTTATTACGGACGCTTTTTACGTGCACGTCTTACTACATTGTTCTCACATGTATAATTTCAAAATGAATGATGTAAACAATATTTTGTAAGTTTTTTTTTTAAGACTGTTGTGGAGTTTCTTGCCCGTTCTTCTCCATAGGTACCTACGCTTTCGAATGGGCAACCAGCTTCATATTTCTGTCTGACTGATACCTTGACAAAAGTGCCTGTAAATGGTTTAATTGAAATAAATGCTTCGAATTTGAGTTTAAATTAGAAAACGGAACTGTTTTTTATGTAAATATTTGCCAGATAAAATTTGCCTGCACATAAATGTCGATGGCTAAAAGATTACGGGAAGACCAAAGAAACGATGGATGGGCTGTGTGAAAGATGATATGGCTAGAAAGGGAGTGACAACCGAGATGACGACTGATAGAGAAGTAAATATGGAAGAAAAAGACAAGTTGCGCCGACAACTAATACATTGGGATAAGGACAGGAGAATTACCTGAACTTATCTAGAGGTGGTAAAACGGGTCATAAGTTAGACAGACAAAAATGTATTATTTCGCCTTTGTGTTACCATATATTCTATAAATATTTCTAGGCTTGCTCCCTACCACTTTGAGCCCATCTTCTGCAGTCTTCAGCCCCTTCTCGGCGCTGTCGATCACGTCGCAGAACTGCTTGTACGCTCTCTTCTCCTCTTCTGCCGCTGCCAGCGCCTTCTTAGCGTCGACACTCACTATTTTCACTTTGTCTGTGAAAATAAAACTCATGCACTATACTGTTATTTTTTACATGTGCATGCTGTGAGCATGTGGAAATCGGTATCTATAGGCGATACGGGGAAACTTTAAAATAAAGCCTAAAGGTTTTTGAACGAACATGCATGCTTCATATACATAATATTAAAATGCACTCCGAATTATTTTAACGTCTTGGAGACACTGTTACCTTTAACACAAGATATCCTGATAGACTAATGATTCCTCCAATGAAAAGCCACATATGTATATCACAGAAGTTGCTTTCCAATGGTAAATGCTTTCCAAAATCATATAGGGAACTGCCAATCAATCGTTTTAAAACAGCGTTATTCAAATGGCTTATAGAAAAAGCATTCTATTCTGTGAATGAGTACCTAAACTTGAAACACTCACACTTTTTTTTAATGTAATATTTTCATATTAGTTTTTAGCGAAGTGTTTTAGAAACTGTTAAATACCCCGACCAACTGTAATGTACTACAATTCTTGCAAACAAATTTCATTTCATTTATTTTATTTTGCTTTCTTACTGTTTTGGTCAAGTGTGAGTTGTCCATGAAAATGAGAAAAATTTACGCAATTTCTGTTTTAATGCTGATCGCCTCATTTTGTTTTAACACTTTTGAAACTCATACGCCATGCCGCCATACATATTGGAAGCGAACCCCCGGGAACTACCGGCATTACGTTTGCGCTAAAGTTAACCATCGCGGACGGTCAACGGCAGTAGGTTTAAAACCGTGTTATTAGACACTATATAAAATAGTGTTTTCAGGGGTCTTGTGGCTATACATAGTTTCCAACCTTATAAAATGTTATAATTGTAAACGTGAACCAAAATTTAAAAAAAAATGCTTGAATTTTAAAACCAACGCATATACTATAAAATCTTGGTAAAATATACATTAGATTTTATTTTTCACGTTTCATAATGCTGTATCCGCTGAGAAAAACGTCATTTAAAATGAGGCCTCCGCGAGGGTGTCCCTCCCGGTGTCCAATATGCGACTAGGTGCACCCTCCAGGCACTGAACGTGTTAAAAATTATTTTATTGTATCGGAAAAAAAATTTGGACAGCTGAAGTAGACCGCTTGCTTGTATGCTATAAAATGACGAGTCTCTTACCGTGGCTCTCCTCCCCGCGGAGTGTATCCAGGAAGTGTTGCGTACAGTCTGCCAGTCCGGAGGGCCGCACAGCTTGAGCTACTGCGTGCGGCGGGGCCCGCGCCGGCGCGGGGGGGGCGGCCTTGCGCACTGGGACCGCTGGCTTCGAACCTAACACAGAAACATAGGTCTTTAAGAGGGATCTTCGCTAGAGTAGCCCGCGAAATTCAATTTTCTTACATGTTTGCAATATGTAGGTCAGTTTCAGTGTGAATAGAAATGAAATGAAAAATAGTAGATTGTTTGCCTATGGAGCAAGCAACTATTTTTAAGGTGAGAGTGTTTCTTTGAATCCAGAGCGGAGCGGAAGATTCTAAAGTAGAATCCTGAACGCAGTGAAGGATTCAAAGTACGACACTCGAGCTTAAAATAGTGTTGCTCCCAAGGTGAACACTCTACTTTTCATCACCCTCTATGAGAAAAAAAAAAAGTGTGCGGTCCTACCCTCGTCTCTCACGTGTGATTTAAAACCAAAACAAAATTTTCGCAGCCGCCATCTTGGATTTACATTTTGACCTCACTATCGTCTTTAGAACCCTCGAAAACTATTAAAACGAGACCCATGAAGAAAAAATTGAAAATTTTCACAGCCGCCATCTTGGATATTCATTTTGACCTCACTGTCGGCTTTGGCGCCCTCGAAAACTATGAAAACGACACACGACAAAAATTTAAAAATTTTCGTCGTGTGTTGCCGCGTTGTTGCATCTTGGATTTTCATTTTGACCAAATAATTCACACTTTCTCTCTCTTTCTTGCCAGCCTATTACTGGTTCATACAATTTTCGTGATTGATCTCTTTGGTGATTGGAACTTTTACTAACAATATCCACATTCCAAATTCAAATCTATTTTGCTCCCTAGGGATCAAAGAGCTATTTTGGCCCCTGTTTACGAAGAACAAACTAGCTCTTTTTGAATAGATGTGATGAAATAAGATTTATTGGAATCAACAAGATTTCATATCACATCAGTGGTGATTGGAGCCTCCTTTTAAGTGTTTATAGCCTTTTAAGCGTATTAGGAGACTCCACTCTTCCATGCATTATTAGTACTTATAAATACTTGTTTAACTCTATTTTACTATTTTTATACAAAAAAAACGTAATACTATAATGGGTTACATTTAAAAGTAAAGCTAAGCGAGCCTGTAAGACTGGAATTGTATGGAATCATCAATACAACGTCTTTCTAAGTAAGAATTGGCCTCAAATGTCATGATTTCATGAAATAGTAATTTAATAGGGCAATTTGAGTTTTGATATTTTACATGTGACGTCTCGCCCGAAGCTTATGACTCGTACCTTTTGGTATCGGGGTCGGGGTGAGCTTCGAGCGAGACAAATGTCACACGATGTCACAATTTCTTAACCCCCTCCCTCCCCCTTAACGTGTGACGTAATTTATGGATGGCTCCTTAGTCATTACAACAGTAACTGTAGTAGTCTTACCTTGCGACCCCTCAGGACTCACGATGTACACCAGCTTGCCTGATGCGTTGGCAAGCTTCGCCGAAGCCTCGTTCAATTTCTACAACAGACAGGATATTATAACACATTTACTTTAATATGACACATCGAACTTTTACACTTTGAGTGGCTCTTGGCTAAGTAAAATCCGTTCGGGTCGATCAATCAAAGTCAACAACTTTTGTCGAAGTCGGACCGTGGATTTTATTTTATTTGGGAAAATAAACGGTTACACATTACAATATTAATGTATAGGACTCAAAAAAAAAATGATGAGTATAAATGTATAACCAACAACATTTTCCACATAATATAAAAAAGTTAAACAAACACGAACGGCATATAAATTATATGCCGTTCGTGACGGTATCCAATGTAGGTAATTTATATCGCACGAATGGCATATAATTAAATTACCTACATTGGATACAGAGTATGATAAAAAAAAAAAAATAACAAAACTGAAACATATATTACACAAGTAAAAATAATAAAAAGAGAAAGAAGATATAATAGAATATTAAAAATAGAAATTATGATTTTAGGATTAAGCACTTGTGGATGGGTGACCATCTAATATCTATTTCATACCGAGACCCCTGCGTCTCTCGGAAGACCCAGCTGTCATTCGTAGATCTTTGAAAGTTGTTACGGGGCAGAAACCCGAAAATCTGACAACCTGTCTTCTTGGCAAGCCTGGTTGTCATACTTCGGGTATCGTGTTACCCAGTAACTGGGTTGTAGAGATCAGATACGCAGTCGCTCCGTGTAATATACTGGTATTTAGCTGCATTCGCTAAGATTGGAAGCAGACCCCAACATAATTGGGAAAAGACTAGGCCATGATGATAAATCATTAAACAGAATCTGTTCTATTCTATTTTTTGATATGGCAAGCAAAGCCGATGTCGACTATTCTGCCAATGTCTAAGTGAATTGGAAAAGCAAGTGTACATTGCTAAAAAAAATAAGAAAGAAAGAAGAAATCAGATTATGAATAAGAAATCTTCAATGATCAGTTGAACTCTGTTATTCAGGTATGAGTGACAAAGACCTAGTTTATTACAAAATAAGTAAGTTAAGTTTTCTGTAAGCCCAGGTTCAAATCGCTGAGCCATTTAAATAATAATATATTTTAAATAATACAAAAAATAACAATGTAATATCCTAACTTCGGTTAGAATTTATTCTCATAAAAAACACAAAGCAGTTCACTTAACATATGAGAACAATAAATCATGCAGTAATTTAATGAACTCGTGCCTGGGCGACCGATCTCTGCTCGGGTGAAAATAGAGAAAACGATTTTCCCAGATATGAGACCTAGCTAGATCGATTTTTAGCCCCCGTAAACCCCTGTATTGTAACTTTCATCGAAATCGTTAGAGCCTTTTTTGAGAATGGGATTACTAATATGATATATAGGTATATATACATGAGCAATATTTGTATATATATACAAATATTGCTCATTTAATAGTATAGGATTAACAACCTAAAAAATATGGCGTCGAATACCTCCGCATCAGTGTCGACTATTAATGTACCCAGTCCCTGGCGGCATTGTCAAGTTCTAGAAGAGTTGTAAATAAATAACGTTACCTTCGGCTGCCCTGCGCTGTCGCAGATGGCGCGGCTGGCGGCACACAGCTCCCGCAGCTGGGGCAACATGGCGGCCTGCCCCGCCGCGTCCTTAGTGGCGCACAGGCTGTGCGAGTCTGGAAGATACAGATCGGTTTAGATAGGATATTATACCTAGTCTTGCCATAAATATTGTCACGAAGATTTATTTTTATTTTTTATTACAAATAATATTTATTACTTTTACAGTGTGTTAGTTTAATACATAAATATTAAATAATTTGTTTTTTTTATTGAGTATTGAGTAATTTAAAAAGCTCATTCGAAGTGGTCTCCATTGGCTGCAATACAGTCCTTTAAACTTTGAGGCCAGTTATCAATAGAAGCACGCACTCTTTCCATGGGAAAATTCTTCACAGCCAATCGTATGGATTGTTTTAGGGACTCCAAATTTTCATGGCGTTTAGAGCAAGCCCGTACTCTCTAAAACTGACCATAAATCATAATCCAGCGGATTAAGATCAAGACTAGACGACGGCCAGTGTTCAGCTCTGATGAAGTCCGAAACGTTCACTTCCAACCAAGACTTCGTGGACCGAGCTTTATGACCCGGCGCCGAGTCTTGTTGGAAGGAGCATACTTGGCTATTGAATATGGTGTTGTTAAGGGGCTTAACTACCTTCTGAAGAATGGTATCTTGATACACTTGTGCCGATGTTTTGATACCTTTTTCACAAAAATATGGCTCTGTCACTCCTTCAGAACCAACACCCCACCAAACCATCACTGAAGTCGGATAATGCCCACGTTGCACTCTGTCGACTAATTGGGAAGCTTCCTTAGGGCTTTGAGCATAAATACGGTCATTTTGTTTGTTAAAATGTGGCTCAATTGTAAAGATTTTCTCATCCGTAAACAAAAAATTTCTGTGACCTCCTTTTGCGTACCGCTTCAGTAGTTGTTTCGATTTTACCACCCTATTCTTTTTTAAATTATCAGTAAAAAAATGACCAGTGCGTCTCTTATAGGCTGCAAGTCCTAAGATAAAGTCTATCATAATCTTCATCTCCCAAGATAAAATCTTTTGCTTTCGGACAGGATTTCTTCGAATTCTTTCCCTTACTGCTTTGACCACCTTTTTCGTACGAACACTACTTGGATGGCCAGCTCTTTTTCTGTCACAAACAGAGGAGGTCTCATTGTACCTATTAATAGCCCGGTACACAAACATTTGACTAATACCAAGCGTATGGAGAGTTTTAAAAATTGCATTTGGCTCCATACCAACTTTGTGTAATGCAATCACAGCGATTCGGTTATCTTTATCACCCCACTCCATTTTAATATCGCAAAATATTGTACAATGTATTGGCGCCAAAATTAGAAAACTCAATGAACAATCGTATAAAAATGACAGATTCCAAATTCAAATGTAATATCTTTCTTATTTTTAATTGTAACAGTGTTTATGGCCAGACTAAGTATATCAGTCAGGTAAATATGAAAGTAATATAAACAAAGAGAGAAATTAAAAAGCTAAAAGTAACAGGGAAAAGTTAGCAAATATGCACAAGCATAGTAATTTGTATGCCCAAGTGGCTGATCACGGAATGAACATTATTAGTATATAATTATGTAATGAACACCTGCATGTAACCCATGTATCACAAACTATTTTGATTTGATTTGATTTGCCTTTTTGTTTGGGTGGGAAATTTTCAAATAACTTCTCCAGGTCTGAGCGGAGCGGGAGGTGGCGTGTCAGCCTCTTACTGACTAAAACCCACCCGTGTTCCTTCAGTTGCCTGTACTTGCCAGGGGCCACGGTATCCCTTTTGGACTTTCCCGCAACCACGGCCTTATACGGTGTTCGATTTGTAAGTTTAATGGATGATACAAGAAGTAATGTGAACTGTGTACATTTATGAAACAATGAACACTCCTTTAAATTATATTTCGCCAGAGATGTAACCGGAGTGAGCTTATCGCCACTAACAGGGAACAAATCCAAACTGGAGTTCTACTGAAAATACTTTAACCGACCCGGATATCGAACCCATGTCCCCAAATCAAATCATTTATAATATAGATAGATTACTTGACCAACTTCTTCTTGTTTTCGTGTCAACGGTACTTTGATTTGACTTCGATAAGTGGCATCTACAACGCCACATGCGAACCTGCATCGCACAAGCAAAGTTTGCGCACGACTAGCATATATACAACGTCCCGACATCAATCTTCGGGCAGTATCCCACCAGACACAACACCCGTCTGATCGGAGGATCCTCCCTTTTCTATGGAGGTTGAGGATGATACCTCTATAGTTATATTGTTAGAGCCTACGTTGATTGCGGTATCAATGGCATTATTTAGGGAATTAAAGGTGCAAGTGAACAAACAGACTCTAGGACACTCCAGCAACTGGGACATGGTCTAATCAGAAGCACCGCACTCACACTAGGTGTTGATTGGGTCGATAGTCCTTTGTTACATTGTACTTGCAGCGGCTTACTTGGACTACTAGGCCGACGAGACAGTACAACATAACATAAATAAATGAACATAAACCAACCTTGTACTACTTGCGGTATCAGCTCAGTGATGGTTGTCACAGCCCGCTCTGCCGCCGGGTAGTCAGGGTTCTTGGGGCTATCTACAAGCCATATTATATTAAATGCATATGTGGAAAAAATCAATTCACAAGTATTATTTTATAGTTTGTTCGAAATGTATCTGGTGAAAATGTAAGCAAACCCCGTTCAGGTTAAATTCTTACGCAATCAATCACTATAAGGAATTAGTAACACATTCATCTGTGTATCTGTGTTGTTCATATTTTCCAACAATGATTGTTGTAATAACATTATTAAATTATTGTAATTGAAAAATCATCGAAGAAAGTGAGGTCATAAAATTAATCTCAACTGTCAATTTAAAAACTTCTATGGTGATTTAAAATTAGAATCTCGTTATACTTAAAATACTTATTTAAAAATCGAAGCACTCAATTGTAGCATTACAAACTGGCAACCAGAGGTACGTTTTCTGATCTATTTGTTTACATTTTCATAAGATACTTTTGAAACAGTCCATATCTATAGTATGATTGTATCAGAAAGGTATGGTCATATTTGAGGTTGTGTACAGGCCGTCAAACTGAACAACCTTCTCCATGGTTGGTCTCAAGGACACCAAAATCGCTAAAAATTATCAACTGTCTTATATACTAAAACTTCAAAACTAACTCGACCCAAATGTAACGGCCAACTATTTTAGAAAAGAAATAATAATCCTTTTATTGACACTGGTTTTTTCGCGATTACGAGATTGATCCCATGACAAAGTTGGTCAGTTTGATGGTGAATACCACCCCCCTTCTGATACACGCTGTATAAGACTAGAGAGAAAGGTCAAGAAACGATTTATGAATAAAATTGTGTAAAAGAAGAAATGTATATCTAGAAAGTAGATGAATACTGAAATGGCGCCGGATACCCAGACGTACCTATGGAATTAGACAATTGATATAAAAGCAGAAGGATTAAGTAGTTACATAAATACTTATTACCTATGTCATTTTCAGTATGGATGTGCACTTATTTATTATCCTTATTTACAAAACTCTGTATCGCAATGAGGTTAGCTGTTAGAAAACCCAATTCTTGGTTAAGCTCGCCTTTGTACATCCGCTGTCCTTATATAATGTTGTAACATCCAACATTTATGTTGTCTTATGTGTTGTTGTCCAAAGGTTGTCTGTAAAAGATCGCTTTAAGCGATAAGACCGCCCATTGTTTCACCCTATGTAAAATTTCTAAATTTATATCTGTAATTTTTATAGTGTACAGTCACGAGCTTTAATTTGGGACCCACCTAAGGTTGAATATCGTGTAGCAAACTTTCGCCATTTAGAGCTATTATGTTAACGCTGTCACTGCACAAACAATAAACGTCATAATGTTTACCATCGACATCTTTACGTTTCTAGGGGCTAACGTCAACTGGAGCGAGGGCAAACGATCATTACCGATTTCCGAGTAATAATTACTTTTTGGTCCTGTGGTCCCATAAGAAAAAAGAAACAAATAAAAAAGAACAAAATTATATTGTCAATATATGATAGCTAGTCAACTAACCCGCTTATTCTTCAAACCTATATTAGTTAAAAAGTTTTGTCTCTTTCTCAAACATAAATATCAAAGTGACGGACCAAAACAACATATTTAAAATAAAATAGGTTTAAAGGCCGTTTATGATTATGGGGGCTTAGAAGATTTCAGCTAAAATATTGATTAATAAAATCTTTAGAAAAACAAAGTTATTTATTCTTTATATTTATTAAGACATTTATGACACAAACCTCAATCTTAACACAATTATATAGAAAGCATGGTTAGCGGTGCACAAAATAAACACTTATCACCGAAGGCTACGACTAAATTAATTTAAATCTCTCCAGTAATTTTTTTATCATAAATATTCAAAACCGCGTATATCCACCTTCATTGTCAATCAGCCTGAAGCCGGTTACGCATGGATCCAATCAATTTGTCACATATGTCAGTACCCCTTAAACTTTCCCAGACTGTGAGGCAGTGATCCATAAGTGCTTCTCTAGTTCTTTCGTTTCTATTTGACCATTTTTGAACCATTAAGCCCCATAAATTTTCTATAGGATTTAAATCGGCACACTTTGCAGGCCACGGAATACGATTTAAATTTGCTCTATTATTGTCGAACCAAGTTCTAACGATTCTTGCCGTATGAATTGTTGCGTTATCTTGAACAAAGTTTATTGGAGCAACATCTTCTTGTGGATAATATAGTTGCAATGTTGGAAGGACACTCTCGTCTAATAAATCGACATAATCTTGAGCAGTGGCCCTGGGTGGTAAATTTATTAGTTCTCCAATGCCGGCTGAACTAATCCAGCCAGACATGTTAACTGTAATGCGACCAGACGCGTTGTTAGCTATGACGTGGTCTTCCGTGTATCGCGTCCTGTAATTGACAGGACGCCACAAATGTAGTCTGCCCGTTTGGGAAGATTGAAAAGTCTTTTCATCGATGAAAGCCGTCGTCGTCCAATCAAAATTTAGATACTGACGTGCGAAAATAAGTCGAGCAGCTTTATGGGCATCCGTCAACGCAATTATTTTTGCAGGCCGCCTGTGATGCAGTCCCATAGCTTTAAGATGCCTTCTAACTGTTGAAGGGTGGACTTCAAACGCTTCCGCAAAATGCCTCGTTGGCGTAAATCCATTCATCAGGTATTGCCTTTGCATCAAGCGGCTCTGCTCTTGTGTTATAACTTGCGGGTGATGGTTGTTTCGTCGTAAGTCAATAATATTTTCCTCGTTCCCGTGGCGTCGAACCCAGCGGCGAACTGTGTTTCTTGTCACATTTATTCGTCGCGATATCTCGTGAATGCCTACTCCTTGTTCGTGCAAATCAATAATTTGGAGCCTTATTTGGTCACGATTAGCCGCAAGCATTTTATTAATTGGTAAATTATATTTTGTGAAAATATCACATTAAACTATTTTCTTAAATGACACTGACACGACACATGTTCGTAATTAGAAAATCGTAATGATAGCTTTTTGCAACGAGGTTATCATTTCATAGGTCGATTAGATAAGACATTTTATGTCTTAACTTGACATTCAACATTTCAACCTTAAAGCAAATTTTCAAAGTTTCGACCTTATTGCATTATGATTGTTCTAACAACATTTAACGGAAATGGGTCCCAAATTAAAGCTCGTGACTGTACAATAAAGAGTATTCTATCTATCTATCTAATTTTTTTTTGATGATAAATGATATTTATGTTTTTAAGCTAGATGAGTTTGGTCTTTCCTATCTGATTACTCTGAGAAGAAAGACCAAAACAAACTCAGCGGTCACAGTCTCTGTTAAAGTCCAGACATAATCTTGGTCAGGCCATATGTGGACCATGCGGGTTGGCTGAGAGAAAAAAGCTTTTGAGATAACAACCATACATTTAACCATTTTAATGTATGCGTACAAGAAAGACTATGAATGAAAAATGGATTTTGAAGGACATTTTTACCTTGAGTGGCAGCGGCGAGTGCGGCGACAGCCGCGTTGAGCTGCGCCAGCGCACGCGACAGTTTGTGCTGCAGCGTCGCTCCGTCAGCTTGACTCAGCTTCTGACTTACCACCGGCTGACAAAGAAGATGGGAAATAAGAAAAGAGAAACATTTTTTTTTGTCACAGAAACACCTGCATATAAAAAAATACTATTTAGCTAGAATACCTATTTATTACAACAAAACAAATACATAATTAAAAGCTTGGAAATAGTAGATTTTACAACAAGTGCACAAAACGAACCATTTTTATTTTTGATAAAATGGTTTTGTGGACGAGTTATAAACTCTGCTTTTCACTTCGATTGCGAGGAAATAAAACAGTAGTAGATCATAACATTTCTTTAATTAAAATTCAAAGTAAAATTAGTACAGTTTTTTATACTGAAGGAAAATTGCTTTTCCTCTTATATTAACGGTTAATAAACGCACGAAAAAACAAGAGCTGTTTCCCGCCCCTTTATAAAAAAAAAAATCTTATGACATTGACATTAGGCTTGGGCTGCAGACTTAGACAGCCTACTATTAAATTAATTTTGTAATAATAATTTTCTTAAGAGAACGAATGATGCAAGAAATTGTTTGCACCCGGCCTGGGATTGATTAGACTGTCTTAGAGAATGTTGAATTAATTAAATTACCAACCGTACTTGAATTTAAATTTTAATGTCATAAAAAACACATAAGGCAAATAAATTAAAGTAAATATTATAAAATAACAAATTTCATTTTCAAATCTCATTTTCTTTGCCTTAATATAGATACATTTATGAGTAGATACGTTAATGCACTTGTGCACAAAATTAGATTTTCAGACTTTCAGAGCATGAGAAGTGAAAAGATAATAATCGGTAGCTGCACTGTGACTGTGACACTTCGGCGTCCCCTGAGCCGGATGTTGTGCTATGGCGGAGCCACAACACGGAGCTGATTTTCAATGATCACCCCATTGGATCACCCGGAAATGACGTACGAACGCCAAGTCAGGTATTTATGACTTAGTAACTGTAATATGGGGCATATTATACCTTAAAGTGAATAGCTAATCAATGATTTTTTTGATAGCCAATTTTATGCTGTATTCTATTGAGACGTAAACTCCTGACGCGCAATTCCCGTATTTTAAAGAATGTTAGTAAAAAAAAAAATTCAACAGTTGTAAAAAAAAAACTGTTCCATAAATTTTGACCGCGTAGGTATTTCACTTTTTTTTATGAAACAGCAGATTTTTTTTTAAATAACCGGCAAAAAATGTAATCCATGGTCATGTACTGAATCCATGGTAGCAGGTGGCGCGTCGCGGTCCCTGCCACCCAGCATAGCAGTATTTATTAGCTAACGTTACCTTCTTCATCTGCTGTTCCGCGGTATCCAGATGTTTCTTAGCTCCAGAGACACTGCTGACGAACTTGATGCGTTGCTTTTCTTGCTGTGGCGATAAGACCACATCTGTACCTAAAGGATAATATTTACTGTATGTCAAACGAATGTTATGAACTACTAGCTTCGCCCGCGGTTTCACCCGCATAAGTTTCGATCCCATGAGAATATCGGGATAAAAGGTATCCTATGTCCTTCTCCAGGTAATAGTCTACCCAAATGCCAAATTTGATCCAAATATGTTCAGCCGTTTTAGTGTGAAAGCGTAACGTAACAAACAAACTCACATTCGCAATTATAATATTAAGTTAGGATTAAGAATGAGAAGAAAAGTTACTTACTAATTGTGCTGTAAATGTTGCACGTATTTTTTAATCAGCCTGTATACGCTTTCACGCTATAATAGTTAAAAATATTTTAGATGCAGATATACAGGGTGATTGGAAGATGGGTGCAAAGCTTTAAGGCGAAGATAGTACAGACCATTTGGAACCATTTAAGCCATGGTTGTCTCAGACGAAGTCTTACCAATTTTTTTAACCAAATTTTTTTTTTTTTTTGGAAATATCCAAAATTTTATGTAAACTGTATAATTATGGCCAAATTGAATTATATATGAGTTCATTTTTTATTTATTTAATCAAAGTAATGTGTAAGCAATCAAGCAAAATATTTTTTAGGCTTCTGTGAACATTAGACATTTTTTACAGACATTTAAAGTTCAGATTTTTTTTATCAATACGTTTTTTAAACCATAATAAAAAAAAAATGGTAAGACTTCGTCTAAGACAACCATGGCTTAAATGGTTCTAAATTGTCTGTACTATCTTCGCCTTAAAGCTTTGCACCCATCTTCCAATCATCCTGTATTTTATCACACAGGGGCGATATACGAACATTCTAAATTAACTACTTTCAAATTAATTTACTGACAGACAACGCACAGTCTAAATCACTACGTCTAGCAAGAATATTAAATTTTGCGCAAGTTCATTTTTAACCGACTTCAAAAAAAGGAGGAGGTTATCAATTCGACTGTATTTTTTTTTTTTAATGTTTGTTACTTCATAACTTGCGACTGGGTGAACAGATTTTCATGATTCTTTTTTATTTGAAAGCTGGTGCTTCCCGTGTAGTCCCATTGTCACCATTTCAATATCTGATGATGGGATCTTGTAGAAATCGGGGGAACTCTTCAGTGAATAACAGCAGATTAACCGCGATTGTTGCTATATCATATCTAAGCATTTTTTACGCCATCACACAACATAATATCACGCCTGTACTCACTACAAAGGTTATAAAAACTATTACGAAAAAAATATATGTTTTTTTTTGTATTGTTGTTACGCGGTTACTCCGCCAATTATGAATTGATTTTGATAATTCTTTTTTTGTTTGGTAGGGCATACTTCAGAAGTGGTCCCATATAAATTTGGTAAAGATCTGATGAGGGGTTTTTGAGTTAGCATCAATAATACGTATTTTTCCCATCTAGTATATGTGGACGATATTATAATAGTTCCTGTCACTGTAATTTACATAGCAGGTAATGGGTATTTAAATTTTTGTGGGGGTTTTGTGTAGGTACCACAACTAAAAAGTGAAAAAT
The DNA here is from genome assembly GCA_963853775.1 of Xanthia togata. Taxonomy (NCBI): domain Eukaryota; kingdom Metazoa; phylum Arthropoda; class Insecta; order Lepidoptera; family Noctuidae; genus Xanthia; species Xanthia togata. The sequence continues at coordinate 2,201,392 of OY970814.1, forward strand.
AAAAACTTTTTCACAAAAAATAAAACCGACTTCCAAAAAAAACACTACAAAGTGAAAAATAACTTTGATTTCGGAAGTCGTGGCAAAAAAACGAAAATAAAACCCCAAAGACACCGACTTCCGAAATCAAAGTTATTTTTCACTTTGTAGTGTTTTTTTTGGAAGTCGGTTTTATTTTTTGTGAAAAAGTTTTTTAAAGGGATAATTCTTGAGATAGGGCAGTAAGGGCAGGTACCATAACCGCCGCTGTAGCTACAAGAAAATGTACGGCCTTAGGAGACTGTCCATAACTTTTGAGAAATTTTGATCTGCATATTTACAGACCTGCAAGAAAATGGCCAATTTTCACAAAAACTTTTTGATACCACTAGATCCTGCTTCTTATAAGGACCAAAAATCTCTAACGGACCAACTGAGGTATGAGTAGGTACTAGAAAAGTCAGAAATCGCAAAAAACTTTTCCTGTGCATTTCATATAAGATGAAAAAGTAAGTAAGTTACGTAAATTGAAGTCACACTTTTAGCCCTTTGAAACGAGGTAGCCGTTTCAAAAATTATTTCTGCATAACGAAAGTTAAAATTCATCTTCATCCATCTCAATGAGAAATCCTATCGAGCACATGGCTTGTCGCTAATAACTCACCACGTTGAGCTGTCTTGCATGCCTGTACGAGCTTGTCGAGACTGTCAGCAAGCTGTGCCTGCTCACTCAACACTTGCTGCTTCATCTCAGGATGCTGCGCAAGGTGCGGCGCACACGATGACGTCAGCTCTGATGCTGTACTGCGCAGCTTCTCAGCTGCTGAGATGAGCTGCTTCTGGCAGTGAGGATCACCGATGGTTGGTGCTGTTGTCTGGAACATGATTTTAGCCGGGATAAAGAAACGTTTGTACTATAAGCTTACAATTTTTACAAAACATAAGAAAGGGTTTCGAGGCTGAATATTTCGTGGCTGATAAGGCTAGGCAAAAATCCGGGAGAGAAAATATGGCCGATAAGGCTAGGCCAAGATCCGGGAGGGAATATATGGCCAATAAGGCTAGGCAAAGTTCCGGGAGAAAAAATATGGCCGATAAGGCTAGGCAAAGATCCGGGAGAGAAAATATGGCCGACAAGGCTAGTTAAAGATCTGGGAGAGACAATATGGCCGATAAGGCTAGGTAAAGATCCGGGAGAGAAAATGTGCCGAAATTTTTCATCTTCTTAGCAACATAAAACATTTAAAAAATTGGCAAAAAACGCAAATAAAAACACGTTTGTTGTATGGCGTTATAACCGCAATAGAAATACACAATCTGTGACAATTTCAACTGTCTACTTATTATGGTTCATGAGTTACAGCCAGCAGACAAACGGACGGACGGACAGCGGAGGCTTAATAGTACGGTTCCGTATGGCTCTTCGGGTACGCAACCTTAAAAATGAAATCTTCGCGGCAAGTTGCGCGTCTGCGACGTTGCCAAGATGTGGAAGACAAGACAAATTCTAAACCTGAATATCATCTCACAATGGGGTTGTTCGCTGGATGCTTCGCCACGAGAGAGCGAGAAGTGTTAGTCACTTGTCAAAGCGATCTTGAATGAAAAGCGACCAATCGATGACAGACACAGCGCCAGCATCAACTCCATCAGCAGCTGAATGAAAGTAATAAGTACTTTGCGCCGTCTACGCAGAACTAATTTGACAGTTTCTTTCCCTATTGTCTCCTCACCTGTGCCACAGTAAGTAACGCCTGCGCAGCATCAGCAGCGCGGGCCCCTCGGCTGTCGAGCTCGGCGGCTGCGCCAGCATCCGGCACCAGCTCCGTCAGGCGCTGCACTTGAGACAACAGCTCGCCCGCCTTGCCGCATGAGGCAGCTGATAATGCTAGCACCTGGTGGTATGAAAGTTGTTTATTAAAAGCTAGCTGCGCCAGTCTCACCCGCACGGAGATTCCCACAAGAATCGTACATTTTTCAGGAGTAAAAGTAGCCTATATCATTGTGCAGGACACTCGCACATAGAATCAATCAAACCTATTAAAATATAATAAACAATGCAATTAATATGTATTAACGATGTATGTAGCTATAAGTTTGATTACTAAGAACCTTGTTATGATCACGCTATACCTACTCTAGGTCAAGTCCAAAGCAGGTTTGAACTTGTCGAAACCTGTCCGAATCTCCAGACGCTTCTGCCCTCTCTGATTGGTGGACCTAGAGCCGAGTGCGATCACGAATTATTTTTTGTTATTTTATTCGTAGTTTTAGTTTAGCAATTTAACGCTACCACCGCTACTTGCGCCTATGTGAATTACTATAAGTATGGAGCATTTTTAGCTAATAGTATAGTTCTTCGATCAGTTTGTAGCGGTTAAACCGCCACATACGAACTACGCATCAAAGACATGACGTCACACAAATCCTGCATCGCGCAATTAGAGTTTACCGTGCGAACGACATATATTTATTTTATTTATTTATTTATTTATTTGAACATAGGTGATTACAGGTGTTTTACAACATAAAATGTCAAGTGCACAAACCATGTTCCGCCGATAGGCATACAAAATCCGAGTTAAAGGTTTTGTAAACTTATTTATAAAAATTAAAACAAAAAAAAAAGGATTCATGCAGTAGTTTTAAACAAAATTAACAATGTCAAAAAAACATATTATTAGGCATGTCAAATTATAAAATTGTCATAATAATGTAAGGAAGATGTCATGAAAAATACACAATGTCAATAGATTTCAAAAACACAGATATTTAAAATTATAAAAAATAAAAATGAATAAAAATTCTTCAAAATTTGTCATCCATATACTCCTTGATTGAATAATATACCTTGTCATTTAGTAGCTTAAAGAGCTCGCTTTTGAATTTATTATTATTCTTACAATTTCTAATATAAGACTATCCGACATCAACAGTCGGGCAGTCGGCCCGCCAGACACAACACCCGTCTGGTTGGAGGATCCTCCCTTTTCTATGGTGTATGAGTGAACTTTACACCCTGTTCCTCATGCCCCTAAATTGGTGACCCCGAGTATGAACGTCAACGCAGCCTTCGTGCAACTACTTCAGCGTGACGTCATCATCATCACTCCCGCAAGCTTTCGTGAGGCGAGTCACACAGACAGCCAGCACCCTCGGCTTCAACAGGTATCCTGACCACCAGCATGCAGCGAACGCGCATTCCTGGTCATCACCCTCAGCCTCATCACCCCGACTCACTGGGGAATCACTGCAATCATCTCAATCAGCGCAATCACCGCTATCACCTCAATCACCGCAATCACCGCAATCACCTCAATCACCACAATCGCCGCAATCACCGCAGACAGTTCCGACTCACCGCGAACTGCGCGGCACCCGGTTCCGACTCACTGGAACCTTAGCTGGCACTGTGAAGCATCGCAAGATACAAGACTCAGCCCACCATCGACCTCCGGTCTCCGGAGGGGAATGATGTGGCGCATCTACGCATCAAAGACATGACGTCACACAAATCCTGCATCGCGCAATTAGAGTTTACCGCGCGAACGACATATATAAGACTACCAAAAAGTCGGGCAGTCGGCCCGCCAGACACAACACCCGTCTGGTTGGAGGATCCTCCCTTTTCTATGGTGTATGAGTGAACTTTACACCCTGTTTCTCAGGCCCCTAAAAGTTTATATTTATACTTCATAGTGTAAACAACATTCTTCAAGCTAAAGAGTTTTATTCAGTGAACAAGCAGTAGTATCCTCCAATCCAGTGCACTTAATGTGAGAAATATACGACCCTCACAGTCATTCTTCAGACCATTACCTATCTCTATGCAAAAAACATTGATCCATTGCTCCATTGCTGCGTGAAAGAAGGAAAAACCAACATACATACTGTGGCGGCATCTACAACGCCACATGTGAACTACGCATCACACAAAATCCTGCATCGTGCAAACAAAAATTACCGCGCGTCCTGACATCAACCGTCGGGTCGTAACCTAACAGACACAATACCCGTCTGGTCGGAGGATCCTCCCTTTTGCAATGGAGAATCAGTGAACTTTACACCCTGTTCTTCAGTGAAAGTGTTAATAGAGGTATCTATTAACACTTTCACTTTTCTTACATTGGTAGAATTTTTCGCAAGATGAACACTTATTTCCGTTGTAATACGAGAGTGACACTGAAAGTTCTTAGAAAATCAAAAACTGAACAAACTAGCAAGTTCTTAGTTTTATTATATATTTTCAAAATTGTGTCCATTTATATCAATACATCGCTGCATCCCATGGAACCACTGAGAAAAGCACTTTGCCCACTCGTCCTTAGAGGTCTCTTCGACGGCATTTTTAAACACAGCCACTGCTTCCTCGGTGTCCATAAAACGTTTCCCTCGAAGTCTTTCTTTATTTTCGGAAATAAATAAAAATCACAAGTTGCGAGGGCTTTAGGGCGGGAGACCCAGTAACTCCACGTCTGACGTCACCAAGTAGTGTGCGACGAGGCGTTGGCGTGGTGAAGAAGGATCCTACTGTGAGGTCGTTTCTCCCGAACTTTTTCCAAGACAAGTGGCAAACAATTGTTAGTGTACCACTCTGCATTAACTGTTTATCGATCCTGTAAAATAATTGTTGCGTAATGACCTGTCCTTCCGAAGAACGAGGCCACTATCTTTTTTACCACGCTTCGACCTCTCTTCAATTTTTATTTTATTTGTCCTCGGAAGGAAACACCCAGACAGCAGACTGTCTCTTAGTTTCAGGATCATAACAAAAAATCCAGCTTTCGTCACCCGTACTAAGTATGAACGCAGCATTTGAGTCACCTCCGTTAAATCTTTGAACCATTTCACGACACCAATCAACACGACGAAATTCTTGGGCCTCTGTCAAATTATGAGGTATCCACCGGGCACAAAGCTTTCTGACCGCTAAATGTTCATGGAGGATTTTGTGCACTTGACTCATACCGATGCCTAAGCTTGTCCGAATCTGCTGATAAGTCACTATTTTGTCAGTCTCTATCATACGCCGCACAACACTGATATTATCTTCAGTCGTCCGCCTTAGAAGGCTGTCCCTCATGCAGGTGATCGGTGAGATTAGTGCGACCACGTTTAAACTCATTAAACCAATTGTAAACAGTGGCACGAGACGGGGCTTCATCGTGAAAGGCTAGTCGAAGTCTATCATAACTTTCTTGTTGACTTAAATGACATCGAAAGTCATAAAAAATCATAGTACAAAAATTTTCTCGCGTTAAATTCAGTGACACAGACAATTTTCAATTTGCCGCCAAATCGTAAACAAATGACAAATGAATAAAATACATACACAATAATATTGGCAAAGAGTGTCATTTTCAAAACTTGAACTTTAATTTTTTTTTATTACGTTGTTTACAAGTGGCCAGTTCAAAAACTTTCAATGTCGCCCTCGTTAGACAACAAAAATAGCACAGTCTCATCCCATTTCCTCACCTGTTTCTCGCGCACATCTTGAGCGTTAGGACTGACGACGTACACCAGCTTGCCGGACGCCGCCGAGAACTTGGCAGCGGCATCGCTCAGACCCTGCCACACACAAGATAATGCTACATAACATAACACACGTAACATCACGCCTTGTTTCCCGGAAGGGATGGGCAGAGGTGTACCTGTAGTACACCCACATTTCGCCAGTTACGTTTTTAAGTCCCATGTAATAGGGGGCGAGCCTATTGCCATCAATCGGGCACAATTCCAGACTCCGGGCTACTACTGAGATATTCCTGTTGGAAACTAGACCAACGAGGCAGTCTACAATGCTACAATCGTTGCAAAACTAAAAAAAACAACTGCAAAAGTGAGTTTTCAACACAGTTGCTCGAAAAGAGCCCTTAAAAAACATTGACCTCGCGTGCTATTTACTTTGCATTAGAAGTGCGATTGTGTTAAACCTCAGCAGAAAACCTTCATGCCTTTTTATGCCAATATTTTTGTGATAAAAATAAAAAATAAACAATATATTTCATCAAATTATTTATATATAAATAAATAGTATTATTTATAGTTTCTTTAGTTTTCTTAAAAGGCTGTGGGTCGAGCCCCGCAAATTTATTTATTTTTACCTTCCACAAAGGCCACAAAAACCATCGTTTCATATGCGTGCGCATTTGTCAAACTTTTCACACTAGCATCAAAATTTACCAATTTTCGGTCGCTAGCCCTATCGCATACATAAATCGTATACTCGTACGAATTGATAATAACTTACTAGTGCTCTCGAGTAAGTTATCAAATCGCGATCGCAACTCACCTGCGGTTGTCCTGCACTTTCGCAAATCTGTCGACTCGCTTCACACAGCGCTTGTAAGTCTTGCAACATGGCGGCTTGCTCCTCGCGCGTCTTAGTGCCGCAGAGAGTGTGAGACTCTGCAAATACAACACACAAACTCGATATAAATAAATAATTCTGAAAATAATCACGTATAAAATGACAGTTATCTCTCATTTTATAAAAGTAAAGCATTCATTGGATGGGAAACGAACATGAAGCACGACGAATTAACTTTTCTGTCGGGTTTTTCTATTGCCAAGATTGAATCTTATGAATTGAATTTTATATTTTAATTGGAAGCAAAGTTGAGAATTTATCATGAATACGGAAGGTTTACTAATGATAACCATAATATATTGTAATAATTTACATTGGCATAACTAAATTCAGCATAATGATCATTACGCATAATATTATTGGGCATAAATGTTTTGCCATAATGTTTATTGGCATAAATACTGTTGGCATAAGAATAATTAAGCATAATTTTTCAAAGTATAGTGTTATAAACGCATAATGATATTTACACATAATGTTCTCTGGAATAAAGCTGCATCTTAACCTAATCCAATAGAGTAATCAATCTGCCTAGCCTTTCAGTTGGCTTCCAGTCTAACCGCAGCTGAATAACAGTATTTTACATGGAGCACACAATAACGGGGTATATAATACGTTACCCCTTGGTACTGGTTGTCAGACTTTTGGGCTTCTGACGACCGGTGACGACTGTCCATGATCCAAGAATGAGAACCGGGACCAACGACTTAACGGCTCCAATAGAATAATTCCCAAATTATAATAAATAATATTTATATTTATAGCTCATGATTAATAGACGAATAAATAATATGCCATAAAAAAATATTCAACTCTAAATTATGCCAAAATAAATTAGACCAGATGTATTATTATGCATTATGCCAAAGTATTATTATGCTAATAAAAGTTATACGAAAATGTTATGCCAAAAAATATTATGCCTTATATATATACAAAACATGGGATATTGCAAAGGACATCGGGTTCGCCGCGTGGTGTTGGCAAACTATTCCACAGGAACGTACTGCCAGGATAAAAAGTACCCTATGTCCTAACTCAGCTCGTGGTCTACCTGTGTCCGAATTTATCATGAATACGGAACATATCATGAATATGATATTGCAAAACTGCTGTCAACATGTCAATGTTCCGTATTCTTCGTAAAAGAATACTCTTACAGAAAATGTTAATTACGGCCTGCTCGGGGTGATATTTTCGCTAAGTATATGAAATATCTGACCTTGTACAACTTGCGGCATCAGTTCAGTGATAGTTCTGACCGCACGGTCTGCTGCCGCGTAGTCGGGGCGCTCGCGATCTGTGACAACATAAAAGGATAAACAAGAAACTCAGAATTGTACGGAGATAAATCCATACTCTGAGGCTGCTGAGAATTTCTAATTGATTAGTTGGTTGTTAGTCTAGTGGTCGCAAGCACTACAGCTGAGCGTGAGGTTCTGGGTACAAGTCTCAGGTCGGGCAAAGTGTTTTTTCTACCAGGTTTTTTTTTAGTAGCAGCTCGGAGTCTGGATGGGCGCCCGGGTTGATGACAATAGGCTCGCCCCCTATGGCATGGGACTTAATTGACGATGTGTGGGTGCACTATAGGTACACGTCTGCCTAACCCTTCGTGTTATGACCCAGTAACACTGACCGACTCAAAGATCACCCAGTGTTAGATTTCGCATTACCGCTACCCTAAACCAAAGAAGCAGTAAAAGACATTTCCATTGAACAACACAAAATAGATTGTTCTGAAATTCACAGCATATCGAGTGTTTCCTTACCCGCAGTGGCCGCGGCGAGTGCGGCGACTGCCGCGTTGAGTCGCGCCAGTCGGTCTGACAGGCTGCGCTCTATTGCTGCGCCGTCTTCTTGCTTCATCATTTGGCAGAGCATCGGCTGCCAAGACAAAAATGTTAATTGGAGGTAAAAAACTTTACAAATATTTTTAATAATTGAGTTTCAGAAGAAGTGGTGCAGATACACAACACGGTTCACTAGTGTTTCACCAAAACACCATTGACAAATTTTTAGTTTACGACCAACGTTTCGTATACCATTTATTTTACAAACAACTTATTCCGCAAACGTTTTAGTTTATAAACACTTGCTTTACAAACATTTATTTAGCAAATCCTTCTCTTTACAAATGTTAAAGGGTTTACTTAGCAAATGCATGTTAATTATTCATTTTAACATTTTTCATTTAATATTTATATTATTTTGGAAAAATCACGTTTATACTAAATATAATTTTATAATAAATTTTCTAAACCACAAAGTGATCATTGTTGCATTTCCATTTGAGTCAAATAATTTACAGGTAAGTACTGAAGTTCTTTAACCCTACAAATGTATTATTTCTATATCATTCTAGTCGTTTTTGGAACTCGCCGGCCGTTACTGCGGCACCGCTCGCTTCGCTCGCTATGCTCGCGCGTAGAGTCGCAGTTCTAACCTAACCATTTTTTGCCCCCAAATTTTTTTTTTCTGTTTGCACAAGCCATTTCTGGCATAATTTGTTTTTAAACAAAATAATTTTTGTTGATTTATAAATTTTAATTACCTTTTTGCCTATTTAATGAGTTAAATTTTTGGGAAATTACGTAATGCAATAAGTAGGTATGTAAAACGTTTTTATTCCATACGTTAGTAAAAAAAAGTTTATCGGATAATTATATTTGTTGTATAATGATGAAATAACAAATCATGTTTTTGCCAATCATTACTTGTCAAGTGAAAATTTGTAAATGAATTTTTGGTGAAATGACTGGACACCACACAACACACTAAACAGCAGCAAATGCATTCGTCACGCGGTTATGATCAAAACAATAATCAAAACTTGATTCTACATATCGCTTGATCACATAACTAAACTAGTCTAGTATTATGATGTGAGAAATCTGTTTAGAGACAGTTGGACAGGTATAACCTTCACACGGCGCCTGCGTGTAAGAGATGGAGGTTGTACCAGTATACCTACATGCCAGGTTTTAAAATTCGAGTAACTGTTTAGCATCTACACACACAAACAAACACCACAAACACCCCTCGCACACCTCATTAACACTCACTCACACACCCATTCACCCTACACTCACCAAATGTATTCAACGTCAAAAATACCTCCCAAATCATTATGTCCTGTTCTTTACTGTTTATCCTTGTCTTATTTTATGTTTTTATTATTAATTTACTAAATCTAAATTAAGAATTTCTTGCGTGCTCTTCTCCATAGGAAACGACCAATTGGAACCGTACTGTGAAATATTTTGAATTTTTGACATGAGTAAGTTAAAAACACCACGCATTCAACTTCATATGTTTAGAGTTTGAGAGCAAGTTTCTATATGAAAATAAAAAAAACTTGTACTGCTAACCTCTTTGAGTTGTTTTTCGGCCGCATCCAGTCGGTCCTTAGCTCCAGACACGCTGCTAATGAATTTCAGACGCTGCTTCTCTTGTTGCTGAGCTGATGGCACACCATCTTGGGCTGTGTGATGTAACTCTGTATGAGAATCTTAACGTATTTCATCATATAAAACCAAGGGCCAAGTCGTATAAAATCATACGTTTAGAAAATAAGCCGTAGACCATATTTTGGTGAGTGAATCGACTGAGCATACAATAACGTTGTTTATGTAAAAAGGTGCGGTAAAATATAGAATTATTTTGTATAAAACCACAATGTACAAAATTACTTTTTAATAGATCACATAATATAATTCTGAACGATGTATATGTCGGCGTCACATTGTAAACAACACGTGCATCGGGCTATGGCGCACTATGGCGCCGTAGCGCGCTACGACATTCTCCCACCTCCTCGCTGCTGGGCGGAGTTAGTGATCGCTACGTCGTAGCGCGCTACGTCGTGGCCCCACCTACAATACTACCGTATAAAAGAGTCCGCACGGCGGCGAAATGGCATTCTGCCTTCAGGCGTTGCCCGGTGCACAGGTTGTATTGATCTCAATTATTGTTACTCTGCCTCTCTGTACATTGTTACTATTTTGTGTAAACTAAGCTATTACTGGGTGTCATGGCTATTTGTGTCTTGAAACTGATTAAGTGTAGTTTCGTGTAAAATTAATTGATTAAATAATTTAAAAGAAAATCTAAATTCTTATTATTTAAAGAACCTCTTTTATTTTACAATATATCTGATCCTGTGCCTTCATCAGAAGCGGGATCAGACCCACTCCCACCTTTATCTGTGACTGCCAGTAATTTAAAACAGGAACAAATGTAATTTTTTTCGGCTAGTATGGAATCAATTATTAAAAAAAAAAAATAGCAGATAATATGACATCTAGCTACATGACACCCAGTACGTAGTCAATGCTGGTTCCTTTCGATCCTGATGCACCTGAAACCGACATGATCAACTGGTGTGCGTTAAAATCAAGCCAGATAATATTTCATGGGTTGGTGTTAAGGAAATGCTGGTCTTTAAATTTCCCAAATCCATGACAATGAAGAATTTCAAATTGATAATATAGTCGAGGCAGGAATGCGAATTTACTGGGAAATGTACTAACCGGTTTTGGCATATCTATCCTGTCACAGTGCAATGACAAAATTTGGCCTAAACTCAATTCTGTTGTTATAAACGATAAGAATCAACTCTTCCACATACTGCGCAGCTTTTCATTAAAGAGAAGAATTGAAGAACCAGGTACGTCTGAATCGTACACGAAAATTCCCCGTCCGTCAACACCATTTCGGAGAAATTGCAATTCGATCGGTTCTAATAACGTAAATTGCTCACTCCAAATAAAATTCCCAATCATGGTACAAAACTGTCTTCTAGATGTTTACATAATTCGAGAAAGTTCTTCGCCTTTCGCGAGTCCCATATTATTAATTTAAAAAAAAGGGACGGTAGCGATCGTATGTATGTGTGTTGATTACCGGGAACTTAATAGCAATACTCGACCAGACTATAAGCTATCCTTTACCACTAATTAGTGATCAAATCGATAAGTTACATGGGGCCTGTTTCTACTCTAATTTGGATATGGCCACTGGATTTCACTAATTTGCGTCCATAAGGAGTCTATAGAAAACTGCTTTTGTTATACCTTCGGGTCAATTTGAGTACCTAACCATGCCGTTTGTTTTACAAAACGCTCCACAGGTTTTTCAAAGGGCTATAAATACTGCACTTAAACCTCCTTAATCAGAGACCGTTTAAGAAGAGTTGGTTCGTTTAAATAGATAACTTTTAAAAAATGTTCATATAAGAAGACAAAAATTTAATATCTGGGTATCGTAATATCCTCTGGAGATGTTGGACCAAGTCCTCATAAGGTTCAAGCCCTAAAAAATATCCCTCCTCCAAGCACTGCTACTCAGGTTCATCAATTTACAGGCCTGGACACATATTTTCGACAATTTATTCCAAATGTCTCAAAATTGATTAAATCTTTGTATCTTCTAAACCGCGGTCCAAAAGGTTACTATTTGGACCTGTGAACATAATGACGTACATCAGAAAATAGTAAAATATGTCATTTCTCAGACAGATAAAAAAAAAAAAAAAAAAATTGACCCTTTACCCATCGAACTCCACACTGATGCAAAAAGTGTAGGATATGGGGCTAAACTAGAAAAGAAAAAAAAAAAAGTCTACCTCATGTTGTCGCTTATTTTAGTCAGAAAACCATAAGTGCTGAAAGTCGTTATCATTCGTATGAATTGGAAACATTAGCCGTAGTTAAATCTGTGGAACATTTTCGACATTACCTGTATAGGCGTAAATTTACGGTTTTTACTGACTGTAACGCCTTCAAGGCCTCTCATTCCAAAAAGGACATTACACCTAGAGTACACAGGTAGTGGGCAATTTTGCAGTCGTATGACTTTGATATCATTTATAATGAGGGAAAAAATATAGCACATGCTGTCTTTCTTTCACGTAATCATGCTGACACATCTTTTACTCATAAACCAGCTAAAATTGTAAATTTGGTTGAACTAGAGAGGTGTTGGTTATCTGTAGAACAACGTGATTCTGAAATATCAGACATTATTTCCAAATTCCGTTCAAATTACTTGCCGTCTGAAATATCACACACATACGATTATTAGACAGGGCATACTTTATTGTAAAATCTAACGTAATAAAACCACTAAATGGTTACCAATATTGCCACACTCTTTAACCTGATCAATGATTAATCATGGGCACAGCGAAATAAAACACCATGGTTATGAAAAAAACGCTCTATAAATTATACGATCCTTATTGGCTCCAAAAAAATGTTCAAAATTAAAAAAAAAAAAATAGATTGTTTGTAAGGTTTCCAAAGGTCCGTCGGGTGCCCAGCAGGACCATCTGTATCTAATCCCTAAATTGCCCATTCCATGGCATACAATTCATTTGGATTTAACTGGCAAACTCAGCCGAAAAAGCGAGCGTAAGGAGTATTGTTCCGTGATTATTGATGGTTTTACAAAATTCGTCTTGTTAGAGCATACCTTAACCCAAATGCATCTGATGCTATTAAATCACTTAAAAATGCAGTGAACTTGTTTGGCGCTCCTAAAAGAATAGTTGCATATCGTGGTAGGTCATACGACAATGCTGAATTTAAGAATTTTTGTAAAGATAATCATATCATATTATAGCCACTGGTTCCAGTAGGGCAAATGGTGAGGTCGAGCGTATGCTCACTATAGTTGAAACATATTCGGACAGCTTATGGCAAGATCATGTAGGCGATATCCAATTAACTCTCAATAGTACTCGTTGTAGAGTAACAGGGTTCACGCCCTTGGAATTAATGTTTGGTATTAAGGGCAGTTCATTAAGGATATCAAGAGTATCAAGACTAATAATCCTGATGAAGATAGGTTAAAACTCGAAACAATTCGATCCGATGCTTCTGCTAGTATAAAAAGCTGGCTCAATATGACACAGGTCGATTTAACAAGGGTAAAGCTATAGTTAAACCTTTTTCAGTAGGTAACTCTGTCTTTGTTAAATGCGAAGAAAGACACCAAACGAAACTAGACCGTAAATACAAAGGCCCCTTTAAAATAACCGCTATTTTGGAAAATGATGGGTACGAATTAAAACACATTAATGGAAACCATAGAGTCTACAAATACTCTCACGAAATCTTGCGAGAAGTACCCCGTCAGTCATTTTTTTTGGAAATCGCAGAAAATTATGATGAGGATGACGTGTCGGCGGATAATAACAACACAGAGGTTCTTGTTCACGAGACTAGGCAACATATTAACTTTGATGATATTCAGTCTACTAATAGTGATACTATCTCTGCCAATAATAATACCATGTCTGCCAATAGTGATACCTCTGTCAATAGTGATACCATGTCTGCTAAAAGTGACACTATATCTACCAGTTCTCATAATAATGCAAATTGTAGAGACCCTGGTTTACGTGCTGTTTCAGTAGAATCTATTGGCCCTGAATCAATTAACATTGTAACAAAAGCACTTGTACATCAGCCAAAGTATTGAGCTATTTGTTAATTAAGCTAAAGGAACAATACTTGTTCGGCCTAGCTAGATCCGGTCCAGTTTAACTGAAGGGATACACCTGAAGGGCAAAACTATTGCCGGACCAGGGGACTGATCTTGTAGGGTCAGAAGTTGACCGGACCAAGCCTTGTAGAGTCATAGCTGACTGGACCAAGTGGTCAAATATCTGGAGGGTCAGAAGTTGACCGGACCAAGCCTTGTAGAGTCATAGCGGGCTGGACCAAGTGGTTAAATATCTGAAGGGTAGACCGGACCAGAAACAATAGCAGGATGACCAAACGGTACTTAATCAGTTTTTCATGTTCTAGATGTGGCATTGTGGGCTAAGCGTGCGAGGACGTCCGCACGTCAGCATGGCCGTGTCGGCGTCACATTGTAAACAACACGTGCATCGGGCTATGGCGCACTATGGCGCCGTAGCGCGCTACGACATTCTCCCACCTCCTCGCTGCTGGGCGGAGTTAGTGATCGCTACGTCGTAGCGCGCTACGTCGTGGCCCCACCTACAATACTACCGTATAAAAGAGTCCGCACGGCGGCGAAATGGCATTCTGCCTTCAGGCGTTGCCCGGTGCACAGGTTGTATTGATCTCAATTATTGTTACTCTGCCTCTCTGTACATTGTTACTATTTTGTGTAAACTAAGCTATTACTGGGTGTCATGGCTATTTGTGTCTTGAAACTGATTAAGTGTAGTTTCGTGTAAAATTAATTGATTAAATAATTTAAAAGAAAATCTAAATTCTTATTATTTAAAGAACCTCTTTTATTTTACAATATATCTGATCCTGTGCCTTCATATACATTAGAAACATTTTGTATAATAACACATTTTGTATGAAAGATCATACTGAAATGCATTATTACAGAAAATCGATAAATAATTGGAGCAGGTTGATTGGATTATAAAAAACCCAACTAACTGTTTACGATTATTTTTATTTTTCTTTAAATATAATATAGCGCCGCTATTTCTTAAATTATATTATGGATTATGAAGTTCAACATTTTATGCGGCAACTACCTTTTGCGGCAACACCACGCGGACGAACCCGCTGGGTGTTCGTCCGCGTGGTGTTGGCAAATAATTTCACGGGAACGTACTGACAGGGTAAAAGTATCCTGACCCAGCTCAAGGTCTATCCCTGTGCGCCGTTAAGTTAAGGCGTAAAAAGGTAACAGGCAGACCGAGTTACTTTCACATTAACAACGTGTAACGTTAAACGCCAAAACCTCAGACACCCCAACTGATTTTTAATTCAATTGGCCTATTTTAGGGAAAAAAACGTTGTAAAGGTTTTATGTGCTGTTTTAGTTTTACTGTCAATTCTGATCGTTTCTTGCGTCTGCGACGACGCTCTATCGAGGATTCGTATTTGCATTGAAATAAAAACTATTAGGTATCTACATGATGACTGCTTCGTCGGTCTAGTGGTCGCAAGCGCTACTGCTGAGCATGAGGTCCTGGGTTCGATTCCCAAGTCGGGCCAAGTATTATTGGATTTTTCCAACATAAATTTCTCAGTAGTAGCCGGAGTCTGGAATTGTGCTCGGTTGATAGCAATAGGCTCGCCCCCTATTACATGGGACTTAAAAACATTACTGGTGAAATGTGGGTGTACACCTCTACACACCCTTCAGGGAAACAAGGAGTGATGTTATGTACATGTAAAAGCTATTAGTATCCCGCGTATGAGAAAATTAAAATTGGTCGACAACAATTTGTGTTTCTTTACCTATTTTGGCGGGTTTGCGCATGTGATGGTTTGACCTATTAATAAATAGACACGGCAACGTTACAGGTTTTGCTCATTTAACGTTACACGTTGTATAATATTAAGTATGGATATTACATATCATCGCGGACAGAACCTGGATGAGGCTGGCACAGGAGCGTGGGGAGTGGCACAAGACAAGAGAGGCTTATGCCTGGCAGTGGGTGAGCTCGAGCTGTGGATGATGGATATTTCGTTACCAAGCTGGTTTACCAAGCTACATGTTGGCAACAAAGTTTGTTCAACCTTCGTGTGATTGTGATTTTTCTTTTTAGTGTTCCTGCATGTTACTATTATAGTTGTTAAGTATGATGTAATACTAACACCCAATGGGCCTTGACGCCTGTTTTTTGTTTTTTTTTTTTTAATTTATCTCCTAAAAACCCACTCCATTCGAAATTTCAAGGACGCGTTACAGTTATCGTCAAATTACTTTGGCGCTCTGAAGCTTGGCTGCGCATGCGCACTACCGTTTTATAAGTAATATTGTCTGCTGCGCAGTCATTTGTAGCCTACTTCAGAGCAGCGAAGTTATTATTGACGCGAACTGTAACGCGTTCTTAAAATTTCGAGTTGAGAGAGAAGAAAGATATCTCTCTCTAACTGTTACACAAAATCTCTCCTATTCATTATTTTTTATGAAAAAAATTACATCTATTACGTGTACAGTCCTGCACGCGACATTTTTTATGTATTTAATCGTACTTACCACCTTGAGCAGACTTGCAGGCTTCCACAAGCTTGTCGAGACTGTCAGCAAGCTGTGCCTGCTCACTCAACACTTGCTGCTTCATCTCAGGATGCTGCGCAAGGTGCGGCGCACACGATGACGTCAGCTCTGATGCTGTACTGCGCAGCTTCTCAGCTGCTGAGATGAGCTGCTTCTGGCAGTGAGGATCATCGATGGTTGAAGCTGTTGCCTGGGGAAGCAATATGTGGAAAATTAGCTTAAATTGCTTCGAGTCAGAGATAATAATGCTAAAGAAAAATCAGAGCAAAAATGTGGCATAACTACTCCGTCATAGCGAAATCGTGAGGTGAATCAAAACGTCCTAGATCAAAGAGTTCAAAGACATGTGATATCTACTGGCACCCATTGCGTCCGCTTGGGATGTAACGGCCCAATCCCCACATAGAGGAGGCCTGTAAACATTTGCAAGATAAGATATTCGGGAAGTAGGTACCGTATCTAGTTTGTGACACACGCGCCTGCGACGTTCCTGCTATCAACTTAATCGCGCAATCAATATATTCCGCCATGTTCCTACTCCAATTGGTCCAGCTGTATCTTATGTGGAGTGCGTAATCTCACACATGAAAGCCAAAAAAATTGACCGACAATCATCTCCCAATATCCTCCTCACCTGTGCCACAGTAAGTAACGCCTGCGCAGCATCAGCAGCGCGGGCCCCTCGGCTGTCGAGCTCGGCGGCTGCGCCAGCATCCGGCACCAGCTCCGTCAGGCGCTGCACTTGAGACAACAGCTCGCCCGCCTTGCCGCATGAGGCAGCTGATAATGCTAGCACCTGGTGGTATGAAAGTTGTTTATTAAAAGCTAGCTGCGCCAGTCTCACCCGCAGATTCCCACAGGAACCGTACATTTTTCAGGAGTAAAAGTAGCCTATGTCATTATGCAGGACACTCGCACATAGAATATATCAAACCTATTCAAATGTAATAAACAATGTTATTCATATATATTAACGATGTATGTAGCTATAAGTTTGATTACTAAGAACCTTGTTATGATCACGCTATACTCTAGGTCAAGTCCAAAGCAGGTTTGAACTTGTCGAACCTGTCCGAATCTCCAGACGCTTCTGCCCTCTCTGATTGGTGGACCTATGTAGAGCCGAGTGCGATCCCGAACTATTTTTTGTTATTTTATTCGTAGTTTTAGTTTAGCAATTTAACGCTACCGTCGTTACTTGCGCCTATGTGAATTACTATAAGTATGGAGCATTTTTAGCGAATAGTATAGTTCTTCGATCAGTTTATATTTATACCTCATAGTGAACAGTAAACAACATTCTTCAAGCTAAAGAGTTTTATTCAGTGAACGAGCAGTAGTGTCCTCCAATCCAGTGCACTTAATGTGAGAAATATACGACCCTCACAGTCATTCTTCAGACCATTAACTATCTCTATGCAAAAAACATTGATCCATTGCTCCATTGCTGCGTGAAAGAAGGAAAAACCAACATACATACTGTGGCGGCATCTACAACGCCACATGTGAACTACGCATCACACAAAATCCTGCATCGTGCAAACAAAAATTACCGCGCGTCCTGACATCAACCGTCGGGTCGTAACCTAACAGATTCAATACCCGTCTGGTCGGAGGATCCTCCCTTTTGCAATGGAGAATCAGTGAACATTACACTGTTTGTTCTTCAGTCAAAGTATTAATAGAGGTATCTATTAACACTTTCACTTTTCTTACATTGGTAGAATTTTTCGCAAGATGAACAGCTATTTCCGTTGCAAGTTAGCTTGAAGAATGTTGTTTACTTTGTTGACATAATCTACTCATTACAATGTTTTTTTTTAATGAGTTGTATTGCAATATGTGGTTAGCTAGCGACCTCGACAATTATTTATTTTACCTCGATGGTCCTAGTTTATCAATTATAACTTCTAGTTACAGCTCTATGTAAGCGGACACGCCCTTTATGCCTGGAGGCTTTATTTTATTTATTTTAGTTTAGTTATTTTTATTTCTGCTTGAGTAAGTTCTCGATGTTTTTGGTTGGTATATTGGCGTGTGCTAGCTGTCATATGGCTATTAATTTATAATTGAAATTGTATTTTGCGTAATGTAAATTATCTTATAAATGATTGTATAAAATCATTTTTTTTTCCTAACTGAACAGACAGCTGTGCTGCTGGGGAGTTTGTTGCGCCACTTCTTCTTCCCAGCAAAAGCACTAGGAAGTGGTGAAGGCTGGGCGTTTTGGAGGACTGTCTTATGTAATTTTGACGTTCGAAAAGTGCTGATTCTCAGCCTAGTTTGAATAAATGACTTTTGAATTTTGAATTTTGCAATACGAGAGTGACACTGAAAGTTCTTAGAAAATAAAAAACTGATCAATTTAGCAAGTTATTCGTTTTATTATATATTTTCAAAATAGTGTCCATTTACATCAATACATCGCTGCATCCGATGGAACCACTGAGAAAAGCACTTTGCCCACTCGTCCTTAGAGGTCTCTTCGACGGCATTTTTAAACACAGCCACTGCTTTCTCGGCGTCCATAAAACGTTTCCCTCGAAGTCTTTCTTTGTTTTCGGAAATAAATAAAAATCGCAAGTTGCGAGGGCTATGGGGCGGGTGACCCAGTAACTCCACGTCTGACGTCGCCAAGTAGTGGATTGTTTGCTTGGCGGTGTGTGACGAGGCGTTGCCGTGGTAAAGGAGGATCCTACTGTGAGGTCGTTTCTCCCGAACTTTTTCCAAGACAAGTGGCAAACAATTGTTAGTGTACCACTCTGCATTAACTGTTTATCGATCCTGTAAAATAATTGTTGCGTAATGACCTGTCCTTCCGAAGAACGAGGCCACTATCTTTTTCTCACACTTCGACCTCTCTTCACTTTAGTTGGCAACTCCTCGGAAGGAAACACCCAGACAGCAGACTGTCTCTTAGTTTCAGGATCATAACAATAAATCCAGCTTTCGTCACCTGTAAGTATGAACGCAGCATTTGAGTCACTTCTGTTAAATCTTTGAACCATTTCACGACACCAATCAACACGACGGAGTTTTTGGGCTTCTGTCAAATTATGAGGTATCCACCAGGCACAAAGCTTCCTGAGCGCTAAATGTTCATGGAGGATTTTGTGCACTTGACTCATACCGATGCCTAAGCTTGTCCGAATCTGCTGATAAGTCACTCGTTTGTCAGTCTCTATCGTACGTCGCACAACACTGATGTTATCTTCAGTCGTCGCCGTAGAAGGCCGTCCCTCATGCAGGTCATCGGTGAGATTAGTGCGACCACGTTTAAACTCATTAAACCAGTTGTAAACAGTGGCACGAGATGGGGCTTCATCGTGAAAGGCTAGTCGAAGTCTATCATAACTTTCTTGTTGACTTAAATGACATCGAAAGTCATAAAAAATCATAGTACGAAAATTTTCTCGCGTTAGTTTCATGCTGACGTGACACAGACAATTTTCAATTTGCCGCCAAATCGTAAACAATGACAAATGAATAAAATACATACACAATAATATTGGCAAAGAATGTCATTTTAAAAACGTGAACTTTAAATTTTTATATTTCGTTTACAAGTGGCCAGTTCTAAAAAACTTTCAGTGTCGCCCTCGTAGTAAGACAATCAAAATAGCACAGTCTCATCCCATTTCCTCACCTGTTTCTCGCGCACATCTTGAGCGTTAGGACTAACTACGTACACCAGCTTGCCGGACGCCGCCGAGAACTTGGCAGCGGCTTCGCTCAGACCCTGCCACACACAAGATAATGCTACATAACATAACACACGTAACATCACGCCTTGTTTCCCGGAAGGGTTGGGCAGAGGTGTACCTTTAGTACACCTCTGCCCATCCCCTGTGTACACCCACATTTCGCCAGTTACGTTTTTAAGCCCCATGTAATAGGGGGCGAGCCTATTGCCAT
This sequence comes from Xanthia togata, assembly GCA_963853775.1. NCBI lineage: Eukaryota > Metazoa > Arthropoda > Insecta > Lepidoptera > Noctuidae > Xanthia > Xanthia togata. The sequence goes on from OY970814.1 coordinate 2,221,667, forward strand.
CAACCGGGCAGAATTCCAGACTCCGGGCTACTACTGAGATATTCCTGTTGGAAATCCCAATAATACTTTTGGCTGACCCGGGAATCGAACCCAGGACCTCATGCTCAGCAGTAGCGCTAGCGACCACTAGACCAACGAGGCAGTCTGCAATGCTACAATCGTTGCAAAACTAAAATAAAAACAACTGCAAAAGTGAGTTTTCAACACAGTTGCTCGAAAAGAGCCCTTAAAAAACATTGACCTCGCGTGCTATTTACTTTGCATTAGAAGTGCGATTGTGTTAAACCTCAGCAGAAAACCTTCATGCCTTTTTATGCCAATATTTTTGTGATAAAAATAAAAAATAAACAATATATTTCATCAAATTATTTATATATAAATAAATAGTAATATTTATAGTTTCTTCAGTTTTCTTAAAAGGCTGTTGGTTCGAGCCCCGCAAATTTATTTATTTATAATTTATACAAAAACCATCGTTTCATATGCGTGCGCATTTGTTAAACTGTTCATACTAGCATCAAAATTTACCCATTTTCGGTCGCTAGCCCTATCGCATACATAAATCGTATACGATTTGATTATAACTTACTAGTGCTCTCTAGTAAGTTATCAAATCGCGATCGCAACTCACCTGCGGTTGTCCTGCACTTTCGCAAATCTGTCGACTCGCTTCACACAGCGCTTGTAAGTCTTGCAACATGGCGGCTTGCTCCTCGCGCGTCTTAGTGCCGCAGAGAGTGTGAGACTCTGCAAATACAATACACAAACTCGATATATATAAATAATCATATATATTTATATATATCGAGTTTCTCTCAGGAAATACTCGCGTATAAAATGAGTTTTATACGCGAGTATTTCCTGCAGTATCTATTTAATTATGTTTGATTAATTTTATTTTTATTATATTTGTTTTAGTATTTTTTTGTTTTTAGTTGAGGCTTAACAATTATAAAATGAGAGATAACTCACTATCTCTCATTTTATCATTGTTAAGCCTCTAATTCATTGGATGGGAAAAGAACATTAAACACGACGAATTAACTTTTATCTATTCTATTGCAAAGATTGAATCTTATGTTTTGAATTTTATATTTTAATTGGAAGCAAAGTTGAGAATTTATCATGAATACGGAAGGTTTACTAATGATAAACATAAAATATACTGTAATAGTTTACGTTGGCATAACGAAATTCAGCATAATGATCGTTACGTACAATATTATTAGGCATAAATGTTTTGCCATAATGTTTATTGGCATAAATACTGTTGGCATAATAATAATTAAGCATAATTTTACAAAGTATAGTGTTATAAACACATAATGATATTTACATATAATGTTCTCTGGAATAAAGCCGCATCTTAACCTAATCCAATAGAGTAATCCATCTGCCTAGCCTTTCAGTCGGCTTCCTGTCTTACCGCTGCTGAATATCAGTATTTTACATGGAGCACTGCATAACTGACCTCCACAACCCAGTAACTGGGTATATAATACGTACCCCTTGGTTAGACTGGTTGTCAGACTTTTGGGCTTCTGACGACACGTGACGACTGTCCATGATCCAAGAATGACAGCCGGGACCAACGACTTAATGGCTCCAATAGAGTTATTCCCAAATTATAATAAATAATATTTATATTTATAGCTCATGATTAATAGACGAATAAATAATCTATATGTTTAAAAGGAGAAACTGACTGACTGTTGATATATCAACACACAGCCCAAACCGCTGGTCCTAGAGACATGAAACTTGGAGGGTGTGTTCTTTGTGAAGAGTAAGTATCCACTAAGAAAGGATTTTTGGGAATACCACCCCTAAAGGGGAAAAATAGGGGATGGAAGTTTGTATGAAAGTCCGTCAGTTTTGAAGTTAGGATCTTCAAATTTTGATTTTAGACTGACGATTGAAAATTAATCAATACGTATCTCAACGTTTTTGATAATTCTACCCCCGAAGGGTTAAAACGGGGGATAAAGTTGAAAATCCTTCATTTTAGAAGAAAAATCACTACTATCTAACGCAACGGTGTTGTTAGAATTTCAACCCTTAAGGGGGTGAAAAGGGGGATGAAATTTTGTTTTTAATTAAAGTTCTTTATTTTTTAATTTAAAATCACTAATATTTCGGCTTATGGTTGGAAACTAACACAACCTAAATTTTTTTTTTTTTTTTTTAATTTCAACCCACAAGGGTCTGAAAGGGGTATGAAGTTTTGTATTGAAGTTGTTCATTCGCAAAATTTTGTATTCAAGTAAAATAATATTTATAAGTACACGTGTACTGTTTCTAACATTACAGTATTTTACATGGAGCGACTGCCTATCTGACCTCCACAACGCAGCAGTTATTAGGTAATACGATACCCCTTGGTAAAAATGGTTGTCAGACTTTCGGGCTTCTGAGTTCCCGTAACGACTGTCAAAGATCCACGAATGACAGCCGGGACCAACAGCGAAAGTATATCGTCACGATATAATTGCTCGAGTGTTTCATATAAAAGTTAAAAAACTGATTAATTTATTGATTAAAGGACAAATATTTGGAGAAATTCGTTGCTACATGTATTCGGTTGAGTGGCAAAAACGTGGTCTTCCACATGTCCACATTCTTCTATGGCTGAAAAGTAGCATAAAGCCAGACTCTATCGACAAAGTAATCTGCGCTGAAATACCTGACCCTGCACTTGACCAAAAACTTTACGAAATAGTAAAGTCGAACATTATTCATGGACCTTGTGGAAGCTTTAATCATAAATCTCCTTGTATGAAGAACAAGAGCTGCACTAAAAGATATCCCCGACCTCTATTGAGGGAAACACAAACAGGTGATGATGGCTATCCACAGTATCGGAGACGATCCCCTAGCGAAGGCGGTTTTACCGTTAATATTCATGGTGTGGATCTAGATAACCGTTGGGTAGTTCCTTTTAACCCTGTACTATTAAAAACTTTTAACGCACATATAAACGTTGAGTATTGCAACTCTGTGAAATCAATAAAATATGTATGCAAGTATGTTAATAAAGGATCGGACCAGGCTACATTTGCACTAGAAAATGAAAAAGATGAGGTGAAGATTTATGAGAGTGGAAGGTACATAAGTAGCTCAGAAGCAGTGTGGCGAATTCTTGGGTTTTCCATACATGAGCGTTTCCCCACAGTTGTTCATTTAGCAATTCATTTGGAAAACGGTCAGAGAGTTTACTTCAACTCAAATAATCTCGCTGACAAAATAGCTAATCCACCAAAAACGACGCTTTTAGCTTTTTTCGAACTATGTCAATCAGATAACTTTGCTAAAATTCTACTTTACTCTGAGGTACCCGCATATTACATATGGAATAAGAGTAATTTTGTAAGACGAAAAAGAGGAGTAACAGTTGATGGTTGGCCTGGTGTGATGAAGGAACACGCCTTAGGTAGAGTCTATACTGTTCACCCCAACAATACGGAGTGCTATCATCTGCGTTTACTGCTACATGAAGTGCGGGGCCCAACTTCATTTGAAGCACTAAAAACTGTGAATGGTGTGTTGCAGCCTACTTTCCAAGCTGCTTGCAAAATGTTAGGTTTGCTTGAAGATGACCTACACTGGCATGCGACGTTGGAGGAGGCCGCGCTTTGTCAGTCAGCAGCAAAAATGCGAGAACTGTTCACAATTATGTTAGTCTTTTGTCAAATATCAGACCCAATAGCTCTTTGGGAAGACTTCAAAGACTATTTGTCTGAAGATTTTAAGCACAGGCTGCAAAAAGAGATCGGAGACAATGTAGAGAATTTCAAAGACCAAATTTTAAATGAATGTCTATCTGATATTGAAGAAGTAGTGTTAACATTAGGTGGAAAATCAATAGATATGTACGGTTTGCCAAAACCAACCAAGCCACAAGTTGCCGGTAATAGGGAGTATATGAGAGAAACTAATTTTGATACAGTAGCTTTGGAAAGTTTTGTAAATAATAATACGCCATCGTTGACTGCCGAGCAAACGTCTGTATATAACCAAGTCATGACAAGTGTAGAAGTAAGTGAAGGAAAAATTTTCTTTCTGGACGCCCCTGGTGGCACAGGTAAGACTTATCTTTTAAACTTGCTCTTGGCAAAAGTAAGAAGCACTCGAGACATAGCTTTAGCTGTAGCGTCGTCTGGGATTGCTGCTACATTATTAGAAGGAGGTAGAACTGCACACGCTGCCTTAAAACTACCTCTAAATCTTACAAATGTAGAGACACCCTTATGCAATATACCAAAGCAAAGCAATCTTGCCGAAGTGCTTAAAAATACTAAACTAATAGTATGGGATGAAATAACGATAGCGCACAAAAGAGGAGTTGAAGCCTTGAATAGGAGTTTGCAGGACATACGAAATAATAAAAACATAATGGGTGGTATGACGGTGTTGCTGGCAGGAGATTTTCGACAGACTTTACCGGTAGTGCCTAAAGGTACGCGCGCAGATGAGATCAAAGCATGCATCAAAAGATCTTTCTTATGGCCTTCAATTAAAGTTCTAAAACTTACTCGAAACATGAGAGTACATCTCAGAGGTGAAGTTTCTGCCGGCAGATTTGCAGATCTTCTTCTTCAAATCGGAAACGGAAACTTTCCACAAATAGATGGGTTGATGCAAATACCATACGAATTATGTACTGTGGTATCAACAGTTGAGGGACTTGTAGATAAAATTTATCCTGATATTAAAAATATTAAAGGCAAACCGATGGAGTGGTTATGCGAGAGAGCCATTTTGACTCCCAAAAACGACCAAGCCGCTGCGATCAACGAAATGTTGATAAATACATTCGAAGGCGAAGAAATGATTTACAATTCTGTTGACACCATGGTCGATATGGACGAGTCGGTTAATTATCCTGTAGAATTTTTAAACTCTCTTAATCCGCCGGGTCTTCCGTGTCACAGACTTATGTTGCGTGTAGGTGCTCCTGTCATGTTACTCCGAAATTTACATCCTCCAAAATTGTGCAATGGAACTAGACTCCAAGTAACAGCTCTCCGCCGCAATGTTATTGAGGCGAAAATACTAACTGGATCTGCCAGAGGAGAAACAGTATTCGTGCCGCGTATACCATTGATACCAAATGACCTTCCGTTTGAATTTAAAAGATTGCAGTTCCCAGTCAAGGTTTGTTTCGCGATGACTATTAATAAGTCACAGGGACAAACTCTAAAATTTGCTGGAGTTGATTTGCGGCAAGACTGTTTCTCCCACGGCCAATTTTATGTGGCTTGCTCACGTGTTAGCTCTCCAACTAGCCTGGTTGTTTTAGTGCCCGCTTCCGAATTAGTGAAAAACATCGTATATAGAGAAATACTGTGAAGGATTTAGGTAGATACCGGTCCTTTACAGCAGGTATTTCTTTACAGTATTCCTCAAATATCACACGTAGTAGAGGACAATTAGCCATGAAGAAAGGTCTATTGTTATTGTTATAATACCTAATTCATAATTATCCAAGAAATAATAATTTATACTCTACGCAGACGACGTAAAATAAAATAGTAACGAAGTCAAATATTACATTGAATATTCGAGTCTGATGTTGAATACTCGTATATAGTTTTTAGAATTTTTGGTCTGTTTGTTTGTATGTATGTTCCGGCTTGCACAAACACGGATGAGCGGATTTAGATGATATTTGGCACACAGATAGTTTATAACCTGGATTAACCTATAGGTTATTTTTTAATCCCGATTGTACGTTCCCGTCGGATATTTTTCGACATCCACGCGGGCGAAGCCGCGGGCAAAAGCTAGTATGCCATAAAAAAATATTCAACTCTAAATTATGCCAAAATAAACTAGACCAGATGACCTTTGCATTATGCCAAAGTATTATTATGCTAATAAAAGTTATACGAAAATGTTATGCCAAACAATATTATGCCTTAAAACTATATATATACAAAACATGGGACATTGCAAAGGACATCGGGTTCGCCGCGTGGTGTTGGCAAACTATTCCACAGGAACGTACTGCCAGGATAAAAAGTACCCTATGTCCTAACTCAGCTCGTGGTCTACCTGTGTCCGAATTTATCATGAATACGGAACATATCATGAATATGATATTGCAAAACTGCTGGCAACATGTCATTGTTCCGTATTCTTCGTAAAAGAATACTCTTACAGAAAATGTTAATTACGGCCTGCTCGGGGTGATATTTTCGCTAAGTATATGAAATGTCTGACCTTGTACAACTTGCGGCATCAGTTCAGTGATAGTTCTGACCGCACGGTCTGCTGCCGCGTAGTCGGGGCGTTCGCGATCTGTGACAACATAAAAGGATAAACAAGAAACTCAGAATTGTACGGAGATAAATCCAAACTTTGAGGCTGCTGAGAATTTCTAATTGATTAGTTGGTTGTTAGTCTAGTGGTCGCAAGCACTACAGCTGAGCGTGAGGTTCTGGGTACAAGTCTCAGGTCGGGCAAAGTGTTTTTTTCTACCAGTTTTTTTTTTGTAGCAGCTCGGAGTCTGGATGGGCGCCCGGGTTGATGACAATAGGCTCGCCCCCTATGGCATGGGACTTAATTAGACGATGTGTGGGTGCACTATAGGTACACGTCTGCCTAACCCTTCGTGTTATGACCCAGTAACACTGAGCGACTCAAAGATCACCCAGTGTTAGATTTCGCATTACCGCTACCCTAAACCAACGAAGCAGTAAAAGACATTTCCATTGTAAAACACAAAATAATTTGTTCTGAAATTCACAGCATTTCGAGTGTTTCCTTACCCGCAGTGGCCGCGGCGAGTGCGGCGACTGCCGCGTTGAGTCGCGCCAGTCGGTCTGACAGGCTGCGCTCTATTGCTGCGCCGTCTTCTTGCTTCATCATTTGGCAGAGCATCGGCTGCCAAGACAAAAATGTTAATTCGAGGTGAATAATTTACGGGCAAGTACTGAATTTCTTTAACCCTACTAATGTATTATTTCTATATCATTCTAGTAGTTTTTGCAACTCGCCGGTCGCTAACACGGCACCGCTCGCTTCGCTCGCTCGGCTCGCACGTAGAGTCGCAGCTCTAACCTAAACATTTTTTGACAACAAATTTTTTTTTTTCTGTTAGCACAAGTCATTTCTGGCATAATTTTTTTTAAATAAAATATTTTTTGTTGATATATAAATTAAAATTACCCCTTTGCCTATTTAATAAGTTTCATTTTTAGGAAATTACGTAATGCAATATGTATGTAAAACGCTTTTATTCCAAACGTTGTTTTATGAGATAACATGAATAAAAAATTTATTGTTCGTCTAATACGAATAATACGTTAGTAAAAAAAAGTTTATCGGATAATTATTTTCTTAAGTGAATTATTTGGCAAACTTGTTGTTGTATAATGATGAAATAACAAATCATGTTTTTGCCAATCATTACTAGTCATGTGAAAATTTGTAAATGAATTTTTGGTGAAATGACTGGACACCACACAACACACTAAACAGCAGCAAATGCATTCGTCACGCGGTTATGATCAAAGCAATAATCAAAACTTGATTCTACATATCGCTTGATCACATAACTAAACTAGTCTAGTATTATGATGTGAGAAATCTGTGTATAGACAGTTGGACAGGTATAACCTTCACACGGCGCCTGCGTGTAAGAGATGGAGGTTGTACCAGTATTCCTACATGCCAGACTTTAAAATTCGAGTAACTGTTTAGCATCTACACATATCACACACAAACACCACAAAAACCCCTTGCACACCTCATTAACACTCACTCACACATCCATTCTCCCTACACTCACCACATTAATTCAACGTCAAAAATACATCCCAAATCATTATGTCCTCTGTTCTTTACTGTTTATCTTTGTCTTATTTTCTGTTTTATTATTAATTTACTAAATCTAAATTAACTAAATTAAGAATTTCTTGCCGGCTCTTCTCCATAGGAAACGACCAATTGGAACCGTACTGTGAAATATTTTGAATTTTTGACATGAGTAAGTTAAAAACACCACGCATTCAACTTAATATGTTCAAAGTTTGAGAGCAAGTTTCTATATGAAAATAAAAAAAACTTGTACTGCTAACCTCTTTGAGTTGTTTTTCGGCCGCATCCAGTCGGTCCTTAGCTCCGGACACGCTGCTAATGAACTTCAGACGCTGCTTCTCTTGTTGCTGAGCTGATGGCACACCATCTTGGGCTGTGTGATGTAACTCTGTATGAGAATCTTAACGTATTTCATCATATAAAACCAAGGGCCAAGTCGTATATATTTATACGTTTAAAAAATAAGCCGTAGACCATTTGGTGAGTGGATCGACTGAGCATACAATAACGTTGTTTATGTTATGTATGTAAAAAGGTGCTGTAAAATATAGAATTATTTTGTATAAAACCACGATGTTCAAAATTACTTTTTAATAGATCACATAACATAATTCTGTACGTTGTGTACATTAGAATCATTTTGTATAATAACACACTTTGTATGAAAGATCATACTGAAATACATTATTAAAAAAAATCGATAACTAATTGGAGCAGGTTGATTGAATTTTAAAAAACTCAACTAACTGTTGACGAGTATTTTTATTTTTCTTTAGATATATAGCGCCCGCTATTTCTTAAATTATATTACGGATTATGAAGTTCAACATTTTATGCGCCAACTACCTTTTGCCAGCGGGTTCGTCCGCGTGGTGTTGGCAAATTATTCCACGGGAACGTATTGAAAGGGTAAAAGTATTCATGTCCTGACCCAGCTCAAGGTCTATCCCTGTGCGCTGTTAAGTTAAGGCGTAAAAAGGTAACAGGCAGACCGAGTTACTTTCACATTAACAACGTGTAACGTTAAATGCCAAAACCTCAGACATCCCAACTGATTTCTAATTCAATTGACCTCTTTCAGAGAAAAAAAATTGTAAAGGTTTTATGTGCTGTTTTAGTTTTACTGGCAATTCTGATCGTTTCTTGCGTCTGCGACGACGCTCTATCGAGGATTCGTATTTGCATTGAAATAAAAACTATTAGGTATCTACATGATGACTGCTTCGTCGGTCTAGTGGTCGCAAGCGCTACTGCTGAGCATGAGGTCCTGGGTTCGATTCCCAAGTCGGGCCAAGTATTATTGGATTTTTCCAACAGGAATTTCTCAGTAGTAGCCCGGAGTCTGGAATTGTGCTCGGTTGATGGCAATAGGCTCGCCCCCTATTACGTGGGACTTAAAAACATTACTGGCGAAATGTGGGTGTCCACCTCTGCCCACCTTTCAGGGAAACAAAGAGTGATGAATAAATGAGAAAATTTAAATTGGTCGACAACAAATTGTGTTTCTTTACCTATTTTGGCGGGTTTGCGCATGTGATGGCTTGACCTATTAATAAATAGACACGGCAACGTTTCAGGTTTTGCGCATTGAACGTACATGTATACAACGTGTATGTATAATATTAAGTATGGAGTATGGATATTACATATCTCATCGCGGACAGAACCTGGATGAGGCTGGCACAGGAGCGTGGGGATTGGCACAAGACAAGATAGGCTTATGCCCAGCAGTGGGTGAGCTCGAGCTGTGGGATGATGGATATTTCGTTACCAAGCTGGTTTACCAAGCTACATGTTGGCAACAAAGTTTGTTCAGCCTTCCTGTGATTGTGATTTTTCTTTTTAGTGTTCCTGCATGTTACTATTATATGTAGTTGTTAAGTAAGATATAATACTAACACCCAATGGGCCTTGACACCTGTTTTTTATTTTATTTATTTATCTCCTCCTAAAAACCCACTCCATTCGAAATTTCAAGGACGCGTTACAGTTCGCGTCAAATTACTTTTCGCTCTGAAGCTTGGCTGCGCATGCGCACAACCGTTTTATAGTAATATTGACTGCTGCGCAGTCATTTGTAGCCTACTTCAGAGCGGCGAAGTTATTTGACGCGAACTGTAACGCGTCCTTAAAATTTGGAGTTGAGAGAGAAGAAAGATATCTCTCTCTAACTGTTACACTAAATCTCTCCTATTCTTTATTTTTTATGAAAAAAATTACGTCTATTACGTGTACAGTGCTGCACGCGCCATTTTTTGATGTCTTTAATCGTACTTACCACATTGAGCAGACTTGCAGGCTTCCACAAGCTTGTCGAGACTGTCAGCAAGCTGTGCCTGCTCACTCAACACTTGCTGCTTCATCTCAGGATGCTGCGCAAGGTGCGGCGCACACGATGACGTCAGCTCTGATGCTGTACTGCGCAGCTTCTCAGCTGCTGAGATGAGCTGCTTCTGGCAGTGAGGATCACCGATGGTTGAAGCTGTTGCCTGGGAAAGCAATATGTGGAAAATTGGCTTAAATTGCTTCGAGTCAGAGATGCTAAAGAAAAATCAGAGCAAAAATGTGGCATAACTACTCCCTGTCATAGCTAAATCTATCTATATCTACTGGCACCCATAGTGTCCGCTTGGGATGTAACGGCCCCACATAGAGGAGGCCTGTAAATGTTTGCAAGATACGATATGCGGGAAGTACCGTATCTAGTTTGTGAAACACGCGCCTGCGACGTTCCTGCTATCAACTTAAGCGCAAGCAATATTCCGCCATGTTCCTACTCCGATTGGTCCCTGTATCTTATGTGGAGTGCGAAATCTCACACGTGAAAGCCAAAAAGAATTGATCCACAATCATTTCCCAATATCCTCCTCACCTGTGCCACAGTAAGTAACGCCTGCGCAGCATCAGCAGCGCGGGCCCCTCGGCTGTCGAGCTCGGCGGCTGCGCCAGCATCCGGCACCAGCTCCGTCAGGCGCTGCACTTGAGACAACAGCTCGCCCGCCTTGCCGCATGAGGCAGCTGATAATGCTAGCACCTGGTGGTATGAAAGTTGTTTATTAAAAGCTAGCTGCGCCAGTCTCACCCGCACGGAGATTCCCACAGGAACCGTACATTTTTCAGGAGTAAAAGTAGCCTGTGTCATTGTGCAGGACACTCGCACATAGAATATATCAAACCTACTCAAATGTAATAAACAATGTTATTAATATGTATTAACGATGTATGTAGCTATAAGTTTGATTACTAAGAACCTTGCTATGATCACGCTATACTCTAGGTCAAGTCCAAAGCAGGTTTGAACTTGTCGAAACCTGTCCGAATCTCCAGACGCTTCTGCCCTCTCTGATTGGTGGACCTAGAGCCGAGTGCGATCACGAATTATTTTTTGTTATTTTATTCGTAGTTTTAGTTTAGCAATTTAACGCTACAGCCGCTACTTGCGCCTATGTGAATTACTATAAGTATGGAGCATTTTTAGCGAATAGTATAGTTCTTCGATCAGTTTATATTTATACCTCATAGTGAACAGTAAACAACATTCTTCAAGCTAAAAAGTTTTATTCAGTGAACGAGCAGTAGTGTCCTCCAATGCAGTGCACTTAATGTGAGAAATATAAGACCCTCACAGTCATTCTTCAGACCATTAACTATCTCTATGCAAAAAACATTGATCCATTGCTCCATTGCTGCGTGAAAGAAGGAAAAACCAACATACATACTGTGGCGGCATCTACAACGCCACATGCGAACTACGCATCACACAAAATCCTGCATCGCGCAAACAAAGTTTACCGCGCGTCCTGACATCAACCGTCGGGTCGTAACCTAACAGACACAATACCCGTCTGGTCGGAGGATCCTCCCTTTTGCAATGGAGAATCAGTGAACATTACACTGTTTGTTCTTCAGTGAAAGTGTTAAAAGAGGTATCTATTAACACTTTTACTTTTCTTACATTGGTAGAATTTTTCGCAAGATGAACAGCTATTTCCGTTGCAATACGAGAGTGACACTGAAAGTTCTTAGAAAATAAAAAACTGATCAATTTAGCAAGTTATTAGTTTTATTATATATTTTCAAAATAGTGTCCATTTGCATCAATACATCGCTGCATCCGATGCAACCACTGAGAAAAGCACTTTGCCCTCTCGTCCTTAGAGGTCTCTTCGACGGCATTTTTAAACACAGCCACTGCTTCCTCGGCGTCCATAAAACGTTTCCCTCGAAGTCTTTCTTTGTTTTCGGAAATAAATAAAAATCGCAAGTTGCGAGGGCTATAGGGCGGGTGACCCAGTAACTCCACGTCTGACGTCGCCAAGTAGTGGATTGTTTGCTTGGTGGTGTGGGACGAGGCGTTGGCGTGGTGAAGGAGGATCCTACTGCGAGGTCGTTTCTCCCGAACTTTTTCCAAGACAAGTGGCAAACAATTGTTAGTGTACCACTCTGCAGTAACTGTTTATCGATCCTGTAAAATAATTGTTGCGTAATGACCTGTCCTTCCGAACAGGCCACTATCTTTTTCTCACGCTTCGACCTCTCTCCACTTTAGTTGGCAACTCCTCGGAAGGAAACACCCAGACAGCAGACTGTCTCTTAGTTTCAGGATCATAACAATAAATCCAGCTTTCGTCACCCGTAAGTATGAACGCAGCATTTGAGTCACCTCCGTTAAATCTTTGAACCATTTCACGACACCAATCAACACGACGAAGTTTTTGGGCCTCTGTCAAATTATGAGGTATCCACCGGGCACAAAGCTTTCTGACCGCTAAATGTTCACGGAGGAGCTTGTCCGAATCTGCTGATAAGTCACTCGTTTGTCAGTCTCTATCGTATGTCGCACAACACTGATGTTATCTTCAGTCGTCGCCGTAGAAGGCCGTCCCTCATGCAGGTCATCGGTGAGATTAGTGCGACCACGTTTAAACTCATTAAACCAGTTGTAAACAGTGGCACGAGATGGGGCTTCATCGTGAAAGGCCAGTCGAAGTCTATCATAACATTCTTGTTGACTTAAATGACATCAAAAGTCATAAAAAATCATAGTACGAAAATTTTCTCGCGTTAGTTTCATGCTGACGTGACACAGACAATTTTCAATTTGCCGCCAAATCGTAAACAAATGACAAATGAATAAAATACATACACAATAATATTGGCAAAGAGTGTCATTTTCAAAACGTGAACTTTAATTTTTTTTATTACGTCGTTTACAAGTGGCCAGTTGTAAAAACTGTCATTGTCGCCCTCGTAGTAAGACAATAAAAATAGCACAGTCTCATCCCATTTCCTCACCTGTTTCTCGCGCACATCTTGAGCGTTAGGACTGACGACGTACACCAGCTTGCCGGACGCCGCCGAGAACTTGGCAGCGGCATCGCTCAGACCCTGCCACACACAAGATAATGCTACATAACATAACACACGTAACATCACGCCTTGTTTCCCGGAAGGGATGGGCAGAGGTGTACCTGTAGTACACCCGAGGTGTACCTGTAATAGGGGGCGAGTCTATTGCCATCAACCGGGCACAATTCCAGACTCCGGGCTACTACTGAGATATTCCTGTTTGAAATCCCAAAAATACTTCTGGCCGACACGGGAATCGAACCCAGGACCTCATGCTCAGCAGTAGCGCTTGCGACCACTAGACCAACGAGACAGTCTACAATGCTACAATCTTTGCAAAACAAAAAAAAAAAACAACTGTAAAAGTGAGTTTTCAACACAGTTGCTCGAAAAGAGCCCTTAAAAACATTGACCTCGCGTGCTATTTACTTTGCATTAGAAGTGCGATTAAGTTAAACCTCAGCAGAAAACCTTCATGCCTTTTTATACCAATATTTTTGTGATAAAAATAAAAAAGACGTGTGGCACTTGGAGACTGCCGCGGTAAAACTATTGCATAGCATTTTTTATCAACTTATGCAATTATAATTATATATTTATTTTATTTATGCAGTATTTTTTTTTTCTTTGATATTAATTCAAGTTACACTTTGAGCGTGGTGACCGATAAGAAAACATTTTTTTTTCTTTTATTAAATAATCGAGAAGTTAATATTATTCAAAATATTTTTATCTTTTCTTAACCTCACTGCCAGCTGCTTAACCTCACCCATCCATTTCTTAACCTCAGCTACTTAACCCCACCCATCCTCTTCCACACCTCACTGCCAGTTGCTTAACCCCACCCATCCTTTACTTGACCTCACTGCCAGTTGCTTAACCCCACCCATCCTTTTCTTAACCTCACTGCCAGTTGCTTAACATCACCCATCCTTTTCTTAACCTCACTGCCAGTTGCTTAACCCCACCCATCCTCTTCCACACCTCACTGCCAGTTGCTTAACCCCACCCATCCTCTTCCACACCTCACTGCCAGTTGCTTAACCCCACCCATCCTTTTCTTAACCTCACTGCCAGTTGCTTAACCCCACCCATCCTCTTTCAAACCTCACGACTAGCTGCTTAACCCCACCCATCCTTTTCTTAACCTCAGCTACTTAACCCCACCCATCCTTTTATTAACCTCACTGCCAGCTGCTTAACCTCACCCATCCTTTTCTTAACCTCAGCTACTTAACCCCACCCATCCTCTTCCAAACCTCACTGCCAGTTGCTTAACCCCACCCATCCTTTTCTTGACCTCACTGCCAGTTGCTTAACCCCACCCATCCTTTTCTTAACCTCACTGCCAGCTACTTAACCCCACCCATCCTTTTCTTAACCTCACTGCCAGTTGCTTAACCCCACCCATCCTCTTCCACACCTCACTGCCAGTTGCTTATCCCACCCATCCTTTGTGATATTTCAAAAAGTCGTTAAAAGTTCTGCTATTTATCGATAGAAGGAAAAACTAAAAAAAGTATCACCGCTGTGCCGGTCGGAGTGTTAGGTGTTAGGTTTTTTTCGTTACGGAATTTCTGGATTCGGTCTCCACGCTCAAGGCCCGTGATAGAAGCTATGCAATAGCTTAATAAACAATATATTTCATCAAATTATTTATTTATTAATAAATAGTAATATTTATAGTTTCTTTAGTTTTCTTAAAATAGCCTTTTAAGAAAACTAAAGAAACTATAAATATGTATATGGTTCGAGCCCCGCAAAAAAAAGCGTGTCCCGCAAAAAATAAATAATCATTAAAACAATATTTGTTACAAAATATTGTTTTAATGATTATTTATTTTCGACTTCCACAAAGGCCACAAAAACCATCGTTTCATATGCGTGCGCATTTGTCAAACTTTTCACACTAGCATCAAAATTTACCAATTTTCGGTCGCTAGCCCTATCGCACACGTATATCGTATACGATTTGATAACTTACTAGTGCTCTCTAGTAAGTTATCAAATCGCGATCGCAACTCACCTGCGGTTGTCCTGCACTTTCGCAAATCTGTCGACTCGCTTCACACAGCGCTTGTAAGTCTTGCAACATGGCGGCTTGCTCCTCGCGCGTCTTAGTGCCGCAGAGAGTGTGAGACTCTGCAAATACAATACACAAACTCGATATAAATAAATAATGCAGGAAATACTCGCGTATAAAATGAGTTATCTCTCATTTTATAACTCGCCTCATATTAATTGGATGGGAAACGAACATTAAACGCGACGAATTAACTTTTATCTTTTCTATTGCCAAGATTGAATCTTATGAATTGAATGTTATATTTATATTGGAAGCAAAGTTGAGAATGTATCATGAATACGGAAGGTTTACTAATGATAACCATAAAATATATTGTAATAATTTACATTGGCATAACTAAGTTCAGCATAATGATCATTACGCATAATATTATTAGGCATAAATGTTTTGCCATAATGTTTATTGGCATAAATACTGTTGGCATAATAATAATTAAGCATAATTTTACTAAGTATAGTGTTATAAACGCATAATGATATTTACACATAATGTTGTCTGGAATAAAGCCGCATCCTACCCTAATCCAATAGAGTAATCAATCTGCCTAGCTTTTCAGTCAGCTTCCAGTCTAACCGGATGCAGCTGAATACCAGTTTTTTACATGGAGCACTGCCTATCTGACCTCCACAACCAACCAAAAACTGGGTAACTAGTAACTGGGTATATAATACGTACCTCTTGGTAAGACTGGTTGTTAGACTTTTGGGCTTCTGACGACACGTGACGACTGTCCATGATCCAAGAATGACAGCCGGTACCAACGACTTAATGGCTCCAATAGAGTAATTCCCAAATTATAATAAATAATATTTATATTTCTAGCTCATGATTAATAGACGAATAAATATCATGCCATAAAAAAATAATCATCTCTAAATTATGCCAAAACAAATTAGACCAGATGACCTTTGCATTATGCCAAAGTATTATTATGCTAATAAAAGTTATGCGAAAACGTTATGCCAAACAATATTATGCCTTAAAATTATATATATACAAAACATGGGATATTGCAAAGCACATCGGGTTCGCCGCGGGGTGTTGGCAAATATGTCCTAACTCATCTCGTGGTCTACCCGTGTCCGAATTTATCATGAATACGGAACATATTATCATGAATATGATATTGCAAAACTGCTGGCAACATGTTGTAGCGGTTACACCGCCACATACTAACTACGCATCAAAGACATGACGTCACACAAATCCTGCATCGCGCAATTAGAGTTTACCGCGCGAACGACATACATAGATAAGACTATCCGACATCAACGGTCGGGCAGTCGGCCCGCCAGACACAACACCCGTCTGGTTGGAGGATCCTCCCTTTTCTATGGTGGATGAGTGAACTTTACACCCTGTTCCTCATGCCCCTAAAATGTCAATGTTCCGTATTCTTCGTAAAAGAATACTCTTACAGAATATGTAAATTACGGCCTGCTCGGGGTGATATTTTCGCTAAGTATATGAAATATCTGACCTTGTACAACTTGCGGCATCAGTTCAGTGATAGTTCTGACCGCACGGTCTGCTGCCGCGTAGTCGGGGCGCTCGCGATCTGTTACAACATAAAAGGATAAACAAGAAACTCAGAATTGTACGGAGATAAATCCATACTCTGAGGCTGCTGAGAATTTCTAATTGATTAGTTGGTTGTTAGTCTAGTGGTCGCAAGCGCTACAGCTGAGCGTGAGGTTCTGGGTCCAAGTCTCAGGTCGGGCAAAGTGTTTTTCCTACCAGGTTTTTTTAGTAGCAGGTCGGAGTCTGCATGGGCGCCCGGGTTGATGACAATAGGCTCGCCACCTATGGCATGGGACTTAATTGACGATGTGTGGGTGCACTATAGGTACACGTCTGCCTAACCCTTCGTGTTATGACCCAGTAACACTGAGCGACTCAAAGATCACCCAGTGTTAGATTTCGCATTACCGCTACCCTAAACCAACGAAGCAGTAAAAGAAATTTCCATTGAAAAACACAAAATAGATTGTTCTGAAATTCACAGCATTTCGAGTGTTTCCTTACCCGCAGTGGCCGCGGCGAGTGCGGCGACTGCCGCGTTGAGTCGCGCCAGTCGGTCTGACAGGCTGCGCTCTATTGCTGCGCCGTCTTCTTGCTTCATCATTTGGCAGAGCATCGGCTGCCAAGACAAAAAAAAAAAAAAGCTAATTCGACGTCAAAACAGTAATCTATATTTCTGAGTTTCAGTAGAATTAGTGGTGCAGATAAACAATACACCAAACAGTAGCAAATGCAATGTAGTTGTCGCGCGGTTATGATCAAAGCTAGTTCGGGTGAAATAAACGGAACTAAATTTGTCATATCGCCGCGCGCCGGGGAGATAAAGATTCAATAAATCTAAGTAAAGACAGTTTAACTAGGTATAACCTTCACTTTAGGTAGTAGCCTTTCCTTTAGGCTACTACCTAAATATATGTTATGATCAGAGATCGGATATTCGGATGCATATTTACCTAAAGTTAATTTTTGGCTAAGAAATTATGGAAGTGGCTTCTTCATTTTTTTTTCTTAATATAATTCCCGGAATTCCATAAAATCCAGGAATGCACAACTAACGGATACATCGTGTGGAAGCGAATTATCAACCCTCTTATGAAGGTTACTTTTGCGGTGATAACATAAAAATGTATATACCTACTGTAAATATTTTTTAACGAAACTCAAGGCACCGAGTTGTTTGTCGCTATGTGCTATGCCAATTTGGCAACCTACTTTACAACATCAGCTAGCATTTCTATAACCAAAAAGTAGTAGAATCGCGAGATTTTTGCGATCGATACAAAAGTGCATTCCATATAAACCAACACCTGAACGTAAGTAAATATAAATTCGATTCTATAATCAGAACTCAAAATCTTTCGACCCCGGAATCCCGGGATTTTTTCGATACAAAAGTGCATTCCATAGTAGCCAACACCTCAACTTTAGGTTAATATGCATCCGAATATCCGATCTCTAGTTATGATGCCTACAGATTTTTGACGATCCGCAACGTGTGATCAAACTAAATCGTGTAAGCGACAGACGACTGGCATCGTATTTTAAGAAGAAAAAAAGTCCTCGTGAGTCCCCTAGAAATAAGTTTTTTTGAATTTATTTCTAAGGGACTCACGAGGACCCATTTTATATCGCGCAAACTGCCCTCTTTTGTAAAATAAAAATGGAATCTACGTCAGCTGCCGATCCCCACAGCAGAACGCCACAAGACATAATACTGTGGAAATAAGCAAAGTATACTAACCTAGCTGTGGCTACATCAGTCAACTGCCTTATTTTTCTTCCTACATATGCAGGTGAACTTAATCTACCTGAAAGAGCTCTAATGTGGGCACCCCATTGCAATCTCGAATCTAAAGTAATTCCTAGAAATACAGTTTCCGTAATAGCATCTAGTTTCTTGTCATCAAGTTTTAAATTTAGACCTACTTGAAAACTACCACCTACCTACTTCATTTGGTAATCTCTTCTTTTCTTTTTAAAGAAGATTTTTGGTAATGAGAACTTAAGACATTTAGTTTTGTTCGCATTAAGTGAGAGCTGCGAACCATTTCGAAAAAACTGCCCGACTATCGTTGATATGTATGACATCCGTATCTTTTCTATCTATTTTAAAAATAAGAGATGTGTAATCAGCGAATAGAATTATATCTGATGAGTTAGCCATCATGTAAGGAAGGTCATTAATATAAACTAGAAATAGGAAAGGGCCAAGAATTGATCCTTGAGGCACGCCCATCTTAAACTAAGATAGGTCTATTTAGAGAGATCACTCTTAGTAGCCGATTTGAAAATTGGTACTACTTTACTATGTTTCATTAAATCAGAAAACGTACCGCTATCTAAACATTGATTAAATATGCCTGTTAGGACAGGGGGGCAATTCTGTCAATGATATATCCAAGAACCTTAACAGAAATCCCCCATAAGTCTTCAGTGTTTTTAATTTTAAGACTTGAATGCTTTTTTTAGGCATTTAAACAGGCACGAAAAGCGACTTTAAATTATAATATATATAGATGTAATTTAAAAAAACTTGTACTGCTAACCTCTTTGAGCTGTTGTTCGGCCGCATCCAGTCTGTCCTTAGCTCCGGACACGCTGCTGATGAACTTCAGACGCTGCTTCTCTTGTTGCTGAGCTGATGGCACATCAACTAAGTTACCTGTGTGATGTAACTCTGTATGAGAATCGTGGCATATTTAAACATTATATGGTCACGTTGTATAAAGTTATACGTTTAAAACAAGCCCAACCATTCGGTGAAAAGTTCGTGAGCATATCGATTTTGCATAAAATTAACGCTGTATAAGATAAGTATGTAAAACATGCTGTATAGTAAAGAATAGTTTTGAATAAGAACACGCTGTATATAATCATTCTGTATATGTACACTGTACACAAACATTTCGTTTAATAGGGGTGATAACTAAAAAATGTTTTGAAAACAAAAAACGTTTACATTTTTTTACCGTTATCAAAAGATTTCGGCGATACATTGAGTTAAAATGTGCCATGACGTCACGAATATGTAGATTTTATACTTACTTGTGACGTAGCGACCCCCACTCTTCAACTTTAATGCGTTTTATAATATTAATATGATAAAAAAAGTAATATTTTTTTACTATCCGACTGACGGACTTAAATAGTTTTTTTTTTTTTTTTGAGTCAGAGCCCAGGCATCATCCCTATTATCACGTTGTAAAAAAACATGCTGATTTTATTTTATTTCAGACTTTTGTACATAAATGCGTTAGTAACAATGTTCTTAGCCTAGTGTTAGTAAAAGTAACAAGTGTAGTAACGATAGGACAGGTAAGGAGGCGCTTGTCATCGCGTGAAGGCCTATCCAGGGCGCCGCTCCGAGCCCCGCCGCGCGCCGGGTCAGCGCCCGGGCCGCGCGGGCCGCCTGCCTCGCTCACACGCCACTCGCGCTACCGTACCGCGGCAGCCCCATCAACACGCTGAACGCGTTATTATATTGTACACAACAAGTTGTTTAACAAATCAACTTAATTTTGCACTAGCATTTTGTGCATAATTTTAACTTTAAATTTATTGAAAGCCCTATGGATTCCGCCAATAATTATCTTCATAGTGAGACTCACCACTAAGTCCCGGCTGGCACGCATGCACGAGCTTGTCGAGACTGTCAGCAAGCTGTCGCTGTGAGCTCAACACTTGCTGCTTCATCTCGGGCCGCTGCTGGACATGTGGACCCCAGGACGCTGTCAGATCTGATGCTGTGCTGCGAAGGTTCTCAGCAGCTGAGATGACTGCGGCTGAGCAGGTGGGTTCTGATATGGTCGGACTTGTTGCCTGTATGCGGGACAATTTGATGTATCAAAAATATTTTGGTTATGTAGAATATTTTCAAATACACGTAGTTGCTGTATAAATGTTTCCATGAATAAGAATTTTTGGACAAACTCTGAAATATCGAAAAATTATCAGCAGTTTCATACAACCATAAAACAAACCCGATAGTAAAGCATCTATCGGGATTTCAGAGTTGGTCCTATAGTTGTTCATATTCATGATTACTTTCAGCCCCTGAAAGATTGCCAATGTTTTCATTACTACACTTTATCACAGCTTAATACAAGTGGGACATGACAGATGCATTTCATAATCAATACTTTAGTTCACTAGTTATCCATATTTCTTATTTCCATACAGTAATATCGCCAAATTAATCAAACCAGCGAAATATTTAACAGCTATTTGCGACATTGCCCACTTTTTTTACCACCATCATCATCATTTCAGCCGAAAGACGTCCACTGCTGGACATAGGCCTCCCCCAAGCCCCGCCAAACCGACCGCGTCTGTGCTCCCCGCATCCAGCGGACTCCTGCGGCCGTCACCAGGTCACCGCTGCACCTCGTGGGAGACCTTCCACCGCTACGTCACGCCACGCGTCGTCCGGTACGCGGGCGCCACTCTAGAACCTGTTGGCCCCATCGGCCATCTGTTCTGCGAGCAATGTGCCCTGCCCATTGCCACTTAAGTTTTCCAATTCTTCGGGCTATGTCGGTTACCTTGGTACTTTCTGTATAAACACTTTTAAGTTAGGAGTCAATTTGCTCAACAACAAAAAATCCCTAAATGTACACGAATAGATTACAAAAAAAAACTATATTATTACAAAACAGACAACATCTTACGTGTGTAACTGCATCCAAAGTATCGGCAGCATGTTGCACCCTGGCCCCGGCGACCGCGAGCTGCGCGGCCCCGGCGGGCCCCAGCGGCCCCGCCACAGCCCGCACGTGCGACAAGTGGCGGGCCGCTTGCTTGCACGCAGCCTCGGATAAGTCCTGCACCTGTACATGTCTTGCGTTATTAACACTTTCATACGTGATTACATAGAGATTAGCGTCCCGTTTACATGACTATAGCTTCGCTTGTAACATGCCTCTGTTGCAAGAGACATAGCTTCGAGATTGCGGTATAAAGGTACCATCCCGTACGCGACCGCAGGCAGCAACTGCACGTGACGTGTCGCGGCGTCATGGCGCTGCCGTCATGACTCCGGACATGACCGCAGGCGGCAGCAGCCCGTATTCCAGTCGGTAGGTAGAAGATAGAAAAACGTGTTATCGCTCGAGCGTTGGCGGCACTACAGGGCCTCAAGTCTGCTATTACAATAGTGTCAGAATGGTCTATCATTGATTTCATAATTATTGATTGTGACAAGTTTCGTAATCTACTAACATATTGGCGTCATTATGACTTTCCAATGGTCCCCCACTGACACTCCATTGAAAGAAATGGCATCTATTGGTAATCTCGTACATAATGACAAATGAATGACTGACTTAGGCGGTAATCTGCTAAGATTTTGACACTTCCTTTGATCAGTGACCTACCATTAGAACGTCATTGTGCAGTCATTGCTTTTAATTCGTTAAGAGTATCGTGTTTGAAGACTACAATGATTAACCAATGATCGACCATTATGAATTTAGCAGATTACGAACTTTTAGCAAAATGACAATGGGATCGTGTTGGAATGACAAATTTATAAAAATAGCAGACTTGGGCCCCAGGTCTGCAGTCGGGCTGCGCGTGTCGCCTGCCACTCGCCCTTAGCTGCCAACAACGTGTCGCTCGCTACGGAAGGTATTTCATAGAAATTCATAGAAACCAGACACGACGCCTGCAGTTGCCTCCTCTGGTCGGATACGGTATGGTACCTTAACACTCTCTAATAAAATCGGAATAAAGTTACATCCAGTATTATCTCCAGATACATTTTTCGAGGTTTAACTTTACACAACGTTGAATTATAAGGGGGCAAGTGTTCAGATGTTGTTATCACCTGTTTCTCCTTAGTCTTATCAGCAGCTGGGCTGACGAGGAACACCAACTTGCTGGCAGCCTTGTTGAACTCTGTAGTGTTGACTTTAGGACTCTACAACAAAGCAACAACATATAAATGTTAAGAAACTTTTAGGGAGAGTCTTTCCTGTGATAAAGGGTGTTTGATACCTTTGATTTTCTTGCCCATTCTTCTCCATACGAAAACTACCTTTTGGAAGGGGCGACTAGAATCATTTTTTTTTTTTTTTTTTGTAAATGTTGACGTTCAATAGTGCCTTCTTTGTGCCTAATTGAAATAAATTATTTGACGTTGACTTTAATGGTTTTTAAGGCAGATGTGCTAGAATGCGAAATTAGAATTTTCGTACGTTTTTTTATAATTCGCAAGTCACTCATATCTTTATATTTAAATTAATATTTATTCCTCTATTCTCGCTATTGCACTAATTCTCTCTGCCTCACCTAAAGGTTGACTGGTAGAAAATGCCTGTGGCATTAAGTCCGCCTCTGTACATTTATGTACTTAAAGTATTGGTAGTAGTTTTGGGACCGTAATATAAATGTAAAGAATTGTAATCATTCAATACAATACAACTCTCAAGTTAGAATTGGCCTCAAAATGTCATGATTTCGTGAAATAGTCATTCAATAGGGCAATTTAACTTTGAGAGTTGTGTTTTTAGGGTTCCGTAGTCAACAAGGAACCCTTATAGTTTTGCCATGTCCGTCTGTCTGTCTGTCTGTCCGCGGTTTAGCTCAAAAACTATTGGTACTAGAAAGTTGTAATTTATTATGAGTATACACGTTAATGACGCCAAAAAAGTAGTAAAAGTCAGGCATCATCTTAATTTCCCATCCCATAAAACTGAACTGTACTCTTGATTCATCTGTTCGTCGTCGGAACGAACGGACGTGTCGAGCGCGAAGACCTTTTGTCTTACGGAACGATCACGCAGCTGCCGTCCAAATTGCAACGCGTTAACTATTGTCGGTCAACAAAAGTCGAACAGTGTTTTGTTTCTTGGATGTGGCTGTGATTCGAGCGTCGACAAATAAATACATTAGAATAGTGCAAAAGTGAGGTGTGCCAGGCCTACGTGCGTCACTGATACCAGGCTGACAATCCAGGGTGTCTGCTAAAGGCTCTAGGGCTACTGAACGTCGTAGCCAGGATAATTCGGTGAGACCATTCCTTTTACCTTTCAGAGAGCTGCTGCACTCTGCAAAATAAACACCCCGACTTGATAAGAACTGCGTCAACAGATGCAAAAATTTCACTATTCTACAAAACACCTACCTAATATAATCACTCAGTCAATTAATCAAATTCCCATACTTCAAACGCATGGTTATCGTTAACTCCAACGATAGATCTAGATACCAAAACGATTTTCATTTTGAATTGGCATTGGAAGATTACTGAGCTAAAACTCCCGGCGATATTTCGATTATGTGGCCAAAATTCAGTGGCAAAGCTCGGTATCGGTATATTGTTGGATAGGTTAAGGTTCAACATC
The DNA here is from genome assembly GCA_963853775.1 of Xanthia togata. Taxonomy (NCBI): domain Eukaryota; kingdom Metazoa; phylum Arthropoda; class Insecta; order Lepidoptera; family Noctuidae; genus Xanthia; species Xanthia togata. The sequence goes on from OY970814.1 coordinate 2,245,787, forward strand.
GTGAATGCGAATCTGTAGTTGTGTAACGTCTGGCGAAATTGGAAGGTTTGTTGCCATGCGCACAATCAACTTTTATTAGTAAGCTATGGGTATGAGATTATAGTTGTGCTTAATAAAAGGAAAATGGTAAGTTAAAGTAACATACTGTAATAACTCTAACAAAAATAACAGTGTCGCGTGTGATTCCGTAACATCTTGCATGCTATACAATTTGTCAATTTCGTTACCCTTATACAACAGTCGCGTCTGAGGCAACCCTTTTTTGTGTTTTTGTCGAACAATTTACCCGTGTTTTTGTGACGAAAGACACATGAGCGGTGCTTAAGTCCATTCAACAAAAACAAAAACTTCACAGTGAGATACATTTCTACAGAATAACAATGAGAGGAACTAATAAATTTCAGTCAAAGGACGACCCTGTCAAAATTCTGTAGCTCTGTCTCGAAACTAAATCCGCACGCCCGGCCATCGGCACCGTGGGGTTCCGACTCCCAAACAAAAGTTTTACAATGGCAACAATAACATCCATGAAACACGACGGCAACTGTCTGTTTAGCGCGATTGCCCACCAAATAAATAACATAATGGGCCTAACGTTCGACCACATGTCTGTCCGACGAGACCTCGCTACCTATGTTTCGGATAACCGCGGAGAAGCCAGAATTTGTTTAGCACTAAAGAATAACATTCAAGACTTTATTCCTAACAGCAAGCTTTCTCAGGAACAAATGATAACAAAATACATAACCGCGCAGTTCAACGAAACGTTTTGGGGCGGAGAAGACATCTTAATCGCCGCGGCCGAATATTATCTAGTAAATGTACATGTTCACATAAATCACGGAAACACACTGATGTATTCACCTGCCGGCGAACCAGTACCAGGAAATATACATATCATTTACAAAGATCATCACTATGATAGCTGGGTCATGAGCGCCGCCGAACAGTTCAACAATAATCTGCATAGACGAACACTAGAATCAATCAACAAAATTACACCACAACATACAGAAACGGTAGGTACCAAATATAACAAAAGAGATGAACAAGGGCAGTCTACAAAACCGCGCTTCCTGAACAGTCCCAAATTAGATAGCTCATTAACACCGGATGAACAATTAAAATCAGCATTAGGTACACCGTTATCGGTTGAAGTCGCGGATGACACGGGTTTCACAATAATTAGGAATCAGCCTACTACAGCAACTAAGTACACCTGCTCAGACCTGCGTATTGCAACTTGGAACGTCCGCGGGGCCTCGAAACCAGCCAAAAAAGATAAAATAGATGCGGAACTTTCAAATAGGGGCATTCACATAGGCTGCCTACAAGAAACAGGGATGAACGTAGGAACATACAACTCCGCCCAATACGAATGGCACCTATCTGGAACTGCAGGTAAAGCCCACAGGGGACTTGCAATTGTAATCAGAAAGGATGCCCGAATTGAAATAATAAACAGGAAGAACGATACCGACGCGATGTCAATCACTCTGAAAGTTGATAGGGGAAGTGACAAACCTGCTCCGCTTTATATAATTAACTCCCACATCAACAGCTGTACCTCAAAAGCAACCAGATCCTTCACAGGATTACTAAACATGATTAGACAAAAACCAAGCAAATGTATTTTAGTAATCCTAGGCGACTTTAACGCACATATTGGTAGACAAGATACAATAAGTTTTCAACGCAAAGGGTTGATTCACCAAAATCTTCATCATGACTATTCCAATTACAACGGGGAAATGTTAATGGATATAGCCAACAGGGAAAAATTACAAATAGAAACAACAAAAGCGAGATCATCATGCAGAATAACATGGTCAAAGGGCACGCAGAAATCACAATTGGACCACATTATTACGCAACAGGCAACAGAAAAGCTCTTTCACTATATTAAAGGCGAATGGGCAGGTAGGGCCATATCCGACCATAAAATAATTTGGGGGCAGATAAGAACAATTCGCACCATAAACAAATATGACGACACCAAATACAAGACGCGAAAGAATGAGACAACAATAGAAACCAAGGATTTCAATTACAAACAATGTTACTACGCCGCTCTCTATATTAAATCCACCAAAACGAAATTCCAAGCTTGCATAATCAAAAACTGGAAAACATAGGAATAGACTCAACGGATAAAAGCATCGAAATACCATGGTGTACCATAACCGGAGTATTAAAATCGGCTGCTCAGGAAACCTTGATTTTTCAGCCGAGTCACTCTAGGGATCATCGTATAGCTCTTGCTAACCTCCAAAAGGCTAAATTCTTACAAAAAAGACAACTAGATAACCCGAATAGACATAATCGTGTAAAAGAATGTCAGGCAGCCCTTCAAAAGATTAAAAACGAAAAGGAAAATAAAGATTGCAGGACCTTCTTTACTGGATTGGGGAGAAAACACCCTTCAAAACGTATGCAGGTACTTTATCTATTTTACAGGAAAAACAAGCAAGCAACAAAACGCCGGAAAAGAAACGCTTATATACCAATGTCCAAATGGGAGCAAATCCTACAAAATTCTGAGGGCCTACCTATACCAACGGTTATAATAACAAAACCAGTAACAGTCGAGCAAAGTGAAGGACCCACGGTGGACGACATAAAGGACATAATTAGCAGCATGAGGAGCGGAACAGCGCCCGGAACAGACAAAGTGGTAATTGAGCTGTACAAAGCGATGCCCCAAATATTACAGGAAGCCGTCACCAAGCATATGAACAAAGCCTGGACACAGAATGAAGCTCCCGACACGTGGCTAGAAACAATGCAAGTACAAATTCCAAAGAAAAACAACCCTAAAGATACAAATGACTATCGACGAATATCGGTTTGCAATACGGGCTACAGAATCTACGCCTCCTACGTATTAAAAAAATTAGACGAAACAATAAAAGAACTAGGCAGCTACCAAGCAACCTTTTTAAACAACAGATCTACAGACGATCACATATTTACACTAAAAAGGGTTCTGGACGAAGAATGGCGTGCAGGCAAAAGAATTTATGTACTCGCTCTGGACATAGAAAAAGCGTTTGACAACGTCGACCTCCAAGCACTGCGGGACATTTTATTACAAAGAACAAACAAGTCACTAACCAACAGGATAATCAAGGTTTGCTTGAATGAACGCACACACATCAAATGGTGTGGTCAGCAAAGTAGTTGGATTATTAAGGGAAAGGGAGTCAAACAAGGTTGCCCGATATCCCCTCGCCTTTTTAAACTGGTCATGGATGAGGTCCTTAGAACCCTCGAAGAGGAAACTCAATTAATCAAACTAGACCAAGATCGCGAAATCTCACTCCCCCTGGTGCTATCATTCGCGGACGACCTCATCTTCATTACAGATGATCTAAAAGGGCTAGAAGGAATCGTATACCATATTAAACCCCTACTAGGTAGTGTCGGCCTACAAATAAATGAAACTAAAACAAAAATACTAATTAGAGACCCAATAGCTAAACAGAAAGCGACCTACGTGTCAATTAACGGATTAAATCTTCATACTGTCGATGAAATTAAATATCTAGGCACATACATAACATCTGCATTAAATAGGAGAAGCACAATTTGAAAACGATGTGAACAGGCCACTAGAAACGCGAAGTCACTATTACCATTCATAATAAAATCAAAGATGGACTGGAAACTAGCCAGACTCATGTATCGAATGGTGATCGTACCTTGTATGATATACGGTTTGAAAGTATCGGCAATCACCAAAGCTAACAGGTCAAGACTGAGAAGATATGAGAGAGTCATCATGAGAGACTGGATTAACCACGCCAGAAATAAACCAAGACAAAAGAAGATGCATGAAATATTAGACGGAAAAACAGTAACCAAACGCGTCAAGAAACACAGGATGTGCTATCTTGCACACGTTCACAGGCGTGACAACCCACACCTGTTACACGCAGCAATGCAGTACAAGGCCAAATCCAAGAAAATAGGCCGTCCTATTTACACATGGAACGACAACATTAAACAGGACTCAACCTATTTCGAAGAGGAACTCAACTTTTGGATGGACACGGCTACAGACCGATACAGGATCATGAAGGCTGCCAGCGAGATCTACAAGAAACCAGAAACGGATAGCAGCGTAACTTCTGACGAAGACATAGAATCGGCTAAATGCAACACAGCACAGCAGCGATATAGAAAGGCGACGAGTAAGCAACGTAACCCCATCTCAAGATTCGAAACAACATAGCGCCAATGTCTCAAAAAGATGCTCGTCCAAAGACAAATAACACCCATCTCTCCACTAGTCCATTGCTTACCCAAGGATGCATATCCGGTATGGCTCGAAATCCTTTCCTATCCTGAGGGCACGTCTTCCTTACCATTACCGCGCCCCCCGGTCTACTCCTTGATATGCAATGGCCTTTGTAGCCCCATGAAACATGAGACTTCATGGGCTAGTGCAAATCTTGGGGTTCATTCGATTTATCGAGTCTGGTTAAACCACGCTGGGATCGGTGCCTTTCATTCATTCATTCATTCATTCATTCATTCATTCCATAAAACTGAACTGTACTCTTACTCCTTCTCTGTTCACGCAGTACGTTTGTGGAACTCACTTCCGCCTAACATTCGAGATTCTAAAACTTTATTTCTCTTCAAAAAGCAAGTCAAAGAGCGTTACCTTTCTTCTATACAGTAATATTCTACATATATGTATATGTATGTATATTATAGGTAAATATTTACTAATACTAGTTTTTTTTTTTATATATTTGTGTATTTGTATGTATGTTTATTTTATATAGAATAGTTTTGTTTTAAGTTTTAATTTAAATTTTCTTGTTTCGACTTTTCTACACACTGTGTCTACATATCTAATCCTACTTTCCTCTCGCAGAACTGCTGGAAGAAATTTCTTAAGAAATAAGCAGTACCTTTGTGCTCTTTTGTGTTAATATTATGTCCTGTTTAAGTGTTTTGTGTGTACATAAATAAATAAATAAAATAATTTTTTGAAAAAAACAATTATTTAGGGTACCTCCCTTATATGTATGGGATGATTTTTTTTTTCGTCCTTCCCATAATGTGGGATATCGTTGGATAGGTCTTTCAAAAATATTAGGGGTTTGCGAAGACCGTTTTTTGATTAAGTAAACCGTTCGTGACTTATCAAGCTTTAAAGTACCAATTTTCGTTAGAGTCAAGTGCCCCCCCCCTCTACCAACTAAACGGTTGTAGTTAGAAATTCAAATGTCACGGCATTAGTACTTATATATAACGAAGTTTAAAGGAAAACTATCACACTTAAGTGGGCTTTACAAATTTACGAGTAATAATCCACCAACTTAAATTTGCGGTTACAAAAACATGTTCTCACATATATTCCGTGTGGGAGAACATGTTTTTCAATTACAAAGTTAAGTTTGTTCTTACGATTCATTCATTCCAGCTACGGAACCCTTAATTGTGCGTGGTCCGACACGCACTTGGCCGGTTTTTGATTTTGTTTTGCAAATACATATTTGCTACGATCGCGAATCATATTTTGATCAAAATACAACCCGATACTGACCTGAGAATTGTAAAAAGCGTAAGAGAATTCAATTTGACGGGCTACCCTGGCGCTTTAAGTGTAATTCTGGAAAACAACTCACGGTTTCAGTGTTTTCACATATACTGCGGCTGGCTTCACACAGTGCTTTCAAATCGTCCAACATGGCGGCCTGACCAGCTGCGTCCTTTGTGCTGGACAACTTGCGCGAATCTGTAAGTTTAATAACAACACAACATAACATAAACATCACGCCGGTATTCCCCGATGGATTAGGCAGAAGTACGCACACATTTCGCCAGTTATGTTTAAGTCCCATGTAATAGGGGGCGAGCCTATTGTTGTCAACCGTGCACAAATCCAGACTCCGGGCCGCTACTGAGAAATACCAGATGGAAAAACCCAATAACACTTTGCCCGACCCAGGAATCGAACCCAGGACCTCATGCTCAGCAGTTGTGCTTGCGACCACTAGACTAACAAGGCAGACAAGTCAGTAAGTTTAATTACAGTTCGCATCAAATAACTTTGCCGCTCTGAAGTAGGCTACAAATGACTGCGCAGTCAATCTTACTTATAAAACAGTAGCGCGCATGTCAGCGCGCATGCGCAACCTAACTTCAGAGCGGCAAAGTTATTTGACGCGACCTGTGCAACCAATAACAAAACTTGTTTATCTCGAAAGGTTAGGCGGTGTTTAGTGACCTACGTTTCACAATAACGAAAGATACAAGACTGACTCGATAGCTCTTAAAGATACAAGACTGACTCGATATCTCTTAAAGATACAAGACTGACTCGATAGCTCTTAAAGATACAAGACTGACTCGATAGCTCTTAAAGATACAAGACTGACTCGATACCTCTTTAAGATACAAGACTGACTCGATAGCTCTTAAAGATACAAGACTGACTCGATATCTCTTAAAGATACAAGACTGACTCGATATCTCTTAAAGGTAAAAGACTGACTCGATAGCTCTTAAAGATACAAGACTGACTCGATAGCTCTTAAAGATACAAGACTGACTTGATATCTCTTAAAGATACAAGACTGACTCGATATCTCTTAAAGATACAAGACTGACTCGATAGCTCTTAAAGATACAAGACTGACTCGATAGCTCTTACTCGTAAAGCTGTTGCCAGTTTAGGTTGTTAAGTGTCATTCCATTTTCTGCAATTTGAAATTTATAATAAATGGTGTCATGGTTTTTGTAATAACATTTTTAGAGTCATATTGTATATAGATAGTGCAATCTACCTCGACGCGCCTCACCCCGCCCCGTCCGCACTAAAGTACAGCTTACAGTACAGTCGTTGCGGAGTGGATAGTACTATCTGTAGAGCTTTTTACCCATACATTATGTAACAGTTAAAATGCAGGATCCACCCTGTATTAAAATCCATGATGTCACAATAACTAACCTTGCACAATAAGCGGCATCAGTTCAGAAATGTCTTTGACGGCTTTTTCTGCCGCCGTGTAGTCTGGGTTCTCAGGATCTGGGGACACATTATCAGTATTATTGTATGATGAGAAACTTGATTCTTTAAATATTAAAGGAGAATGACCGCCAATGGGCCCCTTAGTTTTGGTGCCGTGTCAAGACTATTTACTTCTCAAAAATTAAGTCGTATTTTTACATGTTCAAGTTTCTTTTTTCAACATTTCTTTTACCCCAGCATTGAAAAACAGCAATAATATTTATTTTATTGAATTTAGATCAGTTCCGCCATTAAAACATAACTTGAATGTTGCCAGACTCGGACTATGTCAATTGAATAATTGTAATCGATTAAAAATATCGATATTTTACTAATCCGTCGACTAAAATGACCGGAGATAGGCTACAATAGCTTTTCTTCCGTCATAATCTAGCTAACACTCTCATGTAACTGATTAGGCCCGAAGTAGACGACGGGCGGGCTCAAATAAAGAAAATAAAAGTAGTTAATAAACTAAAATAAAAAACACGAAGGAATTATATTTTGAAGGAGTGTTTATTCTACCCACAAACATATAATATTATAACTAGGATATTCTACCGGTCTTAGCTCTGCGGTGCTTTTAGCTAAAGTATGATCCTGAAATGATGTGAAGGTCCTCTGTCCGATAGCGAAGAACTAAGGCGGAAACAGACGCTCCGGTTGCTCTTCCGATTGTCTGATCTGGCTGGCTGTCAGAAATATTCCGTTACATTCATATCTGATTATTTTCTTTCAAAAACAAAAGTTAGTACCAAATACATTATTGTGGTTAGTACTCAGGTTAATACCTCCCATACATACCTAAATAGCGTTTATAATTATCTTTTTAATTATGTAAATAATATTATTTTTTACAAATCGATTTGGTAAATCGATTACCAAAATATTTAATATGGTCACACTTAAACAGATCTTATCTGTCAAATCAATGCATCAATCAAATATTCAAATTGTTTGTTTGGTTGTTGGAGTTGTATTTATTCCCGTATTTACTTCAGTTCGTTACAATTTGAAGCTGTCGAGTTGAGCGTTTACGTTCCTGCAGAGTTTTGAGATATTGGGCTCCTGTTTTAGTGATAAGTGAGGAAATTGACTGTTTTAGTTTTTAAGTGAGGTTGTAGTTTACGTTTGGCGCCGAATCTTCGTAGACGTCATATCGAAGAATTAGATGAACCAATGCTTATCCTTCTGAGAACCTGGGTAACACCTACACCGGTAAGTGTATAATGTGTCATTTACCAGATTTATACGAACATTTAGGATGCCTATGTTCATCGTCAACTGCAAATCTCTATTATTTCAGCTATAACATAAATTAACGTTTACACAAGTACACTACGTACATTATAGGCATAAGGTGATATGAGAAAACCTAGTAGACCATTGCAATGAGCACATGAATAAATGTACGTATTATTTATTTAGTAATTCTCTGATTTATTTTTGTTATCTTTTCAGATATCCGCTGATGACATCCTGTGTCTTGAATGTTTTGTATTATTACAAAACCAAAATCATCAACCCTATACCTTGTATCCCCTGCTCTTGGACACCTCAACATATTTTTTGCATGTGGAATGTCAATTGCAAGCCGCAGAACTTATAGGGTTAGTCAAGACTGTCCTCAAAGGAACTTTATACTAAGATGGACACCAGCACAACACGTAAGTGTTTAAATTGTGGCAGAATAACTGTGATTTAACTAATTTAACAAAAATAAATATAATATTTTCTTATTTTTAGGTCTTGCATTTGGACCGAGTATGTTGTGCTTGTTGGGAGGTTGCAACGAGAGAAATACAAAACCAGGCTGTTGGTGGTGTTAACAGATCCACAGTGGATTCTGCGCCAGTGACTGATAACATGGATGATAACAACGATTACCTCGAACATTTTCAAAAATTAATTCACTTAAGTACAAATGGGTTTCTGCAAGTTCACGTCATTGCATGTTCCTTGGTTGTGCGAACACTGAACGTCCGAATGAGTGCCTTGATTACTACTGAAAATGGCCCCATGCGCTCATTTTTTAGACCTGGTGATGTATTCATTTTGGACAGAAGATTTCGAGATGTGATTGCGGAGTTAGAACAATATAATTATAAAACTCACATGCCTGAGTCATTATCGGAAAACGAACAACAATTAACCACCCACCAGGCTAACAAATCTAGATGTGTAACAATGTGCCGGTGGGTGGTAGACGTTGTAAATGGGAGAATCAAAAGAGATTTTAAATTGTTTTGCCAGAAATATTTTAATAGAGCGTCAAGTCACCTTATGACTGATTTCAAAATAGCTTGTTCCCTTTTTAATAAGTTCCATCCTACAATTGATGATAGACCCGATACTGTGGAGTACCTAAATATTGCTCTGTCGAGATTAAATACAGTAAATTATTTATCGGAATTTATTCAAAGGGAACATAATATATAAATAGAAGATGTACGATTTCCCAGAGCATAAACAGCAGTGCTAATCTAAATAACTTTCCAAGATTAACATTAATCGAATTAAGAAGATTTGCTTTAGGATCTTACCAATTAAAACAGGCAAGATCCTATTATGGGGACCATGTGCGGGCGAATGTTACCTACAGTGTAGAAATAAGCAATGAATTAATAGAAGAAGATTTGCCCTTAATATTATGTCAAAACAATTATTTAGTTAGGGCCAGAATTAAATCGAGACATGTGAGTAGCAGGAAATAATGCACATATTTATTGATAAGTGGAGACCAACATAGGGCAAATTCTTTAGAGAGTATCATTGCTTATTATTGTAGTTGCTTAGTGGGAAATCGTACAGTAGGGTGCTGTGCTCATACTATGACCTTATAGCTGGGGTCGTTGTAATGATATAAGTGCCCCAGTGCAATTTCTAGACCATATATTTGTTGAAAAATAAATGTTTTACCCTACTGTTTATTGTTTTTTTTTTTGTAAGTAAGCAGACATAGAGCAGCTTAACTTGACTTGAGATGGATCCGTGCGGTTGTTGTAACTTAGCCATGAGCTCCTATGACCTAAGGAGTCGCAGGTAAGTATTTATTTTTAACAACACTACATGGTGAGGGCAAAGGCATGGTAAGGAGCTCGTGGCTAAGTAGTAACTGCCGCACGGGTCGATCCGTCAGGTTAAGCTACGCTTGCCGGGGTTGGTCTGTGGATGGGTGACCATCTTTACATACCGAGACTCCTCCGTGCCTCGGAAAGCACGTTAAGCCGTTGGTCCCGGTTGTCATTCGTGGATCTTTGACAGTCGTTACGGGTCGTCAGAAGCCCGAAAGTCTGACAACCAGTCTTACCAAGGGGTATCGTATTACCCAGTTACTGGGTTGTGGAGGTCAGATAGGCAGTCGCTCCATGTAAAATACTGGTATTCAGCTGCATCCGGTTAGACTGGAAGCCGACCCCAATATAGTTGGGAAAAGGCTAGGCAGATTGATTGACATGGTGAGGGCAAAGCCTGCTTAACGCTGCACAGCACAACAAGAGATATTTGTAAGCGCAAGTACTTAACCTACATAATATCTAGCAAGAGTAGAAGTTATGTGGTGTTTTCTAAATTCAGGAATCAATATTAATACATAAACAATATGATTAATTTAATTTCAAATATGTTTAAAACAAAAAAAACTGGTTTTATAACCTCAATTTCAGCATCCGAAAAAATAAGATTTCTCTTAAACTAGGGTGACAAATTGAAAATCAATTTCAGGATATGAAAAGGTAATTCTAGGTCTACAAAACCAATTAAAAACAACCTTGACATGCGAAGTTTTTATAGGGGCCCAAAACTCCTAACAAAATGGGCATTCTCCTTTAAAAATAAAATATGACATTTTACGAAGAGTTTATGAATCCTCATAAAAGTAAAATACCCTACCCTCCTGCCCTCTGTGCCCCAAAACATGCAGTGAAAGTGGCCTCTGCGCTGCCACCGATGACGTCGCGCGTGTGGCAAAGGTCGACATCATTTGAATTACTGTCGTGCGAGCGACATGGATTAGAAGAATCAAATAGAAGGGCTGTGAATTTGCAAGAAATGTATCTCGGCTCTCTGTGGGCGGGCGGCGCGTGCGCACACTGAACCATCGCGCGGTCTGCGATACGTACCTTAACTATACGTGCCTACCTATCTACTTTGTTGTAAGTGTTGGATTGGAGTAATAATCTGCAGGAGGACCTTAAGGGATAGATAAACCAAGATTTTAAGTTATTCACGAGCTATAAATAAATAGAAAATAGTAAAGAAGTCAAAACTGTACCTACATTGAATATTTTAGAAAAAAAAAAATGCTACGAGATACGGGAACGAGTCTGATGCCGAAAATATAGTTATTAATTTTTGTTTTTTGTTTTAATACATCCATGTAAACAAAATAAACATTGTTGTAGTAGTTCTACGGCGGGTCTACACCCGTAATTAAGAGGTCGACTTTACTTAGTACACGTTTGAAGAGGTTTTGATCAAGCACTATAAGAAATAGTAACAGGTACGGCGACTGCACTGACCAGCCTCGGCAGCGGCCACGGCGGCGACGGCGGCGCCGAGCTGCGCCAGGCGGCGCGACAGCTGGTGTTGCAGCGCGGCTGCTTCTTCAGGCTTCATTGCTTGTTTTGTCATCGGCTGGAGATATATAACAGTATTTTTCAAATGATGTCATTAACTCGAGTTGCTAACGAATGTGTTCGATAAATAGCGCCCCATCTAACCCCTTTAGACAAGCGACACGTCTCTCAAGAAATATGACGTAATTTGGGCCTGACGTTGTTGAACCTACGACGCTTTGGAATGGGCAACTAGCTTCATATTTCTGACTGACCGACCCCTTGACAATACAAAAGTGCCTGTAATTGATTTATTTGAAATAAATGCTGTTTGAGTTAAATGTTGTTGGTAATTCAAAACAATACAATTTCGCTTTTCAAACATGTAAATTGTCGGTTTTTCGTTCAGGTCTGTTAAGTCCGTTAATTCCTCCAGGAGTTATTTTAGCCATAGGCGTCTCTCGCAGTTTCTGTCATGGCTACGAGTTCGGCTTCCGTTGAAGAGATTGCTACTCTTGGTTGTTTTTGGCTTTTCCACATGATGGGACCGGAGAATAGGAAAATCATCCCTGACGTCGAATGGCCAGTTGTTGTGTCACCACCAAAACCAGCATCACTGAAACATATCAGCCTCTTTTCCCGGCTTTTCGCGAAGACAAGCCCTTTGTCTATAGTACCCTTAAGATATCTAAAAATTCGCTTAACTCTCATCACATCAAACCTAGTAGGAGTTTCTAGATGGCTTGACGCAACACTCACAGCGTAGCTTATATCTGGCCTTGTAGCGACCATGAGGTATGCTAGGGCACCCACAGCTTGACGATAGGGAAATGACGAATTTGATTCATCATGTTGTTCTTCATCTATGCCAATTTTTACTGCCGGTGTTGCAGCGACTTTACAGTTAATCATTGCAAACTTTTCAAGTATCTTCTTAGAATAAGACCTTTGGTTTAAGGCAATATAACCATCTTTGGTTTTATTAATTTCAAGTCCAAGGAAATAAGACACCGGTTTTTTGGTTATTTTAAACCTATTTTTCAGTTCTTCACTAAATTTCCTACCAGCATTTTCACTAGTTGAAGCCACCAAATCGTCATCTACGTAAAGCGCAATTAACACTTGTTCACGTAAGTAAAGGCAAGGATCTTTAGTGCTTTGCTTGAATCCTGAATTTATAAGATACTCTGATATGCAGACATTCCAGCATAGAGGAGCTTGTTTCAGCCCGTAGAGTCTGCGTTTAAGTTTGCACACTTTTTTAGTGCCATCATTGAATCCCTCTGGCTGCTTCATAAAGATTTCCTCTTATACAGCTCCGTTTAGAAACGCAGTCGATACATCGAACTGTTGAAGTACCAAGTTTTCTCCTTATATATATTCCTAAGACAGCTCTTATAGTACTGAGGCGGGCTACCGGACTGAAAGTCTTTTGATAATAACGCCAGGTTTTTGTGAAAAACATTTTACTACTAGTCTGGCCTTATGTCGCTCAATTGTACCATCTGGATTATTCTTTATTTTGTAAACCCATTTACATGGCAATGGTTTACGATTTTTCGGAGGGTTGACTAGTTCCCAAGTCTTCATTTCTTTCAATGATTTCATTTCATTTTTCATAGCCTCTAACCATTTGACCTTATCCTTGCTATTCATAGCATCATTAAACGTTTGAGGTTCTGTTTCATTATTCATATTCATGGCTGCCATAACATAATCCTCAAATGTTTTAGGTCTGTCAATCTGTGATTTGTCATCAATCTATGTCACGAAGATTGTATGACCTCCGTTCTTCTGGGACAAGAACAGATGCATCGACATCTATGTCGTTTTCATTTGGTTGATCAGCAGTTTCACTGCCGTCATCAATCCCGAGAGAGTAATAAAACAACTCGTTATTTTCATTTTTTATAGGTACCTCGTTAGACCTTGCAATAACATTATCTTGTACTGCTTGCTGTCTACTAGCATTTTATTTTGTAGTACCTTTTAAATATATTTCTGCTTCATCCAGTTCACCGTCAGTCTCGTTTGATCGCTTGTGATCATTTAATTCTTGAAAAAGAACAGAAATCACATTCTTACCATCTTCGTACAATATTTTCTTTAAAATTCGAACATCCTTGGAAACAAGAATGCATTTCTTCGATGGGACATATATTCTAAACGCTTTTGAAACTTCCGAGTAACCAGCGAACATACCAGGAATTGCCTTTGAAGCAAGTTTGTGTTCATGTTTTCCTTTCTTTAGGATGAACGTTTTAGCACCAAATACATATAGATGATTAACGCAGGGTTTTCTACCTACCCATTTTTCGAATGGTGTTTGGTTTTCAATACTCTGGTCAACGCTTCGGTTTGTCAAGTAATTTGCAGTATAAACGGTTTCTGCCCATAAACACATAGGCGCTTTTGATTCCAACATCATGCATCTTGCTTTTTCTATAAGGGTTCTATTTTTCCTTTCAGCGATTCTATTTTGATGTGGAGTGTATGGTGCTGTCAATCTTCTTGCTATACCATTTTGCTTCAGAAATGAGTCAAACTTCAAATTTCTGTATTCCGTACCGTTATCAGTCTGTAGGCATTTAATTTTGTTTCCTGTGAAGTTCTCTGCTTCTACCTTGTAGTCTATGAATTTTTGTAATACTTCGTTTTTATTTTTAATAAAGTATACTCGGCAGTATCTACTGTAGTCTTCAATGAAACTTACAAAATACCTGTTGCCATTCAGTGAAGGTTGTTTAAGTGGTCCACAGACGTCACTGTGTACGATCTCAAATCGCTGACTCGTACGTGAATTATTTTTGTCACTCTTCTTGCTAGGCACTCTGCTCAATATCCCTTCTATGCATATTTCGCATTCCCCTAAAGAACTATTACGGTTAAAGTCTAATCCAATCAGGCGTTCATTCTTTAAGGCGAGCTTCAAGTCCCTTTCGCTCATGTGTCCCATTTTACAGTGCCATTGTTTAATAGCATCTGACTCCACTTCTTTTGCTACGTCATTACTACATTCTGTAGCATTGGCTCTATGTTTGTCATCATTATTTTTTGTTTGGAGATAATATAGACCATCGTCTTCTCTCACTGCTTGCATTTGTACTCCTCACTTGTGATAATTAATTATTGCCTTCTTCTTAGTAAATAGAACAGTGAGTACTTTATCAGTCATTTTCCCAACAGATAAAAGATTAGCACACAGGCTTGGTACATAAAGTGCATAAGTTATTCCAATTTTTCCTTCTTCAATTTCTATTTCTGCAGGCCCTAACCCTTTTATCTCTGCAGATTTTTCCTTTGAAGCGAGTTTAAGGGTTTTTGAAATTTTCTTCATCTCAATAAAAGGCTTATCCGAAAATGTCATATGTGACGTACATCTACTGTCAAGTATCCAGCATTTTTGGGCTTTCTCATTTATGAAGTAGCTACTGAAGAGGTTTGATTCTTTATCGTCCTTTTTGGTATAGCTGGGGGCCAATTCTCGATTTTCGCCATTTATCTCGAGTTCGAGATCGTAAGTCTATCTCTATGTCTATTAAAAATATCTCTATCTCTACCAAAAAATGTCGAATTGAGCAGAATTCCGTATTCTCAGTCAAAATAGAAATAAATGTCACGAAAATGTCGAGTCGAGTGAAGATAATGTTACCATTATGAAGAATCGCACGTTCCGTTTTAAGTAGCTATGAGTTAATGAATGATTTTGTTTTAAAACGCTGACTAAACCTAATTATTTAAGTAGAAAACGAAACGCTTAGTGTAAAAATAATCAGTTTGACAAATTGACAGTTGACTATCTGTAAGTGTCAGAATTTGCGCCTTTTTGCGGTTCCTTCAAAAATTTTGTTATGTTTACATGTACTCTGTGTTACATCATTATTGGGTGCTGTTTTACATTTCACAATTTTTACATAAGTAATTTAGGTATTTTAGGGTGTGCAATTAGTATTTTTGGTGGGTAAGCTTAGTTTAGTGAACAGTTATACATGACTAATAAAATTATGAAGTAGACGATTATTTATCTTCGATTTCAGGTCTATTTTCGTGGTATCCTGAATTACAGGAGCCAATAGATTTATTAGAACCCTTATTAAATCTTTATCTAATCTGAAGTTTTTAATGACTTCTGTTTCGCTCAAGTCGTAAATATCGACGGTGGGATAATGGCCAGTTGCTCGACACTTTCCAACAACTCCGAGATAAAAATGCTAATAAACTCGTCCATCTTTCAGTGGTTTCAAGTCCAATCGTGGGTACACGAGTCTGTTATTTGCGCGAAGGTCGTCGTTTCAAGAAAACACAATGCACAAATCAAAGAGTATTAATCGAATTTCCAGTAGGTATGAGATGCCAAGCCGTATTTTATTTAAAAATTAAAGAAAAGAAAACTCAGTATACAATCCAAAACTCAACGAATTCACTCAGAAACGACGTATCTCTACAATCGACATGACATCTCTACTGCTCAGAAGCACTCGACATGAACTCTAACGTTAGCATTCGACAAATGTCGAATTCGACATCCACAGAATAGCAACTTTTAAAAGGAAAACGCCCAAAAAATGCCTGAAATAGACAGAAACTACGAATAGTCCTTAATTCTATTTAGAATAAAATATGTATAACGAAATGTATCTCAAGTTTGTTTACCTAGGGTGAAAATATAGCGATAATTAAAATATCTATTTTGATATCCGTCATAGTCATTCTTAATTTATAATGGCGGTCAGTGTTTATTTGACATGAGTAATCGACATTCAGCCAAACAGAAATCGTCAAATAATCCTTAACGAACTATTTTATAGAATTATTGCATAGTTATCATTAATTTAATATTATTCGACCTATTTATACCCTAAATATAATTAAAATAGTATATGCGTGTGAATATTAATTAAAATAAAAAAACTCGAATTATAAATCGTATCGTAGGCTGTATGCATCACATGTCCTTTGCCTTATTGACAGTTTGACATGAATGCATTTTCTTTCATTTTTTCGATTTATGGTTTTGCGGATTTTTGCGTTTGCTGCTCGAGTAAATTCAGGATATTATATTATAACGACGACTGTGGCTATTTTTTAAGGATTTTGATTTTACTTCTGCACACGTTACCCATTTTTGAACACGACTTAGATTGGACCCGCCTAAACGACGACTCGGCTTTTTGACGACGGACCTGAACCTGCTTTAAATACGACTCTGCTGTTGTTTTGGACTTGTGCACCGTGTACATTTAAGAATGGATAGAAACGTACACTGTATTAATTGCTATCTCGATATTGCAACGATGAGACGTAATCTCATATGTGCAAAATGATGAAGTACGTTGTTTAATACAGGCATGGATAACACCACAAGGTATCTATATATACGATTGAGATATGCAGGGAAATTGATAACGCATTGGTCTCAACCAATGCGTTATCGCGTTAGTGCGATTTAGGGTTACTCTTCCGGGTAATTTTTTTTTACTGCGAGGAAAAAGACATATTTCTCAAAAAATATATTTGTTTACATAATAGTTAACAATTCTTTATCTGGGATTGGGGCTTTACAGCATCGTTATTGTAACTGCTTAGTGGGACGGCGAACAGTTGGTACCTGTGCCCATACCATGTCAATAATATGGTACTTAGCATAGGCCCGGGACCAACTTAATATGTATCCTCCTGCAGTTTCTTGATGACTTAAGAGTGGTTTTTAATGATGATTAAAACATTTAAATACTGTTTTGTTGTTTAATTATTGCGTAGTAATCCTTAACCTTGACTTAACCTATATTTTAGAAAAAATGTTTGGAACTGGCTTCTACCAAGTTTTTTGATAATTATTGAAATTGTCATGGGTTCCCTACGATTTGAAGTGCAATTTGGCGTATATTTCATTGTTGTTCATTTCAGGCATTTTTTTGTGTGGCTGATGGGCATTCCCCTTTGTCGAAAAAATGACGTCATTAGAAATTTTTGTCGAGTTCGACACCATCTCTAAAATCGAGAATTGGCCCCCTGTTCTTAGACTTCTTATATTTTTTCTTGCCTGTATTCTTATTTTTAGACCAGCATTTGGACGAGTCATGGCCTTTCTTTTTACAAATCTTGCAAAAAGTGTAGAAACTTTCTTCAACATCATTCTTTACGCTAGTACTAAGGATTTCACGACGACGTGCATCACTCTCTTCTATAATTTTAATTTATAGCTTTTCAGGGTCTGGAAGCGAGTCTTGTGATTCAATTGCAGTCCTGAAATTTTCGTATTCCGAAGAAAGGCTATAGAGCATCATGATTGATAACAGATCACTGTTGATATCAATATCCATATCTTTTAATTTATCTACAGTATCCATGAATTTCTTTAAATGCTCGCGTGTATCTGAACCTTCTTCTAGTTTAGCTAATATTAGTTGTTTTATTAGGGTAGCCTTTCTGGCTGGACCCTTACTAGCATAGATGGATTCAAGAGTCGTCCACACATCTCTGGCAAATTTACAGTTTTTAATCTGTTTCAGTTCTGAAGGCGCTATCAACAACATCAGCTCTGACTTTGCCATTTCGTCATCGTCAAGATCATTTTTTGACGCATCTACCTTTGGGTATTCTTTTACACTTGCCCATAGTTTATTTTTTATTAAATATGCTTTTGCATGTATACACCACGTATCATAGTTTTCTTTTCCTAAAGGTTGAATCTTTACAATAGACATTTTGAATTTTTACCTTTTCGTTTTTTCTTCTAATCTTACATTTTTCGCTCTACTACCATGTTAAGCTTTATTATATTATTAAAGCTTAAAACTGTTTAGTTGCCGTAGAAACAGTTAAAACAAACATTACTAAGCAACGAACCATCGATACTATATAAAGGTTGTATATCTTCACAAGTACCCGTTGAACGAATGCTTGTAGGCGAATGTTAACAGTTATGTCACGTTCATTGCGTTATTTACGTGGTTGAGCAAACAACTTTTTCTAACCTATGAAACAATGGATTTTGCTACGCTCTGGTTAGACTAAATATGATTCCTTGATACGAGAAGAGGAAGAAGAACATTACCTGTTTCAGCTGTTGTTCGGAGTCGTACAGACGGTTCTTAGCGGCAGTCAGACTGTTAATGAACTTGAGACGTCGCTTTTCTTTCTCGGCGGGTGATATGGTACTTGGAGAACCTGTTTACACAAAATTATATTTAGGATTTTATCTTTTTTTAATTTTAACGTAATATATATCTATATACAACATTTGCTTAAACTGTAATGTAAAAAAACAGCCTGCGTTACACAGGCTGTTATTTTCTTTTTTTCAGGCCTTGATTGTACTTACCACCTTGAGCAGACTTGCAGGCTTCCACAAGCTTGTCGAGACTGTCAGCAAGCTGTGCCTGCTCACTCAACACTTGCTGCTTCATCTCAGGATGCTGCGCAAGGTGCGGCGCACACGATGACGTCAGCTCTGATGCTGTACTGCGCAGCTTCTCAGCTGCTGAGATGAGCTGCTTCTGGCAGTGAGGATCACCGATGGTTGGTGCTGTTGCCTGTGAAGGATTTTGGATGTAAAGAACTTGAAATTAATAAGATTTGGCCCATATGAAGGTCCCGATTTAGTATAAATATTCTTAACGCGATAGTCGAATGCCGTTAACATACTGATATTTTACCGTCCCGTCGTGGTTTTGCAGAGAAATTCGATACTTTTTGATACACTTTGTTCTACTGCAACTATGGTGTCGGAGTCAGCATGTTATAGCACTGTGTAAGCTACCGTAGCACGCGACTATAGTTACGCTGTAACGTAGCACGGAACAAGCTACGTGGTACCGTAGCACGGGACGAGTTACGCTGTAACTTAGCATAGGACGAGCTACTTGGTAACGTAGCACGGGACGAGCTACGCCGTACCGTAGCACAGGACGAGTTACGCTGTAACGTAGCATAGGACGAGCTACGCGGTAACGTAGCACGGGACGAGCTACGCCGTACCGTAGCACAGGACGAGTTACGCTGTAACGTAGCATAGGACGAGCTACGCGGTAACGTAGCACGGGACGAGCTACGCCGTACCGTAGCACAGGACAAGTTACGCTGTAACTTAGCATAGGACGAGCTATTTGGTAACGTAGCACGGGACGAGCTACGCCGTACCGTAGCACAGGACGAGTTACGCTGTAACGTAGCATAGGACGAGCTACTTGGTAACGTAGCACGGGCCGAGCTACGCCATACCGTAGCACAGGACGAGTTACGCTGTAACGTAGCATAGGACGAGCTACTTGGTAACGTAGCACGGGCCGAGCTACGCCGTACCGTAGCACAGGACGAGTTACGCTGTAACGTAGCATAGGACGAGCTACGCGGTAACGTAGCACGGGACGAGCTACGCCGTAGCCGCTGTCTACGACGTAGACACACGCGTAGCGTAATAAAACGCCTCGCGAGTTTTGCAGTTTTTACCTGTTTTATCTTGCAAGCAGAGCGTTAAGAATTAATAAAAAAAGTGCAATTATTAATCAGATGCGCTTATCTATCTTTTTTGTCACTTCCCGTTCTGTAAATATACATGTAAGTCTGTTGTCATAAAACTGGCATAACTAACCTGTGCCACAGTAAGTAACGTCTGCGCCGCGTCGGCAGCGCGGGAACCTCGGCTGTCGAGCTCGGCGGCTGCGCCAGCATCCGGCACCAGCTCTGTGAGACGCTGCGCTTGACTCAACAACTCCGAAGCCTTGGCACAGGCATCAGCTGATAGACCGATCACCTGCAAACAAATGAATGTACAGGGTGGATTTTTGAGACGGGACAGTAAGAGCAACTACTTTAATCGTTGATCAGTCACGAAAAAATTTTTAAGGTCAATAACGCGTAAGGCTACATGACATAGATCAAATTATCCGTGTTATAACGATTTCATACTGAAAAAGAATGACAGATGTGATTCGAATAAACAGACTATTAAACTTGGTAGTCTTTTTGCTTAACTAATAATTTACCTGACTTTACCTTCAGCAAAACGTTCGTAGGAGACCGTCCTTCCAACTGGCCACACGTCAAAAGATCCTCGTACCGCTATAAGTCAAGTTCCTTACCTCATTTTCCTTATCATTGTCAGCTCCGGGAGACACATAGAACACCAGGTTCCTGGACGCTGCAGCGAATCTGGCAGCAGCATCGTTCAGACCCTGCAACAAATGATTTTTTGACTCTCCAACCCCTAACACAGCGTAAGTAGTTTTAGTTAATCCTATTAGAAAGTTACTTTAGAATCATCTAAACAATCTATAAGTGTAATATAAGTGCAAACTTTTTAAATTCAAATTCAAACGTCATTTATTCAAACTAGGCTGAGAATCAGCACTTTTCGAACGTCAAAGTTAGGTACATAAGACAGTCCCCCGGCACACCCACCCTTCACCACTTCCTAGTGCTTTATCTGGGAAGTAGTGACGCATCAAATTATCCAGCAGCACAGCTGTCTGTTCAGTTAGAAAAAAATATTGTATGGTATGCAATAGTTAATTGTGCAACAAGAGAGCAAAGTCGTTTTTTACTGCGAGTGTTGATTTTGAATCTCGAGTAAGCGAAGGATTCTATAATTGAATCACGAGCGCAGCGAGTGATTCTAGGTTAGAATCCTGAGCGCTGCGAGGGATTCAATGACACGAGATGCAAATAACTTTGCTCTCGTGTAACACATACAACTTTTCACCTCAGCAGCGAGAACATACAACATGTAAAAAAAAACCCTGTCCGATCCGTGTGAGTGTTGTTAGGTATCGTACTGTGAGCATATTTATGTGGAAATTTTCAAGAAAAAAGAATCCCCACTTTTTTTTTTAAATGGTGAATTTTACCGAATTTACTTTTGGTGTGGGCGGCGGCCGTCCTTTAGCGGGTGTCTAAAAGTCATAAGTTATGATTTTTTTTTTATGGAAATGGGGTAATTTTGCTAACTAAAAATGTGAATTTTAAATACCAATAACTTTTTTACTATAAATAATAATAAAAAAAATACTATTTTTTAATGTTACTACAGTACCATATGCCCTTTTCGGATCGGACAAGGTTTTTTTTACATAATCTTCATCACCTCGTATTTTGCAGCCACCATCTTAAATCCAAGATGATGGCTGCATTTTGACCACACTATTGACTTAAGCACCCACAAAACTATGAAAACGATACCCATGATAAAAATTTAATATTTTCGCAGCCACCATCTTGGATTTATATTTTGACCTCAATATCGGTTTTAGAATAAGAATAAGAATAAGAATAAGAATAATATTTATTTGCTTAAAAACATGGTATAAAAAGATGGTATAATACAAAAAAAAGAAGTGCTTACATGTGCTTTAGCACCCTCGAAAACTATGAAAACGACACCCATGACGAAAAATGTGAAAATTTTCTCAGCCGCCATCTTGGATTTTTATTTTGACTTCACTATCGGCTTTAGCAGCCTTGAAAACTATAGAAACGATACCCATGAAGAAAAATTGGAAAATGATCGCAGCCGCCATCTTGGATTTACATTTTGACGTCACGATCGGCTTTAAAAGACGCTAGCACCCTTGAAAACTATGAAAACGACACCCATTATGAAAAATGAGAAAATAATCGCAACCGCCATCTTGGATTTTTATTTTGACCAAATTCACACTTTCTATCTCACTCCGTCTTCTTTTCTCTTTGAATTAGAAGAAGACAGTCGCAAGCGCCTATTCGCGTGACGATTTATGCCACTGCACTCTTACCGCAAGCCGCTTAAGAACTTCGTTCCAAAAATTAATAAAACAGAATTAAAATAAAACCCTACCAGATGATTTGCAATTTTAAGGTGTTATGCGTATCCGAACGTTTTATTGTTTGTCAAAATCGAATTTTGCTCACTGTTTTTAGACAGCATAACCTGCTTGTTTGAGGTGAAAAATAATTTACATTACGCAACACAAAACATAATTTAAATTATAAATGAATAGCCATATGTCAGCTAGCACACGCCAATATACCAACCAAAAACATCGAGAACAATACTAAGGCAGAAATAAAAATAAAGACTAACGTAAACAATATCTAAATAAAAGCCTCCAGGCATAAAGGGCGTGCCCGCTTACATATAGCTGTAGCTGGAAGTTATAATTGATAAAGTAGGACCATCGAGGTAAAATAAATAACTGTCGAGGTCGCTAGACCACATATTGCAATCAATACAACTCATAAAAAAACATTGTAATGAGTAGATTAATTTATGTAATTCTCGAAGCTCATACTTTTCTTGGGATATCTGTATGCAAAATTATGCTTATACACACACACACACTTACTTATGATACTTATAATATACTTTTCTCATTGTGTAAATGAATTGTAAAGTTTTTTTAGGGTTCCGTACCTCAAAGGGAAAACGGAACCCTTATAGGATCACTCGTGTGTCTGTCTGTCCGTCTGTCACAGCCAATTTACTCCGAATCGAATGGACCGATTTAAGTTAAAATTTGGTACACATGTGTATTTCTGTAACCCAATTCCGTATTTACGGAACGTAACGAAAATAAATGAATTTTGAATAAAAGGGTTACTTTTGCGGGGCAAAGAAAAAAAAATAGTTTTGTAAACTGTACCGTATGGCATATCAAATAAAAGGGCTAGTTGCGAGGAATCCGTTATTTTTTATAATTCTAAAATAATTACTATAGATAAATAATAATATACTTATAAAGATATTTAAGAAAATAGATGAAAATTAACCATCCCCCGTTATCTCCGAAACTACTGTGCCAAAAAATTTGAAAAAATTTATCTTAATGGGTGATTTTAATACGTGCTTGATAAAAAATGACTCTCGCTCCCTTAAACTCCTTTCTCTGTTGTCTTCTTTCAATCTTCAAGTTTTGCCTCTCTCTGCAACTCACTATTTCCCTAATTGCTCACCCTCTTTTCTAGATCTTATGATTGTTTCCTCTCCTAATAATGTTTCTTACCATGGTCAAATTACGGCTAATTTTTCTTACCACGATCTCATTTACCTTTCCTATCGTATCCGTGTTCCCAAGCGTAAGTTGGAGTATTTGTATCTCCGTAACTACAAAGGCATAGACCTGGAGGCTTTGAAGCGTGATGCTGGCGATCTCGACTGGACCCTTCTGGTTGAGAACGATGACATCGATCATAAGGTGAATTGTTTTAACGCAACTGTTCTTAACTTATATAATCAGCATGCTCCTATCAGACGTGTCAAAATTCGACATAACCCTGCACCATGGATAACGCTACAAATTAAAGAGCTTATGGCCCGCAGGGATAAAGCTAAGAGCAGATATAAGCGCAGACCTTCAGAGCTGAATCTCTCTTACTACAAATCCTTACGTAATCGCTGCAGTCATCTGTGTCAAGCTAAGAGACGCTATTTCCACGATCAACTCAATAACCGCAGTTCCTCCGATGTATGGAAATTTCTAAAATCTGTAGGCATAGGCAAGTCACCTACCAACCAGTACAAGGATGTGAACCTCAATGATCTAAATAAGCATTTCTCTCTCCTTCCCTTTTCTCTTGATCCGTCTGTCAAAGCTGCGATACTAGAGAGTCTAGCTAGTTTGCCGTTACCACAATGTTCACACTTTAAACTTAGCGATGTTACCGAGGATGACGTTAAGAAATCTATACTTGCTATTACTTCTTCAGCAGTCGGTAATGATAAGTTGTGCTCAAGAATGATAACTCTTATCCTCCCCTCGTTACTACCTGTCCTCACTCACATCTTCAACCACTCTTTTTCCTCTTGCTCATTTCCGTCAGTTTGGAAAAAGGCTCACATAATACCGTTACCTAAAACTAACAATCCTACTTTATTAACTCACTTTAGACCTATTTCTATTCTCCCATTTCACTCTAAAGTTCTCGAGCACATGGTTCATAGACAGTTATCTTTTTTCTTGGCGTCAAACTCGATAATTACCCCTTTTCAATCCGGTTTTCGCTCGGGACACAGTACTGTAACCGCGCTTTTGAAGGTAACTGACGACATCCGCTGGGCAATGGAGAATAAGTCCCTTACTGTTCTTGTATTGCTTGACTTTAGTAGCGCCTTCAACTCAGTGGATTTCGACATTTTACTAGGTATCCTCAAATCAATCAATTTCTCTTCTTCCGGTTTAGCTTGGTTCAGTTCTTATCTTCGGGGACGCTCTCAGTGTGTTCGCCTGGAGGAGTCCTTCTCTGATTGGTGCAGCCTCACTGAGGGTGTTCCTCAGGGTAGCGTTCTTTCTCCTCTACTTTTTTCAATTTTCATCAACTTTGTTACCAGAGTAATCTCCTCTAGTTATCATCTCTACGCAGATGACTTGCAGCTCTACCGACATTTCACTGTAGCTGACGCGGGTTCAACTATTGCTGCTATGAACCATGACCTGGCTTCCATCAGCGTTTGGGCTAAGTCGTTTGGTTTGCAAATTAATCCAAGTAAATCCCAGGCTATGATTATAGGCAGCAGATTCGTTCGCAATGCGGTTGATGTTGCATCTCTGATGCCTTTACATCTCGATGGTGTTCACATTGACTATACCGAAACCGCCAAAGATTTAGGGGTCATTATTGATTCCAATCTTTCGTGGCGTGCTCAGGTCAATGAGGTCAGTCGAAAGGTACATTTCTCCTTTCATTCGTTGAAAGGCCTCCAAAGTCTCCTGCCCCTGAAGACTAAAATTTCTTTGGCACAAACACTTATTCAGCCGATCATAGATTATGCCGACTCCTGCTACCTGGATGCTACTGAGGAGCTATTAAACAAGCTTGAGCGCTTGCAAAACTTGTGCTTTCGCTTTGTTTTCGGACTTAGAAAATATGACCATGTTTCCCATCTTCGCAAGGAACTCAAGTGGCTCCCAATCCACCTTCGCAGGAACACTCGGATCTTATGTCTCCTCTTTAACGTCTTACACAACCCGTCTTATCCTTCCTACCTGCGTGAGCGTTTTTCTTATGCTAAGGCTAGCGACGCACCGTGTCGATCACACCTTAGATCCCTCCTTAAATCTCATCCTCATAAAACAAGCTACTATTCCTATTCTTTCTCTGTCCATGCAGTAAGGTTGTGGAACTCACTACCGCCTAGCATTCGTGACTTAAAAACTGTTTCACAATTCAAATATCGAGTAAAAGAGCATTACCTTTCCTCTCAACCGTGAGTATTTATATACCTATAGTATGTATGTTTATATATTTAAGCTCTATGTATTTATTTAAGTATATGTTAATTTATTACGTTATACGTGTAGGTTTATTTCAATATTTTAGTTTAAGACTTCGCATATTTATAATTTTTTCTCTTCTTGTTCTCACACACTATTGTCTACATTTCTTTCTCATTTCTCCTGTCGCAGGTCTGCTGGAAGAAATTTCTTAAGAAATAAGCAGTACCTTTGTACTCATAATTATGATTATGTCTTATCTGTATCTATTTGTATGTGTGTACATAAATAATAAAATAAATAAATAAATAAAAAAAGACAGAGAATGGTTCTTTTCTCATAGATTACAGGAAAACCTATAAGAAGTCTATGGTCTTAAAATAACATGGTAAATCTCTCAATATTGTGCGTACAAACTTACATTTGCAGTCGGAACGTATCGGAGAACATGTCTTTCAACTACAATGTTAAATTTGTATTTGTCATAAATTCATCCCCACTACGAAACCCTTCATTATGCGTGGTCTGACACGCACTTGGCCGATTTTTTTGGATAATAAATAAACCCCTTTTCTAAAATCATTTAGCTTGCTAGGCCTTATCTGATGTGAAGAATAGCTCACCTGCGCTTGCCCGGCACTGTCACACAGCTCCTTACTAGCGTCGCACAGCGCTCGTATGTCTTGTAACATGGCGGCTTGTCCATCGCCTTTAGTACCGCATAGCTTACGAGAATCTGCAACATTACAACAGCTTTTAATAAAGGATCACTCAAGTATAGAATGTTACACTACACGAACGCGCGTCACTCACTCCAATTTATACCTTATTACAATGACAGGAGTCTCATGTTCCATTATCTATAACAGCAAGCAATTCTAAAGCGAACTCATTTGTTTTTTAAATTGCCAATTTTACGATACTCGCAGTATTCACGGCAATAAAACGTGCGCTTTGACTTTATGTCCGCGTTGTAAAAATCAACCACAAATGGTGTTATTTGCTGACGATACTTCCTTAATTTTTAAGATAGATAGACGTGCTACAAATTTTGACGACGTAAATAACGCCCTACTGCAGGTCCAAACTTGGTTCACTGCTAATAATTTAGTATTAAATGGAAAAAAAAAACTAAGTGCATAAAATTTTCTTAGTAGTAATTGTGAGATAGTATTGATTGATTCAATAGATCAAGTAGAGAAACTAGAATTTGTCGATAAACTGTTTTTCTGGGGATCACGCTCGACTCAAGGCTACAATGGGGTCCTTTAACATCTCTTGCAGGACGGCTAAGTTCAGCAGCATATGCTGTCAGAAAAATCCGTCAATTTACTGATGTAGATACCGCGAGGCTAGTCTATTTCAGTTATTTTCATAGTATCATGTCTTACGGTATTTTACTGTGGGGACGGGCTGCAGACATCGAGTCTATTTTTATTCTGCAGAAAAGAGCGATCAGAGCCATTTATTATCTCCGCAGGCGCGACTCTCTTAGGGAACTGTTTAAGGATATTAACATCATGACGGTACCTTGTCAATATACTCGTATCTATGAAAACATCATGTATGTAAGAAAAAAATTACATCTTTTTAGTAAAAGAGGTGATAGACATAATTATAGTACAAGAAATAGGGACCTATTAGTACAACCAGGTTTCAGACTGGCTAAGGTAGACTCATCTTTCATGGGGTACTGTTTAAAATGTTACAGTAAAATTCCTCTACACATACTTCAACTTAATGAGACGAAATTCAAATCTTGTATAAAACGCACACTATGTAGGCAGGCATATTATAAGTTGGGGGATTACATCACTGATAAAAATGCTTGGCTCATTGCTGGTCCTGCTCCACAACTAATTGACATACACACTGATTAACATTTTGAAAATACTGTTGGAGCTGCTGAAGATTGTAAGACCATCTTTGTATTGTATAAACTCAATTTCGTTTGTATTATATAATTGCATAGCACAGGTGTGAGTACTATGTACTAAAGAGCTACCATTTACCGGGTAATATGTAGTATTTCATTGACTTGAATGTGCCCTGGCGGCTGAGAGTATGTCATACTCACTCAAATGTCTCGCTGATGGTGGCGCGTGTGTTGGATCATTTAGCTCCCTTCAAAATGGTTGAGCTGAATGGTGCTGAGTGGTGCGTCAGTTGGGACCGGTCATCTCTTAGCTGCCATGGCTTATTTTAATTTATTTTAAGTTTTTGAATGATTCTTAATTTTTTTCTTTTTATTACGGACGCTTTTACGAACGTGCTCGTCTTTCTACATTGTTCTCACATACATAATTTCTAAATGAATGATGTTACCAATATTTTGTATCATTTTTTTTTATTTAAAAGTGTGTCCGTGGAGTTTCTTGCCCGTTCTTCTCCATAGGTACATACTACGCTTTGGAATGGGCAACTAGCTTCATATT
Organism: Xanthia togata; assembly: GCA_963853775.1. Taxonomy (NCBI): domain Eukaryota; kingdom Metazoa; phylum Arthropoda; class Insecta; order Lepidoptera; family Noctuidae; genus Xanthia; species Xanthia togata. Next base: position 2,273,991 of record OY970814.1, read on the forward strand.
TTTGACTGACCGACCCCTTGACAATTCAAAAGTGCCTGTAAATGGTTTAATTGAAATAAATGCTTTGAGTTTGAGTTTGAGTTTGTTCTTCTAAGCCACGCAACAGATTGATGAGGTTTCACCATCGTATAAAGAATTTATTCCGGAAGTTTATGTGTATAATACGTTAATATTAAAGTTACGTTAACCTAAGAAATCTCGAGGTTTCGTCAAGTCGTAAAAATGGTGCGAAGCAGGATCGAGTCGCTAGTAGAATTATAAAACTCTATAGGTAAGTAAGTACTAAATTTAATGTCGCCTCTCTCACACGTTTTATGACCGCTACTTTAAATTCAAATTCAAAATATTTTATGCACGGTTCCAATTGGTCGTTTCCTATGGAGAAGAGACGGCAAGAAACTCCACGGAGTGACCATGGAGTTTCGTAAAAATAATTGGCTTACAGAATATTTTCAAATAACAGCGTTATTAGGTATGGGAGGACAGTGTAGGTCTTTCAACAAGTACAGGTACTTAACAGAATAATGATGGTCAACAAATCTACAGTCCACTAAGCCTAATACACTAGCCTTTGACGTTTCGACTTCGGGTTGACATTTAACGAATGGCATCACAGCATACAAAATTCTTAAGACTAAAAATTAACAACTATAAACTAAATAAAATAAGTAATTAATGATTGTTTATCCATTTACCTTTTACCACGTGCGGCATTAATGAAGTGATGGAATTGACGGCTTCCTCGGCAGCCGCATAGTCGGGGTTCTCGCGATCTAAACAGACATAATAATGTTAGGTCATAGTTATTTTATGAAAGAGCATATTTATGTTGGCCATTTGAATGGTCAGTGCCCACTAACCCGCAGCGGCGGCGGCGAGGGCCGCGACGGCCGCGTTGAGCTGCGCCAGCCGGCCGGCCAGCTGCCCCTCCAGCACTGCCGCGTTTTCCTCCCTCATCAGTTGACATGCCATCGGCTGTGAGAAAAGAAGCGATAATCACACTAATATTATAAAGGCGAAAGTTTGTATGTTTGTCTCTTCTTCATGCTAAAACTACTGAACTGATTTGGATACCATTTTGGACACAGTTAGTTAGTTAGTAGGTACCTGGATTAACACATAGGATACTTTTATCCCGATATTTTCACGGGATCGAAACTTATGCGGGTGAAACCGCGGAGCGCAGCTAGTTATTAAATATTTGCAAGTGGAATTACTCAGCCTTATTTAAACTAAGTCAAAAGTTAACATATATTACGTTACCTTAAAGGGACAATGCGACACAGCCTCGTATACAAGAGAACTGGTGATTGCTGATTGGGCTAATTGTTAGCTAGACAGGGGATCATATTCTGGATATGCTTTCATTTTAGGTGGTGCATGCGTATCTTGGCAATCAAGAAAACAACGTAGCGTGGCTACATAGACTTGTGAGGCTGAATACGTAAGTCTATCTGAATTTATGAAAGAAGCAGTCTATTTGAATCGTCTTATGAGGGAGCTAGGAATTGTGAGGTACACTCGAGTGGTTGTTCATGCCGATAACCAGGGAGCAATCTTTATGCTACCAACTCTGAAATAGCGAAAAATAAAACATGCAGTTGGATTTCAAACTTTGAGAGCTTTCGAGCATTGAAAACGAAGTTTAGGCATATATTTAAGTATCGCCTAGTGTTATTAAAATGGATATTAGTTCAGTAACCAGCTAGTTACTCTATGTTCGCGGTTTTGAATGAAACACCCGTTTTATTCTTCTATATTGTTTCGCCGTTTCCTTTAGTTTTTAATGGTATATGGTAAGTGTTCACTCAATGATTGCAGCTGTATACATTTGTTAAGTGTTAGTACTTACCTTAGTGAGTTGTTGTGCCGCGGCGTCCAAGCGTCGTTTGGCTCCACACATACTTTGTACAAACTCCAGACGCTTCTTCTCTTGTTGAGCTGGTGAATCACCGACTGAATCTATTCAAGTCATATAAATTTTCATTTTAAATTAATACACAATTAGATGGCGACGAACGAAGTGACTACGCTTCTATCGAAGAAACTGAAATACTATTCCCGTCCTTATTAAATGTTTACCGTACTACGGGAAGGATGACAAATTTTAATAGTTAAAGTAAGGCCATTTTAACAGGTAACATTTGACAATTCATCAAAATTCAACAACGCAACCTTGTAACGGCAGGCATAAAATAATATATTTTTTCGTTTTGTTAGAACTGCACAATTGCTTAACTTTTTTCAATTACGAATACCTACATATTTATTGTAATAATGACCGATACGAGTAATTTTACGATTTGCTTTCACTAATAAACCATTCTAAACATAACAAACAATTTCTGATCCAAAGAACTGAACGTCGCGTCGTTACAATGTTGCGTCAGTTAACCCTTTTTCTTTTTTAACACTAGGGATGTTACTCTAAAAATAACCACGTTGTGATTATAATAAAACATAATTATATTTATTATCCTTTTAACTAACTATAAAAATACAAAAAATAACCAAATAGAAAAATCATTGATGTTAGGTACAATTTAGGTGGGATGTTGCTGGCAACACCAGTGCCTGTCGATGGCGCCATGTCATGTCGCCATTACATGACGCAGTCCAGTATAAAATAGTAGTCTATGACGCAGTCTTTTGTCGTTGTGCGAAGTGACTGTGCGTTTTTGGTGTGCTCTCTGTTATATTCTTCTGACCCGGCTTTTTTATTGGACTGATCTTACTGACTACGTTTACCTGGCTATAAATTGGACTCCGATTGCTTAACGATTAGCTAACAAGAACAACATTACAGTCTTACCATGTCGAAACGGGGGAAAACGCTAAACAGTCAATCTCGCGAACTAGTGGTGAAATGTACAATTATTTTGAACGTGAATCAGTTACCGATGTGCCTCTTTTACCATTGACACAACCGAGAGAACGCGTTGCCGAAGCATTGGGAATAGGGAAGAGGACAGTAACTCAAATTCTGAAAGAGAAATACGGACCATCAGGCTCAGAAGATAATACTTTACGTACACCGAAAAAAAGAAAGAAGGACAAGAAAATTGTTGGCGTTGATAATTTAGATGCTGCTGCAATGCGCAACCATATTTATGGATATTACTCTAGAAAAGAATATCCTACACGGGAAAAGCTAATGAGTTCGATAAAAGACGCAGGCTTATTTTTTGGCGGTAAATCGTCTCTATCAAGGTTTTGAAATCGATTGGCTTTAGATTTAAAAAATCTGACAAGCGGAAAGTCCTGCCAGAACGCTACGATATTATATTGAAGAGAGTAACATTCTTACGTCAATTAAATAAAATTACAGATTGGGACAGTGTCGTGTTTATTGACGAAACATGGTTGAATGCGAACCATACGATTTCGCGGACATGGACCGATTATACAGCGGCCTCCACCTCAAAAGTTCCATCGGGAAAAGGAGCCCGACTTATTATATGTCACACGGGATCAGCTTCTCAAGGTTTTATTCCAGACTGCCTCCTCGCATTCGCCTCTTAAACTACAAGTGATTACCATGAGGATATGAACTTTGAGGTTTTTAAAGAGTGGTTTAAGAAGCTGCTAGTCAGCTTAGAAAACCCATCGAAAATTATAATGGACAATGCACCGTATCATTCTGTACAAGTTCATAAACCACCAACTCGAGCAAATAAAAAGCAAGAAATTGTCTCGTGGCTGGTAAGAAACCATCTTTACATACCGAGACTCCTCCGTGCCTCGGAAAGCACGTTAAGCCGTTGGTCCCGGCTGTCATTCGTGGATCTTTGACAGTCGTTACGGGTTGTCAGAAGCCCGAAAGTCTGACAACCAGTCTTACCAAGGGGTATCGTATTACCCAGTAACTGGGTTGTGGAGGTCAGATAGGCAGTCGCTCCATGTAAAATACTGGTATTCAGCTGCATCCGGTTAGACTGGAAGCCGACCCCAATATAGTTGGGAAAAGGCTAGGCAGATTGATTGGCTGGTAAGAAATGGTGTGGATGCAATTTCAACTTTATTAAAAGTTGAGTTGTTAAATCTGGTAAAAGCAACTAAGCCGTCCAAGCTCCGCTATGTAATCGATGAACTAGCCCTAGAGCATAGACGCGAAGTGTTTCGATTGCCTCCCTACCATTGACAGTATAACGCCATCGAGCTTATTTGGGCACAAATAAGGCCTCAGCCTCGAATTTTGCGGGCAGCGGGGCGGCGGCGGCGGCGCGGGCGGTCACCGCTTGACTGGAGTGCGCCGCTCGTTGCCCGCCCCCGCGCCGCTGTTCAGAACCGGTCCATTTGATTTTACGCATAAGATCCTGCCGCTCCCGCGCCGCCGCCGCCGCCGCCCCGCTGCCCGCAAAATTCGAGGCAGAGGCCTAAAGGGTCATGCAGCGCGGAACAATACTGAACCACCTTCAGTACTGCTAAAATGATCATTCACTACAGAAAACTGGAGAAAAGTCGTAGAGAAAACAAAGAAAATACAATTAAAAGAAAATTTTACAAGATTTTGAACGACATGTGAGAATAGACAATATTATTGAAAATGAATTAATATCTCTGAGTGCTGACAGCAGTGATGAAGATAACAATACTAATAACAGTGCTGATAGTTCAACTGAATAAATGCATTTTTTTTTTGTTAAATTATGTACTTGTCTTATTTTGCTCCTTAAATTTACGAAAAAAAAAATAGTGGGACAGGGATTCGCCTGATGATTTTTAAAATTCACATGTTCAAGTCTGTATCGATTCATTCACTTTAATCGATGTTTTTAAGCAGGTCAACTCACTATGAAGATAAAACTGACAGACGTCAAATGTTACCTATTAAAATGGCCTGACTTTAGGTATCTGTGAAAGTTAAAGGATACGTTTTATTTTTGTATGGGACTCCGGCCATAACATGTACGCTTTAGAAAACCTGGGAAACGATCCCCTGAATACAGTAAAGACTGTTTTTTTTCCATAATATTTTTTGACGTTTGTCAGGAGAAATACGATCATCGACAGCCAGCCATGACAGGTTGGAGAGATGACGTTTACATAACCTAGAACTGTCAAAACTGTGACTGAACGCCAAGGCCGCTTTGGACTTGTTCCATAAAAAACGTTTTTGTACAGACACCGAAAGCCACGAAGTCGAGACGAACAAGACTGACTGAAGTGATGTCAAATAACAATACAAAAAATATGTTTGAATTTTTCGTCCAGAAGTACCTACAAATCTACAATCCACAAAAGTGAATATTTTTTTAACGATGATTAATATTTTCATAATAAACAAAAAGACGTCTAAGATCTTAAATTCTTATCACAGAAATACATGCCTTTCATGCCATATAAATAACTTCTCTCTTTCGTAACATGATTTCTGGACGAAAGCAGTATGCAATTAAGACGACGTCATGATCAATAGAATATGGCAATAATAAAAATAATTAAAAAAAAACATTTGATACAATTTTTTTTTTGTGCCTTAGTAATCAGGGGAATATTCAGGAAAGAATATTTTTCCTTAATTCGTGGTATTTTTTCCCATTTATGGCCGAAAATGAAACATCTCCTTTAACCACGGCTATGATTTCAGACATAAATATTTATCCCATTCTTTTTTTCTCGTAGTCAGCTTTAAGGTCTTTGACTTTAATATTAACAGCTAACTTTAACACTATGCCAGGGATTGCGTATTTCATTTAATTGACCAACATCACAATCTCAACAATCTTTACGTACCACCCTGTCCCATCTCACAGACGGCAGCCAGCTTGCCCAGGCTGTCACTGAGCTGCCCGCGCGCGCCCCGCACGGCGGCCCACGCCGGCTGCAGCTGCGGCGCCGGCGCCTGGCAGCCCGCGGCCAGCTGGTCCGCTGAGCCCTGCAGCTTGGACACCGCAGAGCTGAGGGCGTCTCGGCAGCGCTCTTCGCCTATGCTTGCGGCTGTCACCTGCATATATCACATAACTTAACATCACGCCTGTATGTTGCGAAAGGGTAGAAAGAGGTAATTAATTATTAATTCTGTTGTGGCGGCATCTACAGCGCCACATCTGAACTGCGCATCAAAGACCCGACGTCACTCAAATTCTGGATCGCGCAGACAGAGTTTACCGTGCGACCGATACAATATATACAACGTCCCGACATCAATCGTCGGGCAGTAGCCCACCAGACACAACACCCGTCTGGTCGGAGGTTCCTCCATTTTCTATGGAGAATGAGTGAACTTAACACCCTGTTCCACATGCCTCTATACCGTAAATAGGATATCGGAATCACTTTTACGTCATATAAAAAAATAAGCTGGATGGAGTCGACATTTCCTATCTGACTACTCTGAGAAGAAATGGCAAAACAAACTTCATCGGCATCACGCCTTGTTTCCCTGAAAGGTTGGGCAGACGTGTATCTGTAGTACACCCACATTTCGCCAGTTATTTTTAAAGTCCCATGTAATAGCAGGCGAGCCTTTTGCCATCAACCAGGCACAATTCCAGACTCCGGGCTGCTACTGAAAAATTCCCATTGGAAAAACCCAATAATACTTTGCCCGACCTGAGAATCGAGCCCAGGACCTCATGCTTAGCAGTAGTGCCTACGACCACTAGATCAAAGAGGCAATCGTCGATATATCCTGTCCGACTACCCCTGGGAAAAAATGGCGAAACAAACTCAGGGGCTAGTCTTTTTTAAAGTCCAGACATAATCTTGATCAGATCATGTGAGGACCATGCAGATAAGTGTCTGAAATGGTCTTTTGAGGAAAGAACCAAACAGATCTCTAAACTAAACCTACATTGGGCCTGTTTAGTTAAAGTCCCACGTAATGGGTCGACGAACAACACCAGTCCTTAAAAAATACCATTAATAATGCCACGCTTTCATCATAACAAAACTGTCACTGTCAGTAGGAATGCTGTAGGTAAACGAGAAATCGTTCATTCGGTTCATTCGATCAATTTGTCAGAAGACAAATTGTCATTTAGGCAATTGATTTTTACCGTAAATATTGACATTGATTATTATGTAAGCCCGGATATTTTTGAGGAGATTATGAATATTGAGTTTGTATAAGTTTCACAGTTAGTATGAGATCCTGGATGATCGATCACGTGGGTTTGCAATATTATCATCATCTACCTGGCCTGGTCGTGAGCTTATTGTGATACTGCTTTTTTATTTATATTATTGAATACTACAAAGCCAAGGCTGCCGACCTGTGCCACAGCCCGCAAGGCCTGCGCGTCGTCGTGAGTGAGGTTGGCGCGTTTGCCGAGCTCGGCAGCCGCAGCCGGCTCCACGAGCTCCTTCACTCGCTGTGCTTTTGATACCAGCTCCGAGGCTTGCTGGTGTGCCGTGGAGGATAGCTCCATGATCTGTAAGCATACAGGGGAGTAAAGATTGATGCAGATCCTTCAATACACATGACCACGAAAATAGGGATGTCGACAAAAAATGTTTGTTGTCCTTCAGGTAAATTAATAAAAAATATTGGATACCTACGTATTTTTCTTTTTTTACATAATCAATAGATTACAGCAATACATTGAGTTATAATGTGGCATGACGTCACTCCCCGGTAGATTTTATACTGACTAGACGTAGCGAGCCCCTACTCCCCCACTTTAATGCGTTTTATCTAAACCATTTTTTATTAATATGATAAGGCAAAAAATACGTAAGTATCTAATATTTTTTTACTATCTGACTGACGATGACGGACTAAATAGTTTTTTTTTTCCCATACAACATCCCTATTATCATAAAGTTTCGTGCAAAAATAAATTAGGGCCATATCACACTGGTAATTTGCGAACGTGTTTCCAGCGAAGCGATTTGTAAACGCTCTCCGCGGGTGCGCAGCGAACTAGCCGCAACCACGCGGCTTGATCGCCGCGTTTTCACACTCGCCTCTCGCTCTGTCTTGTGCACTCTGGTCAATCACTCTCGTTCCGCAAACGCGGCGAACTCGTTGCGCACACTCAGCGAGCTCGCCTCGCTAGAAACACACTCGCAAATCGCCAGTGTGATATGGCCCTTAGAATAAAGCCATGTATTCACTAAGGCAAATCATCCGCAAACACGTGTCTCCAGAGACATCGCAACCTAGGCTAGGTCTATGTAGTTGCTTTAGTAGACACAAATCTCGAGAGATATTTATCCCCTTGTGAATAATGTTCGGCTTCATTGGTAAAATCATCCTAAATTACAGAAAATAAAATGGAAAGAACATAGTTTACTCACATGTTTTTGCTTCCCCTTATCAGCGATAGGACTGACGAGGAACACCAGTTTACCGGACGCTTCGGCAAAGTTGGCAAGTGGTTCACCCTGGGCCTGGAACCAATGCTTACATTTTATTATAACATCACGCTTAAGGTCTAGGAAAAGGTGTATAGAATGTAAACACCTCGGCAGTTATGATTATGTAAATACTTCGGGGCAGTTCTGTTACCAACACACAAATATAGGTACAGGTTGACAAAAACATCGACGCGGAAACTGTAATAATGAATTCAGTACATGATTCCAGAGCCCCCCTAGCGTAGAAATTTTTCGTCAGTTATCAAAAAATAAATCTGCTGTTTCATAGAAAAGTGCAATACCTACGCGGTTAAAATGTATGGAACAGCATTTTTTTTTAATAACCAAAAGTTAATTTCAACGCAGGGGGGTCCAGAATCATGTACTGAACACATGGTAACAGATCGCGTGTCGATGTCCCTGCCACCCTGGTGTCTTTGGGCTCCTACGGAGAAATTCAACGACCACTAGACCAACACTGTAAGTAAGACAAAAACAATTAGTTTTCTGAAAAACTAAATCTCCGTATGCCATATTTTTTCTTTACATTATATGGAAGACAAGTAAGGTAAATAATCTTTATTTATTTATTAATCTTTTTTGCGGGAAAGTCCGAAAGGGATACCGTGGCCCCCTGGCATTGCACAGGCAACTGAAGGAACACGGGTGGGTTTTAGTCAGTAAGAGTCTGACACGCCCTCCCGCTCCACCCAGAGCGGGAGAAGTCATTTGATAATTTCCCACACAATATAAATAAAAAAATATAGTAAATAATCTTTTACTAACATGTTGATAGCCGTCTCCCTCGCACATATCTCTGGCGGCGTCACACAGCGCACAGAGGTTCTTCTGCATCGCGTTACGAGTCGCCTCGTCCTTGTCACAGCTCACTGTCTCGGTATCTGAAATATTACGACAAGTACCGTATTATTAAGTTCAGTGTGGAAAAGTATCAAAAGGTGTTTTTAACCTAGTAGATTGGAAGCCGGATCACGTTCATCGATGGACGTCGATCATGGTTTGAGACGATCAATATCGATTGATCGAAAAAAATTGTTCCATCTTAATAATGTCAGTTAAGAATGGCGGAAAACGTTGACTGATTTAAATAACAACAACCCATTAAATCATTTGACAGCCTGTTATCTAATTATGATGATGCCTTTCATAAACTATGTATTTCGTAAGTTTAGAATGGTTCTTTATTTTTTTTCTCTTTTTATTACGGACGCTTTTACGAACGTCTTTCAAAATGAATGATGTAACCAATATTTTGTACCAAATTTTTTATTTAAAAGAGTGTCCGTGGAGTTTCTTGCCCGTTCTTCTCCATAGGTACCCACTACGCTTTGGAATGGGCAACTAGCTTCATATTTCTGACTGACCAAATTCCTGACAATTCAAATGGTTTAATTTAAATAAATGCTTTGAGTTTGATGTATGTATGTGCGAGATATTATAAGCCCACCTTTAGCAATTTGTGGCATCAGCTCGGTGATGGTAGAGATTGCCAACTCAGCAGTCTCGAAGTCAGGGTTCTCGCGATCTAGAAATGAAAATAAAATGTAAAATCCTATTGTTACAACATGAACATAACTTTATAATTCCCAAAGTAGTATTTTCAAAACATTTTTTCAGTAAGACGAACCCAAAAAAAATACGCTTAATTTAAAGCTAATAAAAAAATTATTGAGTGTTTGTTTTAGGCGAAAATCGATGTGTTGGACAACTGAAAATATTGTGCGATGCCTTCGCAGGTACAAAAAGAAAGACTGCGCGTGCAGCACCGTATACGTGATAGAAGTGAAACTTCTTCTTCTGAGCTATATCGAGAAACGAGAGTGCTTACGGTGCGTCAACTGTATATTTCATCAGTGCTACTTAAATTTCATTAAGCGGCAGCTTCCACAGAGGTAGTGGATCAGCGCTCACGTAGGAAACCTGGGTGGTACAGAGTTTCCTGTAAACTTAAATATGGCAATAACGCTTTCTCTCGTATTGGGCCATACCTGTATGAAAAAGTTAACAATAAGGTTAAAATCTTCCCCTTAACAAAGTTTGGGTGCAAAAAACAGGTTCGGGACTGGCTGCTTGGGGTTAATTATGCTGAAACGGAGAATCTTTTATCATACAACTACTAAAATATACATAATCATATACACACAAACATTCATCACAGGCACACTGTCACTCATCATATATACACTCACACTCATCATATACACACACACTCATCACATACTCACACACATTTGGTTACCTTTTAGTCCTAAGTTTAATTAATTATACAGACACCGTTGTCTTTGTTAATTTCTTGTTGTAATTCTTTTTATCTGTCGAAAGAGACTGGATCCTGCGACACAGGGTATCCTAGTGCGGGATCCAGTGTTATACCTATTTATTGTAACACTAACTGATGAATCAATAAACTTTTTTATATTAATTCTTAAAATTAAGAATAAGAGAGATTTAGCGTGAGAGAAAGAGAGAGTTACATCTTTCTTCACTCTTATGTAACGAAATGTGCGAAAACCTGACGCGTCCTTGAAATTTCACTAAGAAGCCTGAGAAGTTTTACTTGAAAAAAATCAGAAGGTAGCTGCGGGTAAATATAGGACCTATTAAAATTATTACAAGGTGAAAGTTGCTATAGAAGGCAAGGAATTGCATGGGTTGCAGCTGCGATGTTGCACTTTACGTTATCAAGGTAAGCTCACCGGCAGTAGCAGCGGCGAGTGCAGCGACGGCGGCGTTGAGCTGCGCTACCTTCTGCTCTAAACGACGCTGAGCGGCTGCCTTCTGCTCCTCGCTCGGGGCAGCTGTACCGGTTGTCGGCTAGAGGACAAACATGACACATTTACTTAGAGTGATTAGGTAAAGTAGTAGTAAAGGAATTCAAATTATTTCATTTCACATAAACCTACATGACAAAACACGAAAAAATAAAACGACTTAAGTACCTACACGTCATGTCTGATAGTATTACAATGGGAGGTATTGTCTAAGATACAGGCCCGACCTACATAGTTTACACATTAGGTTTCATTTTGAGTGGTAAAAACACAGTAATTGTTATGTTGTGTTTACGCAAGGTTGGACGCCGTCAGGCTAGGTGGAGCGACGATCTTCACAGAGTGGCTGGTAGCAGCTGGATGAGAGTTGCCGAGAATAGAGCTGAATGACGTGTGATTGGAGAGGCCTGTGTCCAGCAGTGAACTGCTGTGGGCTGATGATGATAACGTATAAAATGTGTTTTTTTTTTCCTTTTTTTATAAAGGTTTATTACAGATTATTACAGAATAGAATAGAATCTCTTTATTTCGGACACACAAATATAATAATAATATAATATATTTATTCAAAAAATTACAAGGCATAAAAATTAATACAGTTTTGCTTAAAAGTAAATTATATTCCTAAGACTTACGTGCCTGAACTAGGTAATCCTGTGTTTCAGGCGAGAAGAGCTTAAATAGACTTATAAAATAAATAAATAATCAAAAGGTTGACAATAGATTACTAATTATAAGTTGAACACATTAATTATAAGTTAACTAAATTTGATAAATACTTAACGTAGGTGAAATTTGTACATAATTAAGTATATTCATTGTAGCACAGTTAGTAAATTCTCTGTATCTTCGTAAGACATAGGTACTTTGGAGAGCATCCTTGAGAATTCTCTTACAATTTGTGTAGTTCAGGGAATAAATGTTTGCTTTCGATTTTAGTCTATTATAGAGAAGAGGGCCGAGGTATAGGTAAAATTTGGATACAAAAGCATGTTTTGTTGTATTTTGTGGACAAACTATACCTTTACGTCTTTTATTAGTATATGTAGTGCTGTAGGGTAGAGCTGTGTGTTGTTTTAATACAATACCCATTATAAATAGCTGTCTAACTGTTAATACTTCACAAGATTTGTATAGGAGGTTAGTAGGAAAAAGGAAATATCCATACGGTGTTAGTAACATACAATGCGTTACCTTAATGTTGCAAAGCATAATGCCTACCACAAGTCGATTAAAGTGTTCAATAAACTGCCGACAGAAATAAAGGGTTTGGTATATAAAAGTGAGTTTCAGAGCAAGCTTAACCTGTTCTTGTTAAACAAGTGTCTATATTCTGCTGATGAATTATAATTTAATAGAAATGGACATTTTATTGTATTTTATGAATTGACATTTGAAAATAATTTTATGACTTTCTTAATTTGTTTGTTTTTGTTGTTTTTTGTATTTTATTCGTATTTAAATTTTTCTGATTTTAATTTGATTTTGATGCTTTAAATATGAGTCGACATTCAATTTGGTATGTATAATAGTTTATTGTGATGATTTAAATATGGATTGCATGTATAATTTTAGTGTATTTTAGTTATAGAAATACAGACACAATGTAAATTGTTAGTGAATAAATGAATTGAATTGAAAAAAAATAACTTATTGCCTAGTGTTAGTAACAATGAACCTCCGCACAAACTGCTGTACAATCGGAGAGCCGAAGCTCTCGGCTACAGTTTTCAGGATGCTGTTTTGACTGCCTCTCACTCTCCTCAGAATCGTCGCGGTTTTTTTGCGTATAATTGCATGGAAGCCGTCGGTGCGGGCTTGCGCAAACATATTCGACGCGCTACAGTATCGAGGCAGCCTCAACAACATCCTGAAAGCATTGTTATATTGGACGCGCAGGGCATCCAGTTATAATCGTATGCAGTTGCATATAATCTTAATACATTACAGTTTTGCACAATATATACCTATATAAGTCACTCTCAGCTACACAATGTATTCTCAAAGAATAGTAAAATTTAATCTGTTGTTAAATCGTATTTCAGTTAATTTGATTACCTAATGATAATAATATTAAAACCTCATATTTGAAATTAGAATCTAAAGTAAAATATCTAATGATTAGATTTGATTTGGTTTCAGAAAAGGCCAATCAAATCTCTGCTAAGTAATATTTGTCTGACATCTAATTTAAGCCACCAAACATATCTGAAACTGTATCAAATACTTCGAAATCAGTATCTTATACCTACTTCTTATCTCTCTATTCAACCTACATACATATACAATTTTATATGTGTGTGTTTATCAAAGACTCAACAATTTCTCGATGAGCCTCCATCGGCGCCGTGGCTTAGTTGGTTAAAGCGCCTGTCTAGTAAACAGGAGATCGTGAGTTCGAATCTCGCCGGGGCCTTCTGGTTGAATTACTTATTTTTCTTTCACTAATATTTTGATTTAAAATAGAATGTAAAGATTTTTTTTGTGAAATGCGCAAATGCATTTTCTTCTTCAAAAATGCTTTGTCTTCTCGTTGGAATGAAACAAGGAGTAGGTACTTATCTACACCATAAGTTTTTATATGAAATACTAGGTTTCATGACTGTTCAACCCCGCGTCCTAAGCAAGAAAATCGTTCGCGCGAATACGCCAGTCTCGCGTTTATATGTAATTCATTTGTATGAAACACCGGCCGGTTCGGCGACCCTCTTTCGACACAACACGCGTTGAGCGAACGCGGCCCTTGTGTTTGTGACGTTAATACAAAATGCCATCAATAAAGGACTATTAAGTTAAATTAAGCTAGATAGCCATGTTTATTTAATTTGTTTTTAGTCAAACAAATTACTTCAGCATTTGTAACAATATGGCAACCTATGATTTTGCGCCTAAATTTAATGGATTTTAACTTTATAACATAGCATAACATCACGCCTGTAATCCTCGAAGGATTAGGCAGAGGTGTTCCTAAGACACCTACATTTCGCCAGCGGGGCTTGCGGCTAAGTAATAACAGCCGCGCGGGTCGATCGATCAGTTTAAACTAAGCTTGCCGCGGTCCATAGGTGACCATCTTTACATACCAAGACCTCTCCGTTCCTCGGAAAGGTCGTGAAGCCGTTGGTCCCAGCTGTCCTTATCATTATATATCGAGAATCTTTGACAGTCGTTACTGGTCGTCAGAAGCACGAAAGCTTACCAAATATCGTATTATCCAGTAACTGGGTTGTGGACCTTGCTTCTTGCCAAATGTCATGATTCTACGTTAACGGGAAGTACCCAATAGGTTTTGATTTGTTTGCATGTATCAAAATATGTCACATAAATGACCGTATTTTTGTATTGCGTTGACTTAGAAACTTGATATTATGTTGAGAGCTCGAGGGACCGTAAACCTACGTATTTGATATTAATTTCAACAGACAGCTGTGCTGCTGGACAGCATCATGGACAGATCATTCGCTACGCTCGTGATTCAATTATAGAATCCTTCGCTTACTCGGGATTCAAAATCAACACTCGCAGCAAAAAACAACTTTGCTCTCTTGTTGAATAAATAACTATTGCATACAATTATATGAATATTTTTTTCTAACTGAACAGACAGCTGTGCTGCTGGATAATTTGTTGCGCCACTTCTTCTCCCCAGCAAAAACACTAGGAAGTGGTGAAGGGTGGGCGTTTTGGAGGACTGTCTTATGTAATTTTGACGTTCGAAAAGTGCTGATTCTCAGCCTAGTTTGAATAAATGACTTTTGAATTTTGAACTTGATACGTCCACGAGTTCGGAGCAAAAGAGTCTTGACAGACATACAGGCAGACGGACGGACAACGAAGTGATAGGCAGTCGCTCTATGTAAAATACTGGTATTCAGCTGCATCCGGTTAGACTTGAAGCTGGCCTCAACATAGTTGGGAAGAGGCTAAACAGATGATGATGATGTTTAAGTCCATTAATGTAAAACTTTTAATTAAGAATTGAACGTACCTTATTCCACTCATCAAACTTGACTCCTAACAGCTTACTCTTGGCTGCAGACAAGGTAGTTATGAACTTGAGTCGCTTCTTCTCCTGTAGCGGTAACCCGTTGTCCACATCTTCACGATCTGTGTATCACAATAGAATAAGAAGATATACATATGTAGGTTGTACACGGTGTTGGAACACAGATTCGCAAACTATTACCATAATTCTAGACCCACCAGCTTTGAATTTTTTTGGCAGTCATTACAAAAATCTGCTGTTCCATACATTTTGACAGTGGTTTTCACTTTTATATGAACAAACAGCTTATTTATTTTTAATATATTTCTTGTGTAATAAATTATTATTTTTATTGTGAAACCGAGCACAAAAAAGTAGACAGACTGCGCGCTGCCTAAAACGAAGATCGAATTCAGGACCCCGCGCTTACCAGTCGACCACAATCAATGAGGCATTCGAGTAACTTACACTCAAGGAATCCATACTAATATTATGAATGCGAAAGAAATTCTGTCTGACTTGTTATATTTATTAAACGCCTTAATGGTTGAACGGATTTTGATGAGACCATGACCTGAGTTAGGACATAGGATTTTTACCTTCCCGTGGGTTCATTTCAGACCATAACACAGATGAAGCCGCGGGCTAAAACTATTATTATTATTAACTACAACATTGGAAAACCACCTCGAGAAATAACATCATACAGGCCCATATCACTCTTACCAATTATATCCAAATTGTTCGAAAAACTACTACTCAGGCGTTTAAAACCTATTATAGAAGACAGAGAACTGATTCCCAACTACCAATTCGGTTTTAGAGAAAAACACTCCACAATAGACCAAATACATAGGATAACCAATGTTATTGAAAAAACATTAGAAGATAAGAAAGTTTGTTCTACAGTATTTCTAGATGTAGCTCAGGCATTTGATAAGGTATGGCATGGAGGCCTAATATATAAGTTAAGTAAAATGCTCCCAAAACAATTTGTGGATATTTTGGAATCCTATTTAACTGAGAGGACATTTAGAGTGAGACATGAGGATGCTTATTCAGATATCAAACAAATAAAAGCTGGTGTACCGCAAGGAAGTGTTCTTGGACCTATCCTGTACCTATTGTACACCTGCGATATTCCTGAAACCAATAACAGCGTCATTGCTACTTTTGCAGACGACACGGCTATCATGGCTACAGGTGTCACTCACACAGAAGCAGTGGAGAAGGTACAAACTGCCGTTAATGCCATCACCGATTGGACAAAAACATGGAAAATCAAATTAAATGAATCTAAATCGACACATATCGACTTCACAAACCAAAGACCTAATTATACACCAGTATATATTAACAATAGTGTAATACCACACGAAAATACGGCAAAGTACTTGGGCATGACGCTAGACGCAAAACTTCGCTGGAAGGCTCATGTCAAAAAGAAACGCCAGGCGTTAGACCTTCGCTATAAAAATATGTACTGGCTACTTAGCAGACATTCTAACTTGTCAGTGTATAACAAAGTACTTTTATACAAGCAAGTACTCATGCCAGTATGGACATACGGCATTCAACTTTGGGGATGTACAAAACGGACTAACGTTGATATCATACAAAGATTCCAAAATAAGGTACTTCGGGCTATAGTAAATGCTCCCTGGTACGTCAGAAATGATGACATCCACCGAGACCTTGGAGTGGATCTTGTAACTGAAGTTATAAAAAAACACGCCGAAGCACACGAGCAGAGGCTTCTTCATCATGTGAACGTCGAGGCTATCCAGCTACTTGACACCACAGACATAGTGAGAAGACTAAAAAGAACTAAACCATTTGAGTTAGTTTAGTAAAGTTAGTGTAATGCAGTGCAGTGCAGTGAGTGCTTCGCTACGTTTAAAGAACACGTGAACAAAGTGTCTTTCAACTTAATAGAGACTATAAGAAAAGTGCCAATGGACACATTCTTAATTTTGTATAAGGTTTAGCAAATTAAGTTAAATTTAAATTACTTATTAGCCTCAAGGTCTAGATTGTAATTGTATGAGTAACCGTTTATTAGCGAGTACTTCATAAAAAAAAAAAAAAAAATAACTACAACATTACATGATTAAATAATGTATTAGCAGTGTGAGTTGCACATTACAAGAAAGTAGGTACTTTTGACGGTAAAAAATCTTACCTTCCAAGTTCACATAAGCATCCTTCAGCCTCTCTAACGCCTTCATGACGTCATTAGCCCGCACGTGCAGCAGGTCAGCCATGTGCTGCCTGGTCGGGTCCTCCACCACGGGCCTCCACGTGGCCTCCAGGCCGTGCACGGCGGAGGCCAGGTTGGAGGCCGCGGCTGTGAGGGCGCTCTGGCAGTGCGGCTCGTGGATCGCTGGGGCTGTTAGCTGGAGAGAAAGATGAAGTTTAGACTGAATTTTGAGTAATGTTTGATATATTAAAGCTGTGAAATATTTCGCTGTTTTGATTAATTACCAAAGTTAATTATGAAATATCGTTCTATATCGCACTAAAATATTTATTATGAATAGCATTAAATACCCGGAAAAATGCAGGTGCTTAGGAATCACACTATAATCACACATATCACACAAATTACAATTCAAACCCTATGCAAAGAGTAATGAGTAAATAGATTGCCATTTCATTAAAACCTAACTAGTTAAACAAAATTTGTTACTACATAGCGCACACGGTTCCTTATGTTGTATTGTGTTTTCTTGACAAATAACATTACTTGTGTGGTGTGTTCAATCTTAGGGTTCGTTACAATATCCACAAACGAGAGACGAAACTTAAATGTATTTCATTATCCAGTGCATCTTGGACAGTCAGACCCTCTACCATATTGCTGACTTCCTTGCTAAAAAATCAATAGGTATGTTGTGCTAAAAAAGTTGGTGTCAGAAACGAATCGCTGCAAAACCGACCCCACGTAGTCTTATCTGCCATAACCCCTAGAGTGTAATTTAAAATCTCGTGGGCGCGGAGGGGCGATGCGGCCCGCGAGCTGAGGAGCAGGTGGTTTTAACGCATAAAAGCTTTTTTTTTTGTAACCTGTTATGCGTAAATATAATTAAGAGAAACAAAAGTATGCCAAGTTTTATTAGGCCTTAAAATTGTATGCAAATGGATAGGGAATCAATCAATATGATTCTAATACCTCCTTATGGAGGAGTAGCATTACTGTGGCGTACGGGGCTCTTCAAGTCAGTATGAGTAGTGCAGTGTAACAGTGTTCGTAAGGGGCTCTTCAAGTCAGTATGAGTAGTGCAGTGTAACAGTGTTCGTAAGGGGCTCTTCAAGTCAGTATGAGTAGTGCAGTGTAACAGTGTTCGTAAGGGGCTCTTCAAGTCAGTATGAGTAGTGCAGTGTAACAGTGTTCGTAAGGGGCTCTTCAAGTCAGTATGAGTAGTGCAGTGTAACAGTGTTCGTAAGGGGCTCTTCAAGTCAGTATGAGTAGTGCAGTGTAACAGTGTTCGTAAGGGGCTCTTCAAGTCAGTATGAGTAGTGCAGTGTAACAGTGTTCGTAAGGGGCTCTTCAAGTCAGTATGAGTAGTGCAGTGTAACAGTGTTCGTAAGGGGCTCTTCAAGTCAGTATGAGTAGTGCAGTGTAACAGTGTTCGTAAGGGGCTCTTCAAGTCAGTATGAGTAGTGCAGTATAACAGTGTTCGTAAGGGGCTCTTCAAGTCAGTATGAGTAGTGCAGTGTAACAGAGTTCGTAAGGGGCTCTTCAAGTCAGTATGAGTAGTGCAGTGTAACAGTGTTCGTAAGGGGCTCTTCAAGTCAGTATGAGTAGTGCAGTGTAACAGTGTTCGTAAGGGGCTCTTCAAGTCAGTATGAGTAGTGCAGTGTAACAGTGTTCGTAAGGGGCTCTTCAAGTCAGTATGAGTAGTGCAGTGTAACAGTGTTCGTAAGGGGCTCTTCAAGTCAGTATGTGTAGTGCAGTGTAACAGTGTTCGTGCTCTTCAAGTCAGTAGTAACAGTGTTCGAATTTCGGGCATAAAAGCCTGCTTAGAGGATCGCGTGATTTTAGTGATAAGTATTTACATGCCAACAGATTCGAATTTACAGAGTGCTTGAGTGAAGTAAGTGCCACTATTGAGGCTAATGATGTTGAAGCAGTTTATATGTAAGAGGATTTTAACTCTCACTCTCATCAACCTTCCTGGACTGAATTGTGTAATTTCAGTTTAGATCAGAACCGGGTATGTGCTGATGTGGAGAAATTAGGCTTAGGATCAGTCATACGTATGTGAGCGATATGATAGGTAGCAAGCGTTGGTTGGACCACTGTTTTGTTACTCAAACTGCCTGGCACTCCGTGCTGACTGTTAACATACATTATGATGTTTTCTGGTCTGATCACCTTCCCCTAGCTACAGAATGCAATTTGCATACGATCCCAGAACAAAAAGGAATTGACACAGTTGGTACCGGACAAAGTAAGATGGCATGAGCGTGGAGATGATCAGATCAAAATATATCATGAATTACGACATTAATAACTCTGAGTTTAAGAATATGCATTTTCCGGAACACTTTTCCAATATTGTGCTGATAAAGTTTGTGATAACGCAGAACATAGACGTGGCTTGCAGATGATGCACCAAGTACTGTAGGTATTTTTACGTGGAGGCGAGGTTTAAGTATCAGTCATGGTTGTCTTACAATAAACCCAATTCCGGCAGAGTTTGGGAAGAAATGAGAGAAAGACAAAGGGTTTTTAAAGGCAAGCTTAAATGGTGCTGGTTTTGGAAGTCGACATCCCGGCTTGATCTTAAACCAGCTTTTCCGACGACTGTGGCGGGCTGTAGTACACCAGAGGAAATATTGAACACTTTCCTGAACCACTTCCACGGTTCCTCGCCGCTGGGGCCATCTAAATCAATGGTCGATACTGAGTTCAGACCCCTCAGTCATTTTACAGCCAAGCAGGTATCATCTGCAATATAGAAAATGGCCAGAGGCAAGTCTCCAGGGTATGACAGTCCCAGCATCGAGCACTTGAAACATGTGGGTGTACACTGTCCAAGAGTGTTATCCATATTTTATTATTTATGTTTGAGTCACTCTTATCTTTCTCCCGAGTTAATGCACTCATTAGTTGTCTCAATAGTTAAGAATAGGACTGGTGCATGTCCGATGTCAGTAACTACAGACCCATATCACTTGCCACTGTACTAACTAAAGTAGTGGACAGCCTGTTAGATAAAACTCAACAAATGGTTGAAATTAAACGACGCACAGTTCGGGTTCAGGCCTGGACTTTCAACTGAAAGCGCAATATTAAAAGTCTTAATCTGTCGCGCGCGCAATTAGCAGACACAATAGAATTTTATTGTTATCTGTCTCCAATATGAGACACCAGTATTATAAAGGTTAAACAGACTGTCCAATATTATACTGACAAAAGCACTCCTGGCCTGTGTATGTGTGTTTCATCGACCTTATAAAGCTTTCGACCTCGTCTCCTATGACATATTAGGGAGAAAAAAAAACGGGGAAGCATGCGTACCAGCTGAAATTATACGTGTTTTTCAATACTGGTATGGTAATCAAGTGAACTATGTGAAGTGGAATAATTCACTCTCTGCTGCGTATAGGTTGGATTGTGGGGTGAGGCAGGGGGGCTGACCTCGCCCAAGCTTTTCAACCTTTACGTCAATGACGGATCGGATGTTGGATTGATAACATTTGCGTCAATAACCTCAGCTACGTGGATGTTATGGTGCTGCTGGCTCCAACGGCCGGCTCCATAAGAGAGCTTTTAGAATCCTGTGAAAGGTACGCTGCTAGCCACGGTCTAGTTTATAATTGTAAGAGCCTTTTCATGATCTTTAAGGCCCCCGGTAGGAAGCAGTCATATCACCCTCAATGGCCAGCAATGGCCAATGGCAAAAGGTGAAACAAGCAAAATATCTGGCGCATTACGTAACGGAGAACCTTAAAGATCGTGAAGATTTCGAACGCGAGCGCCGTGCTCTTGCTGTGCAATATGCTGGTTCGCAGGATTGCTTGTTGTAATAAGGAGGTTAAGATAACAAGGGCCCAAGTCTGCTATTTTTATAAATCCGTCATTCCAACACGATCCCATTGTCATTTTGCTAAAAGTTCGTAATCTGCTAAATTCATAATGGTCGATCATTGGTTGATCATTGTATTCCACAAACACGATACTCGTAACGAATTAAATTATATGACTGCACAATGACGCGTGGTAGGTCACTGATCAAAGGAACTGTCAAAATTTTAGCAGATTACCGCATAGGTCAGTCATTCATTTTTCATTATGTACGAGATTACCAATATGCCATTTTTTTCAATGGAGTGTCCGTGGCTGACCATTGGAAAGTCATCTCTGGCATGTTCGCTCAGGCGAGTGTTCACGACTTCCACGCAATGGTGAGGAGAAAAACGGCATCGCTACTAGAGAGAACGCGGTCAAGTCCCATCAGCATTCTGGGGATGTTAGTGGTCAAATTTAAATTGAAATTGAATAGATATGAAACGGGGGCGTGGCGCGTGTCACCGCGACATGGCCGAATAGGCATGTCACTGCCCGCCGCAGGTTAGTCGCAATTTGCCATGAATCTGAAATGTTCTCCCACATTTACTCAAAATGCCGAATTGTAGCGTGGTTACATGCAAAAATAGGAGTGAAACTAAAACCTACAAGAATCGTGTAGTCACGTACCACATGTAAGTATTAGTATTTTCACTTATAAGTCAGTAAAAACATTTTTTTAACAAATAAACGCAACGCTGCATCATTTCTCGGGATCGAACTAACATATCGAACGAAAAAGCATATTTTTGTTCTGTGCGTTGTACATTGAACGATCAATACAATAAGCAACCTGTACAGCGCTAAACCACGGCGCAATGTATTAAACCGCTATCGATATTTACGCTGCTTGAATTTTTTAGTGGTACGGCCGCTGCTTGGCGTCACGAACTAGAGCGGTGCCAAAATGTAGTTACAGTTTACGCGTAATCGATAAAATAGAAGTACAATTAATCATACTAGTGATTTTATTTCGACTACTTTCGCTGTAGGTATTATTTTATTTCATTACTTGTTTTGGTTGGGTGTCTATCTTAAAGGTAACCAATAAGATACTAATAGGATTAAAAGGTACAACATTTTTAAGATACCTACTAATAAGATTTTCACTCAGACCAGAGTTTTAAGTGTATGTGAACACGAACTTATAAAAAGCCGTTTATGTTACTCTGTAGGTACCTACTTAAGCGTACATAAACCTACATAAACGGCTTTTTATAATTTCGTGTTCGTCGATATGTTTTACCTTTGCGATTAAGTTAACAACCGGTGTTATTTAAACTTGTAGCTAGAAGTTTAAATACCACCACATAAACTTACCATTTTGTTACATTTAAATATTATAATGTCGATAAAACATAATTTTAACGTTTGTCGCCCCCCTAGTTTAGTGCGTTTAAGCCAATCACAGCCCTTGTTTGCATGTTGCCGTAGACTCACCGGCAACGCCCGAGTCTTTGTTTTTACACGGTTCGATGTGTGTGTGGGCGCTGCGGTGGGAGAAAACTGGGGACATCGGTTTCGGTTGAAATGAAGCAGTACGGCACTTCTCCCTTTTTTCCGTAAAATTACCGGTGCCCCCTGGTATGTTAGGAACGAGATCCTTCATCTCGACTTAAAGATCCCCACAATCCACCAATTTCTCAAACGCAATTCCAAGCGTTTCTTTGAGTCCGCCGCCAAACACCGCAACCCTCTGGTTGTCGAGGCCGCCAATTATGTTCCTAGTAGAATCAGTCAGATCCGCCGCCCGAGGCAAATCCTTACCGACCCAGACGACCCCATAACCCTCCTCCAGGAGAGCAATAGGGCCACAAGTACAGTGCACAAACACAGACACCGACCCACATTCCGACCTCGCCGCCGAGGTCCTCCGCGATCGCGACCCGCCCGAGTAAATAATACTCCCCCCCGACCCTTGCTCGCAGAAGCGCCAGCCCGAGTTATGCTGAGAAATGTAGATTTAAATTCCTCGATTAATAATAATGAATTATCTTTGATCCAGCCTGTCCCAACTTGCTGTCCTCCCCCAGCGACGCCCTAAGCCGAGGTCCGTACCCCACAGGGGGTGCCCTTAGCGAGCGCTCGCCTAGTTTTAATTTAGAATAGTTTTGCCCCTGGCTGGAGGCTTTGAGTTTAGTAGCTTAAGGCGACCGCAGGATTGTTCGGTTGAGCAGTAAATACCTTAGTGGTATACCTGCAAGATGCTATAGTTAAAAAAAAAAAAAAACTTCTCCCTTTTTATGTTCAGAGAGTTAGACTTACCTGCGCACTGTGCAGCAGGTCGCGCGCCGCGCCGGCCGCGCGCACGCCGGCGCCGTGCACGCGCGCGGCCGCGGGCAGCGCGGGCGCCTGGCACGTCAGCTCGTTGGTGCTCACGAGCAGGCGGGACACCTTGCTTCCCACGTCCTTAGCTAGCTGGACGATCTGCATAAAACATATATTTTCGTTAGACAATAATATTAAGGCTGTGGAATATCCATTTAGGTACCCTCAAATTTAAAATTCAGTCACTCAAACTGTTGTCAACGTTTCTATTTTTGAAGTGAAAACTTCTTTAAGCGCGTTGAGCACTTTTTGGGTGAACAAAAATCATGGAACTCGCGTCATATTCACCGAACGCTTTCCATGAGCTATATGTATACTGTTTTCACTTCTATCGGCAGTCCCCAAAGACTGCCCCGCATGTTTTTTTTTTTTCGGTTATAAAATCACCAACCTTTTAACAGGCACTTCTAATTCACTAACTCATATGGGACCAATTATAGTTAGTTCTAATTGAAATCATCTCTCAATAAGCTTTTAAAGACGAATCGCTGGCCTTATGAAGTGTCCAGCTTTCTAATTACGCAACATATTTTCGTAAACGATAAAGACAAATCTATTTCATTTTGACAGTTCAACAACATTCATTGCGTTATTTACGTTGCTCTGCAGTTTTTTTTTTCGAACTTAGGCGATTAACTCACGGCACCGCTCGACCGCGCGGTAGGAGCAGTTTGCGGTAGAAACGAGCACCGCTCGACCGCGCGGTCGGGCGGTGTACGTGTGTTAGGCATCTACCTACGGATTTATTAGAGGCCAATGCGACATGAGATCCGCTTCACCGCCTACCGCGGCGGTGCGCGGTGCCGTGTGTTAATCGCCTTACGGAGCAATGGATTAGCAATCTGTTTCAAAACGATTCAGATTCGGATTGATTTTGCGTTACGTAATTAGGGTACAGGTGTCCAATTGGCGCAGCCGTGAGGCACACTATTATAAGTTTTTTTTTTTTTTTTTTTTTAATGTTCACCTCAGTCAAATAAATTTATTTTATTTCTTTCTTTCTTTCAATGCAAGTGTCAATGTAGGTTAGGTAGCTTAGAAAAATAATATATAAGTATTTTAAAATTAATTGAATCTCAACTCAAACATACGAAGAACTATAACATACCTACGTAAGTACATACAGCCCTTTATAATTCGTCATTTAGTTACTTACCGCATTCTCCTCGTCTGCATTAGTGCCTCGCGAGAACTTGTACAGCAACTGGCCAGCAATGTCCGCGTACTCGTTAGATGCTTCTTGCATTTTCTGAAACATGTCCGTTTAAGAAGGCACCGAACTTTTTTTTACAAACAAACATGTTTTTACTAAGCTTGTTTGAAGTAGTAAGCAATTAAATTAAAATGTAGGGAATTATATTGGGGATATAATACTAGACATTATGCGTGATGGAAACACGATTTGATAAAATTGCCTCGATAGAATAAATAGGCAGTTACCTCTTATCGAGTATTTTTTTCCTCAAAGTCAAAGTCAAAGTCAAATAAATAATTAAATAATTTAATATTATGACTAATTTACTAAAATAAAGTTCATAGACGACTGGAGCTTTTATGCGCGATAGTTTTTTTTATTTAAGAGCAATATGATGAAAAAAAAAAACCGGCCAAGTGCGTGTCGGACCACGCACAATGAAGGGTTCCGTAGTTGGAATGAATTTATCGTAAGAACAAACAGAAAAAAAAGAAAGAAAAAAAAGAAAGAACAAACTTTGTAATTGAAAAACATGTTCTCCCATACGGAATATATGGGAGAACATGTTTTTGCAACTGCAAATTTAAGTTGGTCGATTATAACTCGTAAACTTGTAAAGCCCACTTAAGTGTGATAGTTTTCCTTTAAACTTCGTTATAATTATAAGTACTAATGCCGTGACATTTGAATTTCTAACTACAACCGTTTAGTTGGTAGAGGGTTGATAAGTCACGAACGGTTTACTTAATCAAAAAACGGTCTTCGCAAACCCCTAATATTTTTGAAAGACCTATCCAACGATATCCCACACTATGGGAAGGACGAAAAAAAAAATATTATCACCACTTTACATGTAGGGAGGTAGGTACCCTAAATAATTGTTTTTTTCAAAGTTTTATTTTACCACTTTTCGGCGTCATTAACTTGTATACTCATGCCAAATTACAACTTTCTAGTACCAATAGTTTTTGAGCTAAATCGCGGACAGACAGACAGACAGACAGACGGACATGGCGAAACCATAAGGGTTCCTTGTTGACTACGGAACCCTAAAAACAACGAAAAGCATTGAAAAAGTACGTAGTGTGGTTATTTTCTTTACTTTTAACACGTAAAGAAAAATACAGAGACAAAGGCAAATGGCCGGTACGCTCTTAACTAATAGGTAGGTACAGTAAACCTCAAAAAGATTTTAGTTATATGTACCTGTATGTTATGTGGCAGTCATTATCTGTCTTCAGTTATAAAGCAGAAACCAACCCAAGCTTAAAATTTACTGAATATGGTATTAAGAGATTGTTTTAGTCACGTCGCATTTCAGTCATCGCGTCATGTTCGTGAACGGGCGCCGTCAGTTGAGACTGGTCATCTCTTATCTGCCAGGGCTTATTTTTAATCGTTTTTGATTTTTACATATTTTTTTTTACATTGTTCTCACATATATAGAATCAACAAGAGTAATGTACCCAGGATTTTGTAATTTCTATATTTAAAAGAGTGTCCTTGGAGTTTCTTGCCCGTTCTTCTCCATAGAGATCTACGTTTTGGAATAGGCAACTATCTACAACTTTCTGACTAACTGACCGACTCTTTGACAGTTCAAAAGTGCCTGTAAATGGTTTAATTGAAATAAATGCTTTGAGTTTGAGTACGCACCTCATGATTCTGGTTGCCAGTCATACCGCAGACTTTCTTAGTGGCGTCGAACAGAGTTTTCATCTCGTCCTGTAGCTCCTTGCGACCAGCTGGGTCCTTAGTGCTGGCAAGTATCTGGGCATCTGCAATATTTAGGAAAATCAGTAATAATTCAGGGTATTTTAGTTGTTTACCATATTGGCTAGGTACCAAAAGCTAAAATTGTCCGTGTATTCAATTCACAACTGTCATTCTTTGACAAAAAAAAAAAGTTTAAAAAAGATGAAAATAGTTATAACACGGTAGTGTGTCAATTTCATAAACAATAACACCACACACTCCTACACACCCACTCTCACTGCACACTTAGATATGCTTTTAAGGTGCTAGCATGACATCCTGTTTGTTTCTGATGCATGTGTAGTTATTATATTGTAAATCCGTAATTGGCTGTAAGTTTAGTTTATATGTCCTAAGTGAAATTGTTAAAGTGCTGTGGATTTTTTTAATAAATAAATAAATTTCCCTGAGTGAACAGTTTAGAATGGTATCAATAGAAAAATTATTGCCTTCTATCGAAGAAAAGTCTTGATAATTTTAGATCATCGACTACGTTTGTTTTTGGGAAATAGTAAAGATGCTTAGCCGTCATAATGTAGTTACCTCTAGCTAGTTTAGGCATCAGCTCATTGATGGCATTCATCGAATTGATTGCGGCAGAGTAGTCAATGTTATCTGGATCTGTAACAAGAAACATTATAGGCTTTTACACAAAACCTAAGCTTTTAATGAAGCAGACAACCAGACAAACAAGAGATTTGTTTTTCAATTAATATCTTGAAATAAATACCATTATTATGCAACCGCCCTTTTACCAGATTTTTCTTGGAATCGCGGTCTTTTGAATTATTTTGGAGACAGGCATAGATTTTTGTTCCAGAAAATGTTAAATAGGTAATATTATGTACCTATACTTTATTTATTTGAAAAATCAATTTAATAAATCCTCAATTTTTGTCATTGCACCTATCACTGTTTGTCTCTGCATCACCTAAAGTTTGACTGGTAGAAAATGCCTGTGGCATTAAGTCCGCCTCTATACATTTGTGTGCTCAAAGTATGAAATAAATAACATGTTAGACAACTCTTACCAGAATGAGCCATAAGGTATAGCGCTATAGCCGCGTTGAGCTTGCCCATCCGATCCTCCAGAGCTTTCTCCAGCTTCCTCTTTTGTTCCTCGTCCAGCTTAGGTCCAGTGTACTCCTAGATAAACAATATAGAGCATTGTAATCAAGAAACGCTAGAGTTTAACACATGGCCAAACTTTCTAGAAATAAGTCACTGTTATTAAGCAGTTTATGAATTAAGCCCAAAATAAAAAATTGGAAGAGATTTTAAGATAATTCAATCTTGTATACTTTGTTGACAAATCTCAAATATAATATACAATCTAACACATTTTTTTTTATTCGTACTACTTTTATTTTATTTATGATTTTAAAATAATATAATATACATCTAACACTAAAATATATAAAAAATATACTTAAAAAATAAAGGAAGAGTTAATTGGGCATCAAAAAATTCGACCGCATCGCTGTCAGTGGGAAAAGTATCCAAAAGGCTGGCAGCTTTGCCACGTTGGATGGCAATGCTGATTCTTTGACCTAAAAATTGGCCAGCCCTCTGGTCCCGTGAAGAGTCGACCAACCGCTTGGCGATGTCCCGAAATACAAATATATAATTTGGACAATTAATCACCAATCCGCCTTGAGCAAGCGTGGAGATCAATGCTCACTGCTTCTTTGTACAAGAAGAACTGAGTATTATTATATTATATTAGAAGAAGTACTGGTATTATTACTATGGACAATTTATGTAATAGACAACGTCTTCCAAAGTTAAATTTTACGCTATTTACTTTGCTAGATAAATTGGTGAAAATGAATAAAAGAAAATGTTGGTGATGCTGAATTCAGAAGTAATGTTACCTCATGAAGAGCTTGTGTAGCAGTGTCAACAGAATGTAGAGCGGTGGTCGCGGCCGCTACGAACGAGGCTCGTCTTATTGTTTGTTCAGTCTTCTCGCCATCTCTGAAGCTCTTGCGAGAACGCTGTAACAATAAAATAACATTATGCAAGTAGCCCTGGACCACTCGATGTGGCGACGCTTGAAGGTTGCCTAAGTTGCAGTAGACTTCTTAATTTTGGCTGAAATTATGTTGAAGGTGAAAAGCAAAGCATGCAAAGGTGTAAAGTACACCCAAGTCCCATAAAATAAGGGGCGAGCCTATTGTTGTAAGTCTAAACAATACAAATCGATCATATTCATACAAATACGTTCAAACTCTGGCTCACTTTAACACCACGAGCTTTTCTTATTGTAAGCTTTACAGTCGTAAGAATAAGTTAGTTCGTCATCTACCAATTTTTTTTAACCATGCTGGAGTAGGGTTAACACCGGATGCAGCTGAACACCTTTATTTTACATGGAGCGATTGCTGATCTGACCTCCACAATTCAGGTAACTGGGTAACACTTGACATCTGTCAGTTCGTGATATCAAAAACTGTTTAAAACACATTAAGTATCTGGTTTTTCATACCCTGAGGAGTTCACTGCGTCTTCTGGTCTTAGGATCGATTGAGAAGTACATCTGAGTGGTCAGGTCGGCGATACTCTCTGCAGCATCCTTCGCGTCGTTGGGATTCTGATAGAAAAAATATGATTGATATTAAAACTCAAAAAACTCAAAACTCAAAGCATTTATTTCAATTAAACCATTTACAGGCACTTTTGAATTGTCAAGGAGTCAGTCAGTCAGAAATATGAAGCTAGTTGCCCATTCCAAAGCGTAGGTTCCTATGGAGAAGAACGGGCAAGAAACTCCACGGACACTCTTTTAAAAAAATTATATTCTTACAAAATATTGTTTACATCATTCATGTTGAAATTATACATGTGAGAACAATGTAGAAAGACGTGTACGTAAAAAGCGTCCGTAATAAAAAATAAAAATAAAAAAACAATTCAAAAATTAAAATAAGCCGTGGCAGTTAAGAGATGACCAGTCCCTACTGATGGCGCCCGTTCACGAACATGACGCATGGATCAGCACCGTTTAGCTCAACCATTTTGAAGGGAACTCGACGATCCAACACACACGCCACCACCAGCGAGACAGTTGAGTGAGCATGACATACTCTTAGCCGCCAGGGCATATCGAGTCAATGAAAGACGTACCCAGCAAATGGCAGCTTTATAGAAGGTACATGGTCACAGTGCTCACACATGTGCTATGCAATTATACAATAAAATATAAAATAAAGAGATTGAAGCTATACAATTCAAAGATAGTTTTTGCAATCTTCAGCAATTCCAACAATATTTTTGAATGCTAATCAATTAGTTTATGCGCCCTTGTGGAGCTAGACCAGCGTTAAGCCAAGCATTTTTGTCAGCGATATAATCCCCAAGCTTATAATATGCTTGGCAGCATAGTGTGCGTTTTATACAAGATTTAAATTTCGTTAGATTTCGTTTCGATATTAGCAAGATTATGTTACGACTTGACTACATTGTTGGTCTATGAAGTAATAAGTAGGTACAGCTGAACAAAGAGTTTGGTAAATAATTAGCTTTCCTGTGCACTGCCAATATTTTTTTTAAGACATACTTATAAGAGCGAAAACTTAACGGGCCGGCGAAGCATGCGTAGTTCATACAAACGTAATAATTCGAGATAAGAGAAAAATAAGTTTTCTATAGAAATTTTAAATTCCTCATATCTCGTCTTTATATCAGTGTCCATTCAAAATATATATTTGGAAGCCTAGATATTCTGTAATCCAATCGGAATAAATACACACTACCTTAAGAATATGTTTGATTTACAAATTATTTTGGTATTACGTTTGTATGAACAATGCATGCTTCGCAGGCCCCTTAACTACTCACCACATAGATTTAAAAAAAAATCAAGTTAGCTGTCTGTATACCAATCTCTTTGTTTGACTTTCATTCTACGTGGAATTTTTTATTTTATGTTTCTAGACTCAGCAATGCGTTTTCTGTCAGTAAATTTAAGATTTTTATTAAGTTGATACTAGCTAATATCCAGCATGTGTTGCAAAGCCGTATTTTTTTATTTTTTAGATTAGTATGGATTTCGTAGGATTACTTACGACTTTCCCCGGCTCGATAGATCCGGCCAGTTTGTTCATGAAGTTATTGAGATCTTCTAACTCGTCTAGCAGCATCTTCTTTGCGTCTTCGATATCTTGTTTATCTGCTGTCTCTTTCACACCTAGTTAAAATAACCATTTTTATAAGTTATATTCAGGTCATCTCATCTTATCGTGAATTTGCGCGACGATCGCGATTAAATAGGAAGCGACCTATGGGTGCATGCAACCGTACAGGGAACGAGGAAGTATTTAAAAGCTAAGTTTACGAAAACAAAAATGAAATTTTGACCTTCAATACCTCCGTAACCAGGAGGTTCCCAGGTATGGTCCAGTACAAAAAAATAATCATAATAACGGGATGAACAAGTGACTCTCTCGGCGTCGTTAAGGGTGTTTACACCCGATATCATAGATATTTTAGACACCTTAAAAGCAGAAAGTGGGCAACATCGCCGAAAGCTGTCAAATATTTCCCTCTTTTGATTAATTTGACGATATTACAGTATGGACATAAGAAATATGGGTGCCTAACTAGTGAACAAAAATCATCGTCATCATCATCAGCCTATAACGTTCCCACTGCAGGGACACGGCCTCCTCTCAATGAGAGGGAGTGGGCTATAATCCACCACGCGTGCCCAGTGCGGATTGGTAGATGTCACATGTCTTCGAATTTTTGGTTCTAGGACATGCCGGTTTCCTCACGATGTTTTCCTTCACCGTTTTGAGAGCAGTGGTGATGAAATAAATTACACAAAGTAATGCGTCTGTCTGGGTTCGAACCCACGACTTACTGTTCGTAAGACGGGGCCGCCACCACTGGGCCACCGCAACTCTCAAACAAGCTGAACAAAAATATTGATTGTCAAATGCAATAATTAATTTCGTAACACCGAATATTTAGTTTTAGATGTAAAAAAAGTATTTGGAAACTTTATAAACGTATTTTTTACACCTAAAACAGTTACAACATCATATTAAGTATTATAATTGCAATTCATATTAGTATTCTAGTTCACTAGTTAGCCATATTGCTTATTTACATACAGTAATATCGCCAAATTAATTAAAACAGCGAAATTTATGACAGCGATCAGCGATGTTGCCGACTTTCTGCTTTTAAGGTGTCTAAAATATCTATGATATATAATAATATACTTTTCGGTTGAATGCTCTTAATATCCGATTGACTTACCTTTCTGGACAACTGGGAAGTCCTCCTGCATAGTCCGCAAGATCTGTTTAGCGTCGTTGATGTGGGTTTCCGTGGGATCTGACAGAAATATAAAAGATTATTTAAGCGCAGTAATCTTTGGGAGATTCATAGACGACTCCGCCTTGGAATGTAAATGTGGTGCTGTTCCACAAACGATGGGACACTTAAGATCATGTCCTGCGTGTCCTGTGAGCTGCACGTTACAGGAACTGGTGGACGTTGGTGATGGTGCCAAACAAGTTGCCGAATTCTGGGCCGCGTCTGTTTAGATTACTATCGACACGCTAAGAAGAAGATCTTTGAGACGGTGAAGCAATTGCCATCCTGCTCTATCCAACTGTAATTTTAATTTGTCTACATTTACTTTTTCCTAAATTAATTTACTCTAGGAAAACTTCTTCAGTTGTTCCAAAAAAATTATAAATGAACTAAGAAATAGTAGGATCTTTTAATGATCGTTATTCCTAATTGAACAGGGATGTTGACTGGGGGAATAAAAAATAATATTTAGTCCGTCAGTCACAAAATAAAAAAAATATTAGACACGTATTTTTGAAAATGGTATAAAACGCATTAAAGTTGAGGAGTGTTATGGTATGATAATATTTATTTAGTAAAACATGAGTACTAATAATTAATATGTGGTGGCATTAGTTGCACAAGACAAACAGTACAAAATAAAAAGTGGGGGCTAGCTACGTCACACGTCATGCCACATTTTGACGTATTGCCTACTCAATGTATTGCCGTAATCTTTCGATTACGTAAAAGAAGAAAAAAAAGTCTAATAATTTTTAGCAACCTTGATGAACGAGCAAAAAATTTTTTTTGGCTTTGTTATTATTGTTACTAATTTAAGTATATGAGTACCTGTGAGCAGTCCGACTATCTTGACCGAGTTGGAGTTCATTCTGTTCAGTTTTTTTATGCATTCCTTTGACATGTCCCCGCGGAGAGGCATCTCACCTTTCTGTAAGAAAAAGGAGTATGATGGCTGAATAATTGTTTGAAAAAGCACAAAAAAAACAGCAGATGTGTAAGTGTGATGGTAAGTAGGTAGGTAGATACTCTGTACAGTTTAAAACAACTTAAACTTAAAGTTCATTAGTCTAGGAACGCAGGTACGATGTTAACACTATGTCCTCAGTAGAATCGAATCCAAGAGACTTCGTCTTAAGTTTATAGTGAGAAGTATTTACCAATGCCTGTTGCTGGTTCTGCAGATGATCAGTGACCACTATCTGTTGAACCGTGGTTATCATAGCGCCGGAGTGAGCCTGGGAACCTGGTAAAAAAAATAACAATGGACCTTCAAGTATTGTTTTATAAAATTGCAGTTTTGAAAACTAATTTTCTGTTTTCACTATAAAAGTAAAAGGTGGATGGTAAGTAACAAACCGAACGTTTGAAAAAAAATATTTTGCATTGTGCCTAGTAAACAAACATATCCTAATTATGTTTTAGATAGAAAAAATTACATGGAAATACTTTTTATAATTTACCTTTCCTACCTAAAAGCATAATTTTACGATGAAGCAGTCTGTAATATATTCAGAACTGGATGGAACTGCTATGATAAGAAACAAAGAAAGAGTATTTACTGGCAAGACCTTACCTTGATCATAGGGCACAATCTTGGTGGGCCCGACGAAGGTTTCCGTCACTAGCTTAGACGGATTGTTGGCCACATGCTCGATTAGATGACTCCTAAAACAGGTCAATTTATTGTAGTGTTGTATAAAGTCTTATACCATCACGCCGGTAGTCCCTGGACGGTTGGGCAGAGGTGTATCTATAGTACACCCACATTTCACCAATTATGTTTAAGTCCCTGTCCACTTACACATTGAGTGCTCTAATTTGATTATTTGAATACTAAAACCAGTGAACTGTTTATTTTCGTTCACTGGCTAAAACCAAAATCCTAATTTTATTTCACCTTATTTTCGTCGATGATTTTTCAAATTACAATTTAATAATGCTGCAATTTCTACACCGCACTAATAGTGTGGCCCAGTGGCAACTGCCGCGATTTACGAGTTGTATATCGTAGGTTCGAACTCGGACAAGCGCTTTACTTTGAGTAACTTATTTAATCACCACTGCTCTCAAAACGGTGAAGGAAAACATCGTGAGGAAACCAGCATGTCTTAGAACCAAAAATTTGAAGACGTGACATCTACCAACCCGCACTGCAATGGGCCTGCGTGGTGGATTACGGCCCTCTCATCTAGAGGAGGCCTGTGTCCCAGCGGGCAGTGGGAACATTATAGGCTGTTTATGTATATATGTTATGTAATAATTGTAGGAAAAACTTTTTCACAAGGAATTAAACCGACTTCCAAAAAAAACACTACAAAGTGAAAAATAACTTTGATTTCGGAAGTCGGTGTCTGGGGTTTTATTTTCGTTTTTTTGCCACCGACTTCCGAAATCAAAGTTATTTTTCACTTTGTAGTGTTTTTTTTGGAAGTCGGTTTTATTTTTTGTGAAAAAGTTTTTATTTTTCACTTTGTAGTGTTTTTTTTGGAAGTCGGTTTTATTTTTTGTGAAAAAGTTTTTATTTTTCACTTTTTAGTTGTGGTACCTACACAAAACCCCCACAAAAATTTGAATACCCATTACCTGCTATGTAAATTACAGTGACAGGAACTATTAGAATATCATCCACATATACTAGATGAGAAAAATACGTATTATTGAAGCTAACTCAAAAACCCCTCTTCAGATCTTGACCAAATTTATATGGGATCACTTCTGAAGTATGCCCTACCAAACAAAAAAAGAATCATCAAAATCAATTCATAATTGGCGGAGTAATCGCGTAACAAACATACAAAAAAAAAAAAAACATACAACCGAATTGAGAACCTTTTTGAAGTCGGTTGAAAAGTGGTGAGATATCAAGTTGAAATACAGATAAATGTTTTACTAATTTCTTTTGCCCTTACTTGCCCATCTGTACGTTATCATGGGTGATGACCATGGACTCGCCGGGGTCCACGCTGGGCTTGGCCAGCATCCGGCGGCGGATGATGTCGATGTAGCCCTCTAGGATGTCGCGGATGCGGTGGCAGTCTTGGGTTTTGACGCAGTATTCCTTGTCACTGTACAAAAGAAAAAAAAAAATATTTTGCTTTAAGTCTTCTCCCGTTTTTTCGATGTGTGCGTTTACAGGTACGAATAACACACGCAGAAACGCAAAGAAAGTATATGCGGGCCAGAAAAAAAAACCGGTTTGGGAATTGAACCTGAACCAAGCTGTTCTAATAATTACTGGTGCAACCGTCCCTAGGATTAGATTCAAGGAGCGAACGCTCATGACAAAGGCATTATAGAGGAGATGGAATTTTAAACGAAACAATAATATATTAAAATTTAAGTTGGAATTACCCTTATATCATTATAATACGAATTAATCACTCTAAATAATTCTTGCTTCTTATAATCACACTAATATTATAAAGGCGAAAGTTTGTGAGTGTGTATGTTTGTCTCTTCTTCACGCTACTGAACGGATTTGGATAAAATTTGGCACACAGATAGGTTATAACCTGGATTAACACATAGGATACTTTTTAACCCGATATTCCCACGGGATCGAAACGTATGCGGGTGAAACCGTGGAGCGCAGCTAGTTAGTAATAAGCCATAGTAAACCAACCTATAGTCTCCGAAGTTAAGCGTGAAAGTCTCCGACTTCCCCGTGTGGTACGTCTTGACGTGCGTGAGCGGCCATTGTTGCAGGATCTCCTTCGTGACCTCGTCCAGGCGCAGGATCGCATCCGCGTTGATGCCCAGAAGGCGAGGGACTAGCTTCTTCTTGTCTTTTTGTTTCTCCTGTTTGGAATATTGGTGATTTTTAAGGAGGTGATAAATAAGGGTATCAGGTAAGGTATCAGACGATGTCAACTTCGATACTGTATAGCATGATGTTCATGAATACAGGCTCCGTTCGATACTGAAACTAGTTTGGCAATCCAGACAAAGGGGGTAAGACCGTGAAAAAATAAACTCTAGTGCTAGTAATATAATAAATGTGAATAAGACGAAGGTGTTTGAAAGAGAAGAGAATGTTTCAGTGTGTAATATGAAAACAAATGATAAGAGTGTGGAGCATGCGAATGAGTTTTGTATATTTTATTTTGTATATGTGGTGAATCTGTTTACATGAGATGGAAAGCTTGATGAAGATGTGGAAAGGATGAATGCAAGAAATAAAGCAAATGTTGCTTTAAATACGATTGTGGCCAACCAGTCGATGTCCAAAAAGGCTGCACGCAGTGACAAAAATTTAAAAGAGTGAGTATACTTATATGATTTGGTCATGTTCAGAGGATGAATGAAAGGAGAGTAACAATAGTTATTTGTGCAACAAGAGAGCAAAGTCGTTTTTTGCTGCGAGTGTTGATTTTGAATCCCGAGTAAGCGAAGGATTCTATAATTGAATCACGAGCGTAGCGAGTGATTCTAGGTTAGAATCCTGAGCGCTGCGAGGGATTCAAAGACACGAGATGCAAATAACTTTGCTCTCGAGTAACACATACAACTTTTCACCTCAGCAGCGAGAACATACAACA
Organism: Xanthia togata; assembly: GCA_963853775.1. Lineage (NCBI taxonomy): Eukaryota > Metazoa > Arthropoda > Insecta > Lepidoptera > Noctuidae > Xanthia > Xanthia togata. Next base: position 2,310,292 of record OY970814.1, read on the forward strand.
TGTAAAAAAAAAACACTGTCCGATCCGTGAGGGTGTTGTTAGGTATCGTACTGTTATATTTCACATATTATTATATATATATTTACCAGCATATATATGTGGAATTTTTCAGGAAAAAAGAAAAAATAATCCGTATTTTTTTTTTCAATGGTGAATTTGACCGAATTTTACATTTGGTGTGGGCGGTGGCTGTCGTTTAGCGGTTGTCTAAAAGTCATAAGTTATGAGTTTTGCATTTTTTTTATGGATTTGGGGTAATTTTGGAACTAAAAATGTGAATTTTAAATACCAATAACTTTTTTACTATCAATAATAATAAAAAAAATACTGTTTTGTAATGTAACTGCAGTACCATATGCCCATTTTCCCCAGATTTTCGGATCGGACAAGGTTTTTTTACATAATCTTCATCACCTCGTATTTTGCAGCCAACATCTTGGATTTTCATTTTGACCTCACTATCGACTTTAGCACCCTCGAAAACTATGAAAACGACACCCATGACGAAAAATGTGAAAATTTTTGCAGCCGCCGTCTTGGATTTTTATTTTGACTTCACTATCAGCTTAAGCAACCTTGAAAACCTTAGAAACGATACCCATGAAGAAAAAATAGAAAATTTTCGCAGCGGCCATCTTGGATTTACATTTTGACCTCACGGTCGGCTTTGGCACCCTTGAAAACTATGAAAACGACACCCAATATGAAAAATGTGAAAATTTTCGCATCCGCCATCTTGGATTTTCATTTCGACCAAATTCACACAAGTTGCTATCTCTCTCCATCTTTCTTTCTCTTTGAATTAGAAGAAGACAGCCGCAAGCGCCTTTTCGCGTGACGATTTCTGGTACTGCACTCTTACCGCAAGCCGCTTAAGAGGGAACAGGGCTCGCGATTCTCCATACAAACGTATTCCCCGTTTTTCTTCCTGAATAATGCCTCTAGAGCTGTCATTTTTTTTTTGTATAAAATCAGGGTCTCTATAGACATGTCCCTGTCATTTCCTTTTTTTCAGCAATTAATAAGTAAGGAAACTATGACCCTCCAAAAATTACAAAAATGCCCCATTTTTACCGCCATGATTAGAGGACTACCAGACTAATTCGGAAAAGTTTTTAGCATAAAAGAAAATAATAGGAACCTAGACATTCTCTATCTTAAAATTTTAATGTAAAAAATTATTAAATCGGCTTAGTTTTCGAGGAGAAAAAAGGAGAATACCAAACGTCGTTTTCGTCAATTTGTAATATAATCGGTCTGAGCTGCAGTTGTCCCTATCGCACTTTACGGGGTTTAACTCGGTTTTTCGGGTGCAGTGCGACGGCAATAGTTTCTTCAAATACCTATTTTTCAAATTCCTCGCAGCCCCTGTTCCCTCTTAAGAACTTCGTTCCAAAAATTTAATAAAACAGAATTTAAATAAAACCATAACAGATGATTTTGCAATTTTTAATGTTTTATGTATATCTGAACGTTTTATTGTTTGTTTCTTTCTTGGGCCTAGTAGGTAGGTATGGAATTTTGAAATCGAACTTCGAATCGATTTGTTTCTACCCCTCGCTTTTTTCGTATCGAAGTGAAAGTGACAAAATTAATTGAAATTCAAATCTTTAGAATTTTGTGAGTAGACCCAACACTGCTCTCGGCATTTAAAAAAAATAATTAAAAAGTTACTTTGTCTCACGCTCGCAGCAAAATCGAATTTTGCTCACTGTTTTTTGACAGCAAAACCTGCTTGTTTGAGGTGCTGAGGTGAAATAGTTATTTATCCAACATGTGAGGAAAGTTCGTTTTTCCATGAACTTGCTCACATGTTGAATACAAAACTTTTCACCACAACCAGCAAGAAAGTATTCAGTCATCATAGGTAAATAAATTAAATAGACACAAAGCAAATCAAAATAATTCTTTATTTTTTTAAATATCTTTAAAACTTAACATAAAAAAATCAGGCAAGGTTAGTTTCTGAACGGGATCATTACTTTCCTCACTGTTCAAAAAGTGAGGAAAATCCAACTTTCCTCACTGTTCAAGCAGTGAGGAAAAACCAACTTTCCTCACTGTTTTCGTAGAGGAAAGACACTTCTTTCGTGCGGGAGTGGTGAAAAAGGTATTTATAAGGCAGATGTGAGTGCAAACGCCGGGAAGAGATGCCCTAGAAGGAATTATTATAGTGACCTTATTGGTGATGTTCTTCAGAAAGGCTAGGTGCTAGGCCTAGTACTAGCAACCGGTTTGCGTGTATGACCAATGTATGAACGTAAACGAAGCAAAAGGAGTATGTAAGGTGTCGTAGCAGGTGGCGTTCTATAGTTTAGTCTGCCTACCCCATGAGAAGACGGCGTGAGTTTGTGAGTATGCGTATGTATAGTCATACCTTAACCAAGAAGAAGGTGACTCCATACGTAGGCATGGACCGCGCAGTCTTGATGTACAGGAATTTGGCCTCCAGCTCGCTACTGCCTTGGTGCGTAGCGTATTCTTTCTGGATCTTCTTTTCTACGCTCCAAGCATTTAAGTACTGGGCGGGGAGGTATTCCTCGAATCTGGGGGTTAGGGAGATGGTGAGGATACACAGTCTAGAGTCGAGATTGCAGAAGATTGCACGTGCTTTGGCTTAGATAATGGTGAGAGGGATTTATGAAAATATTGTTCACTTATTATTTATTTTCACTTATATGTGCTTATGTACATATCAACTGTGTCTTTAATTTTTGTAACTTGTTTTAAACCGTTTTAAAGAAATCTATAATAATAAATAAACGGGTGTATTAAGTATCTTGACCTGGCTCACGAGGTGGTCGACATGTGAACTCAGCGATCATTCTGCCGATAGTCTTATCAGACAATGGCTTAATTGCCAAGAGCTTCGACCAACATCTAGGGAGGCTCTCGTTGGGCAGCTGGATTCAGAAAGCGGTAGGTACTCCTGGACACGGCTCGCATTGTCAGGAGGTTCCTCTCTCTGGAGCCCTGACCGCCCGTAGCTTGGGCCTTGTTCCCAATACCGGTGGGCTACTATTTGTTATATATTTTTTATATTCTAATATTTTAAAATGTAATTAATTAGTATTTAAATGAAATAAAGGAAATAAATGGGTATAAAAAATGGAATATTGTGTAACCTAGCTGTTGCCGCTTTTTTTATCAGCGCATTTGTCTCTTCTCGTTGGTGTTTTAACACATTGTATAAAATTAAGAAATAAGAAAAAATAGTGACTTTCCACAACTTTAGTCTACTCTTTCGACCTATTTTAGGCTCTTTTTTAAGTACTCAAAATGTGCGGAGGCTGTGGTTTTTGTGGTGGTGGCTGTTGCGGTGGATGCTGCTGCCCTTGCATCACGACCTACACCTGCTGTACGAAGATTTGCTAGTGGTACAGAGTTCTGCCAATTCGCGCAGATAAGCCATGGTAGAATCTACGTCGAAGATGGCGCAACGACATCTCCGATGTTCGTCTTTGAAGTATGCACTCCTGTGCAGTTTTGTGGAAATAAACTACTATAAATAAGCGTAAGCGTAAAAAAATTCCAGTGCCACAGTTACATGAATAATGCTCAGCCAAAGCTCGTGCAAGTGCAAAGTAATCTTTATTTTTATTTGATCATAGTCTGGGCTCGTTTTCGTATGTCATGGAGTTTCTAGTCCATCCTTTTCAGTCCATCTTTGGAATCCGCAAGTAACTGAAAGTCTCCATCAAAAGTGCCTGTAAATGGTCTAGTAGGAAGAAATGACTTGATTTTGACTAGGTACTTCATTGTATGTAGAGCAATATGTATCTTGTTCAAGCTACGTTATCTCCTAGCTAGACCATCACACGAGTCTATAATAATTGATTAACTATTTAAGTCATCTTGTGGCTCTGTAGTCTTGGAGGCAACGTGTAAACATTTTACCGTGGTAAAATCCCCATGGATACCTACCCTCCGTGTGTAGGATTATCTCGCATGTAAACCTGAATGTAGTTGTGTAGCAGTAAAGACTTCAAATAAAAAAGGAAAATGCGCAGGCGGGCTCGGTAACGCCTCAGAAGCTGTTTGATGTTCCTCGTAGACGTTTATTCAACTTTGTCCTTTATGACACTTAAAATAAAAGTGTAAATTCCAACTCTGAGTTTCTCTGTGTTCTTTTGTTTAATACTTACTTTTCGATAAATCCAGGCTTGTGTTTCTTCTCGTCGTAGTCTCCTAACTGTATCTGGCACTGGATCCCCGCGAATTTTACCGCTATAAGTAATTAAAACACAATATTTAATGGGATGGTTACGACATAGATCGTATAGAGTTCGTCACTTAAAGGCAGGAACTCACTCGCAGGCCTCGGGGACAATCTAGGGTGCAGCCGTGCAGGGCCCCAAGTCTGCTATTACAATAGTGTCAGAATGGTCTATCATTGATTTCATAATTGTTGATTTTGACAAGTTTGGTAATCTACTAAAATATTGGCGTCATTATGACTTTCCAATGGTCAGCCACTGACACTCCATTGAAAGAAATGGCATCTATTGGTAATCTCATACATAATGAAAAATGAATGACTGACTTGTCGCTAAACTACTAAAATTTTGACAGTTCCTTTGATCAGTGACCTACCACGAGAACGTCATTGTGCAGTCATTTCTTTTAATTCGTTACGAATATCGTGTATATGGAGGACAATGATCAACCAATGATCGACCATTATGAATTTAGCAGATTACGAACTTTTAGCAAAATGACAATGGGATCGTGTTGGAATGACGAATTTATAGAAATAGCAGACTTGGGCCCCAGGTCAGTTGGGGCAATTGAGGAGGCTATTACGCGTCATCCAGAATTGCCCTCCCTATCCCATTATTCCTGCGGTATACCCTTTCCAGCGTAGGTATCACCTACCTTCACATAAAGGTGGATGTGTGCTGACCACATCGTGAAATTAATGTGGGAGTGTGAGTATTATTTTATTTATTTAAATCACAATTATATTATATGTTGATCTATTCCCATCTTCAAGTATCCACCTAAATGTGACCAGTGTCAATATCGTGGATTTTGTACAAGATGTGCGTCTAACTAAACAATTATTTCAGGAGGATGGGCAGCGCCTTTGTGATTTCTAATGGCAACATTGTGCGCTTAACCATTTTGTCTGCCAAACGTAGTTACTAGGCAAATTGCTAGTGATTATACATTAAAATAGTCTTTAGGATCCAGTTAAAGGATCGTGCAGGGAAGTGTAGTCATCATCAGTGCGAAAAAGAGATGACGCTATACCTACATGGCGTTATCTAGCAATTGTCTTAATTAACTCCAAAATATCCATAAAAAACACAGCCTGAATGCTTCTTTACTAATTACTATAGGTATTACATTGGCACCACAGATTGGTGCAGGTGGGACACTCCGCAAAATCATTTAAATAAAAGTTACTCTTGCTATGACACAATAAAGTGCAATTCAGGTCGCGCACCGCTAATTACGTATAGTTATATTACCTTAGAAGTTGCCTCTCTTTCTATCGCGTAACTCTTGTACCTATCTTCTGACTACGTCACGTCCTCTCAATTCGACAGGTCAAACCCGCCACGTACCTACTACCGAGTAGCTTCGTAGCTAAAATGCAAACACAAAAATAAAAAAACTCGCAAGTCCCTTACAAATAAGTACTTTATTGTCAAAACCTAACATTACATCACTATCTATTACTATCACTGCTGCCAGCCTGTCCGTCCTTATTGACGATCTGCTGCAGCTCATAATCCTGTACCACTTGAAAAATCTTACTCTTAGCCTGGTTCAAGTAGTATGGGCTGAACTTCCTTAGCGTCGAACCTATAGTCAACAAAAACACATCTAAAGGATCTGTAGGGCTCAACTCCTGGAACATCGATTCGGAGAATTCTCTCGACGAATTCCCGTCGTCTTGTTGTCTCTTTCGGAAGACTGGTTTTGTCTCTCTCGGCTCTTCGAAGTCTAGAGCTTCATCAACGAAGACTTCTGAAGGCATTTCGACTTCGCAAGCGTCGTCTTCGAGGAAGCCTGCGTACTCCTCAGCTGTGGACCCTGAGGAGATCGGCTCCTTGAAGTAAGGCATCATGAAGGATAGTTCCTCTTCGTATTTATATTTGTAACTGTGTGCGTTAGGGTTTTTCAGTCTTTCGCGGAATTTTCGCCGCATCATGTCTCGAATGTTTATCCATCGTGATTTGCAGACGAGAGCTGGAAGATAAAAGGTTTTTAATTAATTATAAGTTGTTATATCTTACTTAAATAGGCTTACTTGTATGCTCTTTGTACGGACGCCAGCAGGTCAACCTACCCGAAACTGTCAAATTTTCCCAATCAACTTTGAACCTTATACTTTAGTGATAAAGTAGAAAATTAATTAAATAAATTTGACTGATTGTATTAGGTTGATGTGCTGGCTTAACCTTTTCCCAGGTATGTTGGGGTCGGCTTCCAGTTTAACCAGATGCAGCTGAATACAAGTATCTTAGACTGCCTATCTGATCTCCACAACCCAGATACTGGGTGACACGATACATTTGCCATGTAATGTCCATAAAGGAGTGTGTTAAGAACAAAGTCTAAAATGGGTGTTATGTAATCCAATATCAACAAAACATCACTTCCCTAAAACTGATGTGGGTGAACTAACAATGACAATGTTTACCTACAGTGAAGTAGTCACCTTAGTATAGTCACGTAGAACAATGACTCAAAAGGGTAAAAGGTTGCCAATGATACCTGAATAAACAATCGTGTTCAAGTAATTTATTCCTGTTATTTTGTTCATTAAATTAACAAATAATTTTAAATTGCTGCCAAATTAACGCCTCTAAAGACATCCCAAATGAACCTCCATTATGGCTATAATTATGTAGCCTTCATTATGGCCATGAACAATTTAGCTTACTTAAATACTTAAAACAATAAAACCCTAGCGTTTACTTCTTAATCCTCAAATCATTATCGATGTTTCTACCCAAAGGCAACGTCTCCTGCCTATCCCCCAACAAAACAACGCGCAATAATACTTGAACACAATCAAACTATTACAAAACACACACAGATAACCCTATCAACTAACCTACTTGTAATTCTACAGACAAAATCGACGCCAACTAAAACTTCTATTCATCACTCAATAATAACCGTTACGGGTTAGGAAATAAGGTGCACAAGGAATATAAATATATAAGAAATAAACTTACCTGGCCTGTTGAGTGAATCTCCAATCTTTTGCCAAATAACTTCTCTTGAATCAAAGTCTAGATATTTTGCGTGTCTCGTGTTATACAAAATAGGGTTTTCTTTAACTAATTTTAATAGTTTTAAGTCTAAGTTCTTGTTGAAGGGCAGCGGCATCGTGTCGGGAGCGCGACGGTGTCGTGTCGCGACTGCGCGGCGGCATACTGAGCGGCAACGTCGCGTCCCGGCTACGTCACGTGTCGGCTCCGTTGGTATCGCAACCGGTTGCTAAGGGAAGGCGCGCATTCTCGATTAACGGTAGTCATTGGTCGAAGTCGTTGTTACTTAACTTGTGTTGTGTTCATAATAATGATTGCTTGATTAGATTATTGTGGGAATAAATTGATTACTTAGATTGTTTCTTTTATTTAAACTAAGCCAGTATGATTATTTCTCAGACCAATATTTATTGGTCTGAGGATTATTTATCCAAGTTTTTTTAATAATAAAAATAATATTTTGTTTACAAGTACCTATTTATTTTTTATTACTTAGGTACCTGCTTAAATTTTTATTTTACCATTAGCAATACAGCAAGTTAAACATAGTAATTGGACGTTCCGTTTGAAATCGACTGACGTTCCAGTCTTACTTTTATTTAGATCACGTTTAACCGACCTATAAATAGAAGATATTTAAACCGTCAAGCAAAATACCGGTATTAAGACAAAACAGGTTATTAAAAATCGGGTGAACGTGGTAATAAATAAAATATTTCCTTTTTTTCGTTGGTTAAACAGTCGGCCATCTGATCTTCTCGTATCGCACAGTGTGCGGCCGGCTCCGACCGGACGACGCAACGCGACCTAGCGTGTGTGTGTGTGTGTGTGTGTGTGTGATCGATCGGCGAGTTGCCGGGCCACGACTACTGTGGGAACTCGATAGTAACTTGCGAGTGTTTCAAGAGTGTGCGGAGAATAAAAATGAAAACTGGATTTTATTTTTTATTGTTTTATCATTTATTGTGCGTAAAAAATATACTAAGGCATAGGCATGATGAGATGACATAATATAGTTATTTCATATAAGTTCAGTTAACTCATCGATCCATCGATGACTTAGCTGTACTTACCCTACCTTTAAAATTAAAATTAAAGTACATCTACAAAAAAAAAAAAAAACATTTATACTTACTAGTGACTATAGCATAGTATTTTAGGATATTTAAAATTGTGCATTCAACATACATAGTTTATTACTCACAATTTAAAGTTATTTTACCTCATTATTTTAAAAGCTCTTGAATTCATTCAAGTAGCAAAACTACAAACATAAAAAAACATTATTTCAATTACAACTCAATTTCAATCACAACTAATCATAAGTTTTTAGTATTTTAATTGTTAGTTTTTCAACTAATTATTAAAATACTAAATGCAATCAACCTACATCTTAGAGATCATTATTTAATCAAATACTAAGTTACTTACTTAACACACTCATCAAACAAAAACCTTATCCTAAATACAAAGTCTCAGTAGTAGAAACTCTAACTTCAGAAGAATTTCCATGTTTTTCCTTCTCAACAATTTGCTGCAAATCATGATCTTGAACGACCGCGAAAATTTTACTTTTCGCTACATTCAAATGATAAGGCGTAAAAGTTTTTAATGTAGACCCAATGCTTAACAAAAACGCATCCACTGAATCCGTAGGATCCAACTCAGGAGATACAGGCTCGCTGAAACTTGGCAAATTAACTGTCTGGTTAACCTCCTCAAAACACGGTTCTTTTCTCTTCTTAGATTTTTTCTTTTTAGATTTAGCTTTCTTTATTATTGGTTCATCAGAGTCACTACAAGGGTTTAAATCAATCTCTTCGTTTGTAGAGTCGGTGACCAGGTCATGCCAGTTCTTGGTTTGTGATTCATCTTCGTCTTCCATTGATAGTACAACTACATCTCTGTAGAATGGCCTCATGAATGCCAGCTCGCTCTCATATTTGTACTGTCTGGGGGGATGTACTGGGTCGGTGACATTTTTTTTTAGAATTCGTCTGTGTACGTCTCTTATATTTATCCAGCGGACTTTGCAGTCGGCGCCTGTAATAAAAGCATAACATAAAAATCTTATTTTCAAATTACATACGAGTAATACGCGTATGTTAATTATCACTGTAATAGCCTCCTGTGGGGTTATTGCGTAACACACTTACAATAGCAATGGCTTTAATTTTGACAGTTTAACAACATTCATTGCGTTATTTACATTAGTAAGCAGACAAATTTGTCGAACATATGAAGCAATGGATTAACAATAGCCTTCAATACTATTCAGATTGTGATTAAAGTGTGTTACGCAATTAGGGTGCTGGCCAAGCCAAGCAAACTAATCTATCCGTCGTTCGGAAAAGAAAAAATGCAGTCGCCACGAGCATTTATAAAAAAAAAGTTTACAAAAAAAAAATGAAAATTATTTTTAGTTTTAGTCATAATTTGACATACATAGATTTTAATTTTAGTACTCTTTAGAATTAATTAAAAAAGAAGAAACTAAAAATCTCACAGACGAAACTCACATGCTTCTCACAAAAAGTCGGCCATTCTCGAACGCAAACAAAACAAATAGTAGTGTCGGATCGTGACAACTAAATTATTACTTACCCGGCCTTTTTAATTCGTCTCCTATCTTCTGCCAGGCCACTTCCCTTGTATTAAAGTCCATGTATTTAGCATGGTTGATATCGTATAGCACTGAGTTTTCCTTCACAAGGCGGATTAACTTCACGTCTTGTTTGTCTGCGTCGTGGAACATTTTGACGTGCACAGATCGGCAACGGGCGTCCGACACTCGCGAGTCGCGCGGTCGATTCATCGGGCCTCGGTCGTAGTCGGGGCCTCTCTCTCGCACACTTTTAGGGACGGTTTGTATGAGGTGAAGATGGAAAAAAATAACGTGGTGTTTTTTTTTTGTTGTTGATGAAATGGAATACTGTTTGTGTGCAACAAACATTTTTGTTTAGCTATTTGGCTTTAATTGTTTGGAAAATATTTAAGCTTTTTGTTTGTTATATAATATATGACATAGATACTCAGACCTAATAAAAAACCGAGACAAAGCGCTGTCAACTGTGATGTGAAGCCGGTTTCGTAAACATGGGTGCACTTAGTGAGGTGTAGTTTGATAGTAAGTAATTGGTTTAAATGGGTGCGTGTGAGCGGAGGTGTAGTTTTGACATGCTTCACTGTATTGTTTGCAGAGCTATGTCGTGGTTTTTTATTTGGTAGCATAGATACCTACAAAGAGTAAAGTTATAATATTGCTACTTATATTTCCTTCTTTAATCTAATTTATTGTTTGAACACATTTTCCTGAATACACATTGAGTTATTATTATAATTATCAGCGCTGTCAGTCGTGAACACTAAAGTATTTAGGTATTAAATTAATCGACAGACAATGAATGAGCTTACCATACTTAATTACTAACTAGACATTAACATATAAAATATGTATTGTATATACATATTTCGCAAACAGGGACTCCAGCTACTATTTATAAGCATATTTTATTAATAAATATTATAAGTACTTAATATAGGTTAAGTATTTTTGCATCATTTAAGTTAAGGTTACGGTACGATTCTAAATACACAATACAAAACATAAATTTTAAACAACGCTTAATGGAAGCAAAACTGTAATACATTATAATTGTGTTATTTATTTTTAAGCTCATCATCATTTAAACAATAAGTTAGGCTTCACAATGTGCCTGGCAGGAACGATCGCTGACACCTGCCTGAGATACAGCGTCCTAGTTTGGGTGACAGGAGTTTCACAAAATCGACCATGTAAGTACTTACATAGTCTAATTATTGAGTCCCCACCTATGAATTTGGCGTTTTTTCTCACAAATAGAGAACCTCGTCACTTCTATGATTTAAAATATTCATCAATTGCTTGATATTATATCGAATAATGACCATAATAGACAACTACCAATAGTAAAAAAACCTTATTACTTATAGTTTTCTAAACATAAAAAATACCTTAAAGATGACTCCTCTTTTTGTTAGCAGGAATGACCACTATTTGTTTTAAAACTTAGCCAAAACTTATTTTTGTCGCTTAATCTAAGTGTCCAACGTTACCTTAGTTTTTAAACATTAGTGCATAAAAGTTTTAAAACATTAGTGTCCATGATTGTTAAACAAATTAAGAAAATGTTAGTATGAAAAATGTAACTTCTTTAAAAATATCCATACAAAACGCCAATTTCATAGGTCTTATTACTATAGGAGCTTACTCTCAGTCACTTTAATTCATTGTTAACCCGTTTTCTCTCTTTATGTGTTAGGCTTATGAAAATAAAATTTAATCATTAAGAGTCCTATTACATTTTTTTACGGAAATTCATGATTTTTGACGTTGTAATTTTCAGCAGCAGTAAGATATTTTAATAATTTGATTATAATAACTATAGTGCCATTCTTTTTCTTGAAAGTTGGAGTTACACATTATTTTGGTGTAATTCGCTGAATTGACGCGGTTTATATAGTACTTTAATTTAATTTATTGTAATTTTGTCTTATTATACTGAGAAACAAAAACGAATGAAACGTATTCACTGTAGATCGAAGTTTTATGATATAAAACTTCGATCATATTAGTTTATTTATTATAATTGTGTTTATTTGGAATATAATGGACATGAAAATCAAGACATTTATTGGTTTTCTTTACGAATTTTCCCTGAAAACTCAAGGAATTTAAAGAAATTCTAGAACTCCAATAAACAAGTAAAACATTAAAATTATCGTTTAGTAACTTTCGCTTTTATTAGAACTGATTGAAACAATGTGAATTTGAGCGTCAAAGTTCCATTGCCGACGTTTTTCCTTGTAAACTGAGTTCGTAAAATATTCATAGTAAATTACACGACAAGAAAAGTTAAAATTTGTAATTCCAACTTACAATAAAGAGAATGGCACTATCGTTATTCATAATCAAATAATTCAAATATCTTACTGCTGTTGAAAATTACAACGTCAAAAATCATGAATTTGCGTCAAAAATGTAATAGGACTCTTAAGTATCATTTTTAAACATTATTAAAATTACAATGTTTTACGTCACATATTGACGCTGTAACTAGAAAACTACGCAACTGACATCCACTTTCAACATAAATAATCGAAATAATTATTTACGAGTGTGTTCTACAATGTCTGGACAAGCTGTTCTATAGAATTGCCTACCAGATCACTTAATCGGAACTTATCAAATAATGGAAAAAAGTGATTCAAATTAAATAATTGTTATTAACTAGTACCTAATTATAAAATTGAACCCATAATCCATCCATCCTATAGCATTCCCACAACTGGGACACAGGTACGGTCACCAACCGTACTGGTAAAAACAGTATTATTCTGTTTTTACCAGTATGGAACAACAGAATGGAAAAACAGTATTATACTGTTTTTACAGTTTAACAGTATTTTACTGTTTTTCACTCTAAAATACTGTTTACTGTTCTGTGTCTCACTGATATCCAAAGATATACCTAAATAAAAAGAAGAATACAAAAACAAAGACACTACTTACTCCCTAAATTAAAGTTATTTACCTATTTTTTTTTTTTTTTTCTAGTCGTATTTTTTTATTTTTTAAAGTAGTTTTTTTTCCGTTATATTGTTTTTTTTCCCACTGATTTTTTGTACAAAAAGTTGGCAATCCTAGATAGGCCTCCTCTGTGAGATTGGGCAGTAAGTCACCACGCGGGCCCAGTGCGGATTGGTGTACACCATATGACTTCAAATTTTGGGTTCTTGACGTGTTTCTTGACGATAAAACATCCTTCACCGTTTTGATCGTTAGCTGAAGGTTATCTTAGGGAGGTTTGTATTACAAATCCACCGCCATGTAAGCCCGCTGTAAACCAATCCATCCGGCCCACACGTACTTCGACGCGTCGTGTCGGGCTCGGCGCTCTACTAAAGTGCCACTCGTTTCATATCAGCAGCATCGATACGATAGCTACGGCCTACGGTATCATAACGATTTAGAACTGTTTTGTTGTTATTTACTACCATTTTAAATATTTAACCTGACAAAATGTGTGAACCAGCGCCTGTTCATAAGAAAAATACTCTCGAAACGACAATAAATAATCGTGAAAACCGTTGAGTGCTTACATTCAAACGGCTTCTAGTACACACGGCTACATATCCAGCTATAAATTTCCAGTGTAAGCTGATCTTGCATTTTATAGGATTTCGGTACAATGAGAGGTCAGGTTATACTGGAAATGTACCAATACTGGTGATGTATGTAATGTATCTCTTAAACCGTAAATAATTTTGACCAAAAAAAAATAGAATGATATTTTCAAGTGTTATTTTAATACAGTGATGGAACTCAAATCATAATTAAACATACATTAATGCTTCAAAAAAATCTTCAAACACACCTCTTAATTGTCTTTAAAAGCAGTTTATACTTTCACTAACAAATATAATAATAGTTAAAAATATACCTTAAAATGTCTAATGCCAAGCTGCATTCAGTGATGGATTATGATGAGTAATATGAGCAATATGATGAAAAAAACAACGAAAAGTATTGAAAAAGTACAAAAGTTTGGTTATTTTCTTTACTCTTCACACGTAAAGAAAAAGATAGAGACAAAGGCAAATGGTCGGTAGCCCCTTAACCAGAGAGGAGGCCTGTGTAAACGGGAACGTTATAGGCCGATTATGTATTCACTTAAGATACGCGCCAGTCTGCACGAGGCTCAAGAGGGAACAGGGCCTGCGATTCTCCATACAAATGTATTCCCCTTTTTTCTTTCTGAATAATGCCTCTCATCATCATCATCATTTCAGCCATAGGACGTCCACTGCTGAACATAGGCCTCCCCCAATGATTTCCAAATTGGCCGTTTGGATGCGACCTGCATCCAGCGGCTTCCTGCGACCTTTATTAGGTCGTCTGTCCACCTTGTGGGTGGACGTCCTACGCTGCGCTTGCCGGTACTAATAATAATGTGGTAGTAATAATGCCTCTAGAGCCAATTTTTTTTTTCTTCATAATATTAAGGTTTGCTGTAGACACGTCTCTGTTATTTAATTTTTTTCAGCAACTTATTGGTAAAGAAAATATGACCCTTCATAAATAACAAAAATGCCTCATTTTTACCGTCCCGTGATTAGAGGACTACCAGACAAATTCGAAAAGATTTTAACATAAAAGAAAATGACAGGAACCTACATAATTATACTCTTTCTTAAAAATTGTATGTAAAAAATAATTGAATCGGCTCAGTTTTCGAGGAGAAAATAGGGCAATACGAAACGTCGATCTCGGCATTTTTTTTTATGATATAATCGGTCTGAGCTGCAGCTATCCCTATCGCACTCTACGGGGACAGACTTCTCTTCAAATACGTATTTTTCAAATTCCTCGCAGGGCCTGTTCCCTCTTAAATCAAAGCACAGCAGGCAGCAAAGGCAATTCCTGTACAGACGCCAGCACATCAACCCACTACAATCTGTCAAATTTCTTTAATAAATTTTCAACTTTATCACTAAAATATAAGGTTCAAAGTTGATTGGGAAAATTTAACAGTTTCGGGTAGGTTGACCTGCTGGCGTCGTACTTACCTATAATGCTAATGAATGTTAGATACAGTACCTATATTACTTCAAATGTAATATCACAAATATATAATTTTAGTAACGGCCAAGGCCATTATCACCGCGGTAGTATACCTAATTTGGTAGGCACAGGGGTTTGAGTAGGGTTGCCAGATGTCCGGGAAATCCAGGAATGTACCGGAATTTTGCGTCTTGCCCCGTGTCCAGTAATAAGACTTTAAAGTCCCGAATTCCGAACACCTATTACTTTTTTCTCCTTTTGCGAAAGAATATTGATCCTGCTGAATAGTTTATGGACTAAAGATCGAAACAGAATGTCCATGGATTTAATTGATCAAGTCCGAACTGCAGACTTGTATCATTACTGACGTGTCTTGTTTACATTAGTAATTTTATTAGTTTTGCAAAGCCCTTGACGGAGATAAAACCCATTGTTAGATATTTAAAAGTCTGTCAAGAGTTTTATAAGCTAGGTAACTCGTGTTGATTTCCTACCAAAGTTTACCTAATCAACACGCAGGTGCTCAAATTGTTTTTTTTATTTTATAATATTAGAAAAATACATAATATGTATTGAGGTAGGTAATTTTTACTTGAAATGAGAGTTATTACTTAAACTTGAAAATAACTTGTATTTTTCTTTTCCGTTTAAAAAAACAACAAGTTTTTTTTTTATTGAGGCTTAATTAAAAGCTTATTTATTTTCATATACATATTTTACTAGAATTGTCCCGGAACCCTAGTTATGAGGGATAAAAATACACACATTATGGTAAAGCAATAAAGATATTGAGTATTGAAGGTACTATCCGTACGAGTATTTCAGGTAAAAAGCACACGTCTAATTATGAAAAAAGTACACGTCTAATTATGAAAAAAGTACACGTCTAATTATGAAAAAAGTACACGTCTAATTATGAAAAAAGTACACGTGTAATTATGAAAAAAGTACACGTCTAATTATGAAAAAAGTACACGTCTAATTATGAAAATTAACAGCAACATAGGCACTAACCTTGCTGCTCAGTGACAGGATGCCTTCCCTTCAGGATCGCGTCCCTGGTCTGCACATACAGCAGGTGCAGCTGCACAGGATCCCGGGAGTCCACGTTCCGGTCGGAGTAGAACAGTCTTCGCTTGAGGAGTAGCGTCTCTTTGAAGTCGATGCCTTGCTCGCGGATGGTGCGATGCTGGTCGAGCCATTCCACTATTGGAGAGAATTTTGAAATTAACAATAATCTCAATAAGGGAATACATCTTAACACGTTAAGGGTTGATCCGTCAATATAGCCCGCGGAGTTCAAAGTTTCTAACTTGTTTTTTGCAAATTGCACAGCTTTGTCGCTTCGTTTTCTGTTGATCAATATATTCATTAGCACTGTTAAATTTTATGGTGATCAAAATTGTTTACGCCGCGATGATCCATAGGAAACGACGAATTGGAACCGTGCACCTAGCTTTTGACGTTTCATAGGTGCCCTTGTAGGTTTATTAAATGTGAAATAAAATAATTTGAATTATGATAACATAATTACAAAATTATAATCGTTAAAATCATCAATATAGCTCTGGAAATATTTGCTGCGAATCGTCATATTTCCACAAAATTGTTTATTTCCTTAAATTTTAATTTACTGAGCTAGTATATAATTATTTAATGATAATTGCCGCGTAATGAATTTCGATATACAGGGTGATTGGAAGATGGGTGCAAAACTTTAAGGCGAAGATAGTACAGACAATTTAGAACCATTTAAGCCATGGTTGTGTTAGACGAAGTCATACCATTTTTTTTTAATAGGGTTTAAAAAACGTATAAATACAAATTTTCTGAAATTTAAATGTCTGTAAAAAATGTCTAATGTTCACAGAAGCCTAAAAAATGTTTTGCTTGATTGTTTACACATTACTCTGTATAAATAAATAAAAAATGAGCTCATATAATTATATCATTCAATTTGGCCATAATTATGCAATTTACATAAAATTTTGGGAACTTCCGAAAAAAAAAAAACAAATATTAGGTTAAAAAAATTGGTAAGACTTATTCTGAGACAACCATGGCTTAAATGGTTCCAAATGGTCTGTACTATCTTCGCCTTAAAGCTTTGCACCCATCTTCCAATCACCCTGTATATGTAAAACATACAACTGCGCCGTAGATACATAACAATATCGTCGACAACATAATCGTCGTGTTCATGTCACCTGTGGATAGCACCGGAAGGCATCTCTGTCAGGGTGACCACGCGTTCCGGTATTCCAAAACTAGTATTCAGCTGCTTCCAGTTAGACTTGAAGCTGACCCCTACATAGTTGGGAATGGGCTAGGCAGAATGCTTTTTTTGACAGAAGTTTAACATCACACTATCGACATGTCGTGATGGCAAATACCAATGAGACTTTTTCAATTAATATGTACTTCCTAAGTTTATCTTGGACATTACTGGCATCGTGAGGAAACATGGACTTATAGTTAATATAAATCTGAAATCGTCAACCCGTCTTGAGCAAGCGTGGTGATAATGCTCGTGCCTTCTCTGTATGAGAAGAGGCCTTTACACTGCAGGGGGACAGTAACAGGCTGGTATTATTATTATTTATTATCATATATTTGACGTTTTGGTCGTGCAACTACTAAAGATATTTAACATAAGTCGATCACAAAAGCAATAGATTAATAAATTATATCATAAAAAGTATAAATGACAATGAATTAATGGAAGACGAAGACACACTGCGCCGACCGGACCCGACCCCAATAAGTTGGGGATCGAGGATAATGATAATGAAACTACACAATGCACATACCGTTATCATCAGTGTTCAGCCTCTTGCTCATCTCTTCCATGATCACATCCCGCTCCTTGGCTGGCTTGGGTCTTCTCAATGTGAAGCCACTGCCACTTGGCTCCTTGGTCTCTTTACTGTCTTCTGCTTCTTCCACTTCTTCTTTACACTAGAGAAAGAGATATAGTAAGGAATGAATTACACAAAGTTTATAACCATGCTGTGCCCACTTGATTTTTCGAGACATCGCCAAGCGGTTGGTCGACTTTGCACCTCACCAGAGGGCGGGCCTATTTTTTGGCCAAAGAATCAGCATCGCCATACAACGTGGCAATGCTGCCAGCCTTTTGGGCACATTTCCTGTTGACAGCGATGCTGACGAACTTTTTGATGCCCTATGATTCTTTCTGCTCTTTTTTTTATATACATGTGCATAATTATTACTATTTTAAATCCTGTTAGCTTATATATTAAGTAATAGGGATGATGCCTGGGTCAAAAAAAAGAAATTCTATTTAGTCCGTCAGTCAGATAATAATAAAATATTAGACACGTATTTTTTGCTTTATCATATTAATGAAAAATGACTTAGATACAACGCATTAAAGTTCGGGAGTGGGGGTTGATACGTCACAAGTATGGATAAAATCTACATACAAGTGACGTCTTGGCACATTATAACTCAATGTATCGCCGTAATCTTTTGATAACGTAAAAAAAGAAAAAATACGTGTGCGTTATTTTTTCACAATCTACATTACGGACAAAAAACATTTTTTTAGTCATCATCCCTATTATTATATTTCCTTCTATTATAACCTAGATCAATAAGAAATAAATAAGATTTAACAAGGTAATTAGAAAAATCGATATCTCGCGTTATGACCAGCAATCAACTCGTTTCCGACCACTTCCTCCGACGTATAGCTTTACTCACCAGTCCATACTCATCATAGTTCTTGATGCCGATGCGGGCACAGATGTCCATCATCAACTCGCCGACTGTCTTGGCCTCATCCACCTGCAGAGTCTTCACCGTGTCTGGGGGTAATTGATGGATTATTAAGGGGAACAGGGTCTTCGAGGAATTTGTAAAATAGGTGTTTGAAGAAACTATTGCCGTCATCTTAGTTCAAGTCTGCCTTCGTAGAGTGTGACAGGGACAGCTGCAGCTCAGACGGATTATATCACAAAAAAATTACGAAACGTGTACGTGTTCCCTTGTTTTCTCCTCGAAAATTGAGCCGATTTAATTATTTTTTAAATTAAATTTTTAAGAATGATTATGTCTAAGTTCCTATCATTTTGCTTTATGTTAAAAACTTTTCGAATTCGTCTAGTAGTCCTCTAATCACGACGGCAAAAATGAGGCATTTTTGTCATTTTTGGAGGGTCATATTTTCTTTACCCATAAGTTGCTGAAAAAAAGGAAATAACAGGGACTTGTCAGCACACCTTGATTGTATGAAAAAAAAATTGCTCTAGAAGCATTATTCAAGAAGAAAAAAAGGGAATACATTATTTTGTATGGAGAATCGCAGGCCCTGTTCACTCTTAAGGGTTTTACCAAATCTACTAAAAAAGCAGTGATAGCCTAGTGGTGTGACCGTTAGACTGACAAGTCGTAGGTCTCGAGTTCGAACCCAAGGCACGCACCTCTGACTTTTCGGATTCATGTGCGTATTATACAATTATCACTTGCTCAAAAAACGGTGAAGGAAAACATCGTGAGGAAACCGGCATGCCTGAGAGATATTTCTCGACGGCATGTGAAGCCAAGTCAGAGGCCCGTGGGCGGCTTTAAAACTCTGACACCAGGTTAGTTTACTAACCACTCGAAAAGAAGAAGAAGACCAAATCTACTCGATCAATTCGATCGGTTCATGATTATGAGCATCAATCCCAATGCTGTTTATTTTGAAAATTCAATAATATTATAATTCACTGTGTTAAACACTGATAAAATGACAGGGGGTGACTTGCACACTCAATAATGGGCCCCCGAAAACGGTCGCTAGCACAGTGTCGTAGTGACAAGGGGGCAACACTTCCTAAGGTGCTTTAGGAGTAGAGAGGTCTTCCACGGCTATCAGGACAATCCCGGAAGCACGGTCAAGATAGGGATCTTGACCGTTGAATGACTCGATATCGAGTCGATCGATCCTACTAGCTGACGTCGACCGATCTTATTCTTATAATGATCGTTAACGTTGACTGAAGTCAATAGGTTGGGTCATGGGTGAATTTACACCGATAGATATAGTTTTTTAAAGGGTGTAAAGTTCACTCATCCACCATAGAAAAGGGAGGATCCTCCAACCAGACAGGTGTTGTGTCTGGCGGGCCGACTACTGTTGATGTCGGATAGTCTTATATATGTCGTTCGCGCGGTAAACTCTAATTGCGCGATGCAGGATTTGTGTGACGTCATGTCTTTGATGCGTAGTTCGTATGCGGCGGTGTAACCGCTACAGCTGCATTGTCTGACAAGCGACACTCTTCGAACCGGTTAGTAAAACATAAACCGCATTATTAATAAACACGGAGTAAACTTGCCAAACTTAAACCTCGGAAAATGTATGCTAAAGCTGAAGTTAAAACTGGCTGTAAGACTCCGCGTTTATTAATTATTAAAATTAAAACAGGGAAAGTGTATAAATAAAAGTTGCTCACCGTCCAACAGCCTGACTCTCAGGTTCCTCATCCTGCAGATATAATCCAGGGAGTCTCCGTCCCTGAGCAGGTAGTAGTCCAGGGTCCTCTCGTCGTCCAGCCATACTCCAGACATATCATCATCAGCGGAGCGGAGGAATAACGCGTATTCTACGGGATAAAGAAGAGTCTACAGATTAAAAGTTTTTATGTCGAATATACATAGTACATACATACATACATACACGTGCATACATATACGTGCATAGTGCATACCTTCAGACCTATCTGATTTTACCAAAATCCTTATCGAATGCGGTTGTATAAGCCCACGTACGGACGGGCACTTTTTTAATGAGAAGTTTTTTTTACGTCGTAAAATTTGATTCAAGATTTTTAAAATGGATTTTCAAATCTTGGTGCTAAGCCGATTTTGTAACATGCATGGGATGCACTCAACATGGATTCCAAGTTCGATTAGAATCGAATCGAAGATTCGAGAGTTGAAAATCGAATGGACTTTATAAAAACGTCGCGAAAAAGCGACGTAAGTTTACAGCCTCAAAGTCTAAGCACTAATCTGTCTTCAGCTCCGTCTGACTTCACCAAAATCCATACGCGGTTGAGTGCGGATGAGTGACAAAATCTATTTTGATGACATCATTATTAAAATGTTAAATTGTTGTTTATTGAAACGCCGGGAGGGGACGCCCTAGGAGGACATATACTGACCTTATTGGTGATGTTCTTCAGAAAGGACAGGTGCGTAGTACTCGCAACCGGCGTGCGTGTATGACCAGATGTATGAACGTAAACGAGGCAAAAGGAGTATGTAAGGATCGTAGCAGGTGGCATTCTGTAGTTTCTGCCTACCCCCATGGGAAGAAGGCGTGAGTTTATGTATGTATGTATGTATTATTAAAATGTCATCGCATCACCAGGTCAGGATCGCGAACACGACCTGGCGCAAGTTTGCCTGTTTAAAATTGATATTTCCACCATTTAGGTAGCCTTTAGAATCAGTCCAAGATTTTCAGTTTGATTTGGTCATTTCGGATTTTGGATACATAATGTGCAAGCGGTATTTTACAGTAGGCGTTCGTTAAAATATTTTAAACTAAGGTAGGTACTAGGTATACATTTATTTTATGGGTCTGATGCTGTATGATGGACTTATTTTTCTTACCTTGTCCCTTGTTGGGCACGATGACCTTGTCCTTGACGACCTTGTGCGCATCCTTCACGGTCATGTGCGAGTCGAACTTGACCTTCCGGGTCACCGCACCTTCGTCTTGCACTATCTTCAGAGACAGTGACGGCATTTTGACCTAGTCCTGGATTTTGGAAAGATAAGTAATTTTAGGTATTATAGGAATTTAAATCTACCTTCAGAAGACTTTAAGCTCACGTTCGCATGAACGTAATAAATTCGCGGCGATTTTTTTTTCATGCACTAGATTTTCAACGTTCTTCTTAGCGCCGAGAGTTATAAATCCAACAGTGTGTTTTTTCAACGCGCTGGGACGAGAGTGCGTCCTAACGCGTTGGATTCTCAACGCTCGGCTCAACATAGAAAGTTGAAAATCCAGTGCGCGATAAAACCCCGCCGCGATATTTTTAAGTCAGTGCGAACGTGGTCTATCCTAGACAGTACCAAGGTGGACTGGATTCAAATACCTTTATTTATAACGGCTCCGGTAGAGTTTGAAACAAGTCGGGGAATCCCTATAAAACGCACACGAATGAAGGCTAAATACACCTAAATGAAATCTAATAACTAGGTATAATATAATAGAATTTCTTGGATAACGAAAGGTCTTAAAATCAGTTGTAGAACCAAAAGAACGCTAAGATACAACTACTACTTAAATACTCCTATTTAAGTAGTAGTTGTATCTTAGCGTTCTTTATTAATAATAAATTAGAGTACATAAAATATTCCAAATTGTTAAGGAAATGTATAAATAGCACTCAGTCGCTTTGTAACCAAAGGTACATAACTAACTCTCGCAACAAAGGAAAAGCAACTTGGGACGTAGTTAAACGCTATGTTAATGGTACTGTACCTAGGACTAGTACATTTATTGACAATATTGTCGACAGCGGAATTACAGTTTCATCTGGATCTGACATAGCAAACATATTTAATAATTTATTCATTGATGTAGTTCAAAATTCTAATAGTTCTGCCTCTGTCAATAATGGGTCTGAGCATCGCACATCCAATTTGAAAAGTAACGATTCTAGTATTTTTTTAAAACCCACAGATGCAAATGAAGTTTTCAACACAATAATTTCATTGAAAAAATCTAAGTCAGCAGGGTATGACGAAATTAATTCTGACTTACTGAAACGTATTGCCGTATTTATAACGGAACCTTTGGCTCACATCATAAATCTATCTTTTGAACAAGGATGTTTTCCGGACAAACTTAAGCTATCGATAATGAAGCCACTACATAAGAAAGGGTCAAAATTAGATAAAAACAATTTTAGACCTATTGCTTTAACTCCGGTCCTATCTAAGATCTTTGAAAAAATAATGCTCAAAAGAATAGTTAACTTCCTGGATAAATATGACATTTTGGCACCGGAACAATTTGGTTTCAGGAAATATAGGTCAACGCAATTAGCTACCTTCACCTTAATAAACCGCATCATTAATAATATCAACCATAAAATCCCAACGTCAGCTCTACTATTAGACCTCAGTAAAGCATTCGATTTCGTTGATCATTCGATGCTCATCTCGAAACTTGACAAATGTGGAATAAGGGGGTCTTCCTTGTTATGGTTTCAGTCCTATTTGCAAAACAGGAAACAATTCACAAGGATTACTAAATTTGATACTGGAACAAATAATGTAGTTAAGTTTGACTCGAAACAAAGGATTAACTGTTCTGGGGTGCCACAGGGTAGCATCGTAGGGCCTCTGTTATTTCTTATTTACGTCAATGACCTTCCGAGTGCACTCACACATGATTGTGTCTTGTTCGCAGATGACACAACTGTTATTATGGAATGTAAAAATATTGATACATATGAAACGGAAATATATAAGACGCTAGAAGATGTTACTCAATGGTTAGATACAAATAAATTAAAAATAAACATAGAGAAAACGAAACTAATTAACTTCAAAACCTATAAGAGTAAAAACATCGAAATAAATATTAGTTATAATAATTCACATATACAACAGACAAACAGCGCAAAATTCTTAGGCATTACTCTCGATACACACCTTTCATGGAAAGAACATATTAATAGTTTATGCATAAAAATAAACAAGTTTGTTTTTGCACTTCGAAAGGTAAAAGACGTGACAAGCAGACATACTTCTATTATTGTATATCACGCTTACATATGCTCCATTATACGGTATGGCATAGTTGTCTGGGGAAATTCTTGTGACATCACGAGGGTGTTCATAGCACAGAAAAAATGCATTAGGGCACTGTATGGCATGGATTGGTCGGAATCATGTAAACCGATCTTTAAATCTAAGAATCTACTAACTGTCCCCTGCATATACATTTATGAAGTAGCTAAATTTGTTAAATACCACAGTCATCTTTTCACCACAAACGACAATACATTTAAACGAAAAATTAACCACCTGCCCCTAAAAATGCCTGTGCCTAAGTTACAACTGTTCAGAAAGAACTGTGCCTATATGGCACCTCTAATATATAACTCTCTGCCCAAAGGAATGACCGATCTGCCATATAAAAGGTTCTGTTGTGCCTTGCGAAAATGGTTAATACAGGAGAGCTTCTACACTGTTAAAGATTTTTTGAATAAAAGCACATGCCGATTTGGTTTCCGCTAAGATACTGGTTCTTGCTCTTATTTCCTGTGACTTTGCCTTTAATAATAATTTAAGTAATTGAAATCACTGTAATTCTAATAATTGTAATTCAAATTTTCTTATAAATTGTAATAATTCTAATAGTTCTAATAATTGTAATTATATTCAAATGATTGTGGCAAATTAAATTAAATTAACTATACCTATGTAACTATAATTTTGCATGCCCGTAATGAGGGTGAAATATGTCCTGCGCTATAATATAATTTAACATCTTGTGTACCCACCATATTTCAGGCAAATAAATGATTTTTACTTTACTTTACTTTATATAATACTTTTACCGAGTTGTTTTTATAGAGGTAGGTAATATTTTTACTTCGTAACGAACCTCCACAGAATTTCCAATATCCAATAGGTACATAATGGTGCCGATTCTCTTGTCACAAATGCCTCCAAACTAGACTAAAAAATCACCAACATTTTGTTTATTCCTGTCAAACGATGATTTCCCATTCTGAAATAGACTAAAGTGACACATTAATTTAACTATATTTTAGTTTGACAGCACTAAGATGGCACTGAGATTTTAATTGAGTAAAAATGACAATTTTGCTATTCTGAATTTGACGATTTTCACCTAAAATTATAATTGTCTAACTAAATCTGAACATTTTTAATCTCGATAAAAATGGTGTGGAATGCTATTAGTTAAGTAGTAGTCATGAAATAAAATTCACACGAACACCTCGACTTCACGTGCAAAAACAGTACTGTACTGGATTTTTTTCTTTTTAAAACCCATAAACTCCTAATACTCAACACGTAGGTACTAATTTTTCATATCTTCCATACAAAAAGTGAACAATTCCATATAAAACACGTCGAGGCCGCCCAAACCACTGTGTGCCTCCAGCTCTAAAAAAAATCACGGGGTTAGGGCAAACAAGTATGTACCACGTGGAGTCGCGATTGTCAAATTCGATTTTAGTTGTGTCAAAATAATTTTTAAATTTAGAGATTTTTTTATTGCAGAATAGCTTTAAGATTCTCATAGCCAAAAGTAAGGAATTTTAGTGAGTTCGGTGTACAAGAGAATCGGCACCAGTAATTATTATTTGAATCAGTGTTAGTTCATCTTGGAATTTCTAAAGATAACCCTGATTTTCCGACAGCAATCATTTCAATAGATTTCTGTTTCACCCAGTAATAATGTATTTAATACTTCGATCACATAAATGTACAGAGGCGGACAATTCTGTCGTAATTCTGTCGCAGGAATATTCTAAAAAACAAACGGCATTGTTTAACTTTAGGCAGTCAACGAACAAATCTAAAAACGTTGTGCGTTGATTACAGTATTGTTCCGACACCAACTATGTTGGGTTCATGTTTTTCCTGGTAAATCACTCCTAGTTAATAACATAGAACACCTATTTATCATTGGATGTGTTTTAACTTTAGTTTCTTTCATAGCATTATTTAAGCACAACATTTTGAGACCAAAAATGTTTGCTAAAAAGAAAATAGAAACTGCTTTATGACTCAATAATAATCCGAAGTCAAGACTGGATATGGCAAGTCCCATCCAGGTAAGAAGAGGAGGAATCATCATCATCATTTCAGCCTAAAGACGTCCACTGTTGGACATACGCCTCCCCCAAGCACCGCTACTTCGACCAGTTCTGTGCTTCTCGCATTGGACTACCTTGTGGGAGGCCTTCCAACGCTGCTTCTTCTTTACTCCAGAAGCTTTCGGCCCCATTGGCATCTGTTCTGTGAGTAATGTAAAGTGCCCTGTCCACTGCCAGTTAAGTTGATCATAGCAGCAAAGAAGAGCAATAGTTTAGGGATAAATAGCTACCACCCGCGGGCAGTGAGATATAGAGGGTAGGTAGTGGTTTAACACTTTTATTCGATCTTATTAATTTCTCTATAATCAATATATCCTTCCCAATGAAAGAAAAGCAGCGTCACCAGAACCGGAAGCTAGCTTCCCAGGGAAACTTTTAGCGTCACGCAAGCTAGGTATGCCAAAAAAATTCAGGGAGGAGTCTAGGACGTAGGTATTTCGAATAACAGGTGTGAAACGGGACGTAGAACACGACATCCGATATCGACCGATGATTGTCAAACTAAACTATACAGGCACTATACAGGTAGGTAAATGCTTCACTTCCTGTGTCCTTTATTCAACCTTTTTAAAGCCGTTACATACGAACCCTTATTTGAAATCGATATTAAGTACCTACATATTTAACGCTAAGCTATATAAAGGCAACTTTAAAACTACAAACACTTCCTCGTAACGCCCAACTTTTTCCGACAACGCCCTTTTCAACACTTATATTTGTCACAAAACCCAAAAGTTCTTTAACAAACTGATTTAAAAAGCCGGTTACTACTTACAGTTAATTTTAACCGACGTAACTTGCACAAGTACTGTCAACAGCGATCCACACACTGCAATGAGGTGTTTACCTCATCTCCCGGTAAACTATTAGAGGGCTATGATTTCATCGGCGAGTCATTCGACAACGTTTTCCTTAATTTATGTATTTTGATAGTTAATATTGTTTTAGTTTCATTATAATAAGTAAGTATTATCATGTTCTGGAAGGAATTTTTAGGTCTCCCACAACCCACATTTTTCTCAGTACTGGATATATTCTTCTTAACTGCATAGCGTTAGCCAGCTGTGAGACAATCAACACCATCCATTAGCAGTCCACTGCTGGATATAGGTATTAAGTCTCTCCAATCGCACGCCGTTAGATTCAATCTACGGCTACTCCCATCCAGCTGCTACAACCCACCCTGCGAAGATCGTCAGTCCACCTAAACTGAGGGACGTCCTACCTTAGGTTTGCCGATTCACAGTCTTCACTCAAGCACGCTTTTATCCCAATGCTGATCGGTATATAAAATCACAAAATAACAATAACACTAAACTCAGAACAATTTTAATTCAGTTATCTATACGGAACTAAGTAGCAAACGATGTCGAGTCGAGACTGCGAGAGGCACTTCACTAGTCACTCCGAGGGAAATGCCGGCTGGGTTAACAATAATAATAACAAATGACACACGCTTACTTGCAACACGTGTTACTAAACGAAGTAGGTATGTTTGGTGTCAAAACAATCCATCTTTGTAAACGATTGAGTCAGTCAAGGGCTTCTTATGCGCAGTGCATAAGAAGCCCTTGACTGACTCAATCGTTTACAAAGATGGATTGTTTTGACACCAAACATACCTACTTCCGCGGAACGCCGTGCTAGGAGCTAGGACTACTTAGGAGTGACGTGTTATCTTGAAGGGCGTGGTCAGTAGAGGTGCAATCGCATCTGTACTGGTGACTGATGCGCTTGTACAGTCACGAGCGAGATATGTATCCACTTAGTAAACTTCAAAAGCGATTTTGCTCATGGAATAACGACTACAACTTTGAGATAAGACCTATTTCATATTAGTGTGGGTTCCAAAACATGAAATTACATTCAATTCAGTAGGAGAAAATCACTTTTAAAAGTAGGTAAGTGTATACATACGATCAATGAAGCAACGCCTAAGATGCGGTGCGACTCGACCTCTATGTACGGTTAGGATTACCATTAATCCGGATTCGACCGGACATTTCCGGCTTTTTGTCTTGGTCCAGCATGGGGCCCTACCACCACCTCTTTTAACAGTATTATTTTAATCTTACTTGAGTGTGGGAAAGAGCAAGACGTCCTGTATAGCTCCACTTCTTTCTCGCACTGAAGTAACATTAAAATAATACTGCTTAAAGAGGTGGTGGTTGGCCCCCTGGTCAGTGGGTCGTCTTAGGGACGGAGGAAAACGATTGGCTTTTTGTCAGGACATTCACATTTCAAATTGGTAACTGTATTTACGGTTAACCAGACTTGGGTGGTAACAATTTGACATTGACTTTATATCGTAGCATTGTGAGTTATTGGCGTGCAAGGTTAACCACTAATAGGTCTGCGACACACGTCGAGTGGCATGGGAAGTAGCGAGGAAAGGAGGAAGAGATGTAGTGTGGCAACATTACTTGTCATGCTCCTCGTCATGCCCACTGCTCCCTGTTTTGTCGGTATTTGGGCGCGAATCAAAGGACCTAGTGCGAAGCGTCGCGATTAATTTCGCGAGTAGAGCAGTGTGTGGGCAGAGAATGCAACATCGCGGCAGCGCGAGGAGCATAGTGTGGCGGGGGCATTATGTGTAGTTGACTTTACCTCGAAACTTATCAACTAAGAATGCGAAGAAATGTGGTCCGGAATCCGGATTGTCGTCTGCGAACGTGCGCAGGTAGTAGCCAAGACTCTTGACACATTAGAGCGATGGTGTTAAAGTATGTACCTACCCATCTATTTGCCTTAAGCACAGATAATATAATACTACCCTTAAGAATAAAGTAAGAGGATTTATAAAAAAAAACAGAAAAAACAACACGCGGTGGCAGCCCAATTCTAATGAAATCAACAGAATGAATGACCTTTAAAAAAAGTTTTATCTAGGTAAGTAGTCTCTCCGATTCTACTTAATCCATGCATCATCAATAGGACAGCACGGTCTGAATCATAGGATATAAATATTTGTATTATACGCTGTAACTGTGAAGGTATTCAATTACGTCATCAGTAGAGATCGGGTAATCGGATGCATATTTACCTAAAGTTAATTTTTGGCTCAGAAATTATGGAAGTGGCTTCTTAATTTATTTTTTCTTAACTTAAATCCCGGTAATGCAAAACTAATCGGATACATGGTATGAAAACGACTTATCAGCCCTCTTATGAAGGTTACTTTTGCGGTTTTAACATATAAATTTATATACCTACTGTAAACATTTTTTAATGAAACTCAAGGCACCGAGTTGTTTGTCGCTCTGTGCTATGCCAATTTGGCAACCTAAGGTAGGTTGCCAAATTGGCATAGCAATAATACAACAATAGCTAGCATTTCTAGTGAAAAAGTACAAAATGTATCAATTCCGGAATCGCGAGATTTTTGCGATCGATACAAAAGTGCATTTCATAATAGCCAACACCTGAACGTAAGTCCTAAATATACACTCAATTTTTTAATCAGAACTCTAAATCTGTCGATCCCGGAATCCCGGGATTTTGCGATACAAAAGTGCTTTCCATAATAGCCAACACCTCAACTTTAGGTAAATATCCGATCTCTAGTCATCAGTTATCTCATCTCAGACTAAAAAAAAAACTCCCGACCGAATACCGTCACGGTGGCCATTCACAAAGTACTAATAAAAACAGTATAAAGGCCGTCAGAGATGTAGCTATAATTATATACTTTGCTTTTGCATTTTTTTGTGTAGTTTTTGGTGCGTACCTACTAGAAATACCGTCTGAGGTCACTCGAAGATTACTATGGAAAATATATCGTGATATCTGTTTTTCACTGTTAACTGTTCAACAAAAATAAAGTGATGAATATACTGTTTTCACTGATACCAAAGCAATACCTACCTAAATAAAAAGGAAGTCGGTGGCAAAAAAAGAACATACGAGACCAAAGACACTGAGACGACGAAATTAAAGTTACCTATTTTTCATTGAATGTAGTGTTTTTTTTTTTTTTGAAGTCTGTTGTTATTTGTTTGTACTAAAAGATTTTTTTTTCCGAAATACTGTTTATTTTCCTAATTTGACCATAAATAAAATAAAAATCATTTAATTCAGACTATTTTTGTTAGTAGATACCAATTACATTATCTTCTAAATACTTTATTTCTTGTACAAAAAGATGGCAACCCTATTCACAACGGATATTAGCCAGGTACGCAGGTAACGCAGGAGATTTTATAGAGCACAAGTGTGTGCGCAAACACAGGTGCACTCTCTTTTGATATTCACTTTTAATTATTAACTACCTATGTCTAATGAGCTTCGCAACCGCACAAAAGGAACATCGCTTTTGCATAACAATGCTCATAGCAGCAGATCTATTAAAAAGCTAAAACTGTTTCTGCAACAGTCAATCACATTCAAGTTGAACCAAATTATATAAGGATACAAGTAAAAATATTTGTGTAAAACACTGATATTTTGACTCATACGTGTATCTTTTCCATTGCGTTCAATGAGTTGTTTACCTCATTAATTATTATTAACGCGCTAACAGTTGGCCAGACAGTTGAATAAATAGGGATAATAGTTACAAATCCAACAGCACACACACACATTCTTGTAGGTCAAAATAGGCTCAAAGTTCGTCCATCTAGTCATTTAAACCCAGTGGTAAGTAATAAACACTAGCTTTGCCTGCGTCTTTATCTGTGATGATTGTGGGCATTGTAGCCTGAGCTACCAATTGATTATCACGTGGAAACCCACCGCGATCGAACAAGAAAAGAAAAGTCGTTTCTAAGTATACCTCTACTTTTACATCTACAACCTCTCGAGAACATCAAAGGTAATACATATTACCTATCTTCCTTTAATCATTTATATGGACCTGGGGTTTAATAATATCTTAATTTAAAAGAGTGTCCTTGGAGTTTCTTGCCCGCTCTTCTTCATAGAGATCTAATAATGATTATCATAACGATTAAGTAAATACATAGGTATGTTAACTCCAGGAAAATATCAGCAACGCATTCAGCCCGATTCAAACTTGGTACACAGAGATGCAACATCAACCGCATTGCGAACGAATCTGCTGCCTATGATCATAGCCTGGGATTTAGTTGGATTCATTTGCAAACCAAATGACTTAGCCCAAACGCTGATGCAAGCCAGGTCATGGTTCATAGTAGTTTAGAGGCATGAGGAACAGGGTGTAAAGTTCACTCATCCACCATAGAAAAGGTAGGATCCTCCGACCAGACGGGAGTTGTGTCTGGCGGGCCGACTGCCCGACTGTTGATGACGGATAGTCTTATATAAGCCGTTCGCGCGGTATACTCTAATTGTGCGATGCAGGATTTGTGTGACGTCATGTCTTTGATGCGTAGTTCGTACGAGTATGTGGCGGTATAACCGCTACAGCAGCAATTGTAGAACCCGCGTCAACTACAGTAAAATGTCGGTAGAGCTGCAAGTCATCTGCGTAGAGATAAAAACTAGAGGAGATTACTCTGGTAACAAAGTTGATGATTGAAAAAAGTAGAGGAGAAAAAAGGCTACCCTGACAAACACCCTCAGTGAGGCTGCACCTATCAGAGAACCAATCAGAATGCTGCGCAGTGAGTAGCTAACTTCCGAGTCGCCATTAAGTTTGAATCGAACTATACCACCATACTTTCGTCTTCCGTGCTCTAGGCCATCAGCCTCAGCGGATTTAAACTCGAGAGCCCGGAAACAGGAAGGTCATAATCCTGACCTAACTATGAGTGGATAACTGGATAGGTACACAATTTCACTTTAGTTTACTAAAGCGAATGCGAGGAAGCGTTTTATTCGAATATGAACATGATTGCTCTATGAATAATATTCTCTTATGCCAAGCTTACTTTACTAACTGCGGTCTGTGAAACTTGCCCTAAAGCTACGGTTTACTAGAAGACCGGCCGTCATGATAATCACGGATCTTCACCAGTATTTTTAACATGAATGTGTTAAAAAACGCTCTGTATTCGGACAGCCGTTGTGTGACAGTTCACGGCATTCTAAGGAAGCCTGTGTGCCTGAAAAACGCTCTGTGAATTTACATTTCACAGAGCGTTTTCGCGAGTTCTGAAAACAAGATTTTCTCACTTGTAGGTTTG
Source organism: Xanthia togata (assembly GCA_963853775.1). Lineage (NCBI taxonomy): Eukaryota > Metazoa > Arthropoda > Insecta > Lepidoptera > Noctuidae > Xanthia > Xanthia togata. Next base: position 2,342,114 of record OY970814.1, read on the forward strand.
AAGATATTGGAGAGAATACTCTTTTTATAATTTTTCACCAATAGGGACTGGACTAGTTGACTGGGGAAAAAAGAACTATTTAGTGCGTCCGCGTCAGACAGATGACAAATAAGTATTAGACACGTATTTTTTGCTTTATCATATTAATAAAAAATGAACATAACATCACGCCTTGTTTCCCCGAAGGGTTGGGCAGAGGTGTACCTATAGTAGACATTTCGCCAGTTATGTTTAAGACCCATGTAATAGGGGGCGAGCCTATTGCCATCAACCGGGCACAAATCCAGACTCCGGGCTGCTACTGAGAAATTCCAGATAGAAAAACCCAATAACACTGCCCGACCCGGGAATCGAACCCAAGACCTCATGCTCAGCAGTAGCGCTTTCGACCACTAGACCAACGAGGCAGTCACCACTAGACTAACGAGGCAGTCACCACTAGACTAACGAGGCAGTAATGAATACAAAATGGTTTAGATAAAACTCGCTAAGTCACAAGTCAGTATAAAATCTACCGGGGAGTGGCGTCATACCATGTATTGCCATAATCTTTTAAATACGTAAATAAAGAAAAAATACGGGTCCAATATTTTTTTAATAATCTACCTGAAGGACAAACATTTTTTTTGGTCAATATCCCTATTGCTAGCTGGGTCCCGCTGTCAAATGAATTAATTTAAACATTTCGGACTCAAAAACGGTACAAAGGCGTACATTTCCTTAGGACGGTGCCTTAGGCATTCTCTACCAATCAACCAAGGGTGGTGAAGAGATGGTAGGTGCTCTGTTTGAGAGGAACAATGGTAAAAAAAATATTCAACATTTATGTCATAACTAGCTGACCCGGCAAACGTTGTTTTGCAACTTTTTTTTTTTTTTTTGACAACCCTTATCGCTAAGGGGTATGAAAAATAGATGTTAGCCGATTCTCAGACCTACTCAATATGCTCACAAAATTTCATGAGAATCGGTCAAGCCGTTTCGGAGGAGTACGGGAACGAACATTGTGACACGAGAATTTTATATATAAGATGAATTATAAATAAACTAGCTAACTACTAAGTGTTTGGTTTGTGGGAAGGTTTGGCGAATGCACAAGATAATACGACATGAATGGTTTTCCTGTTTATATACTTATGGTCATGATGGACACCTATTTATAAATAAAACTACTGTGTATAAGAATAAGTTTATTTCTATAGAAAATAGTTTTATCTACTTATTACAAGCTACAGCATAAATACCTACGCACTACTGACTTCTTTCTACCATTTATTTGATTTGATTTAATTACATTTTATTTATCTTCCTTGATTAACAGGACAGTGGCCATACTTGAGGCAAAAGGAGTGTGTAAGGATCGTAGCAGGTGGCATTCTGTAGTTTCTGGTTGCCAATGGGGGTCCATTGGAAGAAGCCGTGAGATTATGTTTCATGGCCATACTTATATTATTAACATGAGTAAAATCCATACATAAAATATATAATTGTCCAGCAGTTGTCAATTGTGTACATTGAGTTATTTCTCTCTTTTCTTGTAGTGTGTTTATAAAACTAAATATACCTACATATTATTACTGTTAAAATAATTATCATACATTTAAATGACGTAGGTAGGTATATACTTCCGTACTTTATAGAGTTAAATTAATTTTGTTATTAATGTTATTCTATATTTATATATGGTTTTATTTTTTCACGTTTTCCTTCACGGTTTTTGAAGCAAGTGATAATTATACAATACCCTATTAAGCACATGAACAAACACGAGTTTTAGGAAAATCAACTGTAATGCCTACATATAAGGTTCAGTTTGCGCTACAACATTGTTAATGACTTTTTGAACAGTACTAGTCAGTCTAAAATCAACTTCATTTACACAAGCTTAAAGTTTATGTTTGTTTAAGTGCAAATAACATCAATTGGAACAAAGATTTGATTAGACCTTAGGCTATCACTGCTTTAAATGGGGTAATATACTAAACTGCTTTCACTTATCTGATTATAAATCAGTTTAAATCCTCCAGTTTGCCATTGATACCACTGAGAATTTCCCAATGAATTTGAAGTTTTCAGTTAAATGTTAAAAAAAGGAAATATTGAAATGAAAACTTCTACCTCTAAAAACTTAGTGAAGCACGTTTTTTTTTTTAATTAATGAACCTCATAAACTTTCTGGCTTTTTCTCACAGTGGGTCGCAGTAAGTAAGCTACCCCGACCAAATGGGTCAGGTGAGAACTGTGACCAACCGCGCGAGCCGAGCGAGCGTAGCGAGCGGGCCCGCGGCAGCGGCCGGCGAGCGCTACATTCAAGTCGGAAAATAGGAATTATTTGAAATTCACAAAAGGATGCGCAATCATTATATTAGTGTTCATTAATATTTTTAGGGAAATAAAATGGGAAGCATTTGAAGTTCGATGGAAAAACCCAATAAAACATTGCCCGACCCTGGGATCGAACCTAAGATTATGTTTTATGTCAGTATATAACTAGATTTAAGAAAGGTCGCGATAACAATACAACCATAAGTATATTAAAAATACAGAATACAAGAGTAACAGTAATGTTCCTAGGTACTCATTAGGCCAGGTGGAAACTTGCTCATTGTATTATGTTAACATTATTTCTAAATATTATAATTATTTCAATATTAGCCCAGAGAGGCTAAAAGAAAAAAGGACCAAGCCAAAAAAGTAGACTACGTTATAATTATTTTAAAACGATGATCAAGTATGAATCTTTTGGAGATACGAAGTACCTTACCACCTCCTCCTTCTCTTCCTCCTTCCTTAGTACCTTATTATTTTATTACCTAGATATATAATACGAAATCTACTACCCTATGAAATCTAAGTTTCGAAAAAGAATAAACAAAGTTTTAAGGTTCCCGAAATGATCAATTGCAATTGTTAATTATTACGTGATTGACACACATTGATGCGCAAATTGATCGTCTACCAAATGCAATTGAAGCTATTGAATAGAGAGGTGCTGATCCATGCGTCATGTTCGTGAACGGGCGCCGTCAGTTGGGACTGGTCATCTCTTAGCTGCCATGGCTTATTTTAATTTATTTTAGTTTTTGAATGATTCTTTCTTTTTTCTTTTTATTACGGACGCTTTTTACGAACGTGCACGTCTCATTGTTCTCACATGCATAATTTCAAAATGAATGATGTAACCAATATTTTGTATCAATTTTTTTATTTAAAAGAGTGTCCATGGAGTTTCTTGGCCGTTCTTCTCCATAGGTACCTACTACGCTTTGGAATGGGCAACTAGCTTCATATTTTTTGACTGACCGACTCCTTGACAATTCAAAAGTGCCTGTAAATGGTTTAATTGAAATAAATGGTTTGATTTTGAGTTTGAGTTAAACACACAGAACATTGATAGTTGCAATTGACCGTTCCGGGGACGCTTTACTATACGACTGACTGGTGTTGTATAAGACGTACGTTTTATTAAATATAGTTGACTACTCTAGTCTAAGTTAGTCTTCAAGTTGAGGTGAGAATTTTCGAAAAGGGAGGCACGTTCATTATTTTTTAGTACATATGTACTTTTTGTTTCTTTTTTAGTGATAATGACATGTCTAATACCTAAGTTGTATTCACCCATTGATAAATGTTTTAACTGAGATTTTTCATCTCTATTACTTACAATGCTATTAAAACATATTATAAATAACTAGATTATGGAGTTCTACAATTCGCTATAAAACTACCAAAGTTGTTGGTGTATTTCGGGGTTTTTTTCAAACCTACTTAATTATTGTCAACTAAATAATGAAGGCTATAAAAGTACTTATCTGATACCTATATCACATTTTACTCTAAATCTACGGAAGCAAAGAAAACTAAAATATAAATAAAAAATCTTTATTAGAATAAATAAAATATTATAACAAAAAATTGTGTAAAGTGTACAGATTTAAATAAAATAATATGAAGCACACAATATATGTAAGTAATTTTTAATTAAAAACTATTAAAATATATTCGATAGGCTTGCTATAGGAAAGTTCAATATTTGTTTCCATAGATAGATAGAAAATGCTTTATTGCACTGAACCATCTACTAACCCGCACTGGGCCCGCGTGGTGGATTACGTCCCACACCCTCGCAAAGAGAGTTTGTTTGTTTTCCGAGCATGAGATCTTGGGTTGGACTCCCAGGTCGGGCAATGTTATTGGGTTTTCGATCAGAAATTTCTCAGTAGCAGCCCTGAGTCTAGATGTGTGCCCCGTTGATGGCAATAGGCTCGCCCCCTATTACATACATGGGACTTAAACATAACTGGCCAAATGTGGGTGTACTAAAGGTACACCTCAGCCTCACCCTGCGGGGAATACAGACGTCATTATGTTTATTTTAACATTAGTTTCTATTGTCATCAACCGGGAAAAAATTCTGACGATGGAAGAACCCAATAGCACTGACAGTAACAGGCCTGGGGATTGAACCTAGGACCAAATGCTCAGCAGTCGCGTTACCGACCTAGTAGACTAACGACAGGTTTCCTTAAAATGCTTTATTTTACCCTATATAATAATAAAGCTAGTAACAGATTACATACGAGGCTTTGCTATAGTTTTACAAATTACCTGGACCCCCACACTCCTGTATTCCGTGTCGTGGGTGTCTTTCTTGCAAGACTATCGAATACATCTGAATCCCTACAACATTCCAGCATAAAGTTATTTACAGAATACATTACTTAAATTATACTTTATTTACTACATTAGTTATTAGTGTGTACTACTCTCTCGTTCACCATACAAAAATATTTCTATCACTCCGCTTGGGTCCTACGCTTATTCTGATAAAATAGAGTAATTGTACGGAAGAACATTATTGATTTTAGACTGGTTTCACATTGGGGAATAATTAGTGAGGAAGACTTGGATGCAGTTATTTACTACGCAATTTTATGGAACAATCCCTCGTGATCTTCTTCATCAAATAACGTCAAGGGAAATTTTGTCAGTGGCCCAGTTTATATAACTTAAATCTGTCTTGCGCTATGCCTCGCCTCTTGATCTTTCTATCAGTCATACAACTACTTCAATGAAGTTGCTGCAAACTCCTGCACCGAACTCACTAATGTGAAAACAGCCTTAAGAAGGAAAACATCCTAAATACAGTTAAAATGGCTGCAATTCTAAGGCCACTAGTTTGTAAGACAACAAAACTATGGATTATGCCTCAGTGTCATGGTGAAAGGCCTCTAAATCTCAATCTAATGCCCGAGATACGCGAGGCTAGTTTCTCAAGCGAGAATAGTAAGCTAGTGTTAGAAAGCTAGCGAGCTAGTAACTCTGGCTTCGTGTATACAGAACAAGTTTCATTTCTGGTCCAAAACTAGGATGGGGTTAAATTTTTTAGCTAATAGCACTGGCTTGTGTACTAGCTTCTTGTGGCTGGCAAAGCTAGTATTCGACTTTTAACGAATGCAGTTCATTTTACTTCACGGACGCTTATTCACTGTTTCTGTGTGTAATCCTTAATCAATGGTAATGGCTTAAAATTATCAGGCATCGTGTACAGCACTCGCATGTGCCGAGCCAGGATAGTATAAAGAGGTTCTAGCTTGCTATCCTAGCTTTGAAAAACTAGCCTCGTGTATCAATCTGTCTATCCTATTCCCAGCTTTGTTGGGGTCGGCTTCCAGTCTAACCGGATGCAGCTGAATACCGTATTTCACATGGAGCGACTGCCTATCTGACCTTCACAACTCAGTAACTGGGTAATACGATACCCGTTGGTAAGACTGGTTGTCAGACTTTTGGGCTTCTGACGACCCGTAACGACTGTCAATGACAGCCGGGACCAATGGCTTAACGTGCTTTCCAAGGCACGGAAAAACTAACCTCGTGTGTTTCGGGCATAATGGACTAAGGAATACCTACTACAGAGTGTCTATAGGACACAGTAAATAGGACTACATACAAGTTAGCTACCATTCGATACAGAAGGCGTCGGACCTACCCTACTACTAGTACTAAATATAAAGCACAAAGATGGCACTTACGTTCAGAATCACACTTGCTATCACTATCGCATTATTCTATCACTTTATAAAATAATTCGTTGCTCAAAACATAAAATTGATTGCGAATCTTGTAACTATAAAATCTGTTAAAATTGTAAGTGTATATTTAAAAAATGTGGTAAAATCATTAGGTATTATTAATTAATTGTACTTTTATTACAAAGGGTGCCAACGGGACCCTATTACTAAGGCTACGCTGTCCGTCCGTCCGTCCGTCCGTCACAGGGCTGTATCTTCTGAACCACAAAATAAAAATAGACACTTATAATAAAAATATGTGTGTTGTTCCGGTGGTACGGATCTCTTCATGTGCGAGTCCGACTCGCACGACGGCACTTGGCCGCTTTTTGAAAATGTAACTGAAATCTCATATATCCTATACCTACCTACTATCTAGTAGGTTCTGAAAACAAATTAATCAGTACGTAAGCAATAATATTGAAATTCAAGCTAGTATGTTATATAGATAAACTGATTACGAGTTGGTGTAAATAAATGTAAAGTTTATTGTCTATTTCATTATTAAGAGCTGCCTGAATTACACATACCTTGGGAATCACAATTATCAGTTTTATCAAAAAGATGAAAATAAATCTTTATATATCTAATATCAGCTGTTTTTAAGGCATCACAAGTTAGGTTATACAAACTTGACCTAGTGTGATAGATTCTGCAGTTTATATTTGTATTATTTGCATAAATATAAAATTGTGATATCTTCAATTTCGAGTAAATAACATACCTATACAGTTTTAAGGTACATTACACAGGGAAGCTCAATACTATCATAAAATATATAATATATTCTACAAAATATACTTTAAATCAATATTAATATAATATGCACTATGTTTAATTACAATCACATATAAATAATTACACACAACAGTATATATTTATATAGTTAACTTAAATATTGTAATTAATAATAATTAATTGTCATTAATAATTCTACAATAATGTTTCTCTCCGATGTACTTAAATATTATTATGTGACGATCATTGATGCGTGTGCGCATAGGACTATGTGCGTTAGAGTGAATTATGCACGTAAGTATTTTATTTATGTATGTGGAAGTAAGTATTAAGGAGATCAGAAATAATGTAGTATATACAACCAATTAAGAGTTATTGGCAGTGAAGAAAAGGCAGTCTATCAGTAGTCTAAATCAAACTATAAAAAATAGTCGTGTTTTTTTTAATACAACCAATAATAATATTGATCCCTTATAATTGCCCACTGAATTTATCAAATCTAGCAATACATCGGTGAGTGATAAAATCTAATTCCGATGAAAAACATTACACTCCAATGCACAAAGTCCTGCAACAAATCTAACTATAAGTTCAACTTATTGCTGTTACATTGTTACAATATTACAATCTCAATACTACAAAAAATTTACAGTACTCAACCTGTAACCTTAACAGACACAATAATAAAATAGATATGGACAAGTGGCAGTGTGTTTGTCGAAGGACCAATGGCCGGTGAAGAAGTCGAGTTCTGGAGTGGAAACCGGTATCGGCAAGAGTAGTGTGAACGCCCCCCAGCGACGATGGAGCGATGACCTTAAGAAGGTGGCGCAGACAGACTGAATGCAGAAGGCGAGGAAAGATTGTTCTGGCGCAGCCTGGGAGAGGCCTTTGATCAGCAGTGGACTGCGATACGCTAAATTGATTGAATCCCAATAGAACAAATAGAAGAGTAGTTTGATCACTCATTTTTGAAAAGGTCTGAAGAAAGTTCCTACTTCAGAGTTATCTCGGTTTTTAATTAATGTTAAAAAATAAATGTTTGGTTGAGTGGGATCTTTCCATAATCATTTGTCTGGCAGGTGTGGTAAAGGGCAGATCAATCACACAATGATAATAGTTGAAGCGGACATGGTATACAAATTGATTGTATGATCTGTCACTTTCTGTCTGATATTAAACAGCTGAAAAAGTGTATGGTTGAAATAATTTAAATTTAATTAAGCAATGGTTTGAAAATATCATCTGCTGAATGAACTGTCAAAATGACAGGAATGGCGATCGTTTGCCATTTAACGTTGTTACGCAACTACCCCGCTGAGATGACATTAGACAACAGATAAAAAAGAACATGTCGGTATGGTATCCACTGGCCACAGGTTGAGTTACGCAGTAACAGATGTACGATCTAACCGGCCGCGTTAGATCTGGTACCAGGGCGAGCGCCGCACCCAGCGCAGGCGGTAGCCGCCCTGTTCTGTGCGGATCTTGATGGATGCACCCTCTGCGGCTTTCACTGTCTCCTTTACCTGTTAGTGTATAAACATTTGTAAGATTATTTAAAATAGTGGTGAAAAGTGGACCTTTTGATATCAAACTGAGACTCAAAGCATTTATTTCAATTAAACCATTTACAGTCACTTTTGAATTGTCAAAGAGTCGGTCAATTAGTCAGAAAGTTGAAGCTAGTTGCTAATTCTAAAACGTAGATCTCGATGGAGAAGAACCGGCAAGAAACTCCAAGGACACTCAATAAATATTGAAATTACAAAATCCTGGGTACATTATTCTAGTTGCTTCTATATGTGATTTTATTAGAAACGGTAACAAAGGAATAATTAATTTTGTTAAAGTGGTGTGGTGACGTCATTCGGCCTTTTTCACTGCAGGGTAAAGGCACCTCATAAAAAAAGGAAATAGCATTGATCTACTGTCACTGTTTCTTAAAAAACACAGCATACTCCTTTATCCTAAGTAGCTTCTGCGAGTTATGCCACTGCTAGGGTAATAAGAAAAGCGACAGAAACACTTACGCTCTGCATCAAGTTTTGTGCATTTCCGACCAACATCTCTGTCGCTTCTTGGTCCTCTTCGCTACCTGCAAATACGCCAAACAAAACGTTTACTATAACTAAATAAATCGAAGAAAATTGTAGCCAAAACCAATGACATAGTGGTTTGTTATGTGTCTATTTCTACGTATTATTCCATACAGTTATTAAAAAAATCGAGCCTGACGTGAAACATCGAAACTATTTTTTATGGCATCATCAAAAACAAAATATTTCGTTTTTTTTTAAAGAAATGATACGTTATTATTAATTTAAAAATACATATAATTTTAAACTCTGCGACCGCGTTTTAACGCGTCGCCACGCCAACAGCCAGTCTGACCCGCTTTTTTTTTTTTTTTTTTTTGGGTGGGAAATCATCAAATGACGTCTCCCGCTCTGGGTGGAGCGGGAGGGCGTGTCAGACTCTTACTGACTAAAACCCACCCGTGTTCCTTCTCTTGCCTGTGCAATGCCAGGGGGCCACGGTATCCCTTTCGGACTTTCCCGCAACCCCGGCAGGCAATGGTCTCATCGGACCCCTTCACCCGCTGACACTCTTTGAGGCGCGCGTGGAACACAACGCGCCGTCGACCCGGGCTTGGTCTTTACCGGACGGCGAGCTACCCATTGCTCACCGTCCGTAAGCCCGCGCCTACGGTGGCCGGGAATCCGCAATCGATTCCCGACGCCCGGGGCGTCTCCTCCTGCGGCGGCTAGGGGCGTGAGGGCGCGAAATTTGCCTCTCCCTCACGCGCTCCGCCTCCTCCTTCGCGAGCATTACTGCTTCGCAGAAGGAGGTGACGGCCTCCCATGCCCTCTCGCTCCGTACCATGGCCTGGACCAGGGCCGGACGCGAGAGATCCCCGCTACCGATCGCCTCCACGAGGACACTGCATTACATGTTTCACATAAAAAAATATAAGAGTATCACTTATTTTTTGGCGAAATATCGCTTAGTCTTCTGTTTAATAGATAATTAAAATCAATACAAGTTATTCTCTTAAGGGATCTGATACTTTTATTAAAAGAAGTGTTCAGAAGTGTTCACCAGAATATCAAGACATTGCTGTTTTAATTAATGAAAATAAGAATGGCAGAATTATGCTAGTGCACAGAAACAGTAAGTATATAAACGCAGGATGTATGTTATACATATTATAAGTGTCCGTATGTATGTTTTGATGTCATATTAATCACACATTGACGTCATAATAGTTTACCTTTGTAGTCCGGCATGCCGACTGTTAGAAAAGCGAGAAGCACAGCATTAATAGAGAGAAAGCTCTTGATATAGTATACTAAGCTTAATAGTAAATAGGCTATTGGATTAATAAGTATGGAACAGGACAGCGGTACTAAGACTAGTCTGATAACAATCGAAAAAGATCTTTAGTGGATTTTACATGTGGTTCAAAATAGACTAACGGTAATAATCATGAGTCTCTGTTGAGTCTCCGGGAGACAGATGCGACGTGACACCCATAGAACAATTGCAGTGAAATTTTCATAGAAATTGTTCAAGTTAATGGTCTGTTCCACACCCATAACTTTGACCACATCTTTCTGATACACCCTGTATAAGCGGAATAAAAGGATTGTGTGAAAGCTCAGAAAGCTGTTATAAGCTTACATTATCTAAAGCCCTTTGGTCAAAAGAAGGAGAAGTAAACACGCAGAAAGTTACATGACATATAATATAATAAAGATATAATATAAAGGCATACTAAGGAAAAGAGATGGAAGTAAAGAAAGATGTTCTTACCTTGAGCGCCAAGCATGGTCGCCTTGACTGTTGATAGGATCTTGAGCTGCGTGCCGATCGTGGGGATACGCTCGCAGACTTGTAGCAGGTTCTGTCATAAACAAGAATAATATTTTAAGATTAAGTCAGATAGGAATCGCCGACCATTCCTACTTTTTTTTTTATTGATTAAGTGTTTGTACAAATCTACTTACAGAAACAAAGTCATTTATCATTAACGCGGCGGTAGCTGTAGGATTTTTGATTCCTAAATCAGGACAAATGTATACCACATTTGTCGTAGAAAATACTCAGTAAAAAGTTCAAGTTGCCTCTTAGACAGGAAACTTAAGAGTGAGCATTCTAAACGTGGACAACGTCGAGATGTCAAAATTTTTGCTCTTTTGATTAATTTGGCAATATTACTGTACGGAAATATGAAATATTGATTATGAAATGCAATAATTAATATCGTAACACCTCATATTTAGTATTAGATGTAAAAAAAAGTATTTGGAAACTTTCCAAATGCCTTTTTTACACCTAAAACGGTTACATCTAATTCAGTTCAAAATTCAAGTCATTTATTCAAACTAGGCTGAAAATCAGCACTTTTCGAACGTCAAAGTTACATTAGACAGTCCCCCAGTACGCCCACCCTTCACCACTTCCTAGTGCTTTAGCTGGGAAGAAGTGTTACGATTGCAATTTATTATTAATATTTTAGTTCACTAGTTAGCGATATTTCATATTTCCATACAGTAATATTGCCAAATTAATTTAAAAAAAAAAAATATTTGAGAGCTATTTGCGACGTTGCCAACTTTTAAAATGAAGGCTCTTAACGTGGTAATCTTCTTTTCTTTTCGAAGGAATATGTATGTAAGTATGTAGGTTTGGACCCAGGGTGGCCACGATTGGCTTTTTGCCAGTCGCCACAATGAGTAGTCTCGACTTCATTCTAACAACTCGTAGTCGTTAGCCCGTATTCCAGTGCGATGTCAGTGTAATTTGATATTGTTTGTCGAGTTGAGCTCTTTAAGCTCTGAGTTAAGCTCCACGATTACTTACAAATGCTTGCACTGACTGGACAGGTCCACTCAAATCTGTGTGGTTCTTTCCTCAAAAAACCATTTTAGACACTAATCTACATGGTCCTCATATGGCCTGACCAAGATTACGTCTGGAGTTTAAAAAACTGTGACGTCTGAGTTTGTTTCGGTCTTTCTTCTCAAAGTAGTCAGATAGGAAACGCCGAACTCATCTAGCATTTTTTTTTTATATGACGTGTTAAACTGATTGCAATATCCTATTTACAGAATAAACAATTGCATTTTATTTCATTTCAATTAATGCATAAGTGCCCGAATTCGAGTAAAGTCTTACGAGCACCCGAATTCGGGCTAGCGACGATATGTAATTGCGACTTAAACTTGTAATTCTGATTCTCGTCTTTAGCGACAAAACTTGTCACAACACGTACCGTTCTAATCCTCTTATCGGTACACTCCAGTGCCAACTTCTTGGCAAGTCTGGTGACCTCCTCGGAAGCCTCTGCGATCGCCTTGGCTGTGGCGATGAGCTCTCTCTTGCTACCTGTGGGTAGGAGGATTCAAGGATTATAGTTGAAGATATGTGTGGTTGAGGAGGTGGCATGCTGATTCACAAATAACAAATTGACCAAGACAAAACCAAAATATTTCTAAAAAAGTCTCTTTTTGAAAAATTGATTAAATAATGAAAACTGAATTGCAGCATCGAATATTTGGAACCAATTTGATCCACTTTGATAAACGTGGAATAGAAGTTCTTCGGGCGTTTACATCATGCATGGGTAAAATAATTTTAATTTTATGATATTCCAAAAAGGTAACAGTAGGAATTTAAACACTAAATAAATTTAAATATAAAGTATGCAGGGTGTATTTTTTTAAATAGGTTGTTAGGCGAAATTCTTTTTCTTCGTATTTCACTCTCAAGAACATTCATTCAGTCGCTATAATTTATTATAGATTATATTGCATGTTGCATAAATAAAATAATTATTCCTACGGGCAATTACACAACATATAAAAGCACAGTTTACGAATGATATCTAGGTACATATCTACAAAGAATGAAGTGGAACAGTGTGACTTACCGGTAAGATTCAGAGCGACCTCTATCCGGAGGCGAGTGAGAGACATGTACAATGATTACAACATCGAACGTACAGCTTAGTAAGCGCATATTATTATTGTATACAAGCAAGATATTTATTTTAAAAGGGTTCCGTACCGTATTATGATCGAGCAAAAAACGCAGAAAAAAACTTTTCTTGTTTGTTCCTTTAATTATTAACTTCTGACAGACAGATGGACGGACAGCGGAGGCTTAGTAATAGGGTTTCGTTTGGCACCCTTCGATTACAGAACCCTGAAAAGCTGTGTCATTTGTTTCTACAGAATATATTGTAAAAAAATCTTAGCAAACGAGCGTCTTTTGTTATTATGTTCGTAATCAAATATAATTTAAATAATATGCGCCTAACTAATAGTGTTAGCATGAATAGTGCTTAGCATAGATATATCCTGTTATTTTTATAATTACTTAAATAAATATAGGGTGTAAAAAACCCTTCACGAAGCCGTCATCGCATTCTGTACATCAAACTAAGTAACTGCGCAAAAATAATTGCTGGGTAACGTACTTTTATTTTTGGTGTGAAAATTCGGTGTTTACGGCAGTGCGCAATGTAACGCACGCAAAACATTGTGCAACGGTACAGGGGTCGTGGAGGTATTGCTTATCTTTAAATACCTCCACGACCCCTGTACCGTTGTATCTATAACATATAATACTAGCCCAAAAAAACATCAGAAAAAGTTCGGACTTTGACCTTCAAAATCTCCATAACCAGCAGATTCCCAGGTATGGTCCAGTACAAAAAAGTGACGAGATGAACAAGTGACTCTCGGCTTCGTTAAAGGTATTTTTACACCTGTTATACACCAAATATTGCAGCTCTTATTTTACGATATAAAGCTGTACTTTATATTTATATGAACAAAAACAATCCCACTTGTGTGAAAGAGTGACATACATTTCTTCTTCGTTTTCGGCCGTGTATCTCATTTACTTGGGATGTATTGAATATAATTTTATTCATCGCACTTTTGTTAAAAAAAAGAGAGGGTCTGGTTAATCTTCAACAACTTCTCGCTTTTTACCTTTTGCAAGTAGTTGCAAATACATCTATACATTGGGTTTATAATTATACTAAAACACAAGTTTAATAGCATATAGCTTATAGAGGTACAGGATGTAAAGTTTACTTATCTACTGCCCGACGGTTGATGTCGAGATGTTGTATATATTCTAGTCACGCGGTAAACTCAGCTTGCGCGATGCCGTATTTTGCGTGACGTCAGTGTGATGCACAGTTCACATGTGGCGTGTAGATGCCGCCACAAGCTTATAATCTGGATTTGCCAGTGTCGTTAATCCCAGTTTGAATGGCTTTTCAATCAAGTTATATTTACCTTTAGAGTCAGAGCGCACGAGTTCGGACAGGCGCGCCATGAGGATAGCCATGCGTTTAGCGGCTGCAATGATCTCGTTGTCTTTGGATGACCACTCGCGGACCGCCTTGTGCAAGTTATGGGCTGCAACCTGTGTTTGGGAAACTTACTAATTATTTGTTAAATATTGAAATAAAAATTTATTTCCGGGCACTTTGCGCTCTTTTTGTACGGTGAACGAAACTGAACCGTTACGCTCCGGTCGGTGACGCCGAATCGGGTATATTCGGATCCAGGCGTAAGTTATCACTTCTATAGTGTGCTCGTAAAAGCTCTTCGTTTATCGTTTATAATCGTACCCGGTAAAATCGGTTTGAATAACTGACCAATATAGGATGACTGGGATGCGGCTGCCTCCTGAAGATGTCCTCCCCCTCGTCGTCCGTGTCGGCGGGCGGCGGCGGGCGCGGCGGCGGCGCCTGGCCCGTCGGCGGCGGCGGGCGCGGCGGCGCGGGCGCGGGCGGGGCGGGCCCGTGCGCCGGCGCCACGTGCAGGCGCGCCAGCGCCTCGGGCAGCGCGGGCGGCGGGGGCGGCGGGGCGTAGTGACCCGACAGAGCCGATTCTACTGCACCGGCTGCGCTGATTATCTGTGGGATGGGCATACGAATTAGTATAATATAGATGTTACAAGATGATTGTAGTAAAGTGCAATTATTTTAATTGCACCTTACTACAATCTTGTAACATCTCTTCCAGGCTCGGATAGTAACAAAATAAATAACTATAGGCTAAAATGTCAAATACGAAAAAAAAAAAAAAAAAATCACGCCACATCCTTAGTGCGCAGGATGCGGGCCAGCTGTCCTGAAAATGATCGCTGAGCGATTTGATTGTCCCTACATACGACAATCCTGTAACAGGCATATATAGCCAGAGCACTTAATCTAATTTACACTGACCTATATTTAAAATGACTTGTTTGATGAAATTATTATTTTTATTCTGTGACCCTTATAGTTTGTATCTATCATCTCCTCATTCGTTTGTTTTAATTGCATTTAACATTTTATTTTCATTTTAACTCTGTGAAAATAAAAAAATACAAATCACTGTCCATTCCAAGGTTACCTGGAAACGATCGCGGAAAGCAATAAGACCGCCCATTGTATATTTTGTTTTTTGTTGTTTTGTGGTGTACAATAAAGTATATATAAATAATAAATCATTATATAAACTAATGATAAGAATAGTTACAAAAAAAACATAAACATTGTCTTGAGTTAATTACAGCGACCAATACAATTCTTATCATTTAAGAGGGAACAGAGCCTCCCATAATATCAATGTCTGATGTAGATACGGCCCTGTTATTTCCTTTTTTTCAGCAACTTATTGGTAAAGAAAATATGACCCTCAAAAAATTACAAAAATGCCCAATTCTTACTGCCGTGATTAGAGGACTACCAGAAAAAATCAAAAAGTTATTAACATAAAAAAATAGCAAGTTAATAAAATATACTCTTTCTTAAAATTTAAATGTAAAAAATAATTGAATCGGCTCAATTTTCGAGGAGAAAAAAGGGGAATACGAAACATCGATCTCGTATTTTTTTTATGGGTTACAATCGGTCTGAGCTGCAGCTATCGCACTTTACGGGGGCAGACTTGAGGTAACACGACGGCAATAGTTTTTTCGAATACCTATTTTTCAAATTCCTCGCAGGCCCTGTTCCCTCTTAAGTAGTCGTTGATAGAATAGTATGCCTTTGAATAAAGGTGGGATTTTACTTTAGTTTTAAACGCATTAAACGGCAAATCTGTGTTTAATTTAATTTGTACCTATTTTAATTGCAATACCATTTTATTCAATTGTGGTCTATCTGTTGCAGTATTGTGAAATTTTATTTTATGTAATAAGGGTTTTACAAAATGTTTTTTAAAAATCAACGAGTTTGATTCCTCGCTAGACAAGTTGGTTTTTTCAAAAATCTAATTTGGCAGTTTTAAATTTTCATTAAAATAGGCCCCAAGACTCCTCTCAAGTATTATTCGCTAATACCTATAGTTTCAGATTTGGCCATCCATGCGGATTTGTAACATTCCTCTGTATATACAGACGAATTTATATCCTTTTGTTTTTTTTGGGTGGGAAATTATCTAATAACTTCTCCCGCTCTTGTCGGAGCGGGAGGGCGTGTCAGGCTCTTACTGACTAAAAACCCACCCGTGTTCCTTCAGTTGCCTGTATGTTGCCAGGGGCCACGGTATCCCTTTCGGACAGGCATCGGTCCCATAGATTAATATACTCTCTTATCGGTCCTAGCGAACCCCGTCAGTTGTGCTGACATCTATTTGAGGCGCGCGAGGAACACAACGCGCCGTTGACTCGGGCCTGGTCCTTATCGGACGGCGAACTACCCATTTGTCACCGTCCGCAAGCTTTCGGCTACGGTGGCCGGGATAAGGCCTGCGATTCCCGAATCCCAAATCCCAGGGTGGCTAGGGGCGAGAGGGCGCGAAATTTTCCTCTCCCTCACGCATTTCCATTCCTCCCTACTGACGCGGCGCCCGTTCACGAACATGACGCATGGATCCGCACCATTTAGCTCAACCATTGAAGGGAACTTAACGATCCAACACACACGCCACCACCAGCGAGACATTTGAGTGAGCATGACATACTCTCAGCCGCCAGGGCACATCAAGTCAATGAAAGACATACCCAGTAAATGGTAGCTTTATAGAAGGTACATGGTCACAGAACTCACACATGTGCTTTGCAATTATACTTATACAATTCAAAGATAGTTTTTGAAAGCAATCTTCAGCAGCTCCAATATTTTCGAATGCTAATCAATTAGTTTATGCACCCTTGCCCTTGTGGAGCTGGACCAGCGTTGAGCCAAGCATTTTTATCAGCGATATAATCCCCCAGCTTATAATATGCTTGGCAGCATATTGTGCGTTTTATACAAGATTTAAATTTCGTTTCATTTAGTTGTAGTAGTCGATCCAAGTCCTCAGGGCGATCCACGCAATGATGACACCCGAGCATTTCCTCCTGCATTATCCCGATCAGGAACCTTTCGAAACATCCGTTTCTGGTGAGGACCTGCGTCAGGCGGAAGGTGAGGAAGCCGTGGCGCCTCTTTAGCCACTGCTCAAAGAGGGGACAGGAGTCAATTGTGGCGTGCCCAGAACTGGGTTGCGACACTCGCACCCTCCATGATAATGGAAATTCGAATCAAAATACAAGCGTGGAAGTGATAGAGCATAGATCTGAAACACCAAGATTCGAAGGAGATGGACTTGATGCACCAGTGACATGATTCAGGAATCAGAAAATGAAGTTCAGGAATCAGAACTTGAGGTTGCAGAAACAGATGCGGAGATATTTGAAGACTGTGAATCGGTTAATGATCCTGAAAATGTTCAACAAGAGAATGAGCGCAGGTATCCACTGAGGCATAGAAAACAAAAGGAGTTCCCTGACTACATCCTGTATCATGCAAAGACGGTACAAGATCCAGTGACGGTGCGTGAGGCAATATCAAGAGTAGACAGCGAAGAATGGAAACACGCTATTCACGAGGAGCTTGATGTGCTGAAGAAAAATGGAACCTGGATTCTCGTAAAGCCGCAAAAGTCTTATAACGTAGTTGATTCTAAATGGTTATTTAAAATCAAAGAAGAGGCAGGAAATAGATGCAGATACAAAGCACGACTTGATGCCAGAGGATTTAGTCAAAGGCATGGAGTAGACTACGATGAAACCTTCGCGCCAGTAGTGAGACATAGCTCACTAAGAGTCCTAATTGCTTGAAAATAGATCAAATGGACGTCAAGACAGCGTTTCTAAATGGGGAACTTGATGGTCCGTGAGCCAGATAGTATATTTAAGCGATCGGCGCTCACGTCTGGCTCCCATGCTCCATAACTTTCACGGCATCAGCTGACGACATTTCCACCAACATAGAACCAGCTGATGTTTTTATTTATTCAAAATAGCATGTAAACTATCATCTGACACATTTTCAAGTGCGAGGACATCACTGAACGATTTTTGTTTTTTGCAAGTATATGTGACCAGCTGACGTATAATCCACCACGGTACGGCCAGCTGACTTTTTTTTATCTTCGAATAATTGCGTTAACAATGATTGAAAACAATTTTTTTACGAGATTGAGAGGCTGCCGCTGCCCCACCCACCCACGGAGCGGCAGCTAGCGTTCACCATGCTGTTCAATACAACTCTCTGAAGCATTTCACGAGTTATCGCTTGAGAGGAAATTGGTCCGAAAAACCTGTTGCTGGCTCACGGACTATGATAAGACTGTCTATATGAAACAACCGGAAGGCTTCGAGAAAATAGAAAAAGAAGATCACGTTTGTTTATTGAAACGTTCATTGTACGGGCTGAAGCAAGCGCCTAGGGCATGGAACACCAAACTAAACAATGAATTAGTTAGTTAACCTTGCATATATACGAGGTCGAAAGGCAACAATGTGATGAATGATCGTATGATCACATTGTTGCCTTTCGACCTCGATACATTCGTGTAGCAGCGTTGTGAGCAGTGTATGTTGATGAATTGTTGATTTTTTTGGAACGACAAGGATGAATTACAAAAGGTCAAGAAGGATCTTATGTCTAAATTTGAAATTAAAGACTTAGGGAAAGCGGAACTGATCCTGGAAATGCAAATAGCACAGAGCGATTCAGGGATCAAACTAGATCAATCAAAGTATATGAACAAGGTGTTGAAGAACTTTGAGCCAGCTGCCACGCCTGCAGTTACGGGTCTAAAACTAAGTAAACCTAGACCGGAACATAAACCCGATCTGGACATACCATATCAGAATGTGATAGGTTCCTTGATGTATCTGGCTGTATGCACGAGTCCAGACATTGGGTATCCAGTTAACTATAGCCAGTTTAATAGCAACTACGGTGAAGAGCATTGGATTGCTGCGAAACATATACTAAGATACCTCAAACGAACAAACAATTTTGGATTGATGTTTAAAAGAGGAACACCAACTGAAATTCAATGCTATGCAGATGCAAGTCATGCCTCCTGCCATGATAAGAGGTCATATTCAGGAGCAGTGTTCTTGCACATGGGAGCTGCTGTCAGCTGGGAAAGCAAGAAGCAGAAGACAATTGCGTTATCTACAGCGGAAGCTGAATATGTTGCAATGTCAGAGCTGCAATATTTTTGAAAAGATTTGTGGCTGAAATAACAGGTCAAGCCGAGTTGCCGATGAAGATTTACTCGTACAGTGACAGCCAATCTGCAATTGCAATAGCACATAATCCTGTGCATCATCAGCGAACAAAGCATTATCGCTGTACGCCACCATTTTGTGCGAGAAGCAGTTGAACATGGGCATATCGAGTTGGAGTATGTTCAGACAAGAGCATATGATTGCTGATTCATTGACCAAACCTCTGCTGAAAGGGAAGTTTATGTGGTGTACATTGAGCATGGGTGTTGTATGAAAGTTGTATGACTTTGTATGAAAGTTGTATGACTTTTTATGAAAGTTGTATGACTTAATATGAAAGTTGCATGACGTTGTATGACTTTGTATGACTGATACAAAATTTTGTATGAAATCAAAGTTGAGGAGTGTTGAAGCAAGAAGTCTTCAGTGGCACATGTATGTAAATACTCGTTAGTGCAACTTAGAATTTCCTTTATAAATGTATGACACATGACAGACTGTCATTATGATTTTTGTTTTTTGTTGTCAAAAACGAAAAAAAATACATGTTTTAACTAAACAAATATTTTTATTGTTTTTAATTCCATAATATGTTCTGGACGCGTACTCTGCTGTTATTCATTGGTAGCCAAATAGTGGGAATACCAATAGCAATGACTCTTTCAAAGAGCTTGCCCACCTTGTCAAGCAGCACGATGGGCCGATAAGCGGACGCAGAGTCCGCAGGGCACCCGGCTTCTTGATGAGGACCAGTTTCGTTCTTTTAGAAGTTTGTAAAAAATAAATTTGTATCTCACTATCTTTCATTTAATCTAGTTAACTTGCAGCTGGCGGTTTAAGCAGAAGTGTTGAGAGTTATTTAAAAAACTCATAAAAACGATCTATCACTTAGAATTAGGGGCAACTACGAACCTTTAACAAACACCTTTTTAACAAAAGGTTCGTAGTTACAATAAAACCTTGAATAGAAAAAGATATTCTTTTAATATATTCTTTAATGTTTTCGTTATTTTAGTTATTGTGGTTTTCCATGTTTGCTAGCTTTATCAAACAATTGACGGACACCTCTGAATAATATTTGTTTTTGTTGATTTCTCCTTGGATGGCCCATAAGATAAGGATGTCTTTCAAATAATTTGTTTGCTCAGTGACATAGTAATATGTTGAAATAATTAACTCTGTCTATGGTGTATTCTAACGATTTTCTAATTTTGCTACTTAACCTTTAATCATTACTGTTTGATATTTTAACATTTCTGAATACCGATGAATCTTCACAAAAGGGTCAGATTTAAATCGAAATGGCAATCAAAGATATTCAATTCGTTGATTTCGAGATAAATGCAAATTATATGTATTCACTATCAGGATAGTATTCTGTATCTATTTAATTCCTTAGTTCGCCCACAGGTTGAATATGCTTGTATGATCTGGGATCCATATTATAGTAAATATGAGATTGCAATTGAGAGTTCAGCGTAAGTTCCTCAGTACATTGCAGTACAAATGTCGCACCGTACATTTACCATATAATAACGCGTTGAGTAAGTTTAACCTATTAACATTACGCTCTAGGCGCTTGTTGCTTCAAGGAATGATGCTCCATGGACTTGTACATAATAGGTTTTATTGCTCTGACTTAATTAGTAAAATTTGCTATATTGTACCTAGAACAGTAATGAGACGTGAGACACGCTCTTATCCACTGTTTGCTAAAACTCCCTGTCGTACAAATGCGGGGGAGAGAGCGCCGCTCCAGAAATTGGTTCAGGCTTATAATAATAATTTTAATGATATCAATGTTTGCCCTATCGAAACTTAAATTCAAAAAACTACTTATTAAGCGCCTTGCTCAATTTTTTAAATTATTTAAGCATTATTTAAGTATCCACCATCTATTTGGTTTTTATATTTATATTAAGTTTACGAAATGATTGTATTGTTGTCAAATATTTATTTTAAGTAATTTTACCATATCTGTATTATTATAACTTTTAAGCTAGTAACATGTGGAAACGTAGTGGATTGTACATTTACATATAGCATACTGTAGATCTAAATGTATTATACAATGTACGATTGTCTGTTTTCCCAAATAAAAAAATAAAAAATAGCTTACGCTATTTCACAGAATAACTTTTATTCGCCCTAAATATCCTTTTAAAAATGGACCAAATCTGAGTTTTCAAACTGGTCCGATTTAGGGAAAGCCCACAATTTCTTCATCAGATTTGCCTATTTAAGTCATTATGGGTTAGGCCGCACAAGATCACACCAAAATCGAAGACTGAAGATCACTTTTAGAAATCTGAAAGTGGACTCCTGACCAAGGGGCTTATATCTGAAACTTTTAAAATATAGTTTCTGTGTTCTCTCATCATGCCGCACTTACTCAGCTATCAACTTTTCGCCCTGCATATGCGTGCTCAAAATCCCTCTGGGCTCCTAACCACTATTTTCAGAATAAATATTGTAATTTTATATGAAATACTAACTTTACTTAGCAACGTAAAGTCAAAGCGCTGCCTGTATGAATCTCGTCCTAGGCGTAGTTTCAGAAAAACAGAACCTCTTAAGAATTATTAGGCTACGTCTTACTATAACCTTATTCCTCACTCACCTCAGCATTAGCAGATCGCCACGCTGCCGCCTGTGCCCTGTCCCCTAAGGCTACAGCCTTAGCGCGGTGCACAGCGGGCGGGATGGCCGCTTGTAAGCGTTGCTGAGCGGACGTGAGCGAACGAGCGAATTCCGCGTCTTCTGTGTTGTCGCGTTCCGCTCCGCCTACTAAGAGGACGCGGTTGGCGAGCCTGGGGGGCAGAAAGTATTACAATAAACTGAATAAAATCATCATAATGTGACATCGAAAAGAGGAGTTTGACGCACCGATGCTGCCAGCTAACTTCAGAAACTTACAATAAAACGTATCGTTATATCGCAGCGAGCGCGAAAAAAAGATGTGAGATTCAATCGCCTATCACCGACGCTGCGTATTGTGAATGCTTTGGATTTCTGACAATGAAGGAATGGTGGAAATGTGTACCTGGCGATAGCGGACGTGTTGTCGACCATCTTCTGTGAGTCGTTGTTGCGGATCGCATCCTCGCACAGGTAAGTGTGCTTCTGCATCAGTTCACCTGTGAAAGAAGACGGGAGGTGGAATACAGAGGAATAAAACTGACAGCACGCCAACTGTCTGACACAACTGGTAAACTCTTTCAGACCTCGAGTTGGCAACGTCGCAAATAGATGTCAAATATTTCGCTGTTTGATTAATCAGGAAGTCGGGATGGCGACCAACCGATTATCTTTTAAACTTAAAGTTCGCGAGCACATTCGCAAGAAGCTGGCAGTATCATCACAACGGTAATGTTTTCCCATTGTTTGTCTTATTTGTGCTTAATATTTATATATAATTAGGTGTATTTATTATATTTATAATTTTTAATATGTATATAATGTAGGTATATCTTTATATATTTTTTTCCTCAATTCTCGCTATTGCACCTACCACTGTTTGTCTCTGCATCACCCAAAGGTTGTCTGGTAGAAAATGCCTGTGGCAAAAAGTCCGCCTCTGTACATTATGTGCTTGAAGTATTCAATTGATTAATTTAGCAATATGAAATCTGGCTAACTAGTGAACTAAAATATTGTTTATGAAATGCAATAATTAACGTTACACCGAATATTTAGTTTTAGATGTAATAAAAGTATTTGGAAACTATCCAAATGCCTTGTTTACAACTAAAACGGTTACAACATCAAAGTCAGTGTTATAATTGCAATTCATTATTAATATTCTAGTTAACTAGTTAGCGATATTTCATATTTCCATACAGTAATATTGCCAAATTATCAAAACAGATAAATATTTGACAGCTATTTGCAACGTTAACGTCAACTGACCATAGGAAGAGACACTATGCTCTCCGAGACATCACTTCAGCCAAAGGACGTACACTGACGAAAACAGGCGTGGAGCCAACATTCACTCATTCACAATTTATTCATTCACATCCGTGCTCCAGTAAGATATTATGACTAAATTAATATTTATTCCCTTACCAGCAGTCCTGACAAAGTCCAGGGGGTCAACGGCCTGATCACACAAATCTCTGACGCGAAGTACTGCGTCTGCGTACTGGTTCTTAAGGTTGTTGAAATGTTCTTCGGCTACCTAAAATAAAAGTAGTTTATAATGTAGTTTATAATACGAGTACTATAGGGTTCAGAAGCGTCGTCATACCAGGGGGTATTGTATTACCCAGTTACTGGGTTGTGGAGGTCAGATAGGCAGTCGCTCCATGGAAAATACTGGTATTCAGTTGCATCCGGTTAGCTGACCCCAACTTAGTTGGGAAAAGGCTAGGCTGATTAATTTTGACTCTACAGGGTGAAATTGAATTCATGGGCATCCTTTTAAGGGGTCATTGTACTCATCATTATGAACAACTTTGACTATGGGAACAAACCTGAAATCGCGAAAAAAAAATCAGCTGTTCCCTACATTTATGTTTGCATAACTCGACAAAATGTAGGGAACAGCAATTTTTTTTTTCTCGATTTCAGGTTTGTTCCCATAGTCAAAGTTGTTCATAATGATGAGTACAATGACCCCTTAAAAGGATGCCCATGAATTCAATTTCACCCTGTATAATAGGGTTGAAGGTTTGAAAATATAGTATAGCAAGGCTGAAGAGGTGACCTCCTGACATAAGTCAATACTAGTTAGAATCTTGAAGGATAAAGCAAGTTCTTTATTGGTTCCGTACCTAAAGGGTGAAACGGGACCCTATTACTAAGACTCCGCTGTCCGTCTATCACCAGGCTGTATCTCATGAACCGTGATAGTCAGACAGTTGAAATTTTCACAGATGTTGTATTTCTGTTGCCGCTATAACAATAAATACTAAAAACAGAATAAAATAAATATTTAAGTGGAGCTCCCATACAACAGACATGATTTTTTTGTCGTTTTTATAGATAATAAAGAAAAAGAAAGAAAAGAAAGAAAATACGTTTATTTGCGGTACATATGACGCAAGCAAAGGAACAAACACTAAAAACAAATTTGAGGGAAAATATGCGTCACATCCACGCAAAACGGCCATCACTCAGCATAATGCTGGGACCCTATGCGAGACAGAGCCCCAGCGCTGGTTTTCAGTGACAGCCGGCGTTGACGTGTTGACGTCGAACCGGTGCAGTATAAACAGAAATCATACTCGTAAAATAAGACAAAAATAAAATAAAATAAACACGGTAGTTAATCTAAAATATGTAAAATATAATATTTAAAATGGCAACATTTCGTATCGTCAGCGACTCACGCGCCGCAGACTTAATCTGTGCGCGCAGCTGTCATAAAAACGATTTGTTTGTATAATGGTACGGAAACCTTCGTGCGCGAGTCCGACTCGCACTTGGCCGGTTTTTTTTTTATCTCACCTTGCTATCCGGGTTGTACAGCCTGATCTTGCCAGCCGCAATCAATTGTGGAGACAGTTTCTCCACCTGGGAAAAGACACAGAGTTTAGATAAAACTTCATTGGAGATGGTACAGATAAAAAACGTAACCAGTATTTTTTTTAGTAGTTTAAAAAAAAATTAGATTTGTTGCTATTCTATCACGAAGCTCATACACTTTATTCCTTATTAGGTATCAGAATTGTCCCTGAAAACCCCGTGAAGAGTATCCATGTCCTATAGTTGAGTACAACACGTAATGTTTCTGAGTAAATGGTTTAATTCAAATGAATGCATTGAATTTGAGTAGATATTACCTGCTGCGCATTGTGTATGAGCTGGTCAGCGAGCCGCTTGTTGTGTCCCACGCCGGCCGCCACCACGCCCGCGGCCGCCGCGGCGCGCGAGCTGAAGGCCGCCAGCGCGCCCGCCTTGTCGTGGAACTGCGGCTCGCGCCCGGGGGTGCCTGGCGGACGAGCGATATCATAGAGTACAGCATGTCGATTCCCGTAACCACTTCACCGTGAAAACATGTGAAGTGAGCGTGGAGTGAGCTGTCAGTGTCATCTCACCCTGTTGGAATGACAACTCACTTCACCTAAGTTTTCACGGTGAGATGGTTACAGAATAGCACCGCTGTTCTCGCAAAACTTTATGAGCCCTCTGAACGTAGGCCCGAGTACTAAACCGCGCAGGGCACAGATGAGTGCAAAATCATTTATTGTAAGCTGTGAAACATTTTTTACATACTGCGCAGCCACTCGCGTGCAACTTCCGAGAGCTCAAAAAGTTTTGCGCATACTGTACTCTTAATTAAGTACACCATAACACATCGGCCGCTTTCCGAATTATTAGGTTGGGGAAAAAGTCTTTTCGCATTATAGTATGTATGAACTTGTAATAAAATCTCTTTGGCTATACTAATTATATCTGGCTAGTTTTGGTATAATTGAAAGTTTAAATTTTAAAGAACAAAATTACATTTCAAAATTAGGATTTAGGGGCATGAGGAACACAGGGTGTAAAGTTCACTCATCCACCATAGAAAAGGGAGGATCCTCCAACCAGACGGGTGTTGTGTCTGGCGGTGTGATTGCGTGAAAATGTGTGATTTTCATTTGTTTTTCGTACCGTCAAGATGAGTGAATCTAATGAAGAAATTCGATACATTTTAAAATTTTACTACAAAAAAGGTAAAAATGCAAAGCAAGCCGCGAAAAAAATTTGCGATGTTTATGGTTTATCAGTCTCCGCGCGGACGCGTAAGCGAACGGGTGCAGAATAAAAATGTCTACCGAAGTTGTGAAGTGTTCACAGTGTAACATAGTTATAAATGAGTTATTATGTTTTACACAAAATAAAATATGTGTTATGGATGAAGTGAGTCTAATAACACTTATTATAAGCGATTTCTCCGCATTAGAAATCAGTGTCGCGAAGGAACTCCTTTTTACATCTTTTTCATCTACCGTCAGAAAAGTAGCGCGACGTAAAAATAAAGAACAAAAGGATGTGGAAGATATCATAAGTGCCTTTAAAACTGTTGATCCGGATAAAATTCCAATCTTCGTGGCAAAAGAACTACATAAATTGCCACCAGTAACCTTTGATCACATAGATGCAACAAGGTTGTTAAAAGATATTGTGTTACTACAGTCAGATCTAAAACTAATTAAGGAAACGTATGTAACGAGTGAGTACTTAAAGACTGAGTTGAATAACATGAAATATGCATCATTATTAAATGAAGAATCCAATGTAAACAATAGACGAGGTGCCTATTTATTA
The DNA here is from genome assembly GCA_963853775.1 of Xanthia togata. Classification (NCBI taxonomy): domain Eukaryota; kingdom Metazoa; phylum Arthropoda; class Insecta; order Lepidoptera; family Noctuidae; genus Xanthia; species Xanthia togata. The sequence goes on from OY970814.1 coordinate 2,368,708, forward strand.
GATAGCGGGCCGCCCGGTTTTTTGAATATTGATGACGCGTCTGCATCAATAAAGAATGTACCGGAGGTAGAAGCAAGAAGTGCGAAACAGCAAATGCATAATTTGCCGTGTTCGACATTTACACAATCAACGGGTTTGCTGCATGAGTGTAGTCATACTGCCGCCGGCGCCGTCGCACTCAAAGCAGCTGATAACGTGCGCTCGCATAATATAGCTTGTACGCACACAGGCGCCACAATTGCAACGACGGAACAGCTGACGGGACCGGCCGCTTATCACACCGTACTGAACACGGCTAGTGGTACGAACGTAACAAATAATGATAAGTCACTGGCGGAAATAATTATTTCGAAACGTGAATTGAAACCAGAAGGTTCTACATTAAGTAATGAGTGGTCGTTGGTACAGAAAAGAAGATATAGAAATAGGACGGAGGGCGTCAGAGGGAAAGCTTCAATTAAACCTGAAGATAGATTCAGACCAGCACATCTTGAAATCCCATTATTCGTGTCTAATGTGCACAAAAATACCTCTGAAAAGGACATAATCGAGTATATTTTCTTAAAAACCAACGAAAATGTTACTCTTCAGAAAATAAAAATGAAAACAGAAAGAACTTACAGTGCCTACAAAATGACAGTTACAAAGCATAAATTAGATGTTTTCCTAAACGATGAGATCTGGCCAGACGGTGTGACTTGTCGTCGCTTTATGCCGTACAAACAGGTTTATGATGAAAAGAAAAGAAATACTTCGACTGATAATGTATAATGCTACTATGGTAACATTTAACTGCAAAAATATAAAACGGTCTGTGGACGGTATAAAACAGATATGCGGTTTTGCAGACATCATAGCCTTACAGGAGACGTGGCTGCTGCCCTGTGAACTGTCTTACCTGGCGGACATTCACGAAGACTTTGGCAGCACTGGGACCTCTGCGGTGGACACCAGTGTGGGAATCCTCAAGGGTAGACCCTTTGGAGGGGTGGCGCTCTTATGGCGTAAATCTGTATTCCAGTTTGTGTCAGTGGTACAGTGTGCAAACCCACGCATAACGGCTATTCGTATTTCTACAAACAATCGGCCCGTGCTGGTTGTCAGTGTTTACATGCCTACGGACTGTGCTGAGAACGTGCCTGAGTTCACAGACTGCCTAAGTGCGATTAGTGCTATTATTGAGGAAAGTAGTGTTGAATCTGTTTTCATTCTCGGAGATATAAATGCACATCCAGGTGAGCGTTTTTACACTGAACTTTTGGAATTCTCTGCGGAACAGGACTGGATATGTGCGGACACTAAGAAACTATGTTTATCGTCCGATACTTTCACTTTCATTAGTGAGGCACACGGGTGTCGTAGATGGCTAGACCATTGTATTGTCACAAGGGCCTCGTGGCCGTGTGTTGTAGATATATATGTAAAGTATGATGTGTATTGGTCAGACCACTATCCGTTAGTTGTTACATGTAATTTTAATGTTATTACACAAAAAATCTCATTGAAGAGCACACCATGTAATAAAGTTAAATGGGGTGATAGGAGCCCGGTGCAGATAGACAAGTACACAAACATATGTAATACACATTTAAAAACTATAGATTTCCCATATGAATTTCAGAGTTGTTGTGGAAGAATCTGTCACAATGATTCCCATAAGTTTATTGTCAATAAATTATATGACGATCGGATTAATGTGTTACGAAAGGCTGCGACTACTACCTGTATGATGAAGACAGGCAAACATGGAAAGTTATTAGCAGGGTGGAATAAGCACGTGAGCGAGTCTTACTCGGGTGCCAGGCGGTCATTTAATACATGGGTAAGCTACGGTAAGCCAGCTAGTGGGCCATTGTTCAGAGACATGATTGAGGCGCGTAAAATTTTTAAAGGTAAGCTAAAGTGGTGTCAAAACCATCAAGAACAGATAAAAATGAACTTGATGGCGACACACTACACGAATAAGGATTTTAAAAATTTCTGGAAGTGTACAAATAAATTGAATACTAGACCTGGCATCCCAGTGAGTGTCGACGGTGTTTCTAGCCCTGAAGACATTGCTAATGTTTTTAAGGAACAATTTGTAGTAAGTCACCCTTAGGACCAGCAGGCGGACGGTTCGATGCTGAGACTCAGGGGATGAATGTTTCAATTGTAATACTTGCTAAGGATATTGATTGTGCTATTAGGGGTATGAAGGGAGGAAAATCACCAGGGTATGACACTCTCAGCGTGGATCACCTCAAGTATGCTGGTTTCCACCTTCCTAGAGTACTTGCAATGTTATTTAATTTGTGCATAAATCACTCACACCTACCCCCTGCCCTGATGAAGACTCTGGTGGTACCGATTGCCAAGAGTAAAACGGGGGATGTGTCTGAAAAAGCTAACTATAGACCCATTTCGTTAGCCACGATTGTAGCGAAGGTATTTGACAGTGTGCTTAACTCATATTTGAACAAGCATGTTAAGTTACATGACGCTCAGTTCGGCTTTCGTCCTGGCTTGTCGGCTGAGACGGCTATTCTTAGCCTTAAGCACACTGTGAAATATTACACTGACAGACAAACCCCGGTTTATGCTTGCTTTCTAGACCTCTCGAAAGCATTTGACCTAGTGTCTTATGATATGTTATGGCAGAAGCTAAAGGAAACGGGCCTACCGCCAGAGTTGACATCACTTTTTAGGTATTGGTACCTTAATCAGGAAAATAATGTGAAATGGGCGGGTCAATTGTCGAGTGAATACAGACTGGAATGCGGAGTGAGGCAAGGGGGGTTGAGCTCGCCCTTGCTTTTTAATTTGTACTTAAATGCGCTGATCGAGGAACTCAGTCAAATGCCCGTAGGGTGCTACGTAGATGGTGTTAGTGTAAACAACCTTAGCTATGCCGATGATATGGTGCTGCTGGCTCCCTCGATTTGTGCATTGCGGAAGTTACTTGCCGTATGTGAAAAATATGCGGCCACACATGGTCTGAGTTATAATGCAACAAAATCAGAGTGCATGATCTTCAAGGCGGGTACAAAGTGCCCAACTGTTGTTCCACCAGTGTTACTCAATGGTATTCCTCTTAGACGAGTATACCAATTCAAATATCTTGGGCATGTGGTGACGGAAAATCTTGGAGATGATGTAGACATGGAGAGGGAGCGCAGGGCATTGTCAGTCCGGGCGAACATGCTGGCCCGCAGGTTCGCTCGATGTACAGACGCGGTGAAAATAACTTTATTCAAAGCGTATTGCACATCTCTGTACTCAGCGAGCCTGTGGTTCAGATATACCCAAAGGGCTTACAATTCTCTGCGCATCCAGTTTAACAATGCCTTCAGGGCGCTGTTACGGCTGCCACGCTTCTGCAGTGCGTCAACAATGTTTGCTGAGTCACATACAGACGGCTTTGATGCCACCTGGCGCAAAAAGACAGCATCACTGCTAAGTAGATTGCGTGGGAGCAGTAACAGCATCCTGGAGGTAATAGCTAATAAGTTGGACAGCCCATTGGTGTGGAGCCTCACCCAGAGGACTAAGTCTCTTTTAGTTATTAGGTACTAACATAGTTTTTAAGTTCATACTAACAATATAAATGTAATTGTAATGGATCTTTGTAGTTGTCTGAATAAATAAATATATTATTATTATTATTATTATGGACCTAGTGCAGTGTCTGTGAGAGTAGCACAAATTTGGTTTAAGCGTTTTCAATCCGGAAATTTTGATATCAAAGATGCACGTTGCTCTGATCGCCCTATTACGGATAAAATGGATGCCATTTTTTAAAAAGTGGAGCAAGATATCGGCGTATCAGTAGTTACGACGTAGCTGAAGAACTGGGAATTGACCACAAAACAGTTTTGTCGCATTTGAAAAAACTGGGTACACAAAAAACCTCGATATGTGGGTACCTCACGAGCTCACTGAAAGAAACCTAATGAAAAATTAAATGCTGTGTGTGTGGTGGGATTGGAAGGGCATTATTCATTATGAGCTGTTACCACCAGGCAGGACCATCGATTCTGAACTCTACTGCGAACAACTGATGAGATTAAAGCAAGAAGTTGAGAGAAAGCGGCCGGAATTAATCAACAGAAGGGGTGTGGTTTTTCATCATGATAACGCTAGACCTCACATATCTTTAGCCACTCAGCAAAAAATATGAGAGTTTGGCTGGGAGGTGTTAATGCATCCGCCGTATAGTCCTGACCTTGCACCTTCAGATTTCCACCTGTTTCGGTCTCTTCAGAATTCCTTAGGCAGTGTCAGGTTAACATCACGAGAGGACTGCAAAAACCACTTGTCGCGGTATTTTGATCAAAGCAATGGGATCATGTCCCTACCTACAAGATGGCAAAAAGTTATCGAACAAAATGGTACCTACATACTTTAGTTAAATGTAAATAAACTATATTAAAAAATGTTTTGAATTTTCTTAAAAAATGCGAAGGAAATTTTACCCCAACCTATTAGAACATAATCGCTCACAGCGCTGACATCGATAATTTGCGTTCCGATTAAGATATCACTATTATGACAGCTGAGGGCTGTCAACAATTCGGAACGCTCGTGAACGCGCTCACGGTAATCGCTCAACGTCAATACTTGCATATCATATTTCTTTGTGTTTATACCACACATTTTTTCTTCTTCTTTGGTCAGGAGGCGAACGGTAGCCAGAAACACAATTTCGAAAATGCCACGTTTAGTTTAAAGATAAGATGCGAGTCAAAACAAAACAGCACAACTGTCATTTTTGACAGCGATCGCGGTAGTTTTTAGTAAAAGGCATGGTCGGCATTATTGCAAGACACATCGTTATCGCACCCACCTTAATTCGGTACGGGTGTTAGTACGCTCAAATCAATTACAGTGTACCTAACTCGGAATGCACCCATCGTACTTAATGCGAGTACAAATCTAATAGGTATCGCCATAGAAATATCGATACTATTTGTAATGAATAGATACTTTATGTTGTGTTTCATTATTATGTATTTCATCAGTGTAATTGGCTTTTCGCCGTTCTAGTTGATTAATAGTAGATTATACAACAAGTAAAAAAAGGGAATTTAAATCGAGGGATTAAAGGATGATTTCCACCAAACGGCACGGATCTCGTCGGATCGGAACGGATTTTACAATCTTTAAACGATATTAAATCGTGTACACAGTATTTAAAGTCGCGCCAAACCGCGCACAGCAACTTGATCGCGGTCTCGGCGGTCGACTTCCGTGACACGCGATCGTAGCCGAAACTATGCTACAACGAGCGATCGGCTCCGTTCGCCTGTCGTCGTTAAAATTAGAACACGTCAACACGGTAGGAATTAAACTATTTGACTATAATCATCGCAATCTAAGAAGTCGGTTTTGACAGCTATAAAAATACTTTGTGTAGTGAGGGGAAAAAAATCGGATGCTTTAAAAACCGATTCTTGACACATATCCATTTAATGGATGCTTGCGTATCATCCGTCCAAGACTGTGGTACAGTATGATTGGCATTTAACCATGTCTCATCAATAATTATCACTCTGACCCAGTTGCTTATTAATTAATTTTTAAAAATTATACTCTTTGTAGTATTATGTCATATATTTCCATCATAATTTTCCGATTGTCGGTTTATTTGTATCTAATCCCAATATTTGCACTGCCTTCGTATAAGTTTACTCACGGTGGGTACTCTTGTCTTGTGTAGTTGCTTTAAACATGGTTTCTAATAGCATCAGCATCAAAATTATCGATACCTGTCACAGGTTTTACTTTTTTTCGCTTTTTGGGTGTGTGAAGCAAAAAATTTGTCTTCACAACCAGAGGGCTGCTTTTCTTTTATATTTTTTCCCACTGTTTTTGTGCCAATCCCAAGCGCTTGTGCGACTCGTTCTTGTACTTTGGTAACTTCTAGAAGAGGCCCTCTATTTGCTGATTCTCATTCAAAGTATTCGTGCAGCTTCACAACCAAGTCAAGAGCCTGTCTGTTAAGAGTACGTCCTCTTTTAGACATGTTGACGAGTTCACAAAATAACACCAAAATCACGTAATGCGTAATCAGTTCGGAATTAGCTAGCCAAGGTCAACAAATTTGTCTATATGTCCGCGTTGTTCTTCTAAACCACGCAACAGATTTTGATGAGGTTTTCACCATCGTTTAGAGAATTTATTCCGGAAGGTTTACGGGTATAAAACGTTAGTATTCAAGTTACGTTTACCTAAGAAATCTCGATGTTTTGTCAAGTCGTAAAAACCGTGTGAAGCAGGAGCGGGTCGCTAGTGTTAAATAAAACTGTAACTTACCCATAGGCGCGTTAACAGCATCTGTGAAGTGTCTGAGTGGAGCAGCCACATCTATAAACTCTTCGACCACTCGGTTAACTACGGCGCGTTCAGTAGCTCGCTTCAACTCGTGTAGTTTGTCTGTCAGCTCCCTGAAACAATTACCATGATACTAAAAACACTTTACAAGAAACTGCATCAAGCCTTTGAAACCGTCAAACACAATGCAAGGAAAGAACAAGAAAGAAACAAGACTGTATGAGAGTTCTGACTTGCTAATATTACAAGTAACTATAAATAGAACTATATTTTGCCCCGCTCAGATAATCGACTAAACCCAAACGTAGCGAAGCACATCTCTAGCGCGCGGACTGCTCTAACGTCGGCGCGGCAATATGGCGACATAAAACACTTCACTTACTTTTTCAGTTAACTAAACGAGCAGTCTACGTTTTCAACATTTTCAACAAGCATAAGTAAGCATTGTCCAAATAAAAGTAAAGCAACATCATCATCCTCGGTATTTTATTGTTAAGTACCAATCTATTTCGTTCCGCCGCGAACTAGCTGTTTGTGCCCAGCGTCGCCCGGGTCAATCATTTTTGAGATTTTCATGCAAAAGTACCATCCAAATTTCCAACTTTTCTGGATTTTCCAAAAAAAAAACATTCATACCAACCTTGTTCTGACAAACTATAAACACTACAAAAAAAATATGAACCAAATCGGTCGAACCGTTGTTAAGTGATAATCTGTCATAAATGCGGCAGTTGATGAATAGAAAAATGGCTTTCGTGAAAAGACAAAAATATCAGTAATTTTTCCACCTGTTCACTAGTTATTATCACTGAAAATTATAGATAGTGCAATCCACTGAGACGCGCCCAACCCCGCTCCGCTCCGCACTGAAGTACAGCTTACAGTACAGTCGTCGCGGAGTGGGGCGCGGCGAGGTGGATTGCACTATCTGTACAGTCTTTATTAACACCAACCGAACCAAACCCAGTTTTAATAGTGGGAAATGACCAACGTCATAATTATAAAAATGCCCAATGTTTGACGGCAGCCTATATCTAACAGTAGACTGGAATACCCCTTACTGCAATAGTACGAACCTGGTAATAGCCCTCGCCTCCTCACTATCTCCCTTCCCGCTGGCGCACAAGTCGGCCAACTTATCGGACAGACGCTGTACCTCGGAGCACAGCTGAAGAACTTCCGCTTTTTCACGACCTTGAAGGCCGTCGGCGATCTGAAACAATTTAAAATACGTAAGTATTGGAAATTATCGATACATAATATCGATATAACAAATGAAACAAGAAAACTAATCCCAGACACATTAGGGTGACGTTAGATTTCAAAAATCTATGTTTTTTGCAGTTTGCCATTAGGAATGGAGAAGAATTTTCTTTCAAAGCCATAGCAGCAAATGGCAACTAAAGGGCAATTAAGTGAGGTTGCACATCTTACGGAAAATGCGTCGGGCGTAACTGTTGGAAACATTAAATTGTCTATTGCTTTTAAATAATTTTGTTATCTGTGCTATTCTATTATAAAAGTTTGTATTATCTATGTCGCTCTCGCTCTAATAAACTAGGAACCTGAGCACACGCATTTTTCATATAAAAATTCCTTAAATTGCTCCTACACGAAGAATACGCCAGAAACCAACTAAACCGGTATTCTACAGTAACTTCGTTACTCGTTGCACTAACGCATCATTGGATGAGTGCATCGGGTTGAATGTTTTATTCTCCACTAGTCCGTTCTTGCGTTACGCGACCGACGATACGCGACGCATTTGCCGTCAGCTGTGCGACCAACCTAAAGCCCACTTCCAAGGTACAAAACTATTTCGTTCTGCGTGTATTTCTTCTCCTACAATATTTTAAGCAAACTCATTAACACTGTGTGTAATATTTTATGTTTTAATCACCCTCTGTCCTTGAGAGACGATGCTGTTGATTGCCTTCTGACCTTCCACCCTCGTGACTGGATCCGCAGCCGGGTGCAACAACCACTTGTGAGCTGTCTCCAATCTATTCACACACAAATAAAAACATAATATAACATAACATAACACCACGCCTGTAATCCCAGAAGGGTTAGGCAGAGGTGTACCTATAGTACATTTCGCCAGTTATGTTTACGTCCCATGTAAATGGCGAGTCTATTCCCATCAACCGGCACAACTCCAGACTCAAATATGATTGTAAAACTATTTTACCACCGCATATTTAAGATTCAACTTTATATGTCCTTCTTATTTGTACTATGATGACACTTTTACGCGATAATTTTTACTGATGTTATCTACTAGCGCCTTCGTCCCCGCGACTTCGTCCGCATGGAAGTTAACTATACCACAAAACAGCTTAAACAGTCTATGGCACTCGGCAATCAAGTAACTTGCTAGCAGTGAAATACATTTTATTTAAATCGTATCAGTTCGTCCAGATATTAAAGAAAGAAAGAAAATAAATAAAGAATGATATTTATTTGGACACAGTTCGTGAAACACAATAACAAAATAAAAAAGGTAAAATAATCATAAAGCAATAATAGTGTGTGCCTCACGGCTGCGCCAAAAAGGTTCATTTCAGCATTAATGCCCGACAAATGCTGTCTGACGCTGGTTTTCTAATGAACCCTATGGACAAGTGACGGGGAGTACCAACAGTTTCAATATACCTAATACATAATTTTTATAAATCTAAATAAATAAGTAAACTACACAAGGTCTATTTAAATAATTGTTTCCAATTTATGTTATTTCCACTTAAACAAACCTCAACTTTATGAAAGTGTAAATAAAATTGATTTTAGACTGACTAGTACTGTTGAAAAAGTCATAAAAATATGAAGTTACAGCGCAAAACTGAACCCTATGTGTAGGCATCACAGTTGTTTTTCCTAAAACTCGTGTTTGTTTACATGTTTGGCAAATAAATTGCGAAGCAGATTAGTAATCAAATATTAAAAACAAAAAGAAAAAACAATTCGAAAAACACAGGAACTCTCCAAGCAAAAACCTGTTCTTGGCGATGAGCTAAATAGCCTCTAACTATAAAAAAAAACAATTTTACCTCACTTATATTAGTTTAGTCTAATTCAAGTCGATAAACGCGAGCGTTTACGTGGAAACGGGAAAAGAGCGGCGCTCATCGATTTATATCTCTGGCGGAGATATTGTCCCAAACTGCCATACCTACTGCTGTTTGGGACATCATTGAGGCGTTGAGAAATATCATAAGTTTTGATATTTCTCAACAACTGTCAGATGTGTAGGCATTGGGCAATGAATCACTGTTAGGTCGAGATGTATAAAAGTTACTTAGCACGTGCTGCGATTTAGACATGTTGTTGTCTAAGTAGTGGTTTGACAGTTGTGCGACAGTGACGGGAATAACGGTTAGCCAAAGTACGTGCCTAGTAACGTTTATAGATCTCGGCCTCAGTTTCAATAAAAAATAAACAAGGCTGGTATTATGATGATATCCTCACCTGGCCTGCATGGTCTTCCCGCCCTGTTTCTCCACCGCTCTCACACCCTCGTTCACAATGACATCCAGCTCGTTGATCTGGTGGCGCAGGTCTGAAGCCAGGTTCAATGCCTAGATGAATAAATAATGTTCAGTTAAGTTGGAAACTTACGGTATGTGGGAGAAATAAACATAAAATAACATAACATCACGCCTTGTTTCCCCGATGGGTTGGGCAGATGTTTACATAGGTACACCTACACACCCACATTTCGCCAGTTACGTTTAAGTCCCATGTATTAGGAGGCAAGCCTATTGCCATCAACCCAGCACAAATCCAGATTCCGGGCTGTTACTGAGAAATTCCAGAAAGAAAAACCCAATGACACTTTGCCCGACCTCATGTACAAATGAAAAATGAGAAATAAATTTAGTTTCTATTAGTGGTTTGGTTACCTTAGCCTCTCTGCCGTGTCCGTATTGTCGCTCATCGCATAGATGGTCTGCGTTCATACCGCCAGATCTGAAAGAAATACAAAATAAAGCATTTTTTTATTAAAGAGATTACGACGGTTTAAGATCGATTTAAATTAAAGATACAATTTAATCTTGTTGTCAAGGGATGGTATTGGCCGTTGTTATTTTTATGAACCGATCATAGCAGCCGGGATGAAGAAGCTTGATGAACCTATCGGAAAACAGTGGAGAGCCGTCGTAACGGCTAGCTCTTCGACTGTACAAAACTGACCCAAGTTGTGGAGATTTTCGTCTTATACAATATGGACACGATGGCGATGGCGACGATACGACAATAATTTAAACTTTATATATCTTATCTATTAACGTTCCTAGTCTGTATACAAAAATTCAAACAAAATTATAAGCAATAGTTTGACAGTCATTAGTCAGTTATTAGTCACGATATCTAGTCAAAGATCGACAAAACCCATCCTTTGGCACACTATATTCAGTTTTTTTTATTTTTTATTCGATGTTATCATCTCTTTGATACTTTTTCATTTATCATGCTCTGAAAGTGCTTATTTGTGCAGGATATAGGCTGCACAAAATTGAATTTTACGATACGTTAATACGTATCTACTCATAAATGTATCTATATTAAGGCAAAGAAAATGAGCCCTACAGCCAAACACAATAAGAAGTTCATAGATAGAATTTGTTATTTTATAATATTTACTTTAATTTATTTGCCTTATGTGTTTTTTAAGACATAAAAACAATTTCCTTTAGTATTCAAAACTACTAATTTTACTTTGAATTTTAATTAAAATACATTTTATGTTATACTACTGTTTTATTTCCTCGCAATCGAAGTGGAAAGCAGAGTTCATAACTCGTTCACAAAACCATTATAATTTAAAAAATGGTTCGTTTTGTGCACTAGTTGTAAAATCTACTATTAAATACTCCTACACATTAGTTTTGCCAGAGTATTTTTATATAATTAATGTCGTATTGTTGTCTCCACTTTGTGAGAGATGCCACGAGTCTAAATGCAGTGAGCTAGCCAGCTAGGAGGCCTGACCTGGCGATCCTCCTGGCGGCCTCGGCCGGCTGCGGCGCCAGATGCTCGGCGGCGCGCTGGGCCGACGTCAGCACGCTGCGCAGCGCGCGCTCGCCGTAGCCGTTGCGTTGTGCGCCGGAATCCTAGATGGCCGCAAATAAGAACAGTTATAAATCTATTTAAATAAAAATTAAATGCTGTTCGTTGGTAAGCAAATCACTTGAGAACGATTGGACTGTTTGGGTAATTTTAAGTTTTGAAATGTTCGTTCCAAATTAGTTTTTTTTTATTTTATCCCTGGTTATTACTGATACTTTTTTTCTATGGGATTTTTGTATCAACTTTTGGACAGAACAAAGTCCATCGGGTATGTTAGTAAGACAATAGTGAAACGATCGATCGACGTAGTAAGTAGCATAAACAGCAATAGACTAATGGATGAGATCATCGTCAGTTCTCATAGGTTCAAACCTCACCAATTTATAGGTACTATTGATGTTTTTGGTACGTTTAACTTGAAAGGGTTTACAGGAACACAAGTATAATTAATCATCATCCCGCCTAATCATGCAACAAAACTAAGCTTAATAAAATCGAATACGAATCCCATTCTTTTTCGCATTATTTTCACTGTAACACAATATAAAAGAACTCACATTAAGAAACTCGTGCGCAGCTCCCATCTTGGCGTGTATCTGTTGCTGCAACGCCTTCAGTACCGCAACGTTGTCTTTCTCACCACCATCTTCCACATATGACGTCAGTTGAAGCACACTGCAAAAAATAATAAATAAATAAAATCGTTTATTGACCAAATAAAGAATTTTTACATTTCCTTAAAAGTTATACAAATAAACTATTCCTAAAATTATTGTTATAAATGAAACATATTTTAACTTGTGGACTCCATACTAGATCCAACCTGTCTCATGGAGTCCTTGGACAACAATCATAGAACTTAATATTTAATGACGACGCAGCAAGTGGCGCCGCCCGCCTCGTTTTTAACCGACTTCCAAAAGAAGGAAGTTATCGATTTGGATGTTCATATTTGTTTTTTTTTTTGTTTTATATATGTATGGGCATAACTCCGTCTATATCCGAGATGGTCCTAATGTCATCAAGTCAAGATCTGATGATGGGATCTTGGAGAAATCAAGGAAACTCTTAAAATATTGCAGGCACACCTATAGTGATTGGTTATGTTTTATAGTAACTCGTGCAATTGCTCTCGGAAAGCACCATTTGGTGAAGAGCAACTGATGATAAATACCACATATGGCCACCGGAACTACTCAATAATAAATATTTCACGGGTTGCGATTCGATTACTTTAATATGGTTGCCAAGCAATTTATGCTCGTCACAATGCATATGGAGAAGTGGAGCTGATGGTAAAGTACCATGAGAACTCCTCAACGAGTCCCTGCATCAGAAAAGCAATATTTTGTTAAAGGTGATGAATAGTTGACATTAGGCTATTGTAACATAGATAAATTACGAAGTGACCCACTAAAAAGCGAGAAATAATAACAAAAAAAAAACAAACCGACTTTCAAAAAAACTCTACAAAGTGAAAAATAACTTAACATTTCGGAATTCGGTGGCAAATAACGAAAATACAAAACAAAAGACAACGATTTCCGAAATGTAAATTATATTATTTTTCACTTTGTAGTGTTTTTTTTATTGGAAGTCGGTTGTGTTTTTTTTTTTAAGAAGCTACGGCCTATCACCAAAAGGTTCGGGTAAGAGTGACACTAGCTGATGACAGTAGCTCTAGAAGAACGTCGCATCTATGGTTGCATGGCGGCGACGATGTCAGGGGAGCCGCTGTCGTACCACGTCAAAGACGAACTGCTTAGTCTGGTACAATCCTTATGATATGAAGCTGCTGAACCACTAATACGATGACCATTTCTGATAAAGACTATCCTGCGCCGTTGTATATTTAGTTTAACACTATATACAACCGCAACCTTCTTAATCGCTTTGTGATTGAATCATTTGAAGTGTTAGCCACTTATAAACGTGTTGTAAATTGTCAAAGGTGAGCCATGCTTGACATAATCTGATGATGATGAACGTTGTTATGTCAGGGAAATTAATTATTAAGCAAATTGAATACCAACTTACATTGAAAACGTTTTTATTGTGACTCGCACAAGAAAAAAAAAAAAAAAAAAACAGAAAGTCCTTTCAGTGGCAAAAAGACTCCTATCTCCACATGATGTTGCGAAATTTAGCTGGTATTCTGATAGAGCCCGCTGTGACGTCACGGGCAGGTAGAGAAATAAATAAAATAGACATGTAAAATATTAACAAATAAAAATATTTATCCAATCCGCGTGTCAGTGCCCGACACTTATGCCTTAAGTGTCTGTGGCGATCTGTGGCAATTCACAACTGCCATTTTTTACGGTAAATTGACGTAAGGTGTGAAGGACAATGATTAAAAGTGGTACCAAAAAGTCTCATGCATGAAGATCAATTTTTTATAGTAATTATTATCATAATTTTTTACGACATTACGCGTCATGGATTTGATTTTTGAATGGGGAATTTAATTTAAAATATAAAAATACGAATATTGTTTTACTCCCTTTACATGTCGTTCACACAACCGGTCATAGAGATGTTGACGAGAATGTCTCGCTGATGGTCGCGTGTGTTGGATCATTCGGTTCCCTACAAAATGGTTGAGCTGGATGGTGCTGATCCACGCGTCATGTTCGTGAACGGGCGCCGTCAGTTGAGACTGGTCATCTCTTATCTGCCAGGGCTTATTTTTAATCTTATATTTTTAATCGTTTTTGATTTTTATATATTTTTTACATTGTTCTCACATATAGAATCAACAAGAGTAATGTACCCAGGATTTTGTAATTTCTATATATAAAAGAGTGTCCTTGGAATTTCTTGCCCGTTCTTCTCCATAGAGATCTACGTTTTGGAATGGGCAACTAGCTTCAACTTTCTGACTAACTGACTGACTCTTTGACAATTTAAAAGTGCCTGTAAATGGTTTAATTGAAATTTATAAATGCTTTGAGTTTGAGATTGAGTTTAGAATGCAAAAGAGAGTATTTTGATGAATCGACTAATCAGTCACTCCAATCGTTTTTTTTGTAAAAAAGAAAACTGTAACGTTTGCTTCAAAAACATTAAACGAATTAAATGTATTTACTTTTGCTTTTTTTTGTTGTTTAACAGTAACAATTGGTATTGCTAATTGACACAAAATCGATTTTATTACTAAAGATTTTGATTTATCGATCACATCCCGGCAGGCACATTTCTGACATTTGATCATGATAATCCGTATTATCTTTGCGCTAGCGAATATCTACGACCGTTTGTGATTTAAGAGTTTATTAATTAATTATTGTATTGTGTGTTGAGAAGTAAAACTTGTTTGTATTTTTTAAACTTATTTCTGTGAAAATTCACTGTGAAAATAATTTGAGGTTATTTTAGATTTTATAAAATTACTCCTAAATACGGATTTTGTTTACAAAAAGAACTTTTGTAGGAGTTATTATGATATGTGTAGACTATAAAAAAACAAATTTTGATTTTGATGCAGCATGGTACGGGATTCCATACTTCCATGAGCATTGTCCTTTGCTTAACAATTAATTTCCTCTGTACATTAAAAAATCTTCGTACTGTCGTGGATTCAAGCATTTCAACTTACCGTATGATCTCATGTATTTCGTCAGCCATTCTCTGCGCAAGATAGTTTCTGTTCTCAGCAGCTTCCTCCATACCTTTGCCTCCTGCAATAAAATCATAATTATAAATCTATACCGGTAAACCGGGGTTACTTTGAATCGCGGGGTAACTTTGATAGAAACTTCCATTTCATATAAAATCGTGAATTACTTAAAACGAAACGCAATTAGGTAGTTTTTTTTCTGAGTTATGAACACTGAACAACTGTTAAATCCTTTCCTGAGGACACGCTGGGAATCCACCAATCATTTTAATTGAAAAAGGTAAATATATTATCATTCAAACAATCAAATCAATTGTTAGATCAAAGTTACCCCATGCGACAATATTTATTTTTCTAGTTGATAGATTTTTATTTTTTAAATTGTATTGGCATTATAATTGGGTAATTATATTTAAATTGTATTGGCATTGTAATTGGGTTTATTTAATTGCGTAATCACTTTGCAATTACGCAATAATTACTTTGTAATTACGCAATAAAATAAGGGGTATCAAAGTAACCCCATCCTACGTATAACTTTGATCAGGCAGTTTAATTTTTTTTTCTCAAAATCAAGCCTTTTTTTTCACTTATTATTACAGGAATATTATATGAGTAATAAAAAAACCGATCACTAGATTTATTTAGTATTTTTTTACACCCACAAATTTAAAAGATATGAACCTTAAAGTTTAATATTGATCAAAGTAACCCCGGTCTACGGTACTAATATTATAAAGAGGAAAGATTTGATTGTTTGTTTGTATTAACTAGGCTCCGAAACTTGGACCGATTTGAAAAATTATTTTACCATTAGAAAGCTTAGTTTTCAGGAAGTAACATAGGCTACTTTTTATCCCGGGAAAAATAACGCGTCCCGTTGGAAATACCACGGGAGCGAAGCCGCGGGCAAATTTATAAATAGGCTTCCGTTCGAGTTCTTGAATAAAAGCATAAACAGTTATTTTTAAACACTCAGATCCATTTGAAAATACATAACATCACCCCTTTACTTCACCAGACCTTTGGTGAATTAAGCCCAAAAGGGGGTAGATCTTTGGGGAATACATCCCAAAAGGGGTAGACCTTTGGGGAATACAGCCCAAAAGGGTAGACCTTTGGGTAATTCAGCCTAAAAGGGGGTAGATCTTTGGGGAATACATCCCAAAAGGGGTAGACCTTTGGGGAATACAGGCGTGATATTATGTACTTTAAAATAAGTGACCGAGGTTAATAGATTTCGTCAGTTATCATTAACTCCCAAGAAGGGCTCACGGCTAAATGATAACAGCCGCACGGGTCGATCGAATGTTAAGCTACGCTCGCCGCGGTCGGTTCGTGGATAGGTGACCATCGAATACACATCGAGACCCCTCAGTACCTCGGAAAGCACGTTACGCCGTTGGTACCGGCTGTCATTCGTTAATCTTTGACATTCGTTATGAGTAGTCAGAAGCCAAGTCTGACAACCAGTCTTAGCAAAGGGGTATCGAGTTACCCGGTAATTGTATTGAGGAAGTAAGATAGGCAGTCGCTCCATAAAATAAACTGGAAAGGGAAAAGGCTAGGCAGTTTTTTTTTTTTTGACCCGAAACCATTTTAATTGTGTTGTGTGTAATTATCTCGACTTACGTTGTTGACCGAGCACCATTGATGTTCTTCTTTTCAAACTCAAACTCAAAGCATTTATTTTTAAACCATTTACAGCTTCTTGTGAATTGTCAAAGAGTCGGTCAAATTCAAATTCAAATTCAAATCTTTATTGCATATCACATGTGTTTACAAGGTCTTGATAATAATAAAATAGTTCACATGGACCCTGTCGGGCACAACAATAACATAAAATATGAGTAGTAGCATGATAATAAATGCAGTAAATAGAAATATAAAAAATTATCGTAAAAAAAAAAAACTAATAAAATTATATTACAAATAATATCACATAATTTGTGATATACGTCTTTGAAAATATTACCTCTAGCAATCATTAAAAAGTATCAATATTTATTTCAAGTAAATTAGATCACACACAAATGGAATGTAATAATTCATATCACAAATACAATTTATAAAAATAAAGTAAAATAATAAAATAATTAGTCAGAAAGTTGAAGCTAGTTGCCCATTCCAAATCGTAGATCCCTATGGAGAAGAACGGGCAAGAAACTCCAAAGACACTCTTTTAAATATAGAACTTACAAAATCGAAAAAAACATATTTTTTTTTCGTTTAAAAATAAGCCATGGCAGATAAGAGATGACCAGTCCCAAATGACGGCGCCCGCTCACGAACATGACGCGTGGATTAGCATCATCCAGCTCAACAATTTTGTAGGGAACCGAATGATCCAACACAGTTTTACTCTTACCTTCAGTGAGGATGTGTATGTAGATCTTCATGGAGCATATGAGCACCGGGGCCAGTTGTTTGACGCTCTCGAGGCAGCGGTTCAGGGTCTCGGCGTGTGGTGGATGGGTTAACTCGGCTGCTCTAGCAGCAACCTAAAAAAAAATGAAAAAAAATTGGTAAAAGTGATTACCTGTAGGTAGTCAGGGAAATTAATTGTTTATTAAATTGGCTACTAACTTAAATTGTCCGTATATTCAATAATAACTGTAATTGACGGTGTGTTTAAGTTTGATAAACATTTAATATCCCTAAATGTACATTGTGCATCATGTTTCCCAGTAACTGCGTCGCTCCATGTAAAATTCTGGTATTCAGCTGCATCCGGTTGGACGGGAAGCCAACCCCAACATAGTTGGGAAAAGGCTAATAGGCAGATTGACTATTACTATACATCGTGCGACTAATAAAGGCTATTTCAAAATAACAAGCATTAAAGGCATCTTTCCATAACATTTAATCACGTTTTAATTACCTGTGCTCTCAATTCACCAATTAAAAGGAAGATATTGTGCCAGCTAATCAAACAATAGCTTTTCAAGTAGAGCTTACCTCTCTGGCAGCCCTGGAGAGTGCGGGTGAGATGTCTCTGAGGAATTGCACCAAATCTTCCATGGTGTCTATAACTTCAGCCACTCCTAGGTAGTCTAGCACCTGAAATTAAATTCAAAAATTTCAACCTAGACTTATATAAGTCTGAAAACCCGTCTTGAGCAAGCGTTGTGATCAATCCTCGTGCCTTCTCTGTATGAGAAGAGGCATTTGCCCTACATTGAGACAATAATTAGTGTTTTTTAGGTTCCGTACCTCAAAAGGAAAAAACGGAACCCATAGAGGATCACTTCATTGTCCGTCCGTCAGTCTGTCAAGACCCATTTTCTCAGTAGAGCGTGAAGGTATCTAGTTGAAACTAATATCAAATACGAAGATCTATGTTCCTTTGGAGCTCAAAAAAAAATCAAACTTCTAAATCCAGGCAATAAAAAAATACGGCCATTTATGTGACATATTTTTATACTCGCAAATAAATCAAAACCTACAGGGTACTTCCTCTTTAATCATGAAATTTGGCAAGCCTGATTTCACAGTTTGTAGTTTTATTTCAGTTTTTTTTGCGATCACAATCTTATTGTGAAGTATGTTGGAGAATTGACTGTGACGTATATCGATGTATGGGAGAACATGTTTCTCAACTAAAAAGTTACGTTTGTTTTTGGGATAAATTCATCCCAACTACGGAACCCTTCTTTGTGCGTGGCCCGACACGCTCTTACCCGGTTTAAAAAAAAAAAATGTTTACGAAAAGTTCATTTAAGTTTGAAGTGATTAGTAGGCTACTTGCAAAACAATGTTTCATGATCTATATAACGAACCCCTAAAATAATATGCCACCATTATATGATCAGACCAGGGCCAAGACCCTTTCAGGCACAAATATCTTTCTCAATCCAAATTAACCACCAGCTTATAGTGATTTCTATTCCCATTGTTTTTTCCTTATAAAACCACAACATAAATTATATTTCTCACGGCACAAACAATACGCATACTCATCCACTGGATAATAAGTTTTTACATAACATACAATGAATAGAAATGGCTTGAAGATCATGCTACTTTCATTTTCTCACAGAAATATGAGGAAAACACAATTCATAAGTCAGATGTGACGAAGAGTCTGTCAATTATGTGTGTTTAATGTATGTTTTGTAATTCAATTGGTTACTGCCCGTCGTGATGGACAGTTTACTCAACAGAAATATTTTTGCGAGAGCACATCTGTTTCACAAAAACCTCGGAAATTGCGTAATCATAACGAAATTACCATGAAAATAAGAATTTAAGCATATAAAAAGCATATTTTGGTAAAAACTGACGACAAAAACTCTCATAAAAAATTGAAAACGGAATTTCCTTATATACTGCTACTACTACTGAATTATTATAAGAAAAACAAATACCTTTTTACACTCCTTAACAATCTTCCGGACTTCAGACTCATCAAAACACAGCAGCAAAGCGGACGTCCCTTGCAAGATTCCACGGGATCCTTCAATCAGCTTTTTCCTGCAAACAACACTCAATTTCAACTCCCTCACACTCGCAGTGTCCGACTCGAAGGTAAAGAGACTAGCGTCAACAGACATTGACATCATGGCCGTGTATGGAGGAATCGAACCTTCGAGCTTTCCGTACCTAGCATGACGAAAATACGGATATTTTTTAAATTTTCTTCAACCATTTAAAGTTATATTGTCATGCAAAAGTGTAGTTGAGAGAAGAGATTTATTTGTGAAGGTAAATGACCTGCAGTTTTGCATTATTGATCTTTCTGGGCTGATGAACGTGTTGTTGGTTTTGGAACAGCTGCGGATGCTTGTTCAAGAAATACCAATGTTTATTTTTGAGATATTTATGATAAGCATTCCAATGTGGAATCTTACAGCATTGGCTAAAGTGCTTTATAGTCATAAATTAAAATTCTTTTTTTAGAAAAAAAAATTCCTCGACGGTCGGAGGAGTCTAGCAGGAAATTCTCTCTCCTCCTCTCTCCCTCTCCTGAATTCCTGATAGTTAGCAGTCATCTATCGAAATCTGCAAGAATCTCGGAGATAAAGCTGAAATGTCATTCAAACCAGAACACAGCAACGTTGTTTTGGCGGCAGAAATATTTATGATGGTAAAACTTTCGCAGACGGAGCTCCTTCTTAAAAGTCAAAATCAAAGCATTTATTTCAATTAAACCATTTACAGGCACTTTTGAATTGTCAAGGGGTCGGTCAGTCAAAAATATGAAGCTAGTTGCCCATTCCAAAGCGTAGTAGGTACCTATGGAGAAGAACGGGGAAGAAACTCCACGGACACTCTTTTGAATAAAATAAAAAATTGATACAAAATATTGGTTACATCATTCATTTTGAAATTATGCATGTGAGATCAAAAAAAAAATAAGAAAAAAAAGAATCATTCAAAAACTTAAAATAAATTAAAATAAGCCATGGCAGCTAAGAGATGACCAGTCCCAACTGACGGCGCCCGTTCACGAACATGACGCATGGATTGGCATCATTCAGCTCAACCATTTTGAAGGGAGCTAAATGATCCAACACACACGCCACCATCAGCGAGACATTTGAGTGAGCATGACATACTCACAGCCGCCAGGGCACATTCAAGTCAATGAAATACTACATATTACCCGGTAAATGGTAGCTCTTTAGTACATAGTACTGACACCCTTAAACAGCTCTACTACTAAACGTAATATGGGTGATATTACCTTGCAGGTCCTGAGAAAGGGTCAGATCGTAGCATGTCAGAGGCCTGCTGTAGGAGGGTGGCTGCTGTTTCCACGCGGTGTAAAGCGCCCGGCATGTCGTGTCTGAGGACTGAGTCTTCTGAGGACTCGATGGTTTCGTGGCCAACCTGGGGACATGATGTAAATTATTGTGAAGTCATACAATGTAATTCTTAGAGACTACAAATTTAGTGATTCTAAGATATGTGTCTGGTTCACAATGGTGTTCATGATTCTTCTGATATTCACAACTTCAAAGCGGTGTTACAAACGCAATACATTTTTATTCTATCATTACTCTCACACTGCTGGGCAGTTGTCCTTATAGGCTTTCACACTTTCCAGTGCCTTTTCTGAGCAATCCGTCATGAGTACAATCCATGGGATCCCACCTGTGTTGCCTCGACCAGCCTCGGCGACAACACACAAATCTGTGTCTTAATACTATCAAGTAAGAACAGCATGAAAATTAGTGTGACTCACCTTGACCAAGTTGTTAACGGCGAGAGACACGGCTTGCACCGGCCTCGCCAGGTCTGGCATAGCGTTGCCATCTTCTGCTTCTTCATGGAGGATCACCAGACGAGAAACCTGACGACAAAAGAGTATACGGTTACAGAAATGATATTACAGTGGTCAGTGGTGTGATTATAATTCAATTTTGTCACCTTATGTTCCGTGTTGGTCCAGCATTCTTAACTGGTCTTTATTGTTAGTTCTTACGTCACGACACTCAAGTATCATATTATACTAAAAGAGCCTTCTTTAGGTAATTCACTTCTAACTAAAGAAAAACAGTTTATATCTATCCCCAGTGTTACTTTGGCGTATATTTACCAAACTATCCAAGTCATCGCATTAAACAGTTTCTTGGCATTTACACCACTTTTTAAGGCATCATAAATTATGAAATGTCAGTTCGTTTCGCTCACATGAAAAAGGAAATTAACATAAGCTTGAACTTTAAAGTTTAAGATCATAATATATAAGAATACATAAGTGATGGATATATTATGTAGTTTATGTATGACCTAGGCGTCGTCGTTTTCGCTCGTTGAGTTTCCGCACTTTAGAAAGCCTAGATATGATTGTATGAAATTTAACATAATTTTATGATGTGAGTGTGATGATCATAGATTTATCTAAGGATGTAACATTTTATTTTCAAACTACATTTTTCTATGCGTTTCCGTTTTCTGTAGTCATTTTATTTACAGTGTTTGTGTCAAAGCAGCTTCCAATCAAGCACCTTTTGTCCTCACTCTTTATCATTAGCTAACTATGCAGAAATATGCAGCACAAAGTCCTGTACTATCGCAGCAAGTTCGAGAGCAGACAATGCATAATACACGGCTAGCTTATCTGCAACTTTCACTGACACACCGCCTGTTGTTCGCTCACATTCTCTGGAGATAAGCATGTCTTTGTGTGTGCAGTATGGCATGTTAGGTATTCGGAGTTGCACGTGACGATAGAGGGTTCTGGAAATGTGTTGAATTTATGAAATATTTTACAATCGTTCGACGATCCTGCAAGAATTAAAACTATTTTATGCTGCTTCTAGCTAGTTAAATTTAGCTACATTGGGACAGATGAAAATCTTTCCATGTCTCCAGATTGACAAGACTAACTTTATCAACTATTATTTTGACTTGCTTTTCTCGACTTTTGCCTGGAGGCTGTAATTTATATGCATGTTAGGCAAAATGCATCAAATAACAACAACAATCACCCTATAAGATTCCCACTGGTGGAAACATGAAGGCCTCTGAGAGGGTGTTTAATGTGCTAAGGCTGAGAGCAAATTCAACTGTTTGAAAGTGATCCGCTTAAGTTTGCGCATTGGCGTCTTGGCGATAGATTATAGATATATATTTACCCACGAGTAGCTAAACAATACCTCATTGTGTAGCTCCTTCAAAAAAAAAAATTTGTCACATCATCAATTTGAACTGATCCTTATCAATTTTCAACCGACTTCTGAATCCATCTGGCCAATAAATACGATCACAAAATGGCACACCTATTAATAGATCCTTGTCTACACCGAAACCTTACCGCCAGCTAAGGCATGTGCCAAGCTGATAAGCGCTCGCCATATTAGTTGCGCGCACGCAACCTGTCCGGCCAACGTAGCATTCATTCATAGTTTTTTGTACTGACGTAGTACGAGTACCTACCTACTTTGTTTTTGTTTGAGCTTTCGATTTTAATCTTGATGTACGTCAGTAGTGACTAGTCTGGTATGATGAAATAATTGTAACAGTAGTTACTGTGTCACGTATTTTCACACACACAGTTCATCTGTGTGCATCTACGAATAATATTCGTGTACCGTACATCATATTCAGCCAGACTAAGAGGAAATCAGTATAATTTAGCCATAGTCTCCAATCTAAGGAGATTTGGTGATGTAAAACAGTAAAACCAATTAATAATTCTCTAAACACTGCTCAAAGCTCGATCCACTTTATGACTTAAACACCAAAAGCATTTGAGGCATTTCAATCTTATCAAGACCAATTCCAAAGAAGCCGTCATTATTATTATCTAAACTGGGAGCTTAATGCTCCAAAAAGCTTAATCCCCTTTTACCGCATTGAATCAACCACTTAGCCAAATAAAACATCCTTATCGAAACACAAAACATTCCAGAAATGACTCCATATTTTTTCTACGTTCGTTACTTTTACAAATCACCCTTCTATCTTCCCCATTCACCTGGGGGAGTGGCGGAAAGGGCGCGGCATTTCAACCCCCATGGTCTAGCCTTGGGGACTGATTGTGTTTGTCCAAGATGATTACGAAACGGACAGTAAATGTCTGTAGTCTGACATTGGAATGGGGTGGGTGTGGGTCGTAATGTTTGCGGGTAGGGTTTGGAACGCAATTGAGATACAAATGTTTTTAGTAACAATTGGCTCATAAGAAGAAGGCGTCTAAATAGAATATGATTTCTACGAACAAAATTTACCCAAACATCTCCCGACCATCATCAAATTAAACCCTATGTCTCATACAAGGAAAATAAACAAACTCTTTACATTTATGCCTAACTTAGTATTCCCAGAACCGGCTATACAGTCACAACAAGTATAACGTATCGACAACCGAGAGCCAGTGGGTCAAGGTGGCGCCGAGATGTAACTAACTAGGCTTAGTTTAGGACGAGTCTGGCAGATACTGGATTTTAGCTACAGGGATCGGTCACAAAGATGAAAGTAAATAGGTACCTACGACTGTCGTAGAACATTTTGAAACGTGATATTAGTTTCGAAAACTATTTCAGTGATAAGGATGGTGCAGGATTGTCTAAAGCTTTACTCTCATTGGGAGACTTCTAGGGTACCTATAATCGCCACACATTCTTGACTGTCGAAAACATTGTGCCAACAATAGACGGAATTATAAAGTAAAAAAAAAAAGTCATTTATTCAAACTAGGCTGAGAATCTTAGCACTTTTCGAACGCCAAAATTACATAAGACAGTCCCCCAAAACGCCCACATTCACCACTTCCTAGTGTTTTATCTAGCGCCGCAGTGATATACGGTGGCAATTCGCTGGTCGTCTCTAGACGTCCAATTATGAATGAGTGTGATTGTGAAAACGATGTGAAATTGATTTATGCAGCTGTCACAACATGCTATTTCATAAGTGTCGTCAGATACGCGATGAAGCATAGAATTGATGCAGTTGCAACAGCGATAGTCTTGTGTATGCGTTGATATGAATTGTGTATTCTTATGAGTCAAGTGAAAGTGAGGCCTTTAGAGCTTAGGACTCGAACTTTAGGAGTGTTTGGAAGCACTTCGAATAGCACCGATTTCTTTGAGTTACTCTCCTATAATTATGTCCTGTCCAATTTTTGAGGCAAACAGTCCAAAAATTTAAACTGTCCTAGAGAGACATAAGTATCACTTTTAACACTTAGATTGTATCATCAGTTCTTCAAGCATCCACACAAATAATGTAAAACAAGCAAGTTGCAACTGCCAAAGACACTCAATACAAATGTCTTCGCAAAGACTAGTAACGACGTCCCACGCAAATTAATATCGCAAATAATAAAATCTAAGTATGAGCAGTGTCGTAATACTCAATAGGTCCACGGCCACTGCCACGCGTGGGCAGCGACCATATGGTGAGTTTTAGCGGTGACAGCTTGCCTATTATAAAAGTGAGTGGACAAATTCTTTACGCCAATTTTCACTTATTGATTGTGCTACTTTAAGTCTCTTGTGACCGATTTCTAGGCATTTTGCCAGTCAACTGTTTGAAGAGTGTTGCGCTTTTCAACAAGGGTTTCATTTAAGAGCTTTACCAATAAAGAAAAACTCCATCTTAAAGTGGATTAAAAGTTTGCGTTTTTCTATTGCTTGGGAATAAAATAAAGATGACGACTTGGGAACCTCCTCCTTTTTTATGTCGGTTTACAAGAACGAAGAATATCAACAACGTTTAAAGGCATTTTTCACGCCAATCTTATTTCCAAGCATTTCATGATCCCCAAATGATGACCTTTCTTTTCGTTCCACAAAAACTCTGGGGGCATATTCTTTGTATTCATATTCAAGGGTGAAATCTAATAACAGGCGTCAAATAACTGGCAATCCAACAAATAAGAGACGCCAGTATCTAATTCGAATAGCTCCATCTTGCTTTCACAACAGAACAATGGAAGCTCTATAGTCCAAAAATATGAATTCATTTCAACTGTTTATCAAATCCATCGATGAAAGTTTATGTTGTGAATTATGGCAGTCTAGTAATTCGATTATGTTTGAAAGTGTTTTGGATTAAAGAATGTCGAAACAACAAAAGGGGAGATTTAGAAAGGCTTGGACAAAGACTGATTGACGTCGAACAAATTAAAAAAAATGTTTATATATTTATATTGAGGTGTCCAAGAAAACACATTTATGTAAATGTTGGTGGATAGAGAGGGAGAGGAAAGCTAAACAAAAGATGGATGGATTGTGTGAGGAACGATATGAAAAAGAAGGGAGTGAATGATAGTGTGACGAGTGACAGGGGGAGAACAAAAAACCGTGTTGCACTGACACCAAGTAACATGGGCCAGGGGCAGGAAGATGATGATTGAGGTGTCCAAGACCAGTATGACGGCGATACTAAGAGTGCTTCGATCAAGTTAAATGTCGTGGGAATAGACAGACCACGTCCAGCAGTGGACTTATTACTTGACTTTAAGCTGTTAGACTAGGATGCCAAAGTCTACCTAACGAGACCTAACGTCACTGACATAGTATAATAATTCCTTTGATATTCATAAAGCTAAGTTATAAACTTATAAATGAAATTTATAAGTTAAGCCTGATTCGAAATTGCAACGTTAAGTACGCGATCACGAGTTCACGCCATTAGACCGTTACTCGCAATTTCAAACAAACTATACAAAGAGATTTACTAGCTAAACCAATTAATCAAGCCGTAATAGTAATACAAAGCGGCTTACCACATGCTATTTATAACGCTTATTTATATAGCATACTATATTATTTATCCCACTTATTTTAAGTGTTTAAAAACCCAGTTCTAAGGCTCCCGTAGACACGTAGACAGGCGCGACGCGACTGTAGTACGTACAAAAATTTGTATGAAAAAATCATGGAAGTTGTTCTACCAGAATCACGTCGCACCGTGGCGTCGCGTCTGTCTGTGGGAGCTTATATGCTACATATTTAGTAATGCAAATGGTTGGGCCCACGTGTTGGGCCCCTGCATATAAAAATGTTTGAAAGCTTGTAGGCATATCAGTCTCGTGAGGAAACCTGCGCTTATATGATCTAAAATCAAGAGAAGCGTGGTCGTCACTATCCGCCTAGCATTTTCCCAAATATGTTCGGGTTGGCTTTTAGTCTAACCGAAAGCAGCTGAATACCAGTATTTTACATACAGCGTCTACCTTTCTGACCTCCACAACCCAGTTACTGGGTTAACACGATACCACTTCGAGGTGATTATTGTAATTAATTAGCGTTCCTAGAAAAGTCAGAGTAAAGGTCAGGATATATTCAGCCCTCTTCAGGGTAGTAAATCAAGGAATTTCTACAGCAAATAAGGAAATGGCGGAGCCGGAGATTGTCTCCTCTGGCAAGCGAGCGACAGAACATTGAATTACAGATCATACTGCTATAGCAATAAGTCTGAAGTGATAAGACCTACATCCCCTACAGGCAGCCCTGGCAATATCACATTTAAAGCAAGCGGATTCAGGCCCGAGACAAGCAACGAAAAACAAATCTTTGAGAGGAACTTAACACGTAGGGTACTATCGAAGAACTTCATATCTAAGCAATTTGAAAACAAAATCCCGTGAACCCCATGCCCACATTTGTTACCGCCCCGGTTCTATAGCAGCCGAGCGCTACAAGCAGAAATAATCTTTCAGGTGTATAGATATGAACTTCTGCGATGGTACATTTATTTTAATCCCGGTAGTGCGGTCCCCTGAATTTTTTTCCGACACCCGCGCGGCTGAAGTCGCGGTCAAAAGCTAGTCCTAGTATAAAGAACAACATGATAACATTATTGCCCACCACAAAACTAATCTCTGAATTTATAGACTTGTATAATCAAATGGCGTCCAACTTTTACGGCACTTATTAGACCAGAGAGCAGCCATAAACGGCGAATCGTTTTCTTATAATATATTTTTATAGCTTTATTGGTGAATCAATTATGATTTCATAGCCTATCTTACGTGGGATGCGGCTGCCTAAATATCTTACAATATATTATATTGGTCTTTGAAAGCTTTAAGGCTCCCGCAGATAGGCGCGACGAGACTAGTGGAACAATTTCTACGAAAACCTCACGCGTCGTGTCGTCGCGTCCCGCCTGTCTGCGGAAGCCTTATAGGTTCTTTCTAAAAAACAGATTACTGTGCGAGCGTTTTAATGGTTTAAACCCATTATCAGGCTAATAGAGAAGTATGGAAGAAAAAGATAAATACAAATGTTGCGCCGACCACGAATAAAGCTTCGTGCAGACTAGCACGACGCGACAGCGCGACGCGACACCGGCTATTGTTATAGCGTGAAGTTTTCTTAGAAATTGTATTGTTCGAGTTGCGTCGCGCCGCCACGTCGCGCTGGTCTGCACGAGCCTTAAAATGGGATAAGGGCTGGAGGATGATGATGATGAAAGCCATTAAAAATGTTATAATTTTACAGCATTTTGAAGCAATAATAAAGATTAAAAACGTGTTACGAGTTCACAATTCTCACGTTAATGATAATAATATTATCATTAAGCGCTAGCACTATCTCCCTCAGACATATTATGTCTGAGGGAGATAGTGCTACACTACACTACACTATCTCCCTCAGACATATTATGTCTGAGGGAGATAGTGCTACAATCCCGTTAACTGCTAAAAAGAGAGCGATCATAATCACTGTCGACCGCCCCTCACAACGGACGCCGCTAAATAATAAAACCCCATCCATGGCATCCATAGTCTGTGTAAAATCAATACATTAATCTGACGTCATCATAACACGAATAAACATCACAATCTCAAGTCCTTCATCTCATCTCAAGTACACGTAAACATGAGCGAACCATTGAACGAACAAGTTCCGTTTCGTATTCGCTGTTAAAAAAGATCATAAGTTTTATTGAGTCCTAAATATAATTTTAATTTCGTTTATGATTCTTCTTTGTAAAATAATTAATAGACAAAAATAGTTTTTATGTAATGAGTACTTTTCTTCATGAACTTGTAAAAGTATGTTTATTATTATGGAACAACGAAACGCAACAACTGTCATTCGAAAATGACAGACATTCGATGTTTTTGTGTAATGTCAAAATGTGTTGACTTTTTGTTTTTGATAGAATGATAAAAATAATGGAGCCGAGGAAGCAAATATTTACACTTCCAGAAAAGAAGAAGTTTTTGGAGATATTAAAGAATTACTCGAAAGTAGTGGAGAACAAACACACCAATAGTTCGGCATTGAAGGTGAAGAACTTAGCTTGGCTGAAAATAACTTCGGAGTTTAACTCGAGCCCGCAAACAAACTTACATGTGAGTACGATGTTGATTTATAAAAGCTTGTACTTCAATACTAGATATAGCCGCAGCTTCATTTGCGTAAAGTTTATGATCTGGAAACTAGGTTGACAGTTCTTGAGATTGTGAATTGAGAGATTGTCACGCATGTTGACAGTATGAAGTGTTTAGCCTTCTTATTTATTTAAGTGGATTTACTGTTGGTTTTTAATAAGTACTATTTTTTGGATATTTTATGAAAAAACTGCATTTAAATATTATGATAGCTAAATAATATTAACAACGTTTTTAAATTGGTATTTTCCAAGTTTAAACAATTATTAATAAGTAATTTCAAAATAAAAATAAGGCAATGTTTCGATTCAGAGAACTCCAAAACAGCTAAGAAGACTATGGATGAACTTAAAGCACCGCCAAAGAGAAGCAGTAGCCAGGACCCTACACCCATTGTCTACGAGAGAACCCATGGATGATATTATATCAGGATCCAATATGATGGAGGTTGCCCATACACTTATGACTGGTGTTGATAGTTCCATGGACTCTGATATTGTGTTAGGTAAGCGATTGCTAGTTAACTTAAAAATAAGTATCTCTTATGAGTTAATCAGATAGATAATTTATTATGTCATGTTTTGTAACACTATTTGAATTGCTTGTAATTTAAAAATAATAGTCTATGCTTCCTAGTTATTTGACATTGTTCCTGTCAGTAGGGTATCGGGATCCCCCCCCCTCCATCCCTTAATTAGTAAGGGTGGTTTATTTATTATGTTTTTATTTATATTTGTAGAAACAATAACAAATGACGACACGGGACAGTTGGAAACAAGTCTTTGCTTGAGTGAAGAATCTCAAAATATCTCTAATCAAGAAACACCCATATTTAGCACTGTAAAAATTGAACCAATTTCCCCAATCAATGCTAATCATGCAGACATTATCGAAGCGACACTATCACCCATTCAAAAACCAGCCTTAACACCAAACAATAAAGCACATATCACTCAACAACAAGACAACCAGAATAGCAAATCTAGAATTCAAAGTAATTTGGAACTTCAGGGCTTAGAAATACAGCTGTTAAAAGAGAAATTAAGATCTCAAAGAGTAGAGAAGCACGTGCTGCAGCTATACACAACTTGGAGTATCAGATTTTGAAGGAAAAGCTTCGGGAGGCTAGAGCTAAGGCTGACTTAGCAGAATTGTATTTGAGGAGACAGCACTATTCAGATGGTGGTAGGTGACGATGATGCAATATTTATTCACTATTTATAGTGTGGTCAGCATATTAGGGTATTCTTGGTAAGTTCCAGCTAACTAAAATAAGTCAAACAAATGATAGTAAAGGCAGATATTCATTTGCATTATTATTTCCCATGTATGGCCCTTTTTATTCAATCTTAAATGTGAAATCGACTATAATTTATCAAATAACTAGGAATCTTTCAGAATTGACAATATGAGATTACAATTGCTTTGTGCAACAACCAATAAATTAACTTTTACATTTATTTATTTTTTCAGATTAAATTAATATAAGCAAAGAAGGAACAGTGGTTACTAATCATTTTAAGATAAATATACAGAAGCAATTTATTTAACTTTACGTGTTTTATTGATGTGAGGAGCTTGTGGCTAAGTAATAACAGCCGCACGGTTAGATCCTTCAGGTTAAGCTAGGCTTGGATGGGTCTTAACATACCGAGACGCCTCCGTGTCTCGGAAAGCACGTTAACCCGTTGATCCCGACTGTCATTCGTGGATCTTTGACAGTCGTTACGGGTCGTCAGAAGCCCGAAAGTCTGACAACCAGGGGCGGCAGTCTCGACATAGATAGCGATTGCTTTACGACCGAATTCGGTCGCAAAGTCTTAAAGGGGACCCTAGACGGTTAACATTTCTTGACAAGCACCTACCTGCAGTCTCGACATAGATTGCGGGAAAATTGTAGAACATGATTAATAAAAATAATTGTTTTTCTTAAAAATTGTATAGTGAATAAGTAAACATTTTTTAGAAAACATTATTTTTCATGGAAACTAATACGTAGCAAAAACCATTATAAATAATTAAAATAACTTGTTAAATATCTAGGGGCATTAAAATTTGCCGCCTTGCAACACTACGTCGGTGCCAGCCAAAACAACTTTTTGACATGAAAACAAATACGACGAATTTTGAATGTATGTGTTGTTTGATGTCTCGTATCTCTCTTTTCTCTAAAATAAAATGTTTGGAGGACGAAGTGAATCAGGTGCAGCTGCTGCAGGCCCGACTCCGAGCGGCGTCAAGTGTCTCAACCTACAATACCTATTTTCGAATCAAATTTGTCGGTTCAATATTGAACGCTTTTTCTATTGACTATTGTAATCAACTAATGTTAAGATTTTGAATATTTTCTAGTGTACTTCAATATTTCAGGCGTAAACGTACACCGCGTGCTACGAGTGGCCAAGTGGATGCCCTCTTGTCCATTTTAGAAGCCCGGCCTTATCTGCACACCCGCAAGTTTACCGGCCTTCAGGGCCGTGAAAATTTTGACGAGGGCTGGAAGGAGGTTGCTGCGGAGTTAAACCAGCTGCCAAATTCTTCAAAAAGAACACCAGAGCAGTGGATGACGGTAAAGTTTACACCCATTAGTTAGGTACCTACATACAGTGCCAATGTTACTAATAATATTATTTAATTCAAATGTTTATCTTTCCTGTAGGTTTGGAGAGACTTTAAAAGCCGGGCCTGCAGTAAAGCAGCCCGACTGCAAAAAGAGAGGGTGCAGACGGGCAACCAAGCCGTCACCACTGCTCCTCTGACTGAGGTGGAGCGTCGATATAAGGTCAGGTATAAGGTCATGTTGTCATGCTACAGATAATTTGCAAACATTTCTCAATCCATCCGTGTTTTTAATTGCAGATGCTTGCAGAAGCTGCAAAAACGCAAGCGATGGCGTCCGTCATGTTTGCGAATGCTGCGGACAAAATTAGCGATGCTATGAAAACACAAGCGGAGGCATCGCTCGTTTTTGCAAATACTGCAGATAAAATTGCCGGAGCCCTAATTAAAATAGGAGAAAAAATGTGATTGTTGTTGTGATGTGATTGTGTGTGTGATTTATTAATTATTACAGTTTACAATTTTATTTAATTAAACAATCATTGATTTTTAAAAAGGAATTTTATTTGTAAAATTAAATTAATTAAGTAAAACAAGTATTGATGAGATGCCTTTGGATTGTTTCTGCAACTGCTCACTGGGAGAGCAGTTGCAGAAACAATCCAAAGGCATATAAATCCATAGGCTAGTTACAAAAAAAAAGACAAGATAAGAAAACATTGGATTTTATGATTATTCTGATATTACCTAAACAACTACGTATAGTTTGTACTAAGTAGTGGTATGTTATGTTTGTGTTATTTATTTCTTTATTAAGAATACCAACAGCATTTAATATGCTTGGCACACTTACAATAAATAGTAGGTATGTAGGTAAAGTATTATTGATAATGCATAAAAAATATCATTCAAAGTAAATAAAATTCAAAGAGATAAGAAATCAGACAGAAGCTGCCTTTCTAGATGCAAAATATTAATAAACAGCAATAATACAAAATAAAATTGGAATCAGTGAAGGCCATGAATGATCCTTTCGTGGTGCAAACTTAGTACTTGTAAAAGTGTAGTCTATATCATATGTTAATACATAATATTACTACAACAGAAATGAGGTCTGAATGTTATAACCTAAATACTAAATTTATTTAAACTAGCTAGCTGACATCATTTAATCATCATCATTGGTTGATGTGGTGGAGTCTGGTTCTTCCATCAACCTGTATTTTATTCTAATGTTGTGGAGAAGTGCACATGCGTTTATAATTAGGCCGGCACTATAGGGCTCGTACATCAATTGGCGTTGATGTGAGAGACACCGAAACACCGACTTCAGCACACCAAAGCATCGCTCTACGATGTTCCTTGCAGAGCAATGAGCATCTGTATAGCGACGCTCCGGTGTGCCAATGCGCCTATGTTTCACTGGAGTCATCAGCCATGGCTCCAACGGATATCCATCATCAGCTAAAAGATTAAACATTGATATTATATTTGGCGGCCTTATTCGCACCCCCTCTTGCAGATAACTTTGGCCAGTTACCTACCAAGCAACCATGTACGGTGGTCTCCTCCATCATCCATCAGTCTCTGCAGAGATGGCTGAAGTTCAATTACGAGCTCATTGAACATTTCTTTATTAATTCTTTATAAAGACAGAAATTCAGAATCCTCCAAATCCATTACATTTTCACAGTCGCGCCGATTTTTTCCGATTTGTCGTCATTCAATAATGTCGCGTCTGTGTTGAAGCACGACTAAATCCCACGCCAAATATGCTTCCGCCATAATTAAACTGTGATTTACTCGATATATTACTTTCCTCTATGCTGTGATTTCTTCCTCTTAAAACTTCTAACAACATCAATAGCAATCCTACCGAATCACTTAGCGGGCTGTCAAAATTGATCGCAAAATATATTCGTAAACAGCGATAATTTGCGACAACGTTCGATAACATACAAATGACAATCGAAATACTCTGAAGTATCGAAACTACCAAATAACGTTACATCCGGATCGTTATGACTTTGCGAACGAATTCGGTCGTAAAGTGATAGCTATCTATTTAACCATTGGTTGAAAAGCAATGTTGACCGTCTAGGGACATCTGTAGATCTTTGCGACCGAATTCGGTCGTAAAGCAATCGCTATCTATGTCGAGACTGCCGCCCCAGTCTTACTAAGGGGTATCGTATTCTGCCGGGGTTGCGGGAAAGTCCGAAAGGGATACCGTGGCCCCTGGCAACGTAAAGGCAACCGAAGGAACACGGGTGGGATTTAGTCCTACACGCCCTCCCGCTCCGCCCAGAGCGGGAGAAGTCATTTGATAATAGTTGGGAAAAGGCCAGGCAGATTGATTGATGCCAAATTCACAGCAAAACCCCAATAGTTAGAGTTAGGGGTTTAGTCAAAGCCTGAAGCCCAGAAAGAATAAAAGTCATGAAGTTGTAAGTCACCTGTTAGTTTTCTGATTCAATCTCCTACAGATTTGTGTAATCTATACAATAAAATAAAATCGGAGCATCTGTTTGTAATGTCAAAATAACAGCTTTTTACGGTACTTACCTATAACAAAAAAACATTTTAATTTATCTCCGAAACGGCTTGACTGATCTTGACGGGACTTTCAGCTGATGTTATAAAAGAAGTAACTTTGGCTACTTTTATTTTTAGAAAAAGGATAGGGTCCACGCAGGCGAAAATCATGAATGAAAAGGAAATCACATCTTGAAAATTGTTCTATTCCTGTCACACTAATGATTGTTGATTTATTTTGTATAAAATACAGATCTTGCAATCCCCAAAGACATTATCCCGGCCGAAGCTCTGCTTTGCGTCAACCTGGATTGAGGAAATGATCAATACCATTACAAAGGGCACTAATCGAAACAAAAATAAACATTTTAGTAAGTATCCCTTTTACAAATCACCATTTTCTACAACTCACTTAAATCGCCTTCACAACGAAAATAAAAACAAAACTGTTACGAAATGATTCCCGGTCGATACCAAATTTAAATTTAGGCGCGAACACTGCGGTCTAAAACGTTAACAAATAGCCAGTAGTGAGTCAACGTTTAAATATAGAATATTTGAATTATATCACCTGGCAACATTATCGTGTTTACTGAAAAGTTTTACATGTTTACAAGATTCAAGTCAGCTGTGAAGTAACGAAACTATTAGGGAATCTGAAAATAGTTTGCATGACGATCATTTTTCGGGAACACCGGCTATTTGTGAGTCAACGCTACGCTGACACCAACACATCAATCAATTACCTTGGCCTATTACAATCTATCTTGGGTTTTATTGAACTTTTTTATTGCACAAATCACCAAATAGGTACCCACGCATTTGCAGTTTAGGAAAAGGGGTAAGCGAGCCAATGCAGCCAGATTATCCTTACCTAGAGTAAAATCAGCTTTGCCTTCGAGACATCTGCACTGTGCAAGTAGGTAGGTATCAATTTCCATGATGATTATGGATTGAGGAAAACTCATTGCTTACGATTCAATGCGATTCGTTTGCATGTGACTTGCGTTGCGAAAACACTCCTTTTTACCGTTCGACAGCGTGCAGTGCAAACGAACTTTTGTTTAATTTGACTCGTAAATCAAATAATTCCAAATGTCCTTTCAATATTTCGTTCGTATTTGGTTTTTTACTAAGTTACTTTCACTCACAGACCACCGCTGCCCCGTTTGGCGGTATACCTAGCTATAGGCAAGTCTGTCTGAACACAGACGGCGAAAAGCAAAAAGGGTAAAACAACTGGGACAGCCTGCAGTTTATTTATAGAAGCGGGAATGCACGGGATGAATGCTTAATGCCTTGTCCACTTTGCAACTAACTATCGATTTTACAAGACTTTTAGTGCTTGTTTTTGGCACCGAATTGGAAGGGTAGGTTGAAAAGCAGTGCAAAGGAGCATGGAACATAAATTTTACTTCATACTGTACGTAACTTTATATTTAGTCAACGCTATTATATTGCAAGGATATGTTTTTGGTGGAAAATAGTCCGTTTGGTCGTCTGTGTAAATGAGGATTTAAACGGACGGAGGATATGGATCGTCGACTAAGTACTGCTGTCTTTGGAGTTAGGCAGCTCAAATGTTGTGGATGGTGATAATGTGGTGGTTTTGCGTGGATGTGACGCATATTTTCCCTCAAATTTGTTTTGTGTTTGTTCCTTTGCTTGCGTCATATGTACCGCAAATAAACGTATTTTCTTTCTTTCTTTCTTTAGGTGTTGATGTCTAAATAAGCCCAGTTTATGGCTAAAATAGTAGATTGTTTCCTAGGCAGCAAACAACTATTTTAAAGGTGTGAGTGTTAGAATCCCGAGGGATGCAAGTAAGTGCAACTTACTTATTTTCAAAATACTACTAACTAATTAACAAGAATAGTACGTTTATTCATCTACATACGAGTACAATTAGGAACAATAAGACATAACATAGAATTAATTAGTTTCTCGTACAATTAGGAACAATAAGACATAACATAGAATTAATTAGTTTTAATAAAAATATCCACATTCTACCTTTTAAATCACTTTTAGTCCTTAGGGATTAAAGAGTTATTTTAGTGTCTTTTTTACGAAGAATAAACTAGCTCTTTTTGAATAGATCTGATAAAAATACCTTTTCGTAAGGAAAGTTAAATATTCAGGCCTTTGCATAATTTAAAATTTTCTGCAATACTATACGATTTGCGCGGTATAATACGAAACTGCAACATTATTACTTTAACAGTTCCAGGCCAGAGCAGTAATTTATACAGCTCTGGCTTTTACCAACAGTTACTATAATACTAAACAAAGCATAGTATACAAGGAATAATCGTTCTCGCTCTCAATAGTGCAACGCAGCTCTTACATTGAATAATTTATTGCGATACGGGCGCCTGTATTTCAAAACTCTTCGCTATTTTTGTAGACTGACGTGTTTAAAGTTTTGAGGAAACACGCTCTGATTTGGCTTGTAAGTTTCTGATCAGTCAAATGCAAACCTCTGTGTGAGACTATAAACGAAGAAAAAATCTGTTTATGTGGAAATATTACTCATGTTTTCTTCAGGAAATACCTTAAAAAATATTTGAGCAATGAATTGATGTAAAGTCGGACAATACCTACACATTATATCAAAATGTATATCAAATCATTTTTAATCCTAAAATACCAATCACGCCAGATAACCATCGAAAAACAACGACCGTATTTCTAATAAAAACCATAACAGAGACCTACAAAAATCTATTCTCGTGGGGGACACAAGTCAAGTATACAGCGAAGACGACCTTGCCGTGACCATTAGTCCGCTAGGGCCGAGCCCAGCAGTCCCATGGCAGAAATAGCAGCGGATACAGGCGAGGTTACGCACCTGCCCTAATTACTGGCACGTGGGTGGCGAAATATGATGGATCTACAGTTCTACTTTCCAACTTTCTGATAAGAAAGGCTGATTATCATAGGGCTTTAGCAGAAGTGCTACTAAGCATCAGTGATTTATGACTTCATCAATAGAGATCTTCTGCATCACGTTTTGGCGACTCTGCGTTCGGTCGCGTTTGCACATCTCGCGGTTTAGTCTGATCATGGCGTTTTCTGTTGATGCTGCATCGAGAGAGGTCAGTTTCTTTATCGACTTTTCAAAAAGAGACTATATCGCTGATCGCTGGTCGAAAAGCTTGTTGTTTCATCGAGCGCAAGTGAGAACTGCTAACAAACAAGTGAGAACACGATAACATTGTACGAAAAATAGTGTAAAAATTTATTTCATTTTATGTGTGTTTTAGAGTAAGCCTTTGTTAAATCTAGAATCTCCATTACATGTGTGTGGTTTCTATGGAGATGTTTTCTTTACTTTTACAATTTATGAGTTCATTATGACCGGCCAAGGTTCAGGGGCCCAAGTCTGCTATTTTTTTATAAATTCGTCATTCCAACACGATCCCATTGTCATTTTGCTAAAAGTTCGTAATCTGCTAAATTCATAATGGTCAATCATTATGAATTTAGCAGATTATTGGTGAAATACTGATCAAAGGAACTGTCAAAATTTTAGCAGATTACCGCCTAGATTAAGACCTAGTTTCACCATACACTGTTAGTTTAGTCAGTCATTAATATTTTTCATTATGTACGAGATTACCAATAGATGCCATTTCTTTCAATGGAGTATCAGTGGCTAACCATTGGAAAGTCATAATGACGCCAATATGTTAGTAGATTACCAAACTTGTCAAAATCAACAATTATGAAATCAATGATAGACCATTCTGACACTATTGTAATACCAGACTTGAGACCCAGGTAAAACTTGTGCAAAAAGCAGATTTTTGGCGTATTTATTGAACTTATTTCAATTTTTTTTTTGTTTTCCTAGAAACCTAGATATACTTAGTTCACAATATACCTATTAGTTTAAAAATTCCAATGAAAGATGTGTTACAAGTCAACGCCATAATCACGTACGAGCGTTTGTATGAAAAGTATCGGGTTGGCCGCTCTTAAAGTTGTCTGCTAAGGTACTCGGAGCTTCGGTCAAAAAACATAAAATGTTATTGAAGATCGA
The DNA here is from genome assembly GCA_963853775.1 of Xanthia togata. NCBI lineage: Eukaryota > Metazoa > Arthropoda > Insecta > Lepidoptera > Noctuidae > Xanthia > Xanthia togata. The sequence goes on from OY970814.1 coordinate 2,406,646, forward strand.
AGACGTGGAGGGGCCGTGATTAGTAGCAAGGTTGGCACCCCAAAAAATGTATCAGCCTACATTCGTTTTTTTTTTTTTCTAATCCTATCCATAACTTTATTACATTTTTGTAATGTTCATAATTTATAGCATCCACGACACAGGGTGTGTAATGTATATGGGTGTGTAACATTAGCGCAGGGTGAAATAATTTTATAGGAACTTTTGTAAAAGCATACTTTTTTGCTGACAAAGGTCAAAACGCTAAAGTATAAAAAAAATGGTATCTACAGCGTAAATAATAAATTTTAAAACCGAGCCCAGTAACACGAAAGTGTACTTTACACGCTATGATTTTATTACTAAATATGAAAATATTTTTCTGATTGATGGCCGTTCGTGTTGCGAAAGCCTAGCTTACTAGCCTATTAGACACAAAGCATACCGATTGCTACGCCCAGATACAGGCTACGCTATAAATGCCAATAGATTACTTAATGCTAACTATAATTTTGAGGTCGTAGTACTCTTCAAACTCGGGGGTAAAATAATTTTGGAGTAATATTATTTTGACTTTTACGATTGATTGCCAGTATGCCAGTTTATTGTCCAAATTTCCTTATTTTCCTTTATTTTTTACGTCTCTACGCTAAGTTTCTATACCGTTTGTCGTCCATGATAATATTGTATTTTTCTCTTTTCTCTACTTTCAACGTTCGTCACCGTATTCTTAAACCTCCATTAGAGACAAAATCATTCTGCGTTGTCACTACGAAAGAAAAGTTTCCGAAAACCATAACAAAGGACCAACAGCCTGCCATAAGTGTGACAATATGCAAAACCTGTCCAAAGTACAATGTCAGTCATCGAACCCAGGACTTCACGGTTCAAGTCTCTTTATGGACCATTGTTTCTATGATGATTTCATTATACAGCTGGTGCAATAAATGACTTTTCGTAAATCGTTATTGTGTCCAAAATCATCTTTGTGTTTGTGTAGTAAAACACGATTTGTATTCAGACTAACCTTGGCATGAAATTATTTAGTCAAAAGTTTTTTTTTAACTCTACGTGTTTTTCTTGTACCACCAATGTCATGGCCGATTAAACGCGAGTTTACATTTGAATAATCACGATTTATTTAATTTTACTGCGTTAACCTCGTCAGAAGCCTCAGCTGTGCTGGCTCAGGAGCGGACTACTCAACTACACTTTTCTCGAGTACATCAGAACCACAGCACGTGACATTGTATCCGTCGCTGACTACTTACAAGGTGTTGTGTGCCTTGGTCCTCACGGTCATTGATGCACTTGGGCTAAGGCATAGGCGAAACAACTAGTCCTTCCCTTTCATCAGCTCGTATTGCGGATTGCGTATTCCAGTTGAAAACCAGCGTCAGGCACTGGTCTGGCATTTTTGCTGAACTGGGCCTTTATGGCGCAGCCGTGAAGCACACTTTCCTGCTAATTTCTTACATCGTACCTACTGTACACTTTTTATTTGTTATATTTTTTTTCTTCTGTACTTATATTACATTGTGTGCCTTTTAGTCTGTGCTAAATAAATGTATTTTCTTTCTTTTTTCTATTAAAAATACCTGCATTTTGTTACCTACCCATAAGATATTTTGGTTTATAATAACATGGTGTGAGCCGGTAAATTCTTCCTCGTATGACATCAAATTGTGAACTAGCTTGAACCAGTAGTCAAGGGTCAGCAGGAAAGATAGTCTGGTTGCAGAGCCTGGACTGCAGGCATTGCGATATGAATGACACGATTCATTGAGGTTTCTCTTGAAAACTCGCTGGATAACTGTCTAACCTTACTGTCTTACTGTCTGGCCATCTGCTACCTTAAGCAGCCGTCGACTCGGCGTTGTTTTCTCATAACATATTGAATTCGATGCTCGCAGTCGGCGAGCTACTATAGGTTTTATGTGAACGTGGCCTGATTGGTGAATTTATTGCCGTTGTTGTTGTCCACTCCTAATTACCCGCATTCGGACATTCCCAATTGGAATCGCTCGAAATAACCAGTCATGTCTTTAAATGCGTTGACTACTGAATCGTCGTAAATCAATTGAGTTATTGACAATGGTCCCCTCTGGAAATACGACGGCATCGCATGGACTACGCTGTTACAGGGTGAATTTTTAAGATGAGTCTTCAGGGCGAAAAGTAAACCTTGGATTTTGAGATGAGGTAGTAAGAGTAAGTTCTTAGGAGAATGTCCTTAACTTTTTGAGTAAGTAATAGCTAACAGCATTACTTTACAGATTTTGGAAAAATGTTACAGTCAGCTAGAAAAATATCAATTTTTCAGTCCTTATTTGATGAAAATAGAAAAGCTACAAATCGCAAAACTATTCTCATAAATTTCGTAAGAAACTACCAGGGAAAAATTTAAAGGAAATAAAAGCACGTAACATAAACTAACTACACACGAACAGATGGGTGCTGCATTGTTTGTTTTAGAAATCTGACGACTAGTGCAACACTTTTAAATTAGATCAGGTTTAAAACAGATTGTTGCCTACAGACTATAGAGATGAATGGTGAGGAATATGAGAGGAGTGTGTTATAAAATCCAAACGACGAGTTCCAAAGACCTAATCGAAGGTCCGAAGGTTTTCGATATTGGAAAGCGTAATAACGAACTCAAATGGAGTTAGGCAGGACACCTGGTAAGGCGTCCGAAAGGGATACCGTGACCCCTGGCAACGTACAGGCAACTGAAGGAACACGGGTGGGTTTTAGTCAGTAAGAGTCTGACACGCCCTTCCGCTCCGCCCAGAGTGGGAGAAGTTATTTGATAATTTCCCATCCAAGAAAAAAAAAAAAATAGGCTGCCACTTGAGCGTGTGGGTTGGGACAAGAAAAGAAACCTATGCTCAGCACGGCGTAGCATACACTAGCAGAGTGTACCGCATGGGAGGAGCTGCCGGCTGTCGCTCGTTCGATGGTCGGGAGCGCCGAGTCGTGGGATGCGGTGATCTCCTTCTGTGAAACCGAAATTTCGCAGAAGGCTGCGGAAAGGGAGAGGGAGATTGAGACCACTCCCCTGATCCGTAGCAGGCGGACCGGGCGTCAGCGGAGGGCGGACGACGCCATCTTCCAGCCCCCGTAAACAGGACCCGAGGTGGCGACGCGTAGTGTTCCACGCGCGCCCCTATTTGAAGTCGCGGGAGGAGTCTCGCACCTCACTCCCCCCCGCGAGCCAAAGGTTGCCCGGCACCAGTCGGGGATCATAGAAGCACAATTTCTCATGATTCCCGGTCCAAGTGTGGGGAGTAGGTGTCTGACAGACCTCCTCGTCCGCCCCAGGGCGGAGGACATCCATGAAGACTTTACAAGAGGGGAAAATAAATGGTTAGAGGTGCTAACCCTCGGGGTTTGAATGATGCATCTCCGGGCTGCGGGTTGATATCGTACCAGGTACCTATATCTCCGGGTTAGAAGGGGTGGGCGCGAAGTCCTAAGTCCTATCGCTTCCTTCAATATCATCAGTGGATTTCATGTGGGTTCGGTTATTAAAGATAACAAATAAGATTTTTTTTTCTCTATCCCCATTAGTAACGCTTTTGTAGAACTCGTTTTTACCCTGATGTCCCAACTTATGGACATAATAATATATCGAATGTTGCCGTAACGTTATATTTTCGGCCTAGTTGGTCTAGTGATTGCAAGTGCTACTGCTGAGTAGTTGCTAGTTCCCTGGTCGGGCAAAGTGTTATTGGGGTTTTCGATCAGGAATTTCTCAATAGCAGGCCGGAGTCTGGATTTGTGCCTAGTTGATTGCTATAGGCTCGCCCCCTATTAAATGGGACTTAAAAGTAACTGCCTAACCCTTCTGGGTTACAGGCATGATATTATGTTAATATTGTTAAAGTTGAGACAATATTTCTTAATGTATATATTATATCAACATGTTTACCTCAATAATTAGTGACCACAAGTTTAAGTATAAAGTTATCAGTAAAATGGCTTGTTTGAATACTTTATAAGAATGGACCGTGCAGTTTTTACCTTGACTTTTGATAAAATCTGACTTATTTACTTGTCTTAAATTAAACAAAATGATAAGGGAGTAAATACATACTGACTATGGAATTTAATATTTTATTTTAAAACTTCTTATTTAGCTGTACTACAAAACTGTAATATAAAACGTGGTATTCAGCTGCAACTGGTATGACTGGCAGAAGACCCAACATAGTTGAGAAAAAGCTAGGCAAACATTTACTACAAAATCAGTAAAGTGAAAATCAAACTAGCATACCAAATGTGTTGCTGCATATTGAATTACCGAAAATCAACCATAACCTGTTTGTGTAATGGATAACTTAATTTTATGTTACTTTAAGCTATTAATAGCCCATAATCATAGAAATACTTTTCCTGCAAATTAAACTGTCTCGTGAGTACGTTTGATGTTCAAAAAGTGCTGATTCTCAGCCTCATTTGAATAAGTGACTTGATTGTGATACAAGGTGGCTAATTCTATGTTTAATAGTGGTCAATGATTAAGCTCCATAATGACCTTTAAACCTGCTGTTTCTCAGAACAGTTTATTGAGAACAGGTGAGTCAGTGAGCATATTCATAATACTAGGAGTATTTGTTAGTAATTTTCATAACAATGACCATTTTAATTAATCAGTTAATAGATCAAGTGGTTCTGTCCATTGAGTTTTTATTCATAATAAATCAGTTTTGGAATTATTAGGGTTATTTTGCAGAATGATATGAAATAGATGGGTGTGAATGATAGTGTGCCGGATGACAGGGGAGAATGGAAGACGGAAACGTGTTGTGCTAACCCCAACTAACATGGCTGTAATTTTTATGGTGTACAATATAGAGTATTCTATCTATCTATCATGGGACAAGGGCAGGAAGATGATGATTAGGATTAAGGGACTATAGGTCTATTTCTTAGAAGCGGTCAGTATTTAGTATTTTTTTATTATCCCTTTTTTGTTTTAAAGTTTCATAGTAAGGTCTACTATGAAACTTTAACATCTATGTCATTTATGTCTGCTGTGGAGCAATGCTAAACCTGCCTGAATCAATCTTTGTTTTGATTCTTTTTCATAGTATTACAGTAGTAGTAGTTGCTGGATTGGTAGTTATACCTACTTGGAAAGTAAGTACTGCAGTGCTGCATTTCACTGCATTATATACAGCAGGAATCATTGTACTGAGATTATACTTCTCTAGCTATAATCTCATCTCTCTCTCTAGTCCAGCACAGATGTCTGGCTTAGACTATCAATTAAGAACTTTTTAAGTAGTAGATTCGAATTAACTCGGAATGTACCACATAACTCTACCTAATACTTATTTCGTCACACTTTAATTAATTCTAATTACTGACATAACATTCAAAAACAGAACAGCAACAACCGATTCATTTCACAGTTCTTACCAGCCAAGGTTAACCAACATACGACACCTCATACCCTGGTTTGCCCGCTAAACCAACCAAAAAGGCCGACACAGCCTCGCGACCAAATAAAGTGATTTCCATCGCATACCTGCTGCGTTAATCACTGCTATGACATAATACACCGATAATATTGTAGTAAACGACCGCTGTAAACAATAATCTACTGATCTTACACCTACACTGGTAAATTAGAACGTTTTTTCTATAAATAATATCGTGTCGTTAATCTCACCTGTTGAGCAACTGGCTCCAAAATACTCTCGATTATCTTCGTGTGAAACACTGGCATTTTGTATTTTTAAGTCTGACACTTAATTTACATTAGATAATAAACACAAATAACAATGATCTCACAAAATATTCACAAAATAAAAATAACACAACCGAACGAGATAGGCGACCGAAAAATACTGACGGAATAGTGTTGCGCCACGCTAGTCGACGTCCGCACGAATGTGTTGTCGAAGTGTCAAATAGTGTGGTGAAATAAAAGTGAAATGTCACGTCATACAGTAGTTACTGAGGCTTTTTAAAATCAGATCTATAGAAATCGATAATCCACTAAGAATACTGTTGCATGTCATGAGTCTAAAAACTTTGTATTTAATCATGCACCTCTTCTTCTGTCTCTACGGTTGATACATGATACATGCAGCCTTAAATTCGGGTGCATGCCTGTGTGAGATGGCCTGAAGAAGGTAGTTAGCAAAACCTTTTTCTTAGGTTTAAAACTACTACTACTACTTATTCTGTGAGACCGTTCATCACCGTTCAGTGTCCGGTACTTCGATTTGCCGGGAAAATACGGGAAAACTGAAAATGCATTTTCTATGGATATTTTTATGAATTATTGAAATTTGGACAGGATAATATATGTCGGGTCAATTAGTTGATAATAATTATGATGGATTTTTATTGGACGGAGTAATTAAGGATGTATTTTCATTGAAAAAACAAACCCTTCTGTAAATCAAATCATTTATTACATTATATTTTTAATCTTATATTATCAAGTCTTTAAAATTACGTGCAAATAGACAAAAAAATATTTCTTAAATATTAGGAAAAATCATAATATAACAGTCGGTTCGTCATTACACATAATAAATTTAACACGGCGGCGCTGCGGTCGTAAATTCTGCCGTCATAATGAAAAAAGGCACATCTAACATTTTATAAATATGGAGAAAATCGAGTTTAAAATTTTGATTGGTTTTTGGCGAAAAATATCGACTATAATTTTATTTTTCTAAAATAGATGAATTAAAATAAATTCAATGCTTTTCGCAATGAATTATCATTGCGAAAAGCAGCACTAACTAATCTTGCGCTTCGTGATTGCATATTGCTGAAAAAATAATTTTTTTTTTTTTTTTTAGACGTGCAGAAACCATTTAACAATTATTGCGCGTTTCGTATTCTAAATTATTTACGATACGATATTTTTAGTAGGTACTGTTACTAAAAACTTCATATTTTTTTAACTAAATCGCAATAATCACTCAAAAATTTCGCCAATAAATACTAATAAATCATATTAATGTGTCACAAAAGAAGCTTTATATAATAAAAGCGTGCAAATGTAACAACAACTTAATCTTACCAGCGCAGCACAGACAAGCTTGGACTCGCCGAGACACGTCAGGCACAACTAGCGGGATTCACGTTGTACCTCGAGCCCCTCACTTCACCTCCAGTCAAATACTTTTAGTAGTAAAGGCATAACTGCTAGTAGTGACTTTTCTTTTAAATTAAATGTCAAAGTCTAGTTGGTAAACTTTAAATCAAAGAGCACATCTGTGGTATTTATGCCTTTAATATTTAACGCTGGTCAATTATGCCTTTTCAAGTAAATAAATTATATTTATCGTGATACAAATAAAAACCGCATGTATGCATATGATTGTGACCTTTTAAGTCAGATGTGCTCTTTTTACGTACAAAAACTGAAAAAGTGGCTCAGTTGTGCCTTTTGAGCTTACGGTATTTTTGTTTATCTTGTTCCTAAAATTGTACAAAAAATATTGGCAGATGAGCCTTTTTTTTCTGATTCCGAATATGTATATAACTCAATTTCGGAAAAAATGTTAGTTGTGCCCTTTTTCCTTCAGACGGCAGAATTGAACATGTGACGGTGCAACCGACTTTCTAGTAAGTAGTTAATACCTTCAAATTAGATACTTACAATTTATTAACAACTGAACACATTTAAATCTAATTTGACTAGGTGTAAGTATCACAAATAAATAGAATCGGGAAGTTTGCCCAACAGTGGGACACCCATTGTTGTGCGTTAACAGATCCTGTGCGATTTGACTAAATCTTTTTACACTTATTCGATGTTAAAATTTAATACTTTCGTTTTTTTTACATTTTACTTTATAGACCCGTGAGCGAACTTGTCGATGATTTTTTTTACATCTAAAATATTTATTTAGAATCTTGTACATACTACCATCTATGCATCTGTCACATCAACTTTACTAATTTGAAACAATTTTGAGGCCAAATCAAAATACATTTCTCTAGACAACTAGACATTACAATTTCAAAAAATAACAGTTAGCTGTGACTAGTCTAGTATTTTCACTATACCTGTTCCATCAACAAACTTTTAGGAACAGGCTGTTACTTTACGTACCCCTCTACAGACGACGTTTGGCGGGAAATTATTTTTTGACGTTTGCATTCGTTTGGATTTAAATTTCACAAACCTAACTCCAGGATAATGTCTACAACCACCACGAAAAGAGAATGTCTTGTAAAGAAACGAGAGAAGTAGTGTTTTATTAAAATAATAATCAATCGGCTGTCTCCGTTTACACCGTTTGACTTTTTCATTTCCTTATTTTACGTTACTTTTACTTTTTATAGAGGTCCTCATTAACGACACTAGGTAACTTTGACAAATATTACACTATTACAAATACTCAACGATATCACACTTGATGGATATATTAGGACAGCTGACTCCGTAGCTGAGGTTCAGTCCGTGTGGCTGGCTCTTATGCCGTTCCGTGAGGAGTTTGTGGAAGATAGGAAGAATGGCGCACTCGAAGAGTTCGGACTCCGAGCTAGCGGTGTACATCTTTCGCGTGTCTACTGATTCTTGGCGTTTCGAGTCGCTCCTGTATCCTGCAGATTTTCGGTCTTCCCGTTTGTTTGGAGAATCTGAGAAAGACATAAAATTTTGAATATTTGTTTAACAAAACATGAATAAATGTATCACTGTGTGATAAGGTCAGGGCCCGGATGTAAGTGATGTACTTATTGCCACTAGAGTGGATACTGACTAGAAGTAGGTACAAAAATGAAATCTACTGTTCACTGGCCAAAATAACCACATTTTCTGTGATACACAGTGATAGTAATAAATATCGTTCTCAAAAGACAAGACCTTGTATCGTATCGTAAAAGAGTATTAAAGACTGAAAAAAGTTTAAATGGAAACAGTAACCTACCCGTTTTATGCCTTGAAGCTACATTAGGACTACTCTTATGATGATCAGGCCTCGGTGTGTGACTGGCTTGCGTCAGCCTCGGAGAATCCCCAACGCCCTTTGCCCTCTTCAACGGCTCAGCTTCCTGCCTCAGTCTCTTTGCTGGAGAGTCTTGAGTCTTCACCACTCTGATGGTATCAGGGTCTGGCTTCCAGGTGTCTGCTTCAGGAACAGGTTCTGGCATAGGTTTTCGAGGTATGTCGTCGTGTCTTCTGGGTGTTGATTCTGTTTTCGTTTTGGATCGCTCTTCTTTTCTTTCTTCGTGGTATGGTCTAACCTGGAATAGGAAGAATAGGGGTTTAGCAAAATAATATTGTTGACAAAGTCAAAATGATAATTCACAGGGTTGGAGTCAACCGGAGGCTATACGCGGGGATCGTGCGGTCCATGGCCCTGTACGGGGCACCGGTATGGGCGCGTTCGTTGAGGCGGCGGCCTGCCCGCCGGTTGAACGCGTCCCAGAGGGCCATGGCCACCCGGCTGGTCCGGGGATACCGCACGGTCTCCGGTGAGGCGGCGAGCCTCCTTGCCGGATTGCCGCCATGGAATCTGGAGGCAAAAGTCCTCGCGCATATTTGGGAGTGGCGCGAGGTGGCGAAACGTCGGGGCTTGACTCCGATGCCGCGAGAAATCGCGGCACAGCGGACAGAGCTCCGACAGGATCTCATGGCGTCATGGAGAGTGCGATTGTCGCAACCCAGTGCTGGGCACGCCACTATTGCGGCGATAAGTCCCCTCTTTGAGGAGTGGCTGGAGAGGCGCCACGGCGTCCTCACCTTCCGCCTGACGCAGGTCCTCACCGGACACGGCTGTTTCGGGAGGTACCTGTTTCGGATAAGGCGGGAGGAAACGCCCGGGCGTCATCACTGCGTGGATCGCCCGGAGGACACGGTGGAGCATACGGTGGAGGTATGCCCGGCTTGGGCAGAGCACCGCCGTGTCCTCGTGGAGGCGATCGGTGGCGGGGATCTCTCGCGTCCGGCCCTGGTCCAGGCCATGGTACGGAGCGAGAGGGCATGGGAGGCCGTCACCTCCTTTTGCGAAGCAGTAATGCTCGCAAAGGAGGAGGCGGAGCGCGTGAGGGAGAGGCAAATTTCGCGCCGCCGCAGGAGGAGACGCCCTGGGCGTCGGGAATCAATCGCTGATTCCCGGCCACCGTAGGCGTGGGCTTGCGGACGGTGAGCAATGGGTAGCTCGCCGTCCGGTAAGGATCAGGCCCGTGTCGACGGCGCGTTGTGTTCCACGCGCGCCTCAAAGAGTGTCAGCGAGTGAAGGGGTCCGATGAGACCATTGCCTGCCGGGGTTGCGGGAAAGTCCGAAAGGGATACCGTGGCCCCCTGGCATTGCACAGGCAAGAGAAGGAACACGGGTGGGTTTTAGTCAGTAAGAGTCTGACACGCCCTCCCGCTCCACCCAGAGCGGGAGACGTCATTTGATGATTTCCCACCCAAAAGGGTTGGAGTCGACAAAATGTAGCTAGTTCATACGTTGGGTACGTTGTTTGTACATTGTTCTAGTTTATACTAAATAATATTATAAATGCGAAAGTAAGTCTTTCACGCCTGCTGAATAAGTTTCGATGAAATTTGGCTCACAAGTAGACCATGACCTAGGTTAGGGCATAGGATTTCTCTCGGTAGTACGTTCTCATGGGATAATTTCTGACATATACGCGGACAGAGCCGTTTGCTTTTGTAGCGTGTAGTCTACTAACTACTGAGACATCTTTTTACTAACTTGAGCTGCAGATTGTCTTCTTTTAGATTGACTCTGCTGTGGAGGTGTGCTGACTGGCTGCGGAAACTCTGACCCTCGACGCTGAAAAAGAAAAATCTTGTCATTGCAGTCACCCAATTAGAAAATGCTATTTACTTGTGATTTTCTCCACCACAGGAAGGTAGTTACCGCTGCCAGTAGACCGAAAATGTGGATGATATAAAATCATTTACCTTTGATAACCTATCAGTCATTCTAAGGGTTTCTGCTTCCCGGTACCCTTCAGGAGTGCCTCCTCTGGTGCCGGTGCCGGTGCCGGTGCCAGTGCCTGCTGATAATGAGTTTTAGCATAGAGTAAATAAGGTTCATATTTGAATGATAACTATAGGATTATGAGGTGTAGTAAGGATAGGGCTTACCGTAATTTATGGAAGCATTTGAAGCTCTTCTTTCAATACTTCTTGTGTCAGTTTCCCTAAAATCAAGGCAGGTTAATTTTCGACATGAAACTCAACTTCAAGATCCAAGTTTTCGTCTTTGGACCTTCCAAAGATACACAAAGATTTATAAGAAAGAATAAAGTACGTAAGTACCTGTGATGATGAGGTGAAGACTGTGACTGTCTTGTCTTTTCTGAAACACTTCTTTGCATCGGAGAGTGATGGTGACTAGGTACTGCAAACAAAAATGAAAATTATTAATTTGTGAAGTGGTTTTATGGCGTGGCGGCATCTATGTACATCGCCACATGTGAACTACGCAACACACATAGTGCATGGTTTACCGCGCGACTAGAATCTATACAATGTCCCGACACCAATCGTCGGTCAGTAGCCCACCAATCACAACACCCGTCTGGTCGGACGATCCTCCCTTTTCTATGAAGGAACAGTGAACTTACACCCTATTCCTCATACCTCTATAAATCACAATACTTAATAATCGAAGTTTTGGTCACGCTCCTTGATACCAAGCACCATTAAGTTCTACTTCTAAATCAACGTATCTGCTCTACACTACCAATCTAAGTACCAACTCTACTGCAACATCTGTTCTACCAAGAGAGTGGCTTTATGATCACCTGTGGTCTCACCTGCAGGCGGAGACTTCTGACAAGTGTACTGGAATGTGTTGGTGTCCCATAGGTCACTCTGCACTACTATGAACTCTTTCTTTCTCTTCTCTGAGTCTTTTCTTTGACCTGGAAACAATATATACATACAATATACAATAGTCAATATAAATACAATAGTCAAATGGTCTTCTGAAAGTCATAGTGAAGGATTTAAGCAAAATAACGTACAGACGCCATTACATCAATCTACCCGAAACTGTCAAATTTTCCCAATCAACTTAGAACCTTATGGTTTAGTAATAAAGTTGAAAATCTATTAAATAAATTTGACAGATTATAGTAGGTTGACGTGCTGGCGTCTGTACCTACCTACTTATAATAAAAGTTATTTGGTTTGGGTTTAAAAACACATACTAAGGCCCGCTTGCACCACACATCACTAAGGGCTGATTTCACCAACGAAACTGAATGCGATCAGCACATATAAACCGAGTTCAAGAGCTGTCAGTGTCAATTTTCCAAAGAAAATAATGACACTGACAGGTCTGACAGCTCTTAAACGTGTTTTATGTGCTGATCGCGTTCAGTTTCATTGGTGAAATTCGCCCTAAATGTGTTAAGCGCTATTCACATTCAAAACATCATCCTGTCTCTGTCATGTTCAAAGGATCGCCAGAAACAGAACGATGTGTTTTAATAAGTTTAGCGGTAAACGTCTATCTACATATATAAATAATCTAATAATAGGTAAACGTCTAATCTATGTGTGGTGCAAGCGGGCCTAAGTATCAGTTTACTTACATGATTTTCTCCTTTCTGTTGAAGAGTAATCATGGTCTACATCCAGAATATCCTCAGGTTCCACCTTAGGTTTTATTATAGGCACTGGGTCTCTTTCTTGACCTGAAAAATAGAAAAAGGTATGATAATACGAGTAGTACATAGTATCCGTCACAAAATATTTCATCTTTACTACTGTTAATTCATGCTTATACCCTGAGCGGAACTGCTCCTGAATTTAAACCAGTCACCAAGGTTGTGTGAAATTGACTAGTAAGTACTACACAACCTTGCTGACTGGTTTGAATTTTACTACAGCATGAACTATTCTCAGTTCCTGCCAATAGGAGAGAGAAGGAGCACAACGATCATACCTATAACCTTTCTCTCCATCCCCGGAGGTGGTTCTAGGTCATCCTGATCCACAGACACATGCATCAGGTCAGTCAGTAACGCTGCCTGACTGACACTGGACATCCTCCTATGACCCCTGGATGAAGGCTTGTGGTCTCTGGACGGCGTGGTCTTTGTGGATAAGGAGTCTTGCCGGTCTTGCGTCTTGATTATTTTCTTTTGAGGTTCTGGAGTCTGTGAAGAAGATTTAAATGAAATTGATGCAGTAGTAGTAAAGTATTTACCAAAATCAAGCTCGTAGCTTATTTTTTTTTGCTTAATTGAAATTGCGGATGTCTGCGAATGTTTGACTAAAATCAAACCAGAATTATGATCGAGCTCACGCAGTGCTTAGGACCAGAATTAAAAGCAGATTGGCGAAGCTGTAAGGACCAAACAAAACCAAGGTTTACTGTCACTAATACTATGGGGCTCCCGAGTCTCCTAGGACCGAAACCAACTCTAAATAAAATTATGTTTAAACAAATTACCTTATTAACTTTCGGCATGGCTGCCTTAGTGTACATAGGTTCTTGCACCTTGGCAGGAATGGACTTGACAGTAGGAGTGTCGCTGGTCTTCAGCGCTGGTATTGTCTTCGCTTCTGCTCTCGCTGGTTCTGGAGTCTTGGTAACCTTAGGAGGTGGCTCTGATGGTTCCTATGATAATATGAAAAAAAAACAATTTTTATCAGCTTCATTCTGCTGAAAGACGTCCATAGCTGAACATCGGCCTTCTCCAAGCAAAGCCAAAACCGTTTTTTAACACTTGAAGTCTTAGCTAAAGACTGGGTCAGTTTTGGTCAAATTGTGAGCACCGAACTTAATCTTGAATCATTGTTGCCTGCTTTTAGAAATAATGTTAAACGCATTAACGCAGGGAAGAAATTTTTACAGCAGAATCTGCCAGTTCTGTTCATCCACTAGCGTCAAAACTTTTGAATTCACTACTTTGGAATAGGGCAAGATTACCTACAACTTATTGCTTTCTGAAATTAATGATTCTCACCTCAGCGCTCCACCCTCCGTACGGAAGCTTAGCAAGCTGGTCCTTCTCTGGAACAGCTTTAGAAGAAGGTGGACTCGTGTAGTCCAGGTGGTTCTTGAAAGACACGTTCTTCGTCTGTTCTTTCTTGGGTTCCTTTGGAGGCGGCTCTTTTAGAGGCTCTGGAGGTGCCGATGGCTTTGGTCTGCAAAGAAAAGAAAATAAAATTGATCATCGAAAGTCTAGGTATCTAAAGATAAGGGAGTTGCTCTGTTGTGACGAGCTAAGTCAGCCTTTAATTCTTTTCTCTTAGGTATCGGTGGGGTTTTGCGTCAGTTCTGATCAGTTCAGAAAAAAATACATTATTCTATCGTTTTTGGATATCCTTAATTTCAAATATGTTACATAGAAAATGACTTACTTCTCTAAAGGCAGTTGACTCTGAAGGTTGATGTATTCCGCTTCAGCGCCAGCCGACGCGCTCAGGCTACATACCGATGTTATGTCACTGGTTTCTGCAAGTTTTATTAATAGTCGTTAATACTTATGATATTTGCATTTCCAACGACTACCAAATCGTCTAGATTAACTGCTGGTATTTATTTAAGAATTATTAGTTACCAGGATGGCTGATATTCTCCTTGGGTACTGGAAGCCTGGTCCTCGAGGGTGCTGGTGACCGAGAGTCCCGCGTCGTCGATGACTCCGAGCTGGCATCGCTTCCCAGTTTACTTAGCAGCATCTGAAGGGAACCTTTATTACTATCCAATCCATTACCTATACAGGGTGTTTGGCAGAACGTTGAACATACGAAAATGGTGGATAGATGGGGTCAACTACTACTTACTCAGCCATAATTTATTTTATTTTATTTATGTTTTTAATGCGTTGAAATTAAGATTTAAGTATCTTTTACATCTTTCTGTAAGTTTGAGGACTCATAACTTTTTTTCTAGCTAACATCTGAATAAAGCAATAGTTTTATAAGAATCTACCAAAATTAAAGATGAAAAAAAAACAAAATATTGCCTGTTTTACCCATTTTCAATAAAAATTACACTTTAAAGTTAAAAAAGTGGTGAAACTAGAAGAAAGCAAAAAAATTTTTTTTTTAGATATCCAAGGGGCAGGGCTAAATTAATTAGGGCTGAGTAAGTAGCAGATGACCCCACCCATCCACCATTTTCGTATGTTCAACGTTCTGCCAAACACCCTGTATATAAATTACTTCTTTTTTTGTTTGTAGGTATTGAAATGGGTTTCCCCAATTCTGTTTTCTTGTTTAACAAACACGAAAATCAATCAGTTACTTAATTCAGATTCAGAAATTGTACGATTTGAATGGAATTTAAAATAAAAATAGCGCTTCTTTTTGAATGAATCAGGATTTGAAATATTATCCAAAACTAATTTCGTACGAAACTTCAAACGTGCAACTATAATAACCTTTGTTTGATGTGTATTCGCTTGGCAGCATTTACAAATTAACGGAATGGCAAAAATAGCTTAGTGAATGTTTTTAATTGTATGTAGGTAGAAGTTGTTTTTATTTTCATATTATTGAGAATATATTTCTTATCAAATTAGAAAGATTAATGAATCATCAACCCAAACAATTTAAAAATTTGGTGTCATGTTTGATTATAAATTGCGCAATTGTTTGAAAACAACACCAAAACTCCAACCTAACCCACACCAACACCTAACCAACAACTATAATTTCAATTGCAACTATTATATAATTCGACAAGTTTATCTGTGGGTTTTTTACTTCATATCTGAATCAAGTCTTTCATTTATATTTTCTGCTCCTAAAAATGGCTTTGCAAGTAGACCATATTAGGTACCTGCAGCTCATTCTCCTTAGCCTGTAGCGTCCTTCGGTAGCGATTATTGTACTGCCTCAGTTCTTTCATTCGTCGCTCGAGCTCCGGCCCGGGCGAACGACATTCGTGCGTGGAGGCAGGCCGTAGAGTCGCTCGGATGCGGCCCGTACCTGCTCCACCCGGTCCATTACGACGAAGCTCCAACAACTAGAAATATATATAAGATAGAGTCTTTTATGCGCCTATCAATAATAAAAAAGAGAAACAACAAGACCAAAGAGAGTGTGTGACCTATCAAGAGGAGAGAAGAAGATAGAAAGAGTTAGAAAGAAGAATATTACCTTTGGCACAAAGACCAGACATAGTGTGCCCGTCGTGCAGAAGATGATGAAGATGGCGATGAGAACAAATAACGCGTCCTTGTGATCTTGCAATACCTGAAAAACAAAAGAGAAATCATATTGTAAGGCAAGGTAAAGCTGCATCCTATTGTAAAAGAGAGATAGATAGAGAAAGAAGAGATCATCAATGTGACGGCGGTAAAAGTTATTAATTATAAGTAATTTAAGGTTTTGTAACTGAACGTTACTTACTAGTGTAATAGCAGCTCCCATTATACACATGATGAGCACGTTGTATACTGAAAGGCCAATATGCTGCGAGTCGTTCAGGGCTGGGATAGATACATGGCGCGTCTCCCAGGCTAGGAAGGCACCGAAAACCTGGTGCAAAAATGTTATAGATCTGTAGATAAATAAGTCAGGAATAAAAAAGGAGAGAGAGACATAGAGCCTTGTGGTACGCCATGCTACATATGTATCTACTATGAAAGATCGCCAGGGTTTAATAATTTCTATTTAAACTTAAAACTTATTTGAAAGAAAACAATAAATATACTTCTTTGCTTTATTCAGTAACATGTTACAGTTCACAAGAAACATGTTTTAGTGAACGCAATCAAAGGTTTTCGAAAGATCTCAGTGATCTTTCGAATCTGGTATATCATAAATACGAAAAAAATTAACTGTTTAAAAAAGTAGTTTTCTAATTATTAGGAGACACGCCTTGAGTTGCGATTGATTTGAGTGATTTAAAAAAATATTATAATAAGATTTTTCGAACACTTACCAACAACAGTCCCTTATAAGCGTAAATGATTCCAATGAAGATAGTCATTCTTTCTGACTGACAGTATTCGTTCTCTTGAACTATCACGATGTCTTCACTTGAAGGGTGTGGCTGCAAGGTGAAAATTAACACAATAAGCAGATATTTTTAAAATTTACAATGATCCGACATTTGAGTTATGCATAGAATATAAGCAAAAAATAATAATCTTACATAAGGATCCTACATAAGGATATAAGGATCCTATATAAGGATCTTACATATGGATAAATAATAGTCTTACATAAGGATCCATCTGTTTAGTAGCTCGGTAGAATGGGTCGGAAACCTGCCAGGTGGTCATGATAGCCAGGTCAATCGCTAGCAGCACACCCACCACCATAAACAGCTGGTAGTCTTTTATGACCTGGAAAATAATTCTAATATAGCTTTCATAAAAGCTTGAGTCTTACTAGAAATTCATAGAAATGGGGAGTTTTTCTTTTCATGTTGTCCCTTATTTTTTGTTTTGTTGTCGAAAACTTCCTCTTTATTTAAAATTCAATAGAAAATTCAAAACGCACAACTAACCTTCTTATTCAACTTGACATCTGTGAAGATGGAATGGACCCGCCAGGTCTTGGAGAACATGGCACCGAAGGCGAGACTGAACCCAGCCATGAGTAGCCAGGCTCTGGCGGTACAGATGTAGGGAAACGCCGCTGTGGATTCATAGATCGAGATATTATAGGAAGGTTTGATTTTTTTATGGAAAATGTGTATTATACAGTTTGTCTATTGACGTGACCGTGAGACTCAGCAAAAGGGTTTTCGTTTTATTTAGGAGATCTTTATGAACAGAAATTGTTACAAGAAGAAATCGATGAGATGTTAACTCCTTTTTCAGACCAATTATAAATGTATGCTGAGCCTCGTAACAATATTGAAAATAAAGTATCATCAATCACAAAACAACATTTCTAATTTGTCAATATTTTATTTCACACATTTAAACATTGTTATTTACATTTTAGTTGCGGAACTGAAAAAAATACATGCGTCTTTGCAAAAACAAATTAATTAAATAAATAAAGACAAACTGGTTGATATGGTTATGGAAAGTAAAAAAAAAAACAGAGGATGCAGGTGATAAGAAATGTGAATTCAAGACTATCAAACTGTCATCAATAGAAAAGGAAAAACTTATTATGTTACAATACGAAACACAAAACTTACAGACCACAGATGTAGAATGTAGACGATAAAGAAAAACACAGAATAATTCAAACAGGAAGAAAATAGGAAATCATTCAAAACTTATTCGCACAACACATCTCAGGTCTGTTAACAAAGCATACCAATAAAAAGAAGCTGTAAGAGAAAACAGAGACATACGAACCGACAATAAGCGTCGCGGATGGATGAAGGAGCAAACAAACCAAAACTTGGAAACATGCGCGACTCCTTGGACCTAGAAATCTGCCTAGGTCTTTCTCAGAATTAAATTCTATCAAGGATGTTGTATGAGAGTTCCCAATAAACAATAGCAGGATTTGGCAAGTCTTCATGCAATCTCAGTGATGCATTTAGCGTTCATTGGTACAATACTCTCAAAAGAAAGATCTAAATCTAGATCAAACTAAAATGAAAGGTAATCACGTCAGTCATATTTCTTTTATTTCTAAAAAAATACGTTGTTTATATTGCAGTTGTGGCCCAGTTTTTGTTGGCCCCATGACAGTAAACGATATTAATATTTAAGTTGGTGGATATTATTTCTATCAAGGATGGGTGAGAGTTCCCAAAATTTGGTTGAGGATCCACATAGCCCAGGATTAAAGCTCAAGCTTTGGGGGTGGGATCAAGCTTTTACCTCCGTGCGGCGTGTCCTGAGAAAGACCTAAGAACCAATGGCATTGATGAGATCAGATGACTTTGCAGCGTGGTCGATGATTGTGCTAGCGTCATGCGAGTCGAGAGTGCCTGTTTAACAAGTTATTTTAGTTTCGTTTTTAAAATTTCGTTGTTATGGAAGTGGGAGCTAAGCAACGTTGGTTTTGGTTGGAAATTAAACTGGCTGTAACTATGTTGTTAGGAATTTGAAAGACGAAATAGATGGTTTATAGTATACTTTATATAGTATGGCAGAAAAGATGTAAACTACTGCCCCAAATGTATGTTTCATGAAAATATTTAAAACCGGATAGACTTACATGACGAAACCAAAGCCTAGGAAGGTTCCTGAATAAAAGATAATTTAAAGGTTTTCGAATCATATATAGACATTTCTTCAAAATGTTTTAGCAACAAAACTTTTAGCATAATAACTGCACTTGCTTAGCACCAGCACTCCTCTGGATCCAAAATGATGAGCATGATCGTTACCTCCGGCTCCAAAGTCAGAAAGAACACAAAGATGTTAATGAGGCAAGTCAGCACAAGATGGAAGTTGGTCCTAAGGTACGTACCGATGCTGCTGAGGCTGGAGTCGAGGCCGAGGAAGATGACGCTCAGGTACGTCAGCATACACCCTACGATGATCAGGTTGTTCAGGTGGGGAGATGACATTTTTATGTACCTGAGGAAGGGAAAAAGTGATGAATAATATAGGTCTAACACATAATATATTCACTTTGACCAATGATAATCGAGTAAGATATTTGTATTTTTATGAAATTGTTTTTTTGCCTCAGATAAAGAACAGAAAGAAAAAAAAAAAAACAAGATTAAAATAGAAATAGTGTTAGTTTTATTTTTCAAAACGTCCGGGTTCGATTTCCGAGCTGAGTACAAGTTATTTTTAAATGTATGAATGCAGTTTTTCTTGTTACTAAAATCGATGACATGGTTCCTAAGAAGAGATCTTCGTATGTCTTATAGTTTCAGACTTTCCCATACTGACCGATCTAAATGTGCCACCCTGTATAAATCTATATAACTAATAAAAATGAAATGTTGTTCGTCGGTAAGCGCATCACTCGAGAACGGCTGGACCGATTTAGCAATTTTATCAGGCCAAATAGAATCAGACTCTTACGGAAAGAAATATTGGAATACTCGTAGTTTCTCGGAAAAACAAATTCAAATTCAGGAAAAACTGAACGGCCTTTTTTGTATGATTTATTGAAATTTGGAATACCTACGTTTATGAGGTCAGTTAGTTAAAAAGATGTAAATACCTACAGGCACTTTCTTAGTAAGATAACTAAGTAGGACTTTTGTAAAATGCAATTCTTTCACGTTTTTCAGATCCGGCCACCTGATTGAAAAGAGCGGGAAAGATAGTTTTTAAATTAGTTTAGCAGCAATTTATATGTCAGGTAAAAGGGTCAAGTTTTTGACAGAAGAGGCCATACTTAAAGCATGAAAGTTAACTTCAAGAAGGGTTCTATTACCTTTGGTTCCTATAGTGTATGTTCATGGCGAGGAAGCCGGTGGCGAGCAGGATGCCGAGCACGGAACATGACACGAGGATGGAGTAGATCGTGATGTTCACCTGTGTGTGCTCGATCAGGCGGAGCGTGCGGTCTTTTGGAGGGTTCCTGTAGAAAAGGATGTGAATGAAGTTTAATTTTGATGTTACGAGTACTAGCGACACATTCGAATCGCTTCAAGGATGAGATGAATTTAAAGGTTTAATTTTTTTTGTTTCTGAGTGGCAATGTGTTGAGCATAGTGCGACAGCTTAAAGCAGAGACAAGACAGAGAAGCCTTCACTTTTGTAACCGCGTAAGAAAAGAAGTACTTATTCGGATAATACGAAGACAGAAAGGACTTCCTGAAAATGGCAAAATCGTAAAAAAAAACCAGCAGAAGTGAAAACTTGAATATTAACGTTGTGCATTTTTGATATTTTGGAATGGTTAGGGAATAATTTTGCATCGGTCTACTCTCCCTCCGTCTTACGAATTTTCGATCAGGTCACGTGTCCTGACGCGAGTTTTTTTTTTTTTACCTATCACAAAAAAAGTGCACAACGCCGCTAAAGAAGTTTTCACTTCAAAAACACAGGACTAGGACTAGACTGAATTTAGGGACTAAATTTTACGTCTAACGTGCTAAGTATAAATCATCACATATTATCTGAATAATTTAATTTAGTCATTATTCACTTTTTGACATTATTAAGAATTTTACTGTTTTACAATTAACATACCGTTTGTGCTCCTGATGCCTATGATACGGTTTTTCCTGGTACAGGCGTCTAATATTGCAATAGGTATACCTTTGTAAATTATTTCTTAGATTTTTACTTATTATTTTAATGTTTTACCAATTTTAATTCTGAATAAATATTTATTATCATTTAATAATATTAATTTCACATACCTGCCAAACCACTTGAAGGCCTCCCCACTGGCCAGGTCGAGATGGTCCCTCTCCGCGCAGTACTCCCCGACCTTCACCTCTCCTGTCCCGTCTCCCTGGAACTGCTTCAGCAGAATCGAGGCCTTGCGCTCGTTGTCGTAGAAACGAACCGGACCCTGCCATGAATGATTTATACTACGTAGTTACGTGGATCACTTCAAAACAGTTTGAACATCTTTCATTCAAAATTTCGTAATGTGGAATCTTTTACTTCATTATTTAGTGTAATCTTTCGAAAACCTTACTTTCAATTTTGTGCTAATTATAATTGTTTTATTTTGAAAAAATGCGTATTCATTATTAATCACCAGTCCTGAAGCGTATAGGACAAATTGTCTGGACTCCATTTTCGTCTAACATCAGATGTAACTTATTTATTTACTAACCGTTACACCTTCAAAGGTGACGTTGCCGAGAGCATCCAAGAACAAGGACTCCCACTCCTTGTCTCTATACTTGAAGTCCTGTACCGTCTTCTCTTTATACTTTGACCTGACTCGCTGCGCGACCGTCTGAATCGCCAGCGCCATTGCCCATATACCTGGATGACATATTAAATTGTTGGAACAAGGTGTTGAAATAGATACTTTACATCATTTTATGTAAAAAACTTCATGTAAGAATCTTACCATCATAAGTATATCCGTGGAATCTGGAATACTCTAACCCTCTTCTCCGATCGTATTCCACTTGGTAGTCCTTCGCTGTCTGAAAGAAAAAGTATCCATTAAAAGATCATGAAATACAACAGTGAGCAGTTTTTTCCCACATTTCGATCCATATGGCGGCGAAGTACACTTGTGCGAAAGGCAATTTACAAATTGTGTGAAAGGAAAGATGCACAAAAACATATAGGTATGCATAACTGGCCTATAGTTAATAGGTCAGTTATGCACGCATATGCGTTTTATAGGATCCGGGAAGCTAGCGAAAAAAATAAGAGCAAATATTGCGTTCTCAGTCAAATAGAAAAAGAAGATACTTACAATCCCCGACACAGTCGTCTCCCCAGTGGTAGACAGCGGCAGTAGGTCGGTGAGGATGGTAGTATCCAGCGCGGCGGTGAGGTTCCGCTTGGAGCACGGTGCGTGGCGCAGCCACCACTTGTTACTGTACGTGCCCAGGAGCAGCCACGTGTAGGCGCGACCGTACATCTCTAGGCTGAGGTGAGGAGTTAAGAAAGACGTATTAATAATGAGAAATAGCACGAATCCAAGAGATTGCGGAGTCTGGATTAGTGACCAGTTGATAATCATTAAGCTCGTCCCCTATTACATAACTGGCGAAATTTGGGTGTACTATTGATACACCTCTGCCTAACCCTCCGGGGAAAATGTCCGTGATGTTATAATGTAAAATCCTAGATGTCGTTTGTTTGTAAGTACACTAGATAAGATATTATGCTAGTAATTGTCAAGGGCGGGTGAATGTATTTTTAGACATATGATAACACACATAGATCACAGGACTTAGGAGATTTAAGAAATCAAAGCTACATTGGCACATAATCCATTTTCCCGAAAGAAAAGATAGAAAAAAAACGAGCGAGCCTATACACATTATGATGTGTAACATTTGACATCTCACCTTGGTAATAAACAACTTAAGGTAATAAGCAACACCAAAGGGGCGGGGGGCCTCGTCAAAGTCTTTTCTGACAGCCAACTCCAGCTCCGCACGCACTCATTGGTCAAATGAAATATTATATATATTCCCTGGCTTCCTGTGTGTCCACTTCCGTCGCTTTTCACGAAATCACTCCCACAGATTTGATTATTTAGATTTAGGCGCGGGACATACACAAATGGCGAGTAGCGTGGACGTGGCGCAGGCGAGGCGACGCGGTGCGGCGCGGGCGTTTTGTGTATCTTCCGCGCCACCTCGTTACATTATATTCCATATACATTTTTTATGAAATATGAAACGAGCGGCGTAACGCCCGCGCCCCTCGCCGCTTGTGTACTAGTATGTCCCGCGTCTTAGATTTTGATTGCAGGAAAGCGGGAGGAAAGATGTTACACATGAGAAAGTGATAAATCAGATAAAAAAGCAAGATCTCATTCAATGTAAGCCAGCAAATTAAAATTAGATTCCGAAACTAGGAAAAAATGCTATGCAAGCCGCAGGAGTTTGTCAATAACAAAAAATACAGGGTACAAGACATACTTATACGCCTCGCAGAATATCTGGAGAGCCCAGGTCTCGTTAAAGTTCCCCAGGATGATCCGGACATCTTTCTCCTTGAGTTTGGATAGCGCAGTCTTTACCTCCGTGGCGAAGCTCTGCGTTTCTTCAATGAGAAACCCGTTGGTATCCAGATCTGCTAGGAGACGGTTGTGAGCCTAAAAAAAATAATATGAGCACTTAAAGACTTGGTGCCTTTAATTCATCACCCGTCACTTTATTAGTCATATTTATAAACCATGATCGGCTTAATTTTAATGCCCCTTTTTTACTTAACAGTCTAGAACTCTTTATGATTTCTTAAGCCCTAACTGTGCACGTTGTGTTCTAGTACTATTAGTAATATAGAATATAGAAGTCGTTATGTTTTTAATAACCGCTGTCCCCCTTAATTAGTGAGCACTGTATTTGACGAGTTTTGTTATTCTTGTCACAATTGTGTTTATGTATTGATATTGTATAGCCAAAGTCAAAATACTTACCAAAGCATATCTTGGCTCATTCTGGTAGATAGTCCCAACTCTGGTCCAGTTGAAGTGCTGCAGCAGCCTGATCCTCGGCAGGTTGAAGGCGTTTTCCGAGGGAACGATGCGAAAGAAGTTGGGGAAGGCTTCCTTCGTGAACATCGGGTGGGTATCCGCGTACGACAGCTGGAAGCAACGGACAAGGAGGACAACCGAACCCGACCGAACACATCGCACGAACCAAAAGGTGAATGTGATTTTCTTTAATGGACGGTCCAGACTAAGAGCATTTGAGACTGAAAACATTACTAGCTACGTTTTGCATTACCTACTAATATTCCTCTTAACCCATCTAAGCTTTTGCTAAGAGTGGGTCCACCACAACAGTAAATAGGTCAGATTCAGACAAACCACGCCTCGATCATCAGTACAACTGCAATGCCTTAGCTGTTGCGCTATTGTAGCTTTTATTTTATTTTATTTGATTATCCAACTTGGCTACTTATTTTCTCCATTTCAAAAGTCTGATCAGATTGTTACAATTATAGTTATAACATTTGTTAGGCCTTGGTCGTTCGCCTGATTAATTAGTAACCGTATTCTTAACTATATAGGTACACTAACTTATCCCCCTACCTGGGTCAGATGCCAGTGTTTGGAGGCCTTGGCGATGGGGTCCGTGACGTGGGTGCAGGCGGCTCCGAACAGCATCAGCTTGTGGGGGCCGCTGTGCATCATGTCGAAGAACGACTTCACTCCTACTGCGGCATTGCACTGGTTGAAATGAAGAATAAGCATTAAAGTAGCTTTTCATTCCCGCCCGCCATTCTGGGCCCGCGAGTTGGATTATAGCCCATTCCTCACACAGAGAGGCCCAATAGTGGGAGCATTATAGGCTGAGTAGGTTATGTAGCCGTTCATTCTGAGTGATTGGTCATCAAAGTTTTTTGTTCATTAGTTGTAAAGTAGTCGATCTTTTGAAATGAAACAGGTAATATCTAACCAACTGGTAACTTCCCGGGCCCCTTAATTGTAATATAGTATATTGAGGACTGGCATTTTTAGCCTACTAACCACAAAAACTGTGTAGCCTACCGCTGCTACCTTAGATATTAAGTTGTCAAGTTCTATGGTCGAAGTAGGTTTCTCCCATCTGTGTCAGCGTACCAGTGAGCTGTCCAAACTGGACAGCTGTCACTGTTGAAGAAGTCGAACGCTATCCACCATGCGCCGTTCTCCGTGTTTCTTTGAACGTGGAAGTTTCCTCAGTACCATTTCACTAAATGTGCAGTCGGTAGTTCCTGAGCTTGACGTGGTCCTGGACGAGCTTTACGCCTCAACCTACAGGGCTACAGCAGTGCTCACCTCGGTATCGTTCCACCACATGTGCAGCCGGTAGTTCCTGAGCACGGAGTCGTGCTCGTTGACGTGGTCCAAGGCGAGCTTCACGCTGGGCATCACGCCTCGACCTACAACAGTGTTTACCTCTCGTTGGTACATTGGATATGAACGATCCGAGGTGAATTGGAAAAGAAAAGCAAAGGAAAAAGAAAAGTGGATACAAAACTTAAATATTTGATTTATCTGTCATTGCTTCATTTTAAATTGTTTTTACCTGTTGTGGTATGGGTACCTATACTTAGTAATTTTATTCGATAGGTTTTTTTAGAGGTAGGTACATCGTCTTCATTTATAATCGTTTATGTACTTATATTGTATAACGTTTTTTTCTTGGACGTTCAAAAGTGCCTTTTATGTGCCTATTTGAAATATACGATTTGACTTTGAATACCTAAGTGTTTCAATTATGATATTCATTTGTAATAGACCTCTAATATTACCCAATAACACTCTCTTTTAGCTTTTGTCAAGTCGTTTGGTTAAATCGTTAAAGGTCAGTAGTATTACGAATGTTCATAGGCGACTTTAATCGGCTCCAAAAACCAAGGATCCTGAAAAACACGAGTGATGTGACCGGGATCAAAGAATGCCCCTATGTAATGAATTTTATTGTAGGTATAAAGCTTTCCATTTAGGTTTCCGTAACCGAAAGGTGTCAAACGGATCCCTTTACCTAAACCTCCGCTGTCCGTCTGTCTGTAAGCGAGCTATATCTCATGAGCCGTAATAGGTAGGTAGACAGTTGAAAATTTCAGATACAGAATATGGTATGATATACATATAAGTTTCAAATTCCTAATTTATTTAGTTGTTTAGATAGAGCTCGTGTCTTCTACATCACTAATTACGAACTACGCATCAAAAACCTGACCTCACATAAAATCCTGATGTCACACAAATCCTGCATCGCGCAATTAGAGTTTACCGCGTGATCGACATATATTCAAGCTCCCGTCTTCAATCATTGGGCAGTTGCCCGCCAGACACACCACCCGTCTGGTCGGAGGATCCTCCCTTTTCTATGGTGGATGAGAGAACTTTACACCCTGTTCCTCATACTACTAAATTGTTGACCCCGGCAGCTGCTCGCCTCCAGGATTTTGTATGCTTAAGTACCTACTGTTATCGACAAAAGTTATGTTGCAGTCACGTTAAGACTTACTTTGCAATTATGTACAATACTGGTGCCGATTCTCTTGTCACAAATGCGTCTAAACTAGACTAAAAATCACCAAAATTTAGTTTACTCCTGTCAAACGATGATTTCCCATTCTGAAATAGACTAAAGTGGCACAACTTAACTATATTTTAGTTTGACAGCACTAAGATTGTACTGAGATTTTAATTTAGTGAAAATGACAATTTTGCTATTCTGAATTTGACGTTTTTCACCTAAAATTTTAATTTTCTAACTAATTCTGACCATTTTTAATCGCCACTGAAAGTGGTGTGGAATATTATTAGTTGTCATGAACTAAAATTCACACGAACATCTCGAGTTCGGATGCAAAAACATTATTGTACTGGATTTTTTTCTTTTCTTTTGCTTATATCTCGAAAATGGTGTGTCCTATCGCAAAAATAATGAAAATTTCGACCCCCTTTATGAAACCCTCATACCCCTAATACTCAACACGTAGGTAATTTTTTTTTTTTTTTCCATACAAAAAGTGAAAAAATCCATATAAAACACGTCAAGGATGCCCCCACTGCGCGCCTCCAGCTCTAAAAAAAATCACGGGGTAGGGCAAACAAGTATGTACCACGTGGAGTCGCAATTGTCAAATTCGATTTAGTTGTGTCAAAATATTATTTTAATTTAGACTTTTTACTACAGAATAGCGTTAAGATTCTCATAGTCAAAAGTAAGGAATTTTAGTGATAGTTTAGTTAGTTTAGTCCGGTGTACAAGAGAATCGGCACCACTATACATTTTAGAAAAAACCGTGCTGTGCGACCGTTGTTATAATATAAGCAATGCTTTATTCTACACCTACAATTGAATGGTTACGCGCAAAAACATGTCTGAGATCAACAAAAATGGGCTTTGCTTGGTCTTATGTTGTATCTTGATCAAAGTATCATTCGCCACCTTAAACAAATATGTATTTACAGAATTATAATCTTTAGAATCATTAATACATCTCTCTAAATTAGATTTGTTAAATGTCATGATTTCATGAAAAAGTCCTCCAATGGAACAAATCTACAATCTGAGACTGACTTGCAAAACGTAAGAAAATTTGATTGTCTTGGGCTACCTTTGCGGATCCATCTTAAGAAATTTCCGATTTGCCTACCCCCGCCTCCCCTGGGCCGAAACGCCCATGGATACTTGTCCAAACTTAGACATTAGCCGTAACTTCGTCGGAACTGTCTGAAGTCGTTCCACTTCCTCAGGTAACTTCGTACTTAAACATAATTATCAAGAGGCAATTTACTTAGGCAACGCTGTTATTTCATTAAGTAGGTTACGGAGAAGCTTTGGTAACATCCATTAGGTTAATAAGAAGGCACACAAGATTTAATTCGGGAAAGAAATCTCAAATAATGTAAGTAGGTACTTAAGTTTTTTTTTTTTGCGAGACCTTTATTGTAAAGCAAATTATCTACCTACTTAAATTTTCCATATATTCAAATTACAACCGTAATTCTTTGACAGTAGTAAGAAGTGGCTTTAACACGGTCGTATGGTATTCGTCAATTTACTTAACAATTAATTTATCTGTACAATAAAGTATCGCCTTTCGTTGGTGACTATGATTAAAAATTAAATAGATACCAGTATTAGAATTCTCGACCCCCTTCCCGAACGGGAAGAAGCCCGCGATATACACATCAGTCCTCCTGTTTAGGATGGCGTCCAGGTTCGGCTTCTGCGGGAAGCCCTGGCTGATGGAGACCAGCACGAAGAGTAGCAGAAGTTGCATGTCTGGAAAAAAGGTTTATTGAAGCTTTGCAGTTAAAACAATTGATATTTATGGTTAGGTACTTGGTTAAAGATAAAGGTTAACTAGGTTTTCAAGTTAATATTTCAAGAGATCCGAGATGTGATCACTTTGGCACAGATAATTATATACTTAGCAAGCTGGGTTAAGTAGGTATAGTAGGCGTGGTTGCAGCCTAACGTGCTGGCCACGGACAATTCGCTATAGCGAAAATTCGCGCGGCGCGACCGGCGGCGCGTCTTGCGAATGAATCAAATGTATGGAAGGGGAAATTCCCCGGTCGTCTCGCTGGTCGCCGCTGCGCGTGGCATGCCCAGTACATTTCCATACATTTGATTCATTCGCAAGACGCGCCGCCGGTCGCGCCGCGCGAATTTTCGCTATAGCGAATTGTCCGTGGCCAGCACGTAAGATTTTGGGTGGGGCGGAGGTCATCATGGGTGCCGGGGAATATTAGGGAAACATTTAATTGATACCTACTCTAAAAACTTTTTTGGGGTTCGATTAAATTACAAATACATGTCATATTTTTTAGGGAGGTAGAGTCATTCAGGGTAAGAGCTCGCGGCGGGTAAAAGTTCGCAGTAGCCCGATCTCCGACGGGGGTGGAGGGAATAAGGTTTGTGTTCGGGGAACTAAGTGACGCACGATTCGCCGTTTTAG
This sequence comes from Xanthia togata, assembly GCA_963853775.1. Lineage (NCBI taxonomy): Eukaryota > Metazoa > Arthropoda > Insecta > Lepidoptera > Noctuidae > Xanthia > Xanthia togata. The sequence goes on from OY970814.1 coordinate 2,435,482, forward strand.
AGCCACGTGTCACACCGGCGCAAAATATGTGCTTGTCGTCACAGGTCGCCGAATACGTCAACTGCAAAAAAATCCTATAATATTTGTGCCGGGGAAAAGTGTGTTGAAGTTACATGCATGGATCTAAGACAGTAAGTTTAGTTACATTTCTATTGTTCGATTATCGTAATATTTATGTACGTGTATCATATTTTCTAAAATTCATTGACCTGTGTATTGTGACCGATCATTTAATATTTATGCTAGTTGGGCGAGGTCAAAAGTACGCACGCGTATTTTTACCCACGTTGCGTATATACGTACATACCAATGTAAATAAAAATATCTAGATATTTCAAAGTTGTTTTTTCTTTCAGAACATATTATAATGCCTCTATGAAAGGAACTATGTAAGGAAAGCACCACAACGACCCCCGATCTTAGATGATCAAACTTCAAGATACAATTTAATAGCAGATACGTTTCATCACCTGTAAGTTCAACTATATTTACCTAGTCTACCTTAGGAAGTGACCTTAAAGGTAACTGAGCTCAACAAGGAAAACTTAAGTGTTGCGATATAATGAAAAACTGACATCAAAAAAAAAAAAAACAAAAGGTGACTCGAATGCCGCAATTACTCTATATTTTACTTATTCATTAATGACCAAAGCTCCAATTTATAAAGTTACAGATAAGTACCTACTAAAGTTACCATTATTTACATTCTTCTAAAGTTTAATAAACGTTGCCTATCGCCAAACTTTATTTTATTTTACTATCCATTAAAAAGCGTGCGTTTACCCCTGACGCGTAATTAGGCTTGCGTAATTTTACCCGCGTGACGGGGCCATATTACGCGTTCGGAACATGTTACTATAAACACATGTAGAAAAAAATCCAATTAATCTTTAACGTAAATTTACTTAAATAATGAAAATATATTAAAATCTCAACCAACTTTATGTACTCAGATATCTCATTTTAACTAGTTCTTTGAGACCATAGAAAATAAAGTGCGAGCTCTTGACCCGAATGACTCTACATGTTATGCTGTTCAGGGACGCAGCTATAACTTTTACATGGGGGGGATACTTTATGATGCTGCCAAATTGGTCTATGAGGTCGCGTTTCCTATCCTACTGCTCTGAGAAGAAAGACTGAGACAAACTCAGAGGTCGCAGTCTCTTTTAAAGTCCACAAATAATCTTGGTCAAGCCATGTGAAAACCATATCGATTAGTGTCTGAAATGGTCTTTTGAGGAAAGAACCACAGATTGAGTGGACCTGTCCAGTCAGTGCAAGCATTTGTCAGTAATCGTGGAGCTCAACTCAGAAGGAGCTCAACGCGACGAACAATACCAAATAAATGACATTTAATAATTAAAAGTTTACAAGGGATGGGAAGATTGATGGTGATGCGGGAAATAAAGTGAATGGTGCATACATGCGGTTGTGACCAACCAGTTGATGTCGAAAAAGGCTCGACTGGCTGTTCACAATAGTGTGCTGGTGCCCACGCTTATGAAGTGAAATGCTGGGTGTTGCAAAAGAAGCATGAAAGTAGGATAAATGCTGGAAATGCGTTCCTTGCGAAGCATGTGTGGTCTAACTATGAATGATAGACAGGCTGAGAAATGATGTGATAAGACAACGGTGTGAGATAAAAGAAGATGTAGTGACAAAAATTGAAAAGGGTATGCTGAGATGGTTTGGTCATGTTGAGAGGAAGAATGAAAGGAGACTAACAAAATGTATTTACAAGGCAGATGTGAATGGAAACGCCGGGAGGAGACGCCCTAGGAGGACATTATACTGACCTTATTGGTGATGTTCTTCAGCAACATAGAGAATATATAACCACTACCTAGTCTTTGTTCAGCAAGGACAGGTGCGTAGTATTCGCAACCGGCGTGCGTCTATGACCAGATGTACGAACGTAAACGAGGCAAAAGGAGTATGTAAGGATCGTAGCAGGTGGCATTCTGTAGTTTCTGCCTACCCCCATGGGAAGAAGGCGTGAGTTTATGTCTGTATATATGTAATAATAAAAATAGTAAAATACTTTACAAAGTAATCATGTAATTTTGTATACATGTCAATGTGTATATAAAACTGGTATATTTTGATGAATTTACATAAAAATTAAAATTTCAAGTTCTATGGTTTTGTCACAAGGCTTAGCAATGCGAGCTGCTCAATCCCACGATTTTTTATATTAAATTTTATAGTACCTACCCTTTTTTTCAAAGTTTTAAAGTCAAGTTACAGCTTTTAAATCGTTTATTAGGTAAGTTTCGAATTTACCTAATAAACGATTTAAAAGCTGTAACTTGACTTTAAAACTTTGAAAAAAAGGGTAGGTAAAAGGGTAAGTTTCGAATACGGGGCACCGGTGTGGGCGCGTTCGTTGAGGCGGCGGCCTGCCCGCAGGTTGAACGCGTCCCAGAGGGTCATGGCCACCCGGCTGGTCCGGGGATACCGCACGGTCTCCGGTGAGGCGGCAAGCCTCCTTGCCGGATTGCCGCCATGGGATCTGGAGGCAAAAGTCCTCGCGCATATTTGGGAGTGGCGCGAGGAGGCGAAACGCCGGGGCTTGACTCCGATGCCGCGAGAAATCGCGGCACAGCGGACAGAGCTCCGACGGGATCTCATGGCGGCATGGAGAGTGCGATTGTCGCAACCCAGTGCTGGGCACGCCACTATTGCGGCGATAAGTCCCCTCTTTGAGGAGTGGCTGGAGAGGCGCCACGGCGTCCTCACCTTCCGCCTGACGCAGGTCCTCACCGGACACGGCTGTTTCGGGAGGTACCTGTTTCGGATAAGGCGGGAGGAAACGCCCGGGTGTCATCACTGCGTGGATCGCCCGGAGGACACGGTGGAGCATACGGTGGAGGTATGCCCGGCTTGGGCAGAGCACCGCCGTGTCCTCGTGGAGGCGATCGGTGGCGGGGATCTCTCGCGTCCGGCCCTGGTCCAGGCCATGGTACGGAGCGAGAGGGCATGGGAGGCCGTCACCTCCTTCTGCGAAGCAGTAATGCTCGCGAAGGAGGAGGCGGAGCGCGTGAGGGAGAGGCAAATTTCGCGCCCTCACGCCCCTAGCCGCCGCAGGAGGAGACGCCCCGGGCGTCGGGAATCGATCGCGGATTCCCGGCCACCGTAGGCGCGGGCTTGCGGACGGTGAGCAATGGGTAGCTCGCCGTCCGGTAAGGACCAGGCCCGGGTCGACGGCGCGTTGTGTTCCACGCGCGCCTCAAAGAGTGTCAGCGAGTGAAGGGGTCCGATGAGACCATTGCCTGCCGGGGTTGCGGGAAAGTCCGAAAGGGATACCGTGGCCCCCTGGCATTGCACAGGCAAGAGAAGGAACACGGGTGGGTTTTAGTCAGTAAGAGTCTGACACGCCCTCCCGCTCCACCCAGAGCGGGAGACGTCATTTGATGATTTCCCACCCAAAAAAAAAAAAAAAAAAAGGTAAGTTTCGAATGTCAATGTGAAGTTTGTTGTAAAAGCGTACCTATACATTGACCCATGAACGAGTTGCCTACTCTGTGGAGACGAGTGCAATGTACAACAAGGTTGTGTTTATTCCACCAGGAATAAAAAACATTAAGAAAGTATTAATAAGTAGTAGTAATACCTAAGTAAGTTTTTTTTTTTTTGTATATACCCATCATTATATCTATGTACCCATCGGTGTCACTGTGGTTCAAGTATTACAGGTTTTAGTTAGTAAGACACGTAAATCATTCAAGCTGTCGACATCTTGAATGATTTGCGGGGGTCATGAGCCCCAGGACCCCCTCCCTGGGACTGCGCCTGAGGTATGGCTAAAATCCTTAACAGATTTCATTTGTGTTATGTTGGGGGAGTTTTGGCGCTAATAAATATCTGGCTTTCAAGTAGAGTAGGTACACAAAACGAGGCCTTTATGTCACTTAAAATATGATATCAAGTAATATTTAAACAAAGGCCACATTAATAATACCCACATGTGAGGAAATGCAGTATTAATCAAATATTAACATTGACTCGAATTGAACTCGCACACAACAGAGAATTTTTTTTTTAAAATTAAATTCTGTGGAGAAGGAGCGGCCTCTTGGTTCTTGGGGGTGGTGGGTCCTCATAGGCTGTTCTCGGACAAAACAAGAACAGACGTTCTGCATCAAGCTGCTATATAAAAAGCTTTTGCAAAAACTGGTCCCATTATTACCGCAAATGATGATCTTCTGCTTTATTTTTCGTGTGGGTAGTGACTAACCTGGTATCAGAGTTTCTTTGCCCATGGGATTCTGACTTGGCTTCACATGCCGTCGTCGTTGAATTGAATTGAATTTTATTTATTTATCAGTATTTGGTAGGTCAAATTTACAACGTTTCGGGTAAGTTGACCTGCTGGCGTCTGTTCATTGAGATCATACATGAAAATAAAAAAAAACAGACATACTACCATTGCTGGTATAGAAATATTAAATAATAAGCTAGATACAGACGCCAGCACGTCAACTTACTACAATCTGTTAAATTTCTATAATAGATTTTCAACTCTATCACTACAACATAAAATTCAAAGTTGATTGCGAAAATTTTACAGTTTCGGGTAGGTTGATGGTGGTTGGCGTCTGTACATGCAAATCAGAACTAGGTACAGTATAAGAATATTGTATTTAATCAAATTATAAATTCTTGTATTAAGTTTATGAATTTATAATTCAAATGACAAATTAATAGACTGGTTAAAGAATGAGGAATTAATATATTCATCAAAAATGCATTATTTCTAATGACAAAATCAATCAATCTGCCTAGGCCTTTTCCCAACTATATTGGGGTCGGCTTCCAGTCTAACCGGATGTAGCTGAATACCAGTATTTTATATGGAGCGACTGCCTATCTAACCTCCTCTACCCAGTAACTGGGTAATACGATACCCCTTGGTAAGATGGTTGTCAGACTTTTGGGTTTAATTGTGACGACCCGTAATGACTGTCAAAGATCCACGAATGAAAGAAAGAAAGAAAGAATAATATTTATTTGGACACAGTTCGTGAAACACAATGACAGCCGGGACCAACTTGCTTTCCGAGTCACGGAGGAAACTCGGTATGTAAAGATAGTCACCCATCCACAGACCAACCCCGCAAAGCGTAACTTAACCTAATGGATCGACTCGTGCGGCAGATAATATTTAATATTAACATTAACAAAAATAATAAACTCAAACTCAAAGCATTTATTTCAATTAAACCATTTACAGGCACTTCTGAATTGTCAAGGGGTCGGTCAGTCAAAAATATGAAACTCCACGGACACTCTTTTAAATCAAAAATTTGATACAAAATATTGGTTACATCATTCATTTTGAAATTATGCATGTGAGAACAATGTAGAAAGACGTGCACGTTCGTAAAAACGTCCGTAATAAAAAGAAAAAAATAAAGAATCTTTCAAAAACTTAAAATAAATGAAAATAAGCCATGGCAGCTGAGAGATGACCAGTCCCAACTGACGGCGCCCGTTCACGAACATGACGCATGGATCAGCACCATTCAGCTCAACCATTTTGAAGGGAGCTAAATGATCCAACACACGCGCCACCATCAGCGAGACTTTTGAGTGAGCATGACATACTCACAGCCGCCAGGGCACATTCAAGTCAATGAAATACTACATATTACCCGGTAAATGGTCGCTTTTTAGTACATAGTACTCACACCTGTGCTAGGCAATTATATAATACAAAGGAAATTGAGTTTATACAATACAAAGATGGTCAAATAATGTATATAATATTAAATAGTTAAATCAAAAATATAAATCATAAGGCCAAAGAATAAATCATAATGCCAAAATATAAATGATAATGTCAAAATAAAAATGACAATGTCCAAGAATTCATAATAATGTCAAAATATTAGTGTCATTTAATATTTTAATTACAATAACAAAAATATATTACTTTATAAATTACAGTAAAACCTAAGGCTGCTAAGCAATTCTTTTTTTATGTTGTGCCTATTATAATCCCTCTTTTTATAATAACAGAATTTTATAGGTTTTGATTTAGTAATCGTCTCTTGAAGGTAAAAAGTTAGCGATTGATCGGTATCATGATCGGAGAGAGCCAATTTATGTGTACCTACTGCATTACAATTCAAGTGCGTGAACATTACTGGCTTGGTCTATGTTAGTATCTTTCCTAGTAGACATTCTAACATGTGGTGAAATATTATAATTATTCATAGCGGGTACTCGTTCTTTTGAGTATTTTTACTGTCTTTTATTATGACTATACTTATTCCAATCTCCGCACATAATCATATTTTTTTTATCTTTGCGGGTTATATTGCGTAGGTACCTACCTAACAATAATTCAATGTTTTTTTGAAATATGAACACAACCAGAATCCAAAAATCCGGAATTCTATAAATGCACACAATAATTAGCTCATATCTATAAATTTTATTAGCGATTATGGCTCAATATTTCTATGCCACAGCATTCGAAACAAATATATAATATCTATAATATCTAATTACGCATAATTTATATAATATCTAATTACGCAACACATTTTCGTAAACGTTTACGACAAATTTGTTTCATTTTGACAGTTTAACAACATTAATTGCGTTATTTACGTTGTTCAGCAGTTTTTTTTTTCGAACTTTGCAATTTGTTTCAAATTCAAATTCTTTATTGCTAACTCAAAACGATTCAAATTCCGATTGATCGTGTATTACGAAATTAGGGTACTGATCGGTAACGGACTAAAAATTAGACCTTTTCTTACTAAAACACATGTTCCACCACGTTTTTTGCCGTGTCTTGTGTAAAAAACAAGCAGCTAAGTTAAAATGCGTAAGTGCTAGATTACCTACTTTCATGTCCCGATTGTATAAAAGTATCAATCCGACAAATAAAATCTATATGGCCAATCCGATTTTCTTAGTCGGAAATTGTGATTTCGAATAAATCAATTTAATTTAAGTTTTGGCGTAATAGTATAAATTCTTCCAATTCCTTTTTACATAACGGGGCGGAAATAGTTATTTGTGCAACAAGAGAGCAAAGTTGTTTTTTGCTGCGAGTGTTGATTTTGAATCCCGAGTAAGCGAAGGATTCTATAATTGAATCACGAGTGTAGCGAGTGATTCTAGGTTAGAATCCTGAGCGCTACGAGGGATTCAAAGACACGAGATGCAAATAACTTTGCTCTCGTGTAACACATACAACTTTTCACCTCAGCAGCGAGAACATACAACATGTAAAAAAAAACCCTGTCCGATCCGTGAGGGTATTCTTAGGTATCGTAAGTTACTGTGAGCATATTTATGTGGAAAATTTCAGGAAAAAAGAATAAAAAAATTACTCTTTTGTAATTTTACTGCAGTACCACATGCCATTTTCGGATCGGACAAGGTTTTTTTTTACATAATCTTCATCATCTCTTATTTTGCAGCCACCATCTTGGATTTACATTTTGACCACACTATCGACTTAAGCACTCTAAAAACTTTGAAAACGATACCCATGATAAAAAAACTTGAATATTTTCAAAATCAAAATCAAAAGTCATTTATTCAAATTAGGCTGAGAATCAGCACTTTTCGAACGTAAAAAATTACATAAGACAGTCCCCCAAAACGCCCACCCTTCACCACTTCCTAGTGCTTTTGCTGGGAAGAAGAAGTGGCGCAACAAACTCCCCAGCAGCACAGCTGTCTGTTCAGTTAGGAAAAAAAAAAAATGATTCTATACAATAATTTATAAGATAATTTACATTACGCAAAATAAAATTTAAATTATAAATTAATAGCCATATGACAGCTAGCACACGCCAATATACCAACCAAAAACATCGAGAACTATACTCAAGCAGAAATAAAAATAACTAAACGTAAACAATATCTAAAAAAAAAGAAAATAAAGCCTCCAGGCATAAAGGGCGTGCCCGCTTACATAGAGCTGTAACTAGAAGTTATAATAATATTGATAAACTAGGACCATCGAGGTAAAATAAATAATTGTCGAGGTCGCTAGCTAACCACATATTGTAATACAACTCATTAAAAAAAACATTGTAATGAGTAGATTATGTCAACAATAAATAAAAATAAAATAAATGTACATAAAAAGTAAAATTATAGACTTTTATATAAACTCATAAAACCGGTCAGTAGGTAAACTAATTCTGGAGAAAAAACATTTAAACATTGTCTTGAGTTAATCACAGCGACCAACTATTCTTATCATTTAAGTAGTCGTTGATAGAATAGTATGCCTTTGAACAAAGGTTGGACTTTACTTTAGTTTTAAACGCATTAAAAGGCAAATCTAGCAAACAAGAGGGTAGCTTGTTATAAAAGGTTATACCAAGCCCAACAAATGAGTTATGAACCTTATGAAGCCGGTGAAAGGGAGCACGTAGTTTATCCTTACTTCTAGTGTTAACGTTGTGAATATCACTGTTTTTAGTGTATAAGTGTATATTCTGCCTAATATATAAGATGTTGGCGAAGATGTATTGTGATGCCACTGTGAGGATACCGATATCTTTGAAAAAATCTCTCAGAGAAACTCTGGCACCTAGCTGGTAAATTGCTCGAATAGCTCGTTTTTGGAGGACAAATATATTTTGAATATCTGCAGCTTTGCCCCAAAGCAGAATACCGTAGGACATAACGCTATGAAAATAACTAAAATAGACTAACCGAGCTGTATCAACGTCAGTGTATTGTCTTACTTTTCTGACAGCGTAGGCGGCCGAACTGAGCCTTCCCGCTAGGCTCGATATATGTTGGCCCCACTGAAGTTTTGAATCTACTGTTATGCCCAGAAAAACTGCCGAGTTTATAGTTTCAAGTACCTCTTTATCTAAGACGATGTTGGGTCCTAGATTTCTAACATTTGGGAGGGCAAACTTTACACATTTCGTTTTCTTGGCATTGAGAACTAGGTTATTTGTCGTAAACCAATCCGTAACCATTGAAAGTGCACTGTTTACATCGTCAAAATCTTGTCTATTCCTGTCTACTTTAAAAATAAGAGAAGTATCATCTGCAAACAGTACAACTTCACAGATATCCTTTAAATAGAATGGTAAGTCATTGATATACACTAAAAACAAGAATGGACCCAGTATTGAGCCTTGAGGTACACCTAACTGAACTGGTAGCCCGGAAGATTTTACACCATCAACAGCTACACATTGCGACCTATTATTTAAATACGAATTTAAAACGTTTAGAGCTTCGTTTAGCACACCGTAATGACGCAGTTTACGCAAAAGCGTGTCATGGTGCACGCAATCAAAGGCTTTGGAGAGATCACAGAAAACTCCAATAGCATTTTGAGAGTTCTCCCATGCGTTAAATATGTGTTTCAGCAGAGCAACACCCGCATCTGTAGTCGAACGACCCTTTGTAAAGCCATATTGTTCATTATGAAGGAGGCTATTTAAATTAAAATGTCTTAGCAACTGCTTGAGTATTAACTTTTCAAATATTTTGCTGAATGCTGGTAAAATAGAAATAGGCCTGAAATTGCCAACGTCATTTTCATTACCTGATTTAAATAATGGTATGACTTTACTACTCTTCATGAGGTCAGGAAAAGTTCCTAAATCAACACATTTATTAAAAGTAACAGCTAGATAGGGGGCTACGATGTCTATTATATTACTTAAAAGTTTAATGGAGATTCCCCAGTAATCACCAGTGTTTTTACACTTGAGTGTGTTAAAAACATTAACTACTTCACGAGGCGTTACATGTTCGAAGCTAAATATGCGACTACTTTTAGACACACTACTAAGCAAAAGAGGTTTTCGGCTTTAGATGGGGACGAGTTTAAGGAGCGAGTCGTAGTTATAGGTATGTTGGCAAAAAACTCATTAAACGCCTGAGCTACGTCAGCTGCTTTAGTAACTAATTTACTGTCGACCATAATCTCGAGTTGTTTATCTTGCTTAACCGATTTACCCGTTTCATTGTTAATAATTTTCCAAGTGGTTTTAATTTTATTATTGGAATTTTTAATTGTATCGCTTAAAAATTTTGATTTAGCTAAAACACTAACCTTTTTAAATAATTTTGAATAATTTTTGACATACTCTAGGAAAGGAGTATCAAACCTATATTTTTTCAAACCATATAACTCGTATAGTCTCGCTCTACTTTTATAAATACCCGGAGTGGCCCATTGGTTAAAGCCAACGGAGGTGCCATTAATGTTAATAGTTTTAGTCTTGAAAGTAGATTGGTACTCTTTTTGCACAACATCAAAAAGGGCTCCATACATTTCATTAGGATTCTCGTGGTCTACTATAGATGGTGTTATTCTATGAGCTATATTATTTTTAAATTTATTGCAACGACTAGCTGTATAAGGCCTACATTCTATTTTGTGCGGCTTTTTATGTAATGGCATGGGGAAACTAGCTAATAAACCACAGTGGTCAGACGTTAAGTCACTTAACACTAATTTATTTTTGGCATCACAATCACTAAATATATTATCAAGACAAGTTGACGAAGATGCCGTGATCCTAGTAGGTTCAAAAAACAAGTTAATTAAATTATAAGACCTAAACAGATTAAGAAGTCTAATATTTTCGCAGCCACCATCTTTGATTTATATTTTGACCTCACTATCGGCTTTAGTACCCTCGAAAACTACGAAAACGACACCCATGACGAAAATGTGAAAATTTTCGCAGCCGCCATCTTGGATTTTTATTTTGACTTCGCTATCGGCTTAAGCAACCCTGAAAACCATAGAAACGATACCCATGAAGAAAAATTTGAACATTTTTGCAGCCACCATCTTGGATTTACATTTTGTCTTCACTATTGGCTTTAGCAACCTTGAAAACCATAGAAACGATACCCATGAAGCAAAATTTGAAATTTTTCGCAGCCGCCATCTTGGATTTACATTTTCACCTCACGATCGGCTTTAGCACCCTTGAAAACTATGAAAACGACACCCATCATGAAAAATGTGAAAATTTTCGCATCCGCCATCTTGGATTTGCATTTTGACCAAATTCACATTTACTATCTCACTCCGTCTTTCTTTCTCTTTGAATCAGAAGAAGACAGTCGCAAGCGCCTTTTCCCGTGACGATTTCTGCCAATGCACTCTTACCGCAAGCCGCCTATAGAACTTCGTTCCAAAAAAAAAAACAGAATTAAAATAAAACCTTATCCTGTGAATCCGAACGTTTTATTGTAGGTTTCATTTTTGGGCCTACTAGAGGAATTTTGAAATCGAACTTCGAATCGACTTATTTCTATGTCTCGCTTTTTTCGTATCGAAGTGAAAGTGACAAAACTAATTGAGGTTCAAATCTTTAGAATTTTGTGAGTAGACCCAACACTATTCACGACATTTAAAAAAAATAATTAAAAAGTTACTTTGTCTCACGCTCGCAGCAAAATCGAATTTTGCTCACTGTTTTTTGACAGCAAAACCTGCTTGTTTGAGGTGCTGAGGTGAAATAGTTATTTGTTATACAAGAGTGCAAAGTTGCTTTTTAACCGCGTGTTCAATTTTGATGACCGAGCAAGCGAAGGATTCTAAAATTGAATCACGAGCGCAGCGAGTGATTCAAAATTAGAATCCTGAGCGTTAGCGAGGGAATCAAAAGAGCACGAGGTGAAAAATCTTTGCACTCGAGTGCAACACGTAACTTTTCATTCCACCTCAGCGAGGAAATGACTAAATGCAAAAAAAAAAACGTTTGCGCATTATTAACAGTTTCAGTCAATTCTGTTGGCGTCAAGCAAACTTCCTCGTCGCTAGAATCACTCATTTTAGTTTTTTCACTTGTTTTCAAGTTTCTTGTTTTTAATATACCTAAGGTTTAACAATGACGTGAAAAAATGCCGCGTAAAGAACCGCGTACAAAGCAAATTGAAAAAAGAACACCAAGAAGGTTCCGAGTCTGAGTTTTTAACAAATTAAAAAAAAGTTGTATGATATATTCGGCACCATAGAGGTAGCAGTAAATAGGTTTAATGTTTTTTTTAATTCACAAACTTAGTGCACACGATGTTCTAAATTCAATTTACTTTATCCTCTAGAGAATAAAAACGGCTTTTCCACTCAGATACTGAAGATTAAAAATACTCTTTCCGAGATGGTGGGATGAAAAGAGTTTTTAGGGGATTTTTTTGTATATAATGGCATATCAGGGGCCCTTGTACATATATAGGGCAACATAAAATGACATTTATATTAGAACAGTTATATTTTTGAGAGGTTTTTCTAATTACCTGTCCATTTCAACTGATTCACCGGTACCTTTAAAATTGGTTGCTTTAAATGTGGTTTCCTCACGATGTTTGTTACTGACGATGTACAATTTTTTTTTTGGGGATAATGATGGATAATGATGAATACAGTCTCGCAAGTTTGCGACATATTAACAAAGCTTTTGATGTTTGTTCATATAATAAGTTAGGCTTATAAATATTAGGACTCTGCATTGCATACCGCACGCGTCACATGTCTCAAATTACGGTTGTAAAAACGATGCCTCCTGTAGATTTATGGAACGAGTTGGTCTAATGTGATTCAATGAAACATGATTAACGTTGAGGAATGATTAAATACACGAAAAATCTCTAATATAAGTAGTTAAATGAACGTAGCAAAAGCAATGAGTTTTATATTTTTTTGGCGCCCAACTGAGTCTGGTTGGGCGCCAACAGCGGTCTAAGCTCAATGAACACTAACATTATCCTATGAGATGTTTCGGTGAAATTTAATAACCAATTATGACTTAATAGCTGGTATCCTTAACATGGTAGCCTTTTAATCCTTCAAAAGTGTTAGTAGCTTGTTTACTATAGAACGTGCAAGACTTTTCTTAAACATCTAATTCTGAGGCATACCGTGCGTATTATCGGCCCCCTTGCCATTACTACGCGACGTGTTAGCGTAGTTTGTAACGCAGTAAGAAGCAACTGGTAGCTCATTAAGGTTATTGTTTTTCTTCAGGATTAAAATTCACCAACACAATTATGTAATCTCCAGCCCTGTAAATTACTATCTAGATTCAGCAGAGATCATAAAATTTGAGTAAAGGGCCAACTAAGAAATTGCAACTGGGTGAAAATTAACATCTTACCTACTTTACAAAGCTCATGTATCTACCGAAAGTGCTTATTTCACGTGCCCGTCACATAAATTATATAGTATATAAAAAAGTAGGTCTACATGGTTCTATCCGTATCCACAGGTCGATATCTAGTCATAGATAAAACCACGCCAAAAGAAGCAGAAATTATTTCAACCTTCAACCTTGCTAGTGATCGATTATTCCGACTTTTGTAGATAATGAAGAATCATTTATTCATATTTCAATTACTAAGGTCAGTAGGTACACACTATTATTAAAACCAATCCTATCGGACTACACATCTACAGACCTACCTATATAGGCAAATCTATGAATATTTTACAGACATTGTCTTTCACAGAAATCCATCAAAATCTCTAATAGATAAAATGCAAAAAAACTCACCTTATTCTTCCTTTTAAACACTTTTCTGTACTAAAACCACACAATTGTGTGCTATAAAAAGATCGGCATGAGGTCACCGTGAAATCACCACTTTTACGTCAATCACCAATGAAAATAACCGAAACTATGACCTCTATTACTTCGAAACACCATTATTTTACAAATTTTGACTAAGAATCACTGAAAAACGGGAAGGCGCAACTGAAATCTACATTTTCACCTGGAGCTGTACTACCAGACGGTTACAAGGGCTAGAAATGCCGTCCGACCTATCATTGCAAAGGAAACTGAACTTTAATAATGTACTATAAGATTCAACACGTCACTACTCACCTTGGTACGTACAGTTTTTTTTTCAGTAGCCAATGTCGTAAAACACTTTTATATAAAGATGGAAAGTGGTCTTTAAATTGTGGGAATAAGGTGCAGTTTCTGTTGTTAGGTGGTGCTTGTAAGGGTGTTTCAGCAAGGGTAGGTTAATGCAAACAGATAAAATTAGGCTTCGGCGGTGGAAATCGATAGAGGGGTGGTTTCATTCGTAGTGTTGGGCAGAATTATATCGATGTACCTAATATTTATCTTGTGATCGTTGTCAACCATAGCCAAGAGGGCCGACGAAGCGACTACCAACCAGCTAAACACAAGATTTGAACACGTAAAACCGAGATTAGGAAGGCTTCCATAAGTATGAGGTACATATAGTGAATTCATCAACTTTAATCCGTGTTGTTGGATTACGTACTTAGCCGATTCATAGCTTATTATGAAATTTATCCTGCTATTGATTGTATCTATGTGAGGTGCTCGTGGCTAAGTAATAACTGCCGCATGGGTCAATCTTCCAGGTTAAGCTACGCTTGCCGGGGTTAGTCTGTGGATGGGTGACCATCTTTACACACCGAGACTCCTCCGTGCCTCGGAAAGCACGTTAAGCCGTTGATCCCGGCTGTCATTCGTGGATCTTTGACAGTCGTTACGGGTCGCCAGAAGCCCGAAATCTGACAACCAGTCTTACCAAGGGGTATCGTATTGCCCAATTACTGGGTTGTGGAGGTCAGATAGGCAGTCGCTCCATGTAAAATACTGGTATTCAGCTGCATCCGGTTAGACTGGAACCCGACGACAATATAGTTGGGAAAAGGCTAGGCAGATTGATTGATTGTATCTATGTCGTCCTACTAGCAATCGATTAAATAAGGTAGGTATTGTTTTCCAACTAGCTTCAACTTTCTGACCGACTCTTTGACAGTTCAAAAGTGCCTGTAAATGGTTTAATTTAAATAAATGGCTTGAGTTTGAGTTTTGAGTCCTGGGAATGAAGGTGCTTTGACGACGCAGTGCTTGAAATTGAGAACGTCCTACAAAAACTCCGCGAACGCAAGCTCCTCTCGTCCGACTTAAATCTGTTAAGAACGCATCATGCTTTTATCGACATTTCACTCCATTCCATCGATACCATACATGCTGCGCCCCCGTCCCTACGTTCAGCTCAAAACGCATGCGTGGATCTCAGGACAAGGGGTGTGTCGTACTCTATTTTGTGGACCAGCCACCTCTCACTATTGCCGGGGAATAAAGCTACGGCTCTCTTATATTAATATATTAACACACTTTATTGATATCCTCCAAGTATTTGGTACTTTTCTGATATTTATGATGTTGAATATTTTATTTCGGATATTTTGCTGGTAGGTAGCTGTTCCTACGGTTTACTTCTCACGCAAGAACTTCAAGATTTAAAAAAAATAGTATTTTTCATGGCGTGGTTTCAGACTGTTTCAAGATTTTAACTCTCGTGTTACATGCTGAGCTTCATTGCTCAAGGTTCTCAATAGTGTAGGTATAGTATAGTAGGCCAAGTGGCTAGGTAGGTAGATATTATATCTAGTTAGTATACTTAGCTTAAAATAAGATTGCCGTGTAAAAGTGTTTTTATAAACCTTACGGTTAAAGATATTTATTTTCTCAAAAGAATTACTATTCACTATAAACAGAGAAAACATAAATAGGTTTAGGATAAAGTTAAACCTTCTTTCAGAAATATGAATTAATTTTTCATTTAACAGACTAAAGGGGAGGTGATGCCTTACTTATTGGTTGTATACCTAGTTAAGTACTAGGTATCAATATTTAATGTTTAATGCATGCAATTTTATGCATTTGGTACCATTATGTACAGACGCCAGCACGTCAACCTACTAAAATCTGTCAAATTTCTTTAATAGATTTTCAACTTTATTTCTAAAGTATAGGGTTCAAAGTTGATTGGGAAAATTTTACAGTTTCGGGTAGTTTGATGTGCTACTGTGTAGTTCTTGTCATTCAGATTAGCTAATTATCAAAGAATTATTTTGGCATAGTTTTATG
The DNA here is from genome assembly GCA_963853775.1 of Xanthia togata. NCBI lineage: Eukaryota > Metazoa > Arthropoda > Insecta > Lepidoptera > Noctuidae > Xanthia > Xanthia togata. The sequence goes on from OY970814.1 coordinate 2,451,363, forward strand.
TAACATAACATCACGCCTTGTTTCCCCAAAGGGTTGGGCAGAGGTGTACCTACCTGTAGTACACCCACATTTCGCCAGTTATGTTTAAGTCCCATGTAATAGGGGGCGAGCCTATTGCCATCAACCGGGCACAAATCCAGACTCCGGGCTGCTACTGAGAAATTCCAGATAGAAAAACCCAATAACACTTTGCCCGACCCGGGAATCGAACCCAGGACCTCATGCTCAGTAGTAGCGCTTGCGACCACTAGACCAACGAGGCAGACTACTAGTTAGAATAGTTTTATGTAGTACCAGAAAAAAACAATAAATTCAGAAAGCGTTTAGTTACCTGAGCTATGCTAACAGAATGACATAATTTTGTTATTATGTGTGTAAGAACAGACGCCAGCACATCAACCTACCCAAAACCGTCAAATTTCCCCAATCAACTTTGAACCGTATGCTTCAGTTAAATAAATTTGACAGGTTGTAGCAGGTTGACGTACTGGCGTCTGTACAACTGTGCAATTTGATAGTCTCGTCACCTGCACGCGTAGCATGACAACCATACCTATCGGGTTTTCTAAGAGTTTTAAAATGACAGATAAACAATCAGAATATGTCATTTTGTCTATTCTTCCGTCGACAAAACCCAATTGTTAACTGAAAAGTATACTTAGTCCACTTTTTAAGGCAACCAGAAATGGACCAAGAACACTGCCTTGACAAACCCGTGCCGTGAGTATTTGACAGCATGCATTATTAATTTGTTCACGCTTAGCTAGGTAAGCGCTAAGTACATAAGCATTATTTAGGTAACAGATGATTGTGAAAGTTACGAGTTAATCCCCGAATCCATTGTGTGTGGATATACCTAATGTTTTGCAGTGGACTTGAAGCAGCAGCTATTAGCCATGCTGATTCTTAGAATCTAAAACATAGGTACAAATAAATAATTACACAATAAAATCCTATTTATTTTAAATATGACGAAACCGTGATATAATTTAAATTCTTTCACAGATGTAAAACTATTGGAAAACGAAATTCATACCAATATCTGTAGAAATAGAGTTTACTTTAGAATCCATAATTTGAGAATTTGACATTAAATTAATCGTGATTGCCATACTGACTAAAAATGTTCCGTTACTTTCATACGCCGTGAGCCTGACGTTTTTGTTAAGTTTTTATTTTGTTTTATCAATCACTTTAAAAAAATGTTTCATAATCAAAACATTGTTATTAAAGACTACTATTTTTAATACATACATAAAATAAATTAATCTCCAAAACTAAAATATTTTATATTGTTGTTGCGTTTCGTTGTACGCAGCTCCAATGAAAATGAAAAAGTTCCACATAAGCGGTATCCGACTGACAACACTGCCGAATACGTGGCCCCGAAGTTGTGTGATTAGTGAGACTTGTTTATATTTTTTATTGTGTTATTTCTATAAAAATCTCCTCGGAAGCCGTAAGTAATTGAAAATACATTATTCACTATCATCGCCGTATATTTTCGTAGGCGGAATCATTGTGAGTCTTTGCGTAAATTATTTACAAAGTTTAGGTTGCAGCTGTCAAAATTGTCCTAACAAGATTTCGTTGTATCTTTTGTGATTTACTCAATATTTTTACATTATATAACGCAAATCTTGAGATTTATATCGCAGGCGGTTGTTACACGACCTTTGCATTCATGAAAAAGTGTTATTTTGAGTAATTATAGTGTTGTGTTCGTTGTCTTGTCAGAGGTATACCATCCAATTATAAGTCAGGTTTCATCGTCATTACGCTCAGGTTTCCGTATTTGCATATTGAAAGACGTTGTACTCATGAAACAGCTCCTAATATCTCCTTGTAATAACATCCAAACCCCATTCGATTGTAATGTATGTCACAGAATGTGTTGTGACTTCTTATCAGATTTCGTAACTTAGGTACATCCGTATGATGTATTCCAAATTACATTGAGCTAGATGCACCGATTCTATTAAAAGTACCTAATTGAAAAATATTCATCAGAATATTAGGACAGTGTTAGAATTTATGAGTGAGACATCACTAGACCAGCTGACAAGCTGGCACACTATAATAGGTTAGACAAATAAATTGTAGTGATGACTATAATAATATGTTTAGGTAGTAGGTAAGGGACCTGTCATTATTATATTATAAATATCTATAATTTGACAATAACCAGTCCCAAATTCATTTGAGTGATTCATGATCGGAATCGTACAGGTTAAATTCTATGCATGAGAATGTTTTTATCTCAAAATATTTATATTTAAGGTTACTTTGGTTGTTTTATTAAATGTATCTTTGTCTAATGAGAGTATAATGATTCCCAAAATCATTTGTTTTGAAAAAACAACAAAACATTAGAAAAACAACAACATTCCCACAGTTAATAATTATAAAATTTTGAGTGTGAAATAGACAATTACTAACCAACCAACAAATACTTTACAAAATAAATTAAGAATCTCAGTTTTGGAACCTAACATTTTACAAAAGTTATCTTTTTTCTTAAATGTAAATGTGTCAACAAACTTCCTCTTCTTAAATAATAAAAATATGAACTAGTGCAATGTGACTCAATTTCCAAAATTACCATTCATTTAAAATACTAAAGTCTTTACTCAGATTGTTCATTCTTTAACAGAAAGAACAGGGGGAATATTCGCCCGTAAGACGACCCACTGACCGGAATTATTCTATTTTTTGGTTATTTGTATAATAATCACTTATAATGGAACTATCAACTTCGTTAAAGAAGATTTGTATGTTTTAACAGGATAATCGGCTCCAAGTACAATGATGAATCCTCAATATCCACCACCAGGGCAGAACAATAATGCACCAATCAATCCTATGTTTCCACCGACGTCCCAGGATTACAATGGAGTCCAGAATGCCAATATCTACAGTCAGATGCCACCAAACGGCCCACAGATGCAACAGAAAACTTTTGATCAGCTGGACATGTCCCAAAAGATGCAGGGTATGAGCATAAATGGTCCCCAAGGCTTCCAATCTATCCCACCTACCCAATTACCCCCTGGCCAGGCTCCCCCTGGACAGTATCCTCCTGGAAGTTTTCCTCAATCCCCCAACTTTGGTCCTGGACAGGTCCCTGGTCAGGCACCACAAGGTATGCCTGGTCGCCCTCCAGTAAGTGGAGCTCCTCAATTCCCCCCAATGGGCCAAAAACCCCAATTGCCCCCTTCATCAGCACCAGGGCAAGTGCCAACATCCCTTCCTGCAGGTTATGGGATGCCTCCTCCAAGTCAGACCCCAGATCCCCAGAATAGACAGTATCAGCCTCCAACTTCCATGCAGCAAAGACCTCCGAGTGCTCAACCTAGTCAACCACCTATGGGACAACAGCCCGGTTTCCAAGGGCCTGGCCAGATGCCTCCACATTCTCAAACTGGTCTTCCACCTCAACCAGGCATGGGCCGGCCAGCCATGCCGCAAGGTGGTCAGCAACCCCAACAAGGAATGCCTCAACAACCTCAGATGGGTGGTCCACCAGGCATGCAACCTGGTCAGCAAGGTATGCCTCCACAAGGAATGCCCCAGCAGATGAACATGGGTCCACAGTCGCAGCAGCAACCTGGCATGCCTCCTCAGTCAAAACCTCCAGGCCCACCTGGACAGCCTCAGCCTGGTCAAATGCAGAGGCAACCAGGGCTTCCGCCACAGCCAGCCATGATGTCAGCACCTTTGCCCCCTCAACCTGGGCAACAACAACAACCGGGTCAAATGCCTGGTCAACAGCAACAACCTGGTCAGATGCCTGGGCAACCTGGTAAAATGCCTGGCCAACAGCAAATGCCAGGACCTCCACAACTAGGGCCATCCGGGCTACCACCAGGGCAGCAACTTCCGCCACAACCTGGACAGATGCAAGGCTTTTCTCAACAACCTGGGATGCCTCCACAACCTGGAAAAATGGGTCAACCTGGAATGCCTCCTCAACCGGGACAGATAAACCAACCGGGAATGCCCCCACAACCTGGTCAAATGAGTCAGCCTGGTCAAATGGGTCAGCCTGGTCAAATGGGTCAACCAGGGATGCCACCACAGCCTGGTCAATTGAGCCAGCCTAGAATGCCTCCTCAACCAGGGCAGATGGGTCAACCTGGTATGCCTCCTCAGCCAGGCATGAATCAACCTGGTATGCCGCCACAGCCGGGTCAGATGTCACAGCCTGGTTTACCAGCGCAGCCGGGTCTTCCACCTCAGCCTGGTTTCCCGGGACAGTTCCAAGGGCAGGCGCAGACGATGCCTGGTCTTCCTCATATGCCGCCTCCTTTACCGCAGCAGCAGAGGCAATATCCTGCGCAACCTAATCAGCCAGGGTATGGACAACCTGGACAGCAACCTGGTGCTCAGTATCCCAGTAAGTTCTTTTTTATTTATTAGATACAACACATATAATTTAAAAAAAAAACATACCATTACTAGTGATATGTCCCTGCTACGCACGGTTTTTACGACTTGACAAAGAATCGAGTTTTATACACAAGAACCTTCCGAAATAAATTATCTAAATTATGGTGAAAACTGCATCAAAATCCGTTGCGTAGATTAGAAGGACAACGCGGTCAGGCAAACACGAAAAGCGAGTTTTTATTTATAATGTGTATAGAAGACGGATAAAATTTGTTGCTGTTTATTGTCCCTAAAAAAATAAAATAAAAATATGGGTATTACCCTATTTTAATATTTTTCTTCTCACCTTTGCACTCCGACTCTTATTTTGTTCTTGACTTGACTTGTTGGTTTGTTGTTTGATATTTCTTTTGGTTCTGATCAAACATATCTTTCTTGAATTTACACAAAGCTTGCTTAAATTTTGAAGATTTTCTGTTGAACTATTATTATTTATTTATTTACAACAGGCTTACTTACTAAATACATCAACCTGTCTAGCCTTTTCCAAACTATGTTGGGGTTGGCTTCCAGTCTAACCGAATGCAGCTGAATCCCAGTATTTTACATGGAGCGACTGCCTATCTGTCCTCCACAACCCAGTAATTGGGTTATACGATACCCCTTGGTAAGACTGGTTGCCAGACTTTCGGTCTTCTGACGATCCGTAACGACTGTCAATGACAGCCGGGGCTAACGGCTTAATGTGCTTTCCGAGGCATGAAGAAGTCATGGTATGTAAAGATGATCACCCATCCACGGACAAACCCCGGCAAGCATAGCTTAACCTGTTGAACCAACCCGTGCGGCTCTACTAACTAAATACATACACAATATTAAATCTACAATGTTTGTCATTATGGATGTCGCATGTATTAAATTATATGTAGAAAGCGCGGCACTGTTAATAATAGCGTACTTGTACATTATACACAAGAAAATATAAACATAGATATAACTTTTAAATTACATGTAAAATAGATTTTATAGTGATATCTAATAATAATAACTTATCATAACATCACCTGTAGTTGTGTGAAGAGTTGGGCAGAGGTATTAATACCTATAGTACACATTACGCCAGTTATGTTTGAGCCCCATGTAATAGGAGGCGAGCCAATTGCCATAAAATGGGCACAAATCCAGACTCCGGACTACTACTGAGAAATTCCAGACCGAAATCCAATAACACTTTGCTCGACCCGGGAATCGAACCCAGGACCTCATGGTCAGCAGTAGCGCTTGCGACCACTAGACCAACGAGGCAGTTGTTGAGTTTTTGATAACTATGTTATAGCTTATGCTGGGTTCTTATATTAACAATGTCTGTCTTCAAATCTCCAGGTCTACCACCAATGCCGAACCAGATGCCGCCCCAGCCGCCCATGCCAGGTCAGCAACAGCGAGGCTTCCAGCAGCCTGCCTCAGGGTACCCCCCGCAGTACCAACAGCAACAATACCCTGCACAACAGCCGTACCCTGGGCAACAGTACCAACAGCAGCCGGAGCAGAAGAGATTGGATCCTGATCAGATGCCTAGTCCGGTACGTAAATAATATTTTTATTGTTTAAAACTAGAATGTAAACTTGACAGTTGAGAATATGTCATGCAAACTCAAATATTTCACTGACCGTGCTTTGTGCATTGGTACATTCAGTTTTCTTCAAAATGGTTTAGCTTAATAGTGCTGGTCTACGCGTATTCGAGCCCCGACTGCTGGGACAGGTCATCTCTTATTTTTGTATTGCTCATACAGTCTTGATTAACATCTTCGTTCAAGCGATACAATGGAACATTAACATATAACATAACTTATAATTAATTAAGTGTTGGATCATTAAGTTCCCTTCAAAATGGTTGAGCTAAATGATGCTGATCCATGCGTCATGTTCGTGAACGGGCGCCGTCAGTGGGGACTGGTCATCTCTTAGCTGCCATGGCTTATTTTAATTATTTTTGTTTTTTATATTTTTATTATGGTCGCTTTTAACGTGCACGATTTACTACATTGTTCTCACATGTATAATTTCAACATGAATGATGTAACCAATGTTTTGTAACAATATTCTAATTTAAAAGAGTGTCCATGGAGTTTCTTGCCCGTTCTTCTCCATAGGAACCTACTACGCTTTGGAATGGGCAACTAGCTTCATCTTTCTGACTGACCGACCCCTTGACAATTCAAAAGTACCTGTAATTGGTTTATTTGGAATAAATTATTTGAGTTTGAGTTTAAAACATTAAAAAAACTACTTACAAGAAAACTGCTGAAATTTTATAGTAGATAGTGATGTCTCAATTTTCTAGTCATTTCACCTTTTCTTATCGCGAATTTACTCATTTCCTCTGGAGCAGCAACTTTAATATTAGCATAATTCATTCCTTTCCTCAGATCCAAGTGATGGCAGACGACCAACAGAACCGCGGCGGTATCTTCGTGACCAACGAGAAGGGGCTGGTCCCACCACTAGCCACCACCGACTTTGTAGTCGACGATAAGGGGAATGCCAGTAAGTTTACATTGTTTATATTATTAAAAATAATTAATGGTGAAGATGATATTTATTTCTATAAATTGGTAAAAAAAAAACACTTTTACACGTTAAATTAAATTATATTTTTAAAACTAGATGAGTTTGGTGTTTTCTGACTACTCTGAGAAAAAATACCTAAGCAAACCCAGAGGTCACACACAGTCTCTTTTAAAGTCCAGACATAATTTGGGTCAGGCAATAATTCAAGTTGAAGTTTCCAGAGATGAAACATAATAAAATGGTATTTAATTGTTTTCTAAATGTTTACATTCAAAGCTCATAGGTGTAAACTAAATATTAATTTCGGGGAAACACCAAACCAATCATTTACTTTCTATACACTGGCATACAAATATGATTAGTTTTGCTTAATTATAGACTACCAATACTTTAGCATTGATATGAAGAAGCTCCTAATCAACTTAGGATTTCATGTGCTTATGTAACGCGATTAAATAGCGAGATTTCTTCTCCCACAGTGTGACTAAAGTTTCCGCCAAACCCTACCATACGTACAGTGCGTTCATAATAACTTGACCCGTGACGCGATTTGTAGCACTAAATTTTGCAGTCATGTGATTGGTAGTACAGTAGTACCCAACTTATAAGGCGCGTCGTGAATCTTCGTTCGCACAGAAAAGAAAGTATGGCCCCGAAGATTAACGAAAGAATGCTTAAAAGTTACAATCAACCTTAGATCACTAATATAAGGTTCATAATACACTGCAGCCGTTAGTTCCGTCTCACTCGCAAGTCACGCCCCTCCGCACAATTACACTTCGTGCCAATTTTATCGGGCCATCAGTTTTCACCAAATATAAGTATATTCAATTAAAAATACAGGCTATTAAAAATTTACGATTTATTTAATAAACAAATAGGTATTTATTTAGTAAACAATAGAAAAAACTTAATCTAAAGGCCGCACTCCTGCTATCCCAATATCACTCTGAGCGTCGCTACTATTACCATCACTATCACGATTCGAACTATCCGATGAGGATGATGTATCTTCGTTGGTGTTTATTACAAAATGGTCCAATCTATCGTCGATGGCCTCTTCCAATGTCATAAATTCATCTTCACATTTGATAGCATGATCTACAACTTTTTGCCACTCGTCTGGCCCGATGGATGCGAATTTTTCAGACAAAAGACGCTGCACTTCGGTCAAATTCATGGCAATATTGAATTTGCTTACGTGACCTTTCACCTGCGACCAAATGTTTTCTATTGGATTGAAGTCCGGATGATATGGAGGGAGCCTTAACACTGTGTGGCCGTGAGCTTCCATTATGGTGTCAAGCGAGTACTTTACATAGAGATGCTTATGGCGTTTAATTATATCGTACAACTCCGGTTTATACGCTTTGATATTGAAAGGTATGTTTTTATCCTTTAACCAATCCTGCATAATCTTTTTTACAGAGTTACTGTTCGGTGCCCTGTCCTCTAATGTGCTATGGTATGACGCATTGTCAATGACAAACACAGAATTCGGTTGGAGGTTGGGAATAAATTTCTCTTGCAACCATTTCTCGTAATTTTCTTTGTTCATCTCACTGTGATAGTCTCCTGTGGTCTGAGCCGATTTGTACATGAGCAAAGCATTTGGTATGAATCCATTAGCACCCCCAGCATGCACTATAATTAACCTCGGTCCCTGCGAAATTGGTTTTTTTATGCCTTTGCCTTGACCGTCAGACCAGGCTTGTTCCTTGGTGTGGGTCGAATGAACATAGGTCTCGTCGCCATACACAATAGGTCTGCCTTCATGCCGATACTTTTTTATTTTTCTTAAAAATCGTATTCTTAATAGCCTTACTTCGTGTTTTTCCGCCAGCAACTTACGGTTCGTTTGCGTTTTCCTAAACTTAAATCCTATCTCTTTTACAATTCGGCGCAGAGTTTCTCTGCCCCCTTCGAAGTCGATATCTCTTTTTAATTTCTCCAATAGCGCTCTCATTGTGACTACCTGTTTTTCTTCGCGGTGAAAGTCATAAATTTTCCTGCGTATGGCTTGGTATGAAAAATCGTCCAATTCCTTACGATAAGTTTTTTTCACTTTACCCTTTTTCGGCGTTCTAAAATAAGGCCCCGCAGTGTTTTCACCTGTATGTTGATCCTTCTCTTTAAGAATTCTCGTTATTGTTCGTTTTGAAATTTGTGTAGCTTCGGCCGTTCGGTCAATAATTTTCAAAAATCGATCTTTTATAAATGTTGTGTTTTTAGACTCCTGAGCTTCTTTCTTCATAAACTCGTGGACATTGAAAATAATTTCCCGAGCTTGACTTTTAAGCGGTTTCCCCCTTTTAAAAGAACTCATTTTAAATAATAAAAAAGAAAACACTTTTGTTGCCACTACGTGTACTTTCGCCTGCTGCGCGTGCACTCGATCAGAAGTATGGCGGCTGACTAACATGCCACGCGGCGCGCGCTAACATGGCGGCAGCTGCCGACCAATAGCGGTACAGGAAAAAGAAGCGCGGCGCGTGGAGCGTGCCGATTGGTCAATAGCATTTCCCGCGCTTTGAAAATTCATCTTCTGCGCAGGTACATCGGTAAGCCATATCAGTTGGGTACTACTGTACTGTTCTGTCAGTCGCCATTTTGAACTCAATTAGTATTGAAACTAACTAAGACTGCAAAATTCAGTGCTCAATCGCCAATCGCGTTAAAGTTCAAGTTATAATGACCAATCTGTCATGAACATGTGGGAATGCAACAATGCAAAATTATATAAGTTGATAATTTTATCTTCCAGGTCCTCGCTACATTCGAAGCTCAATGTATACTGTGCCAGTTACTGCTGACCTGCTCAAACAGACGTCTATGCCTTTCTGTTTAGTTGTAAGTATAATGTTTAAGGATTTCAAATCAGATATTAACAGGAGTTGTAATAAAACTTCATAATTTGACTTATTTACTTTAAATCTGCTGGGTAATATTTAAAACTCCGGTCCTGTGTAAAACAATATTCCGTTCAAACTCAAAGCATTTATTTCAATATTTTCATTTAAACCACCACCAGACAGTTGAGTGAGCATGACGTACTCTCAGCCGCCAGGGCACATTAAGTCAATGAAAGACATATTACCCAGTAAATAGTAGCTCTAAAGTACATAGTACTCACACCTGTGCTATGCAATTATATAATAGAACACCGTTCTAGATTTATACACGCCCACAAAGTTTGTACAGTGCCCGGGCGTAACAAAGATAAAGAAAACTGACTGATGAATGAGACTGTCAACATGAGTGATAGAGACAACGCTCTACAGAATTACCCTATTACTAAGACTCCGCTGTCCGTCTGTCACCAGGCTGTATCTCATGAACCGTGATAGTTAGACAGTTGCCATTTTCACAGATGATGTATTTCTGTTGCCGCTATAACAACAAATACTAAAAACAGAATAAAATAAATATTTAAGGGGGCATACAACAGACATGATTTTTTTTGCCGTTTTTATAGATAATGGTACGGAACCCTTCGTGCGCGAGTCCGACTCGCACTTGGCCGGTTTTTACTCAATGTGCAATAATATGGTATTGTACTGTGTATGAGTCTCACCATATTTTATTTATTACAACACTAATAACTCTCTCACCAGCTCTCCCCCATGGCTGAAACTGTGGGCACGGAACAGGAGCCCCCGCTCATCGACTTCGCAGCCCTCACCGGCTCCCCTACGATGGGCCCGGTGCGGTGTTCGCGCTGCAAGGCCTACATGTGTCCCAACATGAAGTTCGTGGACGCGGGGAGGCACTTCAAGTGTGCCTTCTGTAAGGCTACTACTGAAGGTATGTGGAAAATTGAGAATTAAGTTTGGTATAAAAATAGCTTGAGATAAATAAATACGGCAATGATACAGAGACCTTCAAAATATGTAATTTATTTACTACTAACTTCCAGCGGCGGCGGCGGCTTCACCCACGTGGTATCTTTATACATTTTTGAGTTTGAGTTCCAGTAGTTTTTGAGTTTATTCATTGCACACAAAAATACAAATCTTTTCTCTTTATAATATTAGTGTTAGTTTATATAAAGTTTCGTGGATAGACCAAAACAAAAACATTACTTTCCTTTTGACAACAAAAAGCAAACTTCACAAACTTATTTCATAGACACAAAATCGAACTTTAAACTACAGTTCTCGCAAAACTTTATGAGCCCTCTGAACGTAGGCCCGAGTACTAAACCGCGCAGGACACAATGAGTTCAAAATCATTTATTGTAAGCTGTGAAACATTTTTTACTTACTGCGCAGCCACTCGCGTGCAACTTCCGAGAGCTCAAAAAGTTTTGCGCATACTGTAACAGTCAAAGCAGTTTATTTTAACAAAATCGAAAACTGTAATGAAAGTTCGGTTTTCAATTTTGCATCTTTTTCGCGGACCTTGAGTCGCTTATGTGATAAGGGTAAAAGAGGTTTTGATAATTTGAGGTAAGATTAGAATCAAAACTGACACCAACAATTTTCAAACCAAGTTGAAAATTCTAGGTGTGCGTAATTAATAGAAATAAAAAGAATATCGATTCTCATGTGTTTTATAAACGTGGTCTTCTCCTTCAGTTCCGATGGAATACACACAGTACATCAACAGCATGCAGCAATATGGCCGCGTTCCCGCTGAGATGGCGCTTGGAACATACGAGATCGTAGCCACCAAGGAATATTGCCGGGTGAGTTGATAGACGCGACGCCAACTTTACGCCAATGCTATGTATCTAGGTCTGAAAAAGCCCTGTCCATTCCGCCGGCTGCACTTGGTAAAATCACCACACTCCTTTTCGAAGCTATAGTCACATATGAAAACAGATGAAAGTACGCGGCCGGCTCGACTTGTCGGGTCAATTCAGTGAGTGTAACGTAGTCAGAAGATCCAAGAGTCATGCGATAGAAAGAGAGGCAACTTCTAGGTGAATATAACTGTAGGTAATTAGCGCTGTGCGACCTGAATTGCACTTTATTGTGTCGTAGCAAGAGTTGCTTTTTATTTATCTACTTATATTATTTTGCGGAGTGAACCATATGTATTCATTTGTGTTATAGCTTTAAAAAGAGTCCAGATAATAGACAGTAACGTATAAATAGACTGTTCCACGGCGGAGTTGATTGAAACAGACCCCTCAAAATGTTATCGATTCGCTTCGACGTTCAAGGGGGGTCAGTTAATTTTGATAAAAGCCTAAAATTTACTCATACCGTGTTCGTTTTATAAACATAACATTGTTTTATTCACAGAATAATACCCTCCCGAACGCACCCGCGATAGTGTTCGTGATCGACGTGTCGTACAACGCGATCAAGAACGGCCTGGTGCACACTGTCTGCGAGAATATCATGGAGATTATTGATGTAAGTATCTATGGCTCTCTAATCAAAGTCCACCCAAATATTTGTTCACTTTTGTGACATACCCCTTACTTCTGGTTTTAGAAATCTTATTGAATTTCGTCTGTTGTGAGATCTCATGCCTGATTTGAATGACTGTTGTTCTGATGTAATCACATCAGTTAGGTAATACGGGCTGTTATCCGCAACTCCACGTCAAAGTGCGTATTTTGCGTACGGATCAGATCAGTTAAAATGAGTTTCAGTTTATTTAAATGTTTGTGTTGATCAGCCTTTTCCGAGACTATATTAAACTTTCTGAACGCCAATGATGTCTGACCGATGTCATTAGCACGCTGCGCTCGATATCAGAATGATGCTTTAATATTATATTTAATTTCAGGCGATGCCCCGTGACGAGCAGACCGGCAAGAGTTGGACTCGCGTCGGTTTCATCACATATAGTTCTACCGTCCACTTTTACAATATCAAGGTAACAATTCATTCTCAAATCTATAGATTTGAAAATCGATCGTCACGTAAATTAAGTCAAGCATTTCATTTTTATTATTATTTAAAAAAACCGTATCAAAGAAAAGCTTCGGTTACATTACTGGAATGTAAAAACTGGAGTTCTTGATTTAAAAAAAAACCTTCACCCGGTGTTGCCAACTTCGGATATTTTGTTCTAAGTTGATAACGCCGATTCTTTTTGTTCTGATTTAACATTTTCCAAATCATTATTTCTCCCCAGGGTTCCCTAGCCCAGCCACAGATGATGTCAGTAGGTGACGTGGGCGATATGTTCGTGCCACTACTGGAAGGTTTCCTGGTGCTGCCAGACGAGAGCGGACCTGTCTTGCAAGCGTTACTGCAGCAGCTGCCGCTCATGTTCCAGGATAATAAGGAGACGGAGACGATTCTGTTGCCGGCCGTACAGGTATATTGACAAAAGCTCCCGACTTTCCCAAGTTACTGGTTCAGATGTGAGACTGATGTATTTATTTATTTAACCGTTTATGTACACACAAAATAAATACATAAAAAAAAATCGACACGTTACATGATATTTAATACATAAAAAACAGTTTTACACGAAGGTTTCTCCTGTATCTGTTGCTTTAATTAACTTAGATCCGACATAAATTAGCCCCCTAGACTTAGCCACTAGTCCTTAAATGTTTTTTCTAAAATAAAAATACTGGTTCAGGAGTTCAGGAGTGAGATGGATGTTCAGAAATCATAAGCAAAATCAGTTTATCTACACTAGGATTTCTCTTACGTTTGCTGTGATTATTGACAGGTTATGCGGGACGTGAATCAAACGACAAGCTTCAGTAATGAATGGCAGTATGGCAGACTTTACTGCAGCTTGTCGTTTTTTCATTTACTAGATCTTTTTTATATCACCACCAACATTATCAATGTACCATCACATTTATGAATACAAACGTCACATGCAGAACAGCAAAGCATACACAGAAACATGAAACAACGTAAGTGTAGCCCAAAAATATTTGTTTCGTGCGGAAAGTAACCGATGCGAAATATATGGGGTAGTACCAATCGTTTGTAGGGGTACTACAGTCACACGGGTCGTTGTCTTTGAAGATGGCAACGCATTCCTATCTCTAAGACATGCTACACACTTGATCGGGTCGTCATTAATCGGCAAAGCCGTGCGGCTATATTATGTATACCTCGTTCCAAAAGAATCTGATAAAAATGTAAACAACTGGCTCAGAAAACCTACCTGTGTTTGCCAATTTGTAGTGCCACTTACAAATTGAGAACTTTGATTTGATGATTTTAATACTTAAAACCAACATTCTAACTTTAAATCACCTTAGATGTTTCATTTGATCATTGAAGTTAATTATTTGAAACCTTAATTTTTTACGTCTAGTTTTCAATTATAATTTAATGATGTTATCAATATTTTTTGGAATAAGCGGTGATATATAAAGCTTTAATCTTCTAAAAACAGATGAATGTGTTACTAATTCCCTTCAGTGAGTGATTGCGTGAAATTTTTACATGAACAGCATTTTTTTACACTTTTAAAGTCAAAGTCAAATAATTTATTTCAATTAGGCACAAAAAAGGCACTTTTGAACGTCAAACTTTACAAAAAATAATAATAACTGATTCTAGTCGCCGTTTATCAACTACTTTTGAAACATACTAATTGCTTCGCTTTCTTGTTAATTAAATATTACCGAATCGAATGTGCCAACCCGAACAAGAGTGTAGAACACCTTAGATTACACAAGTCTACAAACTTTGGTAATTTAGAGGCATGAGGGACAGGGTGTAAAGTTCACTCATCCACCATAGAAAAGGGAGGATCCTCCGACCAGACGGGTGTTGTGTCTGGCGGAAAACTGCCCGACTGTTGATGTCAGATAGTCTTATATATGTCGTTCGCGCGGTAAACTCTAATTGCGCGATGCAGAATTTGTGTGACGTCATGTCTTTGATGCGTAGTTTTAATGTGGCGGTGTAACCGCTACAGTAATCTCTTTTCATCAGGTAGCATATCTGCCAACATTATATAGCACCTATCCTCTACCTAACTAACCCAGTATATTCTCCCCAGGCCGGTCTAGAAGCCTTAAAAGCAGCCGACACAGCAGGCCAGCTGTTAGTCTTCCACACGTCCTTACCCACGTACAACGCGCCCGGCAAGCTCATCAACAGGGAAGACAGGAAGCTGCTGGGAACTGACAAGGAGAAGCAGATATTGGGTGAGTACTTGATGAGAAAGACCCGTTACACACTTTAATTTTAACAATATTCAGTGAGGGGCTAAATAATAACAGCCGCACAGGTCGATCGAAGGGTAAACTACACTTGCCGAGGTCGGACCGTGGATGGGCCATCCATGACATATCGAGAACCCTCCGTGCCTAGGAAAGCACGTTAAACCCGGTCCCGGCTGTCATTTCTGATCTTTGGCAGCTGTTACGGGTAGTAAGAAGCACGAAAGTGACAACCAGTCTGACCAAGGGATATCATATTACCCAGTAATTGGGTTGTGGAGGTCAGATAGGAGTAAAATACTATTACTACTATTCGGCTGCATCCGGTTAGACTCGGAGCCGACTTCAACACATTTGGGAAAAACCTAGACTAGGATGATGATTGATTTTATTTAGGGTCGAAGACACACATTTTTCAAACATTTGAAGCAACGGCAAAATGAAACATTTGAAGTAATGGCACTTGTTGCTAAAATGAAAGCACATATTTGTTACAACCAACGTTTGAGTTAAGGGCAGCCGTTTTTGGTTTTTGCCTTCAGTATGTCCCACTGCTGGGCAAACCCTCCCCTTTTTCCTTCCAAACCTCTCTATTCTGTGCGATCTCTAAGTGAATTACAGGGTCGTATTAAATTGGCTAGCGAAACTAACAGAC
Source organism: Xanthia togata (assembly GCA_963853775.1). Taxonomy (NCBI): domain Eukaryota; kingdom Metazoa; phylum Arthropoda; class Insecta; order Lepidoptera; family Noctuidae; genus Xanthia; species Xanthia togata. The sequence goes on from OY970814.1 coordinate 2,467,082, forward strand.
GTCGTGGGTATCTATAGATAGTGCAGTCCACAACGACGCGCCCCACCCCGCTCCGCTCCGTACGAAAGTACAGCTTACAGTACAGTAATCGCGGAGTGGGGCGCGTCGTCGTGGATTGCATTACCTGTATATTTTTAACGACCGCATGTGTAGTAGTGCAGTTACTTAAACACAATACCACAAAGCGGGTCCGTGTCGGGCGCGGGTCGGGACGACAGTACGGCGGAGTTGTTTAAATTGTAATTCCTTGTATTATGTCAGCACGGCACACGAAACGCGTGCGCGGGTCGGGTGCGGAACGGGTCGGGAGCGGGAGCCGCGCACGCTTTTCGTGTGCTGACATCCATATAATACCAGGAGTTACAATTTAAACAAGTCCGCTGTACTGTCGTCCCGACCCGCGCCCGACACGGACCCGCTTTGTGTGTGTGTGTTGAGATTTAAAGTATGATTTTAGAATATCTTTTTTTTTGTTTTATTGTAATTAAATATAAGTACCTACCCGACAATCACGTCTCTGAAGTTTTGCTACCTAATTCAATTTGACCCTGTTTTGTGTGTCATAAAAATAATGAACTCAACGTTTTTATGTTATGTTGGAACACGTACTTATCTAAAAGACGAGTTATAGTTTGCTGACCGATCCCGGCCACCAAAAGTTGTCGAATAAAAATCGAGTATTCACTAAAAGCGCTCGTCCTCGCTCGGATATATACTAGACAGTGTGTTTCTCTATTACCCAGCTCCTCAAACCACGGCCTACAACGAGCTGGGCCAGTCGTGCTGCGCGGCCGGCGTGTGTGTGGAGATGTTCGTGTGCAACAACTCCTACGTAGACGCCGCCACCATCGGGCAGCTGCCCAGGCTCACTGGAGGACAGTTGCACAAGTATACATATTTCACGGTGAGTGATGGCGACTGGGTTGAAAAGCTGAGGACTCAAAATTCAAATTCAAAAGTCATTTATTCAAACTAGGCTGAGAATCAGCACTTTTCGAAAGTCAAAATTACATGAGACTGAACCCCCTAAACCGCCCGCCCTTCACCACTTCCTGGTGCTTTAGCTGGGAAGGAAGACGAAGCGCCGCAACAAAATCCCCAGCAGCACAGCTGTCTGTTCAGTTAGAAAAAAATGTTCTATATAATAGTGTGCAAAATATTTTACATTACGCAACACAAAACATAATTTAAATTATAAATTAATAGCCCTAGCACACGCCAATATACCAACCAAAATCATCGAGAACTATTTACTCAGGCAGTAATAAAAAATAAAGACTAAACCACGACCACCACAAGCAGCACCCGTTCACGAGCACAACGCAAAGAGCAGCCACTACCGTCCTCGCCGTGTGGGAGGGGAGGAGGCAACCCGACCCCCGACGCTACCGCAAGCCGTGACATCTAAGGGAGCACGACGAACTTGCTGCCGGTTGCTCAGGCAAAAAATAATATGATCAACTATAGAGGTCGCTACCTAACCACATATTGCAATATACAACTTCTTCTTCTTCTTTTCGTGTGGTTAGTAAACTAACCTGGTGTCAGAGTTTTAAAGCCGCCCACGGGCCTCTGACTTGGCTTCACATGCCGTCGAGAAATATCTCTCAGGCATGCCGGTTTCCTCACGATGTTTTCCTTCATCGTTTTTTGAGCAAGTGATAATTATATAATACGCACATGAATCCGAAAAGTCAGAGGTGCGTGCCTTGGGTTCGAACTCGAGACCTACGACTTGTCAGTCTAACGGTCACACCACTAGGCTATCACTGCTTCTACACAACAACACCGTGATCGACAGTGACGTCTGATCTGCTATTAACAATGACCTCCATTAAACTACGCCCCGTATTAGACAGTAACCACCTTTTAACAATGATCCACCTAATACCCCTAAAATTTAAAGCAACCAGGTCCAGACTTGGGGCAAGTACACACGGCTACATATCAAGCTATACATTTCTAGTATAAGATGATCTCGAATTGTATAGGATTTCCGTACGAGACGTCAGCTTATATTGGAAATGTACAGCTTGATATGTAGCCGTGTGTACAGTCTGTTGTCAAAATTATCTGACCCACCCTAAAAACAAAGTACGTGCTTGAAGCAGCTTGCCTTGATTCTCTTTCAAATTCTACTACGTTATAAATAAAACAGATTATTGAAAGTCTAGGGCTGGTTTGAGTATGGAACTCTAAAAATAGCAGAGTGCCAAAGGGCCATCAACTCAGTATAATTTCAGAGGGCAACTGAGTGATGCTTCATGTCGATGCCCAAGTAACCGTGCGCTCCCGCAGGCGGAGATGGACGGGCCGCGCCTCGTGCTGGACGTGCAGCGCGTGGTGGCGCGCGCCACGGCGCACGACGCCGTCATGCGCGTGCGCACGTCCACGGGCGTGCGGCCCACGGACTTCTTCGGACACTTCTTTATGTCCAACACGACTGATGTTGAGCTGGCGGCTATTGGTGAGTTTAATAAACCATGTGTATGTAAATTGAGAAATGCATTCATTAATGAAAAATTTTGCATCGCATCATTTAAGAAAAATTAAAAATATTTTACATGAAATATACATTAGCAACGTACGAAGTAAACCTCGACAAAGTGGACAAGTTACTAGATTTTATAGTATTGTACTTTAAAAACATTCGTTTTTATTTCCTGTGTTTTCTCACTATCAACAAATCTTAATCAAGCAAGACGAATAATATTTTACTTCCCAAAAAGTAATTACCTATAAAATAAAATAAACTATACAGTTCTGCGCGCATCAGTCATTGTAATTAAAACCTTATGTCAATATTCATAAAGATCACAAAGTCAAAGTCAAATCATTTATTTCAAATAGGTCGTTATAAGGCACTTTTGATCGTCAGCATTTAGCCCCTTCCAAAAGAAAGTTTTCGCATGGAGAAGAATGAGATTGATGAGATTTGCAGTGACTATGATATTTTCAAATATCAGATACTTTTTGCCTTGAAAATAAGACTCGCGAATCAAATACGTTCATCAAGCCATCTAAATATTAACCCCACTCACTCTCACAGACGCCGACAAAGCAATAGGCATCGAGATCAAGCACGACGACAAACTAACAGCAGAAGATGGCGTCTACATCCAAGCTGCCCTACTCTACACCCACCGCTCAGGACAGAGGAGGCTGCGAGTCCTGAACCTGGCGCTCAACGTAGCGCACCAGCTCGCCGACGTTTATAGGAGTATGGAGCTCGATACCTGCGTCAACTTCCTCACCAAGCAAGGTAAGTTGGAGAGGATGCTGTCAGTGTCTTTAACTCTTCAACACAGTCAAGTGTATGAATTGTTGTGAATTTTGAAGTATGGAGACAGATGTTTCCGTCTACAATCTCGTGAGACTAGGTTTAAAGCAGCAAACCCTGTGCAGATTTTAGTCAGCTGAAGCGACACTCTTCTTTTCGCTGACTTTCATACCACTTCGCCACACATAAATTATTATTGTACAAGATGTCCTTAAGTCCTGGAGATTTGAAAATAAAATAATTTGAAAAACTACAGGTGTTAATCATCATTGTATGTACTGGTAACTGAACATTGCATACATACATTTTTGTTCATCATACAAACTAATCTTGTATTCTCCTCCCCAGCTGTATGGGCCCTCCGCGAGCACTCTCCACGACAAGTCAGAGAAACCCTCTCGACCCGCTGCGCACGCTCCCTGGCGGCGTACAGAAGACACTGTGCCTCTCCTTCATCAGCTGGCCAGCTTGTGCTGCCGGAGCCTATGAAGTTATTGCCGTTGTACACCAACTGCGTGCTGCGGTCTGATGCAGTGGCTGGAGGTCAGTGCAGTGACATTTGAATATAGGAATTTAGTATAATCTTTATTTTTATTGGAACAAAAACATATTTTACAAATTGATTGCGTTCGTAAATAGCTACAACTATACTATAATATTATAAAGAGGAAAGATTTGTTTGTTTGTATTGAATAGGCTTCGAAACTACTGGACCGATTTGAAAAATTCTTTTACCATTAGAAAGCTTAGTTTTCAGGGAGTGACATAGGCATACTTTTTATCCCGGGAAAAATAACGGGTCCCGCGGAAAAGACCACGAGAGCGAAGCCGTGGGCAAAGTGCTAGTTAGTTATAAAACTGTTTCGCAGCTATTAACGCCCACCTCCAAGAGGGAGACGACAGCGTTCCAGATTACAGAAAAATAACAACTAAAAAATACATCAAATAGTAAAAATAAAATTGTACAAAATTAAAATACGCAAGTGTTAAAATGTTGTGCATGTAGGAGTGTTGTGTGTGAGTGTAGTGCGTGTCTATGGGGTGTAAGTGTAGAGTGTGCTTGTGGAACCTCCCCACGAGCACGCACCACGCTACGTGTATTTGGTGTGCATGTCTATGGAAGAAAGAACTTTAAGGTTTGTCTAAATTCTCCAATTCTTCGTATGTGAGAGTATGAAGCCATTGATTAAGAATTATTTTGCAATCCCGGAGAGTACATGGGTAAATTTGTAAGCACTTTATTTATTCTATTATAAAGCACGGGACTGCAGAAAATAAACTGCCGGCGGACAATTTCCAATTTAACACCCGATGTCGGGCAGACTGTCAGTTCTACGTTTTTGTCTTCTAAACTCAAGGTCAAAAGACAAGTTTGAATGTTTACGCAACACTGTAGTTAGCACAACAGAGTGCCTTACTGTAGGTAGCTTCCATAGCGTGTACAGTTCGCTGGTAGGGAACCTTTAGGACAGCCCTCTGTGCCCTCTCCAAACGCAGCAGAAGACATTTACCAGCACCACCCCAGGCCGAAATACAATACGTTAAAACGGAATGGGCAAGAGCAAAGTACACAGTTCTCAGGGAAGAGGAATTGGCGGAGAGAGCAGAGAACTGATAATACAGATATGGGTCTGTAGTTGTTGACACTGTCTCTGAATCCACTCTTGTGAATAGGGTGTACAACAGCCTTTTTGAACACCGTTGGGAATAATCCAGATGTAAGGGCAAAGTTGAAAACGTGGCAGATAACTGGGACAAGAGTGCTTCTAGCACTGGAGTAGACTTCTAGCATTACAGTTGCGGGGATACCACCCCAACCCGTAGCACTAGTTAGTCGTAGGCCACGAATGAGATAATCTATCTCTTTGTTGTCCGTGCCAAAAATAGCCGTCAACCTATAATGTTACCATTGCTGGGTCTCAGGCCTCCTCTCTTCGAGAGGGAGTGGGGCTGTAATCTACCACACGGGCCCAATTTGGGTTGGTAGATGTCACACGTCTTTTAAACTTTTGTCACTCTTGGTGGCAGTAACTCAGCTAGGGACCCCGACCAAACGGGTTAACTTGAAATCAACCGCGCAAGCCGAGCGAGCGAAGCAAGTGGTGCCGCGCCAGCTGCCGCCGAGCGCTACTTCCAAGTTGGTCACAGTTACTTTGCTATTTAGTATTTTTAGGACTCCAAAATAGGAATAACCTGAACTAACCTAACCTGTTTGGTCAGGTTACCTGGTATAGCTTAGTTACTGCCACCGACTGACTGTGACAAAAGGCCAGAAAGATAAAAAGAGGCTCAATTATCAAAAAAACAGTGCATCATTAGTAGTACAAAAAGTTTTTAGATGTTCATTAATTTCAAAAGTTTCAATTGTTAGAAGGTCAATATTTTTTTTGAAGATAAGTTCAATATTTCCCTTTATTAAATCCTGACATATCTTTTTTCTCCAAGTGAATTTAAACATGCTGTCTTAGGATTAATTAAACTACTCCCTAAGGGCATAAAAGTCAGGCGGGGATCTCTTGCGTCTGGCCCTGGTCCACGCCATGGCACGGAGCGAGAGGGCATAGGAGGCCGTCACCTCCTTCTGCGAAGCAGTCATGCTCGCGAAGGAGGAGGCGGAACTCGTGAGGGAGAGGCAAACTTCGCGCCCTCACGCCCTTAGCTGCCGCAGGAGACGCCCTGGGCGTCGGGAATCGCAGGATGATTCCCGGCCACCGTAGGCGCGGGCTTGCGGACGGTGAGCAATGGGTAGCTCGCCGTCAGTAAGAGTCTGACACGTCCTCACGCTCAACCCAGAGCGGGAGAAATTATTTTATAATTTCCCACCCAAAAAAAAAGGCCAAAAGATAGACATCTTTAATAATGCTACAGTAAATTTTTTTTTGGGTACTGGACCCATACAACATTTACCCATTGTATTTTTACTTAACAAACAAACATCGAAATGAAATTACTGAAAGAATGATATTCCTTCCGAATGCTTTGTGTACCTATAATTAATTTAAAAAAATATGAACCCGCTCTTAGGCATTTTGACACCCCACCCCATACTTGGCTATGGTTGGACCTTATTAAGCCGACACTATAAGAACACTACCTAATATATCTGTCAGGAGCCCATGAAGTGCGCATCTACACAGACGGCTCAAAAACACAAAACGGTTCAGGTGCTGGCGTACACTCCCTTGACCTCAACCTTAACCTTCACATACCACTAGGCACACACAGTTCGATATTCCAATGTGAATGTGTTGCCTTAACACAAGCCGCAACAGCAGTAAAGCGCCTAGGCATCCGGGACTACGGCATTAAATTCCTATCCGACAGCCTATCTGTGCTCAAAGCTTTAGAAAACAAACAAACTAACAATAAACTAATTTTTGTGTGCCGTTTAGCTCTGGAGAGTTTATCGACGTTTAATCGCATTACCCTCCAGTGGATCAAGGGGCATAGTGGATCCTTAGGCAATGATGCCGCTGATGAACTTTGCGAAGAGAGGCTCTGATATGGAAGTGCTAGGCCCGTACCCACTTCTCCCTCTGCCTTTCTCACAATTTCGTGCGTGGATTCGCCAAAGATCGACCGAACTCCATAACAACAGATGGTCACGGGCAACAGACTGTAGACAGTCAAAATTGGCTTTACCAATTGTAGATCCGCGATTAACCAAAAAACTTCTCAACCTGGGTAGAAATAACCTTAGAATAATTATAGGAACAATTACGGGCCATAACCCCCTCAACAAACATCTTTTCAACATAGGCGCCACAGATAGCCCCCTTTGCAGGGGCTGCCTTGACGCCGAGGAATCAGCCGCCCACGTTATCTTGAAGTGCGAGGCTGTGGCTTCTCAACAGGAAGAAATCCTCGGAACAGTGAGGTCGCTCCGCAAAGCCTGTGAAGCCCCCAGGAGGCTTCTGTGCTATTGGGCGGAGCTAGGCTGGCTCTTTTAGCCAGTATCCCCACGCACAACGGACCAAATGAGAGTCTAATTGCGGAAAAGGGAGTCCCATCATCATCATCATCATCATCAACACTATCTAAAGAGTGTGCTACTGTTTTTTCACATAGCGTTGGTCTAGCGTAGGCGTTTGTCAGTCGCATTCGCAGCGTAGACGCTGCGTAAACCCGACGACGGTTATATTGTGTCAACGCGATGCTGTTCCCGATCAAACTATACCTCAACACTAATGCATTAACGCGACGTCTTTGCAATGTCTACGCTAACGTTAAACAGTCTCAAATAATATGAGCTGGCAAAAGACAAAAGTTACTATTAAATCTTCTCTAATTCTCCCCAGGTCCCGACATAACCTGCGACGACCGCTCGTGCGCGATGTACCGCGCGCTGGCTGCCGACGTCGAGACGTCCATCGTGTACACGTACCCGCGCCTGCTGCCGCTGCACCGCCTGGCCGACCAGCCCGCCGACACGCTGCAGCCGCTCAGGGCGTCCGTCGACAAGATGAACGAGCAGGGCGTCTACTTACTGGGTGAGTGGCACATACCGACCAGCCCGCCGACACGCTGCAGCCGCTCAGGGCGTCCGTCGACAAGATGAACGAGCAGGGCGTCTACTTACTGGGTGAGTGGCACATACCGACCAGCCCGCCGACACGCTGCAGCCGCTCAGGGCGTCCGTCGACAAGATGAACGAGCAGGGCGTCTACTTACTGGGTGAGTGGCACATACCGACCAGCCCGCCGACACGCTGCAGCCGCTCAGGGCGTCCGTCGACAAGATGAACGAGCAGGGCGTCTACTTACTGGGTGAGTGGCACATACCGACCAGCCCGCCGACACGCTGCAGCCGCTCAGGGCGTCCGTCGACAAGATGAACGAGCAGGGCGTCTACTTACTGGGTGAGTGGCACATACCGAGCAGTCTACATCTTAGCAGACCAGCCTATCCACATAAGGATAAAGGCCACTGCCAAAAAGGGCAGTCATCATGCTGAAATGAGGGCAATATTGAATGGGCTCTGGCTGCAGGACAGTGGTCCAGTGGTTTTGAAGTGAGTTTTATGACCAGAGTCAAATAGAAGGCTTTTAAACGCTCGGACCGAACCCTCACAACCAATGATTATATGAAAGTTTAAGACATGTTTAAAGACAGTATTTATAAAAAGAAATCGCAAATTACTTAAGTCGAAACCTACTGAATCCTTACATATTGTACAACAAAGTCCCCCGCCGCGTCTGTCTGTCTGTCTGAAAGCGATAAACTCAAAAACTACTGAATGGATTTTCAATCGGTTTTCACCGATGGACGGAATGATTCATGGTTTTGGTGTATAATTCATTAAGGATTTATGTAAATTGGCTGAAATATGACGATTATTATTGAAGATGTCGGAAAAAATCACGCCGACAGAGCTTTACTGGCGTGCGCCGCGTAAACCATGGGAGACAAATAAAAATTATGTTCTACAGGATTATACGTCTCAAAAAGTTCAACGACAGTCCTGGATGCCCTACAACTATCTTCTAAGGATGACCCACAATATAAATATAACCATGTTTATCTTTCAGAATTTGATAAAAATTTCGTTGTTAATTCTGAAGCTATTTTGACCGGTATTAAAGGAGAATGAACAAAAGTGGTCCAAATATCCACCACTAACGAGACTTATGTTCACTTATAGTCCACTAAACAGAGAGTAACTTTCAGTATGAGACAAAAAAAAAATAAGCTGTCAGTAAAAAGTTACGACTATATGAAAAATAATAATAGTTTAATTTTGTTTGACTTCACTATTTATTTAAATCAATTTTAATTGTGCACTAGTAGCTACTCTTTCTGCGCCTCTAATGATAATTCATCGATAACCCCGCGCAAGTTGGAGATGTCACTATTTTTTATCCCTTTCGCTTTCTGTTTTTGCTGGTTGATTTTTTGTGATAATGCAAGTAGAAAGAAGAAACTGTGTTTGTTGCAATCATTCATTGTTACGAAGAAGGAATTATCAGTTACTTGAACAGTTTCTGGATAACCACCCGGGAACCGCTAAGCATATTCAAGGACTTCTGGCACCTCGACAGGTTAGTACATATATACATGATTTTTCATATATACTAATATCTTTTTAATATTTCCGTTAATTCATTACTACCCGTCGATCGCAACACATATTAAAATATATCTGGCCTCAACGTTTAAAGGACTGTAATACAACAAATGGAGACCACTTCGAATAAGCTTTTTATATTTTAAATTGTTTTATATTTATGTATTAAACTAACACACTGTAAAAGTAATAAATATTATTTGCAATAAAAATAAAAATAAATCTTTGTGACAGTATTTTTGGCATGACTAGGTATATGTTTTATGTTGCACTGTAATTCACGAATAAAAATATTATGTAGTATTCTTGTGTTTTCTTTCTTCTGGGCCTTTAAACAAAGTCTATTTCAGCGAGAACCTAGCATGGGACACCAAGCGGCATGACATCATGCGTATCTGCCAGGGCTTATTTTTAATCTTATATATTAAATCATTTTTTATTTTTATATTTTTTTTTTACATCGTCTCACATATAGAATCAACAAGAGTAATGTACCCAGGATTTTGTAATTTCTATATTTAAAAAAGTGTCCTTGGAGTTTCTTGCCCGTTCATCTCCATAGAGATCTACGTTTTGGAATAGGCAACTAGCTTCAACTTTCTGGATAATTGACTGACTCTTTGACAATTCAAAAGTGCCTGTAAAGGGTTTAATTGAAATAAATGCTTTGAGTTTGAGTAGATTAGTCCAATATGTGATATGGACAGAATGGTATTAACGATATGTTTCGCATAAATAGGTAAAAAAACATGACTTTTCACTCAGTCATAACTTTTTTCAGACAGCATAATTTTGGTTACGGTCTGGTTATAATGACTCAGTATTTAGTAGACTATTCTATTACATAGGTCTCGTTAGTGGTGGACATTTGGACCAAGCTTCATACATTGTGGGTCATTCTCCTTTAGCTTAATAAAATATGTTATTTAAATTGGACTTTTAATTTTAATTAAAATATGCCTTGACATCATATCATTAAAATTAATACTTTTAAGATATCACAGATTCAAAATTACGCGTAACAAAATAATAATGGTTAACGGCAACGCGGGCGCTGCGGTAAGAGTCAATGACCTTTTCCTCGGATATTAGGTATGTCATGTAATCCAGGTAGTACGTACTCGTGGGATATTTTCCGACATCCACGCGGGCGAAGCCATGGGGAAAACCATAGTAATATCATAAAATAAACTCGATTGTATTGTTTGTGAATCGTTGATAATTTTCCATTAAGAAAATCCTATATTGTTGGATTGGTTCAGTAATGAATTCATCTTTCAGTTTGGATTCATTTTGTGTTCAGCCGTTTCACTTCTAGTGAAAGATGAAAGCCGAATGAAATGCAATAATTAATGATAGAGCGTCCGATCGGATTTGGTGTGGGTGAAAATAAAAGCCTCTTTAAGTAAGCACTTTTAACACCATTCCATTCTAACAGAAAATGGCGTGCACATGCTCCTGTGGGTGGGCTCGCAGGCGAGCGCGGAGTTCGTGCAGGACGTGTTCGGTGTGCCGGCCGCCACGCAGGTGGACACGCAGGTGTGCGAGCTGCCCGTGCTGGACACGCCAGCCAACGCCGCCGTGCGCGCGCTCGTCGACGACGCCAGGGGCAGGAGGAGGACTGCTATGAGGGTGAGTAGAGGCCTTATGCAAAGAGTAAGACTAGTCATTTTGACCGTTCTGAACAACCAGTGTACTTTTAGATGTATACAGGTTCACATTGAATTAGCTAGCAAAACTACACAGACGTGATCAGTATCAATATCTACAAACAATAGAATAGAAAATATAATAATAAAACGAAAGTTTTTCTGAAATCATACTTTCAAGTAACTACAGCTAATTGCGGGGTCAACGGCCGCCGGCTACTTTAATTTGTTTCACTTTAGAAAAGTTGTAAATATACTGTTTTCGGGGTCCAGTACACCACATTGAACCTCGTGAGATCGAACGATACGAGATCCGATGTGGCGTAACTGTGGGAAAATGTATTGACTACATTGGCAGTTCAGTCTGTCTTGCATTATTCTAGATTCTGCTTTACCAGGATTTAGAACACAAATATAAGGCACACAGAAACAAGTACGCAGGTCTATTTTTTATATTTTTTATACATAGATCTATTTATTATTCCTTTGGATGTTCGCGTTTGTTTTATTTTGTGGAACGCTAAGACAGGCATGCAATTTTGAACTGTTTACACTACCAAATGCTTACTGATTTTTTTTTTTCGAAATGATGCTTGTCTTTTGTAGATACTCTGCATATCTTTTACAACCTTTCATCTCTTAGTTTAAGTAATGCAGATATATTATCAAAAAAAATATTTTACGCATGCTACAAATTGGTAGGCTTTTGATTTATTTCTTATCCATTTTCTTTATTCCATGATTTTCGGCCTATCGCGTGTCACTTTTGATTCACTCAATAATTATAACAAGGCAACTCCCGTCGTTATTAGCTGTTCAATTATATTGCTCTCAGCTCGTATTTGCGTGTCATTGTTTGGCTGCAACATTTTTATAAACTAAGATATATATGGTATCGTAATTGATCTCTACCTCGTTTGAAAAAAAAAAATGGAAGACGAGGTCTAAACTGGAACAAACACACCCAAAAGATATCCATATCCATTCTTACTTTAAAGATTACCGCGTTCGTTCACTACTATCATTTATATCGTTGGTCTAGGGACTTTAATCTAGCTAGTAGACTATAATCGTTAGTCTAGTGGTCGTAATCACTACTGCAGAGCATGATGTCCAGGGTTCGATTCCCAGGTCGAGCAAAGTTTTGTTCGTTCTTCCATTTGGAATTTTTCAGTAGCAGCCTATAGTCTAGATTTGTGATGGAAATAAGCTCGCTCTATTACATGGGACTTAAATATAACTGGCGAAATATGGGTGTACCATAGGTACAACTCTGCCTCACCCGTGATGTAAGTAGTAGGGAACACGTAAAAGACTACCAATAGGCCCGAAAATCGGTCCCAAAAAGCATGGCATGGCTTACCCTGACCCCTGTTCCTCTCAGCTGACAATAGCGCACCAGCTGTCGGCCACGGCCCCGCAGTTCCGCCGCCTCATGGTCGAGGACCGCGGCCTGGACGGAGCCGACGCCTACATGGACTTCCTCATGTCTGTGCACAAAGCTGTGCAGAAGATGCTGTATGTTTGATGGGTTTCTTGAGGGTTTTTGGAGATGTGGGCTTTGGTGGGGCGTGGAATTGAAAGAGTTATTTATTTAACTAGCGATTCGACATCGAGATTTCGGTGCTATAAACATAAAGTTTCTGGAATAAATTATCTAAACGATGATGTAAAGCGCATTAATATCCATTTTGTAGTTTAGAAGATCTAAGGACAATAGCGCACTAGCGAGCCAGTGAGATAGATACGTTAGTATTAAATCACAATGGCGCACGCGCACCTGCAATCGACAACGAAATCGACCTGGCCGCTAGTACGCTGTTACCCTAAGCGGTCACACAGACAGACACTAAAACCGACTTTGTTTTATACTATTTATAAATGTAAATAAAGGTTTACCAGCAACTCTGTATAAAATATATCTTAAGTAGGTACTTATATAGGTAACAATTAGCCTTGGACGTACACAGTCGCCAGTTAAATAAATGTATCAAGTTTTGCTAATTACGGGACCGAGCGGGACCGAGTTATACAGGGTGATTGGAAGATGGGTGCAAAGCTTTAAGGCGAAGATAGTACAGACAAATTAGAACCATTTAAGCCATGGTTGTCTCAGACGAAGTCTTACCAAATTTTTTTTTTTAATAAGGTTTAAAAAACTTATTGATACAAATTTTCTGAACTTTATATGTCTATAAAAAAAGTCTAATGTTCACAGAAGCCTAAAAAATGTTTTGCTTGATTGCTTACACATTACTTTGATTAAATAAATAAAAAATGAACTCATATATCATTTTTTCGCCATAATTATGCAGTTTACATAAAATTTTGGGAATTTCCGAAAAAAAAAACAAATATTAGGTTACAAAAATTGGTAGGACTTCGTCTGAGACAACCATGGCTTAAATGGTTCCAAATGGTCTGTACTATCTTCGCCTTAAAGCTTTGCACCCATCTTCCAATCACCCTGTATAATAAGATATTTTGGAGAAATATACATTGCATTTCTCATACGGGAAAATTAATGGGGTATTTCTAAACAGAACATTAATATTTTTGCATTTATGAATAAAATGGTAGCGTTTTTGTGTATATGCAGAAAAAAACATTCCATTATAATTTTCCATAGTAATTATCTTAGTTCTTAATCTACACTAATATTATAAAGAGAAAGGATTTGTGTTTTCGTATGTTTGTATTTTTGCTTGTAATGAATAAACTCAAAAAATATGGACCGATTTTAAAAATTCTTTCTTCAATAGTATCTATGCTATATTATCACTGGACATAGGCAATAATTTATATAGACATCACGCGGACGAAGCCGATCGCGGAAGCTAGTAAGATAATATGATGAAATGAAGTTTGCTTTCAATTCCACTGCCTTTTCTTACAAAGGTTGATGCGCTTGAAAACGCATGTTCCGACGACATCCTGCGACCAGAAAAAGGGTGATTTTGGATCTTTGGGTATTGTGTGACGCTTTTTTCATTTTGCCAATGATCTTTCATATTTGTTGGTTTTATATTACAATATACTATTCCATTTTGAAAGTCTAACAATTATTATCACTTTTAGGGTCGACATACAAGACTTTTAAAAAGATATTTGTGAACATAACATATTATATTATATTCCTATATTATACATACAACATTACATCACATCATCATTATTTATTCTTACATGAGCACCTACACATCACCGTATTTCTATTATGTGTATTCACATGCAGCCATTACAAGTTCGATCCCGTATGTATCTCTCGATGTCTTTCCAATAATTTTACATATTCACCAATTTAAAAATCATTCCTGAAACTATTCCCCCCCCTAATAAAGAAACAAGATTGTCCCCGGTAGAACACCTCCGCCGCGAAACCATAGCAGCGAAACCGCAGTAGTTAAATTCAATAGACTCGCGTCATGTTCCGCTACTACGGATTCGAGTAGCTGAAAATGACGCGAGTCTATTGAATTTAACTACTACGGTTTCTATGCTAAGGTTTCGCGGCGGAGGTATGCTACCGGGGTGAAGGAGTCACCATAAGTAATACTTGGACAAGTTTTCAACTTCAAATTCTCAAATCAGAAACTGTCTTTACTTTTACTGATCAGAGACTTCATCATTCATCCAAAAACACAACTACATTACATACTTAAAAATCCCCTAAAACCATCGTCATTGTTTCAGCTAACAACAATGCGCCAACACGACAAACTGGAAGCCGTGTTACGTCACTTCCTGGTCGAAGATCGCGGGGTAGACGGCAGCTCTTCCTACGTCGATTATCTGTGCCACATCCACAAGGAGATCCGGGCGCTGCTATAGCAGATGTACGGCTACTATTAAGCGTAGCCTAACACCGGACGAAATTACGCGACGAAAGTTCGGCGCGACGTATACTTGAACACCCAATCTCAGATATTTTACTTGTATTGCCACTTAATCAATTATCAACTTTAGTGTTATGTAGTTTAAGTTGATTTTTGAGTGCAATAATAAAGTCTTATAAAATTTGACTGCAATGGAATTTGAACTTTAACGTGTATGACATTAAGTTTGTAGTTCCAAAGCTTGATAATTATCTGAGATTCTGAATTGAAGTTTAGGTAATTTAGTAACCAATGCGTGCGAACTATCCGTCGCGTGTTATTGGTCGGTAAGCCTACGCTGAGGTATCGCCGCCCGGTCAATACAATGTGGGACACTTTTACATGGAGTGTTTGCTTTTCCACTGGTTATAAACAGAACTCGCTTTATTGGTACTTGAGAGGCGTGTAAGTTAAATAAGTTGGAAAAAGAGGTTCTGAATTTTTGGTGATGTTACGTACTTCAAAAAAGTGTTACCAGAAGGTTTATTAAAAAAGTGTAATAGCATGTGTATTATAAGGCTTATAGCATTCAGGAAAGAGCACTTTATTTAAATGATGATGTTATTCAACCCGGCGTTGTTTTTCTTTCCCTGTTAGTATACATGAATAGTTTGTCTCCACTAAAATAGCTTTCAGCTTGTAACAGGTAAAAATTATTTAATTGTGCGTGCTAGCATAAGTCAATAATTTGATATTGATGACTCTTAAAAAAGATTGAGACGCAATAATATGTAAATAAATTACGTAGGTATGTTATGTAAGTGTGAAAAAGCACATTCTTTTATGAGTTTGTAGAAAAAAAAAACTAAATGTAAAAGTTTTCCACATTCCTAACTTGTATAGTTGTGAATTAAATGATTTTGTTTTGGAATAATTAGTATCAATGCTATTTTTAAAGGACTATTTGAGATTTCTACCAAAAACTACCAAGCAGGGTTGCTAGTAGTGAAAAATTGTTAGTACTAATATCATAATTAAAACTTGCGTTTTGGTGATGGTTCAAATTGTATAGGCTTCCAAAGTATTCAAACAACCGAGTTAACGGTTAAAGGTTCGGGGACACAGGCGCGACTAGTAATCTCACAATCAGCGTATAGTCGTGTTGCAAAGTCGCGCATATGTGTATGAGAGTTAAAGTCGATTTTTTATAGAGTTCTTTATGTATCTGTTACGTCCAAGATCTATGCGTAAAGATAAGCATTTAATAAACACTAGTTGTTTTTTCGAATAAAAAGTGTTTGCCCCTTATTCATAAAATAACGTGTAAATACATCACCTTCATCCTTAGAATAGAAACTATTGTTGGGGTAGGCAGACGTGTACTTATAACATCTAGAATAAAGTTAGCTATTGCCATAAACTTTAACTTGACTTCCAAGCGTAATGTCCTTGATACACAGGCGGTGTATTCTAGTGATAAATTGGAATTCTGTCCGATAAATAGGGATAGGCTATCCCTAAGCTAGGCTAGTACACTTTTGCCTACTCTTTTAAATTCATTGGCAACAAAGACATGGAATGAGCACATGAATAAAGGGAATTTAATAAATTAATAAGTATATCATTGTTAACGATTTCTACAAAGTTATTATTGAGGCTAATGCCACACAGTACGGTTTCAAGTAAAGACCAAATTAAGGTCTAATGTCTTAGGGTCAAGGATGACCTATAATCTTCACAAGGCAAATGACATGTACGTTTAATTAATATACATAAGTCTTTTCTTGTACAGTATAAAGATGATTACGAAAAGCATTTTGTATGACCCCTAAATCCAATAAGTAATTATAACGGTATGAAGTCAATTTAGATTAGAAGAAATTTCTTTGTTTATACTTTCTTATAGCCGACCAAACAGACAACTGGATAAGAAAAGAACGTACGAACGACTCGCAATGTCTATTGATGGCCTAGAAACTACTTAAAATATATAAAATAGGCTTTTATACATGAAAAAGTTAAACGAGTTCTTACGAAATTGTCATGTCTATGAATATTTACAATAATTTAAAAAAGAAAATACGGTGTCCAACAAAGTATTGAATAAAAATGTAGGCTTACGCGTTGCTACACGATTTAAAAAAAATAGGAGAAGATTCCAATTAATTATTATCTCAAAATGTAAGTTTGTTTTGTTAACAATTTGAATAGTTTTTGTTTCCTACGATATTAAAACTAGATATATTTTTTATCTATATTGGATTGTATTGTAAATGTAAATAAAATATGGCATTATTTAATTTTATTTGTTCTTATTTTTAGATTAGTGATAATATTAGTTGATTTTCGGTTTATAAACTTGGCAAATATTGGCAACATTTGCTTAAAGGATATCCATGTCTCACAGGTAACATTGCCGAATAACCATAGCTTTTGACTAAGGGCTCCGGTCGAGTTTGAAACTAGTAGGGCAATACGGAAAAGCACATGGATAAATTATTGTCGAAAACGAACTAATATTATTTAAGAAAATCATTCATAATCTATTTTTTCCCACTACAACAATTTGACAGAATAGATATTGTTAATACATAAGATAAACATGTTCCCTAGATACTGTATCACCACATTTGAGAAAGTTATAATCTAGTTGCAGCACTTCGTCGGCACAGGAAAGCGTAGGTAATACAGCATACAAGGATAGGCAGATTCAATATCTTAAAAATCTTTACATCAATGTGATCCGACGATTGTGCAAAGATTTAAGAGGGCGCATTCTGAAAGTGCGCAACGTCGCAAATAGCTGTCAATAAATCGCTGTTTTGATTAATTTGGCAATATTTCTGTATGGAAATATGAAATATCACTAACTAGTGAACTAAAATATTGAATAAGAAATGCAATAGGTATTTAATATCGTAACACCGAATACATTAGTTTTAGATGTAAAAAAAAATATTTGGAGACTCCAAATGCCCTTTTTACACCTTAAACGGTTACAACATCTTAATCAGTGTTATAATTTGATTATTAATATTTTAGGTCACTAGTTAGCGATATTTCATATTTCCATACAGTAATATTGCCGAATTAATCAAAACACGTAAATATTTTACAGCTATTGGCAACGTTGCCAACTTAAAGAATGAACGATTTTATATAGATATATTGACTTTGATCAAAATGTGGTGTTATAGCCCCCCCTAAACCCCGGTTTGCAGCCAAACTCGTGAGTAAGATACAGTTAATCTTCCGTTAACAATAGTTTAGTCAGTTAGCGTTAACTTTGGTAAGTTGAGGAGATTATTGTTAAATAGTGTATAATCCAGAACTGTATTGAGCGTGTAAGTTTGTAATAGTTAATAAATCTTTTTGTATAAAATGGTTTTAATTTTTTATTACTTACTTTTCAATACCAATTACTTAGCAGTCACCACTTGATATGTAGAAAGCAAAGCTTCGATTGATAAAGGTTCAAGTGATAAGTAAATAAAACGAACTACAGATTTGGAGGTAATATTTTTCTATAATTGAGTTACATGAATAATGTACTTATTAAAGTAAATATTAAACAAAGTGATTAATTGTTACAGACCAATAATTTGCAGTTAACGTCGCGTCTTCTCCGATAATGGCCTTATTTTGACTGAAAAGAAAAATAACAATTTACAATTGTAAATAAACCAATCATCATTTGCATATAGATACTAGCTTTTTCCCAACTATGTTGGGGTCTGCTTCCAGTCTAACCGGATGCAGCTGAATACCAGTATTTTACATGGAGCGAATGCTTATCTGACCTCCACAACCCAGTTATGTACTGGGTAATACGATACCCCGTGTCATGCTCTGCCGCAGAGCCACCATTTTAGAAACCGATCAATTATATCTTAAAATGATGTACGTCAAACGTACATAATGTACCTACGTATACCCTTTATCGCTGTCCTTGGGTAAGACTGGTTGTCAGACTTGGGCTTCTGTCTGTCAAAGATCCACGAAGACAGTCGTGACCAACGGTTAACGTGCTTTTCGAGGCTCGGAGGGGTCTCGGTATGTAATGGATGGCCACGAACCGACTGCGGCAAGCTTAGCTTCCGCGCGGCTGTCACCATTACTTACAAATAAAGATTCTAGAATGTGTGCGCACTTGGGCGGTTTTCTTTTTCTTATTGCATGGAATTAATGTTTTCAATCCATGGATCTACATATATTTCAGGCGCGAGACATACACAAAATGACGGGCAGCGCCACGCCCGCGCCCCTCGCCACTTGTGTATGTCCTGCGCTATATAGAGCAATGCTGTACGGAGAAATGTGTGTGTACAATCTGTACATTGTGGAGAAAAGGGAACATGGTACTGTAGTTTTAATGGCTGGCTGTATTATGACTGGCAGACATTCTAATATTTAAATATAGAATTACTTTAAAATATTTACGTGTCTAGCTTTTGTTCTGTGACAGATTGGTGCTAGGGCCCCGTCTCGTGCAAGCGTGCATCTTAATATTGTATTAAAAGAAAGAAAATACTTTTATTTGCGGTACATATGACGCAAGCAAAGGAACAAACACTAAAAACAAATTTGAGGGAAAATATGCGTCACATCCACGCAAAACGGCCATCACTCAGCATAATGCTGGGACCCTACTATGCGAGACAGAGCCCCAGCGCTGGTTTTCAGTGACAGCCGGCGTTGACGTGTTGACGTCGAACCGGTGCAGCATAAACAGAAATCATACTCGTAAAATAAGACATTAATAATTTACTTTACAAAAATAATTTAATTTACTTGTGAGCTTATAATATAGCGGTCCTCTGGACCTTATCTCTTATATTCTTATATTCTCTTATCTCTGGAAGTATACCTACTTATTTCGTTACATAAATGTGATAATCACCGGATTACCTTAATTTATCTTAATTTCAATTATGGGGTTGTCAGCGTTGCAGGGCGCGCAGTTGGGGGCCGGGCATGGCCTTCTGCGGCAACACCCGGCAGCGCGCATAGCCAGCGAGCACAGAGTCAGCATCGCCACTACGACCTGTGCTATCCTCATATTGGAGCACCACCTGGGGTTTAGAAGAGTGTAGTTCGTTTTCATTTTGAAACATCATTATTTACCATAAGTACAATTAATACAATTTTAATGTACTTATCCTAACAAAGCTAGTTAACGCTTCGTAATATTTGAGGTACTGAGAGCCTGGGAGGCTAGCGGTTTGCCTTTCAGCGCAGCATAAACTCAACCCACCATAATTATGGGTACCTATATGATGACAATAACGCATCTGTGCGATATGCCGGTGGCCGCCACTATAGGCGGCATTGTCCTCTCTTTCCAAGCATGTCACCGTTTACTCAAACTATGACACAAATTAGTAAAAACTGACTTTGAAGGTGGTCTGTGGCAAAAGTTCTGCGCTTAATTCGCGCCACGGATATTATTACCTATGTAGTCTCTAGACGCTGCGGACATTCCGTGCTCTGTTCAATTTCCAAAATACAACCCAGATAGCAAGTGTGTTTGCTGCAAACTTGATTTTTCTTTGATTTTGAATTGCCACGTCAAATATGACATGGTAGGTTTGTAACAATATTGCTGCAACCTTGATAAATTCAAGGATGTTATTTCAAGTTTGTGATAATGTTGCTGCAGTCTTGTTTTTTTTTACATGTCAAACATGACGTATCAAGTTTGTCTAAAAGTTGCTACAAACTATATGGTTTGCCGCGCCCCCACGCGCGCAGAGCTCCGCGGAACAATACCTACAAACGTACAAATTTTGAGTAGTTCTGTTTGACGTTTTGTCTCTAACGGTCGGTTAAAACTCTTGTAGTCTCAACTGTCGGTGTCGATTTGCCTGGATTTGCCATATGTCGTAAATAAAAATGTCTGAGTTAGTAAGCCCAGAATTTGGACGCAAAATTGTGTAATAATATACCTACCTAATTGTATATTTTATGTGCTTTTGTTTGTGCGACATTGTGCAATAATTGTGTGACGCGTTTTGGAATTAAGGTAAGTTTCTTTTAATTTCTGGTAGACAGAACGCAAGATGTTAAGTTACTATTACTATTCAATCGATGGTCCATGACTAAAATGTCTCTGTCTGTCTGTTGCTGAAATTTAATTACCCCTATGACGACTCACTGACCGAAATTTGGCATGGAAATAGAGTCCTGGGAATGGACATAGTAGGCTGTAGATATGGGTCGTACTTTCAAAACCGAGTACCATGGCTACCAAGTACGTCCACCTTTAAACACCAGCGCCAAAAACCAGGGTACGAAATACTTTAAAGTATTTTCTTTCTGTATCGAAAATAGATCCGTAAGTTCATACAAATAAGGAGTACAATCGCGTATGCTAAAAAAAATACTGCTAACTTCCAAGCCTTGGTGGAAAAAAATACTTGCATGGAAAATTGATCCGTTAACGTATATAAATAAAGAGCACAATCGCGTATACAAAAAACCATAACATAAGTTTTTTTTTTTTCTTTTTAATTATTATTATTACTTATATATTAATAGCCCCACGTGTGTTAAACAGACTTAATTTCTTTTTGTTACAGGCTGTATCACAAGCAAGCAGTCTTCCAGTAAAGGATGACGCAAGTTTTTGTAACTTGAATGACCAGTTAAAAATAAACCAGAACAAACAGGCAATTGTATGTAAATAGTAACTTTATGCATGCTTATAAGTTTTATTACTTATAAAAACTCTTTTTTCAGATGACATTTTTGGCTGGTATTGGTGGTAGAAACATTCGAAGTCTCACAACCAATATGTTGAGAAGAATATTAGATACTCGACCATGTGGCAGAATTTAAACTGGAAAACAAATGAAAAAATCTAATAAACAATCCTTTCTAAATACAGAAACATGTAAATTAATCTTTCGTAAGTATATTTTATTACTTACCTTTCTATTATTTTCCCGTGTCAAAGATACTACCATAAGATTTTTTTTTTGTTTTTCAGAAATCTGCAAAAGAGTCTACGATGTGACTGAAGAAAATTTCAAAGAAATAATTAGTGACTAGCTGAATCAGGCGAAAGTTAGAATTACAAGAAGGTAAGATTGAAATTACATAAGTGCTTGGTGCAGGTTTTTGTTGGATTGTGCAAAGCTGTATTCACTTAGTTATAATAATCTTAGTTATATTCATTGTTTCAGAGATGAGAGACTAAAGAAAAAATATATTGATAATTGATGATGATTGTTCCTGTTCGCCGCCTCATTGCAGAAAATAAAATGATTTTTTTATTTTATCATTCAATATTTCAGTAAATTATCATTTAAAGTACAAAACATTTTTCTTTTAGTTTTCCTTTATTATATATTTTAAGTACTTACACAATTTTACACACATCATGCAAGTTTGTTATGTCAACCTTGTATATATCTTGTAAAAACAAACATCATGCAAGCTTCCTATGTCAACCTTGTATAAACCTTGTAAACACAAACATCATGCAAGCTTGTTATGACAACCTTGTATATACCTTGTAAAAACAAACATCATGCAAGCTTGTTGCTGGGAAACTAGAAAGTTTGATTTAAACTTGCCTCAAGTTTATACACTTGCCACGTCAAGTTTGGCACAAACTTTCACTCTTGATATGTCAAACTTATTGCAAGTCAGATTCAAGTTTATATTGCTATCTGGGAAAGTACTGGATTACACTATATAAGAAATGGAGGTATCGTGTAGAGCACAACATATAGGGGACTGACATTGTACAAGATTGCCAGGTGGATTCGGCTGCCCTTCTTCAGACATGAGAACAGCGATAAAACATTGCGGCGTGTGGGAGATGGATCTTAACGGCCGAAGACTATTTTATCATCATCATTTCAGCCGGAACACGTGCACTGCAGGACATAGGCCAACCGCCGCCACATCGGCCGGTCCTGTGCTTTTTGCTTCCAACGGCCTCACCTCTTTTGAAGACAGGTACTTACGTATTTATAAAAGGATTAAATTCAAATTTTCTTTTACGAGCCAGTTATCTGCTCAAGTCTCAAAATGTTTTTCTGCAAAGAAGATAAAAAGCATGGTCAGTTAGTGTTCAGCTGCTGTTGGGGTTGACGTCAACTCTAAAAAAGTGGTTGGTACCTACTAATATTTTTCAAGGTTCAAAGAATTAGGTATTAAACACACATTATGCCGATGGTCGAAATGGAGTAATCTAATATAACTAGTCTGTATTGTCCCACTGCAGCGCAAAGGCCTCCCTCTGCCTTTTCCACAGAAGTCTGTGGTTTGATAGTCCTTACGGTAAGAGTCAAGATCGTTCTTCCATCTTCTGTTTTCTTCGAACTACCTACCACTAAGTTATTGCCCCTACAAAAATCTTCCTGTAAACGGCATGCATCAATAGTTATATTGCTTGTTCTGCAGTCTTGATGTAGGTCGTTCCAATAAAAGGAAACAAATTTACTCACCGGTCTTCTTGTGCTTTATTTGTACCCGGGTACAGTTAAACCAGAAACAGTATGAGCTTCGGTAATGTTGCGTGTTTCCGAATTAGCAAGAACGTCGCGTCACAGGTTACTCCCAGAGAGCCAAATAGGCAAGAAGGTAGGTACTTCCATGGTTATAACGTCTACTTAAGGTAGGTATACATATAGTAGATTTCATCTCCGCGCGTTGATTTCCGAATCTGTATATGACTTACTTAATTGATAGGTCCCGTGAATCGTGGTGGGCTGTGATCCCGTCGTTTGAGGATCACGCGGATCAGCACCGCGGTGATCGGAAGCAGAGCTACCAACACGTTTCTTAGATTCATGTTCTTGGCTGCAGGCAAAGATGTTCAGTTAGCCGCGCACTCGATTTTCAACTCTCGGTGTTGAGCTGAGTATTGAGCATCCAACAAAGGGAATATCAGAGCGTCAAAAAAATACACTGTTGTATTTTGAACTTTCGACAATTTATTAATGCGTTTTTAATTTGATTTTGTATCACGCACTGGGCGCGATAAAAATCGCCCGTGGGTAGGTACGCAGGCTTGGCAACAAGATAAATAAAATCAACTTGCAACGGACAAGTGTGGTCAAGGAAATAGAAAATGGTCTACGAGTCAATGGAGATAAGGTTAATTTATTCGAAAAGTATACCTACCTGTCTAGACAGCAGAAATTACGCAATGATTAGGTATTGTACAGACATAGGCATAGTTGAGCTCTAAGTGCTGAGTTGAGCTCCACGATTACTGACAAATGCTTACACTGACAGGATAGGTCCACTCAAATCTGTGTGGTTTTTTCCTCAAAAGACCATTTCAGACAATCTATATGGTCCTCATATGGCCTGACCAAGATTATGTCTGGACTTTATAAGAGACTGTGACCTCTGAGCTTGTTTCGGTCTTTCTTCTCAGATTAGTCATCTAGCTATTTTTTTTAAATATTTATTAATATGACGTGTAAAAGTGATTGCAATATCCTATTTACAGAATAAACAAATTAATTTCATTTTATTTACACATACCTACATAACATCATGCCTGATTGACGTAGGGTTGGGCAGAGTTTTACCTAATTGTACAAACACAACTTCCAAGTAATAGGTACCTACTTAAATATTTGAATACGCTGTCCAATAAAATTAAACATATTGTAAGTACCAGACTGGCCCAAGTAATTATTAAAAGTTTTTTTGCATAGCGGTTCCGGTAAAAATGTATGAGAATTATAAATAAATAAATAAAATAAAAAGGTTTATTTCAGAAACTTGTACAACTTTTACAGTAAATCTTACATAGGGACCTCCTTTTAAGTAAAAGATATACCTGTGCTAGGAGATCCCGCTCTCCAATGACAAAATAATTAATTGGTAAAAGTGGTGTAGACAGATGAAAATAGAATTTAAACAACAAAAAGAAAAACAAAACAATAAAAATAAAGTAAAACAAGTAAAATCCCAAATTAAACAAGACAAGACTTGAACTATAACTAAATAAAAAGAAAAATAAAAACTTAGAGATATATCCTAAAATAGTATGTGTGTGTGTGCGTGCGTTCGTGTGTGTGCGTGCATTTGAGTGTGTGCGTGCATGAGTGTGTGTGTGTATGTATGTGTGTGTGTGTCCTTTCAACTCATATTGACGATGCTTGCAGCAATAATTCAATGTCATCATAGGTCTTCAGTTTTAGCCATTGAACTATTGCGTTTTTGCAGTCTTTCGTAGTCATTGGATTTATGTTAATTATTTTATTGAGTTTATTATAAAGGACAGCGGAACTTTTATTGAATTGTCTTTTGGCATATGTAGTTTTAACGAGTTTTACTGGTGCAACACTGTATTTTCGTCTTCTTTCCTGATGGTGAGGGTCATATGGCAGGACTTTGTGTAATTACTTTATTAATATATATAAAGTATGTCAGTTAATAATTTTGCTTGTAGTACCAACATACCTCGTACTGTCAAATTAAAATATTCTTAACTAAATAAAAAACAATAGTTGCGCGTACATTTTTTTAATTTACCGCCTTATTTACTGCCTACCTACCTACCTACTTATATAAAAGTAGATAGCTTATTTTTCGACAAAAATTAAATTTCAAATACCTAGTTGTTTCAAAAAAATACGTACACGCGTGGGTGAACTTTTTGCGGGATACATTATCAACACCACAAAAGTTATTATTTTTTATTTATTTAATGCAATGATAAATAATAAAATAATAATGATAATGAGGCATTAAGTCCGCCTTTGTACTTTTATAAGTGTGAAAAGTTTAAATAAATAAATAAATAAATAGCCTAAAATTTGGTGCGAATTCTCCGAGTTATACAGGCTTTTTCCATTATGAATTTCGCAGCAGCAGCCCAGTCTGGACCTGTGCCTGGTTTACGGAAAATCGAATATATGGAGTTAAATGTTCAAGAAAAGGCGCTCAGCTTAGCTCGAATAGTGCCGAGCCGACCCAAACATGTCTCAGCGCGGGCAGTTGCCGAACGGAGTAAGCCGATCGGCACGAGCCGAATGAAAGCCTACGCCTAGGGTGTAGGCTTCAGGCCGGCTTTATAGTTCAACAAATACTGCCGAATCTAATGTGCCGACCCGAACTTGTCAGTAGCATCCCTGAGAAAGGAACTCGGGGACGACATAAAAGCTCTCACCGTTTTAGGTTTAGGATATATTACTTCAATGATAGGTCCCTTATAATTGCAGGGGTTTATATTAATCGGGGTCGGAGGTGGGGTATTCCGTCGCCTACAGCCGGCGATGCTGATCAGCAGCTGCAGCAGAACTACCAACAGCTTCACAAACTTCATTTTGGCTGAAACAAACATATTTCGGAAAAAAAAATTGTCCTAACCGGGATTCTATGGGCCTTATCACACTGGCGATGATTAAGGGGTTCTCTGCGTGCGTGTAGCGAGCACGCCACGTGTGCGCAATGTATTCGCCGCGTTTGCGTAACGAGAGCCACTGAAGAGAGTAAACAAAAGAGAGAGCGAGACAAGTGAGTGTACGAGAGAGAGCAAGACAAGATACTGTACAATATTGTGAAAACGCGGAAAACACGTCACGTAGTCGCGAATAGCTCGCGAAGAGCACGTTCACAAATCGCGTCGCTGCAAACACGCTGGCCAATCGTTAGTGTGTTAACGCTCTAACCCAGACGCTTATGATCCTCAGCCAACGAGAACAACATTGTATTTCTAGAAAATAAACGTTTGATTTGATACGAGTGGGAAATTTAACGTAGGTAATATGGACCAGTTAGTTACCTTAATACAGCAAGGTTTTAATCCGCCAGCAGCAGAAGGTGCAGATTTTTTCTTGCAAGCCAACACATTAAATATAAACACGACTATGTAGAATAATATCATCAGCATCATTTCTAAAAACGTTCAAAATCTGCCGTTAAACGTAACAAAATACAGATGGTTAGCATCAGGTGGAAGGACAGTTCACTTCAAGCTAACTTCACATAGGTTTTCACTGTTAGATTTGACAGACTAACCCCTCGGTCACGACATCACCACTCGCGCGACCTGCGTGTTGGGGATCGTCTATTAATCACGCAGACAGGGGTTCGGAAAAAATCACGAAGTATCACAATAGGGTGGGAGGGGAGGGAGGTGGTGTAGGAGATAGATATCACGTGTATTAGATTTTTCGTTGAAAGCGCGATTTCTAAACCGAAAAGCGGTGCGTGACCTTAACTCGCCGTTGAAACGATTATACCCACTTACCTTTATTTAGAGCGTGCCATGAGACACCGCGGTGCCACTTGCGGAGAGGAGAGCGCCGCGGACACACAAAAAAACAAAAGTACTAGATCACAGCGGGCATGCCACGACTCAGAGCGGTGCGACCGGCAAGTGCGACTTTTGATAAAAACATTCCGCTACCACTGGTCGTGGCATGGCGACGTCAGTCGCAGAATCCTGCGCCGCAAGACGCACCGCCATTATGTCACGGCCCTGGCGTAAGGCTGTACTGGTCACGCGCGTGAGGTTTATAACTTTAACTAGCAACACGCCTCTGCTTAATTTTTCGCTGGCCGCACTTTGGGCTTTGGGCCCACCAAAGCCCAAAGTCGGGGACGTCCTCCTAATATTTTTTTACTATGGCTACGAATCTCTACGACCATTCAATTCATTTCATTATTTTTGTCAGTGAATTAACTTTATTAGGTAATCAATCAGTTGGCAGTAAAATTTGACGGAAGTTTTGTATTGTAATTTTAATGTTGTGATCTAATACCTATGAGTCAATGACCTGAAATAAATGTCTTTTTTTTCAGCTGTTTTTTAAAGTTGAAAAATCTAGATACCTTGAAGGCATCTATCGCATCTGGACGAAACATATTAGGTCAACGAAAAACAGTATGTCACCTAAGTCGGGGAAGTCCACCCAAGCATTTTTCACTGCGGCATCAAATCTCTACGACCGTTGCTTCAGCTGTTTTCTTAAGTCTATTTTAGGTACCTACATTTTATTAAAATATAAAACTACCGGCTAGTAATTAAAAATAAATGAAATAAACTAGTTGTAAATCTGACCATGAAAAGTATTACCTACTATCCCATAAAACTAAAAAAAAATAAACATATTTATGAAGTTAAAAACAATTAATGTCTTGAAAGACTAACTTAAGTCGAGGTTTTCTGGGCCTGCAGGCCTGACCTTTAAAACGCTACCTACTTCCGCCTCTCCCAAAAGCAGAGCGACGTAGGTATTTATTTACGATGCGCCGCCGACCATTTCGCGGAAAATCCATGCCGTAGCATTAAAGGTTTGCAGTTGATCAACTGAACTAGTTTTTCTTAGGTTCGATTTTTTTCATAAGTTTCCATTTTATGGGACCTACGGCGTAGTGACCAAAATTGATTACTTAAAATGTCCCGTGTACCGAATGGGCGTTTTCACATTAACAGATAACGACACCAACCAGATACCGATATGTCGGCAGCTATATAATACCGAAATCGATTCGATACCGATATAATTATTATCAGCCCGATGATATTGGTGAATATCGATGACCATCGTGACGCACCAAACAACTACAGTACCTACTAAGTATCGACGTCTTGAAGTCGCAGTGCGAAAAAGTGTGTTCAAGTTGAAAGAATGCCGCTACTCTCACCGCACTGTGTCTTCGCCGGTAGATATCGTGCCGAAATCGGTTTCGGTCGCTGTCTGCGACGTTATAGGTCACAATAACAACACGATGTAAAAGCGTTTGGTAGGCACGTAGGCACTAAACGTATCTGACCGAAGATATCGTGACGATGTCGGGTCAGTGTCGTTTCATTTGAATAATTAAAGAAACAAAAATTTTATACTTTGGTGTAGTGGTATGGGATAGTTCGTAGAACGTTATGACAGTTTAGGCCTCCTCTGTCATTTATGGTTTTAATAAAAATAAATATCTATGGTTAGGTGACTGAGATATCCCGTGTACAGACTACACGGATTTTTTTTTGAGATAGCCGGTGTACTCGGGAATAATCTGAAAGAATCTGTTAGTGTATCAGTGTTGTGCCAGTTGGTATTACTCAGGAACGAAGGCGTTTAATAATTCACTAAAAACGAAAAACTTCGCAAGCAATGAGAAATTGCTACTGAAGGCTGCGCGTTTCGACCTCAGGAGGAGCTGCTTCTCACACGGATAACTCTGTTGCTTGCTCGCTAGTCCAGCCAGCCAGCCAGTCGCGTCACCAGTCCTAACTCTGAATATTTTGGTCGCCGAGACCAAAACAACAAACAGTGTACAGTAGTGAAGTCTTATAAAATGTGGCTGTTATTTTAGTATAATGAGGTGTCTTACGACTTCCACGCGAAAGAAGTCACCGACAGCAACTACTTTCAGGTAAATATGGCGTTCTACTGGGAATCTCAACGGTCACGCAAAGTTTAATTTTGATAGAAAATACCAAAGTTGTATTTTCGTTCGTTATAAAAGGAACTCTTGTGCAAAATTGCATGCTTCTAGACCTAGCGGTTTAAGTTGTGCATTGTCTGTCAGTGAATCGTAAGAATTGTATCAAGTATCTGAGCTTAAGACAAAAATGGCGAATTTCCATACAAACTTTCACCCCCTATTTCCTGTTTTGGGGACTGTCTTATGTAATTTTGACATTCGAAAAGTGCTGATTCTCAGCCTAGTTTAAATAAATGAGTTTTGAATTTTGAATTTTTTAGTGGCTGAATTTTCAAAAATCTTGAATCTAATATTTTTACTAAGTAGAATGGGCTAAAAATGGTCTTACTATTTCGCTCATACTGTGTCCATATTCTTTTGTTTTGAATGTTTCCCACCGCTCATGAAGATCCGTAAATATTGACAGCAGCAGCAGTTTTATATGAAGTAAAAATAATTAGTAAATATAATTTTATATGTAAGTTAGTTAGATAATAAGTTATGGAGTTAGATAAGTACGCTATCGCATTAGGTTACCCTGTAATGATAGATGTAAGTTGGATATAAATAAATAAATAAGTAACAATTGCCGTTCTTTATTGTCAACTGACATAACTACTGTTACAGGTACAGCTATAACATTTTATCGTATAGTTCTACTTACAGTGACTTTTTGTATTCAAAACTGAAAGTTATTCACACAGAGCCAATACGATAAATCACAGATTCAAGAAAAAAATGTTGTGTTGTTAGCTCCACTATGCGAAAATATCATTACGATTTTTATCGCACAGTGAGGAAATAAAAACACTACCATCAGCTTAAAATTCAACATCCACGCCGCTAACGTATGTGGAATCGACACACAGCTATCTAGAGCAGCCAAAGTGAGCTGGAGTCTGCACCAGGAGGTCATACGGAGCATTTACACGGCGGCGGTGGAGCCGGTGGTGATGCACACGGCAAGTACCTGGGCGCCGGCAACTAAGAAGATTGGGGTGCAGAAAATGCACTCCAATCTTCTCTTAAGAGTTCATGGTCATACGGTCCAATGAGTATTCGTCCAAAGCTCTGCAAATCCTACAGCACCATTTTGCTGAACGTATCCCTGTTGTTGTCTGGGATACTCCCACTCGACCTCTGAATACAAGCAGCAGCCGCTCTGTATGAGGCAAAGAGTACCCCAACCAACCCTTGCGGGCAGGGACACTGAGCGTGTGGTGGCGTTTGCGAAAACTCTATATCCGGCGAACCAAGGTTCCCTCGCACTTCCTGGCGGCGGCACCGAAAGCTAAGGTGGGCGCGGCCATTTCCCAGAGCAAAGATGTTTTCTTTTTCTGGATAAAAAATGATTAGGAAGACTTCCCCGACCAGGGTACCTAACACATTTTTCTTCGCTGGCGGCACTTTGTATTTTGGGCCCAACTTTGTATGAAACGTGAATGGTCTAGTTTAATTTGAAAAAAAAAAACTAAATGATGGTGAATACCGCATCAAAATCCGTTGCACAGTTAAGAAAAAAAAACACGGTCACACAAACATACAGAGACGAAAACTTAGACTTCAATTTATAGTACTTTGTATAGAAGATGGAGGAATTTCATACTCAAGATACGTTAATGGATTAAAGTAGATAGTAGTACTCTTAATTTGCCTAGCCCCTACTATGTTTGGGTCGGCTTCCAGTCTAACCGAATGCAGCTGAATATCAGTATTTTACATGGAGCGACTGCCTATCTGACCTCCACAACCCAGTAACTGGGTAATACGATACTCCTTGGTAAGACTTCCGGGTTTCTGACGACCCGTAACGACTGTCAAAGATCCACGAATGACAGCCGGGACCAACGGCTTAACATGCTTTCCTAGGTAGTGAGGAGTCTCGGTCACCCATCCACAGACCACCCCGGGCAAGCGTAGCTTAACCTGATGGATCGAACCGTGTGGCTGTTATTACTTAGCCACGAGCTCCTCCTAAACTTGATAGTAGAAAGGATACGCACGCACTACAGTCACAGTATGAATAGTAACAGTATTATATCTTCATAGAAAACGGCTGAAACAACGCGCTTCGAAATTTCATACGCAACAGTATTGAGTGCGCGGCAGTTACGCACAGACGAGGGTTTATCTATCGACAATGTCAATATATAATACTGTTACTTTATTATACTGTGCTAAAACGTGTGTTTATTATACTGTGCTGTGTGTGTGAAATTTACCTGCTAATGAACTATCATTAGCAGGTAAATTTCCAAAACTCGTGAGTCTTCTCTTATGGTAAAAGCCCATAAAATGGTTCACCTTCATTCACCGCTTCGAAGTTATTTGGAACCCGAAACTAAGCACTTGAGTAGGTGTAACTGCCAGAAAAAGAACCAGATAAAAAATATTTTAAAAAATGTGATTTCTTACCTTCGGAATGGTCACCCGGACTCTAGACGGTTCGTAACCTAGATTAGAATTAGGATTATAGGTTGGAGGTCCTTTGTGACAACATTCCCGTCTTTTGCAACCCTGGGTCACCTCGAAAATCGTCACAGCGAGATGCAGGAAAACTAGCAGGATATCGTTTAGCAGCATATTAATTTGTTTCTGAGAGTTCTGCAGCCTTTCATTATTTGGCTCCGAAATTTGCTGTCACCTGGTGGATAACATAGAAAATTTAATAAGTGAGCGAAAAAATTCGTAGAATTACTAGCTAGAGTGCTTTGAACACCCTTTCAGTCTATGAGATTAGACTAGTCAAAAAAAAAATTGCATTTCTTAGTCCCTAAAATAAGATTTTCATGGACTTGGGCTAGGCATTTCAGAAAGATCTTACCGTTTTATTGTTTTGTCAAAGAGAATCGAGTATATTAAAAAAAACTTGTAGGCATGGCTGTTTTAAAATGTGCAGGATAAAATTTAATGAATGCTTAGATCGTTAGTACTAGCCGGGTAGTGTACCTATGGTGAACATTACAAATCCTAATCCTAACTATAATATTATAAATGCGAAAGTTAAGTTATGTTATGATTTTACGCTAAAACGGCTGAACGGATTTGGATGAAATTTGGCATATGGTGGACCATGACCTGGATTAGGACATCAAACACTTTTTATTCCGATATTCCCACGGGATCGAGACTTATGTGGGTGAAACCGCGGGGTGCAGCTAGCTCTCTATATTATATAAATGTTTAAAAAACAGCATCGTCTGCCAACAAGCTGGAAGCAGTTTAGCAGAGCTAATATATCTTGTATAAAAATATTTCGGTGAATTAATACTTTAAATAATTGTTTTTATTTATATAGAGCCATTCCAAGACAAATTGGCTCTAAGGAAAAAGTATGTCACAAACATGTACAAACAGTTTACAAGACATTCTTATTCTCTATTGAATGCAGTTTTTTTAATCCTATGTGGATATTTTTATTATTATTGTTTTTTTCTTTCTCAGTTAGTTTTAATGATGGTCTGGCAGTTTGAGTAGTTTATGCGGCCTACCCAAATGTCCTTTCTTTGGAATTGTTCGTCGAGTTGAGCTCCTTAAGTTCTGAGTTGAGCTCCACGATTACTGACAAATGCTTGCACTCTGACAGGACAGGTCCACTCAAATCTGTGTGGTTCTTTTCTCAAAAGACCATTTCAGACTAATCTACATGGTCCTCATATGGCCTGACCAAGATTATGTCTGGACTTGAAAAGAGACTGTGACCTCTGAGTTTGTTTCGGCCTTTCTTCTCAGAGTAGTCAGATAGGAAACGCCGAACTTATCTAGCTAATTTTATTTTTTTATTTTTAAAAAGATGACATGTACAAGTTATTCCAATATCCTATTTACAGAATAAACAATTTTATTTCATTTCATTTCAAAGAAGTTTTCACTGCAAAAATTAAAAAAATAGTTTTGCGCATTGTATCGTGTGACATACTCGTATCAAATGAAAGGAGAAATTACTTCTATAAAAAATTACTGAGAGGATCTCAGGTATTTGTTTTATAATTTTAAAATTAAGTTTTAAAGTTATTTAATACAATAGACCATTTTCCCGGAAACTACTACTTACCGAGCCTAAAATTTTGAAAAAAGTAGTTTTATACTTAAAGATTACAGAAATTGCGCAGTTCAGAAGATCGAAGCGGTCACACAGACAAGTGGCATCTCAATGTCTGCTATAGTTTTAGAGTCGTATCATACGGTTCAAATTTCAATAAGTTAAAATAATATTCAAACCTAAATTTATCAGGTTGTCTTCTTCTCTTGTTTGCACCTCGGGTTGCTCTCGGTACAATCGATGTATTCGTGTTTTATGCAGCCGAGGCACGTCTCGAGGTATGACAGCAGGAGAGTCACTATCAGTACCACCACCTCTTGGAAGAAGGCTTTATCCATCGCAATGCGATGAATTATCGCATCGCCAATGGATCTGCGAAGGGTAATAATTTGTACACATGAATCCATACTAATATTACAATCGCGAAAGTAACTGTCTGTCTGTACCTATGTTACCTTTTCATGCCTTATCGGATATCGATGAATTTTGGCACTACTAGACCTGGGTTAGGACAAAGAAAAATTTTATCCCAGTAGTATGATCCCGTGAGTTAATTTCCGAACTGATTCCGAAAGCTAGTAACCTAGGAATTGGAATGCCCGATGGCAATCAACTCAACACAATATGGCTGCTGCGCAATACAGGTCGCTGTGTGGCGTCCTACACCCACCCCTAAGCAACTTTGTCCCAAAAAATTACATCCCGCTTAAAATAAGACAAGTTGGCAGAGAAGCGGTAACAAAGGCAATGGCAATCAAGCAGAGCTCATACAGATAGAAAAAAAATACAACAAAGCTTCCAGAGAGATAAAAGAACTCACAGGAAAATGAAAATAAAAATGTTCAACAAAGCTCCAAACTATCTGTACCCATAAAAAAGACAACTACTCCCTATGGAAAATAAAGTGAAATACATCTAGCAGAATTACAGAAACACTCCCTCGAGAAAAAAGAGTAGTGTTCTGTTGAATTCATAGACACCCAGTAAGCATTCGACAAAGTCTGGCTTATGGGACTTCTTTAAACAAACTTAAAACTCTGCTCTCCAAACTCTGATTTTAAAATCATACTTGGAACAAAAATGGTTTCAAGTGAAATATGAAGAAAAAATCTCAAAATCTAAAAGTTTCATCACAAGGATCGATGCTAGGCCCTGTAATTTACTCCATATACAATGTGGAGCAGGACGCTTGACATTCCTCAAAACCACATAAAGAGTGTCATGTTCTTTACCCGTATACAAAAAATCAATCAAATCCAATGAATACTTTAGCCACAGGAAATTATTTTTCATTTTCTTATTTTTCAACATGATGTAGATTCTGAGTCCGTAATAATAGGTAAACATTGTAAGGTCAAGAACCTGTGCAAAACGTACGATTCTATTCTCTACGTCTCAATATGCTTGAGAGACAGAGAAAGGTGTCATACGATTCCACTCTGACGCGCCCCGCCCAGTCCCACAAAATAATACTACAATTAGAAAGAAAAAGAAATATTACTTACGCAAATTATGCATTAGTGGTGCATAGACAATTGCGAGTGTTTGTGTGAGCGGAATTTTTTCGGTAGTCTCGGGACTCGGTCACAGTCAGTGCAGCGGCGCCCTTTGAGGAGCGCACACGTTTATCACGAGACGAGTCGCGCGCGCATTGTTGTGATTTTGCGAAAAAATTTAGTTGTTATTTGTGATTAAAGACGATTTAGTGTGACTTATTGTTCAGTGTTAGTTTAATATTAGTTAGTTAATTAGGTATCGATGTCGCTTGTGCATAATGAACAACGGTGGAAACCTTGAAAATTTATAAATTTGACTATTGATGTAAATTCTGATTGTGATGTGATATTATGTGATTAACTATTCAACCAGTGATCTTTTAATTAACAACGCGCAACTTAGTGAGTTTATGCCGCTAATTTGTTGTTCTCCGACTAAACTACCTACCCACGTCCACCTACGCCCCGCACCGCAGCGCAGGCGCCGCCCCTCGCCGCGACCCGCATCGGGCCGCGCAACAGGTTAGTGACTTTTCGTAGATAAAGCGTGTTTACTTTTTATGCAGTCGATTCTGCTATTTATTTTGTTTGAAAATTGCAATTTTTCAATTTTCCATTAACTACTAATCTTCGTATTTTAAAATGTTTATATGGACTAGTACTGTGCTCGTTTTAATTTAATGTCGTAAGTCCAGATCCACATTGTATACGACAAACCTGCCTCAGGTTTGCCGTATAAGCTTGCTGATGTAGTTACAGCGAGCTATGGAGATGATTCTGCGTGTCTCGCAAGCGATACTGACCCCGTAAAGTCATTCACTAAACTGCAGGCACAGTTGGATAAGATTGATGTGTGGTTGAAAATCAAGCCCAGTGAAATAAAGTACGCACGCCCGTCACATTGTCACTCAGAAAGGGGGATTGCGCACCTGTTTGCATGGAACGAGGAACCGTGTCAACCAGCACCACTGTGAAATACCTAAGCTTGCACCTAGATAGACGATTGACATGGGCGAACCACATTAAAGCCAAGAGAACAGAAGCAAATATATAATTTAAGAACTTCCTCATGGCTATTAGGCCAAAAATCACAACGCTGCCCCAGCAATAAATTGCTTGTCTACAAGGCCATCATAAAACCAATTTGGACCTATGGAGTGGAGCCCTAGGGATCTGCTAGCAATGTTAACTTAGAGATACTTAAGTGAGTCCAAAACATGCACTAAGAATGGTCTCCAGTGCACACTGGTTTTAAAAAAACTCTGAAATACACGAGTATGTACCTAGAAATGCCGACCATAAGAAAAAAGTTCAAAGAAAGGCGTCAACAACTACAGCAGCACATTGGCTAAAGATCTGCTTTTAGACGAAGACCACATAAAACGCCATAAAAGATGTCACATACTTGAACTCGACCAAAGGAACTGAAGTGTTCACCACATGAAGATAACGTATGGTAAAAAAAAAAACACCCCAGACCACATCTAACTATGGGTAAACCAGCCGATTGTAGATAAAAAGAAGAAAAAAAAAATTGAGGAAATTTTTGAGTATGAATATAGGTGGCTATAAGAGTAGGGAAACCCAAAGAAACGATGGATGGACTGTGTGAAAGCTGATTCAATATGACTAGAAAGGGGGGTGACCACCGAGATGACGACTGATAGAGAAGTAAGGAAGAGAATAGAAGAAATAAGAAGAAAAATATTTTATTTGGTACACGAACAACAAGAAACCAAACAAAAAACCGGCCAAGTGCGAGTCAGACTCCCACACGAAGGGTTCCGTACCACCGTACAATACTTAGCAAAAAACGACGACAAAAACACGTGTCTTGTCTTGTATGGGGTCCCCATACAAGTAACGTTTTGTAGGTGTTTTTTAATTTTCAACATTATTTAATTTTTTGTTGTTATAGTGAATAGAATTACGCCATCTTGCACTATGGTTCGTCTAGAACATGCTAGCTAGACAAAATACATTATTGAAAATGCCGAAAATTCATTCATATTATTATAGACAAAACACACGAACCTCTAATTCCAAGAATTGTAATGCACCTGGAGTTGTGCTCATTAAGGGTCACAGGTAAGTATATAAGAAAAGGGGTAAGTATACTGATTATCATCAGCAATTTTGCATTCCACGCGAATACTTGCGAAAGTGATTTTAAAAGTAATTAGTTGGGGTAGAAGTGGCGAAAAACTGTGGATAACATACATGTAATTATAGAGCTGCATAACATAGGTAATAGGTAAAACGGGCCTGGTTTCCGCAACTCCACGTCAAAGCGCGTATTTTGCGTACGGGTGGGAAAAATCGGTTATTCGATCCACCCCAGCTCCTCAAAGAAGGCCAGCAACGCCTTGGTGTTACTGGTAATCTCGCGTAGGGTACCTGGGTTACCGAAGTACTTTGCCCTGTAATTGGCGACCACCGGGCAGTTTAACAGCACATGCGCTGCTGTCTCGTCGTCCTCCATGCAGGCCTTGCATAGCGGACTGTCTGTGACTCCCTATGACAAAGAGGTGTTTATTAAATGACCCATGGCCAGTTATAGCTGCTGTTACCGTACGGAGCTGTTGTTTAGTTAGTCAAAGAACCCTTCTCGTGAGGCGGCCATCGATTGAAGGGAGTGTCTCCTTAGCCTGCCTGCACTCGCTTTGATCCGACCATAGTTTGTGATGCTGATCCCTAGTTTGTTTCCTTACCAGAGTGCGTAGGTAACCGAAGAGGAGTGGGACGATGGGTTCGGGCCCCACGGTGCCATGCTCGATCCCCTTCTGGCAAGTTCGTCGGCAGCATCGTTCCCCAGCGAACCGCTGTGTCTTTTGATCCATTGAATGGTAATTTTATTGAGGTCACCCACCTGGTTAAGGCGCTGGTGGCACTCGTATATAAGTCCAGAGTCCACAGTGTGACTGTTCAGCGCTTGCAGAACCATGCTGCCAGAGTATACGTATCGAGTGGTCCTTAACTTCCCTAGCCAGAATAGCTGAAGCGGCAAAAGAAATACCCATGCATTTGGCCTGGAACACTGTGTTATGGACTCCCAATGGAGTGGAGCGGCATAACATTCGAAAGCTACGATTTTATTACCAGAAAAATTTACTCCGATACTGTCAAGAAAATCGGTGTATCGTATATACAGATGGGAGCTATATCTTAACTAGTCATGAGCAAAACAAAGGATGGAGTAATAAAGATGGACCACCGTTAAAGAGAAACCAGTCGAAAGGACAAAGAATTATCATTGTGCATGCTGGTTCAGAACAAGGTTTTGTACCTAACGCACTATTGACATACAAAACAAGTAGTGTTTCCGGTGATTACCACTTTAACATGAACGCGGAAAACTATGGAAAGTGGCTAAAAGAACGTCATGCGTCATACCACAATGTTCAAAATGACAGAGCTCCTAATTCTAATTCAAGAAAACTAGAAATGTAGAGATGTTTGACAGAAAAGAATATAGCTTATAATATAGATATGAAAAAAATAGAACTGTATGATAAGATTTAAAAAAATAAAGAAAATCATATTTCTTATAAGATTGATACTGCAGCCATATGGCATAAAAGTTCTTCCGCTGCCACCATATCATCCCAAACTAAACTCCATAGAAAAAGTATGGGAAATTAAAAAAAAAATATATAGCTTCGCATAATGTCGAACAGAATGTGATGGGAATAATGAAACTAATAAATCAAAGTTTAAGTCAAATCAATGAAGAGATGTGGGGTAATACTTCTCGATATGTAAAAATAAAGAAGAAAAATACTATAGACATTTTGACGTGGAGTCAGAATTCATAATTAATTTTGCTGAGAGCAGCGAATCCGAAAATTCATTATTTGATTTTTCTACTAGCGAATAAGAATAATATGTTCAATAAACATGCATTTACCAAATTAGTTGTTTTTTCAGAACCCGTATATTATCAAACATTATACAAAAACCTTAAAAACAAAATAATTTTCACCTCAGCACCTCATTGTATCGTTTCTATGGTTTTCAAGGTTGCTAAAGCCGATAGTGAAGTCAAAATGTAAATCCAAGATGGCCGCTGCGAAAATTTTCAAATTTTTCTTCATGAGTATCGTTTCTATGGTTTTCAAAGTCAAAATAAAAATCCGAGATGGCGGCTGCGAAAATTTTCACATTTTTCGTACTGGGTATCGTTTTCATCGTTTTCGAGGGTGCTAAAGTCGATAGTGAGGTCAAAATATAAATTATAGGTGACTGCAAAATACGAGGTGTTGAAGATTATGTAAAAAAAAACCTTGTCCGATCCGAAAATGGGCATATGGTACAGTAGTACCCAACTTATAAGGCGCGTCGTGAATCTTCGTTCGCACAGAAAAGAAAGTATGGCCCCGAAGATTAACGAAAGAATGCTTAAAAGTTACAATCAACCTTAGATCACTAATATAAGGTTCATAATACACTGCAGCCGTTAGTTCCGTCTCACTCGCAAGTCACGCCCCTCCGCACAATTACACTTCGTGCCAATTTTATCGGGCCATCAGTTTTCACCAAATATAAGTATATTCAATTAAAAATACAGGCTATTAAAAATTTACGATTTATTTAATAAACAAATAGGTATTTATTTAGTAAACAATAGAAAAAACTTAATCTAAAGGCCGCACTCCTGCTATCCCAATATCACTCTGAGCGTCGCTACTATTACCATCACTATCACGATTCGAACTATCCGATGAGGATGATGTATCTTCGTTGGTGTTTATTACAAAGTGGTCCAATCTATCGTCGATGGCCTCTTCCAATGTCATAAATTCATCTTCACATTTGATAGCATGATCTACAACTTTTTGCCACTCGTCTGGCCCGATGGATGCGAATTTTTCAGACAAAAGACGCTGCACTTCGGTCAAATTCATGGCAATATTGAATTTGCTTACGTGACCTTTCACCTGCGACCAAATGTTTTCTATTGGATTGAAGTCCGGATGATATGGAGGGAGCTTTAACACTGTGTGGCCGTGAGCTTCCATTATGGTGTCAAGCGAGTACTTTACATAGAGATGCTTATGGCGTTTAATTATATCGTACAACTCCGGTTTATACGCTTTGATATTGAAAGGTATGTTTTTATCCTTTAACCAATCCTGCATAATCTTTTTTACAGAGTTACTGTTCGGTGCCCTGTCCTCTAATGTGCTATGGTATGACGCATTGTCAATGACAAACACAGAATTCGGTTGGAGGTTGGGAATTAATTTCTCTTGCAACCATTTCTCGTAATTTTCTTTGTTCATCTCACTGTGATAGTCTCCTGTGGTCTGAGCCGATTTGTACATGAGCAAAGCATTTGGTATGAATCCATTAGCACCCCCAGCATGCACTATAATTAACCTCGGTCCCTGCGAAATTGGTTTTTTTATGCCTTTGCCTTGACCGTCAGACCAGGCTTGTTCCTTGGTGTTGGTCGAATGAACATAGGTCTCGTCGCCATACACAATAGGTCTGCCTTCATGCCGATACTTTTTTATTTTTCTTAAAAATCGTATTCTTAATAGCCTTACTTCGTGTTTTTCCGCCAGCAACTTACGGTTCGTTTGCGTTTTCCTAAACTTAAATCCTATCTCTTTTACAATTCGGCGCAGTTTCTCTGCCCCCTTCGAAGTCGATATCTCTTTTTAATTTCTCCAATAGCGCTCTCATTGTGACTACCTGTTTTTCTTCGCGGTGAAAGTCATAAATTTTCCTGCGTATGGCTTGGTATGAAAAATCGTCCAATTCCTTACGATAAGTTTTTTTCACTTTACCCTTTTTCGGCGTTCTAAAAGAAGGCCCCGCAGTGTTTTCACCTGTATGTTGATCCTTCTCTTTAAGAATTCTCGTTATTGTTCGTTTTGAAATTTGTGTAGCTTCGGCCGTTCGGTCAATAATTTTCAAAAATCGATCTTTTATAAATGTTGTGTTTTTAGACTCCTGAGCTTCTTTCTTCATAAACTCGTGGACATTGAAAATAATTTCCCGAGCTTGACTTTTAAGCGGTTTCCCCCTTTTAAAAGAACTCATTTTAAATAATAAAAAAGAAAACACTTTTGTTGCCACTACGTGTACTTTCGCCTGCTGCGCGTGCACTCGATCAGAAGTATGGCGGCTGACTAACATGCCACGCGGCGAGCGCTAACATGGTGGCAGCTGCCGACCAATAGCGGTACAGGAAAAAGAAGCGCGGCGCGTGGAGCGTGCCGATTGGTCAATAGCATTTCCCGCGCTTTGAAAATTCATCTTCTGCGCAGGTACATCGGTAAGCCATATCAGTTGGGTACTACTGTACTGCAGTAACATTACAAAACAGTATTTTTTGATTATTATTGATAGTAAAAAAGTTATTGGTATTTAAAATTCACATTTTTATTTGTATTTTGTACTTGTCTGTACCTCTTGTCACGCACACAAAGTCACTGTCATACAAGGTTTACCCTCACATAGCGCCGCGCGCACAGATGAGTTGACCTATCGCTAATTTCTACCTGAGAGACTTTTTTGTTGTAATTACCTCCTACGAGTAGAGTATGTGCCTGAAATCTGTAAACGTGCAGTTTGTTATAATATAGTTGTTTGTTTTCGTGTTTTATTTTCATAATATATTGTTTTTATAAGTATGAAAAGGTTTTTTACATATTCTATAACTACCACTCTCTCTACCCCTCACAATGGGTCTCTTTACACCAAAAAGAAATTAGGTAATCATAACAGGTTATACTCGTAAGAAAGCCCCTAGGAACCAAATACGTAAAAAAAATATCTGTCCAGCTAGCATGTTCTAGACGAACCATAGTGCATCTGTGAAAATTACGTTAACTGTCTACCAATTACGGCCCGCTGAGAGACAAATTGACAGCGGAGTAATAGAACAAATAACACTAAAAACTAACAAAATAATTGAAAAAAAGACCTGTGCGTGGCCAAAAAGGATCCTATCTCAGCATACAGCGCCGGGATGATATAATGAAGCTGGTATTTTAATAGAGCCTGGGGCACCGCGGTGTTGTGATGCCAAGGAAACACTCACGGACATATAAACCCACTAGGGGAATAAAAAATAAAAAAAATACAAAAATAAAGACAAACCGTATTAATGAATGAGGATGAAGGTCTCTAGA
Organism: Xanthia togata; assembly: GCA_963853775.1. NCBI lineage: Eukaryota > Metazoa > Arthropoda > Insecta > Lepidoptera > Noctuidae > Xanthia > Xanthia togata. The sequence goes on from OY970814.1 coordinate 2,508,969, forward strand.
AATCGAACAATTGAAGGATGAACTAGGGAGGTATGTAAGGTAATAACTACCAATATTTATTTCTTGCAGGGTGGATTATTTTCACTGCAAGTTATTTTTTTACTACCACAGCCCGCGACTTCGAGCAGCAAGGTAGCTAAGAGGCAGACGAGGAATGCTAGGCGCTCCCAGAGAGCTGACATATTACTCTGAAACAAAGTTGAATATTTAGTGAGGGTATTTGAAAAATAGGCCAAAGTTTTAAGTGAGACATATTCAACTTTGCTTCGAAATAGTGAAGTGTTCCTATCTAGCTGGTCCCCCTGAGCCACAGCAACTTGTTAGCTTGTTGAATGTATGTACCATCTATCTAATTGGCTTAATGCTTACATAATTTCCGAATTTAGTCTGTTCCAAATAAATGTATTTTCTTTCTTTCTTTTTTCTTTCAATTGAGAAATCCTTTTATTGATTAGTACTGTCCTTTTTTTTTTTATTACGGGGGAAATCCTCATGGATATCCTCCATGAGGATTTCGTCAGGCTCTTACTGACTAAAACCACCCCGGTGTTCCGTCTCACACTTTCACCGGGGATCACGGGATCTAATGCGACTTCAGCGATCCCCTGCTATTGCCGGCCCGCCTCTGCGGGCCTCCTCGAGTGAGGTGTTAAACTCCCCCTTACATCATAGAGAGGGGCTGCGTGGAACACTACGCGCCACCGTCTCGGGTCCTAAGGAGTAGGGGGCGACGGATTTCCCCAGATCCGTCACCCTGGGGCTGGAAGTGGGCGTTATCCGCCCTCCGCCGACGCCCAGTGCGTCTGCTGCGGATCGGGTTAGCGGAAGCAATCTCCCGCTCCCTTTCCGCAGCCATTTCGCAGAAGGATACCACCGCGTCCCAGGACTCCTCGCTACCGACCATCGGAGTCGACAACGGCCGGCAGCGACAGGTCACTGCCGACACCTGAGATGAGGGCACGGCGTGGCTCCTCCCAAGCAAACACACTTTGCCAGCGTGTGCCGAGCCGTGTCCTCCCGACAGTCGACGCAGTGGTGACACCGAGCGTCCGGCTCCCTATTTATGCGACACAGGTACTTCCCGAAGCAACCAGTACCAAGTGTCCTGTCCCAAATAGTGACGATGCAAAGGGTTTGTTCAAATTCATTGCCCACGTCTTGTGAAAGTACAATTGTTTAGGATATGATGGGACTGATTTATGCTATGCAAAGCCCATATAAACAATTACAGGAAAAAATAAAAGTGTCCTGCTGAATGGAAAACTAAATTTAATGCCATTTTCGTCTTTGATGCGGGGTGGTACTTACATTGAATTTTTACGTTCAGTTCAAAATCTAAAATTTGCACGGGCACCTACATAGCTTCTGACGTTTCATAAATGGCCATGTAGGTTTACGTGAAATAAAATATTTCAGTTCTTCGGGCACCATGGGAGTAGCACAAGGTTTTCAGGGTTGCAAACATGGGTATAAATTAGTTTCAGGGGTCCTAACAACATATAAAATAACCGTAGTGCCCGTATCCGATGTTTGCAAGATGTTGTTATTGACTGGGCTATAAGTTTCGACCAAGTAAATTACCAAGCGGTTGGACGATTGCTTTGCAAACCTGAGGTTGTAAGTTCGATTCCCAACTATTGGTATTTTTGTCATTCTTTTTTTTTACATCAACTGTTATTTTTTGCGATTCTTTTTTTATACATTTTGTAATACTAATCTGTATATAATTGTTCGTAGATCGTATAAATTCACAAAAAAAAGTAAAACTTCGTAAGGAATGGGAAATTGCTACAAATTTGTCTTAGCGATTTTAAAATATGTGTTGACGTGAAATTTTGAAGTCGCGCGACTAGAAGTCGTGTTTACCTAGCATTATTTACCAGATTTTACGCTTAGTAAAAATCGACAAAAAATAATAATCGACCACTATTTTTAAAATTATAATATGCGGTTAATACTGCAGACACTACAAGGCCCAACGTCGTTTGCTTTCCTGAGGACAGTTGATGATGCAGAGTATCCCATATTCCGCGCAGTCTAGGTAGCAAGTCACCTTTTTGTCGGTGATCTACACTGGGATGACACTCTGGCGGAGGCCAGAGTCAGCAGTCGCAGACGACTGGGGCTGTCCCAGTCACCAGTTTGTTTGCCATCATTTTAGTGTTTTGTCGAAACACCAACCCAGTTCTGTTGTGTACCTTCATACTGTACTCATGTTTTACAAAATAAATATTATCTTATCTTGTGGGAGAAATATCGGGATCATCTGAAGAATCCGAAGAGTTTTTCTGAACTTTGCGGTGTACTACACTGAAGGTGATATTGAACAAAATGATGAACGCGTTCTAAACAGTTGTCTTAATTCACTTCAATACGTGGTCATTTCCATCGGTGTAACAATCGACTGATCGAGTATGGGTTACCGGATCCGCAATTATTGGCACCGCATCACGCACCCATCACGGAAATCAGGAATACGCAGCCAACAGACATTTTTAACACCGTTCTCCAAAAAGCGTTGGGTTCAGTCATGGTACATTTTTTTTCTTTGATGCTCCTGGTGGAACAGGAAAAACATTTATTGCTACTGGCATCCTTGCAGAGGTCAGGAGGCAATGCCAAATTGCAATCACGGTAGCTTTTTCTGGAATCGCTGCCACACTGCTTCCTGGTGGCAAAACAGCGCACACCATGTTTAAGATTCCCATGGATTTAGAGAGCAACGAAACGCCTGTTTGTGGAATGTCACACAACAGTGACAAGGGCGCGTGCTTAGGGATTGCGCTTTCATCGTAAGGGATGAATGCATTATAGCAAATAGGAAAGCAGTGGAAGCTGATGGTGGTGACATGGTTCTGTTTGTGGCAATTTCCGGCAAACACTGCAATCCCTAGTTCCTCGCGTCATACTTTGTTGAAAAGTTCGACTCTATGGTCGCGAGTTCATACGAGCACTTGACCATCAACATGCGAGCTCGGCCTGGCGGGAAATCACGAGCTCAAGAATTCTCCAATGTTCTTCTAATAGTTAGTGAAGGCACTATACCAGAGGAGAGCGGCCCGGTGGCCCTAACTAGACTCTTGAGTATATCCCATTTTAGAAGATTCGATTTGTGTAGTGTACGGGGACATCAGTCGAATACCGTACCAATAGAATTCTTGGGTGTGTGAACGAGCCTAAAATGATCAAGCTGCAGCGATCAAGCTGCAGCGATCACCCACAGTATTCTCTCGCAAATTGAAGGGAGCAAAGTGATATACACCTCCATTACCACGGTTGTGGAGCAAGATGTTGCCACACATAACATATAATTTCTAAATTCGCTAACGGCAAGTGGACTTCCGGCTCACATCATCCAGTTGAAAGTCGGTGTCCCGATAACTCTGCCGAAGCTATGTCGTTGGCGAGACAGTGTTTATACCATAATTCCCCACAATTACCCACTTCCGGTTTAAGCACGTGCAGTTCCCTGTGAGCGTATGCTTGGCGATGATTATCAACAAGTCGCAGGGGCAGACACTGAAGCCTGCGGGTGTCGACCTCAGGACAAGCTGTTTCTCACACGGGCAACTGTACGTCGCTTGCTCCTGCGTCACCAGTCCTGACTGTCTGCATATTTTGGCTGCTGAGAACAAAAGTACAATCGTACGGGAAGGGAAGTTTTATAAAAATGTGGCTATAGTATATTGTGATATCTTACGACTTTCACGTGAACGAAGTCGCGGGCAGAAGGTATGGGATGAAAGTGTAGGCCCGTCAAAAAGTAAAAAATATCTACAAATCTACAGTCTAATAGAATAAGGAAGGGCCCCGACTGGATGGAAACTGAAATTAAATTCCATTTGTCTTTGTGGCGGAGTTACATTCAACAAGCTAAAAGTTTACACCGGTTTCGTTGCTGTGGCTCAGGGGGGCAGCTAGATAGGAACACGAGCCGAACAATCGACGCAAGATACAGAGAGGAAAGGTAATCATTTGTGAGATGTTGATTTTGAGGCTAACGCAAAGTAAAATTTTAAGGGGGATGCGCTACGGTAGCTCGCGAAATTCAAATTTTCTTACGTATTTAGCAATTTGCAGGTCAGTGTCAAGTGTTTTATTCATTAAAATATGATTCGCGGCCATTTTTATGATAATAATTCTATAAATAAATATTTGATACAGCCTCGAATCAATCATAATTTTAACCTAAACTGCAAAAAAAAGTAAGATACTTTAAATTTCGCGGGCTACCCACACATTTTCGCCTCGTAAGCCAATTAGTTTGTCTTTGTATCTAAAAGTTATGAAAAGATAAAAATAATTAAAATAATACTTACAAATGGAGGAGTGTTGGCTTACTTCTAGGTATATTTCATGTTATTCGCCATTTCATGTCATACGTCCATCTTCCCTCTGGAAACGAAAAAGAATCGATTTGAGTCGTTCCACCAACATACATAAACGAACTAGCTAAAGCAAGAACACTACAGTAATAAACTAAAATGAAAAAGTACAAGTAAAACTACAAGGTGGAATTTGACCCAAATCAATACTTTACGTTTGCAATGGAAAAGATGCATAGGCAATTAATGAGAAACCAATACTTTTTGCATTTTTTTAAAGTTTTTTTTTTACATTTTATGGGTTGTGGAATGGAAAAATACTGTCATTTTTTATTAAACATTAGTTCATTAGATCGTTTTGATCGTACAACGGGGTCTTCATCCAATTTTATCTAATACTGCAGACATCTGGTGAGATGGCCACACGTCGATGTTGCTATTTACCCTTTCCATTTTTCAGAATTGTTTCCAACAGTAATAATTATCCCAGCGACTGTCTGCTACCCATAAGGATGGTGGGGTTAGTTTTGAGATTCAGCTGGTATTCTCAGTCGGTGCGTCGTCCTTTAAACTTGCGCCGGTGACGCTAGACCCTGTAGATGGTTGTGATGATTGAATTGGTGTTTAGATTCAGTTAGTATTCTCAATCAATGCGTCGACCTGCTTTCGTTTCGTCGTCGTTAGAACCTGTAGGGCCCTCGTCTGCAGGGGGCTTTGCCAGTGCAGGGGATCTTTTTCTTGCACGATGATGTACAAACGATTAGTAAAGAGATTAACGCAAACAGGACTGCATACAGACGGCTCAAGGATAACTTAGCCATAATCAGATACTGAAACAAAGAATTGGTCGTTTTAGATTGAGAATGGCAAAACAGGAGAAATGAGAGCAAAGACGTGATGAACAGGAAATGAGCCAAAATTAATCTGTGCTACAAATGACGTATGTAGTTGCAGATATAAAACTAGCTCTCCAGTCATTTTGTAGGGGTCATGAGTTCTATGTTATCAAGTAATAGTTGGCTTTTACAACATCCGGAGAAAAGTTGGTGATTGTAGACCAACCTGTGGTGTAAAATCGTGAAACATTTCCTTTTTAAATAAATACATTCGCGAGTAGGTACAAATTCTGGCAAATAATGGAGCTACTTGCAATGCTACAAAACGAAATAGCTTTCTCTAAAAAACTAGTTCAACCAAACAACATTTCCGACATTGAGTAACCAGACATAGTAAAGCCCTTTGTTATACATTTTATAAGCATCTTGTCATCGGTTGGCTCGGAGCGCAGGCGCTGTTCGAAAATAAACAACGCGCTGAATCAAACGCAAATGATTGGTATTAATCATATGGCTTGTACTAATTACCTACATGCTTTGAGCATCGTTGAAAAATGTAAACGGGAATCTGACGCGATGATTTGATGAAGACGAGATCTCGTCGAATATATTGGCCAAGGTTAGGCTTAATGGATTATAATGTATTGTTTAAAAGAAGAATTTGTTTAGGTTGTTGTAAAATATTGATATGTAGATGTTTCTGGATAGAGTGGGAGGCAACCAGTCATTGTTGAGAAAAGGGGTTAGTGATATTGATGAAGCATTTGTTTAGGTCCATGGTGAATAGTTTTTAGAAGCGGGATCCCTGATTATCAAAAGCAGACATTGGTGCTTAAACAGATAACTATTTAACCAATCTTATAAGGAGGAATGATGAATGTGATCTGATAAGAAATTCCCTCCTAATTTGGAAAGAAACGATTGACAGCAAGAGACTCTCTAAACTCGACATTCACAAACTTTTCGTCAAAAGGTCAGTTCCCTTATTGGAAAAAGTTTAAATTCTAGGCGCTAGCTGAGCTCGGCGATTTAGGGAAATTTGAAGTATTTAGATTAAAACTGAAATTCAACTGCGAACGTTCTTAAAAACACGGGAATTGCCCCTCTGAAGACCTAGATCATGCTACCAATAAATCTGAAATATAAGATAACAAGAATAAATAAAAGTGAAATTATATTAATATTAAAAAAAAAACCCGACACAAACATTTCGTCATATCTCTTTCCTACTTCATCACCTGATCCTGTTCATCATTTATCTATAACTTATTCATTGAGAACATTCCAATGAGCCCAAACACGATACCTGTGCTGTAAGTTGGGAAGGGAGTTGGGTATCCTGCAAATTCCAGGTGAAGGTTTACTATGTTGATAAAAAATGTCTAAGAACCATCGCTAGATAACCTGCTTTCAAATAAACAAAACGCATTAAAATTGGTTCACCCGTTTAAGAGCTACGGTGTCATAGATAGACATACACACACAGCGGTCAAAGTAACACCCTTCCTTCTGCGTCGGGGGTTAAAAATAGAAAAGTATCCTTACCGTTATTACTTGGTGCAAGGCGCCGGCTGTCTGCAAGCGATGTAGACTTTTCTGGTGCACGCGTTGGTAAGCCCGATGAGTGACAGGATCCCAGCTAGGAGGAACAGCAAGGCTTTCTGGACGTCCATGGTCTAGTGCCTCATGGCTGCGGTGCAGGGAAGGACAGCCCTGCAAGCGTGGGTGGCCATGGCTCGGCCTTACAGCGTATAAAGCATGGGTGTAGGCGGGGGCATAGGAAGCTCAAAACCAGCTGACCAATTCCCGTAATTTATAACTTTCACAATCTTGTCATGATCTCAGCTCAGCGACAATCAATGTCGAAAACTAGTCGAAAATGTTTAAAAGTTAGAGGTATTTTTTGGCAAATTGAGTCTGAGATTAGAATGCAAACGCTTTTAAGTATACGGGAACTGCCCCACAGGTTAAAGTGTCTCCAGAATCAAATCCTGACTACACCCATAGGTGGGAGAATTGTGAATTTAGGTGTAGGTACCGTTTAGGACACAGGCTTCTTCACTTGAATTACAACAAAAGTTGTTGTCTACGGCCTGGTTTAGCGACACCTGCGTGGAATAAGGGATTATCTCACAGGGATAAGCAGTAGCATATAGAAATAAAAATCACAGTTTATGTACTATGATTACTGCTTTAAGATTATATCTTGCTCCTCGATCAAGCATGGCAGTGGTCTTAGAAGGCATGACAGGTAAAAACTTTTGATGTATTTAGAATTTGTTATCATCTCCAAGGTTGTGTGCCATTTGGATCCAGCTGCGGTCACTATTTAAGAACTTAAAAATACTTACCGATATCTTGCCTATAAATTTTTTGTTAACATAGGATATATAGTGACTAACTGTATGCTTTCTCTGATGATCAGGATGCTAAAAATTGGTACCTACACTTTTTAGCATCCAGCACTTTTTGGCACCTATGATGGCATAAATTACAGGTTTCTGTGATGTAAGTAAATGGCGATCATTGATTTTGTATTTAACTATTTTCTGGTTATTTGAAACTTTTTGCAATTCAGAGGACTATCATATTTACCACTCAGAAAGATTTCCTACTATAGTAATCAACATAATATTAAATAAATACATGCTTTTGAACAGTGCCTTCAAATCTTAAGTGTCGATTTAGGTCAAATTCTTTAAATCTACGCTAACTATAGAAACACTATATTTAAGCTAAAGTCGGTAACCTCACCTGTTTTATATTGGTTGCAATGAGTGATAAAGTTTGAATTATATTACTGTGAATTTTGTTTTGTGAATTTTTTGCTGAAGTTTGACTTGGATGCAGTTTTGATGGGCCTGCAGATGGAACTGTTCATTTTGAAATTAATGACAGGATGGCTAGCCAGTATTGCTAGAAAAAAGGTTATGGTAGTCTAAGGAAGGAGGTCTTCATTCTATATCATCTCGAGAGTACAGTGCTCTATGTGTTTTTCCACGGTCTTTTCACTTTTTACGACAATCATAATATGGGATGAGTAAAATGTAGGATGGTAGACAAGTATTGTAGCTATTCTCAGTAAATTTTATGTTTTATTTCTTAGAGAATCTTAATCCTGATGCAAAATTGAGTTTGTTTGTTTCGCTTTCACGTCTTAACTATTCAACCGATCATTTGAAATTTTGTATACACGTTACGGGGTACAAAAAAGGATATACGGTACCTTTCATACAGAAAAAAGTACTGTTCCCGAGTGATAGAAAATTAACTTTACAAAATCTACATTAACGCCAGCGAAGCCGCTGGCAAAAGCTAGTATATTTACATAATTGAAATGGTAACAGTATTAAAATAATATTAATAATAAATGTACAAGTATTTAAAAAACCCGGCCTAGTGCGAGTCGGACTCGCGCACGAAGGGTTCCGTACCATTATCTATAAAAACGGCCAAAAAATCATGTCTTTTATATGGGAGCCCCTTTATATATTTATTTTATTCTATTTTTAGGACTTGTTGTTAAAGCGGCAACAGAAATACATCATCTGTGAAAATTTCAATTGTCGAACTATCACGGTTCATGAGATACAGCCTGGTGACAGACGGACGGACGGACAGCGAATTCTTAGTAATAGGGTCCCGTTGCACCCTTTGGGTACGGAACCCTAAAGACGAGGGGAAAGAACCATATGAAATCAAAAAATTCGTCCGCATCGCTGTCAACTGAGTTTTGACTTTATAGAGGCATGAGGAACAGGGTGTAAAACTCACTCATCTTCCATAGAAAAGGGAGTATCCTCAAACCAGATGGGTGTCGTGTCACGTGGGCTACTGCCCGACGATTGATGTTGGGCAGTTATATACCTATAAGCTGATCGTGCGGTAAACTGTTGTCGCGGTAACCATTGTTTGTCATATTTGTGCTTATATTTATATATACATAGGTGTATTTATTATATTTATAGTTTTTAATAGGTATTTATGTATATCTTTATATTTAAATAAATATTTTTTTCCTCAATTCTCGCTATTGCACCAACCACTGTTTGTCTCTGCGTCACCCAAAGGTTGACTGGTAGAAAATGCCTGTAACATTAAGTCCGCCTCTGTACATTTATGTGCTTGAAGTGTTAATAAATAAATAAACTCTGCTTGCGCGATGCAGGATTCGCGTGACATCAGAGTGATACATAGTTCGCGTCTGGTGATATAGATGCCGCCACAACTTTATTATTTTTTGTTTACAACATCTCAGTAGGTAGGTATTATAAGAATGTCAAGCATTCATTAAATTTTATTAATTGTTCTCGTTTTTTTAAAGCTTAATCTCTATTCAAGATAACTTCCACGTTTTATGGGAATGTTTAAACAAAAATAGTATCTAGTTTATGGTTTAATTTTAACAACATCGATAAAAGAGGTGGCTGAGCCCAGTCACTATGAAATGGCTTTGTACTTACAGAAGTGACATGGACTTCTGTAAGTACAATTATACTAATATTTCTATTTTACATAAATAATACTTCGATTTTCAGGTTTTTTTTTAACTACTACAAATACCTAATAAAATTATTTAAAAAAAAACTAACTAGTTAATACCGTGCCGTGCGTATGATTTGTGGAGAGAACTTGCGATTCAAGCGTGATTTGAATTCAAGTTGCAGTAGTAGTAGTTAAATACTTAGAAATAGCCAATTGTAAGACTTAGATTTCTCCTGAACTTAAATTAATTAATTTTCTATTCATAGAATAGAATAGAATAAAATTTATTTGCATAAAAACATGGTATAGAAGATGGTACAAAATTCATTTATTCAAACTAGCCTGAGAATCAGCACTTTTCGAACGTCAAAATTACATAAGACAGTCCCCCAAAACGCCCTCCCTTCACAAGGTACAAGAATTGCATACAGAGCATACATGTTTTTGCTTAACATTCCAAGCGTACAAATAATTCGTGCATTTAATTGAGTTATTTACATTTATTGTCAAAAAAACTCTGTTACACTATAAAAATTATTAGTGGACAGCCAATCATACAATTTACGTTTAAACAATCTGATAATTAGAATTTTTAGGTCACTCGGTATCTTATTAAATATTTCTACACACATATACAAACAGCTTTTATTACATTTAGTTAGTCTTGGAATGAAATCCAGTACGAGCCTGTGAGGGTCGCGCCAGTTTCGGATGTACATCGTCGGTTTTTGTAAATAATTCCTTAGGCTTCCGCTCGCTGAGCCGTACTTTGTCCCGCCCAGGGATGACTGGGTGGAGGACCTGAGCGGCTCAGTGGCGCTAATTTCGTCGGCCGCCGCCGGTACCTCGTCCCTCGAGGCTGTTAAGAGAGGACGGGGTTGCGTTGCAGCACGGTTCGGGGAGATTGTCGTGGTAGGGGCATACTTCTCCCCGAACCGAACTCTCGCCGAGTTCCACAACTCCCTTGCGGAGTTGAGAGTCGTCGTCGTCGGGTTCCGTTCCCTCCCCGTGCTCGTCCTCGGGGACTTCAATGCCAAGAATGTGGCTTGGGGTTCCCGGTATACGGACACACGGGGCAGGATGGTGGAGGACTGGGCGCTGGAGACAGGCCTGGTCGTCCTTAACCGGGGTTCTGTCCCCACGTGTGTGCGGATGCGGGGTGAATCAGTGGTGGACATCTCGTTCGCCAGCCCCGCTCTGTCGCCACGAGTCATTGACTGGCGCGTCATGGAGGGGGTGGAGACGTATTCCGATCACCGGTACATCCGGTTTGACGTCTCCGCCCAGACCTCGAGCGCGCCGGTCCGACAGGCCCCGAGTGGTCCGCGATGGGCGCTGAAGCAGCTGGACCGGGAGCTCCTCCTGGAAGCCTCGATCGTGCAGGCCTGGGTGTCATCACCGGACAGGCCTGCCGACATCGATGACGAGGCGGAGTGGTTCCGGGAGGCCATGTCCGAGATATGTGACGTGGCAATGCCCCGGGTCCAGCCCGGACGTGCTTCGCGCCAGGTGTACTGGTGGTCGCGACAGCTAACGACACTGCGCAGTGCGTGCGTTGCTGCGCGACGCCGGTACACCAGGCACCGCAGGCTCCGTATCCGACCTCCGGATACGGAAGCCATTCAGGCGGAGCTATACGAGGGGTACAGAGCGACGAAGACCGCCCTCCAAGCGGAGATCCTGCTGGCCAGGGCACTGGCCCGCGAGGAGTCGCTGGAGACTCTGAACAGAGACCCGTGGGGACGCCCATACAAGATGGTGCGGGAGAAACTCCGCCCATGGGCTCCCCCGCTGACGCAGAGTCTCCGGCCACAGCTTGTGGGGGACGTGGTGAGCGCTCTGTTCCCTTCGAGAGGGGAACACGCCTCCCCGCCCATGGCTCCGCCTACTGCGGTGCCCGATGCGGACCACACCGCCGACGACGACGACGATGCTCTGGAGGTGACCGAGGTAGAGATGAGAGTGGCGGTACGTAGGCTGAATGCCAGAAATACCGCCCCAGGACCCGACGGCTTACCTGGGAAAGCCTGGGTCCTGGCCTCAGAGGCTCTCGGGCCTCGACTAAGGGGGCTCCTAAGCGCATGCATGGAGAGGGGCCAGTTCCCGCTTCGTTGGAAGACGGGGAAACTGGTCCTCATCAAGAAGCCGGGGCGCCCTGCGGACTCTCCGTCCGCTTACCGGCCCATAGTGCTGCTCGACGAGGTGGGCAAGCTCTTTGAAAGAGTCATTGCAGACCGCCTCGTCGGGCGGCTGGTGCGGGTGGGGCCGGATTTGGCGGAGAGCCAGTTTGGTTTCCGCAGGGGGCGCTCCACGGTGGACGCCATCATGCGCGTGCGAGCCCTCACGACGGGGGATGCGGTGGCTCGGGGTGGGGTCGTCTTGGCGGTGTCTCTAGACATCGCCAACGCCTTCAATACCCTGCCCTGGAGTTGCATCAGGGAGGCACTCCGGTATCACCGGATGCCGACCCACCTCTGTCGTGTGGTCGAGGCCTATTTGACGGACAGGGCCATCATCTACCCCGGTCACCAGGGAGAGTGGAACCGGCGAGAGATGTCGTGCGGTGTCCCACAGGGATCGGTCCTGGGGCCGCATCTGTGGGACATCGGATACGACTGGGTGCTGCGCGCCGACCTCCCCAATGGCGTCAGCGTCGTTTGTTACGCTGACGACACGTTGGTCCTGGCGCAGGGGAGGTCGCACCAGGCGGCGGTCGAACTAGCGACACACGGGGTTGCGACAATCGTAGCCAGAATCCGGCAGTTGGGACTCGAGGTGGCCTTGCACAAGTCCGAGGCCATGTGTTTTCATGGTCCTCGGAATGCGCCACCGTCGGGTTCCCAAATAACGGTAGGAGGGGTTCACATCGGCGTCGAGTCGACGATGAAGTACTTGGGACTCGTCCTCGATAGTCGGTGGAACTTCGTGGAGCATTTCCGACGTTTGGCTCCCAGACTGGACCAGGCCGGGGCTGCCTTGAAGCGGCTCCTGCCCAATCTAGGGGGTCCAAACGCCTCCTGCCGGAGGCTATACGCGGGGATCGTGCGGTCCATGGCCCTGTACGGGGCACCGGTGTGGGCGCATTCGTTGAGGCGGCGGCCTGCCCGCCGGTTGAACGCGTCCCAGAGGGTCATGGCCACCCGGCTGGTCCGGGGATACCGCACGGTCTCCGGTGAGGCGGCGAGCCTCCTTGCCGGATTGCCGCCATGGGATCTGGAGGCAAAAGTCCTCGCGCATATTTGGGAGTGGCGCGGGGAGGCGAAACGCCGGGGCTTGACTCCGATGCCGCGAGAAATCGCGGCACAGCGGACAGAGCTCCGACGGGATCTCATGGCGGCATGGAGAGTACGATTGTCGCAACCCAGTGCTGGGCACGCCACTATTGCGGCGATAAGTCCCCTCTTTGAGGAGTGGCTGGAGAGGTGCCACGGCGTCCTCACCTTCCGCCTGACGCAGGTCCTCACCGGACACGGCTGTTTCGGGAGGTACCTGTTTCGGATAAGGCGGGAGGAAACGCCCGGGTGTCATCACTGCGTGGATCGCCCGGAGGACACGGTGGAGCATACGGTGGAGGTATGCCCGGCTTGGGCAGAGCACCGCCGTGTCCTCGTGGAGGCGATCGGTGGCGGGGATCTCTCGCGTCCGGCCCTGGTCCAGGCCATGGTACGGAGCGAGAGGGCATGGGAGGCCGTCACCTCCTTCTGCGAAGCAGTAATGCTCGCAAAGGAGGAGGCGGAACGCGTGAGGGAGAGGCAAATTTCGCGCCCTCACGCCCCTAGCCGCCGCAGGAGGAGACGCCCTGGGCGTCGGGAATCGATTGCCGATTCCCGGCCACCGTAGGCGCGGGCTTGCGGACGGTGAGCAATGGGTAGCTCGCCGTCCGGTAAGGACCAGGCCCGGGTCGACGGCGCGTTGTGTTCCACGCGCGCCTCAAAGAGATGTCAGCAAGTGAAGGGGTCCGATGAGACCATTGCCTGCCGGGGTTGCGGGATTAGTCCGAAAGGGATACCGTGGCCCCCTGGCATTGCACAGGCAACAGAAGGAACACGGGTGGGTTTTAGTCAGTAAGAGTCTGACACGCCCTCCCGCTCCACCCAGAGCGGGAGACGTCATTTGATGATTTCCCACCCAAAAAAAAAAAAAAAAAAAAAGGCTTCCGCACAAACGTACATATCTCATATATATATAAAAGTAAGCAAAATATGTGGAACTTTTTATATTTAAGACCTTTTATGTAAGTACCATATTTTATGCAAAATAAAGAATTACGACGGTAGCGGTAACAAACCAAGTTTTTGAAATACAGGCCAACAAGAATCGTCGGATTGAAGCCCGTAAATTGCTCGAATACATTTTTTCTGTGCAACAAATGCTCTATTTTGATCGGTGCTATTGCCCCATAATCAATCCATAGCGTAACACCGATTCAACATATGCATGATATGATATCATTGCCGTTTGGATGTTTGTGAAATTCCATTTCTTTTTTTAGCGCATATAAAAACTTATTTAATCGTTTTGATACTGGATGGATGGGTTTTCCAGTTTATGTCTCGATCCAAAGTAACGCCTTGAAACTTAGTATGCGTTACTTCACCAATTTTATTTATATTAATTTTGTTATTATATTTAGAATTGTTTGATCGGTTAAATTGTATATAATCAGACTTTTCAAGATTTCATGACAAATTATTTTTATTTAGCTATTCAATGAGGATGTACATGTATGTGCTAGCTGCCATATGGCTATTAATTTATAATTTAAATTATGTTTTGTGTTGCATACTGTTATATAGTTTTTTTTTCTAACTGAACAGACAGCTGTGCTGTTTTGGGGGACTGTCTTATGTAATTTTGACGTTCGAAAAGTGCGGATTCTCAGCCTAGTTTGAATGAATGACTTTTTAATTTTTCCGCTAGCTCTTCCAGGTTACCCTGGTGTGCTGCCTTTCAAACCTAGTAGAGCTTTCCAAAGCAGTGAAAAAGTGTTGCCCAAAATCGGTCTTGTTCTTGCAGCCTTGGTCTTGGTCTTGCATTTTCGCAAGACCAAGACGCATTGACATCCGACCCAAATATAATATTACTCTCCTGTCATGCGTAATACATAACATTTGACCTTTGCGATTTAGCCGTATTAGGTAGGCTCTGCCTATAATCTTCTATTATTGGTTGATCAACATTTTACATTTTTGATCGAAGATTACAGTTAAAGCTCCTTATTCGCGCTTCCTTCAATCGCGTTTTCACTATTCGCGGATTTAAAAAATGCGACCCAATTCCTATAATCGTGGCTATAGATTTCTTTATTCGCGGCTCTAATCGGTACATACATATTAATAAAAAGAATTGCAATAGGTATCCAACCCAATATCCTTTCTAAGCGCGTCGTCAAATGGACTAATAAAAAAATAAAATAGACCTTATTACAACTTTGGCTAAAGTATGTTGTTAAATGATATCGCCGCTGTATTGGTTCGGCCATGGTTCGGCCTTTGACATAGGCCGCCTTCGCCGCGGTCGGTTTTTTTGAGAATGTAAACAAACAGAATGAAAGCAACCTTATTACCTACTCAATACATAAAATATTTTTTTGAATGCTGCCACATATTAGACGTTCCGTCCTTTGGTAAGAGCCGCTTTGCGTGTTTTATTCTTTCATCTATCCATTCGTTACAAAAATTGTAGTATTGATAATAAATAATCAATATGGTAAACAATATGACAAAATAAAAAACAAATAAATGGTAAAAAGTAGACATTTTCTAAATGAATCGTGTCGTACTCGTAAGTATGTTGCATTTTCTGCGATCGATGAGTCACGGCACGCGCAATATTGCTTAAAATATAAAGTTTGAAATTTTGAAAATCAATTAATATTATTCCTAAATCAGCAGATTTTTTTGAAGTACTTTGCTGGTGTGTGTGTATGTGGATAAATCGCAGTGTTAACCTAATTTACAGTGAAAATGTGAAAGATAAATATTAGGTCCTAAAAATCCCTTCAAACAGTTTTCATCCGTCACAAACCACAGTAGATATTCAAAAAATTACACGTCTGATCAATTATAGTGTACCTATCAAAAATTTCATTCATTTTTTAGATGTTTGTGGTCATAATTAAGTCTAGCTGACAACAAATGATCTTAGAAGTATCAAGTCGAGATGAAGATTACTAAGTGATAATTATTTTAACCGCTAGCTATTTGTGAAGAGTTTAGGATAGCCACTAAACACGGACAGAAAATCATTATAGGTACCTGCCTAAAGTTAGTAATTACGCGTAGGTATTAAATTGCGTATTTTAAATTAATTTAATTAATTTGGTGGTTCACTATGCCTATGCCAATTTAAGCTCAAAATGTACCTTCTCTGTTACGTTGCTCTAAGATCTTAACTAACGTGTTTAATAAATAGCCTATAGATAATTGAAAGACTTGCAAGACTCTTGCTGCAAGACCAAGACTGAGAGCGCAATACCAAGACCAAGACCAGGTGTATTGATACAAGATCAAGACTGGTCTAAGTCTCGTCTTGGTCTTGCATTTGGGCAGGAGTGAAAGTTTAAAACAGTGTTTGAAGTATACGATTATCTACAGTGCATTAATTGAACAAACCGAAGGGTAGGTACAAAGGACGCCCTGGGCATTCAACCCTGCTATCATATTGGTAACTGACTTATCATCATTATTTAGTTACTTACCTACTTTTAATACGCCATGAGTTCTTGCTATATAGGTAATTCAATAGTTCGTGCCGGTACTAGATAGGCGCGGTCCCAGGGTCCATGACCCCCCGCCCTCCTCAGAACCATTCAAGCTGTCGACAGCTCGAATGATGTACGTGTCTTACTAACTAAAAACTGTAGGTACTTGAGCCACAGTGAACCAGATATACAAAAAAAATACCTGTTAAGCTAATTCGGGAATTTGGGCACCACTACGCTCGGGTTAAGATCTAAACTGCTGCAAAACGAATTTAAGCTTTTCTTCTCGACAAAGTAAGTTCTCTTCCTAAGTATATAATGGTCAAAAGAAAACAGAACCTATTCAAGGCGGGTTTCTAAAATGTTGAGGCTCGCTTGTCTTGATTTTTGAGCTTTTCTTCATAAGTCGAGAAAGCAATTCTTTCATAATCATAATCATAATCATAATATCTTTATTGTGGGCATAGGTTTGTTACAGGTCTTAACAAAAAAATTAAGTTCCAATATGTCCTGCCTAATAGGCATACAATAATTATGTATTAGCATTAAATTGAAAATTATTTTACATGTCAAATTTAGTTATTATATGTCAAAATGTCAAAATACAGTTAAATTAAATGTTTAAACAAATCAATCAATAATTTAAGAAATCTTGGATCGTATAGAATGCATTATCAATTAAAAAGTATCGTAATTTATTTTTAAATACTGCAAGTTCCTTAGTGCTCAGAATGTCAATAGGTATTTTGTTGTATATTTTTGATGCAATGCCAAAGAAGCTTTTGTTAAATAGAGCCGTTTTATGTGGTACATTAGACATTTTTAACATATGTCTTTTCGATTTGAGTTTATCAAATAGATTTTCATTTGTTTTTATAAATACGGCTACTTCATAAATGTAAATTGCAGGAAAGGTCAATATTTTAAAATCTTTGAAGTATGGTTCACATGAATCAGGAACACGGATACCAGCAATCGCACGTACACATCTTTTTTGCGCTTTAAACACTAAATCCCTATTAGTGGCATTGCCCCAATATATGACTGCATATCTCAGTGTCGACGAAACATAAGCATGGTATGCGGTCAAAAGAACTGATTGATCAATAATCTTTGATAATTTATATAAAGCATATGAGTACTGACTAAGTTTATTGCATACTGTGTCGATGTGTGTTTGCCAAGTCAAATAGTTATCTATAGAAAGCCCTAGAAACTTAACACAGCGAACTTGTTCAATGTTCGTCTCATTATAATGAATATTGATATAGTTATTTTTGTTGTTACGCCCGAAATTGACTAATTTAGTTTTTTCTAAGTTGATGATTAAGTTATTAGCCGTCAGCCAGTTAATTATATTGTGAAGAGTGGAATTTATGTCATTTTCAAAAGTATCAGTATTTTGACCTGTAAATATGACTGTGCTGTCATCAGCAAAAAGGATCATGGGATGCTGTGAAACTTTAGGCAGATCATTTATGTAGATCAAAAATAGCAGTGGACCTAACACACTACCTTGCGGCACCCCATAAAGTACTTTTTTGGGCATGGATTTATGTTTTTGTTCGGTATTATTTAAGAGATTAATATTATTTATTTCTACTACTTGATATCTGTCATTTAGATAAGATTCTAGAAGTTTATGGACGTTACCCCTTATTCCACAACTGTACAATTTATTTAAAAGAGTTCCATAGTGCACATAATCGAACGCTTTAGTCATATCCATAAACATTGCAGACACAGGAACATGTTTATCAATATTAGTATATACTGGTTTTAAGAGGTCATAAATTGCTAAGTTAATTGACTTATTTTTCCTAAAACCTTTTTGTTCTTTAGCAAATAGATCGAACTTCTCTAAGTGAGTATTAATTGCGTTATATATAATTTTTTCAAATACTTTTGAAAAAATAGGGATAAGTGCTATTGGTCTGTAACATGCCATGTCTTCCTTGTTATTTTTCTTAAAAAGTGGCTTCACTACGGATTTTTTAAGTTTAGTCGGAAACACACCAAGTTCAATACATAAATTAAATATATGACTGAGTACTGGGCTGATGATGGGAGCAACTTCCTTTATTGAGGCTGTTGTAATGTCATCATATCCAGCACTTCTAGTATTTTTAAGTGATTTAATTATAATATTAATGTCATAAGGTATTACAGGGTTTAAAAACAATGATTTATATGAGCTATTGGGTGATGTCAATTTGTTATTGAAAGATGTCAAATTTATATTAGTATTATTATTATTAAAATTGTCCGCAACTGATCCATTATTGTTATTGAGTTTATTTATGGGTTTTATTAAATTAATATAATAATTATTAAATTCTTCAGCAATCACTCGTGGGTCTGATATTGTATGATTGTTTACTTTTATTTTATTAATATTTTCCCTTGGAAGTTGGTTTTTGTTTGAGTTTATAACTTTCCATGTGGCTTTCGATTTGTTCTCGGCATTGGATATTATATAATTATTTTGAGACTTTTGGGTAAGTTTAACAATTTTTTTGAGACGAGAACTATATTGTTTGAGATCATTTTTTTTGTCTTCACTAGGATTGAGTCTATACTTCCACAGTTGTTTTCGTTGTTTCGTTCTTCATAGTTTTGGGATGATCAAAAGAAAATCTAACGTATCCGAGAGTGAGAAACATTTTTGAGCTCTTGTATACATTTTCATAGTTCCTTGGAATTTCCTGCATAAGTCGACAATGTAACTCCTATTTCTGTTTGAAAATGTCAATCAAATCGTAAGCTATCCGAGACGGGGTATTAAAATTATCAAGTTAGCTTCGCTCGCTCTTCTCACCCTACATAATCTACTGTCCTAATACTTATTATTTATCAATCGGAGTGCGAGGCATCGCTCACGACTTATTTAAAAACTTACTTAACATACTGATAGGATGCAGTACGTTAGGAAATGGGAGTACATTAGCAAAGCAAATCCGGTGATTGTCGGAGTCCCACAAGGAAGTTTGCTCAGTCCTCTCCTTTTTCTGATCTAAGTCAACGAACTCTGCAAACTGTCGGATTCCATCCACAAAAATAATATCCTACGCAGATGACATGGCAATTCTATCTTATGACCGTGATTAGGCTTAAGCTAAAGAGACAGCCGAAAAGGGACTCGGTGAAGTGATGTTATAGCTAGAGCAAATCAGTCTCACACTAAACGTTGCGAAAACTAATTTTATCACCTTTGGCTCAATATTTTTCTATTTAAGAAGCTAAGGGAAAACATCGAAATCTATAAGATTGTTTATTCGGCACTAGCCGTCAGTACTGAGCTATTGCATCACTGCCTGGGGAGGAGCCGCCAAGACTGACATTATACAGGTGGAACGAGCCCAGAGAGCCGTAATTAAAGTCATTTTAAAAAGATCCTTCAGATTCCCAACGCGGCAACTTTACAGGGACTTTAAAACACCAACGGTTCGACAACTATATATACTACGCGCAGTCATGCGAAAACACGCGACTCTTACATACAGCATAAATCACAGCTCGACGGTAAGAAGAAGACCCAAGCTAGCTTGTCCCACAACACATACAAATACTACCTACATATGTGCCCCTAAATACAATAAAATATAACATATATACACTAAATCACTCACCCTAGATTATGATGAAACAGAAGCACTGATGAAACCACGGATATCGAGGGATATGCCTTGGAGGCGTGGCACGTGGCGCCTCGACATTGCTAAATTGGGCTTATGTTTGAACGGCGGCTATACGCTTCATTCAGTCGCTTTGCAACTGCGTACAGTGTACTATTGATGCGTAAAAAACCAAAATGCCGAGCTGTGCAGTAATAATTTGTAAAAATAGGTCTAGTACTATCAACCTGAAGACAAATGTCGTGTTCTACGACCAGTAAGTAAACATTTAAGTCACTGTTTAATATTTTAAATCAATTTTTAAATCATTTACTAACTTACGTCCGGAGCGATACGAACTAGCCCGAACTAGCCCGAATCTTTCCGAACGGAACGAACGTTTTGGATTTAGAGAGGTGCAATTGAGTGCGTGCGGCTGATTTTATCGACATGCGTATTATTGCAGTCGAATCTTTTTTACAGAAGTCAATGGATATTCTCGTATTACATGTATAGTATAGGAGTTAAATTTGTTATTAATTTAATTTTGTTTGAAGCAAATAAAGACATTGTTATTTCAATACAGTTACTCGTGTATAGCATAATATTTAGCAGAGAGGGTTCACTTTACGCGGTAATACAATATTAAAAAAAAAAAAACTCATTTTATTTTAGTAAAAATAACCCATATTTTCGGATAGGTACCTATGTAAAAACAAAATAAATTATATAAAGAAAATTAAACAAAGTTATAATAATACAAGAATGTGCTAAAGTAAATATCGATAAAAATTATCGACCATCGCTTTCGACTCCCTAATTGCATGCGTGTGCATTGAATGTTCGCAAATAGCAAGTGTTTACAAGTGAATGCCCCGCCCATTCTATGTATGTGTGCTATTAGAAATTGAATTTGTGTAGGTGCTTTCTTCTTAGTGTGCGAGTTCAAATTTTAAGTGTGTGTCGTAAGTACACTATTTGTTAATGTTGTAATTATTTTGGTGGGAGATAAGCGGCCGCACTAGGATTCCTTACTATTCCGCAATGAAGGCATATCTCTGGATATCTATGGATGAAACCCTTAGGCAAATAAATAATTAATAGTATTATGAACGCTTACACACCCACAGACACCCCAAATCACCTTCCCTCTCTACACACACACGACACACATCACACACTCACACATACATCATACATACACCGCACATCACACACAGCACACATCATACACTCATACACTTTCCCCATTGTACCACATCACACACGCTTACTGACACAATTGCTGCTGTTACACGTTTCAGTTTCCTTAATTTTGTAAAAAAATCTTAGCGGACGAATGGATGGTCCCTAGCTATAACACAGGATTTTCCTAGCATCAAGGTCACAAAAAATGAGCAAAAATGTAATATAATATCATAACAACGTAACATGCAAATTCAAATTCAAATTCAAAAGTCATTTATTCAAACTAGGCTGAGAATCAGCACTTTTCGAACGTCAAAATTACATAAGACAGTCCCCCAAAACGCCCACCCTTCACCACTTCCTAGTGCTTTTGCTGGGAAGAAGAAGTGGCGCAACAAACTCCCCAGCAGCACAGCTGTCTGTTCAGTTAGAAAAAAAAAAAAAATGATTCTATACAACAGTATGCAAGACAATTTATATATGCAAAAAATAATTTAAATTAAATAGCTATAATTAATAGCCATATGACAGCTAGCACACGCCAATATACCAACCAAAAGCATCAAGAACTATACTCAAGCAGAAATAAAAATAACTAAAAGTAAACAATATCTAAAAAAAAAAAAGAAAAAGCCTCCAGGCATAAAGGGCGTGCCCCCTACATATAGCTGTAACTAGAAGTTACAATTGATAAACTAAACTAGGACCATCGAGGTAAAATAAATAATTGTCGAGGTCGCTAACTAACCACATATTGCAATACAACTCATACAAAAAACATTGTAATGAGTAGATTATGTCAGCACTAAATTAAAATAAATTGACTTATAAAGTAAAATTATAAACAATTATATAAACTCCTATAACCTGTCAGTAGGTAAACTAATTCTGGAGAAAGAACATTTAAACATTGTCTTGAGTTAATCACAGCGACCATCTATTCTTATCATTTAAGTAGTCGTTGATAGAATAGTATGCCTTTGAACAAAGGTTGGACTTTAATTTAGTTTTAAACACATTAAAAGGCAAATCTAGCAAAGAAGAGGGTAGCTTGTTATAAAAGGTTATACCAAGCCCAACAAATGAGTTATGAACCTTATGAAGCCGGTGAAAGGGAGCACGTAGTTTATCCTTACTTCTTGTGTTAACATTGTGAATATCACTGTTTTTAGTGTATAAGTGTATATTTTGCCTAATATATAAGATGTTGGCGAAGATGAATTGTGATGCCACTGTGAGAATACCGATATCTTTGAAAAAATCTCTTAGAGAAACTCTGGCACCTAGCTGGTAAATTGCTCGAATAGCTCGTTTTTGGAGGACAAATATATTTTGAATATCTGCAGCTTTGCCCCACAGCAGAATACCATAGGATATAACGCTATGAAAATAACTAAAATAGACTAACCGAGCTGTATCAACGTCAGTGTATTGTCTTACTTTTCTGACGGCGTAGGCGGCCGAACTGAGCCTTCCCGCTAGGCTCGATATATGTTGGCCCCACTGAAGTTTGGCATCTACTGTTATGCCCAGAAAAACTGCCGAGTTTACAGTTTCAAGCACCTCTTTATCTAAGACGATGTTGGGTCCTAGATTTCTAACATTTGGAAGGGCAAACTTTACACATTTCGTTTTTTTGGCATTGAGAACTAGGTTATTTGTCGTAAACCAATCCGTAACCATTGATAGTGCACTGTTTACATCGTCAAAATCTTGTCTATTCCTGTCTACTTTAAAAATAAGAGAGGTATCATCTGCAAACAGTACAACTTCACAGATACCCTTTAAATAGAATGGTAAGTCATCATGCATTGTATTACTTCTTTTTGCTCAAATAAATTATTCTTATAATTCTTATTATCAAAAAGCTGGCGACCAATTTGGCAGCACCATCAATTACCCCCACCCTTCACCCCTCATAAATTACTTCTTTTTTTTTCTAAAATTCCTCGGCATCCTTGATGACCTCCCACAAAATCTTAGGCTGCGACCGTGCCCAAAAAGAAAATTTATCTAGAGTCGGGCCTGAAAGTCATGATTCCCAACAATTATTATAAGAACCAGCCTATTATTGTCCTACTGCAGGGCAAGCCTCTTCTCATACAGAGAAGGCACGGGAATGCTCAAGCTTGTTCAAGACGGGTTCGTGATTTCAAACTTATATTAACTATAAGTCCAGGTTTTTCCACAAGGTTTTTCAAGCACAAAACAAAAAACAATCATATAGATTTGTGCACGAATCATTTAACATCCTTCAGTTAGCTAGAAAAGTGCTACAGATGACGTACGTTTTTATCTGAATTGCCAAAGAATACATTTTCACGTAATTTTACTAGAAAATTGATGAATCGTAGGGTGATATGATTAGTTCCAGGATGTATGGCTGTGCCTATCCCGCATCGAATATATAATGCCACAATATTTCCTGCTCGTATCTTTTCGATTATGTTATGTGTAGCGAGGGATTCAACTCGGTATTTGTCGAGCGTTATGCATAGCTATTTCTGCTTATTCCTGACATTTTTGTAACAGTTTTTAAGTTATGCTCTTAGCGGGATAGACGAGTGTTAGATTTAAGTTCAATCTTAAGTTTAAAACAACCATATATTATATTTTAACAGAAAATTTCTTCTGGGATGCATATTCCGCTCTGTTTCCGTAACATCACGCCTCTTCGAAGGCGCTGTCCTCTTTCGCTCTCTAGAAACAGAGGACACACCTGATAAAGAGAATCTTCAAATAAAAAAAACCACAAATACACTTTGAGTGACCGTGGATTGAATCCAGGACCCCACGCGCAGAACTTGCTTAAGAGCGATCATATAAAAAATTGGCAACGTCGCAAATAGCTGTCAAATATTTACCTGTTTTGATTAATTTGGCGACATTACTGTATAATGGAAATAAGAAATATGGGTAACTAGTGGACATTGTTACACGATTGTAAACTCACGCACACACACATTCTTTAGCAAAAGTGTCGTGACGGTCAAAATGTTACACTTTTTTTTCAATCTAGCTTTCATTCACAAGTGTGCGGAATATACCGTGTGATACGGCACTTCTTTAACGAAAGTATTTGATGATGAGGGAAATAATATAGAAAATTCATAACATTAATACGTTTCCTAGCTTAGGAGATCGATCTGAACATTAGTCATTTCATCATTTTAGGCGTAAACCGTCCAATGCTGGACATAGGCCCCCAGCCCCCATGCACCAGCGTTCTCACATACAGCGGATTCCTGCGACCTTCACAAGGGCATCGGTCCACCTTGTCGGAGGCCTTCCAACGCTACGTCTTCCGGTACGCGGTCGCCACTCCAGAACCTTTCGACCCCAACGGCCATCTGTTCTGCGAGCAATGTGCCCTGCCTATTTCCACTTAAGTTTGGCAATTCTTCGGGCTATGTCGGTTACCTTGGTTCTCCTGTGGATCTCTTCATTTCTGATTAGATCACGTAGGGAAACTCCAAGCATAGCCCTCTCCATTCCCCTTTGGCTCTTTTTACCTTTCTAATAAGACTCATTGTGAGCGACCACGTTTCAGTGCCATAAGTCATTAGTCGTTAGCAACAAACATTAGATCATCATTGGATGTTTTGAAATTTCCTTATTTTTATTACCGGAAACTACATGGCATAACATTCAGCATTTCATATCGACCGCTGTGTTGCTAGTGTAATAAATGTTAAAAATAAACATTCCATTCGCACTCACATTAATGAAAATGTTTGGAATAAAAAACTGGTGTAATTATTTATGGAACACATTACTATCGCATTGTTTAAGGTTGTTAATCTAAATAACGACATATTTTTAAATAAATAAAATGTTAATTAATTACGGGTTTCTGTATTTATTACAAAATAATCGGTAACTATGCTGATACATAGAAACTTTTTTTTTAAATTCAGTGCTGACCTTTTTGTCTGTTCTTTCTTTTTCATCATTATCATCATAATCATCATCATTCATCGTCATCATCATATTTCTTTTCGTGTGGTTAGTGACTAACCGATACCCTAATTACGTAATACACGATAAATTGGAATTTTAACCGTTTTGAAACAAATTGTTAATCCATTGGATCATTAAGTTCCCTTCAAAATGGTTGAGCTAAATGATGCTGATCCATGCGTCATGTTCGTGAACGGGCGCCGTCAGTGGGGACTGGTCATCTCTTAGCTGCCATGGCTTATTTTAATTATTTTTGTTTTTATATTTTTATTATGGTCGCTTTTAACGTGCACGATTTACTACATTGTTCTCACATATATAATTTCAACATGAATGATGTAACCAATGTTTTGTAACAATATTCTAATTTAAAAGAGTGTCCATGGAGTTTCTTGCCCGTTCTTCTCCATAGGAACCTACTACGCTTTGGAATGGGCAACTAGCTTCATCTTTCTGACTGACCGACCCCTTGACAATTCAAAAGTACCTGTAATTGGTTTATTTGGAATAAATGATTTGAGTTTGAGTTTGAATTGCTTTATACCTAAGTTCGAAAAAAAATCTGCTCAAGAACGTAAATATCGCAATGAATGTTGTTGAAACAAAAAAAAAAAAACAACAAATTCATCGTAATCGTTTACGAAAATGTGTTGCGTAATTAGACAGCGGATTTCAGAGATTTTATGCGGCCCATGGGCCTCTGACTTGGCTTCACATGCCGCCGAGAAATATCTCTCAGGCATGTGGTTATAAACAGTCAGTATCTACTAAGAATTCACCGTGGTTTTTGACGAGGAACCCGTAAAGAGGGGTGGTGGTCGTGTCGTACCAAAATCAAAACAAAACGTATTTTTCACAAAATTATGGAAATTATGTACACTACATTTTGATAAATTAACAAGTAGTTAATTTACAGCTAAACGATCGATAAGCTACAAGAATCGACCATAAAATTTAATAAGCCGAAAGTGTGTAATTAACATTATTTTGATGGTAATTGTGTCGTGAATTTTAATCAAATGTACTACCTACATGCATATCGCGTGAGACATCGTAGTGTTGGGAAAATTTATCGATGTGAAAGCTGTAGCGAATGTAACAGGCAGAAATAACTTTTGATCAGCAGTTTACATGGCATATTTAATGGAATTGGTATAGTAGTTGTGAACCAAGGTAACCGATTGAGAGGCTCGTGGCTAAGTAATAAATTTATTATTAATTATATATTTATTTATATTATATTTATCAAACAACAGCCGCATGGGTCGATCGTTCAGGTTAAGCTACGCTTGCTGCGGTTGCTCCGTAGATAGGTGACCATCTTTACAGACCAAGCCCCTCCATGCCTCGGAAAGCACGAGAAGCCGTTGGTCCCGGCTGTCATTCGTGGATCTTTGACAGTCGTTACGGGTAGTCAGAAGCCCAGAAGTCTGACAACCAGTCTTACCAAGAGGTGTCGTATTACCTAGTAACTGGGTTGTGGAGGTAAGATGGGCAGTCGCTCCATGTAAAATACGTCTGACCCCAATATAGTTGGGAAAAGGCTAGGCACATGATGAGAACCAAGGTTATCGGTTTAGCTTTCAGTAGGTAGGTACTTATTAACAATTTAAAAAGTCAATGGCCATTCTGGTGAAATGTGGGTTTTACTGCCTCTATGTTCTTCTTATATTCATTTACTTATCAATCTTTTTGATGGGTTAGAGGATATTTTGCGGAAATCCATGACGGAATCATAGGTATTTTTACATAAAATTATAGGTACCCAATACGGATTTGAATGCTTGTGCCAATAAAACAGTGTCCATGGAGTTGCCTTGTCTGTTCTTCTCCATAGGAACCTATTAAGCTTTGGAAAGGGCAATTAGCCTCATCTTTTTGACTGATCGACTGCTTGACAATTCAAAATAAATGCTTTTAGTTTGAGTTGAGTTTGAGCATTTTTAATCACTTTTCTACATAGAGTATGGCGAAGGAAAACGGTGATTTATTGATAAACATTAAAATCTCTTCACTGAATCAAAATAAAGAGGTATGATTTGATAAATTTGGTTCACTGGAGTCTCAAAGTGTTTTCCATAATCTTTCAAGATCCCATTGCCAGAGTCCATTGCTCAAGCCAGCTAACCTTAAAGCAGTACCTACTAGGTACTTACTGGACATAGTAGGTCAACCCAAGGTGAACGTTTCCATAAAACATTAATCGTTTGCTCTCTTTTTATTAACTTTTGTATAAACATTACCGAGTTATTTTTAGAAGCGTCTTATCTGCATGGTCTTCTGTCTATCTATCATAATCTTTCAAAACTGCCAATTTTAGCATTATGTATGGAACAGAAATATAATTTACAGTTATTATGGGTACCTGCTTCCTGCAATACTCATGACTAGTTTCCTATAACAACACAAGATCATCTTAAAGTGAGCCAACCACTTCCTTCCACTCAATTCGTCACGTTCCAGCTCCAGAACTTCCAGGAAGTTCCAGCAAATCGATTCTTCCATCGATACTTGCATCGTTCCCGTCCCGCCCTGCGTGAGATCATCACTAATGCACGATCACTGGCGGCATGCGCCGGCGTCGCCACGCGCCGTTTATTTATAACGAAAACTTCCGATCGACCAAACGAATACATTTTTAAATCATTATAAATAGAATTTCTATATTCCAATCTTCGTACTGCTTAATTTTAACATAAAAATCTAAATGCACTTATTTAGTTACGCTGTGACAAATGTGAAAAAAATGTGTGTGTGAATTTTTTGTGACGAATTTGTGTGAGTATTCCGTAAATGCAATTTCAGAGATTTTTGTTTGGTGAGTGATGGATATTTTTGCTGAAATTTCTCTGAAATGCGGATGACTGATTCTGGATACGGGATCTTCGTGTCTTTAAACTCTACAGTCAGTGTTAAATCGTCATTACGACCGTGCGAAGTGTTCAAGTGAATCAAAAGTGCTTTTTTCACAAAGATTTTCCTGACTCCACTGAAACTGTAGGTAAGTTTATTGACTTATTACTTATTATTTACTTAATTTAGTAAGGAATAGGACTTAAATATGAGAGTATAAATGGTCCACTCTGAAATGACGCGCCCCACTACCGCATTACCGCGTACGTGACGTAGTGGGGCGCGTCATTTCAGAGTGGACAATCTTTACCCCACAAAATCGCTTTACCAGTGACCACAGAGTACATTCTAATATTCTGAAAGTCTGACTGAGGGATTGGTTGAGTGAGTCCCTATATACATTGCGTAGGCAAATTACCTATTGATTATGACTTACTCATATTATATACTTAACATACATAATATTATTCACTTGAATCGGTATTTTACGATCAGTTTTATACCACGTTGCGAAACACACGTCACACGCGATATAATGACAGATTCCGAACGTCAAATTTCTTTAAAAATTCAGTCAGCTGACGCGTTTGCGTACGAAATGAATTTCTGTATATTTTTCATATCAGTGAAGTAACTGATGTGTGTGATTTGTTTTACGTTGTTTTAGATTTATTAATCTTTTTTTACAGTGCCGACAATTTGTCGGTATGTCGTGAAAAATGAAATGTCCCAGAATCTATGTTTAACGGCGTTTAGTCTTTTTTTTATGTTTAAACTTCTTTAGGCTCACTTTGCACTCTTTCTGAACAGTGAACGAAACTGAACCGTCACGCTCGGGTCGGTGACGCTGAATCGGGTATACTCGGCTCCAGTCAGTCGGTGACGCTGAACCGCTTATACCGGGCTCATACAAGTTTTCACTTCTATCGTTCATAAGCATGCACCCTATTTTTGTATCTAGACTATTTACTGTTCTGGCTTTTTGAAATTAGTACCGATTCCAGTGACTACATAATGGACGTTCTTTGGTTCCACTACGACTGTGAATAAAATCATAGGTTAGCCGAGCAGAAGAGCAATCCCGAATGTTTTAAAACATTCGCATTCGATCTGAGTCTCAATCTGTTAAAAATGCCTCTAGATAATTCATCTACATTGGCATTGGTGTAGCACAATCAATGTTAAAAGCATGCAGTGCAAGCAGTGGTAAGCTACAAGGATATTTTGGGGCCTGAAATGGCCTCATAGACTACATAGGGATACTAATGGCCTGAATGACATTGATAGGGGGTGCTTGTAAACATTTGTGAAATTGTGTCACAAAAATTGTAATATCAAAGCAAGATGGCGATTTTAGTTCAGATTTTTGCCACGCGCTACAATTACCAACCTTGTAGCGTTGTAGATGTTTTTTTCCGAAACATTTTGGACAACATAAATTATTATCGCGAGTTTCTGAAAAGAAAGTAACCTTGTTTCAATTTTGCTTGCGCTTAGCTCAGATTATAAGCTCAGGTTAAGTTAATTAATATTTTTAAGTAATATGCAATAAAAAAGGTAGATATTTAAATCTTTGATAAGGTTTTTTTTTTCTTCTAATTAGTTTATTTTTCGATAAAGATCAAGTAAAGAGCTTACTACCTTTTTATTCCCGTGCTTGTAATAAAAGGCACAGGTTTAGATTGTTAGATTCGCCCCCCACGTCAAATAGGACTGTGAGTTTCTGTTTCATTGACAATGCCATTTTTAAATAATATCTATTGTCTCGCTTACTCATACTGTTAATCGTATCTAACGTTCCATGCGAGCTCACTATTTAAAGTATGAACACTTTTTAGCGCAACCTTAGCACAGAAAGGGAAGGCAAGGGAAAACGGGCACAACGATGGAAGCAGCGAACCAGAACCCAAAAGTGGTCTAGTTCCTACTGTGTTGAATGTTAAAGTTGGTGAACAATATAGACTCTAACAGGGAGTTCCACACTTTGGCTGTGCGAGTACCTAAAGGTTGATTCAAGCTGTGTTCAGCAAACGATGTTTGAGACTTTTTATTAGTAGATAGACAGCTATATAGAAGGATACTTTCTCCCATCATCGCTTCGACGTTACCTTTTAAAGCTGATATCAGACGCTTCACTTTTTGCTAATTTTTGTCATGGCACTGACGTCTGAACACAAAAAGAATTAAAAGTGAAAAATAAATATATTCGTTTTCGTTATTCGTTTATTTCTATGTAATTTTGTGTGAACGTGGAATTTAACAAAAACTAACTTTGTGAATCTGATAACAGATTAGCTTAGCTTTATGATTTCCATAGACAAAAACTGGTTGTTCCATTATTTGGAAACCAGAAATAAACCAGTATGTTGTGAAATACGTAAACACTGTATTTCAGACTTTCAGTGTCCTGACATTTCACACATTCTGTCACACTTGTTTAGTTAAAAGGGTTAACTGTTGTCTTCCTAGGTGGTCTGACAGAGTCGTCAACATTTCCAGAATAAATAAAGTTCGATTCTTTGGAGTAGTTGAAGATTTTCGGCTTGATTTCAATTAAGGCAATGTTGATGTTTGTTCGGCAATGTATTAGTTGACCCTAAGTAGGTAGTCTGTTCTTCTAAAACGAAGTACGTTATTCGTGCTTTGTTTGAATTCTGAACCACATGCAATACTGACATTGAAAATGTCAGTAGTCATGCGGGAGGCATTGATCACTCCGATGGCATGTAGTTTGCTGACTGTCACTATATTTTGATGAATTTATACTTGTAATGTCTTCATCATTGCTTTGATATTGATTTATAGTAGGCTCTTCCCCTATTACATGGGACTTAAACATAACTACCTCTGCCTAACCCTTCGGGTAATACAAGTGTGATATTATGTATGTATAAATAAAATGACTGAAAAAAAAAAAAAAAAAAATTACTGCTTCGCTGGTCTAGTGGTCGCAAGCGCTACTGCTGAACATGAGGTCCTGGGTTCGATTCCCAGGTCAGGCAGTGTCATTGGGTTTTTCTTTCTGGAATTTCTCAGTAGCAGCCCGGAGTCTGGATTTGTGCCCGGTTGATGGCAATAGGCTCGCCCCCTATTACATGGGACTTAAACATAACTGGCGAAATGTGGGTGTACTATAGGTACACCTCTGCCCAACCCTTCGGGGAAACAAGGCGTGATGTTATGTTATAAATTAAATGCATATTTAATTATTTAATGCATGCTTTACTTATTATATATATAAATATTTATTTAGTGAAGTATGGCCCTATACAAAGATCAGTCTTCGTTTCCTGAAGAAATATGGTTATAATTGAGATAGACGATTGATAGCTATTCTACCTGTCGTATTGACACCAAAAATGTCATTTCTCAAACAGCGAAGAACAGAAAAATTCTACAGTATCTATCAGGAAGGTGTACGGACCATCAGTCTGAACAACTTTTGCCCTGAGACCAATATTGTAATCACGAAAAAAATATCAACTGATCCATACAAAACTTCAATACCTAGTCGACTCAAATGTATGGAACGGCTGCTTATTTCTTCGCGATTACGATGTTGGTTCCATGGAGAAAGTTGTTCAGTGTGATTGTGTGCCATTACTTTAAATATTACCACACATTTCTGATACGCGATGTATAAAAAAACTTTCTTGTTTTTGGAAACTTTCTTCATTTCTCTACCACCATTCCTTTAACCCATCTTTTTATAGAAGTCCAAATATAAATAGCTAATAATCAGGTCAGAGAGTTAATAAAAATGACGTACTCTGCGGTCCATAAGACTTGTGGCGAACTGTCACTTCCTGCTTTAAGAAATATTCAAGTTTTATGTGCATGTTGATGTGAGTGATTGAAAAAAACCGTTTAAAAATATAATAAATATGTAAAAAAAAACACTTCTTTTCAGTCACGTTATGTAAACTCGTTAATGTACCTAACTACGTTATGATTTACGATGATAGAATATATTTGTGACGATAACTGGGCTTTAATAAATGATCTGAAGTAAAATAACATTATGCCTGTATTCTCTGATTATATTTATGTTTTAAATCACTAGCTACGATCCGCGGTTTCACCCGCATAGGTCTGGATCCCGTGGGAATGTCGGGATAAAAAGTATCCTATGTCCTAATCCAGGTCATGGTCTACCACATGTGCCAAACATCCAAATCTTCAGCCGTTTTGCGTGGAAGCGTAAAAAAAAACAATTTCACATTTATATTATAAATATAAATTTAGTTAGGATTTATGCACACACATATAAACAGACAAGAAGAAAGGAACAGAAAAATACGTACCAAGGTAATGCTTATTTCTAAAGAAATCTCTTGCAGCATAACTTTTTTTTTTTTTTTTTTGGCTGGGAAATCATCAAATGACGTCTCCTGCTCTAGGTGGACCGGGAGGGCGTGTCAGACTTTTACTGACTGAAACCCACCCGTGTTCCTTCTCTTGCCTGTGCAATGCCAGGGGGCCACGGTATCTCTTTCTGACTTTCCCGCAACCCCGGCAGGCAATTCACTCGTTGACACTCTTTGAGGCGCGCGTAGAACACAACGCGCCGTCGACCCGGGCTTGGTCCTTGCCGGACGGCGAGCTACCCATTGCTCACCGTCCGCAAACCCGCGCCTACGGTGGCCGGGAATCCGCGATCGATTCGACATCCAAATCTTCAGAAGTTTTGCGTGAAAGCGTAAAAAAAAACATTTATAATATAAATATAAATAATACATTATAAATATAGTTAGGATTTATGCACACACATATAAACAGACAAGAAGATAGGAACAGAAAAATACGTACCAAGGTGATGCTTATTTCTAAAGAAATCTCTTGCAGCATACCTGCGGTAGGAAAGTAGGTAAAACGAGATTTAGAAAACGTGTGTAAGTAGAAGAGAAAACAAAATCAATTGCCCCCAAGCGCCACCACTTTGACCGGTTCTGTGCCTCCCGCATCCAGCGGATTCCTGCGGCCTATACCAGGTCATAGGTCTACCTTGTGGG
Source organism: Xanthia togata (assembly GCA_963853775.1). Taxonomy (NCBI): domain Eukaryota; kingdom Metazoa; phylum Arthropoda; class Insecta; order Lepidoptera; family Noctuidae; genus Xanthia; species Xanthia togata. The sequence continues at coordinate 2,541,945 of OY970814.1, forward strand.
AGGCCTTCTAACGTTACGTCTTCCAGTCGCGGTCGTCACTCTATAAACTTTCGGATGTGGGACTTGTCCAGAACCTTTCGGCCATCTGTTCTGCGAGCAATGTGCCATGCTCACTGCCACTTAAGTTTGGCAATTCTTCAAGCTATGTCGGCGACCTTGGTTCTCCTGCGGATCTCATAATTTCTGATTTGATCACGTAGGGAAACTCCAATCATAGTCCTCTCTGTTGCTCTTTGGGTAACTTTTAGCCTTCTAATAAGGCCCATTGTGAGCAACCACGTTTGAGTGCCATCACTGGCAACACGCACTGGGCAAAGACTTTCGTCTTGAGACACTGCGGTATGTGAGACGAGAAGATATTGCGTAGCTTCCCGAACGCTGCCCAGCCGAGTCTGTTTCGACAATAGCCATTATATTGGACGCTAATCTAGACTCCGAGTTGCTAGTAAAAATGTCTTCTTGAAAATTAGTTATCACTTGGCCCTATCTACACTAATATAGGCATAGAATGTTTGTTTGTAATTAATAAACTCAAAAATTAATGGACCGAATTTAAAAATTAACTCATCAGTAGAATGCAATTTTATTTATTTATTTTAAATAGAACGGCCGAAGCCAATTACACTATTTAAACATAATATCATTTATTTAACACAGTCATGCATTCTTCTCACAAAAAATCAGACATATTCTGACAGTATCATCTTCCATTGATTCGCAAACACATCAAGATCTGTGTTTGAGTTCAGGAGAGCGTTAAAGCTGCTAATACTACAACTAAATGAAACGAAATTTAAATCTTGTATAAAACGCACACTATGCTGCCAAGCATATTATAAGCTTGGGGATTATATCGCTGACAAAAATGCTTGGCTTAACGCTGGTCCAGCTCCACAAGGGCGCATAAACTAATTGATTTGCATTCAAAAATATTGTTGGAATTGCTGAAGATTGCAAAAACTATCTTTGAATTGTATAACTTCAATCTCTTTTTTTATTGTATAATTGCATAGCACATGTGTGAGCACTGTGACCATGTACCTTCTATAAAGCTACCATTTACTGGGTACGTCTTTCATTGACTTGATATGCCCTGGCGGCTAAGAGTATGTCATGCTCACTCAAATGTCTCGCTGGTGGTGGCGTGTGTGTTGGATCGTTGAGTTCCCTTCAAAATGGTTGAGCTAAACGGTGCTGATCCATGCGTCATGTTCGTGAACGGGCGCCATCAGTAGGGACTGGTCATCTCTTATCTGCCACGGCTTATTTTAATTTTTGAATTGTTTTTTTTTTAGTTTTATTACGGACGCTTTTTACGTACACTTCTTTCTACATTGTTCTCACATGTATAATTTCAACATGAATGATGTAAACAATATTTTGTAAGAATATATATTTTTTTAAAAGAGTGTCCGTGGACTTTCTTGCCCGTTCTTCTCCATAGGAACCTACGCTTTGGAATGGGCAACTAGCTTCATATTTCTGACTGACTGACTCCTTGACAATTCAAAAGTGCCTGTAAATGGTTTAATTGAAATAAATGCTTTGAGTTTGAGTTTGAGTTTGAATGTCCGAGGAATAGGTGACTTGGAGTGTTTGACAGTACGGCAAGTTGGAATAGCCAGTCAGCGGTGTTTCCTGCCACGACAGTAATTGTCTGGGACAAATAGATTGCTGATCAGGAACATCAATAATCCCCCTAAGCGGCTATATTATCACTGAGTAACATAAGCTATAATTTATAAAGATATCACGCGGGCGAAGCCGCTGTCGGAAGCCAATGTATAATAAATACCTGCCTATATTGTCCCTCTGCAGTAGGGACAAAGGCCTCTACCATATCGTGCCCGCCTTGCGCAAGCGTGCTGATTAATGATCATTGATCAGCACGCTTGCTCAAGGCGGGCTGGCAGTTTCACACTTATATTGATTGTTTATTCCAGCGGGTTTCCTCACGATGTTTTCCTTCACCTATATGTATATTCCTTTGGGAAATACTGGCGTGATGTTAGGTATGTGCCTTTATATCTTAGTCCAATAATACTTCAGTTTATTTTTACAATTATTCACCCACTCACTCACTCAGCAGCTAGCTCCAGGCAATCACCTTAAATCTTCTGTGAAAATTCCCTTTTTAACACAAATCACATTTAAAACATCTAAAATAATCACCATTTCTGACGTTATACATTCATTTATAATCGTTAAAGTCACTCCTAAGAAAAACAATTTATGACTAAACTAAAATGCTTGTTGCTTTCAATTTTGAACCTTAGCTTGACCAAAGTAAGGTTAATTTTACAAAATATTTGGAAATATCACAAAAGAAGTGATACAGAAGCACTACTTCTTACAATTCTTAAGATAATCGCGACGATTATTTTGTGTAAAACAAAATTAAACCTATAGGCACTAAAATATTACCGCATCGTCGTAAAACTTTCTAACAGGCAAAGAAAAATACGTACGGGATAACATAAAAGATGTCAAACTAAGTTACAAGCCACACTTCAGCTAAATAGTTATAATTTGACAACAAAAAAACGTGAGAATTCAAGATCAAGATCAAGCAACAAATATTCTGTAGTTTCCTACACCGTGTCAACAAGGTAGTTTAATAATAGCCAGGCGTTGAAAACCAACTTATTACCAGTGTTAACAGATTTGACAGCTCGCTGACAAAATACACGCGCTGTCAAAGATGACACCTTAGGTATTTGTGACGGAAGGGTTTCACCTGAATACTAAATATTAAGGTGCGTCCACACTACATAACAAAACACGTTATAACAAATGTAACAAGTTTCTATAGAGAGATTAGCAATGCTAAATAATGTGGACGTGTTAAATAAGCAAAAGTTTATGTGGTATATAACAGAATCTGGACGGACCCTTAGACTTGCTACACACTTGTTCGGGGCGCCATGATTCGGTACAGCCGGGCGGCACAATTGAATATAATTATGTAGATATATATATAGTAGTACGGAGTTTGCCGATCGGTACAAGCCGAATATGTGTGTTCAACACGCCGACCCGAACTTATGTAGTACTCCGTATCACCCATTTGTGTCTGAGAACTCAGATTCCAGATAAAATTAGACCTAGGTCAAAGACATTTCAGATTTTCCTGGAGAGATGTCATAAGACTATTAAGATATAAATAAATTGATGGCATAGTTGGCGCAGTGGCTGAGTAGTCGGCTTTTGCGCTACTGATCATGGTTTCGAATAATATTTATAAAGATTTATCTGTATCCATTCTATATCTTGAAACATCAATCTATCATCACCTATCTATCTAGATAAAAATCAATTGCCGTGCATTAGTCTCGCATAAACTCGAAAATGCCTCGACCGATTTTTTTTTTTTTTGTTTTATTCGCCTGCGTCCATGGGTGGTTTAAAAAAAAAGAAAATTAGGAAAAACCCGAAGGAACAGCCGAAAATATCGATCTCACGTGGTACGAAGTTCACCAGGTCATCTAGTACATGGTATAAAACAAAGTCGCTTTTCGTGTCTGTTTGTGTGATTAGATCTTCTAAACTGCACAATAGATTTTAATGCGGTTTTCACAATAATTTAGAGAATTTATTCCAGTTGGTTTTTATGTGAATATAATAGCACAGAAATCTCGATGTTTTGACATGTCGCCACATCAGTTTGCGGGTCGCTAGCGAGGTACATATTTCAAATCACACAACACTCATTGAGCTCGTCACAAACATCGTTGTGTGTAACAAAACGTTCCTATGTCATATCAGACTACCTTGATGTTCAATTCAATGTACAGTCGCGTACGGTATTAACAAAGCCTATAGCAGTCGCAAACAAAAGTAGTTCGGTAGCGTACAGTCGCGTGGTGTGACGTTATCTTTGCGGAACGGGTGGGGCCCGAAGAGTAGCGTTGATAAGACGAAAACAAGTGCAAGGTTTTTCAATATTTATGTAATCAATACTCTATACTCAATACTTTTATTACATTCCACATGTAGGTATTCTTAAGTAGATATGTGTGTAAACAAAATAAGACTTTTATTCCTTTCTATCAAATTTTTCAGTGATCTAGAGTAAGACATTCGAAATATGACAATAATCCATTTGACATTTTCTAGCGTTTGAGCTAGAGAGAGCGGCTAAATAAATATTACCTTCGTAACTCATAACAGAAGTTACGCCTTTCCCAGAAGAGAAAAACAAAAAGTCTATCTTGCGGAGCCGAAAAGATTTAGTTATGAACTTGCCAAAAGTATAGTACCCATAGTTTAAAGTTGTTATGGCTTTACTCTGTTTTCTTTTTAAGCTATTCACCTTTTATAATTCACATCATTTCAGCATACTTCTACTTTTTTCCATTGTCTTTCCCCCATTATCACACCCACTATTTTACTGGCTCCACATGACGTGTCACACAGCTGTCACGCCGCGCTCATAGTGACTGAATAATGTAGCACTTTTGTCGGCGATTGTACCCAGGGGACAAGCGCTACCTGTTTATTTAAACGTTATAATAACTGCGCGCGAGTGTACCGCCAATGACAGTAAAGTATGACGGTTTGATAATTACCCTACTGCGACAAAAAATAGGTTATGTTATGGTGGGTTGGAATTTATGACCCCTTAAGTTCTGATGTTGCTATGCAGGTTATATAGAATACATGACTTTATAACTGTCTGCCAGTTTTGAGTGTTTTTATGTGGCCCTACGCAAATGTACTGCAGATCTGGTAGCGTCGTGTGACGGGTCGTTGAGCTCCCTAAAGGGTTGAGCTACACGATAACTGATGTAAGCGTTCCGTCTGTCGGTACAGGGGCCCCACCACCACCTCTTTTAGCAGTATTATTATAATCTTACTTGAGCGTGGGAAAGAGATGGAGCTAGACGTCCTGTATAGCTCCACTTCTTTCTCGCACTGAAGTAATATCAAAATAATACTACTCTTTTTTATTCAAAAGGCCCTTCCAGACATGGTTCTATACTGTTAGACTCACATAAAATCTTATTATTATAATTTTTGTACTTTAATAGGGATCATGACCTCCGAGTTTGTTTCGGCATTTCTTCAGGGTCAGTTACCAACGAAAAGCCGGTGGCATCTCGTTTCAAAGTATTGACAAAAAAAAAAATACGTGTACACATCATTGCGTTACTATTTCGTGGTGTTATAATTGTTGAATTGTTGGCGATGGTGAATTTTGATGTCATGGATAATTAATTTGAAGTGGTAACAGGTAGATGAGGCATTTCAACCTTGCCTGTGCGATGGTAAACCGCCGCGCGCCGGCGCACCGAACCGCGTGTACACTGGCATTGATGACGAGTAAAATAGTAAAGCAACGATCCCAATTCCATGCGGTTCGGCGCCCCGGTGCGGCTCCGGTGCCATGTACAGGTAGGAAAAATTAAGTTAATGAAAATTATAAAACCACAAAAAAATAATAAAAAAAATAGGTACTAATTTTGGAAAAGACTTTTAAATAAAAAAAAATATATAAAACATGTTCAGTATGTTGGTGTGGTGAGTGTTTCGTTAATTTATGTATCGTGTGATGTATTTATGTGTTTGAGTGATCACTTCTTTAATAATTTCTTCGGTTTCGTCGTAGTTTAGGTATTATAGCTACATAATGTCTACACAGCATGTCACCGTTTAGTCACACTACGTCACAAATGACGTACAGAAACTAACGGCTTTGAAGTCGGTCCGTGACAGAAGTTGTGCGCTCAACGCAATTTAGCTGTCTTTAAATGCTGCTGGCGTGGCGATTCCGTGCTCTGCTGTTTGTCCATAGGATGTGGTGACCACTTGGTACCGTCAAGTTTGCGAACTTATTACTAAAAACGTAATAAGAAGGTAACTTTTTTTTATACATGCCATTATTTAACCGGTCGTCAGAAGCCCAAAAGCCTGACAATTGCCAAGGGCTATCGATCGTGTTAACCAGATACTGAGTTGTGGAGGTCAGATAGGCAGTCGCTCCATGTAAAATACTGTTATTCAGCTGCATCTGGTTAGACCGCGAAAGCCGATCGCAATATAGTTGGTAAGAGGCTAGGCAGATCATCATCATCATCGTCGACTGCTGGACATAGGCCTTCCCCAAGCACCACCACTTCAACCGGTTCTGTGCCTCCCGTATCCAGCGGACTCCTGCAGCCTTCACCAGGTCATCGCTCCATCTTGTGGGAGACCTTCCAACGCTACGTCACGTCGTCCGGTACGCGGGCGCCACTCCAGAACCTTTCGGCCCCACCGGCCATCTGTTCTGCTAGGGAGATGATGATAACAATTAAACTTTTGTTTCGTACCGTTTATTCAGATCCGAACACCATACTCTTCCGTATGTGAACATGACTCAAACACAGCAATACAATTTCAGAGATTTATTTGATCAAATAAACATGTAAGTACTGAACATTTGGTTACGCAAATAAATATTTACTCAACAGTGAAATGAGGCATCGCTAACAATAGGATTTGTGCTGAGATTCCATTCAACAATATTGTAAGGGTGCGTATTGTGATATAAGCGGAGCGACGAGCGTTTTCAAAACTGTTGTTCCCTTTCGTAAAAAAGAAAATACTTACAAACCAACGAAATACGAGTGGTAATTAGTGTCCCAGATCTCTTTTGTTATATAAAGTAGGTGTGGGCACTTGTAATAATTGGAAACTTAAATTAAACTCATCATTATAAACAATGTGTAATCTGAGGACAAGTCAGAAATCATAAAAAAAAAAAAAACTATAATAGTTACTCCATTTTATGATCCCATAACTCGACAAAAAGTAGAGTGAACAACCATTTATGTTTGTCCTGTATAAGTGGTTCATAATGATGAGTATAATTACTCCTTTTCAGGTTATTTCAATTACACCTTGTATGAAATGTACTATTACGACACTCCAGCATATGGGAAATGGCCAAACCAGGAGCAAAGTATTCGCACTGGGTATCGGTGGGACCTTTAATCCCCCATTTGGGGGATATAGATTGTGCTTGCAGCGGCCTACTTGGGTCGTCCGCAGTCGATTGGTTTGCTTGCTTTCCATATCAGTCACAAGCAGGTAACGTTCAGGTGGCAGGTGCTCCTGGGGCTGCACGAAGTAGAAGGTGGTGGGTGCTGTTTTTTCAGTACATTTTATATAATAACGCAAAACGCACCACTTTTCTCGGCACCCGCCCGAGAAGTAGCAACTAGCGTAGTAGCGTAGAGCTAGCAACTAAAAACGAGTTTGCGAGGAACGAGCAGCGAGAAGACGACGGCAACACGACTCGCTGTTATGCGTATGTGTACCAAGCGTTAGTCTCTCAGCGAGTGTTGGTCCCGCCAAGCGAGCGTCGCTGAGCGAGTACTCTCTATGATAAGTAGCTCTTGTCCCTTCGACAAACGTGTACTCGCTGGCGATGTGACCAGTCAGCGGTCAACTATTAATAAATATATGTATCTCTTTTACTTACACGGGACCTAAAATATTTTGTTCGTTTCAAGAGTGAGAATATCGTTGATAGCTAGTCGCTGCTTCGTCGATGGTGGGACGGTGCATTCTAATTTGTATGCGCGAGGGGTACCCAATTACAGGCGTCTGTGACATCATTGCATCGTCTCAAGTTAATTGTCAGCACAACATGAAACAAATGACGGTGTTAAACACGATCGCCGCTCACCGTCAGGCTCTAGTAATACGGACAATATTATATTTTAAGGTGATCTCAAGGCAATGAAAGGTATCTGAATGAAACACTTTTATACCCATGGGAATCGGACATCCATTGGGTTGATTTCTTCTGTTCACCTTTGATCTTTTTCACAGATAGGTCAATTACTTTAACCTTTTTTTTTAATCTTTGTTAATTTAAGGGATTTTTGTACACATATACGACGATGTCAATGCCATCGTACTTTTACAAATAACGACACGGGCATAAGATTAGTTAATTTATTTGAGGAGTGACTCAAATGAATTATCTAAGCTTATGCCCGTTTTCACCTTCACTAAAAACAAAAGGGCACTGTTGGATTTTCAACGCTAGGCTCAGCGCTGAGAGTTGAAATCCAACAGTGCACTTTTATTTAGGGATCCATTTAAGTGTCACTTAGTTGTCGGTGAGAACGGGCATTAGTCATACAAATCTAAAAAAACTATTTTATATTTTTGCCACTTCAGACGTAGGCTTATCTAAAATACCATGAAACATTCCAACGTCCATTACCGACAATTTCATCGAGTTGAGAAGTGCGTTTCTTTTGCTTATATATCGGGCACATTCCACCAACACATGCTGTGAATCCTCTGTTTTAACAAACACTTATCAGTTCTTTAACCGTTCTTATCTAAGGTAAAAAAGTATAAAAAAGAAATAAACTACGTTTAATTGCGGCAAAGCACGACGTAAAGAAAAGAAATACACACATAAACGAACACGATCACAGGGTTCCGTAGTTTTGATACTATGAACTTTGTGTATTATGACAAAAAAGTTCTCTTATAACTTATTCAGGTTTTAAACCATACAAAGACTAAAATTGTCCAGGTGTTTTTAAGCAACGTAAAGTTACAATAGTAGTCCAATGCTGGACAAAAGCTTCTCTAAAGTCTATATTACACTTTGCCCTATCACTATCAGAGCGCTAACTTAGTTTTAGCTAAATATTAACACAATATTACAACTTCTCCCTGAGGTCTCGTAGCACCGTAGCTATTTGCTACGACGCTACGCCGTAGCATCACAATGTTACTTAACATAATTTTATACGTGGGCCGTTTTTTTTTACGGAAGGTATTTTTTTAAATCTGGTTACAAAATGATTGGTTGAATGTGGATGAATATGAGAAAAGAGGAGAAAGAAAAGATGCATGGATTTGGTAAAAATCATTAGTGATTTTATTTTTATTGATTCCTGATAGCCAAACTGATTTAATGACCGATGGGAAAGTATGAAAGGACACGTACTGTGACAATCCTAACTAATTGGGATAGGAGGATCGAGGATGATGATGATAATTATTAATAAGTTCTACATCTAAGGTCTTAGCACCGTAGCTAGATGCTTACGAGCTACGACGCTACGCCGTAACCCATAATTTTGATTAATAAGATCTAAGCATAAGGTCTCGTAGTACAGGTACCCAAGTGCTACGGAGATACGACCCTACGCCGTAACCCATAATTTTGATTAATTAAACATATTAAGGTCTCGTAGCACCATACCCAAGTGCTACGGAGCTACGATGCTACGCCGTAACCCATAATTTTGCATGTTGGTATTTTTTTAGGACGTCTATTTTACGTATTATTATAATATTTGGTTAAGTAGAACTCTTTGAAGGAGGTCGTCCGGGGAAGTATAAAACCTTAACTATTTCTGCCGCGTTGCTGTCTCGGTAGTTTCGAAAAGTTTGTATGTATTCCTGTGTAATTAGAATTACGAGCATTCAGCTTTTCTTCTGATATTGAAAATGTTCATAGATGGTAATGGCCACCTGTTTGTTTGTCGTACAGTCAGCGATAAAAGTCGATTAAAACTTTAGTTTTTTAATCTTAACTATTGCGCTAAATATTAGATTAAAAATATGTGTATGATGGGGTGTGTGTGTGTGTGTGTTTTGTGTTATTTGACTTTTGTCACAGACCGTATGATAACATAAAATAAAATAATACTGCCTAATTTCAAGTCAACATGGTTGAATGCGCAAAGAACCCGCATTGCTTCTTTAATATAAAGCTTTACAAAGGTATTCTACGCACTTGAAAAGATAGCTGGTCGTACCAATTTCGCGCAGCTGCTTCCAATATCATGTTACAAGGAAATCACAAGTATTACAATATAATCTTTTAGCAAGGAAATACGAAAATGCAGTATAGTAATATTATTTAATAACTTTGAAGGAAACCAATATAATTTTAATTATTTATTTTATTTTATTAGGATCTCCAACAAAGAATACACCTAACATGCTATATTATAAAGGACAAGAACAGAAATCTATGTGCTCCCTCAATTATAGGAGACCACATCATGCAATAGAAACAAACAAAAAAAAAAAAAAAAATATTAAAGTTATACTAATAGATTATTAATGTTGACCATTTGAATCAAAATTGAATAAAAATAAAGATTAAAAAGCAAAGAACACATAAATAAAAAGTAAAATACAAATAGCAAACAATGCATTACCAGACAGGCAGTTCATCACTTACGTATCATTTAATTGTGCACGGATTAGTGACTTATATTTACCCAGAGTATTAGAAAAGATGTCTATGTCCTCTGATGTACATGTTAAGGCATTGTACTGCTGGGTCATCCTGGAAATAGGTGAATGTTCACCCAGATTTGTTCTGCATCGTGGGGCTTTGAGTAATGGGCGGGGATAACGCGGGTTTCTGACAGGAATGCTAAGAAGATCACACACACAATCACACACACAATCACACACACAATCACACACACAATACACACTGATCACACAGTCAATACTATTATTAAGTAATTTGAACAGGAATGTTAAATCAGAGACTGTACGGCAAGATTTGAGAGGAATGATTTTAAAATGATTCAGCTTGTCTGCATATGATCTCAAATACCTAACTCTAAATCGAAAAGCTAGGTGACGAACAAGTTTCTTCTGGACTCTTTCTATTGGACTTGAGCGAACCTGGTATGTTGGATTACAGACCGTGCTGCAGTATTCTAATTAATTATTTAAAAAAATAACTAATACTTTTCTCATAATTTATAAATCATAGGGTGAGGCAGAAGTGTACGTATCGTACACCCTAATTTTGCAAGTTATGTTTAAGTCCCATGTAATAGGGAACGAGCCTATTGACATCAACCGGGCACAAATCCTGCTCGTATTTTATATATGTATACAAAAAACCATAAATATCAATAACGTTCTAGCACATTTCTAAATGATCATCTTTGAAACATGCTTATCTAACAAACACTAGAAACGAAAAGTAATATCAAACATATCATAGACCTTGAAGCCTCAGCTAGCTTCCTGATTGGCCCACTGACCTCACCAGTGAAAAGCCCTGATAAAGTATATGTCGTTTACAGAAACTATCATTTCTTACTGACTGTATAGAGGAGGAAACATAAATAGTTATATTTTGAGCTGGGTATAAAGATGTTAATCCAATTACATAATCAAAAGGTTATACAATTATACATTAGAATAACAATAAAAAAGAAGCGAATGCAAGTGCGTTGCCATTTCAAAAATAATTCATCGCGTCTCTGAAACCAGGTCAGGTTAATGCCACGAAGTTGTCCCAGCCGCCCTGCGCCGCGCATCCGCCCGAAGTCAGCCACAGTGCGCGCGCCGCCCATCCTCACAACCGCCCAAGTCTTCACCTGCCATCAAAACCTTTGCATCTTTAAAAAAATAATTATTGAAAAATAACAATCAAGGCGTGTACTCGATTCGAAAATTAAAATTCGAATTCATAAAACAAAGATGGCCGACATTCGGTGTGTGGTGCGTCGTGGTGCGGACGTGTGTTAGTCACAATATGTTACGCTCAGTGTACGGGACCTAGGTTGTAACGATTGTGGTGTGTGTAGTATAAGTGTTGTGTGTCGCTATCATTGCTTGCAGAGCAGCTGTCGACCCCAGTGAGTATATTTTCCTTGTTATTATTGAGGGGTGAGGCTCAATTGCTTAACTCAACCCCCGGGGATAATCCTTGTACTGTCATTATTATACGACCCTACAAAACATCCTGAATGACTGCGTCGAAGCCAATTTAAGTTAACAATGTAATTTTTGTCTCCAATTAAATGTGAAATTCTGCCCCTCAATTATGTTTGTCTCTATACAACTTGATATTATTCCCAACAGTTCCCTTTGTAATCCCTTATCACTCAAGTATAAAGCTACCATTTTATTAATTTCATTAATTTATGAGCCGCACAATGTTGCTTTAACATTTGCTGTTACTTTTCATAATTAAAAAGCTGAGTACTTGACAGATAATTTAATGATAACAATGACATCATTTGTACTATTAGTAGTTTGTTATAGATCTGTATTAAAATGTTTGAATGAGTGTAGAAATAAATTATGATGATCGTCTTTATAATAACGAACATGAACTTTTCTTTGACAGTGAAACGTTTTGAGGAGATTACCTATGCTAAGAACACTTGGCCAGTATGGTCGTGATTACTTGTAGTTGTCGTTAATAGACAGGAAGGTAGTGTTACATGGTAATAAACACACGGGCTTTGATTTGTTGATAACCGATCTATCAACTCAATAGTCCGGTAAAACTAAACACGCAAGTTAGGATAGCTTAGATCGAACATTACTTACCCTAGTTCTAAATGCTCTTAACATAGCCTATTGCACTCACTAGGCTATGATATGATGTTTAGCGTGGCAGTAATGGCTAAGTGACTAAGTTTAGACCTCCTTTGAGGTGATGAACTGTCACTGCTGTAAGCAAAGTGATGGTTCGCGCGCTACTAACACTAACCCTCACTACGTTTAATCCGGATACGTACACTGCTGGATCAAGGAGCTAATATCAGTAGGGCTAATATTGGTATCAAAGCTATTAGGACTAGATTAAGACCTCACTGACTTGGTTTAAATTTTAAATATTGTGAACCACAATACATGCACACACTACACACGCTCCACACTACTGCTTCTAAACATAAAATTATAATGCCTTTTAGTGGCATTATGTAAGAAAGAGGACACATATTTCTGAAATCCAGTTCTTTGAACTTAGCTAAAAAATTAAGGAATTCATAAGTATTTGTAGATTTTTTTTAATTAACGATTTATTATCAGTCTGCAAGACAAGTATGGAAGATGAAGACATGTTGCACAGACCTTGTTGCACAGACCTCAAATAAATTGAAATAAGGGCAGGGAATGATGATATCAGTTTCCAAGTATTCTTGTGCATTTCTCATCACCGGTTGCTTTTAGTGCTGACGCCATGAACATGCTGTAGGTTATCCAACTACTATGTATTTCAATAGGCAGGAGGAAACTGAATTTGACAGATTTTCTTAGCCAGAAGACCACCACAGAAACCTATAATTACATACCAATAAGACTGCATCATTCCTGCATATCCTCCAAGCGCCAAACTAAGCTATTCTTCCCACAAACTCGCGCGTGGGATAACCATAACCTCGGTATTAGTCCCGTGTTTACATTCCTGAACAAATGTAGATGAAAACAAAAGATTTTCAGACTGTTTGCTTCTGAAACGTAAATACAAAATTATGTCTTAGCCCCAACAGAAAATCGCACAGGCATTCTCTCTGTTAGAGGGAGTGGGCAGTAATCTACCACGCGGGCCCAGTGCGGGTTGGTAGATGTCACATGTCTTCGAATTTTTAGTTCTGGGATGTGCCGGTTACCTCACGATGTTTTCCTTCACCGTTTTGAGAGCAGTGGTGATGTAATAATTTACACAAAGTAAAGTACTTGTCAGGGATTGAACTTACGATCTCCAACTCCTAAGTTGCGGCCGTTACCACCACTGCTCTAGTAATATCAAAGAAATAAACTACCGTTTAAAGCAACTCAGAAACCGGGCACCAGGCTTTTCAACAAACCACCTTCTTTAGACTGTGAATACTTCTAGAAAAGTCACGTCTATAACTGACATGCTCTAAGCCTTATTGCATGAACTAGAAATAAATTAAAACGTCTCATTAGCATACAAAAGCCTTTAAACATAAACACAGCACAGCAATGATACTAATTAAAAACAACGCGTTTGACAAAACATTGCCCCCTTTATTATTGCAAGCGCTAAGGCTGAGCATGAGGTCCTGGCTTCGATTCGCAGGTCAGGCAAAGTGTTATTGGGTTTTTCTATCAGGAATTTCTCAGTGACAACCCGGAGTCTGGACATGTGCCCGGTGGATGACAATACACTCGCGCCCTATTACATGGGACTTAAACGTAACTGGTGAAGATGTGGGTGAAGGTACTATAGGTACACCTCTGCCTTGATGTTACTCGTATGTTTATGTATGTAGTATTAACTTCGGTTTAACAATACACTTTTCGAGGTTTAAGTTTGGCATAGGTTAACTGTGGGTTTACTAATAAGGGGCGAAATGCTTGGCATGACTTCTATGTTTATGTTTAACTAGCGCCCCGCCCCTGCTTCCCACTTAATGTATTATTCACATAATCCTTCCGGAATAAATTCTCTAAGTGCCGATGCACACGATGCGGTGCGGCGGCAGCGCGGTGCCGGAACGGTGTCGCTATTACGGCGCCCTACATACAAATATCCATGGTATGCTACATCTAGCGTCGCACCGCACGTATACCGGACTTGCAACCCGCGAGACTAGGTGGGGAAGTGTGTACGCTTTGCTACGCCGGAGCGGCATCGCTCAATCTCAACGTGTGACCACCAATGCAGAACCACCCAGAACAACGTTACGTCGCCGCAACGCCCGTGTGACCGCCAATGCGGTGTAATCTTTGCGGCAACATAACGCATCGTGAGTACAGGCTCTAATGATGAGAACCACATCAAAATGCACCTTTGCGTAGTTTAGAAAAACAACGTGGAGAGACACGAAAAGTGGCTTTAATTTATAATAATTATGTACCTATTTGTAGAAGATAAGGGGCTTGATAAAAAAGTCTGTCATTGTGTCCTTTTTTCTCACACATCTGCCTCTGCCTACCCCATCAAGCGAGGCGATATAATCCATCAATACATACGATAACAGTCATCCATTGTTACACGGCGCGAATCAATCAGCCTGAGTCCACACGACAATGGGCTTAGACTTATATAGTTCGAGATTACCTGGTTGTGTGGGGAAAGCTTGGAGTTATTCAAGCTGTTTTTATTGGGTAGCTAAAGGATTTTGTATTTGTGATGAAAATGAATGTGATGGGAATGATTGGATATAGCGACTTATAAAATTGTTTTTAATGAGGGGTACCTTCAAAGTATCATCACATACATAGACATAGTCCGCCAACAAGCAGTGCCATTTCGAAAGGTTCTGTGCTTCCCGCATCCAACGGATTCCTGCGGTCATGACATGGTCATCAGTCCACCTTGTGGGTCCTCAGTCCACCTTCAAAGTATATCTGAAGTAAACTAAGGGTAGGTTACACAGGGTTTCATACAATTTTGATAAACAGATTTTTTGGGTCATGACGTAATCTAACACGACAAAAAAAAAACTTTTTTTCAACTGATACTTCAAGTAACTACACTGCAACCGGTCGTTGGCCCCAGAAAAAATCATCAAATCTTCTTCTTTTTAGGGTTCCGTACCCAAAGGGTAAAAACGGAACCCTATTACTAAGACTTCGCTGTCCATCCGTCCGTCTGTCACCAGGCTGTATCTCATGAACCGTGATAGTTAGACAGTTGAAATTTTCACAGATTATGCATTTCTATTGCCGCTATAACATCCAATAGTATTAACTAAAATTAAATTTAAAAATAAAGGGGGTCTCTTTAAAGTAAACTTTCGATTTTGAAAAAAAAAACATCTTACCCTGTCATGTGGAATGTCTGTTTTTTTTTTTTTTTTTTTTAGTTTTACTTACCACACGAAAAGAGAGATGTATCCCTCATTGTCTAGAAATCATTGAGTAGAGAACAAATGTAATTTTTTGTGCTTTAAAAATGATGAATTAAGCGGCTGTAAAATTTATCAGTTTTAGACCATTTTTGTACGAGCTCTATCTAAGCATTTTAGAAATTTAAACTTCTGTATGTCATGTACCATATACGAGTACTATATATAATCAACAAATACTAAAAACGCCGATTCATAAGGTATCTATTTATTTAAATATGGGTGATTTCTCCAACTTCAAAAATAACTTTGTAACTCATAGTATCATTATGAAATACAAATGTATCTTTGCGATTTTCACTAAGATGAAAAATAATAATATTCTTCGGTTAGTATTTTCATTTATTTGCTAAATAATGCACGGTGGTACGGAACCCTTCGTGTGTGAGTCTCACTCGCACTTGGCCGGTTTTTTTCTTTTATCGTGTTCAGATATCGATTCCATCAAGTGTGCTCAGTTTCGCTGGCTAATTTTATTCGACTCTGTCTATTTACACAACAAACTTTGTGCGATAACTCATTATTTTAAGAGTTATCAATTATCACTTCCATCTCATAACGAGTTACCGACCTTTTAAGTGCATTCGAATTTAAACGTTTTTAGTGGTCATCTTTCTTGCGAATGAAAGACAATAATATTAATAAGATCAATATAACAACCTCAAAACATTATGTTATATTATTGTGAGCGAGTTTATCTGTATATTTACTTTTCTACAACTTAGCTAGGTACTGAGCAAATCATCAAAACAAATCTTAACTGCACATTGATTTTGACTAGCTAGGCAATTACCCATAGTCCCATTGTCCACGTCATGTATTTATTTGAAAAGGAAAACTTTCATAAAAACAAACATAATATACTTTTCGTTCTGATGTATGACCTACGGAATTTCCAAAGCATTTTGTAGCAATGAAATTAGAAGAGTGGAGGTATCAGGTTCTAAGGTACCTGAGCATTAAATGCTGCTTAGGAGCTGATGTGATTAGCATATACCAGGGAGCAGCCAGGAAAGAATTTATTAATTTACTTAAAGTTGGAAAGGAATACATATATGTAGTTACGATGCGTTGTAGAAACAAATTGACTTATTTATTTGTTTAAATTTACAACCGTTTGTATATTATATCGTAGGATGATTTGATCATTCGAATTTTCGCGAAAACTCCTAGGGCTAGGCTATTGCTAAAAATATTAATTATATAACTAGACAATGGTGAAAACATTTCTGCGAGAAACATGGAACTAGCGCTCGCCGGCCGCTGCCGCGGCGCCACACGCTACGCTCGCTCGGCTCGCGCGCGGTTAGTTACAGTTCCAACCTAACCTAACCTAACCTATTTCACCCAGTTCAATATGAGGAATCATACAATCTGTCTGCGACTAGATAATTAGACAATGGTGAAAACATTTCTGCGGCATAGTGTATGATTCGTCATTTTGCACTGGACGAAATAGAACAGGTAGGTTAGGGCAGAACCACGGGGCAGAACTGTGCCGCGGCAGCGGCTGGCGAGCGCTACTTTCAAGTTGCTCCCAGAAATGTTTTCACCATTGTCTAATTATCCGTGTTTTCGCAATATCCCTAGGGTTTACGCGAAAATTCGCACTATTAAATCTTCCTACCACTTATACACTACAGATATTACAAGTAGCAACAGAAAATAAAGTAACAAACATTTGTAAGTAAATACAGCATTTTCTTATTATTACCTACTAGATGTATTATCTTAAAGTAGAGCAGTCAAACTATTGGAATAAAACAAAAATAGATACAACCGTCTCTTATCTTAATAATTAACAAAAAGTCAAGAAGAAAAAAAGAATGTTCCAAATCGGTTCATAAATAACAGAGTTTAAGGTAACATAATTTAAAAAAAAAAAACGAATTGATAATCCTTTTGTCATCCTTTTTGGGAAATCGGTTAAAAATAATCTAATCACATTCATTTGTTTTTCACTGAATTTGGAACCTTATTCAAAATCCAAATACGATTTGATTGAAAGACGCGGAAATGAAAGGAATGCCCGTATATTTGAATGACTCACTTGTATGTTTACCTACACGAATTGATTTGGTCTCTTCATCCAAATTGAAAAGCATATTTGAACCGTGTAATTCCGACATTAGCCATTGCAAAATCAGATAAATGATTTATAACAACCATCATTCAGCGTGGTTTCATGCCATATTATTTTTATTTAGTAGACTTATCTAACATAGGTGTAGAAATATAATTAAATACTATATTGTTATAAGTGCGAAATTGAGTTTGTTTGTTTATATTACACTTTCACACTAAAACGGCAGAACAGAATTCGATGAAATTTGGCGCGTGAGTAAACCATGATTTGGGTTAGGATATAGGATAATTTTTATCCCGATATTCCCACGGAATCGAGACTTCTGCGGGTGAAACCGCGGGGTGCATTATCATTATTTACTGATCCTGGTTATTTTATAAACAGGATTTAGTATACCTCGTTTCAGTCCAAGGTCCGAGGCAAACAACATGGTATTTGGACGTCAAATAGTCTCTGGCTGATATTAGTACTACGTACAAATGAATTCTATACTTTCTAAAACGTTAATGCCCACTCAAAATACTACAACATCCTCATTTTCAAAACTCAGCTGATACCGTTATATGCGTTCTCAAAGTTTGAGCAAACTTACGTAAATGCTCTCTGTAGTTCCATTCATATTAAATCAATGTTTGGAGCGAAGAGCTCTAAGAGACGGCGATGTCCTATTTTATATAAGTACGCAGGTCCCGGTCGTATTTTCTCTGCTCTTTTTTTTATGCATTATTGTGTAGTAAGAGGGGCTCGAGATTAATAAATAACAGCCGCATGGCCGACCTTCAAGGCTAAGCAAGGCTTGCCGAGGTCAGTCCGGGGATGGGTGACCATTAAGACAAGATCCCTGCGTGGCTCGGAAAGCACGTTAAGCAGTTGGTCCCGGCCGTCATTCATAGATCTTTGACAGTCGATAGTCAGTAGAAGCCCGAAAGTTTGACAACTAGTCTTACTGCGTGCTATCGTGTTATCCAGTAAATGGAATCATTGATACGTCGAAGAGAAGAACCCCAGTAATTGGTTTCTGGAGGTCAGATAGGCAGATAAGCATTTCCTTCTCACGTATGATTTCAAACTTTCACAGCCGCCATCTTGTATTTACATTTGGACCTCACTATCGAATTCAGCACCCACGAAAACTATGAAAACGATACCAATGATGAAAAACTTGAAAATTTTCGTAGCCGCCATCTTGAATTTACTTACCTTTTGTACTCACTTATCGGCAAGCACCCTCGAAAACTGTAAAAACGAAAAAAAATATTATGCAGCTTCCATCTTGGATTTTCATTTTGAAAGTGTGAATTTGGTAAGACTTATAGTTGACTTAGATATAGCAACAGATATCTGGATTATTTAACATGTACACACACATCAGTAGATCGGACTCGCGCGAGGCAAGGGTGGTCGCTAGTTTCCTAAATTCCCTTTATCCCGTATAGTGGTGTTTGTGGTATATATATATATTGCCTTTACTCTATATAAAGTGTACTTATATGAGTCAAAATACAGTGTTTGGGACCAGATGACATGGGCTCACGATTGATTGGGTTCCTTTATCGAAGCTTGGTATTATTTTCTTGATGTCAGTAAAGTTATGTTTTATGTCGGAATTGAGCCAGATTTTTTGGCTTCTTTTGACCATGAGTTTCCTTTTTTATGTTTCGCCCGAAAATACTAGCACTGAGCTTAAAGCAACTCAACATAATTACCCAATATTATTATATATTACCTAAATTATTATATTACTTATACTCGTATTATATTATTTATTCAATATTTACACACTGAATTTATTAACATTTATACACTGGATCTATTAATATTTATTTACTGGCTTGATTTCGTACGTATTTTCCGGGTGACCACTAAAAATCAACGCTGTGCTGTGGGTCCCCCATAGCACAGCATTATGCTGAGTGGAAGCCTTCTTGTCACAGTCATGACGTGCAGCTGCCGAATATGTGTATTGTTTATATTGTTATTATTTTTTTTGTTTCGTATGCACGTGTTTCTGTGACAAATAAACCTTTTTATCTTTCTTTCTTTTCTTTCTAAAGCTAAAATAATTAAATATGAAGCCATCGACACCTTCTTAAATAATACAAATATAGACAGTAAAACGGATTATCCTTTCTTTTCCGGGGTCGGGTAAAAACGGCGGTGAACGGATATTCAACTGAGCCTCTGCTGAAAACTGGAAGCAAAGTTCATTGCCCTCAAGCGTTCTGGGAATACTAATAAATTACTTACAAGTGAGTTATGAATCGCCTACTTTTTCTTAATTAACTTTGAACTAGCTGTTAAAGTTGTGAGCGAATTGACTACTAACACGTAGGAGTCCACTACCCGTTAGTGGGTATTTATGTTATTGAATAGCTAACAAGTGGATAGTCCACCAGGTCATCGCAACCTACGGATATATGAAACTAGTGACCCGCCCCAACTGGTGGAAACCGCATCAAAACCCGTTGCGAATTTTAGAAGAATATCGCGGTTTCACAGACAGACACAAAAATCAACTTTGTTTTCTAATATTTAGAGAAGAGATTAGAGGAGAGAAGAGATACAGAGGCATCATAGGTAAATTACATGTCTCAAGTCCTCTTTCTACGAGTACAGTTAGTCTCAAAAGGGTATGTACATCCATAAGAATTCATTGAATTTGTAGACAATCTAAAATGGGGGAAAAAAGTGAGAGAGAGAGAAGAGAAAGAGAAGAGAAGAGAGAGAGAGAGTGAGTGAGAGTAATAAAGAGTTTTTTTTATATTCTATCTATCTACAAGCTTTGTTCCATATTATTGTATTCTATGAGTAGCAAAAAAATCCTGGAAAATGAATTCGGATGAAAGTTGGCACATGGGTAGACCACGACCTGGTAGGACATAGGCTACCTTTTAACCCGCTTTTCGCTTTTGTGAAACCGCGGGGCGCAGTTAGTATTCTTCATAAAATGTTCTTAATTGTGCAGTGTAATGCAGTGTTATTTTTAAATAAACTACAATCAACCACCATGTATAATACTTAAATGAACATTTAAAAAAAACAAACTCCATAAAACAAAAAATAAAAAAGCCACGAAGCCAAAAGTTTTTAACTACATTTGAACAACGCTACTCTGTACTCCGCCATCATTAGGAGGTACTTGTGTAAATGCAAGCGATGACGTCACTATAGCTATCCTCACTATGTTTGCATAAAAAAGTGCAATAAAGCGTCCCATTCACTACGGACGCTGTAACCGGGTCATGGGAAACATACGGGAGTGTAGTTTTTGCGTGGACGCAGCTGTAGTTGTGGGTGGCGTAAATAGATAAACTAGATACGATTTCTTAATCATTCCGTAAAACAACGATTATTTACACTTCGTTTTTAAATATTTTGAATTACGTGCCTTGGGTTTTTGAAATGATAAATTAATGTAGACTTTTATTTTATTTATTTTATTGTAGAAACAAATTTTTTAATTGACTATTGTGACTAATTGTAAATTTATGAGTATTTGTTTATTAATTGACTGTAGAAATTACTCCATATTGTAGCATTTATTCTATTAATTTTGACATACCTACCAAATAATTTGTGTTTACCTCTCGCATGATTAATATTGTTATTTTTATTCTATCATAATTTGCATGCAACCATATTAAAATTTGTACGCTTTTTGGCATAACATAGCGACCTATGAACTTTAATTTAAGAACTGTATTCACTACCTATGTTACACAAATAAAAATGATTATGATTATGATTATCGCGGTAAAATCGCTGATCAACAAAACCGTCGTCAAATCTCAAGTTACATATTAATAACATAACTTCACGCTTGTAATCCTTGAAGGGTTAGGTAGAGGTGTACCAATAGTACACCCACATTTCGCCAGTTATGTTTAAGTTCCATGTAACAGGGGGTGATCTTATTGCCATCAACCGGGCACAAATCCAGACTCCGGGCTGCTACTGAGAAATTCCAAATGGGAAAATCAAATAAAACTTTGTCCGACCCGAGAATCGAAGCCAGGACCTCATGCTCTGCAGTAGCGATTTCGACAACTAGACAAACAAGGCAGTCAAATCTCAAGTTAGTTATTGTTAATAAATATTTGAATTGTCTATTTTCAGAGAAATAAAGGAAGGTTTTCAGTAACTTCGGTTTTTGAATGAATGATTTCATACTCCAAATAGGTTATTTTGTTGTGTTTTGTGAAAAAGTTAACTACTGTGGGCGTACTGTGGTAGTGTTGGTTATTGCGCAATAGAAAAACCGTTTGCAGTTCAGATCAAATTATAATTTACTATTTATTCATTAATACTTCAAGCACATAAATGTACAGAGGCGGACTTAATGCCACAGGCATTTTCTACCAGTCAACCTTTGGGTGATGCAAAGACAAACAGTGGTAGGTGCAATAGCGAGAAAAGAGGAATAAACATTTATTTAAATATAAAGATATACATATCTATTAAAAACTATAAATATAATAAATACATCTAATTATATCATATATTTCTACGCCTTCCAGGCCTAACATGACACGCGCGACAATTACTCGCTCTCGAGTGAGTAATTTTTGTCTATTTCGGTCACTTTCTCGTTTTCTGACAGTGCTTCAATACAAAATAGTCGACTCCTTCTGTCAAAATTGATGTTTTCTCGACAAACCCTAACATGGCACCTTAGTTATCTCGATTTTTGACAATTCAACACGAGATAATCTCCGATTTTTCTATCATTTAGTCGTATTTACTCGTCGTCGATTTTGACGACGAGAAGAGTAGATAAAAATATGATACAAAAAAAAAACCAAAATAACATGGCATTTTCATAATTGTACTTATTTTAGTCATCATTTTATTTTACAATATATTAATAATGAAAATACTTAGTTTTAAACTACTATTTATATTGGATTGACGTGTTTTATTTGGAATTTTTCGTTTTTTGTATGGAAAATATGAAAAAATATTACCTACATGTTGAGTGTTAGGGATTTAGGGGTTTCATAAAGGGGGTCGAAATTTTCATTATTTTTGCGATAGGACACACCGTTTTCGAGATATATGCAAAAGAAAAAAAAAGACAGTATTGTTTTTGCACCTTCGAGGTGTTGGTGTGAATTTTAGTTCATTTTTTAATCGCGATTAAATACTTAGACAATCAACACTTTAGGTAAAGAACGTAAAATTCTGAATAGCGAAATTGCCATTTTCACTCAATTAATAGCTCAGTGCCGTCAAACTAAAATATAGTTAAGTTGTGTCACTTTAGTCTATTTCAGAATGAAAAATCGTCGGTTGACAGGAATAATCTAAATTTTGCTGATTTTTAGTCTAGTTTAGAGGCATTTGTGACAAGAAAATCGGCACCATTGAATGAATGAAACGGAATCTCAAGCCGATGTTGCTATCATAAAAATAATTTGTTTTTAATAACTTGCAACATCGGTTTCTTGTCGCGAGATATAGAACTGTCAAAGTGCCTTTTTCGAGATATCTCGTCATTTACGGTCATGTTAGGGATTAGAATGACGTCAGAATCGTAGACAAATTTCGACAAAACGAGATAAAGAGCTTTCTCGCGCTTGTCATGTTAGCCCTGCATAGCCCTTCCTGTGTGAAGCGCGCTTGTAATTTTTTATTTTTTATAACAACTATTTTATTGTACCTATGTTAACAAATGATTAAATTGTCATGACTATGATTATGATTATCAAGTTACTATTCGTATCAAGTTTACTAGCAATTCACACTACAGTGTGTGAACTGGTACACGACACAACTATTCGGAATGCGCGACAGTTTCTAAACGTGTTCACTGCTTGACCGCCATCACTGAACTCTGCTTAGCTCCGGCCGTTCCGAGCGTTATGTTGTAGACTCTGTCGAACGCCGCCAGGCGGCGCTGGTGTCCCGATTAGTCAACTCAGTAACGTATTTCCGACATATATATATACTTCTATACTAATCTAATAAAGCTGAACATTTTGTTTGTTTGAACGCGCTAATCTCTGGAACTAACAATTGGATTCGAAAAATATTTTTGCATTTGATCACGCTACGACCCTAATGAGCCAATTCAATAAAGTCAGAAATAACGCTAAGCGATCATGAAGTAACGGGGCACAGCTATAAGATTATCTTATGTTAAAATAAGAAATTTAACGCGGACGAAGTCGCGGGCTAAGGCTAGTCCTACATAGAATGATTGAGCCAGCAACCAAAATAATGGTGTCAGTGAAACAGTTATGTTTTCATTGAATTCTGAACATCTGGAAAGGATCGCGATGTTATTTTATTTTAATAAACAAGCAAATCGTTGTTCTTTCTATTGATTGAAAACAAGCCTCTGTGATTTTTATCTTAGATCCTATTTTGATAATATCTGTACTTTAGCGTATGTTTAGACAGCATTAAAGATCATCTATCAAAGGTTATTTTGATCTTAACTTTTATTGTTTTGCTGCAGTTTCTCAGCAAAAATATACATGGCCATGATAAGATCTTATCGTGAATGTGTCCATGTATGTTTTTGAACTGATAACTTCATTTTACCTAAATATACGACCAAACAGTCTACATTTTGACAGAACCGGACATAGCGTGTAGATACAACGACTAAAACACGAAGGATTCCGTACTACCGTACAATATTTAACACGATGTAATACGATTTCAAGTGTCTACTTAT
Source organism: Xanthia togata (assembly GCA_963853775.1). NCBI lineage: Eukaryota > Metazoa > Arthropoda > Insecta > Lepidoptera > Noctuidae > Xanthia > Xanthia togata. The sequence continues at coordinate 2,566,321 of OY970814.1, forward strand.
TACGGTTCAAGAGATAGAGCCCTGTGACAGACGGATGGGCGAACAGCGGATCCTTAGATCCCGTTGGCGCTCTTTCAAAGTCAAAGTCAAAGTCAAATAATTTATTTCATTTAGGCACAAAAAAGGCACTTATGAACGTCAACATTTACAGAAAAAAAAAAAATAATAATTGATTCTAGTCGCCCATTCCAAAAGGTCGTTTTCGTATGGAGAAGAATGGGCAAGAAACTCCACCGTTACTCTTTTAAAATATTTTCACAATATTCTGTATACATTAATTATATAATTATATGTGAAGACGATGCACCTAGAATAAGATTACTATACCACGATAGGTAAAAAGAATGAAAAATAAAGGAATGACATAAATTAATTATGTGATAGATGCATGGTGCTCACATATTTACAAACATTGTAAAATTATACGATATTCTTAACATTTTAACACGTACTACTAATAATAAGTCAGTGTGTGAGTTCAAGTAATCACAGAATATAAAATTAATGTTTAAAAAAATAATATTATACAATTAAATTGGCAACCAGTTTGATTTTGTCTAGATTCTAAATTGTCCTATGGAGCAGGACCAGCATGTTTCCAAGCATTTTTATCTTGGATATAATCCTTGGATATAATCTCCTTTAGGTTCGGAAACCTAAAAACACATTAAAGCGAGTGCCCTGTGCTTTCTGGAAAGTTTGTCGCGCGTCCGCGTCCCCGCACAAACATGCCCCGTACGTTTCCATGATAGTTGCATCCGTGCTCAACGATGCGATCTTGAATACTGATAATCGAATACACACACATATATACAACAAGTTTGTGTGTCACTAACTTTGCGGAGACATTGATTTCTGATAGATAATAGAGTTCAAAGTTAGTGAACGTTCCTTTGTAGAAGTATTGATGATGAACTTTATATATTAAATCTACATGGGGTAGGCTTACGAGTCCTAATATTAAATACGTATTTTGCACGCCTCACAAAGCTTCAGCGTGTGCGTGCGGCTTATTGGTCATTGCCTTGTCAAAAATTCCCAAAATAAAATCGTTTGTATAGAAACGATTTTATGTTGGAAATTTTCTCAATAATTATACATGGAATTCATATTAGCAGGGAAGTTTTAAAAACTAGAGACTTGACATTATAAGTTTAATATATGTATTTTTAGGTAGATATACCTTGATGTATATGTATGTATAACAAACAAAAGAGATGTTTCAAAATGTATGGAGCCCCGGCCACGTCTATGTACACCATACAAAAAAATGGAGAAACACAATTAAAACAGTTTTCAATCATCCAATTACTTTAAGTTGGCTTTGTTTGGTAGTAAAACACAAGAATGTACACTTGAAATTACAACACACAACAAAAACCCGTCATGGCGGTAAGCTGTCATGTTGTTTGATTAATGACGTTTGACATGTTTATTTGTCATAATTGTCAAATCACTGCGTTTCGTTCAGTCTTTTGTAGACTCGAGAAATTAAAACAAAACGAACATCAAACCGCGAACGACAACGAAAGCTACTGAAGTGACAGTAGACAGTTCATGATCTATGATCAATGGCCGATCTATGGTTTACTGTCATTGTTTTTAACCACAGAGTACCTAAATTGGTGAGACGCCATGTTGAAACTCGATAAAAATAATTGATAAATACCAAATGATTACAAGAAAAGTATGCATTTAAGCAATTTATCTGTATTTTTCCCGAATTCCATAGATTTTTCTCGATTTTTCGAGGTACTGTACACATTCTGGGCCGGATTTGGAACATCTCCTTTATTTAATAATTACGTGTAATGCGGAAAGCTTTACACGTAGTTTACGTGTATGTTTGTCGTCACGATTCACGTCGTCACACGATGGATTAATCTAAATCCTCTTCTATGAGTTTTCTTTCATCCATTGGATTAGCCTTATTGATTTTCGTTTTCAAACTAATAACAGTTCAAAAGATATTACCAGATCATTTTCTTAAATTTTTTGCCGTCTTTATCGTCAATACGTTTCTGTCTCTGAGGCGTGCAGTTTTGGATTTTCAAAAAAAAAAAGTTCATCTTAGACATCACTGAAAACATCGTGATAATTAATATAAGTCTGAAATCGCAAACTCGTCTCGAGGTATTCAATGCTCATGCCTTCTCTGTATGAGAAGAGGCCTTTGCCCTGCAATTAATTGCCCCCCAATGAATTGGCTGGTATTATTATCATAACTACTGTTAAGTTGCAGATTATAGAGATTATTCTGGACGGAGCCATTGTTGATCGCAGTATATTGCATTTTATATATTTAAAAAGGTTATTTATATAAAAAGGTTACTTAAAAAAAAAACAAAAAATGAAAAACAATTAAGCAACAAAGCTATTATTTTCAGAAAATCAATAAGTTTTAAGATGATCAATTAATAATCTTCCGTTTGTAATTAGCGCACAGGAAGAGACGCTGCTGCCCATCCTCTTTCATCTCTCATCCATTATCAGTATTTTCTTCTTTAACCTCATCTTTTATATTCCCACTCATGAACAGAGGACTCAACACTATCTTTTCCCAGACAAAAGAAGAATTCCCACCGCAGTCCGACCAGTAAATAACATTCATCAGTTTTCCTAATCGCTACGCTAAAGAACGTTGCAGCTGCGTACTGGATGGGAAAATTCCCATTTGCTACGACAAATGGCATACTATTAATAAAGGACTTGACTTTTGTCTTGTTGGATAATCTCGTGGGCTTTTAGGCTCTGAAGCCGTAAAGCCTGAGGCATGGGAGGGGTCCGCTGTCATAGTAATTTGAAGGTTGTGTTTGTTTTAATTTTGGTTGATGTATGTACTGCTGTGGTAACTTAGTATGCACTTAGTTAGTTGATATTAGTTGTAGTAAGTTATTATTATTAGGTACGTAGATAGAAACCAAAATATTTATCAATTTAATTTTGATCTTTTTATTTGAAACACGCAAAGATTTAATTTTGTTTAGTGCCGTGAATAATCAAGAACTGTGAAGTTGTCTTGTAACAACAAAAACCATACTAACAGACAAGCTAAAAGAAAAATGATATGTAGAAACACAGATATAAAATATGCAAATTATATTCTTAATATCCAAGTTTTGTAAATTCCGGTGCGAGTTAGCCAAATCTCCTAGATTTAGCTGAAGTCACGACGAGATCATAATCTGAATTGAAAAAAGGATGGCGCACGCAGTTTTCTTTCAAGATGTTATGTAAAAAATGTTATAGGTAGAATTACAGTGTGCAGTTGCCACTAGAGGGTTAGGCAGAAAATAAATCTTTTATTATTTACTAGCTTTTGTCCCGCGGATTCGCCCGCGTGGTGGTCGAAAATTATCCCACGGGAACTTACCTACTACCAGGATAATAAGTATTTATGTCCTAACCTAAGTCATCCCAAGGTGCTCTATTCACTGAAATCTCTAAACGACTGGTTGACACTTCTCGTGACCCAAGGGCTGGTTTTTACCTTGGCCAGAGGCTAAGCATTGCCATACAACGTGGCAATGCTGCCAGTCTCTTGGGCACACTACCAGTCGACAGCGATGCGGATGAATTTTTCGAAGCTATATTTTAGTTTGCATAATATTAATTTACTGTTGTTTTTATTCAAACCCACATTAGCTTTAGGTGCTAAGTGTCAACGAAATGCGTTCAGCCGGTATGGCGTGAAAAGGTAACTGACAGACAGAGTTACATTTACATTTATAATATTAGTATTTTAGAGGTATGAGGAACAGGGTGTAAAGTTCACTCATCCTCTATAGAAAAGGGAGGATCCTCCGACCAGACGGGTTTCGTGTCTGGTGGGCGACTGCCCAACGATTGATGTCGAGGAAGTTATATATATGCTTGTCGCGCTGTAAATTCTAATTGCGCGATGTAGGATTTGTGTGACATCAATGTAGATGGCAATGTAGATGCCGCCACAGTATGGATTTTTAGCCTGTTGTCCCTCTGCCACAACTGGGAAAAAAACTATTATATTAGGCATCTTTGCGTTTTTATTATTCGTGGATAGTCTGTCATTAAGGTAGGTACTATTTTTTACTTCATACTAGCTGTTTCCCGCGACTTCGTCTATGATCCAGGATGAAAAGTAGCTTATGTCATACTCCAGGTCATTGTCTACCCATGTGCTAAATTTCATCCACATCCGTGCTGCCGTTTTAGCGTGAAAGCGTAACAAACATACAAACTCATTTTCGTATTTATAATATTAGTTAGGATAGTTAGGACTTTGAACTTTACGATATGAGAGTTAGTAAAAATATTTATCTTCATGAATCTACATAATAAGCGTGTAAAATGCATAAATTTTAACACTTTATCGCTAAACCGCTGATTAACAAAACAACGATTAAGTTCAGGTTAACACGTGTTTAATTTAGATTAGAGATTTTTTATGTTCCTTATTAACTAAATGAGTTGCCTTATAATCTATGGTCACGGATAGCCGTCATTTTGTAATATTTAGAGCAAGCATGATAAAGGGATTATGTTTGGTAGTTTCAGGGGCTTTTAGATATCACATAGGCAGACAAATCCAAGAGGCATTTTAATTCTCTCTCCATCTTTCTCTTTGTCTTTTTTCTATCTCTATTTTTATTTAATCTAAAAATGTAACATCACACCTGTAATCCATGAAAGGCTTGGCAGTGATGCACACACGGCTACACAGCGATACATTTCCAGTTTATGCTGATCTCGCATTGTATAGGATTTCCGTACAATGCGAGGTCAGCTTATACTGGAAATGTATTGCATGATGTGTAGCCGTGTGTAGTACACCCAAATTTCGCCAGCTATGTCTTAGTCCCATGTAATAGGAGCGAGCCTATTGCCATCAACCGGGAAAATATCCTGACTCTGGAAACTGATGAAAAAACCCAATAACACTGCTCGACCTGGGAATCAAACCCAGAGCCTCATGCTCAGTCGTAGTGTCTGCGACCACTAGACCAACGAAGCAGTCACTTATTCAATCTCTCTCTTTATTTAATCTCACGCAAAAACCCAACCCCTCGTGTTATCAGCTTCAAGCTATTGGCTGTCCGTCTGTAGCATCGTAGCTCCTTAACGGATGGACCGAAATTAGAACACACCGAGACAGAGATGCATTAATACAGTCTTCACGAATTATTATATTTCATATATTTAGATTTAAAAGAGTGTCCGTGGAGTTTCTTGCCTGTTCTTCTTCAAATCTCAAATCGTTTATTGCAATCCATAATGTACAATTACAGGTGGTAAATAAAAGAAATAACAATAGAAGCAACTATGGACCCTGTCGGGCACAGCTAATGTTTAAATAAGTAGAGAGAGAAAGAGCGCTTTATTAATTTTCCTTGTTATTAAGTTAGAATTATTTTATATCCTATTACCTATTGACTTATATTTCCATTCATTCACTTATTCTAGTATATTTTATATGCAGGTCTATCTATTCATTTATTATTTATTTACCTAATTATATTTAGTATTGCTTATTTCTTTACTCGCTTAAAAATTGTTCATTATTATTTATGTAGTATAATTATTAAGTTATAATTTATTTTTGTTATTTTACTTAAATATCAGTTATTCATAGTTATGTATTATTGAATTTATCCTTTAGAATTATTTTCATAGATCATAGATTACAAATACAATAAATCTAAATAATCTAAACGCAAACGGATAAATAGCGATTTTTACAATGAGACAAGTGACATGACCACCACAGACTACAATAGAGATATGATGACCACTTTCAAGTGCGACAACCTTACTGACACAGAAAATGATTCCATTATGCCATACATCCAAATTATGGAGATAACTCGTAGGTTTTATTTTGAAGCCGTCTAATATTGTTTTAAAATATTTTACATAACATTAAGGTGTATAATTTGTTGTTAAGCAAGAATAAGTGCTCAACAATTACGAAGACTTCAATTTGTTTATACGGTACGTTGAAATTGGATTTCGAAACAACATCAAATTGAATATCACAAAACCTTCGCCATGGAATCTTCCGACCATCATAAGTTATTCGTCTGTTGTCGAAGCTATAAACGTTAACTTTCACAGTTAACATTAATTACAGCTATAACGTCGCCAAGGTGACGTACTACGTAAAAACTCAATAAATTTTACTAGTTTTAAGGAGTTAATGGTGACTCTATAAGACTGAATTTTTATTCCTTAGGGAGTTGGTCGTGTTTTGATGGTAAATATAAGGTATGCTTTCGGGTTAATAACCTAATAATACAACGCCCTCCTAATGTTTTAAGTCCTATGTAACAAGGAGCGAACCTCATCCCGACCTGAAACGATACTGAGAATTTCCTTATGGGTTTGACAAACCCAATAAACTTTTGCCCGACCCGGGGATTGAACCAAAACCTCACGCTCAGCAATCGCGCTTGCAACGAGTTGACCCGAAAAGATAGTACATAGAAGAAAACAAAGATGTAGTTTATTTTTAATAGTGTTATTGACCAGCTCTTGACCTTGATCTCGCCTTGTGGAAAGTGATGGATGGGGTCTATGATCGAACGAGTGTGCCCAGAAGATGCCTGTTAACTCTTGCTTTGAAAGCTGTCATTTAAAAATCTAGACACCATTTCGATCGACGTTCTCTCTGTGATCGGATTTCAATGTAATATTTGTTTCATTCATGATACAAATGGATGCCCAAACACCAAACAAAATCCTTTCATTCACAATATGCAAAATAAACCCGTTACCCACCCTAAACTCTGTCCACCTATATGACATATCTACATCAAACGACGCAACATGTCCCGCATTTCAACATATTTCAAACAGAAAACACTCTGAAACCCCTGAAATTCAGTAACATAACAAACAAAGTTTTCAGGCTTCAGTGCCAATGTTTTTAATTTGTCGCAGCAAAAGTTTGAAATAATTCATCATACAAAAAAGTACGAGAAGCACAATGGAGAATGAAGGGACTCACTTGAACGAAGTTTAACAACATTTTTTGTATGAATGAACGATATCAAAGTTTTTCATTCAAAGTAAATTGCTCTTCGAACGAATCAGTGGATGTTATCGGTCATGATCGAATGAGAGAGATGAATGGTGGCAGGAATGTCTTGTTAAGAATTTAATTGTGTTTTTTGTTTAGAACCGCACTTTATAACGGATTTCGATTAACGAGATAAATAAGATATATATTATATTCTATTTTTCATGAGTTTATTGAGAGATTATCTGTTATTCTAGCGGTTTGCTTTTTATAATAGTTCTTATGCAGTAGTTTTTATCATTCTGAACATTCGACATGATCAATTGGATTTGACAAGTTTGAGAATAGACATTAGCCAAAACCTATTTCTAAAGAGATTTTTTTTAGCTGTGCTGAAAAATCTTTATTTTTTATTTAACTGCGACTACCCGTCTTCCTAGCACTACGGGCTGTAAATAACCTTGTTGGGAGTTATATGATTGAGCCATTAAGGGTTGAATCCCAAGGCCAAGATCCGAGTGCTCATTGAGTACTTCGGGACATAATCGCTAAGCTGTTGCTCGACTCTTCACGTGACCAAAGGGCTGGCCTATTTGTAGGCCTAAGAAGTATTCCCAGCCAACGTGGCAACGCTGCCAGCCTTTTGAGCATTTTAACCATTGACAGCAATGCGGACGAATTATTTCATGCGCAATGAGCTTAAGCATTTTTTTATACTTACACTTGTACAAAGTATGTAATTATATTTAAGTGTTAGCTTGTATAAAACAAAATAAGATTTGATAAGATAAGATAAGATGCGAGAAGAAGATATAAGATCTTATCTTGACGAGATAAGATTTGTCTAAATAAATTAGTACTTTTGGGTACCAATAAAAAAGTTGTAAAAAAATACTAGAAGGTCGTATTTATAATAAGATAAGATAATAAGATTTTATTGTTCATAAGATTTTAAGTATTTCTTTCAACCACAAAACAAGATACACATAAACTTGTATTACTTAGATAGATTTCTTTAAGTCCCCGTTAAGTTGCTATTAACATGCAAATCCGCATTATTTATTCGAATCACCGCGCTAACACAGTTAGAGGGTGGGATGACGTCATAGCCTTAGTGTGAAGAGTGTCTACTTTCATTATATTATTATTCAAATGAGAAATTCTTCAATGCGTAAAGAAATTAAGCTTCATGCAGATTCCTTTTCATCAATTCCTTGAATTCATTTTGACTGCTCAAGAATATCTATTGCGTTATTTTTGTATTCGAACAGACGAAGTTTTCAAACACATGAAGCAATGTATTCTTGTATTTTCGAAATAAGATTGATTGTCATCAAGTGATTAGGATGCGGGGCTTCACCATTTCAACCGAAAGACGTCAACTGCTAGATATAGGCCTCCCCCAAGCACCGACACTTTTACCGGTTCTGTACTTCTTGCATCCAGAGGATTCCGGCTGATTTCACAAGGTCATCGATTCACCTTGTGGGAGGCCTTCCAACGGTACGTCTTCAGGTACCTGGTCGCCACTCCAAAACCTTTCGGATTGTCATGTTAGAAATTATCAACAGAAGTATTGGTGTAGTGATCAATCCTCATTGTGCTTAAGAAGAAGCTTTTATGCTACAGTGGAATTACGTTACATTATAGCTTTTCTCTTAAAACAAAATGTGGATGGCTTCTGCGTCCAATATGTGGCTCTAATGGCAACGCTTTTAAAATATTGCTTGCTCCTTGAAAAATATAAAGCTTCGTAACGAATATTTTTCAAAAACTTTTTTGGATAGTATTATCTACGATTGAACCAAGCAGTTTGTTTGATTGTAAAATACACTGTGTTTTGACCTCACACAGATGCAACCAGTCATCTGAGTAGAGTAAAGTTTGTGCTATACATGCCAAATCTATGCTATACCTTTTTTTTTTGGGTGGGATATCATCAAATGATTCTCCCGCTCTGGGCGGAGCGGGAGAGCGTGTCAGACTCTTACTGACTAAAACCCACCCGTGTTCCTTCAGTTGCCTGTGCAATGCCAGGGGCCACCACGGTATCCCTTTCGTACTTTCCCGCAATCTATGCTATACCTTGCGACGCGATTTTAAAATTGCAGCGCTCTGGTTATAAATGCTGTATACCTAACTAAACTTAATTGAACCTATTGTTATCTTTGACGCCAATTAAACTAGGAAGAGGCGAATGTATAATACATTACTGTCGCGCCCTGCAACAAGGGCATTGATAGACGATCGTGAAAATGTGGACCGAGGCAAAGCCGAAGCGTATACGTGAGTCCATCAGTGCCAACCCATCTTTATTAAGCTACCTCCTTGGTTGCCATGTGTTGAAGTAAAAAGTTCGTTCCATTTCTAAATAACTCGACAGATAAGAATTTTCATAGTAATTAATTTGGCCGCTAAACACGACAGCTATGGATTTTCAAACAACATTGCCAGCCGGGCGCTCGTGGCTAAGTAATAACTGCCGCACTGGTCGATCCATTAGGTTACTTGCCGGGGTTGGTCTATGGATGGGTGATCATCTTTACATACCGAGACTCCTCCTTGGAAAGCACGTTAATCCGTTGGTCCCGGCTGTCATTCGTGGATCTTTGACAGTCGTTACAGGTCGTCAGAAGCCCGAAAGTCTGACAACCAGTCTTACCAAGGGGTTTTGTATTAAACAGTTACTGGGTTGTGGAGGTTAGATAGGCAGTCACTCCATGTAAAATACTAGTATTCAGCTGCATCCGGTTAGACTGGAAGCCGACCCCAATATAGTTGGGAAAAGGCTAGGCTGATTGATTGCCAGCCGGGCGCTCGCATGTATTCAGCCAGTAGAGCAATTTCGATTTATCGCAAAGAAGGTTGTCAAAATAAAACTCGAATTTTTGAAAAAAACATTATTATCAGCCAATGACAGGCCAGTGCTGGACCTGTATAGCTATTCACAACCGTTCGACGTGCTATCGTGTTGAGAATGACATATTTCCATTACCTGATTTGCCTTGCTCCCACCACTTACAGCAGGTTCAGCTGTCAGAAGAATAGCGGTCGTCTATTTGATTGAAACTGTCAAAATTTCGGTTTTTCGATTTGTGATCAGCGTTTTTGGGTGATGTTCCATATGGCACGGAAAGACTATGGCACGAACACACTGAACGTATCGAGTAGTTCTGAATACTGGGCTTCATAAAACACACTGACAGTTAAAACGTCAACTATTTTGACAGATGTTAATTGGCGCCAAGTGTCACCGTCCCTTTCTCGCTCTGTATGTTAGAAAGAACATGTTCAATATGTTGATTTATATGGTGAATAAGAGAAAGACACCGAAGTATTTGTGTTTACTCTGCTTGGCTTGTATTGTAATTACGAATCGAGCCCACAATTTCCCGCGGGTGTACTTGAGACAAATAAGGAAAAGTTACGAAGGAAATTCACCGCGTTGACATAGGAAAGGTGACGCTTTGTCTTCTGTAGTTGGGACCTGATTAAGGAGTCAGGTTTTAACACAAGGTTTCCTACTGTGTTTACTTTTCTATGTAAAGTTATGCTATAGATAGTGCAATCCACGACGACGCGCCCCACTCCGTACTAAAGTACAGCTTACAGTACAGTAATCGCGGAGTGGGGCGCGTCGTCGTGGATTGCACTATCTGTAGACGACGCGACGGCGATGCATTTTTTTTAAATGATATTTTTTGTCACATATTTTTTTTAAGTAGTCTTAGGACATATGACAAAAATAAATATTTCATATATATGTATATATTTTTTTAAATAAAATTTAAATTTCTATGATGATGCCTAAGGACGTCGCGGCATGCCTTAAATTTTATTGTCATACTACTAAGTTACATTTCTATTCGTCACGTGTCGTAAAACTATTTATTTGATAAGAATATATAATTTTTAAAAAAACGCATCGCCATCGTGTAGCTTAAGATTTATATGGCCACCAACTTTACTATCTTTGGGTGACATTGGCACCCCAAGACAGATATTAGAAGCCCTGAAGTCTGTCTGGATGTGCAGTCTGCAGAACCAAATGACAATTGAATTTTATAACATTCTTGTTCTTAGTTTATTAAAGTAGGTAATAATCTGCTTGTATTTTTACGGCGAAGCAAAAAGAAGGTTATGATTCCACTACAGAATAAAGACCTATTCTCAACAGAAAAGTTTATTCTGCCTTGTCGATGGTCTAGTGGTCACAAGCACGACTGCTGAGCGTGAGGTTCTGGGTTCGATTCCCCGGAATTTAAGTAATCCTAAGTATTATTGGGTTTCGTCAGGAATTTCTTAGTAGTAGCTCGGAGTTTGGATTTGTGATCTATTTACCATCCATGTAATATATGCCTCTGCCGAACCCTTCGGGGAAACAGCCGTGATGTTATGCATGCTTTTGAAAAGTTTATCCAAGCGTTAAAAAAAATCAAGGCTAAAGTTCTTACTTTCATTATCGAAGGTTTTATTACAGGCAAGGATTATCGAAAGGTAGGACCTACCGTTGGGTAGGTACCTTTCGATAATCCTTGCCTGACCCTTTTTAAAGCAATTTTACCTTTATTTGTTTCGTCTCGATATTAATATTCGATTGAAAAAAATAAGGAACGCTAAAACAGATATTGGGATCAAAGAGCGGTCATTGACTCTGCAAACAATTTTTGTTATGTAGGTACTAACTATACTCCATTTGAAATAAGATTATTGACAAACAAATGGCAGCTGCAGTAAACACTTGGTATTGTAACCACTTATTTGCTTTTAATGGCATCCATAAGCCTACGGTATAGAATTCAGAATCGGTTGAACGGACTGTGAAAAAGTTTTGTTTAAATGTCTAATCTTATTTCAAATGGAGTATAGACTGTATCGTCCCACTGCAGGGCGAAGGCCTCCCTCTCCCACACAATTCTTTCGTTTGGGAGTGCCGGCCAGCACCCTTACTGAGTATCACACTATTATTCATAATCTAAATTATTTTGAAGGATATTGCTAATCCATTGCTTTATATGTTCGTAAAATTTGACAAATCAGCAACGTAAATAACTCAATGAATGAATGAATGCTGTTGAACTGTTAAAATTAAACAGATTTTGATTGATCGTGTATTACGTAATTACCTTATTGTCCTTTCAGTAGATGTACAATTAGTAGGATTCAATCTCGTCCCGCTATCTTCGCTTTGGTCTGCCGCGATGTCGTCCCAATCGGAGTTTCTGTTTCGGTTCACGAGAAATTGACAAGCAATACATCAGGCCTGTAGGTACATTCCCAAGAAAATCAATCTGCCTAGCCTTTTCCCAACTATGTTTGGGGTTGGCTTCCAGTCTAACCGGATGCAGCAGGATAAATACCTGGATTATTTATTTTACATGGAGCGACTGCCATATGCTAAGTTTGTTACTGGGTTAAATTCATCCCAACTACGGAACTCTTTATTATGCATGGCTCCTCAAACTCTTGGCCAGTTTTTGTTAGACATCTTGAAAAGGCAAGACGCTCGTTAAAAGATATAAAACAAAAAGACACTTCAGCTTCCTATTTCCTTTTTTTTCAAAACCGAATGAAAAGTAAACAATATAAATAAAAAACAAACAAAAAATGTTAGAAAGGCTTACATTACGAAGAATTTGATTTCTTAACAATGTTTTACGTGAACCAAAATTAAACGAAAAAGTTGCGAAGAAACCCGGTTGAAAATGTTTGAAGCGCTTGATAAGTGAATGAACGAAAGAGTGATTGATTGAATGATGGCCGCTCGCTCGGCTGAACGAACTTACCGTCGCTACCCACACGTGTTTCCATCAGGCTTTTTTTGGTGTTCCGTAAAAATAGAAGAAGAAAATGGTTTTATTTAGGGAAGAAAACTTAGATATTTTTTAAGATTTTGGTTTCATGATATTGACAAGCTTAAGAAGCTTTATTATTTGGAGAAACCGGATCTATTTTCAGGTCAAGAAAAGAGAACTGATAGCTAGATACTAGTAGGTACGGTCAGTCATTGTCTATCAAATTAACCTACGTCACTACACCGTATTAAAGTCATTTTATACAAATGTCAAAGAATGAGGGTTAGCCACTGACCTCCATATATACAAGTACGCTGGACTTACGATACCCTATGAAATGACAGCTCTTTATTGTGCCTATTTGAAGCGCCCCCAATGCGTGGGAAGAGAACTAAATCTGACGTAACTTGCAAATGGCCACTGTCTCGTTTGAATTGTCTCCCGTGTTTTTGGAGGTTTAACGCGATTAAGCTTCTTTGTTGTGTCGTATTAATTTAGTTGATAACATAAATAAGTGGTGGTCATTCATAGGTCAACTATGAAAGAGTGTTTGTTATGCAAAACTCATTACCAGAAAGGAAGTGGGGTTGCATTCCACAAGTTATTATTAGACATTTAAAAATCTGTCACTTATCTTAATCTGTCGCGCGCGCAATTAGCAGACACAATAGAATTTTATTGTTATCTGTCTCCAATATGAGACACCAGTATTATAAAGGTTAATATACGTAATAACATTATATTTGTCTTTGTATAACCGGTTTTTTATAAACCACAAAATTTTATAGTGCTGTAAAAGTTACCTGTCGATAAAAGTTATCGATATTTTTCCTAACGATATCTATTTACTTTCAAGAACGGAAATCGCCGATGACTGATTTTTATTATGAATGTGTGTGAATGAATGTGTGAAACCTGTGAATTATTTTAAAATTATAATATGTATTTATGTATTTACATATAATTTTAAAATAATTCACAGGTTTCCGACTGACAAAAGAAGACTGGAATTATGGCTGAAAAACATTGAGAAGCCTAGTTGGCGTCCGAAAAAATATGATTAAATCTGTTCAAAGCACTTCTCCGATGACTGTTTTATTAAACATAACTCATTTTATTTTCTATAAATACCTTACCTATTCCACTCCATCCCAAGAAACCCTCATTTCTATTTAAAAAGCGTTCCCTATTTATTTTTGGATTTAGTAAGTCACATACTAAGTATCCCCTTAGTCTGGCTTCGGATTATCCTAAGACTAGCAGTCTGCCCCAACTTCTCCCGTGGTACATAGCCTATGTCACTCAGGGATAACGTACCAATCCAACGGTGAAAGAACTTATGAAATCGGTCTAGCAGTTCCTGAAATTTGCGCGTTCAACCAAACAAACTCATCAGCTTTATTATATTATAGTATAAACAACCCGGCCGAAATATCTGTATCTGTCGGAAACATAGAAATAATATTACCTGATGGTCGGAAAAGCCTTTTATCGATGTATTTTATCTTACTGTCCCATCCCTATTATTAGTTCCGTTCCCACCCACTTCTGCGATCAGCGCCAAAATGGCGAAAATCAAATCGCCCCACTATGGCTCGGCTGATCATAGGTCCAGCGTACTTGTATATATGGAGGTCAGTGGGGTTAGCATAAGCTGAGCCGCAGATGACGCAGGTCCACGCAGCGCAGGGCACTTTTTGTAATGCAGGCACGTGCGACACAGACATATGTCTGTCCTGCTCTGCGTCTCCTTGTAGTGCCGGCAAAGATTTCTGCGCGACGCGTGCAGGTCGTCTTGGTCGTTGCTTGCTTGTACTTGCTTGGTCAATGCTGGTTTTTTTTTTAAACCACTGATGCATAATTTTGTTTGAATGACAGATTGCTGTGCTGCGTCGCCTGCGTGTGTACGCTTAGCCTGACAGTTGTAAGTTGAATACAAGGTCTAATCAAATTAGCTATTGAAACTCCTCAGACGTGAGAGGTGTCGATTAAAAAAAAACGTTGTGCATTTTTGATATTTTGGAATGGTTAGGGAATAATTTTGCACCGGTGTACTCTCTCTCCGTGTTACGAATTTTCGATCAGGTCACGTGTCCTGACGCGAGTTTAACATTTTTTACCCATCACAAAAAAACTGCACAACGCCGCTAAAGAAGTTTTCGCTTCAAAAATGTTTTGGGGTCATCGGCCGCTGGTGGCGTTATTACTTGAACTATAAGTTGAGAAAACCGTTTTTTTGTTTTATTTATCGATTTGAGATATCGATACCCACCATCACGTCTGTGAAGTTTACACAAAGTAGATTTTTTTAACTGATATTTCAACGTACTACATTTTTTTATAATGTATCTAACGGACAATTTTGTTTGTGTCCGTTCGATAGATTATAAAAAAATATTGGACACGGATTTTATTCTTTTTTTTACGTAATCAAAAGATTACGGCAATACATTGAGCTAAAATGTGGCATGACGTCACTTTCCGGTTGATGTTATACTGAATTAAAAAGTAACAAACCCCACTCCCCAACTCTAATGCGTTTTCTCTTAAAATGTTTTTATTAATATGTTTTTATTTTTCCACACTAAAATAGATGTTTTTTTTTTCCCCAGTCGACATCCCTATTTATTTTTTGTTTGATCATAATTCCATATCGATACCTATCTTGTCGGTGTAGTTCCGCTAGCACATTCAATTTGACCCTGTATACCTACGGACTATTTAAGTTGGTTGTCAATTTGATGAACAACTCATTTCCCTAACTTAACATACGAAAATACTTAAATGGGATTTATATCGTCGTATATTGAAACTGGTCAGACCTTAGAGGCAGAGGGTCGAGTTGATTGCTAACCGACCTCAAAAATGACAAGTTCTAATTTTATTTGTTTTTCATTTTGTGTGTTTTCTGTTTTTTGTTGTATCTGTTTAACTACGTCATAAATTACAAATAATGATGTAAGACATAAAAAAGTCGGGAGGCGTCGTGGGACACCCGGTGGAACGCAGTCCTTTCGTCGTATATTATGTATTAATATAGCCATTTATTATGGTCCCAAATTTCAAGTGTCGCATTTTTTGTTTTCTTTTTTTTAAGATAGAGCTAGACTTAGACTGACTGTCCACTGAAGCGGAGAGGAGAGGAGCGGAGCAGAGCTGTGCCAATATTGACATACACAGTCCGCAGGTCCGCTCCGCATTACTCCTTCGCTCCGCTTCGCTGCCTCGCTCCGCGTCAATTTACAGGCAGCCTTCGGGCATAACGCTTTTTCATTACGTGACGATTTCTACCAGTTTACTCCTACCGCAAGCTGCGTTAAAAAACTTCGTTCCAAAAGTCAACACTAACAACAAGCTTTCATCACCAACTTAGCCAACAGCGGTAATTAACTCATTCACCATCAAGTCTAGTTTCCAAAATTCAGTTCCTAGCTGTCTCAATAGTTAAAGAGCCATTAAAGTTTTTATCTCCAGCATTCAAATGTATTGTAAACACATAAACGTAGGTTTTAGATCATGCAATCAAAATGTATTACGGTTTATGAGTGGTATAAATCATAGAGTTTTATCGTTTTCCATAAATTAATGCGCTGTTATATTGTTGTTTCTTTATGGATTTTCTTCCTTTTGTCAACTGAAGAATATAATTTTTAAAGTACTTTTAGCTTAATTTAAAGTCGAATGGATATCTTGAACTCTTAGCGACTATAAGACTCTCCATATAAAATGCCACCCATGGGCATGTGACCGCTCGAATATTCATGGATTAATTCATGGATTAAATAACATGAAAAATATTTAAGATAGACCCCCCTTGGGTCTATCTTAAATATTTTTCATGTTATTTAAGTTTTATTGTATGAGTAGCGTTTGTGTAACCTTGCTTTATATATATCTCCGATGTTATTGGTTCGATTTGGATTCTGTTTATGATTTCTAAAAGCTTTACGGGTTATTATAACGGATTAACTAACATTTTTTTAATTAAAAAAACAACAATATTTATTTAAAAAACACAAGTGTAAATCCATAAGTTCTAAAGCAGTCATTAAAATTTCTAAAGTAATTTTTTAACTCCTTATTTAAGGCCTAATTGCAATAGCCACCATATAATCTATGTCTTCTATAACTATATATAGTCATAATGTTTGTTTTGTGGGGTCCTCGACCGCAGTTTTTGTATTCACTTGAAATATCAGTTTTTTTTTAAACGTTATGGGTATACCTACCTCAACACGAAAAAACATTAAATAAACAATTTTTCTCTACTCATAATTCAAGTAAAAACACAGATATAAAAAAGATTATATAGATTTAAAGATTATAAAGATATAAAAAAGATTATATAGACTGCCTCGTTGGTCTAGTGGTCTCAAGCGCTACTGCTGAGCATGAGGTCTTGGGTTCGATTCCCAGGTCGGGCAAAGTGTTATTAGGTTTTTCTATCTGGAATTTCTCAGTAGCAGCCCGGAGTTTGGATTTGTGCCCGGTTGATGGCACTAGGCTCGCCCCCTATTACATGGGCCTTAAATATAACTGGCGAAATGTGGGTGTACCTACTACAGGTACACCTCTGCCCAACCCTTCGGGGAAACAAGGCGTGATGTTATGTTATGTATATAGATAAACGATAAGTCCTCATCTGTACGTACTATTCTTCTTTTGCTGTGCCCGACAGGGTCCGTGATTGTTTCATAAGCAAATGTTTACCACCTAAGCACATACATTGTGGAATGCAATAAAGTATTGAGTATTGAACAGCGGTCATTGACCTCCCAAGAAAAACATCAAGTCTTTTTATTTTAAAGTGTTTAGATATAGATCGATAACCATCCAGTCTGCGGAGTTTAGCTAGCCAATTTGAAATAACCCTTTATGTTCATGTTTTTATTTTTGAAGTGAAAACTTCTTTAGCGGCGTTGTGCACTTTTTTTGTGATGGGTAAAAAGTGTTAAACTCGCGTCAGGACACGTGACCTGATCGAAAATTCGTAAAACGGAGGGAGAGTAGACCGGTGCAAAATTATTCCCTAACCATTCCAAAATATCAAAAATGCACAACGTTAAAATTCAAGTTTTCACTTCTGCCGGCACTCCCGGAGTGCAACCCGTTTTTTATTTATTGTTATTGCACTTTAACAACTTACTCACTAAAGAATACACAAACAAAAATCACATACAGTTTTAGATATTCTGAATTCTTCACTTAGATGGTGTACATCACATACTAGCAGAAAACTTAATGGTTACAGGACGTGTGAGATACCGTTAGTCGAAATAGGTATATAAGTCACAAGTAAACTGAAAATGAGCTATGTTCACAAATACGATGGGAACATAGCGTACACATAACATCACGCCTTGGTTCCCCGAAGGGTTAGGCAGAGGTGTACCCATAGTACGCCCACATTTCTCCAGTTATATTTAGGTTCTATGTAATAGGGGGCGAGGCTGTTGTGATGGGAAATACAGAAATACTTAACAAAAATTTGCCACCGACGACCTCCGAAATTAAAGTATTGTTACACACAATACTTTAATTTCGGAGGTCGTCGGTGGCAAATTTTTGTTATTTCGGAATTCGGTGACTTTTGTTTTGTAAAAAAGTTATTTTTGTGTTTGCTTTGGAAGTGGGTTGTTTTTTTATGTAAAAAAGTTTTCACACAAATTCGTATACCGGTCGAATAATGGAAACAACACAAAAGATTATGCTAAAATTAACCCCTTTGTGGGTGAAAAGGGGTGGGATACAGTTTGTATTTTGTAAGATATTATTCATTTGGTTCAGAAAACGTGGTATTAACTTATCCAGGTAAATAATAAAGTGGGAATCATATATTTTTTTAAACTGGTTTGAAAGTGTAGAAGAAATCTCAATGACATCTATTGGCTCAAAATGGTTCTAATGAATACATTGTTCTACATACAATTTAACAGAAATAACATTTTTGAAATTTAATTCTATTCTTATTTGAAATTTTATTCTTAGTATTACTTATTATAATGTTAGAAATATAGTATAATTTTACAATGTTTGTAAGTATGTGAGCACCTGAGCACCATGCATCTATCACATAATTAATTTGGGATCCCTTCTTTTCGCCTAATGTTCTTTGTCCTAATATACTTCGGCATAACGATTTTGGCACAATTTGTTTTGGCATAATAATATTTCGGCATATTTTTTTTAGGCATACATTTTATGTTGGCATAGTCATCTTAAAGACTAATTTGTTTTGGCATAAATTTGATTCGCATAACGTTAGTAGGCCTAATGACTATTAGCATAACGTTAGTAGGCCTAATGACTATTAGCATAATAATAATATAATATATATTTGCCTTTTCTAGTAGATACGTACTCCAGATTTTGGGTGGAAATGGTGGTGGTGAACTTGTAGTGCCCCATACATAATTCTGATCAAACCAATTTGCTATAGTTTCTGTAACAATTAAATAATATTGTTGGTTAACAATTTAATATGCTGTGCAACAAAGGTTAGTAATAGAACCGAATTGCTGCAAAACCGACTCCACGTAGTCTTGTTTGTCCTACCCCTAGAGTGTAATTTAAAATCGCGTAGGCGCGTAGGTGCGAGGCGGCCCGCGGGCTGAGGAGCAGGCGGCTGCGAGCGAGCCGCCGCGGCTGAGGCTGGCCGGCGAAGCCGGCCAACAAGCCGAAGCTCCGGTGGTTAGCGAAAGCCGTCTGCGACGATGAGCACGCGTGGGGCCGCCGGAGTCCCGCAGCGCCGGAGCCGTGACAGAAACCCTGCCTGCTGCATGTTGCATGCTCGCTTGAATGCAGCATGCTGCATGCTTGCTTGCATGCTTGCTTGCATGCTGTATGCTTGCTTGCATGCTGTCTGCTTGCTTGCTTCATGCTTCCTACTGCGAAAAAAAAACCCACAAAATTGTTCAATAAAAATATGTTTTAATATCATTATGCGTAAATAAATTTATGCATTAGGATATTATGCTTAAAAAATTTATGCTTTAGAACTTTCTGTTTAGTAAATTTATGCTTTAGAATATTATGCTTAATCATTATTATGGTCAGAGAAATTATGCTTAAAAAAATTATGCGTAAGCTGTTATGCGTAATTATATTATGCGAAAATATAATTATGCTAAACAAAATTATGCTAAGTTATATTAGGTCTTATAATTTTATGCAAATTGATAGGGAACCAATTAATTTATGTCATTCCTTCAATTTTCATTCTTTTTACCTATCGTAGTAAACTTATTCTAGGTGCATTGTCTTCACATATAATTATATAATTAGTGTATACAAGATATAATGTTTTTTTTTAAAAAGAGTTACGGTGGAGTTTCGTGCCCATTCTACTACATACGAAAACTACCTTTTGGAATGGGCGACTAGAATCAGTTATAATTATTTTTTGTAAAGTTTGACGTTCAAAAGTGCCTTTTTTGTGCCTAATTGAAATAAATTATTTGACTTTGACTTTGAATTAGTTAAGTACAGTCTTATAAAATTGTAAATAGAATATAATTACGATGTAACATTGAGTTTTTGTTTCATTGCAATCGTCTCATCCAATAAAAAGATATGTTTATTTAAAGTTTTCTAAGTAATACCCATGTCGTAGGATGATATTTTATGATAATTTGAAATTACGGATATTGCGAAAATTCAAGGGATATTGCGGAAATTCACTAAAACACGGATAATTAGACAATGGTGAAAATATTTCCGTGAGCAACTTGGAAGTTACACTCGCTCGGCTCGCGCGAGTTCAATATGACGAATCATACGAGTACAATCTGCCGCAGAAATATGTTCACCATTGTCTAATTATCTAATCGCAGGCAGATTGCACGATTTGTCATATTTTTTTTTTTTTTAAAACGTTGCCCCACACTAGGATTTCTCCTGTATCGTGGGTGCGTTTACAAACATTTATACTCACATACACAAACAGCCAGACCCGAAACAACTACTTGTAGGTCATACAAATATTTGTTCCGTGCGGGAATCGAACCCTCGACATGCAGCGCAGCAGTCAATCGCTTAACCACTGCGCTAACCGTGCCGTCAACGTCATATGTAACAAACATTTAAAAAAAATACAACTGAATTGATAACCTCCTCCTTTTTGGGAAGTCCGTTAAAAAAGGCTGAAAAAGAAGAGAATAGAAGTGGATAAAATTATTATAGTTTTATCATATAAGTATAAGTATTTTTATTTTCTCACCACAATAAACATTACAGACATTGTTAAATATGATAGATTATTTGGTTTAGTTTACTGTGGGAGACTGGTGCCTAAGGTAGGCTTTAAGGGCCTGTGTTTCAGGTCACCAGGTCTCCGCCCTCTAGCAGTTCGATACATTGCATGATAATATTGATAAAGGTGATTTAACAAATTTTGAATTAGGAGGTTGTATAAAAGCTTTTAGAGTCTGTAGTACAACATAAGGTGTTTAAAAAATAAATAAATAATACACGAATGGAAAACTAAATAGACAAAAAGGTAAAAAAACAAAAATAAAAATTAATAAAAATTAGTGTTAGCATTGTTAGTAATGTAGTGAGGACGTGAGTACCACACATGAAGTAATTACCTGCCTGCCACGGTGCCTGGTGTACCTACCACGTAACTTAACCAATTACAACAGTTTAAAAACACCCTGTAATTTACAGCACCTTCACATCAGCGGTTCGATAACGCTAATAGCCCATCGGGTCTGTCGTAACCTTTAAAATGGACTAGACAAACGCTGTGTTTACCTAAACGTTGATTTTGTGTTCGGCAGCCGAGAAAAACCTCAACATGTAAAACTTTTTGAACCTTGTAGTATTTCTCTCCTGAACCATGGTTTGGTTCAGCGTGATGATCTGTTGAATCTTTATGAGAAGCTTTCTTTTTGGATCCTTTTCCAAACATTGTAAGTAAGAGAGTGGGGTGGGGGTGGAGTTGTTGTATAAGATTTTGCAAACATTTTGGTATCATCCCTTCTTCTTCTCTTAAGGCGAAAGCGTCAGGGTACTCGCGAAATTCATCTTATAACGTATTTTTTTTTTTTTGTGATTTGCAGTTATTAGGTTGCATGTTGATGAAAATAGGTAAACTTATGATTTGTGACTCTTACCTAAAGAGTTGTTTTGATAACTTATGTTATATATACAGGGTGATAAAGTAATTGCGTGCCATAGCTTGGGGTAGGATCAGTATCGATAAAGGAAGCCAGAAAAAAAAAACTTGGAATTGTACGTACTTATCTAGTTACCTATCCTTCACCCGGCGTTATAGAAGTGTTCGGGCGTAGGTATTTCATTGCGTTCGATAGTATGTAGGTAACTCTAGGAAATTATTAATTAGCATATAAACAAAATAAAAACATCGCATCACCGTGCGATCGATTTATTATCGCATCGCCGTACGAAGGGAAAATTAGAATTGTAATTTACATACCGTCGTAGCGTTAGTTCGATTCGCGTTCGATAGTAAGTAAGTAATTAAAGCATTTAAACAAATAAAATAATTTTTCATCCCACCATCTCGGAAAGAGTATTTTTAATCTTCAGTATCTGAGTGGAAAAGCCGTTTTTATTCTCTAGAGGATAAAGTAAATTGAATTTAGAACATCGTGTGCACTAAGTTTGTGAATTAAAAAAAACATTAAACCTATTTACTGCTACCTCTATGGTGCCGAATATATCATACAACTTTTTTTTAATTTGTTAAAAACTCAGACTCGGGACCTTCTTGGTGTTCTTTTTTCAATTTGCTTTGTACGCGGTTCTTTACGCGGCATTTTTTCACGTCATTGTTAAACCTTAGGTATATTAAAAACAAGAAACTTGAAAACAAGTGAAAAAACTAAAATGAGTGATTCTAGCGACGAGGAAGTTTGCTTGACGCCAACAGAATTGACTGAAACTGTTAATAATGCGCAAACGTTTTTTTTTTTGCATTTAGTCATTTCCTCGCTGAGGTGGAATGAAAAGTTACGTGTTGCACTCGAGTGCAAAGATTTTTCACCTCGTGCTCTTTTGATTCCCTCGCTAACGCTCAGGATTCTAATTTTGAATCACTCGCTGCGCTCGTGATTCAATTTTAGAATCCTTCGCTTGCTCGGTCATCAAAATTGAACACGCGGTTAAAAAGCAACTTTGCACTCTTGTATAACAAATAACTATTAATTCTAAACGTTTGCTATTTTAAGTTAGTAGGTGCTAATATATCATTTTTTTTTGTATATTGTCGTTTCCCCGAATGGTAGGGCAGAGGTGTACGTGTACCAATAGTACTCCCACATTTCGGCAGTTATATTCATGTCCCATGTAATAAGGATTGTATAGTTGTATTGATGATTCTAATTATTATAATTCTATAAATACAAATTTTGTTACGGTCGCTAATCAGATTAGGTATTTCGATCAATCTACAACCAGACACTGACCTGCATTATTGCAAAAAACGCTAGGAACATTGAATTATGCGACTACCTTAGCCACAATAATATTATCTTATGGTATTCCAACTTCATACAAACGGACGAAGCGCGAGCTATGCCTACGCGCCTCGATCTTGGCATCCGTTCGGCATGCAGATAGTCGCGATTGTGCCGCAATGACGAACGGACGGTGTGTCGTTTTTTTAACAAAAACCGCGCGATGTTTTCACTAAAAATAAGTTCAGGTACATATTTAATATGACGAGTATTATATATTGTGCTGTTTTTGGTTGCATGAATTCGTCAATAACGCATCCAGAGATAACTTTTTTTAGGTTACCTTGAAACTGAAAGGTAAGACTTTAAAATAATATTACTTACTAGTAGGTACTAGAAGGTAATGGATAAGTATTTCCTTTTATCTCCCGAAAAAAAAGATGTCTGGATTAATAAATAAAGTGAATAGAAAAAAGGAAAGTGATTGACACGAGGGAAATAGGTGGTTATAGGCGGTTCATGAATCATGATACGGTAGGTACGCTTTTGTTAAAACCTCGGGGCATGTGTGTTTTGTTTTGTTAGTTTGTATAATTCAAAGTAAAGACGTGGTATTTTATTATTAATAATAGTCGTTTATTGTACTGTGTGTATGAATGATACTAGAAAAAATAAATTTGACCGTCTGTCTGTCACTAGATACTTGAAATTTTCTCAGATTAAGTATTTCAGATTAATATTTAATTTAATTATAAAGCATTTCGTAACGTTCGTCGTCTCAGTCGAGGCGCAAATATTTTTCGGTCGCATAAGACCGATTTCAAACATAAGCATGTTTTTTTAATGCAATGCATGTTTTTTGAATCTACCAATAAAAAAACAACACGCATTTTTATTGAACACTTCCTATTTAATTCACGTTGATGTGTTTTTATAGGCACCTTTGAAGATTATGAACCTACATACTGAACCGATTTGGATGAGATTATGTTAAAAAAGTAACTCGGCACCTACTTGCTGGAGAACACCGACAGTTTTTAGGGTCTTCCAGAGGGTACAAAACGGAATCCTTTTACTAAGCCTCCGCTGTCCGTCCGTCCGTCTGTCTGTCAGCGCGCTGTATCTCATGAACCGTAATAGGTAGACGGTTGAAATTTTCACAGATTGTATATTTCTATTGCCGCTATTACAAAAAATTACAAAAATTAAATTAAATTAAAAATTACGTTAATTTAACAAAAAAAAAAATTAATTTAAAAAGTTTTCGTTTTTTTTTTTTTTAAATATTAATTTAAAAATTATCCTTTAATTTGGAACTTAATTTTATTTTACCATACAAATCTGTGTTTTATTGGGCGTTTTTTGCTAAATATTGTACGGTGGTACGGAACCCTTCGTGTACGAGTCTGACTCGCACTTGGAGGCTCTTATTTTTCATTCCGACCAAAATGTTTAAACGCGGGCACAGCTTGTCTTAGCGCATGTCCAATGGACTGTCGATCGCAGCCTGCACTTAGAGGACGTGACCCCAACGTCAAACTAAGCCCTCCGTCCCATTTTTCGACACGCGCCTGTAAAAAGGGGGCTCCCGAAAACACGCATAGAATATAAATATGATTTAATTGAAATATATCTGCATGCTTTCTACGACTAATTGTTAACCCTACGTCTCTCTAGATAGAATTTTTCCAATTAGGTATGCTGGAATCGGCTACCATGGTCATCGTTAACTACATTGATTAGCTTTTAGGCCCCTTTGCTACCGCGGTCACGGCACGACATACTTTTGTATGATTTAGTCGATTATTCTATTCGTCAGGCCATAAAGTAAAATTATTCACAGACCATAATTATTAGTCCTTATTTTATAGTAAAAATAGAGATTTTAACAGTGTGTACCTGCGGGTCCGCAGGGTCACATTCGTGCTGGAAGTATGTCGGGTTGCCGTGACCGCAGTAGCACAGGGGCGTCTACCGGTTAAAATGTTGTTCTACAAAAATAATATTCTATAACGTTTTTTTTTTTTTTTTTTTTTTTTGTATCTGTATAGATTGTTTTTGTTCTAGTAACGTTACAAACTTTGGATCGTTATAAGATAATAATAATATAGTTACCTACCAATATGGATTTCACCAATGAAATTAAACGCGTTCAGCACAGTGTCAGCGTATTCCATACCAATTTTGACACTGAAAGTTTTTGAACGCGTTTTAGAAATGCTGATCGCGATCAGTTTCATTGGTCCCTTTAGTGTAACGGAACGAAATTCCTTTCCTGGTTTCAAGGCGAATGAGTTTCACTTTTATATTCTTCTTATTTGAATAGCAAAGACCTCCTTCCGGCTTCCACAACCTTCCGTGATTAAATCAGCTTTTTGCACGGGTTGACTGCCATCTGACCTCTGAAATCCAATTACTGGGCAATATCGATTACTCTTACGGTAAGATAGGTTGTTGGCCTTTCGTTGAACGACCTGGAAGGACGTTTAACATGTTTTGCGAAGCATCGATAGGGCAGGATATTCAATGTGTGTTGACTCTCGTACCCGGAAATATCATCAAAAGTACGCTTCATTTTAAACCCGCAATACTTTCCTAAAACCCATATTAAAATCTGTTCACAGTAATTTTCATGTGTTGAATATAAAGATGGATGGAGAGGGAGAAGAGGGTCAAAGAAGAGATGCATGGATTGTGTGAAGAATGATATGAAAGAATAGGGGATTATGATAGCGTATGAAGCTACAGAAGTACATGGCGGGCTCGGCTTGTGGGGCCAATTCAATGGGCGTAACAAGAAGAGACGCAACTTTTAGGTGAATATAACTGTAGGTAATTAGCGCTGTGCGACCTGAATTGCAGTTTATTGTGTCGTTGCAAGAGTCGCTTTTTATTTAAATGATTTCGTGGAGTGAACCATCTGTATTCATATGTGTCTGATGGGGTGAAAAGTGGGAATTTAGCTTGTTTTGTACTAAGAAGACTGGCTGTTGTTAACTTGGTCAACCAATCACATAAGACTGGAGATTTACTTTTAAAAACATTGACCAGGCTTCCAGAAATCCAAGGAAGAAACTTGTAAACTAATAAAGCTAAAGTAATATCTTTTACGATACAAGTTCCGTTTTAATTCGGACCCTGTTAATAATGTACGAGGGTGCAGTGTTGTTTGGGCCGACTGTCTTTAATTTATTCATGAGGACCATGGACTTTAGGGAAACAAGGTTGTTATTAAGAATTGGTGGGATATTTACTGTATTTTCTGCTACTAAGGGCAGATTTCACTAATGAAACTGATGGCGATCAGCAGCTAATTCCCGTTCAAGAGCTGTCAGTTTCTTCATTGCTGTGGAATATTGACACTGACAGCTCTTGAACGCAGTTTAGATGTGCTGATCGCGTTCAGTTACATTGGTAAAATTGGTACTAAAGCATCTAAACGAATTTGTCTCGGTTTTCGTTAGGATATTTTCGAGATCAGTGAGAGTATCTAGTGAGGTGAGGTTGTAGGTGAAATCAGCACACGCAGTAAACAAGAGTGGTGATCATGGTCTTTTTTTATTTATTTATGAGTGATGAATGAAGTCTTTTGCCATGATTTAAGAGTGGTTTAAATATTAATCGGGACACGAAACGAGACACAATAGAAGTTTTATTGTTATGTCGTCTATGGCGTTTAGTGTCCCGGAAAGTGTTAAAACTGTGTGTCTATTTTGTCCCACTACAGTGCAAAGCCGGGAGGGCTTTGCACTGCAGTCGGACAAAATAAACTCTCTCTCTAATTCCTCCTTTTATCTACAATGCCACATGCGAACTACGCATCAAAGACTTGACGTCCCACAAATCCTGCATCGCGCAAACAGAGGTTTCCGCGCGATCAGCATATATGTATATAACTTTTAGACATCAATCGTCGGGGTGTTGCCCACCAGACACAACACCCGTCTGGTCGGAGGATCCTCCCTTTTTTATAGAGGATGAGTGAAGTTTAAATCCTGTTCCTCATACCTCTATACTGCTTTCCAGTCCTCTCTGTCTTGAGCTAGTGTGGACCAATCCTGTCTGTAGCCATCAATTTCGTCCCGCTTTCTTCTCCTGGGTCTGCTTCAATGTTGCCGGACGTTTTCTGGGACCCACATTGTGGTAGATTTAGCTCGCAGTGCTTGGCTGCTTTTTGGGTGATGTCGGTGAATTGTGTTTTGGAGCGCAGCACTGTGTTCCTACCACGGTCCGTTAATCTGACTCCAAGAATGCTGCGCTCCATTGCTCGCTGGAAAAACTCAAACTTGAACCTCTTCTGATTAAAATAAACAATAGGAAATCATGTTTCATGATATTGCTTGTATTTAGCGACTATAGATTCCATTTTAACACCCTAACCGAACAAGCAATCACCAAGTCCTTTAAACCAAGCCATGATATTACTAAACTTCACTTAAACATTAAAGTTTAACACCAAATCGTTAACGGTCGTTACCCATTGCGAAGCTTTGATAAGGATTAGGATAGTCAACTATAGCGCAAATCATGTCTTAAGTGAAGGCTGTTAGCACTTGAGGGTTGAGAGTGTCGAATGTCCCCAAATGGCCCGCGCTACCATGTCCCGATACCTATAGTGTCAAGTGGGAATATTCTGAAAGTTTCGCTTGTCAAATGTTTCACTGTTTTGGATAACATATCAATTTATAGTACCTACCTGTTTATTCACATTATTTCCTTATTTACACTAAGGTCTTAGGATCCGAGTGGCCACTTGGTCTTTCGGGACACCGCCAAAGCGGCAGTTGGCCGAAATATTTATTCCACAGTTTTCGTTATTACACTTACCACTGTTTGTCTTTGCATCACCTAAAGGTTGACAGGTAGAAAATGCTTACGATATTATATGTCCGCCTCTGTACATTTGTGTGCATAAAGTATTAAATAAAAAAATAAATAAAATACCCGTCATTGACGTATCTCGAGGTTCTCATTATCATCCACAGGAGGGATAAGAAGGATCTAAAACCTGTGCACGTGTGTTCTAAATATTCATTACAAGGTTTTCTACCCAACAAAAAAATGTAAGATTTGTGCTATAAGGGAGTTTTTATAGCCCGGTGACGAAATGCTTTTTTTACATCTAAAACTGTTTCAACACCTACTTCTGTGTTATTATAATAATAACTTCTGTGTTAATATAGTATCTAATATTGATAAATTAATCAAAACATCGAAATACTCGTATCTACCCAGCTATTTGCGACCACTACGTGACCAACTTTCAAAATGCACCCTCTTGGGGATGTTTTAGAATCTATTAATAGTTTTGTTACTGTTTGTGGTTATTGGTAAACGAATATCGAAAGTCCTGTTTACATAGGACCCCTTTCTGGTCCGAGAAAGCTCCGTTTAGGTAAATTGAAAACCAATCAAAGTTTGGGGCAACAAAATTTTAATGATTGAGAAATAGAAGTTATTGAAGCAGCATTGCTGTGTCCCGGTCAAGAAGGTATGCCGGGGAAATTATTAGCACAACAGAATTGTCTCTTTGAGGAGACCGTCGTTTTGTTAAATCAAGTTTATTCGGAAAGTCCTGCGAAAAAATGCAAGTTATTTCAAACTGAAACTCAAAGCATTTATTTCAATTAAACCATTTACACGCACTTTTGAACTGTCAAGGGGTCGGTCAGTCAAAAATATGAAGCTAGTTGCCCATTCCAAAGCGTAGCAGGTACCTATGGAGAAGAACGGGCAAGAAACTCTACGGACACTCATTTAAATAAAAAATTTGATAAAAAATATTGTTACATCATTCATTTTGAAATTATGCATGTGAGAACAATGTTGAAAGACGTGCACGTTCGTAAAAGCGTCCGTGATAAAAAAAATAAAAAAAAGAATCATTCAAAAACTTAAAATAAGCCATGGCAGCATAAGAGATGACCAATCCCAATTGACGGCGCCCGTTCACGAACATGATGCATGGATCAGCACCATTCAGCTCAACCATTTTGAAGGGAGCTAAATGATCCAACACACATTTAAAAGAATAACTCATCATCACCAGCCCACAGCAGTCCACTTCTGTACATAGGCCTCTCTAATCGCACGCCATCCAGTTCTATTCTTGGCAACTCTCATCCAGCTGCTACCAGCCAACCTGCGAAGATCCTCGCTCCACCTAACTCGTCCGTAGGGCATCCTACCTTACGTTTGCCGATTCGCGGTCTCCATTCAAAAACACGTCTACCCCAACTCTATCATCGCTTCTACAGCTAATATGGCCGGCCCATTGCCACTTCAGCTTGCTTATTCTATGAGCTAAGTCGACAAGTTTGGTTCCGGATTCCATCCCCCAAAAGAACAAGTGTTGATAAATACTGTTTTTATAACGGGCTCGCCTAAAGCAAAAGTATGAAAAAAATCTGGGCAAGAATCGTGAAATACTGGAATTTTTGGAGATCGAAAAGGCAGGAAATAATTATCAGCTTAGTGGATGAGACCACCAGCAGTGGTGGCCCAGTGATAGCGGCCGCGACCTTCGAGTTGTAGGTCGTGGGTTCGAACCCAGGCAGGTTCTTTTCATTGTATAAATAGTTTCATCACCACTGCTCTCAAAACGGTGAAGGTAAACATCGTGAAACCGGCATGTCCTAGAACCAAAAATTCGAAGACCTGTGACATCTACGAACCCCCGCTGGGCCCGCGTGGCGGATTACTACCTCTCGAAGTGAGGAGGCCAGTGTCCCAGCACTCCCAGCACTCCCAGCACTCCCAGCACTCCCAGCACTCCCAGCACTCCCAGCACTCCCAGCAGTGGAACATTACAGGCTGCTTATGCTTGTGGATGACCTATGATCGACTAAAATACAAGAGACATCGCTGGTGCGTTATACAGCCTAGAGACAAAGCTATAATGTCTCATGTGGACCGGAGAATCTCGTTGAATAAATCTTGCATTTTTCTATACTTCTTACATACGTAGAGGTATGACATAATATTTTAGAGTAGTAAGAACATGCACATGTCATGCTTGCACTACTTACTCTAAAATATTGAACCGAGCTGCGTTTGTTATACTGTATGACAGTGTTCACAGTACTTACTCCTAAGCCCAAAAATATAGGTATAACTACGAATGTGTAAGCACACTTTTCTTTAATCCCATAGAGTGACAGATCATAAGTGAATGCCACCTATAGACATCTGCAATACCGAAAGGTAAGCAGGTAATTCTGCTCCTCCAGAATTACCTATTATTCCGTACTTCTGCATCTTAAGAATTACCTTTTGCCATATTGCACAGGTAAGACGAATGTGAATACAATCGTACGCGCATGTGTTGCGCCTATGACCTACTTGCAGTACAAAAATAGTGCGCAAACGCTTGACGCCGATCTATAATTGTGATGCTTTACAATTGCGATTGTACGGCGGCAAAGGGCGAAGAGAGGGGAGCGATTAGGGTCAAAATTATTGAGATGCGAGCTAGATTCAAATAATTCATTTGATTTTGATTGAAACCAACTGTAGGTAGGTATGCTAACTTTTGAACACTTGAACACTATCTTTTTTACATGACATAACATCACGCCTCTATCTCCGAAGGGTTAGGCAGAAGTGTACTTATAGTAAACCCACATTTCGCCAGGTATGTTTAAGTCCCATGTAATAAATAGGAGGCGAGCCTATTGCCGTCAACCGGGAACAAATCCAGACTCCGGGATACTACTGGGAAATTCCAGTTAGAAAAACCCAAAAACACTTTACCCGACCTGGGAATCGAACCCAGGACCTCATGATGCTCAGCAGTAGCGCTTGCGACCACTAGACCAACGAAGCAGTTTTTACCATCTTCTTTACTTTTCAAATAACTATGATTCGAATTGTGACTGGTTGAAATTACAATCGAATCAAACGGTGAATTCCCTTTAATTCTGTTCTGTTTTGTTCTGATTTACGCAATTAAAGACAAAAAAGAAGAGCACAGCTTGTGCTGTTCTTTTTTGTCTTTAATTGCGTTTCTGCTACATTTGAGCCCCTTGTGGCAGCCCGGATTTTCGAACTCAGGTTCAAAACCAACAAACAACTTTTAGGGGCATGAGGAACAGGGTGTAAAGTTCACTCATCCACCATAGAAACGGGAGGATCCTCCTACCAGACGGGTGTTGTGTCTGGCGGGTAACTGCCTAACTGTTGATGTCGGATAGTCTTATATACATATGTCGTTCGCGCGGTAAACTCTAATTGCGCGATGCAGGATTTGTGTGACGTCATGTCTTGGATGCATAGTTCGTATGTGTAACCGCTACAAACTTAATGATGTAACCTAAAGACCTGGAGTTAAGTATCTGAAATTACAAACACGTGTTGAGATAACCGTGGTAATAAATGTTCCTTCCTCCTCAGACCTTGGGTACCAATTACCTTATAAAAAAGACAATGAGCGCTTTTATAATTTCTAACATGTCGATATTATCGTGGACGTCCACGTCACGATGACATGGGGAAGTAATCTATGGCAATATATGAAGACGCTTTTAAAGTTCCGTCCACGATAACGTAATAACGGGCATGTAGGTATTTCCATAAATTTTATGAACGTGGACGTTTTATACTTTTTATTACAGCTATGTAGATATTGATACTATGAAGAAGATACGTTGCATTAGAAGATCGCTAGGAACCAAACGATCGTTGTTCGATTCTTCATAGAATCTTCATAGAATAGAGTTTTGAGTCCAATTCTAACTTCAGTTAAGAACAATCTGAATCAAATGAGTCATACTCTTAGTCCTCACTAAGAGTCTGACTCTCATTCAGATTGTTGCATAATCTTAATCAGGAGTCCTTTTCCAACCTAAAATATTTATATATATATTTCCTTTACAAATCAGCGCATGAAAACCGATAAAACACAGGAGGAAAGTCAACACAGTGTCATAAAATTTACTCTATATCTTTGTGAAAACTTGACCCCAAAAGGTATATTACAAGCTCCATTTTCCGCTACTAAAAGCTTAATGATATACAAAAATATGTAGTGATACCATTACAGAGGAAAACCCAAAAGGCTTACACAAAAAAATTGGACTGTTCTCGGAAAATGCAAATGCCAAATTCCAACTGCAGTTGATTTTCTTGTTCCTGACTACTAAATTTTTCTTAACATTTTCCCACGAAGCAAACGCACTATGTAGAGAAAGACGCGGAGGAAAGGTAAACGAACTTAGCTTCGTTCCACTTCGTTCCCAGTGCGGCCTGCACTTAAAGCTCTCACTTTTGTACTCTGCAATGAATTAAATGAGTATCGGTTAGAGTAACATAGTGGGGTAGTAAGTGATTAAAGTGATACTGGTAGCCAAAGATGTCTCCTCCAATTCAGAAATACGCTTTTTTTGCTTAAATTTTCAACCATTTATGTTAAGAACCTAGGCAGGATCCACGCATCAGAGCTTACCACTTGAAGCAAAAACGAATAACTAGGTACCTACCACACAGCTTTCCAAAATATTGTAGGAAACCGATTTGATTTCCGTACGTCGTTTTTGGGTGACCACCTAAAATGAGCGCTATGCTGTGAGTTCCCCATACGAAAACATCATGCTGAGTGGAAACCTATTGTCACAGTCACGACGCGACGTGGCGACGCAGCTGCCGACTATTTCTCTTGTACGCTCATAATTATAATTTTTTGTTTTAGGTACTAACTATCATTTAATGGTGTTAAATCATCTTTTTATATGCACGTGTTTCTGTGGCAATAAACCAATTTTTATTTTTTCATATATTGCTCGCCTACTAAAGTCTTTTCTGTACATAACACAATTTATTTGGCAATTCCTGTAACCTTATTGCCGCAAGTTGTCTTACTGCAGTGTACTTAGGTGGTACACAGTCTAATGGACGCTATTCACCGCTGTAATGGATCCACCACATCTGACGCCTCCCACGCGCCGTATTTCACGGCCAGTGTGCAACGTGGCGTCGTTTACATTCCTAGGAAATTATCGTTGATTCTGTGGAAGTGTTAGATAAATAGGAATTGTATTGTAAGAAATTGTTTGAAACTCTGGCCAAACTGAACGAATCCCGCGCAGGATGTAGGACGGAATTCGCTCGCGCTGATTTTGTCGAGTTACTTGTATGGTGGTGTTCAAACTATACCTACAGACCATTTAATAAGTTTGTAGACAATTTGCCCCATGTGCTAGAAGTGCCCCAAATGCCCGTTCACCTGACCCCTTGACGATCCATGCATTCAGTATTATGTATAAATCGTAGGTTATAAAAAAAAAACAGCTGTTCCATACATTTTGCACTTTTCTATGAAACAGCAGTTTTTTTTTTTAAATAGCCGACGATAAATTTCAACGTAGGGGTTTCAGAATCATGCACTGAATCCATGGTATTAGTTTTCGCATCGATGTCCCCTGGCACCCTGTATATTTTCTCAAAAACGGCTCTAACGATTTCGATGAAAGTTGCAAAATAGGGGTTTACGGGGGCGAAAAATCGATCTAGCTAGGTCTCATATCTGGGAAAATTAGTTTTCTCTATTTTCACCCGAGCAGAGCTCGCTCGCCCAGGTACCTACTGATGCATAATGTACCGTCGAAACGAAAAGAAGAAGAAGACAATTTGAAAACAGTAAATTTCCCAGATTTAACATTCGCCACTCATGTATAAAGCCGGCGATAAAGCCCCGACGTCTCTCATGAGAGACACTAACGTCCCAAACCGTCGAGCCCCATTGATTCTCATGAGAGTCACCTGACTCACATGTGAGTCAATGGTGCTTGACGATATGGGCGCGTATCATAGTCAAAGTCAAAATAAATGATTTGACTTAGTCAAATCATTTATTTCAAATATTCTCTTAAAAGGCACTTTTGAACGTCAATATTTACAAAAAAATAGAATTAAATCAAGAAACTCCACCGTTACTCTTTTAAAATGTTTTACAATTGTTTGTATCGATACATTAATTAAATAATTATATGTGAAGACGAAGCCCTATAATAAAATGTGCCAGGTGACTTAGCCGCTCATTTTATGGCTTGACGGATATACTCGTCAACTAATTAACTAAAAGATTCAAAATTATATAGTGCAACTTAGAAAATTTAAAAAAAAACCTGTCAAAAGAGACAGTTAAAAGTTTACAAAATGGGCGGTGCTTGAACGGTGCTTTAAACTTCAAGAAAGTTTCAAAACAGCATTACTTGAAGTCTCACAACAATGGTTCTGTTATTTCTAATGCATTTTCTAAAATGCCAACAAATCCAAAACCGCAAACAATAGAAGCATAGAAATATTCAAAAAATCCATTAACCAAGCTGCCCCTGGCTATGGATTATAACAATAGCATCGTCACCGTTAATAGTCCGATGTCACGTCAACGTCAAACTCGTTGCGTTTGACGACGTCGAAGTCAGCGTCAGCATTGACGGGTTGAACCAAAAGACCAGCTTGTGTTCGACTGTCTTTGTTTTCAAACAACTGGTTGGTTTGACACAATTATACATTGGCTTGACACAAATAACTTAATAATAAATCTAAAAAAGACCAAAGTAATGCACTTCTACCAAAGGATACGCGGTGATGATATAAATGTTAGTTATAATGGTCAAAAAGTGGATACAGCTTGTGTAGCAAAATTTCTAGGCATCCTGATTGACAACAATTTGACTTGGAAAGCTCATGCCGATGACGTATGTAAGAAGTTAAATAAATTAGCATACGTACTATATAACCTATCACATAAAGTTAGCAATGATACACTTCTACTAGCTTATAATGGGTTAGTTGCGTCAGTGTTAAGATTTGGAATCATATTTTGGGGTAACTGTAGTGAGAGGGAAGAGATTTTTAAGGCCCAGAAACGGTGTATTAGATCTATGTCAAACCTAAAAAGCACAGACAGCTGTGAACCCGTGTTTCGGTCTCTGAGGATACTGACTCTTCCATGTTTGTACATATTGGAGGTGGCAATTTTTGTAAAAACGAATATAGATTTATTTCCGTCACTGGCAAATATAAGACCACGTAATGGGCCCTTGAGATCCCAATACAAGAACTTGCTACATTCGGGTCATTACAAAACAGCACTGTTAAGGAAAAGTATTATGACAATGGGACCTGTCATTTATAATAAAATACCTCACGGTTTTAAGGATTTGTCTGTAAACATGTTTAAATTTAAGGTAACTGCACTTCTTTTAGGCAAATGTTATTACACTGTGAAAGACTTTCTAAATGATATGAACTTGTCCAGATTATGATTGTTATAATTATGTAATTGCAATTTGACACTGTAAGACTTATCTAGCTGACTATAATATTATTAATTGACTTCCCTATAATTTCTGTTTTGTTTTATTGAAATTGTTTTGTATGTATTGATATTTTAATTAATGTAATAATTTGCACGCCGTAAGGTAGACTGTAGCCGATCTTATTAATTTATGAACATCTTATACCTGTACCTACATTCATAGCAAATAAAGTTCTGATTCTGATTCTGATTCTGATTCTGATACTGTGAGTCATTTGAAAATAGTGAATGGATTGTTAAATCCGCGCTTTCCTCTATTGTTTCGTTTTTTCTTCGAATAGTTGTATATCATCAGGTATGTTTTGATTATGTTTTAACATATAAAACGAGGTTTGGTGGGCTGGACATCTGTGAAGGAAATCACAAGGAAACGGACATATAGTTAACTAGCTTCTGCCCCATATAGGTGAAAGAATTGTTAAAATTAGTTTAGTACTTTTTGAATTTATCCATTACAAACAAACAAACAATATTTCTTAATAATATTAGTTTAGATTTAAGTCTGATATCGCCAACCCGTCTTGAGCAAGGGTGCAATGCTCGTGCCTTCTCTGTATGAGAAGAGGCTTTTGCCCTGCAGAGGGAAAATTAAGTGTTAACGCCTAGCGTGTGTGCGCACAGACGTCTCACGCACACACGCACACGACGTAGACTTGCCAGCCGCGCGCGACCGCGCCGCGGGCCGCGCGCGGCTGTCGCCCAAAGACCGTCAGAGTCATCACCCGATCAATTATTTTATTTTTGTAAACGTTATTATACGTGTTCTACAGTCAATCTGTCTCGCATCATTCTTCCACCCTGACCAAATATCCACAAAAAGCAAAGTACCGGCGTTCATTAAGTATTATTATCCCACAGCAGGACAAAGGGTTCCTCTACCAGCCTGATTGCATAATCATAATCAGCCCATAATGTTCAACAACTGGAACCCAGGCCTCCTCTCTTCGACAAGGAGTAGGCTGCTCAATCCACGCGGACCCAGTGCGGGTTGGTAATGTCACATGTCTTCAAATCTTTGGTTCTGGGATATGCCGGTTTCGCAGGATGCTTTCCTTCATCATTTAGAGAGCAGTGGTGATGACATTATTTACACAAAGAAAAGCGTCTGCCTGGGTTCGAACCTTCGACCAGCAATTTGTATGTCACGGCGTTACCACTGGGTTCCGATTAGAGTTTCGAATAATTTCAATAAAGCAAGGCTCCTAGTCGCCATGACGAAAGATTTAATCAGGCACGTGGAAGTTGACCTTCCTTGACCTTTTAAGACACACAGATATTAGACAAAGCGCTACGTGAAGTGATATGGGGATTGGGAGAGTGATCTTGTGCTGAGGAACGGCATAGAGGTTACTAGCCGAGAGGAGTTCGACATACCTCTCCTCCGTTCCCAGATGAAACAGGAAAATACCAAACAGGACCTCCACATGACACATAGAGCTGCATATAAAATATTAATAGAATAAGTAAATGAATGGAATTATAAGTACATCGGTAATAGGATATAAAATAATTCTAACTTAATAACAAGGAAAATTAATAAAGCGCTCTTCCTCTCTCTCTACTTATGTAAACATTAGCTGTGCCCGACAGGGTCCGTAATTGTTTCTATTGTTATTTCTTTTATTTACCACCTGTAATTGTACATTATGGATTGCAATAAACGATTTGAGATAAAAATGATCACACGTATACTTAACGAAACTTAGAACCTTCTTACACACATTCCTTTTAGTGTTGACGTCACAAATCAATCGCTCTAGACGTACCTACGGCTAATGGTAATCGGTGAGGAGCCTCCAATGTAAGAGATAAATAGTTACTAACCCCCTTCCCCCCACACATCCCTTAACGGACACATTGGTGAAGAGAATAGTGAGCGTGTTGGTGAACTTGTTGGAGGGATTAGTGACGAAGATGACGTGATTCTGACGTCAGATTAAACTTTTAACTGAAGTGCTGAATGTTCTCTAGCGAGGTGTATTAATAAATAATATAAAACATATATTTTAAAGTATCATGGACTCATAACTTTAGTAACAATTTACTTACAAACTATGTTAGTAATTACAAAACATAAACACCTAAACAACACAAAAACAACCAAGCTCCACCAAGTTCTTAAACAAGTATGATCCTATTAGCAGGTACGAGCAGCTGGCTACCAAGCTGGCACGCACTCTGCTCAACAGGGATGCAGCAAGATTGCGTCTGATCGTAGTGAAGCCGTGAGTTTGCGAGTCCGCGAACATACCCGAGGCACTACAAAAGCGTGGCAGCCCCAACAGCATCCTGAATGGATTGTTGTACTGAACGCGAACAGCAATAACAACTTTTTGAGTTATTGTAAGCAAATTATAGTTAGTTAAATTAGTTTTATAATCAGCATTTAATTGTTCCACCGTTGAGGAAGTAACACTTCTCATTTAAATAAAAAGCACGCATTTATCATCTCTCTTTTCCCTGTGACAAACCTCCAAACATACAAACTTTCACATTTATTATATGAAAGTCGTCTTCTTCTTTTCGTATGGTTAGTGACTAACCTGGTGTCAGAGTTTTAAAACCGCCCTTGGGCCTCTGACTTGGTTACACATGCCGTCGAGAAATATCTCACAGGCATGCTGGTTTCCTCACGATAATTTCCTTCACCGTTTTTGAAGCAAGTGATAATTATACAATACGCACATGAATCTGAAAAGTCAGAGGTGCGTGCCTTGGGTTCGAATTGGCAGTCCGACGGTCACACCAGGT
The DNA here is from genome assembly GCA_963853775.1 of Xanthia togata. Classification (NCBI taxonomy): domain Eukaryota; kingdom Metazoa; phylum Arthropoda; class Insecta; order Lepidoptera; family Noctuidae; genus Xanthia; species Xanthia togata. Next base: position 2,604,604 of record OY970814.1, read on the forward strand.
TATCACTGCAATATTTATAGGATAGTAGGATAACGTCTGCTTAACCGTAAATTTTTTTATGTGAAGTTTGACCCTCAACTAGCTTCAGAGAGAGATTGTGACACGCGATGAGTGGCAGATACGACGCTTCCCACATCAAAATATCCTATAAAACTTGATGGGCCATGTAAAGGAATAGCATCCGCATGATCAGCCTTATATAATGTTCCCACTGCTGGGACACAAGTCTCCTGTCTTCGAGAGGGAGTGGGCTCCACCACGCGGGCCCAGTGCGGTTTGGCAGATGTCAAATGTCTTCTTTGGTTCTAGGACATGCCAGTTTCCTCATGATGTTTTCTTTCACCGCTTGAGAGCAGTGGCGCCTGCCTTTTTTTTTTTTGGGTGGGAAGTCATCAAATGACTGAAGGAGAAGTCAGACTCCTACTGACTAAAACCCACCCGTGTTCCTTCTGTTGCCTGTGCAATGCCAAGAGGCCACGGTATCCCTTTCGGACTTTCCCGCAACCCCGGCAGGCAATGGTTTCATCGGACCCCTTCACTTGCTGACATCTCTTTGAGGCACGCATGGAACACAACGCGCCGTCGACCCGGGCTTGGTCCTTACCGGACGGTGAGCTACCATTGCTCACCGTCCGCAAGCCCGCGCCTACGGTGGCCGGGAATCGGCAATAGATTGCCAACGCCCAGGGCGTCTCTTCCTGCGGCGGCTAGGGGTATGAGGGCGCGAAATTTGCCTCTCCCTCACGCGCTCCGCCTCCTCCTTCGCGAGCATTACTGCTTCGCAGAAGGAGGTGACGGCCTCCCATGCCTTCTCGCTCCGTACCATGGCCTGGACCAGGGCCGGACGCGAGAGATCCCCGCCACCGATCGCCTCCACGAGGACACGGCGGTGCTCTGCTCAAGCCGGGCATACCTCCACCGTATGCTCCACCGTGTCCTCCGGGCGATCCACGCAGTGATGAAGTGGTGCCTGCCTGGGATCGAAACCACTCGGAAGTCGGGGTCGTGGCCACTGACCCACCACTACTCTCCATGCTAAAGGAACGCGTTTTAATATAACCATCTCCATTTTCTGAAGATTTTCTTCACTAAACGCAGTTTGTCCATGCTATCGTAATGACAAAGCATTTGTTAAGGATCTTTAAGCAATGTTTTCTTAATAACGTCCAGTTATTAATTGATATCTATTGTCTTTTCTTGAGGGTCGTGTGCCAGCTGACTACGTCATGGATGACGCGGCACTTTGTTTAGGATTCTGAAGCAATGTCGTATATTGATGTGAAGTTTTGATAGTTTGAAAATAGCACCTATTTTAGTAAAACTTACCGATTATATCCATATCCTAGATACGAAACAAAGTCGGACTAGTTACACTATTTATAACTCGCATTTATGATCTTTGATTTGTTGGAATCATCTCCGCCCCGAATAGCAGTACACATAGGAAAAATTCACGAAAAAAATAAATTATGAAGATAATTCATTTTCTCATTAATTTTATTACGGCTTATTTGATGATATTTCGGTAGATAGGTAGGTAAGTATGTAGGTAGGTATGTACCTAGGTAGATAGGGTAGGGTTGGTAGGTAGGTGCGGCATATAGATAAGTACTGAGTCCTACCCGTACGAAGCCGGGCCGAGTTAAGCTAGTACATGAATAATTGGAAGTACAAGATTACATTACTTAACTGATACTCGTATCATAAAAAAATACTACTTAAAAATATAAAATCAATGAAAAATTGGGACCTAATACTTAAAAAAAAACGTGTGGGTCGGACCCCGGCCAGGAACAATTTTTTTTTCAAGATTTTTTTGCTGTTTAATTAATATGTATACCCATGCCAAATGACAGCTTTCTAGTACTAACAGTCCCTGAGCTAAGCCTTGGATAGACAAACGGACGGAAATGGCGAAACTATAAGGGTTCCTTCTTGACTACGGAACCCTAAAAATGGCAATACCCTTGAAATCTAACCACCTTCAAACCGTGTTCCTTTCAACTCTTACTAGGGGCTCACAACAACATATTAACACAATTATCCGAGTGTACACTGTGTATACCTACCAAGCTCAACCAACCGTAACGGACCAACTTTCGCATCGGCAGCTCTGAATACCCCCGAGTGTACTTGTGCTGGGGATACATTAGCGGGCACAGGCGAAAATTAGGGGACATTGATATATTAAACTTTTGTACATGTATTTATATAGCTGGGCCATGGAGACAGAGGATGTTTCAAGTATTTGGAATAGGTCTGTCTAGATTCGGTTTTTGCATACAAAAAAAAAAACGTGTGCGTTCGGAGGATCCCCGTCAAGAACGCACACTCTCGTTTAAAATAGTAAGAGGCAGAGAGAGAGAAAGCCCGCATGGAGCTGGCTTTCCTTACGTGACAATTTCTACCAGTCAACTTTTACCGCAAGAGAACTTTGTTAAAAAAAAAAGAAGGTTAGCACCGTAACAAACTGAGCTACTTAGTACGATGTATCCTAAATTTGATTTGATGTTTTTCTATAACTTATTTTTAATAAGTACCTACCTACACGATACATACATCATGTTCGTGAACGGGCGCCGTCATCGCGTCAGTTGGGACTGGTCATCTCTTAGCTGCCATGGCTTATTTTAAATAATTTTAAATTTTTGAATAGTTGTGTTTTTCTTTTTATTACGGACGCTTTTACGAACGTGCACGTCTTTCTACATTGTTCTCACATGCATAATTCCAACATGAATGATGTAGTTGGTATTTTGTATCAATTTTTTTTATGTAGATAGAGTGTCCGTGGAGTTTCTTGCCCGTTCTTCTCCATAGGTACCTACTACGCTTTGGAATGGGCAACTAGCTTCCTATTTCTGACTGACCGACTTCTTGACAATTCAAAAGTGCATGTAAATGGTTTAATTGAAATAAATGCTTTGAGTTGTGTTTGGGTTTGATAAATTCTAACATCCACATAATATCACTTTATCAATTCTTATAACTTGTCAATTTATATAAATATTAGGTAAAGAGCTTTCGATCTGGGAAGAAATCAAAAGGTCTATTTGTATTACAATTATTTATTTGTCTTAAAACAATGACGTTTTAAAGACAGTATACTTTCTAAGTAGCATGTGATGAACAAGAAGATGATACTTTCTTGAATCGTTCTATCGTTTCCCTTCGAGACAGCACAGAACTACAAACCACATCAGCTCCAGTAAATTTCAATAACTTTAGTAATTTCCGTATTTCCGTAGACACACAGCATGTGTTTGAATATGATTCCAATTGTTTCTGTAGAATTGGAAGTAGGTCAAGATTTCAGATGTAAACTTGCTATGAATTAATAACTTTGATTGATAGTTGGTTTATGAAGATAGAAGATAATATTGCTTATAGAGCTGAAGTGCTGCTTTTTAATTAGTTTGAACGCGCTAAAATCTGGAACTACCAATTTGAAAATTTGTTTTTGCTTTTTATAGCCCAATTATTGAGGAAGGATGGGCTATTTAACATCAGGCTACGACCTAGTTAGGAACCGATCAAAACGAAAAAAAGTCATGCTGAGCGAAAACGAAGTAAAGCGCGGGGGGGCGATGCGATGCGACACAGTAGGTCGTGGGAAAATAAATAAATATTGCCACTGTAGCGGTTACACCGCCACATACGAACTACGCATCAAAGACTTGACGTCACACAAAGCCTGCATCGCGCAATTAGAGTTTACCGCTCGAACGACATAATATGTGTATATAAGACTCATCATCTCATCTGCCTAGCCTTTTCCCAACTATATTGGGGTCGGCTTCCAGTCTAACCGGATGCAGCTGAATACCAGTATTTTACATGGAGCGACTGCCTATCTGACCTCCACAACCCAGTAACTGGGTAATACGATACCCCTTGGTAAGACTGGTTGTCAGATTTTCGGGCTTCTGACGACCCGTAACGACTGTCAAAGATCCACGAATGACAGCCGGGACCAATGGCTTAACGTGCTTTCCGAGGCACGGAGGAGTCTCGGTATGTAAAGATGGTCACCCATCCACAGACCAACCCTGGCAAGCGTAGCTTAACCTGATGGATCGACCCGTGCGGCAGTTATTACTTAGCCACGAGCTCCTCCGTATAATAAGACATGGTATGGTGGTAGGTATGTGTATATAAGACTATCCGACATCAATAGTCGGGCAGTCGGCCCGCCAGACACAACACCCGTCTGGTAGGAGGATCCTCCCTTTTCTATGGTGGATGAGTGAATTTTACACCCTGTTCCTCATGCCCCTAAACCACAATACTCGTAATATCATGATATTTTCTTTGTTCCAGGGGACCAACCATCATCAGAAACATAGAAACCGTCGGAAAACCCGCGACATTGTCACAACACGGCAGTTTTCATACATTTTATAATAATTAAGTAGTTAAAAATCCTCTCCAATTCTTTTCAATTCAGTGATGTGTGCTTAGTGGTTGTGTGGAAAAAAACGTCGCATGGAATTACAGTGCGTCGGTTCGAATCTCCGGCTGAGCAAACAGAAGAATAGGTGAGTCACTTATTTCAATTTATTTTTATGTTTTGAATATAACGATAAGGTTAGGTAAATAGGTAAGGCAACTACAGACAAATCGGATGATTTGTGTGACCAACGTAGATGGTACATTTAGCAACAAAACTCAATTAACACTTTTACTTTGTAAATATTAATAATCGTTTATTTTTTTAAAGGGCCACATTAACAATAAATAACTTAACACGTGAAATAGAGCCCAGTTGCTTATTTGCCTGAACTAGGATGAACCTGTGCTTCAGGCTAGGATAGTGCATAAATACTTAATGTAATAAATTTAAAAAAAAAAATTAAAAAAAAAATCTACTTCAGCTCGAAATAAAGAATAGTTAGTAAGTGTAGTAATATAGTTTATCAAATCATCATTTTGTTTTATTTTAGATTATATGCAAAAGTGACAGTGTTAATGACTTTGCAAAAACGACAGTGTAATTGAAAAATATCACTCACACAAAATCTGCCTAAAAAGTTACGCATTCAAGATTTGGTAAAAGGAACGGACTCAGCAAATAATATCTGTTAGCAATAGAAAAAATATAAATGTCAGTCCGTACACGACGTAACAAATCAAAAACTAGTTAATAGGCAATAGGTAAGTCGCGTCGGGTATGAACCGCCATTGAAATACTACTGATGAATGCTGCTGATTTGAGTTTGTAACACGTTACTTTTGAGCAGCGTCGTGGACGATGGGCCTAACACAACTGAAAACTGCATTCAAGACCTTTTTTCGATTACGTAAACGTAGTCAGCGTGGTTAAAGGTCGCGGGTCACTATTGGAAGCTTATATACCTCGTAAAGGTCACGGCTAGCCATTGCATACATCCAAGCGGCCACTGTGTAAATCTATGGAGGAGTGTGTCCAGCAATGGACGTGTTTTGACTCTTGCAACGATGATGAATAAGGGTTGCTTATTGACACAGTATGTGACATTGATGGTAAGCAGTACTGTTGCCTTGTTTTAGTGCTGTGTTAGATCGTTAAGTTCCCTTCAAAATGGTTGAGCTAAACGGTGCTGATCCATGCGTCATGTTCGTGAACGGGCGCCGTCAGTAGGGACTGGTCATCACTTATCTGCCTCGGCTTATTTTAATTTTTGAATTGTTTTTATCTTTTATTACGGACGCTTTTTACGTGCACATCTTTCTACATTGTTCTCACATGTATAATTTCAACATGAATGATGTAACCAATATTTTGTAACAATATTATGATTTAAAAGAGTGTCGGTGGAGTTTCTTACCCGTTCTTCTCCATAGGAACCTACGCTTTGGAATGGACAACTAGCTTCATATTTCTGACTGACTGACCCCTTGACAATAGGGATGATGCCTGGGTCAAAAAAAGGAAAAAATATTTAGTCCGTCAGTCAGATAATAAAAAAATATTAGACACGTATTTTTTGCTTTATCATATTATTAAAAAATGACTTAGACGCAATAAAGTTGGGGCGTGGGGGTTGATACGTCACAAGTATGGATAAAATCTACATACAAGTGACGTCATGATGGCACATTACAACTCAATGTATCGCCGTAATCTTTTGATAACGTATAAAAAGAAAAAATACGTGTAAGTTATTTTTTCATAATCTACATTACGGACAAAAAACATTTTTTTAGTCATCTTCCCTATTCAAAAGTGCCTGTAAATGGTTTCATTGAAATAAATGCTTGAGTTTGAGTTTGAGGGGGACCTGAATAGTGACGGTGTTATTACAAACACATGAGACAGTTTAGCTTTGTGTCTGGGATGCCAACACACCTGTTGTAATGCCTTTAAAGTATTGCTGGTGACCTCGCCTGATTACTAACCACCTAATAATAAAAACTTGTATTATTTGCTAATCTGTTCAAAAACCTATATTTTTATTTTTTTCAACCGCCTCTGTGGTCTTGTGGTTAGACAACTTGTCTCAGACCCAGAGGTCCCGGGTTCAAATCCCAGTGGAGGCAAAATTTCATGCTCAGTTTGGTTGGTGGTAGGGCTTGTTCTATGAGCGCCACCATCTTATCTAAGTCTGTAGCCATAACAAAAATCTTAACAACCTTCGGCCTGATCATCACTTACCATCAGGTGAGTTACAGGCCTAGAGTTTCCCCGTTGTGGATAAAAAAATAAAAAATAACCTAATGCTTGAGATATGATAAGGCCCTTTGTACACAAACATTTTTCTTGCCGTGAAAAACGGAGGTTTATTCGCTGTGTGTAGGCACGGTCGTCAGTGTTGTATGGAACACTATTGAAGTTTATTGACGGACACGTTTTTACTGCGGCACGTTTGTACCGTAAAGAAACCGTGCAGTGTACAAAGCGCATAAGGCAGTTCACGATAATTATAGCGATATATAAGAGTTCAAAGTCAAAGTCAAGTCATATCTTTTATTTCAAACTGGCCCTTATAAGGCACTTTTGAACGTAAAAATTTACAAAAAAAAATTAATCGATTCTAGTCGCCCCTTCCAAAAGGTAGTTTTTGCATGGAGAAGAATGGGCAAGAAACTCCTCTGTTACTCTTTTAAAATGGTATACAATATTTTGTATAGGTACATTAGTTATAATTATATGTGAAGACGATGCACCTAGAATAATTTAACACAGTATCCCATAAAACAGACATTTTATACCTGCAGCCTGTGGGTCAGCTATACGCGTAGATCTTTCAATGCCCTGCGGGTCCTGTACAATAATGGTTTTAGGATGCTGTTGGGGTTGCCTCGCTTTTGCGGTGCATCGGGTATGTTTGCTAAGGCCAGTACTGACTGCTTTAGGTCTATAGTACGGAAAAGAGTGGCCTCCCTGATGCGCCGCGTGCGGGGCAGCAACAATGGCCTTCTGAATACCATAGTGGGAAGGGTTGATTGTCCGGTTGTTACGCACTGGAATACCATTCACGGATCTGGGGGGGGTCCTTTTTAATGTAAAATAGTTAATGTAATAAATTAATAATTAATAATAAGTAATGTTGACATGTGAATAGTAATATACTAACATAGTTATAAGTATGATTTATGTTAGTAAATCATACGTATAACTATGTTAGTATGGAATATTTTTTGATTCTGAAAAATAAATGAATAATAATAAAAGATTATTTTATTTGATTTATTGAGGAATAATAAACAACTACAACATATATAATACATATGGTTAACAAAACTTAAAGTAGTAATATTGCATTATCCGCAGATAGACACTTTAAAGATCAGTGGTTCCCACTAGACGAGCATTATCAAAATTAACAAACGACGACGTACTTTAGATAGTTTGAAAAATGGTTGATCTATTTTATCTTTATTTCTAGTATTTCGAACACACGACCTCTCGTTCCATATTCCAACTGCGTCGCCTAAGCCGTTTGACTAAACCATTTTTAATTTAACAAAGTCAAGGTATCCTGCCAAATAAACTGAAAGTTTAACAGCTACAAACGACCGTGTAATTACATTTAACTGGGTCGGTCTCTACTCAATGGCGCTTATACCGGTGCTGGGCGATAACCAAACTATTTGCAGTAACAATTAACAAGCCGATTGATATAGTTTGCAGCTTATTATAGTAACTGAAATACTGGCTAGGTTTTAGAGAATGAAATTTGAAATTTCGAACGTATATTGCCATGTCTTTAGTTTATGTAGAGACCGAAATAATGACGTGAGAACCCATAGATATAATAAATATTTCTGTGTGAGAACCTCATGAAAGCTAAAAAAAGAAAGGTTATAAAATTACTGGCTTTCTCCCGCGGCTCTCACGTGGATGTCGGAAATTATCCCAATGGAATATTCTGCCGGGATAAATTGTACCATTGTGTCCTAACCCAGGTCTTGGTCTACCCATGTGCATGGCGTTCAGCCGTTTTAGCGTAAACAAACAAACAAATTCACTTTCGCATTTATAATAGGATATCGATATCGCTCAGGAGTATATCAGCATGTGGAATATGGACTCCACATAAGAATAAGAATAATTTATTTGTCAAACATAGGTGTGCTAAGAGTCGTATCTAACTGATACGAGTTTTAGCACACCTATCCTACCTACAACTTTCTACTAAAACAACGGATAAAAAGTGTCCTATGTTAATTCGACAGTCTTAGTCTATTTGCTATTATTCATCCAATTCCAATCTTATTGGGACTTATATGTTTGAGCCGCTTGGGGTTGAAACACTAGGGCCATGGGGTCCTAGTGCACATTTAGTTTTTCAAGACATCGCCAAGCGGCTGGTCGACTCTTCACGTTACCAGAGGGCGGGCCTATTCTTTGGCCAAAGAATCAGCATCGCCATTCAACGTGGCAATGCTGCCAGCATTTTGGGCACTTTTCCTGTTGACAGCGACGCGGAAGAATTTTTGATACCCTATAATTATCCCCCCCCCCTCCCCCTTTTTTATATTATACTTGTACATATTATAATTAATATTTTAAGTCTGTTAGTTTTTAAATCATGTAAATACGTGTGTATAAAATAAATATTTTTTTGATGAAAAAGAAAATCCGACTCCGATCCGAGCCGTCTATATTTAGGTAATTGAGTAACAAATATGCAAATATTTTCAGAACCTTTACAGTTATAATAATACATATTGTGGAAGGGGTAGTAATAATGTTAAGAATGGAAGATAATCTTTGTTTTATTATATGTGCGTTGTTTTATTATTATACCCATAACGTTAGGAACGTGGGATGTTTATTATGATTTGAGCTATGGGGTATTTTTCTGTGGTTAGTGACTAACCTGGTATCAGAGTCTTAAAGCCTATAGGCCTCTGACTTGGCTTCACATGCCGTCAAAAATTGTCTCTCGGGCATGCCGTTTTCCTCACGATGTTTTCCTTCACAGTTTTAGGAACAAGTGATAATAAACGTACGTGTTGCAATACGGACATGAATTTGAAAAGTCGTGCCTTGGGTTTGAACACGTGACCTATGACTTGTCAGTATTTCGGTCACACTACTAGGCTATCACTGCTATGAGATATGGGGTAAGAGTTACATAGTGGGTTGCTCTTATATTAGATCAACTTATAAGCATTATGTGACTAAATAATCACAATCGCACGGGTCAATCGAAGGTTAAGCTACACTCGACGCGGTCGGTTCGTGGATGGGTGCCCGTCCATTACATATCGAAACCTATCTGTGCTTCGGTTAGCACGTCAAGGCGTTGGTCCCAGCTGTCATTTGCAGACCTTTGTCAGTAGGTAGTTACAGGTAGTCAGAAGCCCAAAAGTCTGACAACCAGCCTTATCAAGGGGTATCGTGTTACCCAGTTACTGGGTTGTGGAGGTCAGATAGGCAGTCGCTCCATGTAAAATACTGGTAAGTATTCAGCTACATCCGGTTAGACTGGAAACCGACCCCAAAAAAGTTGAAAAGGCAGGTATATTGAATTTTTATAAGCATTACGATATTCGGTAAAGCTTAACGCGGTCTGGGCTACTTGGAGTTGATTTGTGTGAACGCGGCCTTATTCTTCTTAAGATTGAAGCACCAAACTTCTAGGCTAATTCAACTGATCTTTGAAGATTTAGAAGCCCTTCACAATTGTTTTCGATCGCTACAGAACAATGGTATTACTTCACAATGTATTTATACTTGTATAACAATGTGAAGATCAGAAGATTATCTTGAATGAGGCCAGTTTGTGATAGCATCAGTAAATGAAGAGCTTTAGATGTGAATACAGATGCTTTTAGTACTACCAAGTAATATACAAGGATTGATTTATTTTATCGATCTTGATTAAAAGTTTTTCGAGTGTGTCATTGGTTCTTCAAAACGTTGTGGAAGGCGAATTACTTTACCTGTAAGATTTAAGAGGGAACAGGGGCTGCGAGGAATTTGAAAAATAGGTATTTGAAGAAACTATTGCCGTCGCGCTGCGCCCGAAAAAACCGAGTTAAACCCCGTAAAGTGCGATACACAACTGCAGCTCAGACCGATTATATCACAAAAATTTTGATAAAAACGACGTTTGGCATTCTCCTTTTTTCTCCTCGAAAACTTAGCCGATTTAATAATTTTTTGCATTAAAATTTTAAGAAAGAGTATGTAGGTTCCTATTACTTTCTTTTATGCTAAAAACTTTTCTGTTTGGTAGTCCTCTAATCACGGCGGTAAATATGGGGCATTTTTGTAATTTTTGGAGGGTCATAGTTTCTTTACTTATTAATTGCTGAAAAAAAAAGAAATGACAGGGACATGCCTATAGAGACCCTGAACTTATTAAAAATGACAGCTCTAGAGGCATTATTAAGAAAGAAAACGGGGAATACGTTTGTTTGGAGAATCGCGGGCCCTGTTCCCTCTTAAACGACGCTGCTCAAAAGTAATAGCGACAAACTTAAATCACCATGCGTCACAGCACCAGTATGTTAACGGCAACCTGTACACGACACGAGTTACGAATGTTATTAATTTCTAGTTTGAAACTCTAACTCAAAGCATTTATTTCAATAAAACCATTTACAGGCACTTTTGAACAAGTCTAGAAGTGAATCAGTCAGAAATAGGAAGCTAATTGCCACCATCAGCGAGACATATGAGTGAGCATGACATACTCACAGCCGCCAGGGCACATTCAAGTCAATGAAATACTACATACTACCCGGTTACCCTAAGCTCTTTAGTACATAGTACTCACACCTGTGCTATGCAATTATATTATACAAAGGAAATTGAGTTTATACAATTTTTGGATCAATTGTTGGATCGTTGAGTTCCCTTCAAAATGGTTGAGCTAAACGGTGCTGATCCATGCGTCATGTTCGTGAACGGGCGCCATCAGTAGGGACTGGTCATCTCTTATCTGCCACGGCTTATTTTAATTTTTGAATTGTTTTTTTTTATTTTTTTATTACGGACGCTTTTTACGTACACTTCTTTCTACATTGTTCTCACATGTATAATTTCAACATGAATGATGTAAACAATATTTTGTAAGTTTTTTTTTTTTTTTTAAAGAGTGTCCGTGGAGATTCTTGCCCGTTCTTCTCCATAGGAACTTACGCTTTGGAATGGGCAACTAGCTTCATATTTCTGACTGACTGACTCCTTGACAATTCAAAAGTGCCTGTAAATGGTTTAATTGAAATAAATGCTTTGAGTTTGAGTTTTGAACAATACAAAGATGGTCTTACAATCTTCAGCAGCTCCAACAGTATTTTCAAAATGTTAATCAGTGTGTATATCAATTAGTTGTGGAGCAGGACCAGCAATGAGCCAAGCATTTTTATCAGTGATGTAATCCCCCAACTTATAATATGCCTGCCTACATAGTGTGCGTTTTATACAAGATTTGAATTTCGTCTCATTAAGTTGAAGTATGTGGGGAGGAAAAAAAATAAAAATAAATGGTAGCTCTTTAGTACATAGTACTCACGCCTGTGCTATGCAATTATATAATACAAAGGAAATTGAGATTTCTTGAGATTGGTTGTGTCGTGTACGTGTACTTCCGGACAGCCATAGAGTCAAAAGCACAGACTGCAGCCAAGAAGCTGAGCATACTAAATAAGATGAGGCGATACTTCACATCTGGACAGCTTTTAAGTTTGTACAAAGTACAGACGTTCATGTATTGAGTATTGCAGCCACTTATGGGATGTCTCAGCAAAATACCAACTTGCTGCACTTGACTAGATAGAACGCAGAGGCCACCGACCATGTTAAATTTTATTGGATTTGGTTCATACTGATTTATTGATCTATCTATAAATTTAATATTATTATTTTTAATGAATTCTATCAATTTATCAAATTTATCTATTGTTAATAATTTTATTGCTATTATTTTAAAATTTTAAGCTGTTGGCCATATTGTTTCATTTACATGTCAACATATTAATGAAATGTAAATTTATTATTTTTAAATTCTTGTTTGAATCTATGAAATTCGAATGTAATTTATTTTGGTTTGTCTACTGTAATTGTGTAATTTTTGTGTTTAAATTCAGATACAAATTACTTGTTTATGAATAAATGAGTATGACTATGAAGCATTGCTGGCTAGGCTTCACAGCCTGGATCATCGGCGTAATATTGCTTGCCTGTTCTCTACAGACTGTACTTCAGAGAGTATGCGCAGGAGCTTCACGACCTGATCCCATCATCGCCCTTTTATTTCCGAACTACCAAGCGTACTGCAGGGTACCATCCGCACTTGGTTGATATCCCGTCCAGTCGTACTCAGCGCTTCTCCTCCATATTTATTATGCGCACAGGCAAAGTGTGGAACTCTCTGCCAGCGTATGTGTTCCCTTACACATTTAACCCGTCTGCCTTCAAAGCAAGAGTGAACAGGCATCTTCTGTGTACGCTCAATCTATCATAGACCTCATCCATCGCTTCCCATCAGACAAAATCGAGGTCTAGAGCAGACGCATACTACAATTTAAAAAAATGGTAGTGCTGTGACCTTCCTGAAGAATTCCAATGCAAAAATTGTTTTTCAAATCTACCTGGCTGTTTCAGAGATTAACCCCTACATACAAACTTACAAACAAAAAACAAATTTTACCTTTTTTTAATATTAGTAAATAAAATATTAAAAATAAAAACCTATTTAAAACAAATGACATAATTGCCATTACATCGTTTATTCATTTCTAATCACAAATGTCATTCTTTGAAAGTTTTATGAAATTATAATATTACACGGCAATTTGACAAACAAATAATTTCCATAGCAACAGTGCAATACAAGGATTTTTGACTGATCTTAAACGGGGAAATCAAATGAGTAGGGGCTGATTTGACCAATGAAACTGAACGCGATCAGCATTTCTAAAATGCGTTCAAGAGCTGTCAGTGTCAAAATTGTTATGGAATATTGTACGCTCTTGAACGCGTTTAGATGTGCTGAACGCGTTCGATTTCTTTGGCGAAATCCGCACTTAATGTAGCTTGAAAAGTTTCTGGGGGTAATTTAAACAATAATTACTTCTGAAGGTTGAAAGGGAGAAACACGGGAGGACATGGATACTGCTCTAGAATCCACGATTTATTCATTTTAAAGATACGGTAGTTAAAGTTGACATTAAACTAACGTATACGTAGGTAATTTATAGTAGTTAACTGTGGGTTATTTTATTATTAACAACTAGCTCGCGTAAGTCGTTAACTTACGACTTGACACATCATCAAGATTTCTTTATGATTATGTAACTTTATATGTATGACTATACTTTAATCATGAAAACCGCATCAAAATCCATTACCTAGTTTAGAAGAACAACGCAGTTACACAGGCGGACACGATTTTAATCTAAAACAAGTTTTCAAACTAAAGTACTAGTAAATTGATGGACTCATAATTCGCAAATCAATTTCTCATGAGACTCATGACTCAGCCAGAATGAAGCACTGAGACATGAAAAATTACATTTTAATGTTTATTACCGTCTATCAGCAAAATAAACGTAATAAGATATCGATATCCTAACAAACAACCTTTCAAATATTGCATTAATAAAATCTTGAATATAAATTCCTAAAAGCAAAATAGTATGTAATTTTTTTTTATATTACTTGCAACGACGCGTGAATCATTACCAGCCACAGGCCACCGCTATTGAAAATCTCATAAATCCCCTTGTATGAACTTTTCTTTTTGTATGTTTATGTATGTGTAAATAAACTGTTAAATAATTAATAAACATATAGATTTACTAAAGACAAGTGCGACGCGACAACGACGACGACAGCGACGGTGCGACGCGATTCTGGTAGAACAATTTCCTTGAAGTTTTCATAGAAATGGTTCTTCTAGACTCACGTCCGCATCGCGCTGGGGCTTTGTGCCTATCTCTTGGGAGCCTTTAAGCGATCTATAGGTACTTACACTATGCCGCTATGCACTATTAAATTGAGTGCAGTAGGTACTCGAGTTCGATAATAAAAGAGTAAGTAGGTGATCATCTTTTCTTATCTCAGAGAAAAAGCGGCCAAATGCGAGCCAGACTCGCACACGAGTTCCGTAATAACGTACAATATTTAACTTGTAAACATTCTAGATTCCTAACGTGGCAAAACACAAAAAGTATATTTTTTAAATATGTATCTAGATATTTAAAAAAATATTTTTTGTGTTTTTGAAAAGTTCATCCGCATCACTATTTGACACTTTCCGTGACCCAAGAGCTGGTTTTTATCTTGGGCAGAGGCTAAGCAGTGCCATACAACGTAGCAATGCGGCCAGTCTCTTGGGTACATTACCAGTCAACATTTATAATTATGCTATTATTATTAAAAATACTTCAGTAAAAAAAAAACTCGTGTCTTGTATATTATATTATATATATTTACCCAAAACACATTGAATTTCCTGCGGCTTCCACTACAGAAATCAGTTAGGCATTTTAATAAGCAAGTTCTGTAAGAAGATCAACGCCAGTAAGATCCATAACAAATGAAGTTATCCGGAAAAGAACCGGAGTTACTACTTAAAAAGGCCGCAAAGTAAGCAAGCTGAACTGGCAGTAGGCTGGCCGGCAAACATTTGCCGAAGGACTGATGGCCGGTAGAGCAGACGAGTCCTGAAGTGGAGACGTAGGCAAGCGTAGTGTGGGACGCCCCCCAGCGGAAGGCAAGGATGACAAGGTGTTGTGGCGCAGCCTGGCTGAGGCCTATGTCCAGCAGTGGACTACGATAGGCAGAGTTGATTGATTGATTGATTAAAGATCCATAATTTAAATACGAGAGTCAGACCGGAAGTTAGAGCTCTAAACCCAGAACTTCCAAACGCTTACCCCGACTTCCACAATCTATAAATCACGATCTAAATTTAGTTTCATTATAAAGGCAGCTCATCAAAGCTTTGGCGCAGGCGTTAAGTCATAAACTGTGGTTCACGTAATCGATTCAATGAAGCTGGTCAATCAAACGGGTAGTGTTTATTTAGAATCGAATTGCATGCTGTTTAACTCAATGGTTGTTACGGCCTATTACAGTTCAGATCTTTAGAGTTTACCCACTGATATCGGGGCCAGGGTCTTCCAGGCTTGTGGCTAAGTAATAACAGCTGCACGGATCGATCGATCAGGTTAAGTTACGTTTGCCGCGGCTGGTCCGTGGATGGGTGACCATCTTTACATACCAAGACCCCTCCGTGCCTTGAAAAGCAAGTTAAGCCGTTGGTCCCGGCTGTCAATCGTGGACGTTTGACAATCGTTATGGGTCGTCAGAAGCCTGAAAGTCTAAAAACCAGTCTTACCAAGGAGTATTACACAGTAACTGGGTTGTGGAGGTCGGACAGGCAGTCGCTCCATGTAAAATACTGGTATTCATCTGCATCAGGTTAGATGTGAAGCGGATTATGGTCTTCCAGACTCCAGGCCGTGTGGGTTAAGTGATCGTGTATACGTCTGAGCACTGCCTAGGCCTCTCCAATCTCACCCCAAGTTACTCGATCCTCAGCTACTCCCTTACAGCTGCTACCAATCATCCTGCGTAGGTCGTCACTCCACCTAGACTGTTGGCATCCTCCCTTTTGCTGATTCACGGTCTCCACTTAAGAACGCAGTGTCCCATCGCTGATACGACATTAGGCCCACATTGGCCAGAGACCGAAAGTTTCTGACCTTGAATTACTGTCATTAAAACCTAAAGTGACCATTGTCTGATATCTAAATAAAAAGCAACCATCAGTAGTGCCCTGGAACTACAACAAACTGTTTAACAATCCTTTTATCAAACGCGGTGATTAACAAAACGTCGTTGTCACCGTTTATTGTAGCAACACCAGTCTATAAAAGGCCTAATTACTGTCTTTATAGACTTAACAACGCAACAAAAAACAAAAATTTCAACAAATTTAGCCCAAAAATTACCGCTATTAGGCTGTTACCCACAAAACGCGGCGTAAAATGGTTTTACGCGTCATTGCGTAAAACCGACTTCAAAGCATTTATTTGGCCGGCCACCTCTCAATTATATTGTTTTGGAAGTTCCCTCCTAGATCGTCTATCTCTCTCTGTCCTTCCTGTCCCTCTCTGTTCCTCAAATCACGACATTACATGCGGCTTTAACGGCTAATCGGCGAAAACGTTCTGCTAATCTTCTTGCAAATCGCTTTATCTTAGTGCTGTCAAATACATTGTTAACAAGATTTAGGGACGTGGCTTTTATTTCTTGAGTTTGTGTTTTTATTAAAAAAAGTCGTTAACGTCTGTGACAAACCTTAACAACTTTTTAGAATAAAAACAGTGAGTGGTCGAAGAAAGAAAAAGTTATATTTGGCAATTGTAGGCAATACTGTAGCACGGAAATATCTTTAAGGGAAAGCTTAAGTGGTGTCAAAAGTACCAGGAACAAATGAAAATGGATTTATTTGCCAAACACCATGCTAATTCAGATTTAAAAAGGATTTTGGAAAGCCACCAATATATTGAATACTAAAAGCCTGGCGTTCCAGTAAGCGTCGACGGGGTTTCCTTCCATAGGGATATAGCTGAGGTATTCAAAAACCAATTCTCTATTAAGTTGACCCTGGGGCAGCCGTTTCAATGCTGGCCAGCATTGAATACCCTGCACGGCTGCTGAGAGTGCGGAGGTGTCGACTGTAATTCTTGCAAAGGAAATCAGGCACTTATTGAAGAAAATGACAAGAGGCAAATCCCCTGGGCATGACGGACTCAGCATTGAGCACCTGCAGCATGCTGGTTCCCACTTATCCCGGGTGCTAGCACTATTATTTAATCTGTGTCTGTATCATTCACATCTTCTGCCTGATCTAGTGCGAACTCTGGTGGTGCCGGTGGTCAAAAGCAAGACAGTTGACATTATCGGTTCAGTCAAACTACAGGCCTATTTCACTCGCCGGCGTCGTAGCCAAGATCCTTATGAGCCTATACTACCTCAAATGGCTTAGCATAATCCTCCGTTTTGCCGAAAATACTGCAGCATTAATTTTGAAATAAATATATGGTAAAGTCGATGATTAATGTTAAGTACTATGTTTATCGAAAACACGATTCCATAAATTTACTCAATAGAAAAAAAAAAAAACAAAGTTACCTCCAAACTGAACAATAAACCGCTGGTATTCAGAAAATACTTCAAATTAGATCATGAAACTTTGCATACTAACTGAACTAACTATATAGCAGGTCTTCATTAGGTCTTATGTTTTTTTTTTTTTAATTACCATTATTTTCACCGTAAAAAGCAATTATCTGCACTGGCGCCTTGGAGCCGCCAGTGCCCCACTCCGTCTCGCTCTCACTCAGTCCGCGAGCAGTATGGTGCGAACGAAATAAAAACTGAATTTAAGCTGAGGTAGTATGGGCTCTTAACAGCGTGCTTAACTCACATCTAAATAAGCATGTGCAGCTCTGTGATCCCAGTTTGGATTCCGGCCTAGGCTATCAACGGACACCGCTATTAATTGTTAGTCTGAAGCACACTGTCAGTTATTACATGGATAGAAGTACACCTGTTTATGCGGTTTTCTTTGACTTGTCCAGGGCCTTTAACCTTGTTCCATTAGATCTTTTCTGGCAAAAGCTAGAAGAGACAGCGCTGACGCCAGAGTTCGTATTACTGCTCAAGCCCTGGTACCTGAACCAAGAGACTCAGGTGCGATGGGCGGGAGAGCTGTCGGAGCCAGAGTGGGAGAGCCAGAGCCGGAGTGGGAGGTGAGGCAGGGGGGCCTGTCCTCGCATTTGCTCTTCGGTCTGTATATTAATGCTCTGACTGAGCGACCCAGCAGCACACGTGTCGGCTGCTACGTGAATGGAGTTTGTTTTAACAACATTAGCTACGCTGGCCAAATGGTGCTCTCCGAAAGCTACTCAATGTGTGTGACTCGTACGCTGCGACTCATGGGTTAATAATAGCAGTAAGACAGAAGACAGAAGAATATGCTGGCTCGCAGATTTTTACGATGTAAAATTAAAATAACCCTTTTTAAGGCATACTTCACAGCACTGTACTCGGGAGCCCTGTGGTTCACATATACCCAAAAGGTTTACAATGCTCTGCGTATCCAATACAATAACCCATTCAGGGTAGTTGTGATTTCCGCGCGTTTGTAGTGCCTCGGCAATGTTTGCAGACGCACGCACTGACGGCTTTGATGCACTGTGGCGTAAGAAATCTGCCTCGCTACTCCGCAGGCTGCGTGGCAGTCCCAACACTATCCTGCAATCAATAGCCGCCCGGGCAGACAGCCCGCTAGTGTGGGCGCTTGCAAACCGGACCCGTTCTCTTTTAGTTATTAAATAATAGCATAGGCTAAGCCATTTTGTTATTAACACTATACACCATTGTGTTGGTTTTATCGATCACATTTTATGGAAACTTTAATACAATGTTCAAAGTTTTATTGAATTACCTACTTAGATAGTTTAGACGCAATACCAAGCAATTAATTTGCCTTTTATCCCTCATTATATTGCTGGTAGGTATGCTGGTATTCAGTTGTTTTAAACAATGCATTTAGTTCACAACTTAGATCCAAGATAACTATCTAACTAAACTATACAAAAAATCTTTGAATAAATTGAAATTGAATCCTAGGATCAGTAACATAATAATTATGGTGTTTATTTATAAACTTTGCGCTTAACCATACATTTTGACGTTTAAACACTGTCTACTTTCTTAAGCAAAGTAGAGCTATGGTGGCTTATGGTCGATTCCTATAATTTATTGACCGTTATTGGCTAAAATTATGACTCTTGTATCTTTATCTTATCTATCTTGACCAATAATGAAGCAAAGATCTCATATCATTGCATAATAGACCCTCCAATATGGAAGTAGCTATCACAGGTAAAATTAGCTTACGAATCTATTGGGTCCCCACCTATGAAATTGGCTGGTCACTTCTATGATTTAAAATATTCATCAATTGCTTGATATTATGTCGAATTATGACCATCATAGACAACTACCAATAGTAAAAAAACCTTATTACTTATAGTTTTCTAAATATAAAAAATACCTTAAAAATGACTCCTCTTTTTGTTAGCAGAAATGACCACTATTTGTTTTAAAACTTAGCCAAAACTTATTTGTGTCGCTTAATCTAAGTGGCATACGATATCTTAGTTTTTAAACATTAGTGCATAAAAGTTTTAAAACATTACTGTTCATGGTTGTTGTAAATTAAGAAAATGTTAGTATGAAAAATGTTACTTCTTTAAAACTCTCCATACAAAACGCCAATTTCATAGGGGGGGGCCTAAATATTTATATGCCCAGTTTGACAATAAAAAACTACCATTAGTAAGTAAAACGATACGTTTTAGTTTATAGGAATCGAACATTAGTGGTATCGGTCGCAACTTACTTGTCGTACGTAGGTCGTCAATTAGTCGTCCTAGAACCGAGAAAATCGAAGGAATGTGACATCCACCAACTGGCACTGCGCTCGCATGGTGGATTATAGCCCAGTCCCTCTCACAGGTAGGAGGCTTGTGTCCCAGCACAAGTGTAGGTAGTAGTTAATTACTCTAAAAAATCTCAGGGTTACCAACGACAGAAATCTGCCTACTAAGCGTAGTACACATAGGAGATAAGACAGATTGATGATAGTCTAATGATATAATAACGTGTCGACCTTGTAACGATAATATAATCTATGTATGTACTTATGCAGATGAAAAATGTATAAGATGTGAAAGCATCTTGATGACATCATCAATTTACTTGACACATATTGTCTCTTCGATGATAAGGGATACAAGTGATGTAGCCGTCTAGTTCTTCTGTTTTCAATCAGTCTCCTGCCATGTGAAGGTCTCAGAAAAAGGAATAAATTTAAATCCATGTAATAAAAGGAAACATAACATTAAATCACGCATGTATTTCCCGAAGAGCTGGGCAGAGGTGCACCTTTAGTACACCCACATTTTGTCAGTTATGTTTTTAAGTCCCATGAAATAAGGGGTGGCCATCAACCGGGCACAAATCCAGACTACGGGTTACTACTGAGAAATTCCCGATAAAATTGCCCGATATGGAAATCGAACCCAGGACCTCATGCTCAGCAGTAGCGCTTGCGACCATTAGACCAAGAATTAGGAAATAAATCGTGTTATTTCCAGATACAGAAGCAAAGGCCTCTTACAATGCATACCGACATGGGTCTATGAGGCTAATGACATTCTTCGGCTGTCTTCCATAAAACTAGGGAACATTCATCCGTCTTCTCTTAAGGATGGTTATGCTACGCTTGCAACCGTTGGTTCGTGGAAGGTGCCTCGTAAAGCACGTTGAGCCGAGCCCGGCTGTCATTCGTAGATCTTTAATGACTGTCGTTACGGGTAGTCAGAAGCCCAGAAGTCTGTCAGCTAGTCTCACCAAGGGGTATCGTGTTACCCAGTAACTGGTAGCTTTATGTAAAATACTGGTATTCACCCGTTAAGACTGGAAGCCGACCCCAATACGGTTGGGAAAAGGTTAGGCAGATTGATTATGCGAATCTCTGCAAACATATATATCTATTGAAATCTCTCTTGGTGACAAGGTACAGTAGGAACATGTGCCTACCATTGGCTTTAATGAAATACCACAGAGAACTACCTAGTGGTGTGACCGTCGGACTGCGAACTCATAGGTCTCGAGTTCGAACCAGGCACGCACCTCTGACTTTTCGGATTCATGTGCGTATTGTATAATAGGGTGTTTTACTCTATATGAGAAAAAATCTAAAAATATATTATTGAGATAGCTTAGGCAAAAAGCAGGCGGAAAACGTTAGTTTTAGTTCATCAAATAGCAAACTAAATTTTAAAATTCAATTCAAAGATTTCAGCTTTTTTAATCTGTTTTATAACACCATTAGATAGTAGTCGCCATGTTATTACGTCATACGGCTATGTAAACTTAGAAAGTGTTAACTGTCAAATATCAGCGTACCTTTATCTTTAGCTTTTTATTATTTTCGTAACCAACGTAATTCTTATTGAAATAATAGGTACTATGTAGAACGGTTTTGTAAAAGGAGACAACACAAATTTATAACCTAAAAATATATCACTGCATTTGTTTACACAGCCAACTGACGTCATGACCACAGAGCAATATGGCGTCCACTGCGTCCAGCGTTTTCGTCAAATTACGCGCAAAATTTGAAAATGCAAAATTTAAATGCATTTTTATGGAACTTAAGGATTGAATAAAAAAATTGTGAATTTTTTAGTGGTTCATTAGCACTATAGAATCTAATTGAGATACTTTAAAAAATTGGGTAAATACCCTATTATCACTTGCTTCAAAACCTGTGAAGGAAAACATCGCGGAGGAAATCGGCATGCCTGAGGGATATTTCTCGACAGCATGTCAAGACATGGTCAGAGGCTCATGGGCGGCTTTAACACTCTAACACCAGGTTAGTCACTAACCACACGAAAAGAAGAAGACAGAGAATATTTCCACCAAGCTGAGACGCCATCACATTACAGTCTATTAAAAGAACAGAGTACAAGACCTTCGATCATACCTGAAAGTATATATTATTAATAAACGTTATAACCAACTGGTCTGTATTTGTACTGTTATGAAACGATAAGGAAACTGAACGGTAAACATATTTTAGCCCTGTAGTTTAAACAAGGTCAAATGATAGCGCAACAGTTAAGGTTGTGGGTTCGATGATGGGCCCCAGGTCTGTGTTTTTCTCAATAGTAGCCTATAGTCTGGGTGTGTATCCGATTGATGGCAGTAGGTTGGAGACATGAAATTGAAACTTACATAACTGGCGTAATGTAGGTTTACTCAAAGATTGATCATTTGATTTGCCCGCCAAAAAAGTGTCCATACTGAGAAGAGCGAGCTCACACAATAATAATGGCGTTTTAATGACTATCAAGTCAAGTCTCTGCGACATTATTTGTATCAGAGGTGTCAAAACGAAACGAAAAAACGAAAAGATGATCGCGTTTCTGCGATCATCTTTTGTCGTGGCAGCAAGCATTTGATTGGCCAATCTACGATTGAAATGTTTGGGTTTGCACACTGCTGCCTAACCCTGCGGCAAATACTAATGATGTTAGATTACTAAGCAAATATACCAGTAAACTACATTATATTCCAGTATTTAAATTACTCAAACTGATAAAAAAACCTTTTTAGGGTTCCGTAGTAAACAAGGAACCCTTATACATAGTTTCGCCACGTCCGTATGTCTGTCTGTCTGTCCGTCGGTCCGTCTGTCCGCAGGTCATTTGGCATGTGTATATGTCGTGGCCAGATCTTAAAATTGATAACTTCATGAAGTGAGCATCGACCACTGGTCACATCATGAAATGGCCTGGCCAGATCATTGAATACTCAACGTTTAACGATATGAACAGTTAAACGTACGACTACTTCATAATGTGGCCAAATATTAGTGATCATATCGTTAAATAGTTAACTTATCCACCAGTAGAGGCGTTGATGACGCTCTGTTTTTCTTGTGCATCATGGCGGCGGCATACAACAAATCAAACAAAGTAGGGTGACGACGCAAAAAAGTCGATGGACTTTTATTGGGTTTCCTAATATGATATTATGGAAAGCGATCAGCTTGGAAGTAGCGCTTGCCAGCCGCTACCGCGGCGTGAAATACAACATTGCACCTAAAATTAGTTTTTTAAAATAATAAAAATTACGACGCTTAAGTGGCAACCCGACCAAATGGGTTAGGTTAGGTTAGAACTGTGACCAAACACCACCTTACACCATGGATACCCTACATTAATGATATGGCCAAACCATTTGCGAAATATTAAGCTTTAAAATGCTACGTTTTGTTAGAGTCAAGTGTGTGTGGGGACACACTTGACCACCCATTTGGCAGGCAGGGGTGCCTGCCAAATGGTTGGTTTTAGATATGTGAAAAAATTCACGTCAGTAGGTAGTATATATAATGAAATTAAAAGGAAAACTAGGACAGCTAACTAGGCTTTACAAGTTAATGAGCAATAATTGACCAACATACATTTGCGGTTGCAAAAACATGTTCTCCTATACATTCCGTATGGGAGAACATGTTTTTCAACTACAAAGTGAAATTTGTTCTTGCGATAAATTTATCCCAACTACGGAACCCTTCATTGTACGTGGTCCGACACGCACTGGGCCGGTTTTTTTACTAATTGAGATCGAAACAAATTGACTTATCGATCTAAAATAACGAATAAATAAGCACCTTTTAAATGAAAGGCTTTGTAAAAACCGTTTTTTATTGAAACGTACTTATAGGTTTTTTCCGTATTTTCACTCGCTTTTAATTACTCGGTACCGCGAACTCGCATAGCGCCGGCAAGCGACACAAAACTCTTTACTTAATTACTGGCATGTTAATTACATGCTTGTTACACGTAAAATAATTATAATAAAGTACCTAACATGTTTTAGAAATTGGGGAAATTGGTCATGAATTTTCATAAATGAGTTTGCAAAATTAAGAGGAAACGCAGCCACGTGGTCGTCGGCGTTCATTCCATACCTTCTAACGTATTCCTGGGGTTTCTCCCTGGTTAATGGTACTAGTCTTAATATTTTTGTACTATAAAATATAATGGGCCCTATCTGTCAAGTCAAGCAAAACATAAACAAATGCACAGTCGTACCATATTTTCTAGAAGCCTTTCAGGACATTTTCAACCCCTTCAAGTCATCTATTTATTAAAGAAATAAAAGATGTCTAATATTGACACGATCACTTTAAAATATTTTTAGTTAACTAATAAGGCAGCAATTTATGACAAAGTTGTTGTATAGTTGTTGTACTCCCTTAGATAGGTACTGAATAAATGAACAGACTTAGTTTTACATTAGTTCTCACATATTTTTGCGGCAGAAGAAGAGCAGAGCGAGACTTAATTTTTTTTTACATGTTTTGATGGGATGTTTTGTTTTTGGGGGTATTTTTTTTATTATTTATTGTTGAAAAAGGAGTAAAAAGATCCAGTTGGGTTGGGCTGCGTTTGGAAAACTTGTCAAATCTTCTCGTCGCCAATCCCGCAATGTTTGATGACATACGGTGCCGGAACGTGTCAGCGTATCTGCTCCACGGCGGTCGGGCTGGTCCACAGATTCAAGGTCGCTCAGCGCGCCATGGAGCAGGCTATGCTCGGATTTTCTTTGAGGTACAAAATCAGAAATGAAGTTCGGAAAAGAACTGGAGTAACTGACATAGCTTGAAGAATAAGCAAACTGGCAGTGCGCTAGCTATGTTTGTCGAAGGACCGATGGCCGGTGAAGCAGACCAGTCCTGGAGTGGAGACCCCGCATAGGCAAGCGTGGTGTAGGGCGCTTCACAGCTATTAGATGGACCGACGACCTTAAGAAGGTGGCTGGGACAGACTGGATGCGGAAGACCGGGGACAGTGGCGCAGCCTGGGAGAGGCCTATGTCTAGGCTGAGTTGATTGATCCCTTTAGGGGTTAAATAGTATGAAAGTTTGTATGGAAGTTTTTTCCGATGTGAATGCCATCGGGCACAGGGCTCGTTGCATTTAAAGTTGCTTGTTAAGGCGCGTATAACAAGAGAAACCTTATACTTTGTACGACTTGCTTGTTTGACCCGCTCATTAAGTTTTATTTCTTTCTGTACCGACCTGCAGCTCTAGAGAGAATATTTTTTACTTTCCGGGGTGAAAAATACTTACGTTGCAATGTAACAGTGCAGGGAGTATCTACCATGTTACCTTTTTACCCAATCTGTAAAGAAACAGACAAATACCTCATTGTATAGTATAAGTAAAAAAAAAAATGTGTATGCCTTTAACATCATAGAAAAGAGTAGGTATAAAAATAAAACTACTTTCTCTTCTTCAGAAAACCTAAAACCTATATTCACGAGGATGTAGCCTCGCCACGGGCCAAAGTTTCGTAGTACAAAATAGTGTTCACCTAAAATGCATAAATGTTTTACTATTTAGTGACGATATGGCGGTATTTCAACCAAGTGAAAATGAATGTAGCGTGTGACACGAGCGGCGGAGCGCAAACTTCTTAAAACATGTGTGGAATGCATGGTGTGGTGTGATGGAATAGCGGCTGCGGGAGCGTGTTCAGCAGAAACGCGTGTATTGATTAGCGAACAGTTCAGAGCCTGCCAGTAGGAGCGGTCGGTCCGTGGATGGGTGACCATCGATTCCATATCGAAACCCCTCCGTGGCTCGGAAAGCACGTCATACGTTGGCCCCGGCTGTCATTTGTAGATCTTTGACTGTCGTTAGCGGTGGTCATTAGCCCGAAACTCTGACAACCAGTCAGCCACTGATAAAGATATATTAAAGATAAAGATATATTAAATATTAAGATATATTTATTGCATATGTCTATACTGGATTGTGGAGGTCAGATAGGTATTCACTCCATGTAAAATACTGGTATTCAGCTGCATCCGGTGAGACTGGAAGCCGACCCCAACATACTTGGGAAAAGGCTCGGCAGATGAAAATGACTTTAGAACCTGCAAGAACACGTAAACTAAAAAAAGGTTGCATATTAACAAAATATGCAAATCAAATATCATTTATAGCAATCATCTGTAATTACTACCTACCTAGATCCGTTTGCAGGACAACTTGTTAAATTCATTATTATTACGAAACAGGTCAATTGCTGGACATAGGCCCCCGGCTCCCCAAAGAATCGCCACAACAACCGATCCTACATAGTTTGCATCCAGTTAATTCCCGCAAACATCACTAGGTCCTTGACCTTCCTTGCTAAAGTCCATTAGCAATAAACATAATTATTACTATATCCCAGTAGTATAATATTAACATCACAGCAACTCTCTGTCCTATGAGTCATCGTGTGAAAACAGCCAAATGTTTTCAGGAAACGTTCAGAATCACCGACTTACGAGCTGTCAGGTTCTGAGTTCGAACTCAGACGGACAGCTGACCTGACACTTTACTTTGTGTGTTTAACTTAATCACCACTGCTCTCAAAACGGTGAAGGAAAACATCGTGAGGAAACCGGCATGTCCTAGAACCATCAAAAATTCGAAGACATGTGACATCTACTAACCCGCACTGGGCCCGCGTGGTGGGTTATAGCCTATGTCGTAGCAGTTCATTATAGGCTAATTAGGATTCTGAATCAAATTAAAATTCCTTCTAAATTCTTCAATGTCGAAAACATTTTCGCACACAATTTTTTGAAGACGTGAGAAGGAGATTTATTACTTCTATCCTATGTATTTAGGTTTACGTACGTACCTACAATGTTATGTAGAGTTACATTGAAGCAAGTAAATATGACTGTAGCGCGTGTCACGAGATATGAAGCGTGAAGTTTTGTGAGTACGAACGTGTTGCTATGTGCCGTGGGTCAAGGGACAGACGGAAGCGATTTAATATAAGAAGCGTGACAGTTCACTAAGAATTCTATCAATGTTTCAATTGGTTGAGTGCCTAGCTTTTTAGTGTTGGTAAGTACCAATTTTGCTCATATTCAAATATGTGTTTTTGTTTTTTTCTACCGTTTTGTTTTGTGGGCAGAGTTTATCTCATTATTCTGTTGTTTATAAGTGAAGACTTTTAATCTGTCGCGCGCGCAATTAGCAGACACAATAGAATTTTATTGTTATCTGTCTCCAATATGAGACACCAGTATTATAAAGGTTAATCGGCTGACAGTCACACTTACTATTTTATTATTTTTAGTCTTCTAAAGAAAATTAATATCGCAGTGTCCAAGCGAATGCCAAGGACCGTACGTCCGCCTCTCTTAAAGAGAAGAGCCTGGCCTAAGGAGTCCTAAGCCGTTAAACCGCATGTAACAGACACAATAGCACATTTATAGTGGCCTTTTCTACGTCAACTATTAGTCTAGCTAGTACATAAATCGCTCGCTCACTGTTTTTATGACACTGTATTTCACTGCTTCAAATTGACCTTCCATATAAAATTTTGCGTGTAAGTTATGAACTTTTGACTAGCCAGTTGAGCTTCTTGGCTTACTACTTTATATTAAAAGGTTATAATTGTTTTTACAATTTACTGCCCGAATCTAGGATTAACGAAAGCTATTACCTGAGAGTCTTCAAGTCGAGAGTGAACGGGTGGATCACTTCTAAGGAAGCGTGCTCCATCGTTCAAAGAATAAGAGAGATGTTGTGTGATAGACAGATAGAGTTATATCTTTCTTCTCTCTCGTGTAACGTTATATGCCTAAAAGTGACGCCTCCTTGAAATTTCACTCTCAATTCTCTTCCAACTATCGAAACACCGCCTAAAAAAATTCACACACAAAAAAAAAAAAGTAATGTAGCATATGCAACCGCCACGAATTCTCGTAATACATACTATTTTGATCGAGAAGCACATGACAAAGAAAGAATCCATCCGGTACACTGACATGCAAGATTATATGCAGAACGTATCGAGTATTTAGAACGAGGATTTTGCATGCGTGGTTGTGTGGCGACGATGCAAGTGGCAGGCGCTAGCGGGTGGCTTATAAATAGAAAGAAAGAAATAAAGAAAATTCATTTATTTAACACAGAGTAAAGGGCACACAACATATTATAAGAGCTGCAAAAAAAAAAACTATAAGAAGTGTAAAGTGCATTGTAACAAATTAGCAGAAAAGTGTGCCTCACTGCTGCTCCAAATAGGCCCAGTTTAGCAGAAATGCCAGACAACTAGACCTAACGCCGGTTTTCAACTGGACCTGAATTATATTAAATTACCTATTACCCACTAGAGATGCTTTTAGCCCAACAAACTTCTTTTCAAAAGGATTTAGCAGCCTTACGGAACAGAAATGGCGTTTCGAACAATCACATTCTGCGTGAAAAGTTATCATCAAGCAATTTATTGAATTGACAAAACATGCCATCGACATGATAGATTGAAATGTCATAAAAATGTTATGCCCCATCTAATTGATAATCTAAGTAGCAGTCATTATGTTGATAAAAAAAACGGTTCACTGATTCATCATAATTTTCCTGTCCTTGTCCTATGTTACGAGTACTGGTCAGCGCAACACGTTTTCTTCTTCCATTCTCTCGAGAGGCATATATCATTTACTGCTTCACTGACTACCTAATTGAAATTATCATGGGGTAAATTATTCAAAAAACCCTCCGCATGTAAAACCGCTACCGCTTTTAACTTACTCACCACTGAATCACATCGGAAACGCGTTCCCCGAATTCAGTAAATGAGTCGCAAAAGAAATGAGTCAAAGAAACAATACCACATATTCCTGAATGAACTTTATTTTCGTAGGTAAACATTCATTAATGACCGAACTAAAAACGTTTTTATTGCCATCTTCTGTAATAATTACTAACATTGCAGAGTCGTGAGCCAGAAAAGTGAATGAGTAAGATAATGTAGATGTTGCAGAATTATTCTGTTCTGTTTCTATAGGAAATGTGTTTTTGTATCTCTATTTGGTAGCAAACTCTGACAGATCAAAGGCAAATAATAAAATCTTCAGTACAAAAATGCTTTACGAATGAGTTCTAAACACATAATTAATATGGACGTCAACTTAAGGATCACTTTTATTTATTTACATCACATACATAAAATAACATCACGCCTGTAATCCCTAAAGGGTTAGGCAGAGGTGTACCTATATATAGTACACTCACATTTCGCCAGTTATGTTGAAGTCCCATGTAACAAGCTCGCTCCCGAGCTTACAACCGGACAGCGGGCTACTACAGAGAAATTCCAGATGGAAAAACTCAATAACACATTGCCATCGGGAATCGTACCCAGGACCTCATGCTAAGCAGAAGCGCTTGCAACCTCTAGACCAATGAGGCAGACATCACATACATAAAACATTATGTTCAAAATAAAAAAATCTAACAAAAAAAGGACTAATGTACATGACAATTAAGACATGTCTTAAGTGATTTGAAATAGAGTTCATAACTTGTACACTATTATTTCCCTTAATTTTTAAAACACTTACACTCCAGGAATGCCAGGACCTCTTCCAAACTATTTATTTATTTATTTAACCATTTATGTATACACATAATATATAACCAGACAAGATGAAAAGAACAGAAAAAATACATACAAAGGTGACTATGTTGAAGTTGGCGTCCAGTTGCAGCTAAAACGTCTTGAATTTCAGTAGCAATACTGAAACTTAGCAACAAGCAGTTTAGACAACCTCTAGAGTAGTTACCAAGGAACTGAAAAATAAATAATCGTTTTCTATATACGACGGTAAAATACATCTGGCACGCTGAAATCATAACGTAAAATTTATAAAACCAATTCGGCCTATTGTTATAGAAATGTTTGTCCAAACAAACATTTTCTGAGAAAATGATAATGACTTACGTTCTTACACAATCATTAATATAATCAAAACAGTTTTTGCGAGAATAGTAAACATTATAAGCGTATTTCGTTCATCGAGGAACTCGATCAATAGTAAAAATAAATATATATCGTAGTGAAGGGCATCCGAACCATTAAATTTAACTAATGAAACACTGAACTCTAGTTATGTGTGGTCTCGTTATAAGTAAGTCCCGGAAACCGGGAAAGAGGACGCGTTGACGGGCAGAATTTTCGCACATTTTTTTTGTGTATTTTTAAGAATTCCCGTAAAACGAGAATTGATGGCAGTTAGTAATTTGATGACAGCCCTGTCATCACTTGAATCATACGAACACTGTCAAGTATTTTTATTACTTTACTGTAAAAAGCAGTTGTTTAATGTGAGTTATTAAAGTAACCTGTTTATTTTATCTCACGTTGTGAAAACATGTAACGATCAGTAAATATGTCAGCATCATAATTAATGTACAGCAAGAAAACTTCAATCAACGCTATGACATTAAAATGGCACAGTAAATATAGCAACAGGGTCATAATATATTACATAGAACCTATACATTATCTTAAAAATGGTGGATAAAAGACTGTAATCAATCACCAGTACAGCAACCTTCTAAATGCATAAGTAAAATATGAATAAAAAAATTATAAATTCAAACTAACAATCCCGGGAACATCAGAAATCCCGGGAATTCAAAATAATAACACAATCAACTAATTTATTACGAAACGAAAACAATCGATCCCGATACACATAAATCCCGGTATCGAGGTTACGTAAGTGACAGCACTATGCAACATCTGTTGTCGGG
The DNA here is from genome assembly GCA_963853775.1 of Xanthia togata. Classification (NCBI taxonomy): domain Eukaryota; kingdom Metazoa; phylum Arthropoda; class Insecta; order Lepidoptera; family Noctuidae; genus Xanthia; species Xanthia togata. Next base: position 2,635,257 of record OY970814.1, read on the forward strand.
AACTTTAGGATCTCCATGGCGTCAGGTTTCCTGGGATTTAATTTAATTAGTTGGCTAGATGTCCAATCTTCACGGAACTGTCATCATTTGAAGCCATCTAGTTGTATGCAAGTTTTCAGAATTGAGGTCCATTTACGTAGACATTACGTAAATGTTCGCTTAACAATAAATTCACTAAATTTAAAAGCTTACAACTCAATATCATACACATTACATCGTTTCATCATTTCAAACAGTCCGTAACCGTTTGCTCCCGAAAAATAATTCTGAAAATATGGTTTAAAGTGTTGTTTTGACTCAGATTTTGAGCAAAAACTAAATAATTAACGTTTATTAACTCAGTGTCAAAATAACAAGCCATTACACCCAGTGTTTATCAGTGATATTTGGATTTTAACAAAAAGTTTGCAACATAAACGAAGTGTTTGAGTGACCGTTGTCCCGCAACGACCGGAACGCGTAAGCGACGCGCATTCCGCGGCGCTTACGACCTTCTTGCCAAGAACATCATTCGCAGTTTGTATGAAGCTTAATACTCTAAACAGCGCTACTATTTTTATTCACTATTAGACGCATCCTGTTTTAATCGCTGTAAGCGCTTTATATTGCCAAATTTGAAAATTATTTCAACGTACCCACGCACGCATTAAGAATGTCAACAATAAATTGCGCTGGATGTATAAAAGACTTTAAGGCTGGGAAAGGTTTGCGATGCTTTCTTTGCAATCACTGGTATGATTTGCTGTGCGCTAATATATCAGAGAAGAGGTTTAAATCAATGCATGCCGATACTAAAAATGCTTGGAAATGTCCTGGGTGTCTAAATAAACAGCCCAAACTTGATAACACCAACACTCCTGTTAGACCCGCCCGGCAATCTAGTCCGGTGACTCAACCATCCCCTGTTGACGGTACGAATGTTACTCTACGCAACAAACCACCTATATGCCACTCACCTGACCGTCTTAATGACACGCTACTGGCAGATATTACAACAGGTTCTCTTAGAGAGATGATAAGGCATGAAATTAACCAAGCATTACATGATACAATCGCAGGATTAATCCATAAACAATTTAGCGTAATTAACAACATGATCTCGGAATTCAAGCAGTCCTTGTCGTTTTTTAATGAGAAATACGAAGAAATTAAGGTAACATTAGAAGATAAGACCGCTAAAATACACATGCTCGAGAAGGAAAATTGTGTTCTTCAAAATTCTCTCAGGGACGTAACAAAACGAATGAACCTATTGGAACAACACGCTCGTTCGAGTAACATCGAACTGCAATGTGTACCGGAATACAGATCAGAGAATTTGACTAGCACTATTTCTCAGTTAGGCAAAGTAATTAAATGCGATATTAAGGATACAGATATTCAACTATGTACAAGGGTCGCCAAAAAAGACACGCGCAGCGCAAGACCGAGGTCTATTCTTGTCAAGTTCAATAGCCCGCGACTAAGAGATTCGTTCCTTGCAGCATCAATTCAATTCAACAAAGCAAATTCGAAAAATAAACTTAATTCTAGTCACCTTGGCATAGCTAACGAAAAGCCGGTGCCGATATTCGTCGTTGAACACCTATCTCCTGAGAACAAGGCTCTTCATGCGGCGACAAGAGTTCGTGCCAAGGAGCTAGGATACAGATTCGTATGGGTTCGCAATGGGAGAGTTCTATTGAAGAAGGATGAAACTGCGCAAAGTGTGGTTGTGGAAGACTTTGAAAAGCTAAAGTCATTAACATAGATCTTATAGTACTGTATTATTGTTTTTTTTTTTGTTTTTGTGTCATTATTATTTACTTTTTAATTTTGTTTCTAAGAATGTTTAATAGCCTAAACTTTATAAAATTCAATTCCCTAAAATGTTACTATCAAAATACCAGAGGTCTTCGTAGCAATTTATCTGAGGTTCGTCAACACATACATGACAGTGATTATGATGTATTCGTCTTAACCGAGACTTGGCTTTGCGAAAGTATTTTTGATTCTGAACTTTTTAATGATTCTTATTCTGTATACAGAAGAGACCGAGAATCGTCAAGCTTGAATAATCACAAAAAAACAGGCGGTGGAGTTCTCGTAGCGGTAACTAATAAATTAATTTCATGTCGCATGACAGACTGGGAAAGTAACTGTGAAGATTTATGGATTATGATTAAAACCAACTCCAATACATCCCAACCCTTAAAGATGTGTGCTGTGTACTTGCCACCACCTGTAAATCTTGAAGTTTTTGAATACTTTATTGATAATTGCAATTCGGTCATTACAACTAATAGCGACTCCTCAACATCAATCGTCGGCGATTTTAATATGAGTTGTATTGATTGGATACATGAGGCTACTACTGAATCTTGCATACCATCAACTTCTAGCACGGGAAGCCTTAAAAATTTACTGCTCGACTTCTTAGCGCTTAATGATTTAAAACAGCTAAACTGGATTAAAAATTTTCAAAATAAGACGTTAGACTTAGTGCTCTCAGATGTTGAACAAACTGAAATAAGTGGCTGCCTTGACCCTATAAGGGAACTAGATAAGTACCACCCGGCTTTTGATTTGACAATAACTTTTCAAACGTTTACTAAAACTTACTTAAAACCTGCGAGTAAACCCAACTTTCATAAAGCAGACTACGGAGCTATAAATAAATCTCTGAAACATGTCGATTGGACCAAAGAATTCAGTGAATGTGAAGGCGTCAATGATAAATTGGAGAAATTTTATGATATAATCAACGAAACCATAAATATACATGTGCCAGTAACACAATTTACACGAGGCAAATATCCACCATGGTATTCCCATCAATTAAAAAAGCTACTTAAAGTGAAACTGAAACTTCTGTCGTGTGTATGTAAGCACCTTTATATCATTAGTTCGTATACGTATCTTACACTATAAAACATGTAGCATTATTTTAATAAAGACAGTATTTACTCATCATTCGTCTTGGTATCATTTCGCTCCAATTTCCAACATCACATGGCGACCGTGACGTAAGAGTCCCCGGGACTATGTTTAGAATTCCTTTCTCCATATAAGGATACCCTTCCACGATGAACCGCAAGTGTAGTCGCAAACAAAGTCTTGTGAGAAACAGTGTTTTTTGTGTCAGTAATCATAATCAATATTATCATGGGGAAAAGTCAGAGTAAGGAAGAAGTCATTATCGCCCAAACAGCTTCTGGCGGAAATAACAACGCAGATTTGGAGCAGCTAAAGTACCATACCAGTACAACGAATGTGGTCTTGTTGGTGATTTTGTTGCTGCTGTTGCTGGGATTCCTGTACCTTATAATCAGGATTTACAAGACCTGTCACACCAAGTGGATGATCAATGAAATAAATCGACACGCTTTGCGAAGATCAATTTCATACTTCCGGCGAGACCCAAAAAATGGTATGGGAACAGAGAACGTATAGGCGAGAATTTCAAAAGGACTAAACTAGGTATTTGATAAGGCATGGTGGACAACGACACGTAACACATAAATAAATATTGAACGCCATATTAGGCGAAATAATCAAGAGTCAAAGCTTAAAGAAGACAACTGCGTGCTGATACTGTCCTTCGAGCACCAAAGTGAAAATAAAAATAAAAGTGAAGTGAAGTGATAACGTTAAAATAAAGTGTGTGACTACCCCCGTGTAAGTGCCCCAATTTGTAAAGGCATTAGTTCGTTCGCTAGCATCCAAAAGTGGAACTTTAGACATTATTAATTAACCATAAATAGAGAAAACACGTGGACAGTTTAATGTATTAACCATTATTTAATATGCTAATTGAAATGTACCGCATTGTGTATGTACGTAAACAGTAGTATAAAAAGTAAATATATGTAAATAAAAGACGCCTCAAATTTGGAAAGGCTTAGATACTTCATAATTTTACCATATGGCTCAAGAGCTATCAGATTTACTTGCAAAGATAAAAGAATTGAGAACATATTTAGTGAAGATAGGTGCCACGAGACGAGTAGGTAGAATAATTGAAGTAAAGGTACGAGAAGCTAACCACTTGTATGAAAAATATCAATATACTTTAGAAAAACTAGAAGCAATTAAAGGTAGCATTAAGGAACAAGAATACTTGTTCGTAAAAAAAAATTGTGAACAATTTAATATAATATATAAGGAAGTATTAAGCTTGTGTTCTGTGACAACTGAGGAAAGCCTAAAAATGGCCAAGTTCGATTTAAAGATAGCTATGAATTTATTGCCTGTTTCAGCCGACGATGAATCCAGTATTAATCGTCTTATAGATGGTATTGAATATTACAGCTCAGAGCTCGACGACGAATCCCAGAAAAGGTTAGTAAACTTTGTTTTGAAAAATAGACTAACTCGGGGTGCAAAATTGAAATTATCCCCAAATTATTCTAGTACTAATGCACTTATTAACGATATGAAAATTCAGCTGTTACCGAAAAAGTCGGCAACTGCAATACAACGCAAACTACAAAGTTTCAGACAGGATAATCAATCAATTGATGAGTTTGGTAATAAAATTACAGAAATGTTCGTAGACCTGACCATCTCTCAGTCGGAAGGTAAGGACCACGCATACCAGGTTTTACGTCCTCTGAACGAAAAACTCGCTATAAAATGTTTTGCAGATGGTTTGAGAAATCGTAGACTCAGTACAGTTATCACAGCAAGGAACTATACCTCTTTAAAGGATGCCATCCAAGCGGCTTTAGATGAAGAAATATCACGACCTACCGATTCTGAAGTATTGTATTTCAATCGCAATAACTATTATAATAACAATTACAGGGGTTTCGGGAATCGTCGAGCCAGTACGAGGGCCAGAGGTACGTCACACTCAGCTGCAGAAGAGCAGAACAGCGAGATCATTGGTTACCAGCAGGGTACAGGACGCGGTTGGCGAGGTCAACAGAACTCAGCGCGCGGTGCAAGGCGGTCATCCTTCAGGAACAGAGGTAGATCTAATTATAGCCGCCAAGCACAATTAAATACTTTGACAAACGCAGACTCGACTTCTTTGCAGACAACAGAAGCTTCTTTGCAAACGACCGAATCTCATTTGCCATCCGATGAAAATAATGAGTTTTTTCGTGACTAAAAGAGCAATTCTTTTTACAAATAATAATTCTAGTACCATTTATTTAAATGGCCGTAATGGTTACCCATATAATTGGTTAATTGACACCGGTGCCTCCATATCGGCAATAAAATATAAACATGTAATGAAACAAAACATTCCAATCCATAAACAGAACATTGACGTATCAGGAATGGGAGGCAAAGTTCAATCTATTGGATATGTTTATCTAGAATTGAGATCTAAGAATCAGATACTGAAACATAAATTCTATGTTTTTAATTCCTTGCCTTGTAAGACTAGTGGCATAATAGGGCATGACTTCTTAAACAAATACAAATCAATTCTAAACCTAGGTAACAATACTTTGTTGTTATGGAATAATAATCTTGCAATTTCCTTTCCATTATGTTTTCCACGCAAAAGTATAAAGATACCCGCGAGGTGTGAATCAATACATTTTATTAGTGTCCAGCCGAGGTATGCATTTGAAGAAATCGTTATTAGTGCATCAGAACTGCAAAACGGAGTTTTTATAGCTAGCTCATTGGTTAAACCTAAAAACGGAATGCTTCCGATCCGAGTCCTTAACACAACGGATAATGATTTAACCTTAGATGACATTAATCCCATAATACAAAAATCCTCGGAATACAATATTTGTTCTTTTGAGAAAACAATAAGTAACGCGGTAAGGGTTAAGAGCCTGTTTTCTGCTCTAGATTTAAAGCACTTAAATAAAGAGGAACAATTATCAATAGAGAAAATATGTGCGAAGTATTCCGACATTTTTTGTCTAGCAGGAGACAAAATGACGACAACCGAATTATATAGGCACAAAATTAACTTGAAACCTAACGTAGCTCCGGTATATTCAAAGCCATATAGACTACCATACTCACAGAAAGGAGAACTAAACAAACAAATAGACAACTTACTTCAGCAAGGTATTATAGAAAAATGTAACAGCGAATGGTCAAGCCCAGTTTTACTAGTACCCAAAAAACCAGACTCAGCGGGTAATAAAAAATGGCGATTAGTTATTGATTATCGCAAACTTAACAACAGCATTCAAGATGATAAGTTTCCTCTTCCAAATATAAATGAAATATTAGACTCTTTATCGGGCTGTTTATACTTCAGCCATTTAGATTTAAACCAAGGTTTCTATAACGTTGACCTACACGAAGACAGCCGCAAATACACAGCATTTGCTTCAGGGCAATACCAAATGACGCGTATGCCCATGGGTTTAAAAAACCAGCCCCAGTTCTTTCTCACGCATGATGACAATGGCTATGGCCGGTCTAACATATGAAAAGTGCTTAGTATATCTCGATGATTTGATAGTCTTTGGAAAGTCTCTATCTCATCACAATAAAAACCTCATAGACATATTTGACCGCTTACGCAAAGTCAACTTAAAACTAAACCCTACAAAATGCAATTTCCTTAGGAAAGAAATACTTTATTTAGGCCATATAGTATCTAGTGAAGGTGTACTGCCAGATCCCGCAAAAACAAGTGTTATTAAGGATTACCCAATTCCTAAAAATGTGGATGATGTAAAACGCTTTGTCGCATTTGCGAACTACTATCGTAAATTTATCCCAAATTTTGCAGATAAGGCATATTATCTTAATTTATTGTGCAGGAAAAATGTAGTGTTTAATTGGGATGACAACTGTCAGAAATCATTTGACATACTTAAAGAGACTATGATAACACCGCCAATACTGCAATATCCTAATTTTGCACTTGAAAATAAATTCGTGTTACAAACAGACGCATCAGGCTACGCAGTTGGAGCAATTTTATCAAATGCGGATAGGCGCCCAGTTGCTTACGCTAGCAGAGGCCTAAATAAATCAGAGAAAAACTATCCCACCATAGAAAAGGAACTATTAGCAATAGTGTGGGGGGTGAAACATTTTAGACCATATTTATTTGGCCGTCATTTTAAAATTATAACTGACCACAAACCTTTGATTTACTTGTTCAATCTCAAAGATCCTTCCAGCAGACTACTTAAATTTAAATTGATACTTGAGGAATACGATTACGAAATTGAGTACGTCAAAGGTTGTGACAATGCAGCTGCGGACGCACTGTCTCGATTAACTTCAAAAGATTTACAGGACATGAATAATAATTTATGTGTTATGACACGGGCGCAGAAACTAAAATTGAATGCCAAACCATCAACAGACGATGCAATCCAGCCAAGCGATTATTTTGAAAAACCAAAAGTTGTCGAGGCACAGAATAGGCCAAAAGAAGTGGTTGAATTAAGATTTATAGACAATTCAGGATTAGGAAACTTAAGAAAAAACAACGAACTAAATAAAGAAAACAATGTTTTTATGTATTCAAAAAATAATAAGACTATATTTATAAAACCAACGGCTCACTCGCAAATGACTCGAGCAGAATTTGTGAAAGCGCTGAGTAATTTTTGTAGCGAAATATGTGTAGAGGAAGTGTACTTTATGAAAAATGAGAATAATAGAATATTTCTTGAAAAATTAATCAGACAAATCAAAGATAGCGAAAATTGGTTAGGGCCCAGATTAATCATAATACAAGACGTAGAACGCGTAGAAAATAAGGACGATAGGAAAGTAATACTTAATGATTTTCATCTTTTACCGACAAGCGGTCACGCGGGTATAAGACGAATGGTAAATAAAATTCGGCAATATTATTTTTGGCCAGGATTAGATACTGATGTTAAAAATTATGTGAAAAAATGCTCACATTGCCAGAAACAAAAGTACACAGTACAAGTAAAGGAACCCATGGCCGTCACCACAACGGCACACACGGCGTTTGAAAAGATATTCCTAGATTTAGTTGGGCCTTTAGATAAGGACAATAATGACTATTCATATATTCTAACAATACAGTGCGAGTTGTCAAAGTATGTATGTGCTTTTCCACTTATTACAAAAACAGCAGCAGAAGTTGCTCGTTCTTTTGTGGACAACTTCGTGCTTCATCATGGTGTGCCGAAGGAAATCGCCACCGACAGGGGTACTGAGTTCATGGCAGATACAGTAAAAGAGGTTTGTGCTTTGCTTAATATTAAAAAACTTAACTCAACTGCATATCACCATCAAAGCATAGGAGCTTTGGAAAACTCACATAAAAGTTTGTCAACATTTCTTCGTATTCAAACGGAACAAAAAACGGAATCCTGGAGTACTTGGCTACCCTATTGGTGTTTCGCCTATAATACTTCTGTAAATACGTCTACTAAATTCACTCCGTTTGAATTAGTTTACGGTAAAAAGTGCATTTTACCAAGCAATCTCACTCAAAAAATAGAACCATTATATAACTATGACAGTTACCCACTGGAACTAAAATACAGGCTACAGGTATCACAAACGCAAGCTCGCAAAAATTTAATTAACAGTAAGTTGGTAACAAAACGTAGGTATGACACCTACGTTAACCCCACACATTATAGCCATAATGACAAAGTTTTAGTAAAAAATGAAACAGGCAATAAACTGACAAGCTTATACTCAGGACCTTACAAAGTTATCAGGGATATTTCACCAAATGTAGAAATCGAAATTAAAGGTAAAACAGATGTTATTCATAAAAACCGAACAAAGCTCTATTATGATTGATTTACTGCAATTGCACTGTAAACATTCAAATTGAATTGTAAAAAAAAAAAAAAAAAAAAAAACAACCTGTCGTTGTCGTGTCTACTTATAATATCTAACCAAAATGTAACCACATACTAGTAATAAGCATCTAATATTGTGTACTCAACCAAACTAACCTATAATTTAGTAATATTTCTAAACTAACAAAAAAAAAAAAACTTTTATTTTTTTTTATTTTTTCTCCCCCCGGGGAGGTGTCGTGTGTATGTAAGCACCTTTATATCATTAGTTCGTATACGTATCTTACACTATAAAACATGTAGCATTATTTTAATAAAGACAGTATTTACTCATCATTCGTCTTGGTATCATTTCGCTCCAATTTCCAACATCACACTTCATATCAAGATAAAAAAGTACAACAATCCAATGGACATATTAGAATTTAATTACATAAGAAAAGACTGCCAAATTCTTACCCAAAAATGTTATGACAACTACATAAATGAAATTGAAAATAAAATTAAGTATCACCCTAAAATCTTCTGGTCACATATTAAAAACCTCCGAAAAAGCAATTCTTCTTACCCTCCAGAAATGACTCTCGGCAACGTCAAAGCCTACGGTAGTAAAGCCGTTTCAAATTTATTTGCAGAACAGTTCTCCTCCGTATATGATCCACCTTACGATAATCGCAATAATTTCCTTATTAACTTACCTTCCGTCTCGGTTCCGGTTTTACCCATCGACGACCTTTCAATCCTTCCTGAAGCTGTATTTAATAAACTCTCTGGACTCGACATATTTAAAGGTGCTGGACCTGACAATGTGCCCCCAATATTCTGGTTAAGATGTGCAGAGTATTTGTCTTCTCCACTGGCAAATATTTATAATACCTCGCTAAAAACTGGGGTTTTTCCAAATAAATGGAAAAAAGCTAGAATAGTACCTATTCACAAAAATGGGAAACGGGAGGTGATATCTAATTATCGACCCATCTCCATTCTATGTACTTTGTCTAAGGTCTTTGAATCACTGGTGTACCCAGTATTGCACGACCACGTTAAACAATTAATATCCACTAATCAGCATGGTTTCATGGTTAAAAAATCTACAAACACAAATCTTGTTAATTATGTCACTGAACTAACATCCGCAGTAGATAAAGGTCTTCAAATTGATGCAGTGTAGACAAAGTAAATCATGAATTGCTGCTAAATAAGCTCCAGTCGTTGGGCATAACCGGTATCACACTGAGCTGGTGTAGAACTTACCTCGAAAATAGGACTTCTTCAGTGGTTGTAGATTGTAATGAGTCAGATCCCTACATTGCAACATCCGGTGTACCCCAGGGGTCCAATCTAGGGCCGTTGTTTTTTAATGTGTTTATTAACGACATATCAGACATATTTAAATACTCCACACCATACCTTTTTGCTGATGACTTAAAACTGACCCGTGTAATTTTGAATAATGTCGATACACAGCTATTACAAATTGATTTAGATAGTCTGAGTCAATGGTGTACCAACAATAAAATGTACTTGAATTGTACTAAATGTTTTCATATAAAATTTACTAGAAAACACAATAAAGTCGAATCTGTTTACAATATTCAGGGAAACACACTAACAGAAGTAACAGTTATTCGTGACTTAGGAGTATACTTGGATGGTAAACTTAATTTTATAAATCATATAGACCAAATGCTTAATTCAGCTTACCGAGCTCTTGGCTTTATTTTGAGATCTTCAAAAGAATTTAAAAAACCTTCCACTACATTACTTTTATTCAACAGTTACGTACGAAGCCAACTTGAATATTGCAGCACGGTGTGGAATCCTTCGTACCAAGTCCACATAAGTCGCATTGAAAGGGTTCAAAAGAGACTTGTCCGTCATCTAGCGTTTAGGTTTAAAGTAGGAAATTGTAGATCTTACGAACATAGACTAAATCACTTCAAACTCAAAGATTTAAAATCTCGCCGCACTATCTCCGACATGTTGTTCCTGTATAAATTATTCAATAATGGCATTGACTGTCCAGAACTTCTTAGCAAATTACGCATTAACGTCCCTTCCCGTATTCCTCGCTATCCCGGCCCTTTACTGAAAGCCCCTCAACACAGAACAAATCTAGGTAAACACTCGCCGATTGTTAGGATGACCAATCAATACAACTCACTGTCATGTTCTTCCGACGATATAGACATTTTCTCCAACAGCCTAAGTAAATTTAAGTTGCTGTTACACGCAAAACTTAATATTGAGTAAGTGTTGACCTTCCTCCCTACTGTTCAACTCAATATGTACCTATAGTTTTTTATTTTTATAATTTTAATTCTTGTTTTTTTTTAATTTAAATTGTATACTTTATTTCCATATTAATAATTGATTGTTTGATATCTTTATGCAAGCTGTGGTCTCCTATAATTGAAGATGCACAAGGATTTGTATCTTTTTATGTTTTGTTTTTAGCATGTAAGGTGTAATCTTTGTTGGAGATCCAAATAAATAAATAAATAAATAAATAAATATAAAGCTGCTACTTTATACTTAAAATGCTACTTGCTTGTAGTTGCCAACCTATTATTTTTGCTAGCCATTTTAATTATTCTTAAAACCCACATGCCATATGATAATAATGTAAATATTATGGTAATAATGTGTAGGTACCTCATTCCCCAAATGGTTAGGCGGTAATAGGATGCGATTCTACTGACCTCAATCGGACATATTACACTCGTATCCGGACTCCGGACTGCTACCGTAAAATTCATTATGGAAAAATCAAGCAATGTTTTCCCGACCTAGGAATGGAACTCAGGACCTCATGCTCAGCTAAAGCGTTTGCAACTACTAACCCAACGCGGCAGTACGTTCAGAGTAGGGTTGCCAACTTTTTTCATATCAAATATAGTATTTTCGAAGCCATTGCCTGTAAAAATATTGTAGATGTCGAAAACTTATTAAGTAGTAGGTACCTACCTATGTTTCAAAAACATTTTGATTCTTTAAAATGCATATTTTTTGCTACTATACTGTTAGGCAATTTTCTTAATAAAAGTTTTTTTTTTTTAATTTACGTACCTAAGTATTTTTACACTTTAAAATATGGTTACAAATTACCATAAATTCAGCTTTTATGATATTAATACAGGGGCCCAAGTCTGCTATTTTTATAAATTCGTCATTCCAACTCGATCCCATTGTCATTTTGCTATAAGTTCGTAATCTGCTAAAGTCATAATGGTCGATCATTGGTTGATCATTGTATTCCACAAATACGATACTCGTAACGAATTACAAACAATGACTGCACAATGACGTTCTAATCGTAGGTTACTGATTAAAGGAACTGTCAAAATTTTAACACATTACCGCCTAAGTCAGTCATTCATTTGTCATTATGTACGAGATTACCAATAGATACCATTTCTTTCAATGGAGTGTCAGTGGCTGACCATTGGAAAGTCATAATGACGCCAATATGTTAGTAGATTACCAAACTTGTCAAAATCAACAATTATGAAATCAATGATAGACCATTCTGACACTATTGTAATAGCAGACTTGAGGCCTTATTGCGATCATCTCGCTATTTTGAATTGAAATAATAATATAGTAGATTCGCCTACTATATTTTTTCTTTAGAAATATAGTACTGAGGCCTCTAATATACCTAGTAGGATACTATATTACGAGTATATAGTAGGGTTGGCAACCCTACTTAACCCTAGTTCAGAGAAAGATTTGTTTCTCAAAAGGACGTAGAGTGCTCCAATGAGTAGATAAAGTTTGAAAGCAAACAAAATCAAGAGCAACAAGTAATTTACGATGTAAATTAGTAAATTTTGTAAGATATTTTGTAAACTGTGGTTGGCGGTTATCCGTCAACCAAATGTTGTGGTTACCGACCACGGTGGCTAATTCTACGCGTGAGTCAATACGAATACTTTTGTCGTCACTAAAAATATATCGAGAGCACCTGCCGACTGCCGTGTCATTGCAATGCATGAATTATTCATTTGTAACGCTGTTTTGTTTGTTCGTGCCTACCCAGTGGAAGCGGGTTACGAGTTGTAGGTTGAACTTAGGCAAGCGCTTACTTTATGTAAATTATTTCGTCACCACTGCTCTCAAAACGGTGAAGGAAAACATCGTGAGGAAACCGGTATGTCCTAGCTAAAAATTCGAAGACATGTGACATTAGTGACATCCAACGCGCACTGGGCACGCGTGGTGGATTACGGATTACCTCTCACGGAGAGGAGGTAGTCCCAGTAGTGGGACCATTATAGGCTGATAATACTGATGTGGTTGGTACAGTTTGTGGTTGTGATGTTACCCCCCCACCTGATGGTTACACATAAATATCTCAATGTCGATAATAATGTGCTTGTAGTAACACCGGGGCCCTTCAAACCCGAACACAACAAAGCTGCTTGATGACAAACGTAGGTATCTATGGTATAATAGACCTCGTTATTGCCTTATCACTCAAAGGCCTTTTTAGGGTTCCGTAGCCAAATGGCAAAAAACGGAACCCTTATGGATTCGTCATGTCTGTCTGTCTGTCCGTCCGTATGTCACAGCCACTTTTTTCCGAAACTATAAGAACTATACTGTTGAAACTTGGTAAGTAGATGTATTCTGTGAAACGCGTTAAGATTTTCACACAAAAATAGAAAAAAAAAACTATAAATTTTGGGGGTTCTCCATACATAGAACTGAAACTAAAAAAAAAAACATCAATCCCATACGTGTGGGGTATCTATGGATAGGTCTTCAAAAATGATATTGAGGTTTCTAATATCATTGGTTTGCGCGAGAGACACTTCCAAAGTGGTAAAATGTGTGTCCGCCCCCCTGTAACTTCTAAAATAAGAGAATGATAAATTTAAAAAAAAAATATGATGTACATAACCATGTAAACTTCCACCTAAAATTATTTTGAACGAGATCTAGTAAGTAGTTTTTTTTAATACGTCATAAATTACTTGCTGCTACAACCCTTCATGGGCGAGTCCGATCTCGCACGTTTTTTACACATCACGGTTTCTTTACGGTACGACGTATAAACTGCGCCGTAAAAAAACGTGTCTGACAACTAGCTCCCATAGTGATCCATACAAAACTGACGACCGTGCCTTCACACGGCGAATAAACTGTAATTTTTCACGGCAAGAAAAACGCGTGTGTACAAAGGACCTAAGGTTGAATGACACTTGCACTTAAAAAGAAAGAAAGAATAACGTTTATTTGGACACGGTTCGTGAAACACAAATAACACAATGAAAAAGTGAAAATAATGTTTTAAAAACAATAGTGTGTGCCTCACGGCTGCGCCAAAAAGGTTAATTTCGGGATTAATGTCAGACAGATGCCGATATGGACAAGTGACGGAGAGTAGGTACAAATAGTTTCAACGTACCTAATACATATTTTTTATACTTCTAAATAAATAAATATATTTTTATGGTGTAAATATAATAAAGAGTATTCTATCTATCTATCTATCTAAATAAGCGAGCAATCAAATATAATTACAAAAATAAAAAACATACGAAATCAAAAATATTTGTTCCAGCAAAACCTCTTGGCGATTAGTCGGTTAGATCCGGGCACCGTTGCACTCACAGAGCTCCACAGGCCGCCGGCTACTTCAGAAAACGACAGTTAGTTTCAACCTTAGTGAAGTTTCAATTTACTGGGAATTGTTGTCAAAAGTGTTAAAGCAATAACGAGTCCGACTATGCTATCACGGACAAGCTCCTTCACAAAGACGTCTAGTCTCTCTACTATATCATTGATTTGGTTTCCGAAAACTGGTTAAACTTGGAATTGAAACCACTGGGGTTATTTCGTATTTTGACAGTTCAACAACATTCATTGCGTTAATTACGTAGATAAGCAGACATATTTTTCGAAAATACGGAGCAATGGATTAGCAATTTTATCAAATCATACAGATTGTGATTAAAACTGTGATATTTACGCAATTAGGGTACAGGACTCCTCGAGAGTCTTCTTTGAATTAGATAACTAGATTCTAGGTTAGTTCCTAGCAAATAAAATAGCAAGTCACACAAAAGAAAATAGAAATAATCCCATTTCTATTAAAAAATATTATTTTTATAGTATCCTCTTCTCATTGGCCAGTCACAAGAGAAGTTCTCAAAACACCAGTCAAATTGATGATCATAGTTTGTTTTTATGAGTAGACCACACAAATTGTTGACTTCTCAATTACTATAAAATATCAAACAAAATAAAAACATCTACAACATGGTTTTTTTTATTCAATGAAGGTTAACTATTTTAGCTTCTCTTTGATTCAAATGAACAGGAAAAAAGAAATTTTTCTATAATTCTTTCCTGTATTTTAAACTTCAATGAGACGTATGATATACAGCGACTTTCATTCCGGGAAAAATTTGATGTAAAAACAATCAATTTTATACTTTACTAGCTTCTACAAGCGGCTTCGCCCTCGTGATAGCTTTTTAATTACGAGTATAGCCTAAAAACTCTGTGATATAGCATTCTACTGGTGAAATATTATTTAAGGCGAAATGGGTCCCAAAGAAGTGGTTTTGACGCATTTCGGCTGCACGCAAAATCGATTTTTGTCCTCAAAAACTACTAATTTGCCTTATTTTTTTTCATGATTATTAAAATTGAAGATATTTTTTAGTGAATTATGAGGGCCAAAACACGATTGACATAATTTGGCTCGATACAAAAAAATCGCAAAGTTTCCTCAAAATGTAGATTTTTATGAGAAAAAATGGTTTTATTCGATTATAATTAAAGCAATTTCAATCAAATTTCGTCTATACGTTCACCATAAAAGACTTTAGGGGATTATGGATTTATTTTAATGTAACAGCAAATAAAATCTTTAAAAAAAACCCAAATATAGTAAATCGGGCTAAATCGGCTCACGCTCAGAGTCCTGCGGGACGTCATCGAGGGTGGATCTGTGTCAAAATTTTTAAAAATACGCTCTCTCTGCAGTTGTTAAAAAAAAATCAAATAAATGAAGAACACATTAGATATGAAATTGCGACAACTCAGAAAAAATATGTCGTAATTTTAATATAGTTTTAATTCATAATATTGTTTTCGAAAGTGTGATTATTTCTATGCGATATGATGACGTTTAATTGTCATCTTACAATAGTGTTAGACACATTACAAATTATTATCGATAAAATTATAGTCAAGTGCGAGTCTTATAATTTTTTTTATAGTCGTTTAAGAAGAAGTTTTTTTAAAGATTTTTTTATCAGATTCATCCATGTTACAATATTTACTCTCCACCGAACTGTCTTTGCTAATATCATATTCTATATTAATAAATATACAATTGGTCCGGTTGTCGGTTGTATAAAAAATATTTAAAACAATTTTCACTCTGTCAAGAACAATTAAAATTAGAAAAAAAATGCTGTTTCGAACAAAAGTGCTAACATGACGAAATGTATAGAACACGATAAAAATCGTAATTATATTTTTCGAATAGCTGAGCCAGCAACACAATTTTTTCTTGAATCCGTGATTGTATCGTATTGGCTCAGTACCTATGAACAATTTTCAGTTTTGAATACAAAAAGTCACTGGTTACGATATCGTATACGACACTTCTGTATACGATAAAAAGTCGTTCTAAAATGTCGATGTCCTAAAATAATAGATTCGATAAATTATAGCTGGAGCAGTAGGTACGTCACTTGGCAATAAAGTACGGCAATTGTTACTTCATGTATAGCTGTCAATATTTACGAATCTTCATGAGTGGTGGGAAACATCCAAAACAAAAAAATATGGTCACAGTATAAGCGAAACAGTACGACCATTTTTAGCCCATTCAACTTAATTAAAATCCTGAAGAAATAAAGATGAAAGTTTGTTTATATTGGAACGACGTGTTCTATATGGAATTTTTCGTTTTTTGTATGGAAAATATGAAAAAATATTACCTACATGTTGAGTGTTAGGGGTTTATGGGTTTCATAAAGGGGGTCGAATTTTTCGTTATTTTTGCGATAGGACACACCATTTTCGAGATATAAGCAAGAGAAAAGAAAAAAAGACATTATTGTTTTTGCGCCGTCGAGGTGTTGGTGTGAATTTTAGTTCATTTTTTATTCGCGATTAAATACTTAAACAATCTAAACTTTAGGTGAAGAACGTAAAATTCTGAACAGCAAAATTGCCATTTTCACTAAATTAATAGCTCAGTGCCGTCAAACTAAAATATAGTTAAGTTGTGTCACTTAATCTATTTCAGAATGGAAAATTGTCGGTTGACAAGAATAATCTAAATTTTGGTGATTTTTAGTCTAGTTTAGAGGCATTTGTGGCAAGAGAATCGGCACCATTGAATGAATGAAACGGAATCTCAAGCCGATATTGCTATCATAAAAATAATTTGTTTTTAATAACTTACAATATCGGTTTCTCGTCGCGACATATAGAAGTGTCAAAGTGCCTTTTTCGAGAAATCTCGTCGTTTACGGTCATGTTAGGGATTAGAATGACGTCAGAATCGTAGACAAATTTCGACAAAACGAGAAAAAGAGCTTTCTCGCGCTTGTCATGTTAGCCCTGCAGAGGTCTAAACGCGCAGCCTTCAGTAGAAATTTCCCATTGGTTGCAAGTTTTTCATTTTAAGTGAATTATTAAACGCCTGCGTTCCTTCATATAATACCTAATGTCACAACACTGATACACTTATGGATTCTTACAGATTATTCATGACTACCTAACTATCACTAAAAAAATCCCGTGTGCAGTGTGTACATGGGATTTCTCATTAACAGTCACCTAACCATAGATATTGATTTTTATTAAAACCATAGATGACAGAAGAGGCCTAAACTTCATGTTTTTCTGTGTACGTTCTACGAACTATCCCATAACACTATATCAAAAGGTAAAAATGTTGTTTCTTTAATTAATAAAATGAATTGACTGTCACAACACAGCACATTAGCCGATAACGACACCGACCCGACATCGACACTATATCGGAGGTCAGATGATCGGATACGTTTAGTGCCTACCAAACGCTTTTACATTGTCTTGCTATTGTCACCTATATCGTCGCAGACAGCGACCGACACCGATATAGGTACGATATCTATCGGCGAAGACACAGTGCGGTGAGAGTAGCGGCATTTTGTCACTTGAACACACTTTTTCGCACTGCCGACTTCAAGACGTCGATACTTAGCAATATCATTGGGCCGATAATAATTGTATCGATGTCGGTATAATAGCTGCCGACATATCGGTATCGGGCTGGTGTCGTTATCTATTAATGTGAAAACGCCCATTAGGTACACAGGACATTTTAAGTAATCATTTTAGTTCACTACACCGTACCTTAGTCCCATAAAATGTAAACTTATTGAAAAAAATCGAACCTAAGAAAAACTAGTTCAGTTGGTCAACTGCAAATATTTTATGCTGTGGCATGTATTTTTCGCGAAATGATCGGCAGTGAATCGTAAATAAATACGTCATTCCCCCTTAGGGGGAGGCGGAGGTAGCGTTTCAAAGGCCCACAGGCCCGGAAAATGGCGCCTTAAATCGTTATGGTAGTTTTTGAGTTCTTCTTCTTTTCGTGTGGTTGGTGACTAACCTGATGTCAGTTTTAAAACCGCCCTTGGGCCTCTGACTTGGCTTCACATGCCGTCGAGAAATATCCCTCAGGCATGCCGGTTTCCTCGCGACATTTTCCTTCACCGTTTTTGTAGCAAGTGATAATTATACAATACGCACATGAATCCGAAAAGTCAGAGGTGACTTGGGGACAAACTCGAGACCTATGACTGGCAGTCCGATAGTCACACCATTAGGCTATGACTGCTATGTGTTTTTGAGTTTATACATTACAAACAAAAACACATACCTTTTCTGTACACAAACGGAATGAAATTTTAAACAAGATTTACTGCTAAATGAAGACCATACTTCGCTGTGATACTACGGATATAACGCTTGTATATCTGTGCAATCACCCTATTTTAGGTAAACACCACAGAACCCTGCTGCTTACAAAACATTATATTTTAAAATTATGTCAGAGAATTTGTTTCAATTAAACCTTATTGATTCACGTTAGGGTGCATTATAATAGCCACCATAAGTGGTACAGCGGTGGTATTGCTTGTCCAGACTGAAATGACGCGCCCCACTACCACATTTACGCATACGATAATGCGGATTTCTATGGGTAATGAGGTCGTGTGCATTTCAGACTGGACAAGCTATACCTTAATATATCCAGCACATCCAGTGCAAATTATAAAAATACAAAGATTACATTATGCTCTCCGCATCCAATATAACAACGCCTTTTTCTTTTCTTTTTTTGGGTTGGAAATCATCAAATGACTTCTCGCGTGTCAGACTCTTACTGACTAAAACCCACCCGTGTTCCTTCAGTTGCCTTTCCGTTGCCAGAGGCCACGGTATCCCTTCCGGACTTTCCCGCAACCACGGCTGGCATCGGTCCCATCGGACCCCTTCACTTGCTGACATCTCTTTGAGGCGCGCGTGGAACACAACGCGCCGTCGACCCGGGCCTGGTCCTTATCGGACGGCGAGCTACCCATTGCTCACCGTCCGCAAGCCCGCGCCTACGCTGGCCGGGAATCGGCCTGATATAACAACGCCTTCAGGGCGCTAATCCTAGTGCCTCGGGCATGTTTGCCGAAGCTAGCGTCTACTGTTTCTATGCAACTCAAACTCAAACCATTTATTTCAATTAAACCCTTTACAGGCACTTTTGAACTGTCAAAGAGTCAGTTAGTCAGAAAGTTGAAGCGATGATCGTTTGAGCAAGGATGCGTAAGCGGAGCGCGTCTCTGTGGGCGCGCGGCTGCCCCAGCAGCGTGCTGACGATGATAGCGGACAGGCTCGACTGTCCATACCATAGAAATAAGAAAGTATATTTCTATGGTCCATACATTAAACGCTGCAGTTTACTTACACGTCACCTATAGTCGTCGGTCACTAATCTGTGTTGAGAGGTGGTTTTGTTTTGTTTTGTATTGTAATGTTAATGTATTGTCTGTTGTGTGTGTAATGTACTAAATAGATCTAGAAATTGCAAACGTGCTTACAGAGCTTGAGGTATTAGGTTCGATACCCATGTAGAGCAAAGTGTTCTATGAGTAAAATTTTAATAGCATAGAGCTTGGAGTATATGTAGACTCCCCTGTATGTGTACTAAGCCCCGCTTGTTATACTTATCTCCAATGGATTTAAAAATAACTGAATATAAAAACCGAAGAAACAGGTGTAATGTGGTATTGTGTTATTAATATCTACCAAATTACTAACTCATTATTTAGGACACCGATCGTAATATTCATCAAAAAGTTGTTCCCGACGTGTTGCGCTCACGGCTCGAAGTTTTTCTCCTTATTACAACACGGTACTTGTATCAAGTGTGATGTTTCGTCATAATACTTGAGATGAAAGCTCATAATAAATTCCCTGAATCACCGACAGTAAGGGCGCTGGCACAATGTATGTAATACTCTTGTGTGCAGGTTTATGGTGCAAGATATGAATAAAGACATCTTGTTTTTAACTGACTTTATAAATTTAAAGTCTTAAAATTGCATTTAGCATCCGATAAAGTTTATTCTTCTATTGATAACAAGGGTATTCCATTTTTATCCCTTTAAAAAATCTCATGAAATCTCATCTCATTCTCGTCTCAACCTACATATTGAAGGAAGGTTGTGGATGAAGTATGCTGGAAGAGTTTTCTTTAGTTAAAAGCATCACCTGTGCACATAATGTGAGCACTGTTTACCTACTTTAAATCTACCATTTACTGAGTACGTCTTTCATTGACTTGAATGTGCCCTTGCGGTTGAGAGTATGTCATGCTCACTCAAATGTCTCGCTGGTGGTGGCGTGTGTGTTCGATCATTAAGTTCTCTTCAAAATGGTTGAGCTAAATGCGTGCGTCATGTTCGTGAACGGGCGCCGTCAGTGGGGACTGGTCATCTCTCAGCTGCCATGGCTTTTGTTTTTATAGTTTTACTATGGACGCTTTCAACGTGCACGTTTTTCTACATTGTTCTCACATGTATAATTTCAGTATGAATGATGTAACCAATATTTTGTAACAATATTCTGATTTAAAAGAATGTGCGTGGAGTTTCTTGCCCGTTCTTCTCCATAGGAACCTACTACGCTTTGGAATGGGCAACTAGCTTTATCTTTCTGACTGATCGACCCCTTGACAATTCAAAAGTACCTGTAATTGGTTTATTTGGAATAAATGATTTGAGTTTGAAAAACCTTTTTTCTGTACCTTTCTTCTTGTCCGTTTATATGTGTGTACATAAACTGTTAAATAAATAAATAATTTAAAAAAAAAATACAAATGACTGTTCCGCAAATAGTTCGTCAAATAGGAATCCTACTATCCTGGTATCCTACTAATATTATAAATGTGAAAGTTTGTATGTTACTCAATCACGCCAAAACGGCTGAACGGATTTGGATGAAATTTGGCACACATGTAGACCATAACTTGGGCTAGGATATAGAATAAATTTTTATCCCATTAATACGTTCACATAAGATAATTTCCGACCTCCATACGGGCAAAGCCGCGGGAAAAATAATATAAGATCCGCTCGTGTAGACGCACCCTTTCCTGATGTAATAAGAGAGTTTGCCATGATATAACTTTGTCGTGAACTGACACTGGGAAGATTCATCGCGTGCGAAGTGTCTTTACCACATTAACTAGTACTGAGTAATTAATTTTGTTACAGCATCATATTTCTGGTAGATTTTTACCGAATTTAGGACATAATACTAGGTCTATTTGGCCTCCATAGCGTGGATTTATGAGCACCCTTACAAAATAACTGTGTGGTTCTTTCCTCAACAGACCATCTCAGGCACTAATCTACATGGTCCTTTCTGTGTGTTTTGTAAAAGATTTTTTACAAAACATACAGCCAACCGCTATAAGAGAAGCAAGCTCTCTGAAAAATCGGTTAAAACGGTTAACCGGTTTACAGGTATAACTATTTTATATTTCCGGGATGAAAAGTAGTGACGCAGGCATCCTGTGTCCTTGCCATGTATATTAAAATGATAAAACTTATTTTACAAGTGAAAATAGTGCTGAAAAGATAGCTGAATGGCCTTTTCATAATATTTCTGACCTTAACTCATAATATTATTTATTTATTTATTTACAGGCTTACCTACCAACTAAATACGCAGCATTAACCCACAATCTCTGTCGTGACTATATATCTTGCACGTAGGTAACGAAATTAAAGAAAAGCACGGCCTTACGAAATAATATATAAGAGAAGAAAAAACTAACTAACCATCTATTCACGAACTAATTAAAAAAGTTATTAATAAGCAAATGTTATTATAGTGTCAACGAATATTTAAATGATAAAACCTTAAAACACATAAGTAGGTAATAGGTGAAACGGACTGGTTTCCGCAACTCCACGTCAAAGCGCGTATTTTGCGTACGGGTGGGAAAAATCGGTTATTCGATCCACCCCAGCTCCTCAAAGAAGGCCAGCAACGCCTTGGTGTTACTGGCAATCTCGCGTAGGGTACCTGGGTTGCCGAAGTACTTTGCCCTGTAAGTGGCGACCACTGGGCAGTTTAACAGCACATGAGCTGCTGTCTCATCGTCCTCCATGCAGGTTCTGCAGACCGGACTGTCTGTGATTCCTATGACAAAGAGGTATTTATTAAATGACCCATGGCCAGTTATAGCTGCTGTAACCGTACGCAGCTGTTGTTTAGTTACTCGAAGAACCCTTGATTGAAGGGAGTGCCTCCTTAGCCTGCCTGCACTCGCCTTGGTCTGATAGTTTGTGATGCTGATCCCTAGTTCGTTTCCTTACCAGAGAGCGTAGGTAACCGAAGGGGAGTGGCACGATGGGTTCAGGCCCCACTGGTGCCATGCTCGATCCCCTTCTGGCAAGTCTGTCGGCAGCATCGTTCCACAGCGAACCGCTGTATCCTTTGATCCATTGAATGGTAATTTTATTGAGGTTTAACCAGGTGGGTGACCTCAATAACACATAAGTAGGTATATAATACTCGTAAGCTAAATGTAAAATTATTATTATTATAAAAAAATATTATTTTGTGAAAGCGTGTTGAGAATAAGTTAGATTATAAGTTATGTAAATGATAAGTCCTCTTATCCACATATCTTTCTTTTTCTGTGCCCGACAGAGTCCATGATTGTTTCTTTTGGCAAATATTTACCACCTTTTTTTTTTTTTTTTTTTTTGGGTGGGAAATCATCAAATGACTCCTCCCGCTCTGGGTGGAGCGGGAGGGCGTGTCAGACTCTTACTGACTAAAACCCACCCGTGTTCCTTCTGTTGCCTGTGCAATGCCAGGGGGCCACGGTATCCCTTTCGGACTTTCCCGCAACCCCGGCAGGCAATGGTCTCATCGGACCCCTTCATTCGCTGACATCTCTTTGAGGCGCGCGTGGAACACAACGCGCCGTCGACCCGGGCTTGGTCCTTGCCGGACGGCGAGCTACCCATTGCTCACCGTCCGCAAGCCCGCGCCTACGGTGGCCGGGAATCGGCAACCGATTCCCGACGCCCAGGGCGTCTCCTCCTGCGGCGGCTAGGGGCGTGAGGGCGCGAAATTTGCCTCTCCCTCACGCGCTCCGCCTCCTCCTTCGCGAGCATTACTGCTTCGCAGAAGGAGGTGACGGCCTCCCATGCCCTCTCGCTCCGTACCATGGCCTGGACCAGGACCGGACGCGAGAGATCCCCGCCACCGATCGCCTCCACGAGGACACGGCGGTGCTCTGCCCAAGCCTACCTCCACCGTATGCTCCACCGTGTCCTCCGGGCGATCCACGCAGTGATGACACCCGGGCGTTTCCTCCCGCCTTATCCGAAACAGGTACCTCCCGAAACAGCCGTGTCCGGTGAGGACCTGCGTCAGGCGGAAGGTGAGGACGCCGTGGCGCCTCTCCAGCCACTCCTCAAAGAGGGGACTTATCGCCGCAATAGTGGCGTGCCCAGCACTGGGTTGCGACAATCGCACTCTCCATGACGCCATGAGATCCCGTCGGAGCTCTGTCCGCTGTGCCGCGATTTCTCGCGGCATCGGAGTCAAGCCCCGGCGTTTCGCCTCCCCGCGCCACTCCCAAAAATATTTACCACCTAAGCCTATATTGTGGAATGCAAAGAATTGAGTATTGATTACGTATTATTAGCTTAAGTACTTGTAAAACGCAAACGCGCGCCCGAGCACTTTCATGTCTGATTGAAAGTCAGAAAACATGTGATATTCACAATCTTTCAACAGAACTCTTCGACGTATTGAAAAAACTACCGACATTTTCCTTTCTAAACTGCCTCTCCCTCTTTACAGGTCAAGATGAGCGTCGTAGAGGGCGGGGGGCCGGAGGAGCCAGCCCTCACAGCACCAGCGACCACCCCCACCACTCCTCCCCCCACTGCCCTACCTGATGGCACCGGACAACTCATACAGGTATGTTATATAATCAGGCCATTCATAATGTTCCCACTGCTTTGACTCAGGCCCCCTCTGTTCCTCTTTGTGAGGAAGACTGGGCATATTCCACCATGCAAGCGCAGTGTAGTAAAAAAAAAGTATATGTATACTACAGATACTTTAAAAAAAATTAAAAATACAAAAAAGGCCGACTGCAAAAACACATCTGAAAAGAGAAAAAACAGGCAATAAAATCAATAGAATTTTGCCATCGCAGATGGGGCTTAGAAACTGATTGGGGGCCAGAGAACTAAGATATTGATTATGAAATGCAATAATTAATATCATAACACTGAATATTTCGTTTTAGATGTAAAAACATAACTGGCGAAATGTGGGTGTGCTATAGGTACACCTCTGCCCAACCCTTCGGGGAAACAAGGCGTGATGTTATGTTAGATGTAAAAAAGTATTCCGAAACTTTCCAAATGCCATTTTTACTCCTAAAACGTCTAAAACAAAAACAGTGTTATAATTGCAATTCATTATTAATATTTTAGTTCATTATAGAGCGATATTTCATATTTCTATACAGTAATATTAAGAAATTAATAAAAGGCACTGTATAGTGCCGCTAGCGGCATAATAGTGGCGCTGACTCAGCCCGGCTATAGTTCCGTAAGCATTGCATTGTCATTGTCACTGTCACTTGTTATTTTATTTCATTGTTGAGGTTAGTTCGCTGTAAAACACCACATTCCCAAAACTTAGCATTATTTGGTGCCTAACGGACCCTGGTAGTCACAGTTCTAACCTAACCTATCCTACCATTCAGCCATTTTCATTTGCTACTTCATTTTTCGTAAAATCAGTCATTGTAGTGACTTTTAATATAATTATCTAAAAGAAATTTAATCAATACAAAGGGCGGCGAACTAGCCTCAACAATCAAACAAAATAACAAGTGACAGTGACAATTAGCGCCACTATAAAGCTGCAAATAGCGGCACTTCATCCGATAGGGATAAAGTGCCGCTAGCGGCACTCTATAAAACAGGTAAATATTTGACAGCTATTTGCGATGTTGTCAACTTTTAAAATGTAAGCTCTTAATCAATTCACTACCCTAAAAATCAACACCGATATTTCAGGCTTCACCTTGTTGACCCTTCTCCACTGACACACATACAAACTAGATTACCTAGGCACGCACTATGCCTATGTAGCTAAACTCGGGCTGACCACAGCTCACAGTGACATTAGCTTAGCTAATGCAGTTCGGCCACATACGCAGCGAATTGGATTAAATCTGGTCATACTGAAATTGGAACTGATTCACTCCGGGACTGGCATGTATAACAATTTTATAATTACTACATCACCCCCACTCACCCACCATGGGGTAAGCAGAAACAACAGAAAGTCAGCTGCGATGATTCTCTTATAATTTTGCTTCGTCTACGTTCATGATTTAGTCATACACGCTGTAAGGATGCCTAAGTCAAACAAACACAAATCAATATTTTCATAGATTGTTGTCGACCGCAATTATCAATCAAAGAAATTGTATCGAAAAAGTGCCTCAAAAATCTTTGTATTTTAAATTAAATTTTACCTTTTAAATTCGTTCACATCGCTGTCTACAGGAAAAGTGCACAAAAGGCTGGCAGCATTGCCACGTCCGCGTCGTATGGCAATGCCGATTCTTTGGCCAAAAAATAGGCCATCTCTCTGGTCACGTGAAGAATTATATAGACCAACCGCTTGGCGATGTTTCTAAAAACCTAATGGGGTCTCCCATGGCCCTAGTGTTTCAACCCCAGTTACAACTATTATTTTCTTAAAGCGAACAGTAGTAATCAATTGGGAATAGACTCAACAAGATTACGCCTAATTACGTTATATAAGATTGTACTAACGATGTCTCGGGTATTAACTAATCAAGTAATCACCTTTAGCTAGGAAAAACTAATTTACTTATCCTATATTACAATACTAGCAAGGTCAAAGTCAAAGTCAAATAATTTATTTCAATTAGGCACAAAAAAGGCACTCTTGAAAGTCTAAAATTTACAACAAAAAAAAAAAATCTAGTTGCCCCTTTCAAAAGGTAGTTTTCGTATGGAGAAGAATGGGCAAGAAACTCCACCGATACTCTTTAAAAAAAAAACTATCTATGCTATATAAATATATATCTAGATAGATATATATAAATATCTAGCTTGATTAGTATATACATATTATAATATATAATACCAAACATTTTTTTTTACCAAGCGACTACCTTGCTTAGATTGTCGTTTGGAGACTATTAGGATTTAATTTTTGCTCACTCTAATATGTAAAAAAAAATACAATATTTTTTAAAAACCTGTCCGAATTCGAAAGGGCGCATACACTGGCCTGCAAAACTAAATATCACACTTTTAAAATTTCAATAACTTTTTAATTACACAAGATATACTTTCGAAACAAAAAGGACTCGAAAAAGAGTTTAATTTTGTACATAAAAGCTTCATAATCGGTAACCTTCTTTTAAGAAATGGCTGAAAAAATCTTTAAAATAAAAAATAACCCTTTTCGAATTACAATTTTACCATTCATTTTTTGTTTCTATTTTTGTTTTCAATTTTTTTCGAGTTTTTTACAATAGTTAAGTTAGACAACAGCACATAAACTTATTTATCATGCCTCTTTCACCTGAAGAATGTGCTGGGATCATGACTTTTCTGGAACTAGGCATCAGTATGTGTCGTACTGCAAGAATGATGGGTGTGACGTTACGAACGGTCCAGAAGGTGAAGCGAAGGTACGAAGAGACTGGAAACCATTTGAGGAGACCTGGTAATGGCAGACCCAGGTGTACTAGTGCCCGTTATATTGTTTCCACTGTGTTGAGAAATCGCTACCTAAATGCAGTTGAAGTCCATCAACAGCTTCTTCAGTCCCGAACGGACTACATTAGTGACAGTACAGTGAGAAGAAGACTGGCTGAAGCAAACCTGATACCCGAAGACCAGCGAGTGGCCCCAAACTCAAGAGAGAGCATCGAGTAGCGAGACTGCGATACGCCCGTGAACACATACAGTGCGATAAGAATTTTGTTTATAGATGAGTTTCGATTCTCATTTTACACTTCTGATGGAAGGCGAAGTGTCTACAGGCGACCTGGTGAGTGATACCTTCAAGCCTGCTTCTCAGAAAGAGTCCAGTACGATGAAGGCAGTGTACATGTATGGGCTGGCATATCTTCAGACGGTCGCACAGAGTTAGTGGCCATAGAAAATGGCACTCTGACTGTCGAAAGATGCCCAGGAGATTCTCAATGAGTATGCAGGGCCGTGTTTAGTAAATATGGGTTATGCTGATGCATGATAATGCCCGGCCACATAGGGCTCGGGTCGTGCAAGAGTATATTCAGGACTTTGGTATCAGCGTGATGGCTTGATCAGAAGTCCTGATCTCAACCCGATTGAGCACGCCTGGGATGAGCTAGGGAGGCTAGTCAGAAGCCGCAGACCACCAACTACCACCCTCAGGGCACTAAAACAGGCCCTGATAGAAGAATGGGAGAATATCCCCCAACATCGGCTCCGAAACCTCGTGTTCAGTATGCCAAATCGACTCGAAGCTGTAAGCAGAGCTCAAGGAGGCAATACCAGTTATTAAAAAATAAATAACATGTAAAACATACTAGTAAATGTTAATTGAGTTTTATGGCACTAAGCTAAAAATGGCAATTTTTATTGTTTTATTTTTTTTTAGATTTAAAAATGTTACTAATGTATAATTTACTATAGTTTTAAAGAAACCTGATAAAATTTGCTATAAAACGTTTTTATATTTTAAATCTCTCTATAGCTTAGAAAAAATTGAAATTTTAAATGTATAGTATTTCGTTTTGCAGGCCAGTGTAGGTACTGCAATAACATTACCAACTTATTGCTATTTAAATTTCACATTTTTAGTAGCAAAATTACCCCAAATCCATTAAAAATTTGCAAATTTTCAACAGGTGTCACAAGTTATGACATGAACACACCCGCTAAACGAGGGCCAACCGTGCTTCAATACTTAATAAAAATCCGAATTGAAAAAAAAAAAGTTTTTTTTTTTTTTAATTCCTGAATATATCCACATCAATAAATTCTCAGTATGATACTAAACAACACCCTCACAGATCGGACAGGGTTCTTTTTACATATTATATTTGTTTGTTCGTTCTTCTTCTATGCGTCTCTATACCATTTATCCGATTACAATGAAACCGAAAAGGGTATTATAGAAAGCGATTTTCATACAGGCGCGTAAACGAACGTTTTATAGGAATTACTAGTGCAGAATTATAATATTTCTTGTTTCTTCACCACTCTCAAGTTAGTCGTATAGGTAATATGTAATATAAGTACTCTACTTCCAGTCCGAGTTATCTATTACAGTTCCTTTTTTGTTTTTCTTTGAAGTACGTGACTCTAAAACCAAATTAAGTTGTATTGTGGTTGTTAAAATACCATCAAAACCATCAAAATAGCCCCCCACCAAAATAGCCCCCCACCAAAATAGCCCCCCACCAAAATTTGAATCTTAATTAATACTTATGTTTATTTAAAAAAAACTAATCATTTTGTAAACATACCAAATCTTTTTATTAGAAATACGTATTACATACATGTATTACAACACTGACTTGGTTATAAAACGTTTCAAAACATGAACACCATAATTGCAGGTTTTTTGTCCGATTACTACGAAAATACTTACTTACGTTTTTAGCGGAAAATCACAACAGGATGGCATAAGTCTGTCACTCACTGCTGCGTGTGAGCACCTGGCTAAACGAAGTGAACGATGTTAGTGTCTCCTTCTGGGTTTATTCTATGTATACGAGTTACTTAATGATTTCGAATCTTACTCACTTACTACTCACACCAAAATTTAAAATTTCGCGCGCGGATAGTCCTTTTCGATTTTCTCTAGGATAAAGTATTGCACTAAAAAATATCCTATACTATTAAATGACCAATATTTGTATATAAATATTATATTTGTAATCACGTGCTCGAAAACGGCTCTAACGATTTCGATGAAAGTTGCAATATAGGTGTAGGGGTTTACGGGGTCGAAATATCCATCTAGCTAGGTCTCATATCTGGGAAAAATCGTTTTCTCTATTTTCACCCTTGCAGAGCTCGGTCGCCCAGGTACTAAGGATAAAACTGTCATCAGATAAAAAAAACTAATACTGAATAGGGATGATGCCTGGGTAAAAAAAAAGAAATTCTATTTAGTCCGTCAGTCAGATAATAAAAAAATATTAGACACGTATTTTTTTTGCTTTATCATATTAATAAAAGATGACTCACATACAACGCATTAAAGTTGGGGAGTGGGGGTTGATACGCCACAAGTATGTATAAAATCTACATACAAGTGACGTCATGGCACTCCTCACCGACCCTTGCTCGCAGAAGCGCCAGCCCGCGTTTTGCTGAGAAATGTAGTCTTAAATTCCCCGATTACTTAATAATAATGAATCATCTTTGATCCAGCCTGTCCCAACTTGCTGTCCTCCCCCCAGCGACGCCCTAAGCCGAGGTCCGTACCCCACAGGGGGTGCCCTTAGCGAGCGTTCGCCTAGTTTTAATTTAGAATAGTTTTGCCCCTGGCTGGAGGCTTTAAGTTAGTAGCTTAAGGCAGCCGCAGGATTGACCGGTTAAGTAGTCATCACCTCAGAGGTGAGCTACGAGATGCCCTAGACAAAAAAAAAAAAAAAAAAAAAAAAAAAAAAAAAAAAAAAAACGTCATGGCACATTATAAATCAATGTATCGCCGTAATCTTTTGATAACGTAAAAAAAGAAAAAATACGTGTACGTTATTTTTTCATAATCTACATTACGGACAAATAACATTTTTTTAGTCATCTTCCCTATTCAAATAAAATTTGTCAATTCTAGAAAACCAGTGTAGTTTCGTTTAAACAGTGGTAATTCCCAGAAAAACGATTATGGACGCGCCACCAAAGTTAAATAACATATTTTGTATTCTGACTATTAAAATGTTTTCTACTAAAATATTTACGGGCTGATCTTGTCAACATATATGTACGTCTACTTTCTTTAAAACAATTCAACTTTATTGTACGTTTGGTTTAAGATATAATTTTCAGCCGCGCCGCCTAAAAATTACGCTTGAGAAAATCCCCCTAAAATGTGTGTAATTAGCTAAAATATTAAATTCCTACGACGCCGGTCTATGATACGACTCAGTGTTTTCTGTGTGCATAATCTTTCTCTTTCGTTTTTTTTCATTATCTTTCTTTCTTTTGTTTTGAAAAAAACATAATAATATCTCATTATTTATCAGACAACCTACAAAATCCAGTTACAAAAATGCTTACAATTCTAGATTTTAGTAAATAATTTTAACTTACATGCTATGTTACTGCTACTGTCCAGTAATCTGATGAGAAGAGAAGCATTCTTTTTGCGCCCGACAGCTTGAGAAGCTGTCTACACTGGCTTGAGAAGCTGCCTACACTGGCTTGAGAAGCTGCCTGCTCTGGCTTGAGAAGCTGTCTACTCTTGTTTGAGAAGCTGTCTACTCTGGCTTGAGAAGCTGTCTACTCTTGTTTGAGAAGCTGTCTACTCTGGCTTGAGAAGCTGTCTACTCTTGTTTGAGAAGCTGTCTACTCTGGCTTGAGAAGCTGTCTACTCTAGCTTGCGCAAACATTGCGGATGATGTTATGGTTTTTTTCAAAATACTTATAACTAATAATGTTCTTCACCAGCAGGTACCGGTGGCCCCCCGCAAAGCTCCACGCAGAGGTATCAAGCTCCAACAAGAGAGGCCGAAGAGGGCGCTGTTCTGCCTCACCCTCAAGAATCCCGTGAGGAAGGGCTTCATCGATTTTGTGGAGTGGAAGTATCCTTTTTTACAACGTATTGATCGATAATTATGGAAGAACAATAGAACCTACGGTTAAAACTTAAGAAAAACCGACGGATTGAGAACCTCGTACATCCATTTGATTTACATAATTCGGATATCCATTCATTGTCAGTACCTAGGTATATTAAAATTTAACCCGCGATAAATATATACAATGCCGCCCATGGGCCAGTGACCGCTTGTATTTTTCGAAAAAAAAAAAACGCAAATTCTTCATGTTATTCAATTTTTTTATTTTTTTTGTAGCGTTTGCCATATCTCCGATGTTATTGGCTCGATTTGGATTCTGTTTATTATTTCGAAAAGCTTGAGTTATTTTATGGGATTAACTATTATTATTTTATTTAAAGTCGACTATGAAAAAAAATACGAAATGAAGACATTATTTTCTAAAGAAAAAAAAGTATTTTATTTTAAAAACCACAAGTGATAGTCCATATAATCATAGGGGACTAGGGGATTTTGGAAAAAAAATATAAAAGTAAAAAAATTAGATAACAATCAAATAAAGATAAACTTTAAAAGGATGTTTATTTTAGGTAATTTTTCATGAATATTCAGATAAATACGGACGGTCAAATGCCCATGGGCGGCATTGTATATATATATTTTTTTTTTTATTTAGATAAGGGGTCGAGACATGGATATCTATGGGTCGAGACCTCATTAATGTTACGTGTACTGAAGTTTGGCAATAAATTACTATCACCATTACTACTTAATACCTTTTGATATCAAAGACAAGAGTTTAATCAATATCTACATAATATTATAAAGAGGTAAAATTTGTTTGTTTGTTTTTAAGTTTGTGTGTAGGGGGTAATCTCCGGAAAAATACGAAAATAATTTTTCAATTCCGACTGGTAGTCAGATTTCAAAAATTCTTTTTGCGTTGAATAGCCCAATTCTTGAGGATTTTATAGGATTATAGGCTCGCGGACGCGGAAGTCGCGGGCAGAATGTAGTTTTTATGTAAGACAATTAAAGGCTTTACTTATACGAGAACATAAGAAAAGTCAAGATTACGGTTGCAAAATCCTGAAATCCTATGAAGGGGACCAACCAGAAACTTCATTTCCTACATGAGGAGCTCGTGGTAACAGCCGCACGGGTTGATCCATCAGGTATTTAACCTGATGGACCAACCACCAACCTGATGGTCTGTGGATGTGACCATTTTTACATACCGAGACTCCTCCATGCCTCGATAAGTACGTTAAGCCGCTGGTCCCGGCTGTCATTCGATGATCTTGGACAGTCGTTACGGGTCTTCAGAAGCTCGAAAGTCGGACAACCAGCCTTACCAAGGGGTATCGTATTACCCAGTTACTGGGAGGTCAGATAGGCAGTCGCTTCATGTAAAATACTGGTATTTAACTGCATCCGGTTAGACTGGAAGCCGATCCCAACATACATAGTCCTACATGAAGGTGCCGACATGGGACTTGATGATTGGCGAAATGTGGATGGTGCGGTGAGGGTGTAAGTGTACCGTTAATACTTAGTAATCTATTGTTCACTTCTGCCTCACTGTATTCATTACTGTTATGTAAAAAAAAGCAGGTTAGTAAAAACTCACAAGGTATATACATACATCATACTACATTATTTACTTATTAATATTACAACATCAAGAATTATATAAAAAATATTCCGCGAAAACTGTGCCGATGATCATAATATTGAGATATAAATAATTCATAAATGATCGATTTATTTAAAATCGATATGGCAGCGGATGGGCGCAAGCCACTGGCTGGCTGCCAGGCAACACTGACCCGGAAAATATTGGAAATCACCGTCTATAATATAAATACTGGCGTTTTTTTTTCTGATGGCAACAGCTTTATAAACCGTCGTTGATACCTATTCAATTTTATTCATCATCACCACTATGGGTTATTTCAAAACAAATGGATGAGAAAACGTATCTGTGGATGCCAATTTGTTGTGCCACTTGCAAATTAAGTGCAAATAAAGTTATTAAAAAAAAAAAAAAAACAAATGTAATTTTTTCAAACTAGGCTGAGAATAGCACTTTTTGAACGTCAAAGTTAAGACAGTCCCCCAAAACGCCTGCCCTTCACCACAACAACCAACGTTTTTATCAGCTAAAGCATCTATAGATGTTTCGCATTTGACAATTCAGGATCAGGATCATCGTTTTCAATTACAATTTAATAATCTTAATCAAATAATCATTGTTGGATAAAGTCGTGAGATGTAATGGTGCCGATTCTCTTGTACACCGAACTAAACTAACTAAACTATCACTAAAATTCAGAATAGCAAAAATGGTGCCGATTCTCTTGTCACAAATGCGTCTAAACTAGACTAAAAATCACTAAAATTTAGTTTACTCCTGACAAACGATGATTTCCCATTCTGAAATAGACTAAAGTGGCACAACTTAACTTTATTTTAGTTTGACAGCACTAAAATTGTACTGAGATTTTAATTTAGTGAAATGTCAATGTTGCTATTCTGAATTTGACGTTTTTCATCTAAAATTTTAATTATCTAACTAATTCTGACCATTTTTAATCGCCACTGAAAATGGTGTGGAATATTATTAGTTGTCATCAACTAAAATTCACACGAACATCTCGACTTCGGGTGCAAAAACAGTACTGTACTGGATTTTTTTCTTTTCTTTTGCTTATATCTCGAAAAGGGTGTGTCCTATCCCAAAAATAATGAAAATTATGAAGCCCTTATACCCCTAATACTCAATACGTAGGTAATATTTTTTTTTTATATTCCATACAAAAAGTGAAAAATTCCATATAAAACACGTCGAGGCTGCAGCCACTGCGCGCATCCGGCTCTAAAAAAAATCACGGGGTAGGGCAAACAAGTAGGTATGTACCACGTGGAGTCGCAATTGTCAAATTCGATTTAGTTGCGTCAAAATATTTTTTAAATTTAGAGACTTTTTACTACAGAATAGCTTTAAGATTCTCATAGCCAAAAGTAAGGAATTTTAGTGATAGTTTAGTTAGTTTAGTTCGGTGTACAAAAGAATCGGCACCATTGTCATTTTCACTAAATTAAAATCTCAGAACAATCTTAGTGCTGTCAAACTAAAATATAGTTTAGTTGTGCCACTTTAGTCTATTTCAGAATAGGAAATCATCGTTTGACAGGAGTAAACTAAATTTTGGTGAATTTTAGTCTAAATATAGATGCATTTTTAAAATGCGTCTCTATTTCTCTTAAGTGAGTGATTGCGTAAGAATTCAAACTAAACAGAGTTTGTTTACACTTTCATGGACTTTCATGGCTACGTAGCCAGCGACGTCGCCATGGCGATGGCCTGGCGTTCCAGTGTGTTACCGCTCTTAGCCTCACAAAAGTGGCCACTCTTTAGAAAGAGACAAAGCAACTATGCGGACAATGCCTGTGTCTATTCTCCAAGCCGCAGGCAAGGTGTAGAAAGAGACAACTACTGACCGCCCATTTGCTTTGTCTCTCTCGTACTTATCGGTCTGTATTCACTGCACAACTGAATACGGAACGCCCAGACCATTCTCTATATCTATGCTCTGGATTTATAAGAATTTGGAAAAAACCTGATGCCACAAAACTCAAACTCAAAGCATTTATTTCAATTAAATCATTTACAGGCACTTTTGAATTGTCAAGGGGTCAGTCAGTCAGAAATATGAAGCTAGTTGCCCATTCCAAAGCGTAGGTTCCTATGGAGAAGAATGGGCAAGAAACTCCACAGACACTCTTTTAAATCATAATATTGGTTACATCATTCATGTTGAAATTATACATGTGAGAACAATGTAGAAAGACGTGCACGTAAAAAGCGTCCGTAATAAAAAGATAAAAAAAATTCAAAAATTTAAATAAGCCGTGGCAGATAAGAGATGACCAGCCCCTACTGACGACGCCCGTTCACGAACATGAGACATGGATCAGCACCGATTAGCTCAACCATTTTAAAGGGAACTTAACGATCCACAACACACACGCCACCACCAGCGAGACATTTGAGTGAGCATG
Source organism: Xanthia togata (assembly GCA_963853775.1). Taxonomy (NCBI): domain Eukaryota; kingdom Metazoa; phylum Arthropoda; class Insecta; order Lepidoptera; family Noctuidae; genus Xanthia; species Xanthia togata. Next base: position 2,670,426 of record OY970814.1, read on the forward strand.
ACATACTCTCAGCCGCCAGGGCATATCAAGTCAATGAAAGACGTACCCAGTAAATGGTAGCTTTATAGAAGGTACATGGTCACAGTGCTCACACATGTGCTATGCAATTATACAATACTAAGAGATTGAAGTTATAAAATTCAAAGTTAGTTTTTGCAATCTTCAGCAGCTCCAACAATATTTTCGAATGCTAATCAATTCGTTTATGCGCCCTTGTGGAGCTGGACCAGCGTTGAGCCAAGCATTTTTGTCAGCGATATAATCCCCCAGCTTATAATATGCTTGGCAGCATAGTGTGCGTTTCATAAAAGATTTAAATTTCGTTTCATTTAGTTGTAGTATTGGGGACCGTGAATTTGGTTCTTTACATAATTTTCATACCAGTAGAGTAACTATGCCAAGGGAACAACTTTGTAGTAGACAGTACAATATGTTGGCAATTTGTCGCTAAATTGTCAGTTGTTACAATTTTACTGCTAGTCTCTGCCGGAGTCCGGAAGTTGTAACATTGAGTGCTTCTGGCTCTTATTGTTTACTGCGCACCCTGCTAGGGAATCTAAAACGAATCAAAACAAATGGATAATAAGAAAACATTTTGAGGAAAACGTCTGTCTTGTTGGTATAGAACTCGCAAGCGCGACTGTCGAGTAAAAGTCCTAGATTCGATCTCCAAGGTCGGACAAAGTGTTATTGGATTTTTCATTAGGTATTTCTTACTAGTTGCATAGAATAACTAAGGTAGCAGTTGTAAAATATAGATAAAAGAATTATTTTCGCCCTTTAATGTATGGGACTTAACAGGGCAGGACTATACTCCTCTGCCCAGTCGTTTGAAGAATCCAGTCGTGATGTTATGTCGACCTGGTAATTATCAACCCTTTATTGCAATCTGCAACGTATCATTTATTCGCATCACTAAATATCAATACATTGATGTTTATGCTCGTATAAATTTTTACTCTCGGGTATATTTCATCAAAATATACGCGTAATGAAAATCCAATACGTCTATAAAAAATAATTTCACTCACGGAAGAGCCAACACACAGTTAAATCAAATCACTAGACCATATTAAATGGTCATGAGTTTTGGTTGAGTAAAACCAAAAACCGAGTAGCGTCCAAGGACTGAAAGACGAAGTGTCGGTCGTCCGGCGGCGAGATGTGCGGATAGGGCCCAAAAATAGAAAAGCCGGACACAGATTCATATTTAGCCGGACATTTTGTCCTGAAAGCCTAACACACTAGTTTTTAAAAGAAAAAAAACATGTACTTTTATTTGGTATTTAATTCATTTGAGACTTACTCCACTCTTAATTAATAAATTATGAATCACATTTTGTTCTTACTAAAGTAATGTTTACCTACATTGAAAGTAACTAAAACAATCTATAATCAGCCTTCTTCCTTACATTGAAAGTAATTAAAATAATCAATAATTAGGCATCTTTTGGCGGGGCGGGGTTGACCAAAAGCCTAACAAAAGCCGGACAGCCGACTTTGGGTATATTTAGCCGGACATGATTTTAAAAAGTCGGACACCTAGCAACCCTATGTGTGGACGATATTGCTACCATCACGGACAGAGCCTGGATGAGGCTGGCACAGGAGCGTGGGGATTGGTACAAGACAAGAGAGTCTTATGCCCAGCAGTGGGTGAGCTCGAGCTGTGGATGATGATGACGAAAAATTACAAATTACAACGTCATCTCACCCCAGCCAAAAGACATCCTATGCAATACGCCTCCCGGGGCTCCCCAAACATCACCACGTCGACAAATTCTGCGTTCCTCACATTAAGCGGATTAACGCGATCTTCATCCGGTCATCAGTCCTCCTACATAAAAAAATGCAGAAAATAAAACGTTAAAGTTAATTATTTTGTCATCAGAATGTACCTAAATCAAAAGATTAACACAAAGATATAAAAGTAAAATATGACAAGAATATACATTTTTGTCACTAAAATGTAAAGTTGAGCGGAAATCGTTTGCAATAACTCATGCAACATATCGACGGACAGACAGTTGGAACATGCTCACCAGTTACAAATTATATGACCGTATTATTGGGCTTTAAATTTTAAATGTTTTGGGAGTTGAGTATTGTTACCATCGTGCATCGCATCAGCCGAAAGACGTCCACTGACCATGACCAATACTGCTGGTTGCTCCCAAAATTTGCATTTCTTGCCTAGTTTGGGAGTCGAGGTTCCAACTATAATTACTCACAGCTTAAAACATACAACAATTTCATATACAAGTCACGATCACGCGTTTAATATTATTTAATGTTAATTTTTTTTGCTATTGTGTATAATGTGAGGTTATTGGATCATAAACATAACATAAACTTAATTAGTTTATTATTATTATATACCAGCGACCCGGCCGGTCTTTAGCGCTTGATAAAACACCGTACACAAAACTATACACCTAAACTTTCCTCATGAATCAATCCGTCCATAAGTGAAAACGGTATTAAAATCCGTTCGGTCGATTTTGAATTCGCGATCGCGTTCAGACAGACAGACAGACGCGGCGGGGGGGTTCTGTTTTATAATAAGGAGCTAGAGTGATGCAGCCCGTGAAATCCCACGAACTTAACCGTCGTATTTCAACCTTGTCGTGGGCAGAAAAAAATCAAGATTAGTAGTGTGATACTAATCTTGATTTTAACCCATAGCCAATGTAAAATTCAAGACAGATAACTCAGTTCTGTCTTTCCTGTGGACCTCTTTAAGGTGAGGTGACTAAACAATGTTTACATAAGATTCTAAGGTTGCCAACACTTAAACTAATCCCTCATTGTTTTTAAAGCGAGTTTGTTTACCAACCTATTTAGTGTATTAAAAATATATCAATTCTCCATTAAGTATATTAAGAATGCGTTTAGCCTGTACGTTCAGCAGTCAATGTGATGAGCCTTATTAATATTTTATTCCTTATTTTCCTTTCCATAATGTAGATATAAATTTCATCCTCCACACATTCTTCCTACGTGTTTTAAGCAGTAAGCACCCTTGATCACTGTTAAAGTGACACGTACCTACTGAACTCAGCTTGGGAAACGCTACGTAAAATCATTGCTGGGGTTCTTATTATTGGGAGTACCTTAGCTAAACAAAAATATACGCATTAGCGATTAGCTCTGTTGTTTGTACAAGTAATCCTGCAGTTTTAAATATGAAAGAATGTGTAATATTATCCTAATTGGTTTGGAGTCGAGCACATGTCTTCTTCTGTTAGCCGTCATGTCATCTCAGTCGTAAGTCGTAACTGTCTTTTTAACCAAATCATCTTTCAAAAAATCCATCCATGGTTTTTTCTTTGATCTTCCCGCCTTAAACCCAATGAAATGAAATTGTTTATTCTGTAAATAGGATATTTCAATCACTTTTACACGTCCTGTTAAAAAAATATAATCAAATCAATCAATCAAATCATTTTTATTTGTATTAAAACATGGTATTACAGATGATACATTAAAATTAGTGCTTACTTGTTTTGCTATACATACATAGCATGCAAACTTGTCGGCATGCGTCACATCACATAGTATTATACAATTATTGGAGCATATTTAGTAACATAACATCACGCCCTGTTTCCCCGAAGGGTTGGGCAGAGGTGTACCTGTAGTAGGTACACCCACATTTCGCCAGTTATGTTTAAGTCCCATGTAATAGGGGGCGAGCCTATTGCCATCAACCGGGCACAAATCCAGACTCCGGGCTGCTACTGAGAAATTCCAGATAGGAAAACCCAATAACACTTTGCCCGACCCGGGAATCGAACCCAGGACCTCATGCTCAGCGGTAGTGCTTGCGACCACTAGACCAACGAGGCAGTCAGCATATTTAGTCTCTATAAATTATTTAATAGAATAGATATTTTGCAAATATTCTCGCAGACATATACTATCGCAGATATTTCATAAAAAAATAACTATCTAGTTATCTTACTACTCTGAGAAGAAAGGCCGAAACAAACTAAGAGGTCACAGTCTCTTTTAATGTCCAGACATAAAAACATTTCAGACACTAATCTACATTGTCCTCATATGGCCTGACTTGGTCAGGCCATATGAGGACAATGTAGATTAGTGTCTGAAATGGTATTTTGAGGAAAGAACCACACAGATTTGAGTGGACCTGTCCTGTCAGTGCAAGCATTTGTCAGAAATCGTGGAGCTCAACTCAGAACTTAGGGAGCTCAACTCGACGAACAATACTAAAAGAACATTTGGGTAGGCCGCATAAACTACTCAAACTGCCAGACTATCATTGAAACTAACTGAGAAAAAAAAAAGAGTAAATAAAAATATCCTCAGTCCTCACATTCACAAAAATTAAAATGATATAATACTTTACAAAGTAATCATGTCATTTTTATATAATTTTCAACAATGTCAATGTCAAGTGGCATATTTTAATAATTTTACATAATACTTAAAATGTCAAGTTTTATGGTTTTATCACAAGGCTTAGCAGAGCGAGCAGCTCAAGCTTTTTTATCTTCTAAATAATCTGAAATTGTATAGTACCCTTTTTACAAAGTTTGGTTTTAATACACATTTTAAATCGTTAAATGAGTAAGTTTCGAATTTCAATGGGAAGTTTGTTGTTCTAAGCTAAATTTATTTACACAGTCAATTACAAATATTAACAATATAGATATATATATATAATTAAAAACTAACAGACTTAAAATAATACTATTAATAATATGTACAAGTATATATTACATAAGAAGTGGGGGGGGGGGGTAATTATAGGGCATCAAAAAATTCTTCCGCATCGCTGATAAGCCATGGTGTCCGAGACAGTCGACACCTTCACCGCATCGGCAGCGATGCGGAGCCACACAAGGAGCGCCCAGACGCAGACAGGTAGCGAGCCGGAAGGTGGTATCACCCAGCATAGTGCCTATGTTGGGTGATGGTAGCGCCTGAAGCCAGAGGCCCGACTCCCACTCACCCACAGCCAGCAGGCGGGCACGCTCAGCAGTATTGGTGGACGTATTAATAAGATTATTCCGTACCAACCTGCAGAGCGGCTCATCCCACTGTCTCTGGGAAGATGGGTTCACGGGCCGATCTGTATTCGGGCAAGCCGCTTTCCAGGCGTTCTCAGCATCGGTCGGAAGTTTGTTGTAAAAGCGTATAGTTTCCGTCAAAATTATACTAACATTTTCGTCACAACATGTGTTCTAGCCGGTCTATGCTGTGTAAACAAACAATAGATAATAATCTGAAATGACTATTCATCGCCAGAAAATTTCATAAAAAAGGATCAGGCGAGAAATAAGAATCAAAGACATTCCAAACAGAAAATAGACATCAACATGACCCCCCACACAAGCCCACACAGAACAAAAATACAGTCAATGTTTGCTTTTATTTTGTACGGAAGCAAGACGTACACTAACACTGTAATAAACTATTTTTGAACTATGACTTCCCAGGGCAAAATGTGGAAGTATGCAATGGTTCAAAAGTAGAAGAAGACTACGGAAGAAGACTGAAGACTATCTTGGATCTTGGAGTAAAGAAAAAATATTATGGATCATGGTTTTCGAAAGCTAGCTTTGCTAAATAATAATTCATTGACTATTGACCATGACATGATAGCTTACATCAGCCCAGACGGGGTTAATTATACACAAAATGTGGATCTCGCCTGATAGAAAGCGATGAATCTACCTACCCATGTTATGTTTACTTATAACTTTGGTATCGATATTATTACATTCAAATAGAAAGATTCGCTCCCATACATACTAACCCATTACAATTATTACTATAAAAATTGCCGATGACGACTCGAACAATGACTACAATGTTGCTAAAAGTTAAAACTCCGCTTAACAGCGAAAAACGATTACAGCTGCTAAATAGCCATTGCCGGCAAAGGCAAAAAAAAAACTGACAAACCTCCAAACAACGCAACGCCAGGAATGTATGAATTAGTGACAGAAAACACCGAAACGTACATGTTACAAAATAATGGGAAATAGGCCAACTTCGCGTTGGCTGCCAATGTCAAGGGTCTCAGGTTCAAATCCCATGCGAGTCACAGTATTTCTTATAATAGATTTTTGTGAATAACTTAGCAACAAGTTTTTAATGGATCATTGAAATGGTTCAAGGTTAATGTGTTATTTTTATGATTATTTGAACACTGCTCTGTTTTACCGATATGCTCCATTAAAGTAATGTACTGCAATTATATTTATGGGCAATATGTGACCTCGACCAAACTATTATTGAAGGTCTGATTTATGCTATACTAGCAACCATACCATGCTTTGCACGGGTGTCATGGTGAAATGTCGAAAAATCAAAATTTATATGCTAAATCTAAGTATTTATAATAGTGTACACGTAATCATTCGGGAAAAAATGCTCTAAATAATGGTGGCATCAAAATCCACTGTGTAGTTTAGAAGATATGGGTGGTCACACAGCACAGACACGAAAATCTACTTTTTTATAGGTAACTAAAACAAAACTTTAATATATAGACAGATCTATGTCTGATATAATATTAAATTATATGATTGATATTTATTTAATTGTGTTATTATCTGCGCATAATGTAGTGCAAGTTGTGATTTTCTTTAAGTAATGAGGCGCTTAGACTTAAGTTTGCAACGTACAAAATGTAAAGTAATAGTGTACTCATTGTTGAAGAGCCTAATAATAAATGATTAAATTAAAAAATATTGATCTGTATCTCAATCGATATTTTATTGACAGTTCTTTCTGAACTATTTTGGTTTCAAGCAGTAGATATGTTTGATAAAGTAGGTACTCGTTGGTAGGTACTCGAATTGATAGTCCTAGTATCTTCTGCTTTTGCACAGGAACACGTTACTATCCGATATTTTGTCCACCCCATTATTATTTTTCGGGAGTCTCACTCTTTACGGCTTACTTAATTACGTATTGAATCTCTTTCTAGCCTCCCACGGTACCAAAGGGCTTTCTTCACCGGCCGCCTAAATTAGCCCCTTCCAGTTGATTAACTTTGCAGTATTCTCATTACCTGCATCTATTAATAGATTGTTATGGAGCCAGTTTCTGTTATAGTTTATTTCTATATAAGCTTTAATAATAATATTGTTTAAATTTGCAACACTTTTGCAGATTCTGCAAATAGAACATAATTGTGGCCCATTTATTGCCAGACTGTTCAACATATTGCTAAATCGATGTAAATAAATCAATCCATCGAAATATGCTATTTAGATGAAACTTGGCACGGTTCATATCTATCCTAAAATTGAACTAGTTTCCAAAGAAACAATAGTATTGATATCTTATTCAAGTGAGTGAAGACTGCCTTCTGTTTTGGCTGAGAATATGCTTTTAATCTGGAATTGTGACTAGTCATCGAGAATAAATTGGTCCATATTTAAAGCTAACGATACAGCAATTAGATCTACTCTTAATATGCTAGAATGATTATATGTACCTTTTGAATAAAAGTAGTTCAAGCATTAGCCGTTTCTTCAAAATTCTAAACAACTTTTCCGAAGTCTAAGTAATCAAGAAAACATTTTTTATCAATTCCAAAGCAACTGCCCTTTTTTCTTACAACATAAACAAAGAGGTTTTTAGGATAAAATTTATGTTATCTATGATCTTTTAAATGATGTTTCTTAACTCGAGCGCCAGACCGTTCGAGTATATGATCCTGACTACCATCTTCGCCAACTGCATTGCCCTAGCCGTCTACACACCTTATCCAGCCAGTGATTCAAATTATACCAATTGGGTTCTTGTAAGTATTTACTTTCAACGTTTTACAATTGTCTACGTCTTGGTCGTTAACTTAGTTGAATGATACAATATGAGTTTCATTTCTTCTGTTTCTTATTATGTTGATATTGATGAGTTAAGTTCTTATGGCTATCAATAGTTCTTGGTTTTTTTTTTTTAGTTTTACTTCGTTCATCCCTTTTAAACATGAAGCGTCCGATTGATTTTTTTGTACTGCTTCACAGTAAGCATCTTTTCCTGTAATTCTTCATTACTTAACGTGTTTATTTTAACGACTTAAATCATTTTCTGCATCATATCCTTTGTTTAATTTCCAGGAAAAAATCGAGTATGTGTTCTTAGTAATATTTACGGCGGAGTGCATTATGAAGATCGTAGCATACGGGTTCATTATGCACCCTGGCTCCTATCTCCGAAACGGCTGGAACTTGCTCGATTTTACGATCGTCGTCATTGGGTAAGTGCATTTCGATATTAGGTTTAATATAATCTATTGTTTCATAATGTTTACATTTAGGTTTATCAGATTTGGGAATGTGTTCTTGAGAAACATCTGTAACAATTGCTACTACTATCAAGCCGTCTGTTACTGGTAAAACGAACACGCTCGTATAATTTCTAAATACTACTATTCGTAAATTGATGATGACTGTATGCTTTTAGTATGCTATCTAGCAACTGATTGTGTGATGAAATTTCAAGTATTGTTGTCGGAAACAGAAGGAATAAGCTGATAACAATAATTTCATATCGTTTTAGAAACAACTCCCAGAGAGTGATATCCTAATTGGAGTCTTTTATTGAAAGTCTAAATATGGATTATCATTCTTAATATATTTGGATTTATGGTCTATTTCTCCACCTCTAGATAAATACTCCTAAAGTCCGGCTTATTTATATCCCATGAATTTTAAATTAAGAATTTGTCACGTAGCCTCTGTAACGACACATTTTACAACAACATATTTTCCAAAACTTTCAGAATGGTCAGCACAGTGTTATCAAGTATATTCAAGGACGCGTTTGACGTGAAAGCTCTGAGGGCGTTCAGGGTGCTGCGACCTCTACGACTGGTGTCCGGCGTGCCTAGTGAGTTGTTACTAATTAATCCCTTTATAAGATAACTCACAACCATATTCTGTTCAAACATATGCAGGCAATAGGTCCCTTTGAAAAATATGTCGGAAGTTATAGACGAGTGAATAAATACGCTTTAATGAAAATTAAACAAAGGTGTTCCTTTTGTATCCTTTTGTGAGGATGCACATTCATCAGGCTCTTACAGAACACATACAAGTTAAATGGATTAATGCTATACCTCTTTACAGAAATGAAATACTGTGAGAAAAAATATAATTTCTTTATCAATTTTTCAATCACGATGTATATCTGCATTCTATACACCTCGCAAAGAAACTCTATCAAAGAATATATTTTCCATTTCTATTTTTCAAATATACTGTAGTCTCTTCTAATCAAATCTTCCTCTCCAGGTCTCCAGATCGTGTTGAACTCAATCCTGAAGGCCATGGTGCCGCTCCTTCATATCGCGCTTCTGGTCATCTTTGTCATCATCATCTATGCCATCATTGGGCTGGAGCTGTTCTCCGGAAAGATGCACAAGAGCTGCTACAATAAGTATACAGGTTTGGAATTCGTTTATCTACTACAACAATAGTCAAATAGTCCTCCTGGCAAGGCGATCCGCACCACGACCGGAGGTAGAAGAGCCGATCTATTCTCTAAAAAACTTAGGTTAAGGAAGCTTAAGGTGAACTGTCAATAGTGTAGTTTGTAGTAACACTACTACAAACTACTACACTAACACTACTATCGTGAGCTCATTCCACTTGATAACTACACAGTCATCAAGTGGAATGAGCCCACTTCGAGTTTTGGTCACTTCACCTAAGTTTTTTACAGAATAGACACGACCAACGGCTTAACGTGCTTTCCGAGACACGCGGGTACCACACCGCCAACTTTATCTACTAATAAGAAAGAACACACGTGCCCTCTTAAAACAGTTTTGCATAATTATTCAGTCAATACTAGGCACCTAAAGTTTTAAGTAATGATTCATTCTGGTTACCGGTGTTACACTTTTTGTTTGTATTTTTATTTTATTTATTTTATACTCGTGTGCCTTTAATTCTGAACTAAATAAATGTTTTTATTTTTTATTTTTTCTAAGAACAACTCCTCACGTTTCAATCTATTGATTATACACAACAAGTGATTTTGAAATATTTTCAGCTAGGTACATTGTTGTGGAACCGATCATCTAAGTTTACATTGAGAAATGCAATAAATAGGTATATTTCAGTAGTTCCATCCGACAATAAGGCTTGAAGAACATCAATAAAGACATTCATTTGAATGATCAACGAAAACATTTCTTGTAAAGAAATATTAAGAGGTAACAGGGGCTGCGAGGAATTTGAAAAATAGGTATTTGAAGAAACTATTGCCGTCGCGCTGCGCCCGAGTTAAACCCCGTAAACTGCGATAGGGACAACTGCAGCTCAGACCGATTATATCACAAAAATTTTGACGAAAACGACGTTTGGCATTCTTCTTTTTTCTCCTCGAAAACTAAGCCGATTTAATAATTTTTAACATAAAAATTTTAAGAAAGAGTGTCTAGGTTCCTATTATTTATAGAGTATGTCTAGGTTTCTTTCATGCTAAAAACTATTCCGAATTAGTCTGGTAGTCCTCTAATCACGGCGGTAAAAATGGGGCATTTTTGTAATTTTTGGAGGGTCATAGTTTCCTTACTTATTAATTGCTGAAAAAAAGGAAATGACAGGGACATGCCTATATACCTTGATTTTATAAAAAAACACACAAATAAAACTACCGAGGTATCTGTTGACTGTCGAGTATTGTACCTGCCTATAGATTTGCTGTCTGCGTATGTCATACGTGATAGCGATAGTTGTAAAATGATAGGTACTATCTAATGTAGTCGGGTAATACTTTCCAAAGAAATCATACCGTGAGAGCCGTTTGTTGACCCTCAGTGGTTGGCAAGCAACTGGGGCCAGACAAAAGTTTGCACACGTGAAAGAGAAAGACTCATTATATTTCTTACTACTGGATCTAATAAGTTTGTCCTGCTCCTATTATTATAATTATACCGTTGCTCGAATTATCCTGTCCTCAGATGAGATCATGGACACCCCTCACCCTTGTGACGTGGACAACGGCTTCAACTGTTCCATGGTCGGTGAAGAGATGGAGTGTCGGGAAGGATGGATAGGCCCTAACTTCGGCATCACCAACTTTGACAACTTCGGCTTGTCCATGCTGACGGTGTTCCAGTGCATCACGCTTGAGGGCTGGACTGATGTTATGTATAATGTAAGTTAGGAGTCTATATTTTATCAATCTAAAAATAGGCTCACATTTTATGACAAAATTAAATCGCTCCCTATTACAACATAACGTACTCATGTGGGTGTTGACACCCACATAAGTGCGTTACGTAGGTATGCTTTGCTTACCCTCTCCGGGAAAACAGGCGTAGATATCTACTGTTTCTATATGTAAGAAAAATTACATGGCAATCAGTTGGCGGGTTGTATTGCCCAGTTTCTGTTTGTGCTTCACAACAATGCTTTTCCCAGGAATATATATCCTTGATAAATCCAAGACGGTAATGAGCTGTATTGGTTAAAAATAATCACATTATTTATTTCAGATTCAAGATGCAATGGGCAACAGTTGGGAGTGGATTTACTTCGTGTCTATGGTCATCCTGGGCGCTTTTTTCGTCATGAACCTTATTCTCGGTGTGTTGTCCGGGTAAGTTTTTTTTTTAAGCTTTGTGTTCTATAAACGTTCAAAGGAGGACTAAACTTTCAATCTCCTTCTTCTATGTGCCTCTCCAACTAACTAGAGAAAGTTGGCGTAGGATAGCATAATCAGCCTATAATGTTCCCACGCGGGCCCATTGCCGGTTGGTAGATATCACATGTCTTCGATTTTTTTGGTTCTATGACATGCCGGTTTCCTCATATTTTCTTTCACCATTTCGTGAGAAGTGTTGATGAAATAATGTACACAAAGTAAAGCGTCTGTCTGAGTTCGAACCTATAACTTGTAAGTCACGGCTGACCACTGGGCCACCACTGCTCCTTGAAAGTTGCCAATCAGCTCCAAATATTACTTGACAGTCTCCCGAAACACCCGCCCTTTCACCAGTTCTTAGTACTTTAGCTGGGAAGTGGTTTTATTCGTCGAGAATTACTACTGCGATAAATAAATCTTAGTTTACGTAGTATCTTAGATTACTATCCTACGATTGCAAACTTCGAATTTAAAACTTCTAAAAATACCATTACAATAAGAAAGGCATTGGGTGTCTCGATAGTAACTTTAATAAAATTACGAACTAAACAAAACGTTTTAATTACAGAGAGTTCTCCAAAGAAAGAGAAAAGGCGAAGAACAGGGGTGACTTCCAGAAGCTTCGAGAGAAACAGCAACTGGAGGAAGATCTGAAGGGCTACCTCGACTGGATCACGCAGGCTGAATATCTGGAACCGTTGGCTGATCAGCATGAACATCATCCACCAGTGGATCAGACCAGGGATTATGGGATAGGTGAGATGTTAGACGCAGATGATAATATTTATTTTATAAATTGTTAATTAAAACTCTTTTAAATTTAAATAATTTGGCTCGAGTTGATTATGGGTATGTAGGTATATGTCGTGTCCAGATCTTATTGACTGATAATTTCATGAAATGAACATCGACCACTGGTCACATCATGAAGTGGCCTGGCCAGATCATTGAATACTCAACCTTTAACGATATGAACAGTTAAACGCACGACTACATCATGATGTGGCCAAACATAGTGATCATCGTAAAATAGTTCAATTATCCACCGGTAGAGGCGTTGATGACGCTCACGTCATGAACGCCACTACCGGTGGATGATTTAACAAAAATGAGGTTTTTCATGTGCATCATGGCGGCGGCATACAACAAATCAAACAAAGTAGGGTGAGGACGCAAAAAAAGACGATGGACTTTTATTGGGTTTCCAAATATGATATTATGGAAAGCGATCAACTTGGAAGTAGCGCTTGCCGGTTACTGCCGCGGTGTGAAATGCAACATAGCAACTAAAATTAGTTTTTAAAAATAATAAAAATTACGCTGCTTTAGTGGCAACCCGACCAAATGGGTTAGGTTAGGTTAGAAGTGTGAGCAAACGCGAGTGAGCCGAGCGAGCGCAGCGAGCGGTGCCGCGGGAGCGACCGGCGAACGCTACTTCCAAGTTGGTTGCAGTTACTTGGCTATTTTTACTACACCTTACACCATGGATACCCTACATTAATGATATTATGGCCAAACTTCGACGATCGTTTTAAAGATATGGCCAATGTTAAATTGGCCATTTCATGAAATGGTAAATTCTAAGAAATGGCCACGACATATATGAAGATAGGTATATACTTAAATAGTTAGATAATAGGCAGATTATCTGATTCAGTTCTTATTTTTATCTTAAAGTTAAATACCGAACCCCAGGAATGGTTTATGGTACTCACTACTTAAATTTTTACCTTATGACGTATTATAGCAGAGTTGAGCGTTTAATTAAAACAACTATACTGTATACTGATCTATAGATGGTTATATATTTACTAACATTTACAAGACCCTAGCGGAATCGTTGTAACGAAACCATAGCAACTGCTAATTCGACGCCAACGCCATCGTTACATCGTGTGCAACTTTGGGCAAAAATACAATTTATTTTGTTGACCTGATGAGCGGCTATTGATCAATAGATGATCATTAACACTTAAGAAAACAACTTTATTTTAATTTGCAGTAATGTTTTTTTGAATAAAAATTAAAATATTTATATATTATATTATTACAGAGGTTGCTTCACTATCGTTGTTGTAATGAATAAAGTATGAGTAATTTACCTACAACTCGATTCGATGAAAGATAATTTAAAGTCTGTTGCCCAGTAAATTTACAATCAGAATGGACCGGCACTCAAGTAAGATGTTTTAGAATACATTTCAGGTCAGACACAGAATGAGCATGATTCTACAGACCATCTGGGAATAGAGAACAATGAACAGCAGAGAGTTTCAGTTTGCAAAGTATGGAAGAAGGATTTTGATAAAGTAAGTATCAAGAATTGTAAACATAGCTGTGACATAATATGTGTTTAAGAAAATTATAATATGCCAGAAATAGAACTGACTAACAACACATCGCAAGGCAAATCTCAGCGTGAAAACTAGCATATTAAAGGATTGACACTATTGACAGCTTCATGGTGGGATTTTCACAGCCTCTAAACAAAAACTTTAATTATTTGTTACGACTACTTATAAAAAGCAAAAATAAATAGTACTAGCTTTCGCCCGCCTCGTCGTCGTCATCTGTGTGCCAAATTTAATCTAAATCTGTTTAGCCGTTTTTGCGTGATTGAGTAACAAACATCCAAACATACAAACTTTCATATTTATAATATTAGTAAGATTCATAAAAACACTGAATATGTGACTGATAAGTTGAACAAAAATACAGAACTTTGGAATACGACACAATATTATGAGGCAAACGATAAAAAAGAAACTGATGGTGAATCTTTCAGTAATGAAAGAGCGAAATCTTTTACTAATTATAAAGTTTTCACAGGTAAACCGTCGAATGAAGAGAGCGTGCAGGAAAGCAGTGAAGTCTCAAACGTTCTACTGGTTGATCATAGTGCTAGTGTTTCTGAACACAGTCGTTCTAGCCAGTGAACATTACCAGTAAGTATTCAACCAAATTATACGAGTAAATTGGTCTAGTGGTCATCACGACATACATTAAAGAACATACATACATTAAAGGGCTTGTGGGTTCGAATCCAGGCAAGTACCAATGTGACTTTTTCAATTCATAAGTATTTTCTGATTATCTTGGACATTACTGACATCACTGAAGCAATAAAATAGCATTTTTTTTTACAACCGACGTAAAAATTGTACCCTGAGGGGTCTAGAATCATTTGTGTTGAATTCATAGTAATAGTTTGCACTTTGATGTCTTATTCTAAGCCAATTAAAAAAAAACTCATTGTATATATTCCAGTCAGCCAGAGTGGTTGGATCTCTTCCAGGAGTATGGAAACGCGTTCTTCGTCGCGCTCTTCACTTTAGAAATGTTAGTCAAGATGTACAGCTTAGGATTGCAAGTAAGTTATCTATGTTTCGAGCTCTATCTTACTATAACTTTTATTTTTTGTTCAGCATTCATCACGAAACTGGAAACAAACTAGCGAGGGTAGTAAGTGTTGTAACATTGCATCTAATCATGCAAAGTATCAGGCCTATGAAATTATTGTTCACCGGACTTTTACAATAGTCGTGGGGACATCGTTCTCGTATAGGTTATCGAAGCATATGCAACATCTGGCATGGCTTTTCAGACTGTAAATCCTAAATCACGACTGTCAAACACAACAGCTAATCTGTACAAAACACACCGTGAATACTTAAGTCAAGTGATCTTGAAGTGAGCTCTGGGAATAGTGTCAATCCGTAGCGCCATCTAAAAGCAATGGTGGCCCAGTGGTAGATAACGGTCGTGACTTACGAGTTGTAGGCCGTAGGTTTGAACCCAGACAGGTGCTTCACTTTGTGTAAATTATTTCATCACCACTGGTCTCAAAACGGGAAACCGAAATGTTCTAGAAAAAAATTCGAAGACATGTAAAAAAAAATGTTTTTGGACCAAACACTTGAGACATTTTAGAAACCTGCCAAACTGCTCGACAGTTTGTCAGCAGGATTAGCGCTAGTCTTAAAACATTTTGTATAAACAATCAAAACGTAGGTAGACACAGATAATAAAATTTAAATGCACGGTAAGAATATTTTTGTTCAATTCAGTGTCCCTCGACCGATTAATTATTGTCACATGTTGCGACCATTTCATTCAACAGTTCAGCCTTTAATTTACTCTCTAGTGTTCGCCTGGTAATGACACCATTGTCTCTTCTAAGCCAGACGATACTATTGAACAGTGTATAATTATTATTTTTTTGCCATGGTGATTTTCTTACTGATGCTCTCACGAATTTACGTTCTCTAACACTACTAGAAGTGTTAGAGAACGTAAATTCGTGAGAGCACAAAACACATTTTAAGTGTTTTGCACATGTACTTTGAATTGGTCACCGACATCTACCAACCCGCACTGCCCGGTACGGGTTGGTAGATGTCACAATGTCTGACGTCACCGCATGGTGGATTATCCACTCCCTCTCGCGGAGAGGTGTCCCGCAGTGGGAACATTACAAGCTGATTATGCTTATGCTAGCATCAGATCGAATGACAGCTCATTTCACCTAAGTTTTCACGATGAGATTTTTGAAGAATAGCATTACAGTTGTCGCGAAGAATAGTTTGTTTCTAGTCATTTATCACTATTTTATAGAGGGTTAAATAAGCTGGTAACACTTCACAGGCTTTACGGGTATCGATATCAAATCATTAAAAGACAAAAAAAATATATCGGAAGTCATATTTTTTAGGGTTCCGTAGCCAAATGGAAAACGGAACCTTTGTTATTTCGTCGAGTCCTTCCGTCCGGATTTACCAGGAGGGGACAAGCACAGCGATTTCACTATGAGACTATTTGCACTATATCGATGAAAATTGGAAAGGTATAATATCTATCACGAAAAAAATAATTAATCTGTGAAGTTTCACCAACCAACAGCCCAATATTATGTCAATTTGTTTTAACCAGTTTAACGTCACACACCACATTCTCTACTAACCTCTGCTTAACACCTATGCTTTGGTTGCTGTTCTTCTTCCGTTAGACTTCTTATTTACATACTTCCTCCCGGTTAAGCTGCCTCCGAACATGTTTCAGGGCTACTTCGTGTCTCTGTTCAACCGCTTCGACTGTTTCGTCGTGATTGGGTCTATCAGCGAGATGGTGCTGACCAAGACGGAGGTGATGCCTCCTCTTGGAATCTCTGTGTTGCGTTGTGTCAGGTTGCTCAGGGTCTTCAAGGTTACCAAGTAAGTAATACGCTAGTATCTACAAATCTTCTTCCTACCTCATCCTTTTTTGAAGTTAGTTATTACTAAAAACGTTTTAAAAGACGTGACTTTCACTCACATCGAAAATTACCACCATAGAAAATCTTTTTCTTGTTAAAATAAAAGGACATTATTTGTTGTGACTACGGTTTCCAGTTTTCTCCAGTCCAACCAAACGCGCGACTGAACTGCCTAGAATAACACAATGATTGCAGAAGGTATAAGATACTTTCAATGATATCTGTACTTTCCACGATATAAAGTAACCTTCAAGACAGCGCCGTTTTCATTTGTGAAGAAAATCCTTGCATTGACTATTAAAAGGACATCATCTGGCCAGCCTGTACCGGGGAACAGTGGGGCTCTGTTCAGTCTCCCAGTCAAATCTAGGATAGCCAAACGCGACAAAACTGCCATCTGAACACTGAATACAACATACACTGTTGAAAGTCTCTAATGTCTTCCTTCCCTCTGAAATTAAAATAAAACGCATTTCGCTTTTTTTAAAGTCTCTTATTTTCCTTTTGTAAAATATCACCGTAAGTGATACTACATATTCACATTACAGTCTAGCCTATTAGCTCAAAAAAAAATACATATACATATATAACTTAAACTGCTAAGTAACTATACATGGTGTTTGGCGCATGGACCGACACAATCTTTTCAGGAATTTGGGAGGTCATTAGCTAGGTTCTACCCATACACCCTTTGTCCCAAAAGTTTTTTTTATAATTAATTTAGAAGTTGTAAAATTTCATTCATTAAATAAAAAAATTAACTTTGGAAGCCTGTAAGGAATTTTCTTGAAACCAGTTGTATAAAACAAAGATGTTTTTAGATTTAAAAGACTTTGGAGAATGCAACAAAATTTGTTTTGTGCCACTACACCCACAAACAAAAAAGTTATTTCAAATTAAAGGACACATTTTGGGATTTTTTTTCATTTTAAAAAAATAATCATATGTAACCAACCGTGACATTTGGGACAAAGGGTGTATGGGTAGAACCTAGCTAATGACCTCCCAAATCCCTGAAAAAATTGTGTCGGTCCATGCGCCAAACACCCTGTATAATTAAGAAATCGTCCAATAACGTCTTTCTTATTCAGTTTATGTTAAACAGAAGACACTTAATTTACGTGTTCTTTTTAATAGTCAGCACTTGCACTGCAGTTTAAGTTGCAGTAAGAAGTCTCTTACGACCAAATCAAATTTCCAGATACTGGCGCTCTCTCTCAAACTTAGTAGCGTCGCTCCTCAACTCCATCCAGTCGATAGCGTCCCTCTTGTTACTGCTATTCCTCTTCATTATGATCTTCGCGCTACTGGGGATGCAGGTCTTTGGAGGAAAGTTCAACTATGACCCAGTGGAAGAGAAGGATCGACACAACTTTGACTGCTTCTGGCAGGCGCTGTTGACGGTATTTCAGGTATGGAAGATTCCCATTTTTTTGTTGACTGATTGACGTAACTGGTTGAGAAACTAAGGCCAGAATGTTCCCGGCTCTATCTTGCACTTATAGTTTGACAGTTGTGTGACGGTGACAGGGATAACGCTTAACCAAAGTACGTGCTAAGTAACGCTTATCCCCCCAGCTGTGGCAGGTCCTTAGAGGACCGCAAAAATTTGGGCCTCGTCTGTGGTCCACTGCGGACCGGCTTTTTATCTGTGCCATATTTTTGACATAAATGGCATATTAAAACTGTGCCTATCTCGTTTATACTTGCACAGAGTCTAGAAGACGAAATGAGAAAGACATATTAACTCCGTCCAAGTCTGTAACATACCGAATGACCGTAAACATACCTATTTCAAGTCAGTTTACAGAGTTATTAAAAAGCTCCACCTCTATTGGTACTTCCAGATCCTAACAGGTGAAGACTGGAACGCGGTGATGTACGAGGGCATCAAGGCTTATGGTGGTGTTGGCACACTCGGGATCCTCGCCTGCATATACTTCATCATACTCTTCATCTGCGGAAACTGTATCCTTTTGATAAGTCTTAGTATAATGTTAAGAATATCATCACTCCTTTTTAAACTCTCTAAGCTATGGACAGCTATTAAAACTTTGGCTTAGTACTATTTTTTATTTAGATATATCGTTATTGGACACGGTCGAGAAAACCATGCACTACAGTAAAGTAAAAATAAATATTTTTTATATGACAAAACGGCCAATGCCGTAATTGTTAGTACTGAAACATGGAGACGACAATATACATATTCGTATCTTTATTTGCATTTTTATAATGTTAACAAGATCGCAAAACGGCTTAGAACTAAGGCACAATTATGGATCATGGACAGTTAGGCCACAGCAAAAAGTTAAACAATTAACAATTTTTAGGGAATAAATATACAAACAAATCAATGTTTCCTTAACTACCCGTCTCGCAGACATCCTTCTGAACGTGTTCTTGGCCATCGCAGTAGATAACTTAGCCGATGCCGAATCGTTGACAAACATAGAAAAAGATGAAGCGGTAAGTGATATTGGAAATTCAATTTGAATTCTTGAGTTTAAGGGCTTAATTCAAACGAGGATAATCCGCAGGCTCCTGAAGAAAAAGAAGGGGGAAGTGTGGCAGCAGCTGAAGGTGTACACATAGATACTGATGATGAGTATATTCACGACGATGATGTGTATACTTCAGATAAGTAAGTATTTTATACAAATAGCTTTACCATATTGATCCCTGCTGGAGAAAACTGAAAGTACTAAAAAATATACAATTTTCAGCTCTGAAAGAGATTATGATGAGACAGGTTCAGAAGAAGAAAAAGAAGATATGGAAAGAGAACTAAACGAAATCATAGATGAAGAAAACGAAGCAATCCAAAGAGCTGAAGAGGAACAAGAGAGAGAAGACCAAGAAATGATGGAGGGCCATCAGAGGAATCATATAGGTATAATCGTTTTAGGTGTTCAGTCAGATGTAACATCGACTATGATACTTATAGCAAATATTTGGGAAAACAATCTTGGTTTGTGGCTAACACTATGCAAGTTTTTACTTAGAGGGAAACCGTCTATTCAGTTTAATAAATCTATTATGACTGTGTCTTTATTAATCCAGAAATGAAGGTTTATGAAAACCTATTGCATTTTGATATGAAAGCATCAAACCTGGTGCATCAATTAAATAAATATTTTCTGTTTATTTTAAAACCAAATATTGTAATTAATGTTTAATTGTCAAAGAAAATGATAATACAAGTGTATAAATTATACTACTGCAAAAGCTGCCAACAATGGTGAAATAAACATAACAATAAGCTAACCAACCAAAAACAGTGAACACAGAGTTGGAAGAAGAGCCTCGGCTGAAACGTAAGCCAACGACCTCATCGGCGCGCCCGCGCCGGCTGTCCGAGGTTGATATATGCGACACAAAGAAACCTATCCCTGATGCCACCTCCTTCTTCATATTTGCTAAGACCAACAGGTTAGGGGGGGATGAAGAGTAACAGAAACTTATTAGATGTTATTTTTTACGTATTTTGTTTTTATGATTTGTCTTTGATGGTGGGCGAGAGATTCTCGTGCTTCTGGCGCTAAAAGAGCTTATTTTATTATGATACAGTATATTTAATGGTTTATCATTTGTCATTAAAGAGTGTGAATATAAACATTGAACATTTTTGAGTTATTCACGATGGGTAGGAAATTAGATCATGTCATGTATTCATAATATATCTTTAATATTTTGCTGATAACGGTTTGTATTTTGTATGTCACGCGTCGTAAGCACGATTTTTTGTATAATTTATTATAGCAGCAACAATATTATCATCAACTCTATTTAATATCAACGCTATCAAAGACAAACCCGTTTTCTACTTTATGCCTTACATCTTTCTCTTCTTTCAATTAATTAATTATTAAAAAATAATTTTTATTTACCATTTCTACACATTTAGCTAATTTCCACACTTGTGTTTGCGTTTAATTAAGTATTAAAATAATTATTTGATAATTTAGTTGAGGCATTCTAGGTACAGGGATTTCGGCATGGTCGATAGTGATAGTGAGACTATTGGTAATCTTAGGATTAAACTAACTTTAGTGCTCGACGATAGTGTAGAAAATTCTGTCATTTTCCTTCACAAAGATGGCGGTCAATCTGAAGAAGAGGGAACACTGGTAACAGCCAGACCACGGCGTGTGTCAGAACTGAATATGCCAAATCAGACGCCGCCTATACCGAACGCTAGTAGTTTCTTCGTATTCTCACCAACGAACAGGTGAATGGTGATGACTTCATCACCTGGTGGTACCCATGTCTCATTGTGTCGATTGGCGTTGTGTTGTCCTTGCAGTGATTGGCATTACATATCATCGACTGTGATTGTCCCTGTGTCTGTTGGAAACAGTATTTCCTTATAGTATGTCCATTAACCTTATCTAGGAGATTATTCCTTTGGTCTACTGGTTTCTTTATTTAAATCCTAGTTGACTCCTTTAGCATTAGAACAAAAATATTCTTCAGTTCATCCTGTTTCGATTTCATTTTCAAATTCACCAGAAACGATGACTAAACTTTCCGGTGGATAAAACTCCTTTTCATTTTAAGTTTTTCAAAATTTCAAATTCCAATTTCTTAGTTAATATTACAGTACCGTTTCCAACATCATATTCTTCATTTATATGTCCTCGTGATGCACGAACATTATAACCTCCATTAAGTGTGGAATAATCAAAATTAGATGAACATTTTGTTTCAGCAATGAGTATAGTGGGTACCGAAATCTGTGTTTCCCATTAGAAGTTAGGTTTGTTTGTTTAGTATGATAGGTTTCAAAGCATGACCTGAAATCCCTTCATTGATATTTGTAAATCGGAAATCTTATTTTGGCTTGTAGCGTTTACCACTGAAATTGCATGCAGTGTGTGTTCATGCATGTTTGTCAAAGCCGTAAAAACTATACGCCAAAAAAGTTGATTCTGAAAATTATTTTGTGACGTTAATTCGTTGCATGCATGCATGTTGTGTCCCGTATTATATTTATTTGCTCAATTTTAATGCATGTGCTATTATCACTGATTTTCGTAACTTGTGTCTAGAATATATGTGTATCTGTGTTATATTTTATAATATTTGAAACACACTTCAAAATTCTAACAATTTGTTTTATCTATATATTCAATTTACTTGCTATTGAGTAAAATTAATGTATTTACGATCAAACCGATGGGGTCAACTTTATAAGCAACAGCTATAAGTAATAATAAAATCAAAGCAATCGTCAATCAGGTATCATTTTTTATCAGAATTCTTTGCGTTATTATATTCTAAATATTTTCGGGTGTGTTTCATTCCACATCATCATGATCTTTGTCGTCAACATTCTGACACAGTTCTTCAATGCTAGGTTCCGCGTGTTCTGCTACCAGATGTCGTCATCATCTACGTTTGGAAACATCATCCTCGTTTGCATCATGCTGTCTTCCGCTATGTTGGCTGCTGAAGACCCGCTCGATGCTGCTCAAAACGGGTTTAGAAATTGGGTTAGTATACTGCAAAACATTTAATTTCTTCATGAAACTAGTTCATAACAGATCTATCTACAGATCGATAGGTTATTTTCTAATAAAATCTATAGGGCCATTTTTAATATCGCTTGTGACTGTTCCTAAATTACCCCCCGCGCACGGCGCTGTAGAGCTCGTTTCCGGACCGGACACTCTCCATATAAGAAATGAATTCCCGTAAACTAAACTGCCTTGTCCAGGCTTAGAAAGCTAGGGGACAAGAAGTTAATATTGGAAATTCACAGTTAGTAAACGTAAGTAATATTATTATATTGAAATTTGTAGTTTTCTTTGAATAAATAAAGATTCTTAAACCAAAAGTATTATAATATTAATATAATATGAAGCTAAGAAGACAAGAGGGTATGCAAAAGTATATAATATTATATTATATTATGTTTTAGGTAGTATAATATTATAAATATTGGAACGCCACTTCTCCTCCTCCCCTTTCGTTGAGCACCAATATCTGCAATACTGCCTTGATAACGTGAAGGGGTAAATAGATTTTTACGCTTGCGCTTCAAATCATTATTTATACCTAGCTACGTTAATTTGTTTGTTTATAATGTACCCACTTCGGTGAGACCGGGAACGGTATAACAACGTTTGCCGCATTGTTCGTGTTCTGCTAGAACTAACGAATATAACTTCTGAGGAACTAATACGTAATAACGGAACTCGTTCCCTAAGCACTATACTACTCAATCCTAAGTGAGAGTACTGCAAAGTCCAACTGTTATTGAGAAAGACATGTATTGAGAAAGACACCCTTACAGTGGTCTAGCCCCTTTTTACTAAGTTAACACAAAACTAGCACAAGCGCATCGTAAACACAGTCTTTAGCAGAACTCATTACGATTGTACTTGGTGAGCGCCGAATAGGAATTTCGTCTCTTCACATTTCCTTAATCTGCCCCATTTAGAGGATGCATGCAATGTAATGAGGATGCAGCAGCCATGTGATCGTCCTTATCAAACAACGGGGCGTTTCTATCTGGGCCCGAAAGCCGGTTGTGACTTAACGAGACACGATTTCTAGCGTTCCTTAGAACGAACTATCGATTCAGTTCGGGTTACTTGGTGAAGGCTACCGCCTCTCCCGGAAATGTACATCTACAAGCCTCATGCAAAGAGTTCTGTGGCGAGACCTACAATACAGAAATAATCACTAACGTTTAGTTGTTTTATAATGTAATTACAAAAGTCAGGTGCGTTAGTGCTCAGTGTCAAGTATGGTAGAAGGCCTTCGCCATTTCCCTATAGCCTAATGCAAGTGATAATTGTCTGCCAAAGTACGGATTAAGATTTATGGACACGTAATACACGAGAAAATAGTGTCAATTATAAAACGCGATACCAAAGTCAAAGTCAACGTCAAAGTCAAAGTCAAATAATTTATTTCAATTAGGCACAAAAAAGGCACTTATGAACGTCAATATTTACAAAAAAAAAAAAAGATTCTAGTCGCCCATCCCAAAAGGTCGTTTTCGTATGGAGAAGAATGGGCAAGAAACTCCAACGTTACTCTTTTAAAATAAGAGGTATTTCGCCATTCTGCGATAAATGATCATTAATAGCTAGTCAGCGATATCACCTAATGTTACCTACAAATCAACTTGCAGGAACAATTATAATAGTGAAGTTCTTAACTACAATGTACATACTACTACTAAAGATAAAAGTTAATTAAAGTTAACACTTACCAAATAATTCCTTAGAGAGAATTAGATTACAACTCACTTACAAAGTACTGCACGCATTGCCAGTTTTGCCTCGGACACAGCTCCCTGAATGCGACTGTCTTCCACTAAACTAACTTATCTAGCGTAAGCTACGTCATCCGCTACCTAACGTGGTCTTAAACCCACTATCAATTTGATCAATAATGCTCGGTCTCTTGCGACAGCCTACGGACATGACCTCTTAGTATTCACCAAGTCTCCTAACTAACCTGGACTCTGATGTCCTTAGCCTTTCCCAATTCAAAATCAACTGCAGCGACTTCATTCATCAGTCTTCTATATTTCTCAAACATCCCGCGTGCAGCCCCGGGCCCAACCCCAACCGATAGCTAACAAATGACGGTGCAAGCATTGTCCGTTGTGCTGGGTTTATTCCATTGTTTCTTAGAATTCGTAGAAAGTGCCAGCTCGCTTCCCGTAAAATTCAAATGGAATAGGTTTCTATATTGTTTTACTTTTCTCATCATATTGTTTAGTCTTGCGTTACGTTCAATCACTGCCATAACTATTTGTTTTCAGTTGCTAAGTCAATTCGACGTATTCTTCACGGGCATCTTCACGCTGGAGCTGTTCCTAAAGCTGATCACTTATGGGCTGATCCTCCACCAGGGTGCCTTCCTGCGGTCCGCCTTCAACGTGCTCGACATGCTCGTCGTTTGCGTCTCGCTAGTCTCTATGAGTTTTAAGTACGTCATAAATGTATTATGTTTTAAATCTAGTTTTGATTCCGAAGAATGAGATATGAATTAACCATAATCAGTCAACTTTCTCAAAAATAAGATACAATGGTTAACGTTACACTTATGGTATCACCTCGGTAGTCGGTGTCTGTCTGTCACACCCGGAACTATTGTTTCATTCTATTAATTATTCAAATATCAATATTATTATACAACAATAATACTTCATTTGATGGTAATTTCAGGTCGGGTAGTATATCGGTGGTGAAAATATTGCGAGTGTTTCGGGTGCTGAGGCCTTTGAGGGCCATCAACAGAGCCAAGGGCCTTAAGGTCAGTAACAAATTCTTGGACTTTCAAACAACTTATTATCAAATACAAATGAGATCGTGATTATAAAGATATCGAATATTTTGAGTCGATATTTAAATGTAATTATAATTTTAAAGTACTTATTTGACAAATATTAATAAGAAGTGTTTATTTAAACAGTCTCGCAGGTCTAAAATATTTGTACCATATTTGCTTACATGGATGTTTCCTATGATCAAGTATTTTTATCTGACGTGAAAGTACATGTATTTTTCCGTGATTATAGCACGTTGTACAATGCGTGATCGTAGCCATCAAAACGATCGGCAACATATTGTTGGTAACATCGTTACTGCAATTTATGTTCGCTGTCATGGGAGTCCAAATGTTCAAGGTAGGGGGCAAACACTATATTCTGAAGAATTCCACACCATACACCGTTATATGAAGCGTCTTGTGTGGCCACGAGTGTATACACATTCATAATAATTATATCACCGATAAACAATAGCTTTTCAATACACCTTTGGGTATAAATATTTTTTGTTTGACACTATTTTTTCTTCCTCTCTTTTTTTTACTCATTTCTCATGATTTCTTATTGTTTTAATTTTAATCTTATGGCTTTAACGCCTAAGAAATCACACAACTATCTACAATGTGTTATTTACCTCTATATGTTTAAACCTATAAGTGAAATCTCTTGTCTGTACAGACATAAGGTTGATTTATTACACAGGAGTATTTTATTTTAAGCTTCAACTAACTCTTGTGCTAATTAAATATATTATTTTGTTGTTTCTGTTGACATTCCATACCATATATATTTGGAAAGCTTTGCGATGTTACCCTTTTTAGTTTTAAAGAAGGTACCTATTTTTATGTTGTGCTTCGATAACTATTCCTGTATTCATCAAAAATCAATTATTGGAGAAAAATTGGTATAAATACGATGAAGAAAGGCCTTGAAGAATCAAAATTACGAAATTAGCATGATGAACTCGTCAGTAGAAATTATTTTATTAGTATTTATAATTTCAATGTCGTCAATTAGTTTAAGCATGACATCATTAATACAACCCAAAGGTGTAGTATATGTGAAACCAATCATTTAGATGACTAATTTTACCTTTATGTTAGAAGTTATAACCTACCCCCTACCTTGGCGTTTACTTGAAAAAGTGGAATTCTAACCTTAGCAAGTGATGTGGTCCCTACGGCCCTTGTAAGATATCCCATGTGATTAAAAAAATGGTTTGCTTGTCCCCCTATGTTTCCGTGGCTGCGTGGTGGACATTGTGGAATCCTCCCCCCTTGGTAACGTATGCCCCCGACGACTAACTCACTGAATCCGTTAACAGTATGTGGTGAAGTGTGTGATAGTAGCGATTAAGACTATAGGAAATATAATGCTAGTTACGTATTTATTACAATTTATGTTTGCTGTGGTTGGTGTACAGTTGTTTAAGGTGAGCCTTGGAGCGTTTGCTGGTAGTTAAAGTAAGATCTCCGAAACTGATTTAGTTAACTCTTCTAAAATATGAAGTATTGAGAACCATAATGTTGGAGCAAACTTATTAAATTATCACATTGTTAATTTAAATTCTTGCAAAGCCCATACCGTAATTTTCAAGAATCCACACAATCAGAATGTAATCAAGTTCGAAGATCTTTTATAAAGCATGAAGTATGTCCTTAATTTGTTCCATTGTAAGCTATATCGCATGTCCTTACAGGGCAGAATCATAAAAGCTTGTAGTTTAGGAAAGGTATCATTATTAGATCGTGTTGTCTTCATTTCAACAATAACATTAACATAAATGTTTTGGCAAACTGTATTTATGCTTCTTTATAGGTTCTTATCATGAGAAATGGGTTCATTCAAATATTTCAATGGGGCATTTGTAGTCTAACATATACTTTCAAAATTGGCTGCAACACATTTAGATGTCGTGGCATGAAATTAATCTAGTGTTAATTTGAACTTGTCATTGATTTAATCGCTGAGATTTTGTTTCAGGGGAAATTTTTTAGGTGTAATGATATTTCTAAAATGACAAAGGATGAATGCCAGTAAGTATCTTTGTCTACTTTTATTTTTAATTAATAAAACACATTACCTACCTAAATGTGATTACAATTAGTAGGTAATATATTTTAATCATTTAATTTTTTCACAAGTGGAAAAAACGGAGTGTGGTGGTTTTTTCCCAGGCCGCGTGTGAATAAATGGAATGGACTTTGATGAAGGATACTATCAAATTATATATGTTTTCAGGGGAACGTATTTAGTATTCGAGAATCGCAACTATTTGGTGAGAGACAGAGAATGGACGCGATACGACTTCCATTTTGATAATGTAATGAAAGGAATGCTTACTCTTTTCACTGTGTCTACTTTTGAAGGATGGCCAGGGTACGTTTACGTCGATGATTTATTGGTTACTTAATGCTTTCAAGTTTTGAACAATGGCAGGTCTCTATACAAAGAATTGTCTGGCATCAAATTTAAGCGTCCCGTAATGAAAAATATGTTAAAAGATTTGGCGTTAGCTCCAGAATCTATAAATGAGACTATTTTCATTTGGGAAAGCCGGAAAAAAATGATTTCAGTGTTTGAATTTTTAGGTTATGAATGAACATCAAACAACAATTATCTATAAAACATCGCAGATTGAAATTAAATCATAAAGAAATGCATAATGTGGTGTGGTCTAAGTGAGGATAAGAGTATTTACGGATAAAATGAGAAAAACCCAAATAAATTCTAACCTTCGGTGTAGAGTAGTACTCAATTGTATGTTTACGCAAGTCGGACGCGTATTTTTTAAAAAATGCGCTTGCCCCGTAAACACTAAAACTGAGGGTTATAACCTTCAGTTAAACCTTAATATCTAGAAGATTATAATATAATAATACCTAGAAGCAGTGGTAGCCTAGTGGTGTGACCGTCAGACTGACAAGTCGTAGGTCTCGAGTTCGAACACAAGGCACGCACCTCTGACTTTTCGGATCCATGTGCGTATTATATAATTATCACTTGCTCAAAAAACGGTGAAGGAAAACATTGTGCGGAAATAAATGCCTGAGAGATATTTCTCGACGGCATGTGAAGCCAAGTTAGAGGCCCATGGTCGGCTTTAAAACTCTGACACCAGGTTAGTTTACTAACCACACGAAAAGAAGAAGACCTTAATACCTAATGTTAGGGCAAATAAAAAACACACATTTTGTTTAACATATTTATTTTATTCCTCATACTCAGCTCGTATTATTATCTCATCAGGAAAACCTGCTGGTGCTGAGATATGTTCTTGATGTCTGACCCATCCTAGATACCACACTAAGGTCATAGTGTGTGCGCAGCAGCCTACAGTGCGCCGGCCAACTAAACAACTACAGCAATATTCAACTATTTCTGCCAGGAATATAATTTTCGCAGTGTGTTCACGCATATTATATTGCAGTTAACACATACGATGTGCGACACGATGACCGTAATCTGCCATTATGATTTTTCCGGGTTTAAACAAAAATCCAATCCACTGGGCACAATCGGAGCACAGTAAGATTAGCTTATGGTCACGCAAAAGCAATATCGGAGTCCTAAGGGCACGCACTAGTCACACAGGACAGTATCAATCAGTCCATAAACAGTCCAGGTCGGATAAAAATAAATAGAACGCCAAATAAAAACACAAAACAACCGAGATGAAAAACGTGGAAGGATTCTGTAGCCTCAGTCCTGACAGACAAACACAGACAACATGTCATATTACTATACTCTTTGATGTCACTGTCAAAGACAAAAGTAGTGCTGCACGTTTCGATTCAGTTTTCTTAAGAATCGATACAACACTGAAACGATCCTGTGATATTTTGATTAATTATTAATTGGATCTAGGTCTTCAAAGATATCAGTTGATTAAAGACGAAAGAATAGAGCATTTTAATAATTATGTTAAAAACAAAACCAACTACTCTACAGGGGTCGATCGATCGGTTGATTATAAAATCGATCATTCGTTTAATTATTGATACAGATAAATTGCATTCATACTATTTGTACTCACACCACTATTTTAATGGTAACATGTCGTATGTACTTAATTCGAACATCATTTGATAAGCTTTTAAAAACAAAAAATAATTCCGGCCTTTACGAAAAGGAGTGAATAATTGAAAAATCATAGAAAATTAATTAAATTCGATTCATATATATGAAATCCATGGACGCCAAAAAAAAGTCCAGACCAAATTTTGCCATTGTTCTTTGTAGATAGAATAATAACTTGGTGAAATACATATGCATAACGCATTTTTTTTCAGGTTGTTGTACGTCTCTATAGATTCGAATGTTGAAGATCGGGGTCCCATAACTAACTTCCGTCCAATTGTTGCAGCCTACTATATTATTTACATTATTATAATTGCCTTCTTTATGGTAAGTAGATATTCTTGCTAGCATGACTGTTGTTATGCTTATTATTGTATATATAAATATTGATGTCACGTATTTTTTTTAGGTTAATATATTCGTCGGTTTCGTCATAGTGACCTTCCAAAACGAGGGAGAGCAAGAGTATAAAAACTGTGAATTAGATAAGAATCAGAGGAACTGCATAGAGTTTGCGCTGAAAGCTAAACCTATTAGAAGGTAAGATTTATATCAACTGCCGTACCTACAAAACAATACATGAAAGTAATTTAAAAAAGCAAAAAAAAATCTGCTAGCCCAACTTATTAAAAAAGAATATTTACCCGAGAAATCAAATTATAAATAATAAAATGAATTTATTTTCCCAACTACCCTCGCTGAAACCATCCTCTTGTCTTTCCAGGTACATCCCAAAACACAGGATCCAATACAAAGTATGGTGGTTTGTGACATCACAGCCGTTTGAGTACGCTATATTTGTACTGATCATGATAAATACCATCACCCTTGCTATGAAGTACCACAATCAGCCCCACGAGTACAGCAAGGCGTTGGATTTGTTAAACATGCTGTTTACTGCTGTCTTCGCTTTGGAGTTTATTTTTAAACTTGCCGCTTTTAGATTTAAGGTATGTTTTATCTTCGTATGTCGAATATTTATTATAATTTTACATCTTCTAATTTCATCTACCGTCTTTAATTTCATCTACTTTCATCGACTGTCTTGGTATGGGCATGTGATGAGGAGGAAAGAATCGCATGTGACTAAAAAAGTGATGAACATAAATGTTGAGGGATGGAGAGGGAGAGGAAGACCAAAGAAACGATGGATGGATTGTGTGAGGAGTGCCACTTGAGGTGTTGCGGCCCGCGGCTCGCGATTACGTCAGAGCGTTCGAGCTTCGACAAAAAACGGCGCCCCGTCGCGCGCGGGTCGGACGGGTTCACAGATTATTTTTTTGTTGGCGTGTTGTAATCAATAGACACTTCAAGTAATTTTTTTGTTCAAGCTTATGAAAGACCCTTTCAAGTGGTGTCAAGTGTTTGTCTGTATTTCGTTTGTAATTTATTATACTTAGCGTTAAACATTGACTATAGTTGAAAAAAACAATATGTGAACTTTAAAAATTATTATTTCAAAAAGTGATTCGATACCATACATATTTTATGTGTTTTATTGGTGGAAGGGTTCTATTTACGTACGAAAAAAAATTAAAAAACATACTTGATAGTATTAAATATTGATTTACAGGCATTAGCAGGTCAGGTTTTGTTGCCGACGGTGAATAAATAATCACTTAAATTAAAAATATTGGTACTATCTGAAAGAGAATGTAATAATGTAATTTACATGTAAGTATTATGCTGCTAGGTTTATACAATACAGTAAAATATGGAATTGAATGAACGAATCTTTTCCAATAATATTCCACGGAGAAAAGAACGTGTTGATCTAATCAATAAATTAAATAATTATCAAATCAAATTAGAAGACAGCAAAAAAATCTATGAAATTGATACACAGCGCTTACAGTCTGACATACAGTTACTTGAGGACAGACTTAGTTCCCTTTTCATTAAATATGTGGGTTCTCAAAACCAAATCAAAGAACACATTCTTGCTGCTAATGAGTTAGTTATGTGTCAGTGTACTTGTCAGAAGGTTTCAAACCCTGTTGCTGTCCAGTCTGAAGCAACGGAGGACCCGTCCCAGACTGAGTCTCAAGACTGTATCCTCCACCAAGATGTTTTAGTACAAGATCAAGTGGTACAATCTGAGATTGGTAGTTGTCCAACTTTCAGTAGTCATGATTGTTATCCTTCAGTTATGTTCTCAGATAGTATAGGAAGAGGTATAGGTAAATTAATTAGTAACAACCTGTGTTATTCTACTCTAAATTATTGTATGCCAGGGTCAACCTACAAACAAATAATGGCATCAGTAACAGGAAATGTATATAATCCTAAAACCAACATTACTGTATTTGTAGGTAATAGTTCTAAGGTAAAAAAAGAAGAAATCACTGACTGTGTAACTGAGTTGTTAAAGTTAAATTGCAGTAAAATAATTTTGTGTGCTTTCCCATATTTTGAAAGATTGACAAATAGACAAAACAATTATATTCATATGCTTAACAAGCATATGCACTTCTTAGTTAGTCATTATAGTGACAAGCTTATATTTCTTGACACCAACATTTTTGTGGAAACTTTGAAATCGACTAGGAATACTGTGTATTTGCCTGTTAGTTTTAGACACATAATAGCAAGGCTATTAGCTTTTTATATAAACTCAGACATAGGTAGTATGTCGAAGTCTTGTGTTATTAACACCACAACGGTTAGTAATAGTACTAATTATAAGGTGGTAAGCCTGAATAAATGTAGCTCAAATGCTATAAATATTTATACAGACTGTACGAAGGAGGTTCCATGTCCCTCACTCACTATGAGCTCACTGCCTGGTGATGACACTGGGGTCATGGGGTCAACTCCGGATAGTCATTTAAACTAGTTTGTAAGACAACAGGAGGTACAAGTAAGAATATTCTTATAACTAACAACAACAAGGTATCTTCTGGCTCTAAAATAAATATTTACCAAAAAAGAGATCAGCAGAATGCCTTGAAATTATTTCATCAAAATATTCAAGGTATTTCTTCCAAGTTATTAGAAATTGAAATGTTTTTAGAAAAAACAAAGTTTGACATTGTTTGTTTCACTGAACATTGGTTAAAGGATTACCAAATGCTAATTAATTATAAGAACTATAGTATGGGCAGTTGTTTTAACCGTAAATCTATGCTACGTGGAGGTTCTCTAATCTTGATTAAAAATTGTTTAAAAACTAAGGCACGTAATGACATAGTTGGTTTATCAGTTGAACATTGCATCGAACTGTCCTGTGTTGAGCTGGATAAGCATGTTGTAGTGTGCGTGTACAGACCCCCTAATAATCAGAACTTTTCTTTATTTGAGTCAATAATGGAAGATGTCCTAGCGAAACTTGCATCCAGTAACAAAACCGCAATTATTTGTGGTGATTTTAATATTAATATTCTGGAAAATACTTTAAATAGCAATCGATTATTAAGTCTTTTTAAATCATTCAATTTATCTAACATTTTTACAGAACCGACTAGAGTAACTTCAACTTCCGCTACTTGTATTGATAATGTCTTCTGCGATTGTGATTATTTAGCTAAAGCCATAGTAAATTATTTGCCGTCTGATCATAGTGGTCAAACGGTAACTTTTAAGTTTAAAACAGCTTTGCAAAAAGTGCAAATACAATTTAGACCAATAACAAATGGCAAATTAAATAGATTCAATAGTATCCTAAATAAGGAGTTAAATGTTCTAGGCCATAATATGGATGATGCAAATAAATTGTATGAGGATTTCTTTTCAGTAGTGCACACTGAATTCAATAAAACTTTTGAAAAGAAAACAAAAAATATTAGCCCTATTTTTATATTTAGTGACTGGGCAACTAGAGGTATAAGGATAAGTAGGGAAAGGCTTTTCGAGCTGTATGGCCTTAAGCCTTACATTAACACTGAAACTTTCAACAAGTATGTTGCTACATATTCCAAAATTTTTAGAAATACCTGCAAGATAGCTAAAGCCCTGTACATTAGCAATAAGATCAAATCAGCAGAAAATAAAATAAAAACAGTTTGGAAAGTTATAAATAATGAAACTAGTAGGGAAAAAAAACGAAACACTGATTACACATTGGAGACTTCACGTGGTGCAATAAGCTCTAACTTAGAAGTAGCTCAAGAATTTGTACATTTCTTTACTAATATACCATCTAAAACGACGGAAGCTTTAAATTCTTCACCCGATGTCTCAATTGATTTATTAAGAGCGAATGTCCCAGGCTGTCCGGTTGAATTTCAATTTAAACATATAAACCCTATGATAGTTATTAAAGCCTTTCGGCAAATTAAAATCAAACTGACCGAGGATCTATGGGGACTATCTATCAAAGTTTGTACATCCATAATCGAGACTATAGCACCATACTTAGCTTTAATATTTAATTTGTGTGTGGATCAAGGAGTCTTCCCGGATTTAATGAAATACAGTAAGGTTATACCACTTTTTAAATCTGGGGACAGTAAAGACACCAACAATTATAGACCAGTATCCGTGCTGCCGGTATTCAGCAAAGTGTTCGAAAAGGTAATGCTAAACCAAATGCTTAATCATTTTAACACCAACCAAATCTTACACGATCAGCAATATGGTTTCACCAAAGGTCGTTGTACAACTGACGCCGGTGTCACCTTATTAAAACACATATTTACAGCGTGGGAGGAGGCTCAAGATGCCATAGGAATCTTTTGTGACCTCTCCAAGGCATTTGACTGCGTAAATCATGAAACCTTACTCTTGAAACTTGAGCATTACGGACTAGGTAAACTTGCGCTCTGTTTAGTAAAATCTTATTTAAATGATAGACAACAGCAAGTTCAAATTAATGGTGTAAATTCACTCGGTCTAAAAGTAAAAATGGGTGTTCCTCAAGGCTCGATATTGGGTCCTTTCCTCTTTTTAGTATATATTAATGATCTACCCCATTTATTAAAAAACCAACCACAAATGGTGTTATTTTCTGACGATACTTCCCTAATTTTTAAGATAAATAGACGTGCATCAAATCTTGACGATGTAAATAACGCCCTACTGCAGGTCCAAAATTGGTTTACTGCTAATAATTTAGTATTAAATGGGAAAAAAACTAAATGCATAAGATTTGCTTTACCGAATGTTAAAAGTAGTGATTGTGATATAGTATTGAATAAGGAGAAGCTAGAATTTGTAGATAAAACTGTTTTCCTGGGGATCACGCTCGATTCAAGGCTGCAATGGGGTCCTCATTTAACATCTCTTGCAGGACGGCTAAGTTCAGCAGCATATGCTGTCAGAAAAATCCGTCAATTTACTGATGTAGATACCGCGAGGCTAGTCTATTTCAGTTATTTTCATAGTATCATGTCTTACGGTATTTTACTTTGGGGACGGGCTGCAGATATCGACTCTATTTTTATTCTGCAGAAAAGAGCCATTAGAGCAATATATTGCCTCCGTAGGCGCGATTCTCTAAAGGAACTGTTTAAAAATATTAACATCATGACGGTACCTTGTCAATATATTTATGAAAACATCATGTACGTCAGGAAAAATCTTAATCTTTTCAGTAAAAGAGGTGAAAGACACAATTATTGTACTAGAAATAGGGACCAATTAGTTCAACCGGGTTTCAGACTGGCTAAAGTAGACTCATCTTTCATGGGGTACTGTTTAAAATGTTACAATAAAATACCTTCCCATATACTACAACTAAATGAAACGAAATTTAAATCTTGTATAAAACGCACACTATGCTGCCAAGCATATTATAAGCTTGGGGATTATATCGCTGACAAAAATGCTTGGCTTAACGCTGGTCCAGCTCCACAAGGGCGCATAAACTAATTGATTAGCATTCAAAAATATTGTTGGAATTGCTGAAGATTGCAAAAACTATCTTTGAATTGTATAACTTCAATCTCTTTTTTTTTTATTGTATAATTGCATAGCACATGTGTGAGCACTGTGACCATGTACCTTCTATAAAGCTACCATTTACTGGGTACGTCTTTCATTGACTCGATATGCCCTGGCGGCTAAGAGTATGTCATGCTCACTCAAATGTCTCGCTGGTGGTGGCGTGTGTGTTGTATCGTCGAGTTCCCTTCAAAATGGTTGAGCTAAACGGTGCTGATCCATGCGTCATGTTCGTGAACGGGTGCCATCAGTAGGGACTGGTCATCTCTTATCTGCCACGGCTTATTTTAATTTTTGAATTGTTTTTTTATTTTTATTTTTTATTACGGACGCTTTTTACGTACACGTCTTTCTACATTGTTCTCACATGTATAATTTCAACATGAATGATGTAAACAATATTTTGTAAGAATATATTTTTTTTAAAAAGAGTGTCCGTGGAGTTTCTTGCCCGTTCTTCTCCATAGGAACCTACGCTTTGGAATGGGCAACTAGCTTCATATTTTTCTGACTGACTGACTCCTTGACAATTCAAAAGTGCCTGTAAATGGTTTAATTGAAATAAATGGTTTGAGTTTGAGTTTGAGTTTGGAAGAACCGCCATCAAAATTTGGTTTTTTTGGGGTTAACTTGAACAAAACATGTAATTTTGACTTCAATCTACTATTTTTTGTATATGTTTTGGCTGAAAACTATTGTCGAGTAAATATTCAATGCGATAACTATTACTTTAGATACGGAACAGGTCTTAAAATTTTATAAATTACGAAAGTATTCCGACAAATTCTAAAACCGGTAGAAGCACACGTAAAACCACTCATAATTTGAAATATACTTACCTTCAGGTTAAAACCCGGTTGCACACATATAGTCTGTATTATAATTACCCATTTTATACCATTTTATCAGTAGTTTAATCAAAAATACTCACCAAATCGTAATTAAATTCGCAGCGGTCGCAACGGCACGGTCACTCACAGACACAGATTCAACTACTGACATTCAACTTTTTTTTTTAAATCGAATTGAAGATAAAAGTAAAGTTTTGTCGTATTTTTAGCATGTAGAATTTAATAAAGTATCGAGTAAAAATGAGAAAATGGATTGAAACTTCATGGGATAGAATGAAATAGACATATTCCGACGTCACGCCGACGAAAACTTAAAAAGGGACAAAAGTCACTTGAGAACGCCCGGGCCGCAAAAACGCAAAGGGACATTAGTCACTTGAAAACGTTTCAGTGGAAAAAGGTGTAAATGATTGCGTGACGGTTGACAGGGGAGAATGGAAGAAGAAAACGTGTTGCGCGGACTCCAAGTAACATGGGTTAAGGGCAGGAAGATGATGATCTTCTAATTTCATCTACTTTTACCTAAAATTTTACTTTCTGAGTAGCCCTCGCAAAGTAATATTTTAAAAATAAATCTTGAGCTATTTGATTTGTCTCCGAGCTTTGTTAACTTTTATTTTTATCTCACTAAATGGATCTGTATCGTCAATTTATTCAGAACTACTTTGGCGACGCTTGGAACACCTTCGATTTCATCATCGTGCTCGGCAGCATCATCGACATCGTCGTCTCCCAAGTAAACGAACTCAAGAACCAGGTAACGGCACGGTGCACTCATAGATATACACTTCTTAGATATACACTTTCACTAATGGTATCTTGTTTTGGAATGACCAACTTTTTATTTAAATATATTTTTTCTTTGGCTATTTTACGATAATCTTTATTTTATTTTCAAAATACGTTTCATTTTATATTTTTTTACAATGTAAAACAATTATAATTAGAAATCATGTAGAGAAAATGTAAATTGAATTCACGATAAAAAACTTAGATTAAATTATATTGATATGCAAATATAATAAAAACCTTAACTTAGTTGTGATAAAGACATATAGGTTGTAGAACAAATAGGATTATTTACTGTAAATATGCCACCAGTAATTTGTTCATTCCAAAACTCAGATAGCATAGTTACTGTCCCGAGCATGGACAATATTATCGATGTTGTAATAACAGCAGATGCTAATGCTCTCACATACGTTGAACCTGCTGGATCCGCCATTGAAGACGATCGTGTTGATTTCAGGGAAGTGGCATGCCTAGGACACACGTTGTTAAGGTAAGTTGCGCTTTCACGCTAATTGTTTTAACTTAGATATTGTAAACGTTATTTAGTCACAAAAGAGATTACCTGACTGTACTGACAACTATACCAATTATATGCTCAAGTTATTCGAGAAACAGAAGAATAGTAAGATTATTTACCAACCCTGAATGAATGACGTTTATAATTAATTGAATTAGATTAGTAGTAATAACAACTGTTAAAAATAATAAACAAATAACACGTAATCAAAATAAATAGCTCACTGAATTAAAATCGCACTGATTTAGACTTTGACAACAAGAAAAAATAATAGCTTTTAATATTGTATGATACGAGGCAACTGACAATAAAGATGGTGCTTTAGATGTGTACAATAGTAAACTTTGGGACAGTAACGCTAAATTAATAATCTTTATAAAATATAATTCTGGTGAAGACTGGGAGACAAGACACAGCATAACAGCCAAAGCACAAAAGCGCACTCAAGAAGCAGACACCAATCAAGTAGAAGCTGTATTTTAATTGCTTTTAATACAACAGCAAACAGCCGGCTAAACACTCTCGCTAAAAACCACCTAGAATAACTTATAAAAGCAACACGTAAACTTAACACACAAACATTAACATGCAATTTATTTATTAGAAAGTAAAAATAAATATACACTTTTCAGTTACCACTCCGACAAAAACAGAAAGCATATAAATTATCCTTGGATTAGTGTTCAGACGGCAGCATCTCACACATGGAATCAATAATCTAAAATAACATTTCCTCAAAACTTTAAATGGTATTAAATTATTTGCAACCCATCGTTCAAAGATAAGAACAAACAGACACCACGGCGAGTTTTTTAATGTTACACAAAAAATGGAACTGTTATTTGTTTAACAACAAATTAACATATTGCTATTTATTATTTTTATTCGTGAGTTAAAAAATGAGTAGCTTTCAATTTCTAGAGGTATCTTTCCACCACTGAGAACAAACCTTGACTTACATTGAATCTACATACTTACAGGAAAGTTCCATACCTTCAATAAACTTCTTTCGTCTCTTCCGAGTGATGAGGCTGGTAAAGTTGCTCTCCAGAGGTGAAGGCATTAGGACTTTGCTTTGGACTTTCATCAAATCCTTCCAAGCGCTGCCATACGTCGCTCTGCTAATTCTCATGCTGTTCTTCATTTATGCTGTCGTTGGGATGCAGGTACGAGCACAACACTTTAGATCACTTCTGTATGATTTTTTACAAAGTTATGAGCCACAAAATGTTATGTAATATTTTGTCTACCTAGATGACATTTTTATGTTAATGATAACCGTTTGGTTGTAGGTGTTCGGAAAAATAGCAATAGATGATGACACGCCGATTACAAGGAACAATCACTTCCAGACATTTCCGCAAGCCCTCCTTGTATTGTTTCGATCAGCTACTGGTATGTTATTTTATTAGTTTTCAATTCACAATTGAAAAATGTTCATCATAATAGAAACAATTATTGTTTGAAATTTTTACACCTTTTTATCATTTTCTAGGTGAGGCGTGGCAAGACATAATGATGGGTGTCTCTCCAGAGCCTGAAGTAAAGTGCGATGGGAACTATCACGAGGAAGGTGATGTGGAGATAGAAGACAGTGGTGGTACATGTGGCAGTGTGCTCGCCTTTCCATACTTCATTAGTTTCTACGTGCTTTGTTCCTTTTTGGTAAGCTATTGATTCTAGTAAAATCAAGGTCCTTAACAATAGAATGTATTTACTTATTTATTCATCAACACACATATAAATTGTTGTTGTTGTTGTTTGTATTCTTGAGTATGTATCTTGATGTCTACAATCTGGTTTTCCTTGCAGATTATCAATTTGTTTGTGGCTGTCATTATGGATAATTTCGACTATTTAACCAGAGACTGGTCAATATTGGGACCACACCACTTAGATGAATTTATAAGGTACCGTATAATTTTTCACTATATTCTATCTCTTAAAGATGTCATGATTACGTACAACACCATTGTTTCAATATTTTCAGATTATGGAGTGAATACGACCCTGATGCAAAGGGTAGAATAAAACATTTAGATGTAGTTACTTTATTAAGAAAAATAAGCCCACCTTTAGGTAAGCACCTTTCATTTATTCTTCTTCATGTTTTACATAGACATATTTATATTTCCTTGTGAATTATCCATAAACTACTCTTTTGCTGCTTTCACATAAAGGTTTCCTTGTTCAGGTTTTGGTAAGTTATGTCCGCACCGCGTGGCGTGCAAGCGCCTCGTTTCTATGAACATGCCGCTGAACTCCGATGGCACTGTTCTATTCAATGCCACGCTCTTTGCCGTTGTTAGAACTTCGCTCAAAATCAAAACTGAAGGTGAGTCCAATACTATCGATACATCTAGAAAAGTATTAGTTGGTAGTATATTTTGGGAATCTAGACCAACAACCATCAAAGTAAATATTGCTTCCCGTCTTAATTATTGCAATCTTCGTATACATTTTATTAATGTTTAAAATCTTGGAGCAGTTGGTTTAAAGGCGATGGAAAAAAAATATATTTAAAGATTTAGGAATAGTATGCTCACAATTTTTTACCCAACAGGCAATATAGACGACTGCAACACACAGCTAAGAGCGGTCATTAAAAAGATTTGGAAAAGAACATCTCCAAAACTATTAGATCAGGTAGTTCCACCGCCAGGAGATCCGAATGAAATCACCGTCGGCAAGTTCTACGCCACCTTCCTTATACAGGATTACTTTAGAAGGTCAGTCAATAATAATATAGATTAAGATGGCACAGCAAGTTTCTGATATTTTATACGAATTGGATTCTATGGTACATGATGTTAAAAAATTACGAGTTAGACCGGTTATATTATGAAAAACGAGAAAGTAGTTTCAAATATAAATATCTTGGCCAGATAACCTTATAATGTACCATAGAATCAATATAGATTAGTTTTTTTTTAATAAATCGGTGATTTTCTAAATCGTTTCTGTATTCAAAAGAACGAAGCTGATAGAGATGTTTTATTATGAATATATACTGATGAACACAGAACCGATTTAAATTAGCATTTATTCAAAATTATCTTACAAAATTATTTGATTTCATCCGGTTTCGTCCTATGTCGACTCCCGAATCTGGTTTACAATTGGCGTTTAGAATTTTAGGAGAAATTAAATATAAGAGAAGAGAGCTCAACAAGAAACCATTCGTGTGTTAAGTACATAAAAAAAGAAATTTTTAACCACGTTTAGTGTTTGGTCAGAATTATTTTGTTTAAAATTTATTTCGTGTTTTGATTTCGTTTCATTTAATTTCGGTTAACACTGACAAATACATTTTTGTTTCATAGGAATCACGCGTGAGTAACAACAGATACGTATGTGTAGGAAAGAATGTTCCCTTTTTTAATGTTTTTTATCATACAAATGCTGATATGACCCTTTGCGTTATAGATCTAATAAACTATAGAGGTCAAAGCGTTACCCCTGAAAAAACGTTGGAATTTGATTCAAACATACTGTTTTACCCTGCATGTCCCTATGACGCTCCTACAACGTACATAATCTTTGGTTTAGCTATAAACAAGCTGTTTTGTACACATTATTTACGAATTGATGCTATCCAAAAGCATGCAGATGTTTTCTACAATCCAACTACCATGTTTTTATTTTGTCCAATATTTTACGTTTCCCATTGTTATATGTTGTGTTTTGTGATATTTATGTTATAAATATAATTTTAGTATTAGTTCATGAAATTGAAAAATGATTATTCTTTGAAAAATTTTTCATTTCGCGTTTAGAATTTCTTATCATAGGCTATATAGCTATATCTGAATTTTCTCTCTTTTGGGATTATTTAGACTGCAGATTTTTAAGAACATACTCGTCGTAGACAACATCATTATCAACGTTTTTATAATAGAACTTTTTCAATTCTTAGAAAAATCTTTTCGATATCACTTCAACGCTTAGCATAGTTGCACACTGCAAAGGAATAAATTATGTAAGTACTACAGAATTCTTCTCGACGCTACAAATGATTCTAAACCTAATCATGTAAATCATAAGGTTCAAAAAGCGAAAGGAGCAGGAAATGAGGCAGAGTGATGAGCAAACGCATCAGATGACACTGCAAGCTGGGTTGAGGACATTACATGAAGCGGGTCCAGAACTGAAGAGAGCAATATCCGGAAACTTGGATGATATTACTGCGGAATGTGATGTGCCTATGCACAGGGTATGTAATAAAAAGAACAAGTAAGATTATACACCACATTAAACAGTCTAAAAGTAAATAATCTATTGAGATAGTTATAATATTTGATATTAAGAATGGAAAAAACATAAACATTTTTTTTTTCTATCACAGAGAAACCATTCCTTATTTGGAGGTGTCTGGTCAAGCATACGAAGGCACGGACCAAACAGACACTTCCATAGACATCGGAAACATGGAGAACCACCAACAGGTAAAGATTAAACTGCATGACTTCACACTTGACATCATATTAATATCAAATTAATTCATTACTAATATTCCACTGATCATTTTTCATACAAAATTTTGCCTGAGAAGTATTGTGGTCGACACTATCTATGTATGGAGTTGATTGACATTTGGCACTAAAACTACATTATAGGTACAAGGTTTAAATGATAATAACTAATGAGAATAACTCAAACCACGTATACATAACTTGACAAAATGTAAGGATTTTAATTTTTTGCGATTTTCGCCCTTGTTTTAGGGGTTTTAGTGCTTGTGTATGTACTTTGGGAACCGCACAGACTGGTTTGGCATCTCAAGAGTGCTAGACGAACATGTGTAGTCACCATAACCTTTCAAACGATACATAGATAGTGATTTGACTACCTTCAAAGAGAATGAGAGTGGAATTAAAATGAATGAGTTTACCAGTGAAATGTCTTCTCTATGCAGATGAACAAATAAAACATTCATCGTCAGCGGAAGAACTACTAACAGATCATGGTAAATATGCTGAACAAAGCATTGGAGATGAATGGCATGAATGCCTAAGGCATTAAGT
The DNA here is from genome assembly GCA_963853775.1 of Xanthia togata. Taxonomy (NCBI): domain Eukaryota; kingdom Metazoa; phylum Arthropoda; class Insecta; order Lepidoptera; family Noctuidae; genus Xanthia; species Xanthia togata. The sequence goes on from OY970814.1 coordinate 2,712,754, forward strand.
CCGCCTTTGTACTTTTTTTTGAGTGTGAAAAGTTTAAATAAATAAAGTTAAATGTAGGGTTTATGAAAGTGATGGTGGTTGAAAGAGGTAAAATAAGTATGGATGCATGCAGTGGAATTGACAGGATCAATTCCATTGCATTAATCTCATCCACAGTTGGTAGGTTTGATCTCCAAGTCTAGAGAAAAGATGGTGTTTTCTGAATTGAAAAAAAAAAAAAAAAAAACTGTGACAACGCCTGGGAGTGGGAGTAATGGGATTGATTCTTACATAATTGCTAAAAGATGGTAAGAATGATATAGTTTTGGCTGCCATAAAACACACCAATGTAGTCAACCAACGTCATTGGAGTGTTGGTTGGTTTTACTTTACAAATAATGATTCAATATGACATAAAAAGAAATGGAATTAAAATGTGTGAATACAAATTTTAAGAACTGAGTGAAATCGTTGTGGACTAAAAGGATCCCCTAAAGTACATCATTATCATCACATCAGCTCACAAATGTCTACTGATGAACGGATGATACAATTCATTAACAAATACTAACTTATTCAGTGATGTTCTTAAGGAAAGTCACGTATGCTTAAGGAGAAACAAAAGAGTATGTAAGATCATTGCACGTGGTGTTCTGTAGTTGCTGCCTACTCCCTTTAGAAATAGGTTTGAGGATGTGTGAAACATTTTAGATGGCGGTGGCGGCGTCAGTGCCCCAGGTGGTGTAGGAAATCATTTGAGTTCAATGATGCAAAGGGAATATGGAGTTGGACCACTACCTCTTACACCTAATTTGTGAGTTGCTTAAAATTAATAAGTCTGTTCCACTGATGACAACAAAGCCATAGATAGGAAAAATAATATCAACTATAATTATATTACTGTTAGAGAAAGAACCGCGTTCAACAATACCTGTATTATTTTCAGAGCAAATGGACAACCAAAGGAACAAATACCATTAAGGCCTCTAATATTCAATGGAGAATCGGAGAAAATATACCAAGTGCTCGAGTAAGTACAACTTTATTACACCTTATAAATTCATAATATTACATCAGTCATTTCAATTTATCTGTTTAATATTCTAATACATATTAGAGTCTAAATAAGAAATGCTTATATTACAGAAGAACCACAAATGACCTAAAGAACACTATTTACCAAGGTAGTGAAACGTGTGGTTTTGTAGTTGATTTTCTGACTAAAATTAAAGTTTGCATCACCCGCACTTTTGCTCAAATAACCTTTCTAACGCTTCCATCTTCTTTCACCGCTTCTGTGTGGATTACGGTACGTACTAACAGTAATCAAAAGTCCAACTACCCGGAGATGCTCGGGCAGATCGGTCTGGCTTTCGGCTGCGTCAACTATCTGTCGACGCCGAGCGAGGGCTTGACTGCATCGAAGCCAACGGCGGCGGTATCGAGGCAGAAAGTTCACCCGGAGGACTCGACGTCTTCAAGGGAGAAACTATCGATACCAAGGAAGGCGTCAATGGAGGATAAGACGCCATCCCCGAATACGAATACGTACGAGCAGATACAGCCGAAGATATCGCCGCTGTTAGCGAGCGAGTGTACGCCGACGACGGAGTCGCGAACGATGACGTTGTACGGGTACAACGCGGCCGCGAAGCTGCCGTTCGCGTTCTCTCACGCGAAGGAGCGCGTGTGCCGTGGCGGGGAGCGGCGCAGCCTGCGCGCCATTAAGCCGGTGCTGTGCGGAGCAGGTCGGATGGTGCGCAGCGCCTCGTCGGGGGCGGCCTCGCATGCGCCGCCCGCTCGGCTTGTAGATCGCCCGCACTCGCCAGGTCCGCACGCCACAGGGAGCTTCCTTCCAATTCTTTTGTCCCTCCCCTTTAAAAACTACTCTGATGTCCGATTAACGATAGTTTAAACCATAGATTTTTGGGTCTAATTATTTGTGTTTATTAGACTCTAGTCTGACAGTAAATTATTGTTTTTAGCAGTATTAATAAATGAAATACAAGTAGTTAAGATCTCAAAACTTCTTTTACATGAAGGAAGCTTTCTACAATGTAGAATAATGAACGCTCATCAATAAAACTTCAAGGCTTACAGGATTACATTGCAGGCAAACGGAAACCTGACGGTATAAACTAATAATTTTACACACATTCACACTTTGCTTCAGCAAATTTCATGTTTTGCAACTTCACACAAATATAACAATACACAAATCTTGCACTGAAAATAAAATAATTGTGGTAAAATTATAACTTAATTTCTGATTAATAATAATGTTATTGACACAGGTTATAAGATATCATCATCGTAACTAGCATGTAAACTAACATTGAAGGGCTAAAATAGTGCATTTTTAGAATGATTGAGGATTTAGAAAAGCTTTTAGAGGATTTTGAGAAAAAGTTTTTGTTTTGTATGGTTTGCACGAAAATTTAAATAATCATAAAAATCCACGAGGACACTATTGATTTAGAATTAATGTATAGAGAAATTATTGAGATTCATCGCTTTAAGAATCATTATAGGCTAGCTTATGAGCTTTTGAGAAATTAGAAAATTAATAGTTTAGATTTTAGATTTTCAAAAAACAGTTTTATTGAGGTATGTTTTACTTTGTTATAATAATTGTTCACTGAAATTAGAAAAATTGCAAATTAAAATGATTCTTAACGTTCCTTGAGTGAAAAATCATGTCATCTATGTATACGCGATGTATTACACCTGATATTCCAGGAGGAGATAGCTTTGGGCGTGGGGTGGTGTCGCTTCCCGGCAGTCCGCGGGGAAACAACTCCTCGGCGCCTGTCGTGGTGGGATCCGCAGAGAGTCTGGTTACAAGAGTAAGTTCAATTATACATAATAGAAATCTTATAATATCCTCGGGCTAAGTCAACTTAATAATTAAATTAATATCTTGATATATTATTAAACAAAACATTTTCGTTTTATTTTCAGGTGCTAACTGAGCAGGGCCTGGGTGATTACTGTGACCCTGAGTTCGTGCGGAACACCTCTCGGGAGATGCAAGAGGCACTAGAGATGACGCAGGAGCAAATGGACAGGTAATTATGAATCACCATTATGAAACGATTACCTGCAAGTTGCAATTTTAATATTTAACTTTGAAAAACTCTATGGTCACAGAGCCGCACATCAGCTGATGGTCAACGAGAAGAACATAAAACAAGCTCAAAGCCAGCAACCCCAAGTTGTAAGTATCAGAGTTTCTCACACAGAATGCTTTACTAATCCTGCCCACTAATTCACTTTTCAGCTGACAACTTGCTATCATATTTTATAACGAATGTATAGGGTAATATTTGGGTTGTAGGGCGACATCCTTGCCCGCCAGTACCACCCGTTCCACCAGCCCGCGACGATGCCGCCGCCGGTGTTCAAGCGGTTATAGCACCCGCCCACAGCGAGCCCGCGCCTGACAGCGCGGACGCACACAGCGCGCGTGACGCAAGACGTCACACGCATCATAGAAAAAAAAGAAAACGCAAACCAGTATTGGTTTAGCAAGATTTTACTGTATAAATATTGGTTCGTTTATATAGTTTGATAATTTCATTATATCGTTAAATAATTCGGTCTATCAATGATACGATTGAATTATTTGACTTTTCACTATATCTATGCTCAAATTCTTCGTTTGTTTCTCAATTTTACAAACAGGCGGATCAAATTTAGGGTACGTGAGTACTTTTTTAAATTCTATACTGTGGTTATCACAGGTAAAGTGAGATTGTAGTTGTTTAGGTATAGCGTAATTACGGGCAGAACACATGAAAAATATTTGTACCTATTCCAAAAGTGTTGGGTACCTACTCTTTATGTCGTCATTTCAGAGAATTGGCCCTTTTAAAATCTTATATTAGAACATGTAATTTTTCGAACTATGAGAGAGAAAACGCTCTCATTAACTACATAAGTAAATAAAATAGATAGAAATTTAATTCAAAATGTATCATTTTATCCTTTTTAGGTATTACAATTTATATTTTGCAAAATAGCGTATTGTATTGTGCAAGTTTTAATAAAAGTTTATTAAAATAAAATAAATTGTAACTTTAATAGAATTACCTAATTAAATATTGTCGATTTCATAAAACTTGCATGAAACAAAAGCTTTTTTAATTGAAAATTTTAAAATTATATTTCATAAATGCGAACGATTCTTCCTCTAGTTTAAATATTTGTTAAAGTAACGAAGCTTTCAAAACTTTTGAACGCTAGAAGCTTTTGTGATGAAATATGAAATTTGGTGTGATTTTATTCAAAGAAATCGCTTTGATTGTTACGATTCAGTATTAAGTGGGAAGCTAATTAACTTGTTTAGCGATATTCGAGTAACCTAAATTCTGTAGATGTTATTTTGTTTCCTAATTTTTAGCACCAGATCCAAGACAATACCGTATCTGAAGACTTTGACGTACTGATTGTAAAACTTAGCCCTCGGCAGAGGAGAATCCAATTTTCTGTAGTTTACCCAAAAGTTGAATTTATAAAAATGTATGGCTCTCAATAAAATTTTGTGATAGGGACATAAATAAGTGTCACAGTGATTTTTATAAGTTCAGCTTTGTTGAATAGCTTTGACCACTTTTAGAATAGAAACTAAAATCAATTCTAGCGTAAACTCTAGGCTCGTTTGACGCCTACAATGAAACTAAAGATGAGGGTCTGATTTTCATCTTTTCAGTAACTTTACAATATAAAAGTAAGCACTCTTTTGAATTTTTAATAGATTTTATAGGTGGATCGATTTATATACGATTTTTCCATCCATGTCCCCCTCGGGTTGTTAGTTAAGTCGATTTTATTTCATCTACTAAACTCCCACGTATGAGCTTAGTACGGGAACATAGTTTAGTCCTTTGCTACGTTAGATGAAGAGATAAATAATTTTGGGCAATAATTTTTATAGCTAACATCCTCGCTTTTTCTAAAGCTGCGTGTACTTGTGATAATGTCGCGGAGTATTTATTGAAAGTTATAATCATCCAAACTTTGTTACAGTTCTACTGACTTTGAATGCGAAAATGTATCTATAAAACTTCGTAAATTTACACTGGCAGTAATTGAAGATAATGACCCATCATACTTTTCCTATACGTAAACGAGATGATATAATAATGATGATAAAAAACAGTAGGTATAGCGACGAGTAAATGTGACATAACACGTAATTATGATAAAGTCAATAGAACTGTAACCTGCAACTGTAAGGTATCAACTGTAACTGTAAGGTATCCATATTAATTTCATAAAAGACAGTTAAAGAGTAATGGCGTATTTGCGAAGAGGCATTTACTAATATCGATTGTCTCGACTTCTTGATTAGTTAGGCAGCGGAGTTAGGTAATCATTAACTATTTAGTTTTTAACTCTAGTTAAATTTAACGAAATTTGCAATATTTTGAACTGTTATTGTTTATAATAAAAAATTGGCCGTACCTAATTTAATATTGATTAAAGGTTTATTGATTTGAAATACTTATTACTTTACTACTGCACGAACAATAAGCCGTTGGTCTTGCGCTTGATCTCTCAGATTGCCGTCCTATGGACTATGAGAGCGGGGGTATTATAGTGCACACACCTGTGCACTATAATATCCAGCGCCGAAGGCTAGTCTCCGCTGAGGTTAGGTTTATTACCGGTTAACTGTGAAATAAAGGTTCTAATTCTGTTTTAAAACATTGACTGACAACTGATTTCATAGATCATACAGAAAGTGTTTCAAACACAGTTACAAACTCAATTTGCCATACGGCGGCGGATGGCCGCCAGATTTAAAATAAAGGATCCTTTTGTACATTTTGGTACGGAAAGAACCCAATTGTAATGTTACCTACTGAAAAAAACAGAACAAGGTGTTGCAAGTTTCAGAAATATTAGCTCTTTAAGATAAATTCCCTAGTAAGTGCCCTTTTAAACTCTATGAAGCGACGTAGTGTAGTATATTAACGTCAGCAACTCCATGTACCGTCAACACACTCCACATTCCTCTAGAATTAAGGTCAATCTTACCGACATTGTTATATTCTGTTCAAACCTCTTCGCTGGACAAAGAAGAATTCGATTCCTCTAGAGTCACGTATTTACAAATGACAAATACTGCAGCACTTCTGTTCCCTTGTTCCAATACAGTGAGGAATTTTATCGGCTTATTACTTTACGACACAATGAGTTAGAACGTTTATTGTTTCATTTCATTTCATTTATCAATAAAATTCTTCTTGATTTTGCAATTTTGGGCCTCAAGAGCGTGTGTTGGTGAAGAATAACATTGATGCACCTACCTACCTACAATGATCCTGTCATAGGAGGTACATACCTACATCTATTTTATTCTCCTGCTACCATGATGTGAGTAGCAACATTTGTCGTCTAGTAAATACGCGTCTTGATAAACCTGTCTACTTCTCCTTTAGGCTACAACAGCAAAGAGTTTAGAGTTAATTAATTAACGCACAAAATAAATGTATGACTAAGATGTTCGTGAAAAATTCTAAATGTTATATATTATACTTATTATTAAATGTAACACCAATTTTCTGATAAAAAAGGCCGTAAATGTTTAAATATTGCGACATATTTATTGGGCTAATTTCCCGCTGTACAAGACACTGCTGCGCAACGTTGCCAGACACTACTGAATTTTCTAAATTCGTTGTGTAAGATCTTACAATTCATTTAAGGCCAAGCAATGTTATGGCTCAATCATCGAATGATTTAGATAATGCGCATAATAGTAGATACTTACGCTTAATAATTTCATACCTATACATATTTTAAGTAAATGCTCTACTTCTCTTTGTTGTTGAAGAAACCTAATCTATGCTTCCCCTAAATTTTTGGGTGCCAACTTGTTTTAGACGTTAAAGTTATTAACTTTTAAAGTTGCCTTTATTTTCTGCCATTTTTATATACTCGTTTGAAATTCCTATCCTATTGTCTTTTCTGTTTAGTCTATGTAAGAGTTTATTGAAAAAGTTTTAAAGATTTGTATTGAAAATAAATAAAGTAGAGCCCCATGAAATATTAATTATATACCGTATATAAATCGCTGCTGTTATTTTTTTGCAGTTATATTTAAAACATTGAGCGCAGAAATGGGCATATTCCTAATTCATCAAATTCTAAATCTCCAAAATGAGAGAAGATAGGTATCTAAAATTTTAAAATATTCATTCGTTAGTACTTTCATCTGTAAATAATGTACAAATTGAAACATGATTGTACTCGAAGAAACATGATTTTAAGTACGTTTTTTATATTTCTAGCGTAATAACCGCTAGCAGTAATGAAAATCTCGATTGTAAATAGTTATGTAAATAAAAAAGTGTAAAAGATATATATTCCGTCAATCATATAAAAAATTGAGACATTATTAATTACCTATATTTATTGTTTAAAAATGAACATTGTAAATTGTTTTCATATAAATAAAAAATGTCGGAAACGCAATTGAATTTTATTTAATTCATTCCCACTTCATTTTTTTCCCGCCACAAAAGAGGTACCTACCTATTCCCTTTAAGTGAGCAAGTGAAGACAACATCCACCAGTAGGATGGCTTTTCATAGTAAACCTTTGTAAGTATTTCTATAAATACTTAATATTGATTGTTTCATTTTCCTTTTTATGATCTGAGGTTTCATACCACGCATTCGATTGAAAGAGAACAGCAGTTTTACCTAGTTAAAACCAGACTGGTATTCCATAACTTTACAAATCGTCAATACTAAGAAAATATAACGTAGGTACTTTGAGCAATTTTCATGATCCGAAATGTGAAGATGCAGTAACTTTTTATTTTTATTTGTAGGGAGTACCACTGGGATCATCTTTGGCCACTGCGAATTTACTGAAACAGAAAGCGAATCGTCAATGCTCTTCTGTAAAAACCGCTATTGGAATGAGTTTTTAAAACTGATAACTCTAGCAGTAATTGCTAACTGTTAGACTCAGAAAGACTTGTTGCTAGAAATTCATCTTCTCTACGGGTTTCCTCTAAAATCTGCATTTAAACGTATTTTCTCTTGAAAATGTGTTTAAATGCAAACTATGTTAGAGGAAACCCTGTCATTTATATGAAGAAGAAGACTTCTTCTTCATATAAATGACACAAGTTTGCAACATTTTTGATTAATAAGTCTGCCTAGCCTTTTCGCAACTTTAATGGGGTCCGCTTCCAGTCTAATGGGATGCAGCTGAATACCAGTATTTTTCATAGAGCGACTGATCTGATATTTGATCTCCACAACCCAGTTACACGATACCCATGGTAAGACTGGTTGTCAGACAACTGTCAAAGTTTACGAATGACAGCCGGGACCAACAACTTAACGTGCTTTCCGAGGCAAAGAGAGGTCTCGATAAGTAATGGATGGTCAACAGTCCACCAAACGACTGTGGCAAGCGTAGCTTAACCCTTAATCGACCCGTGCAGCTGTGATCATTTTTAGCCACAAGCCCCTACTGATAATCTCCATTTTAATTTTGTAGCAGCATTATTTGTAGGCTACTAATAGGTGTATTAGTGAAAACAAAAACAAATATAATTATTATAGATAAGCATTACAATTTATTTTTCAATCAAAGTCCCTCTAACTCTCTTCTCCGTAGTCTGCGCTGGGGTCTCCGCTTGTCTCTTATTCATTCCTTTCCTCTCCAATTGCTTTTCAATTATCCTTGCATTATTAGCATAACTGTCTGCCACCTCCCGAGCCTCAATCTCATCTTCCTCCTCATCAATGGTAGAAACAGTGACTGAACTGAACTTGCCCATGTTTTTTGTGTGTTTTGTCACCATAATCTTCTTAGGTTGTGTTAAGGCAACTTGTTTATAGATGTCTGTAACTCCTCCCTCACCAGCGGTCTGCACCAATGCTCCTTTCATGATAAAAACTATATTGTTGTCTTGGTCATGCTTGTAGTAGATTGGTATGGCACATTTCTTGCACTTTAGTCTGTACTGTCGCTCGATACCGTTCTCCCGTTTCAAGTACACAGTCTCATCAGGGTCTGACGTGATTTTGTGTGCGTGTTTTGAGCCGTCAATGACTCGAGCACCGTCAGTCGGTCGGAGGGGCAAACGATCGATGGTGCAATCAAGAATAAGCGACATTTGGCCGCACAAGCAGTAGTAGATGTGTAACGGCTTCGTCTCATTGTATTCTTCTTGGTCTTTTGTGTCTGAGCAGACAATGCTTCTCGAAACTACTTTTGGCATTGTGTTAGAGATCTTCGAAGCATGTCTCAATTTTAGCTTCTTTGTTAGTTTGGTATACCAACAGTAACTGCCACTGTAATTAACTTCACATCCACCTAGTTTTTAAATGTTTATATCCTTTAATGTACAATAAAACAGTAATTATTCATCACACTTATATTGGGCAAACTGGCAGATTGATTATCAATGTGTCATGTCCAATTTGTTGTCAATTTGACATTTGTCTGTGGTATAGACTTTTTTTTTGTTTTTGTTTTATGCGAAGTATGGAAGAAAGGGACATTGACGCGCCGACCTCAAATAAATTGGGATAAGGGCAGCCAAGGCAGGAGAATGATGGTGATGCTATTGTGTGTTTATAATGCTGCGGCTGCATCAGCAGTAACATCCTCGACCTCCGCAATGCGATCCCAGATTTAACCAGTTTGAATTTAGTCAACCAACAGTTTAGCCAACATTAGAAATAATTTTTCCATTTATTTTTCTAGTAAGACAACAAAAATCAAAATTACAAAATTATACTATAGAGTACAAAGTGCAAAAAAGCATTCAAAAAAATCAATACAATCCTTATCGTTTATGGTTTAAAAATACGTTCGTAATGTTGGTAAACCCTGCTGTCAACTTCACGCTACTGCGATTGTCTTTTATTCCACCGAGTTGTGTTTCATTGCACATGTTCATCGATTTCTGTTGAATTTAGGGAAAGTATTGCGAATTGAACTGCAAAATGGGTGCTTACGCCAGCAGATACCGTGTTTACAACTCAGGACTCACAAATATCGACGTAAAACCAGAAGAAAGTGACACCAAACGTGAAAATCCCGGAACGTTAGATGAGATACATAAAAAGACCAAAGGTATTTTTTACACACGTTTTAACTGTTTTAGCGATTATCAAAAGTGATTAAAATGATAATTGGATTCGTAAAAACATATCGAGGTAACGCGTTCAGTCAGAAAACGGCGCAACCGTAGTTTAATACCGACTCAAAAGTTGGGTTATCTTGTGATGTAATAATAGATAATTTACTAAAATACTGGCGATGTATACGTCTAGAAAACTTCATAGATATGTGCCGTGAATTAAAATGGTCATAAATTGAATGTATTCATACAAATTAGTACAAAACTAGTTTATAGTACAGACTGACATGGAGGTAATCTACTATATTTGTATTCTGATAACAATGTTATCAACCTCTATCGTTCAACCGACCCTATTTCAAATTTATTACACACTGCGAGGTCGTAAATGAGAGCAATAATACGAATGCAATAACTTAAGTATAAGTAATTAAATTTCTTGAGAAATATTTAGTAATTAACACCAATTAAAATTGCAAAAATAATCAGCTGCGGATCAGTAAATCTGTAATACAGCTAAATACCCTCCCGTCCGTTACAAAGACTCCAGGAGATCGATAACAATTAAAATTCTATTGTGTCTCATTAGTAGCAGTTGAACTCATAAAATACTGTTTTGTGTTTATAATGTCACAGTTGCTTAATTGTGGCATGCAGCACTAAACTGTGGCTGTATTCAGAAATCAAAGTAGAATACAGTTTCCATTGAACATGTTTTAAACCTCATACTGTATACATATCTGCCAAGTTTAATTTGGATAGTTTTTAGGCAAGCATGCAATACTGCCATCAACATAATTGCTTATCATAGTGGTCTTACACAGCCAATAAAACTTGAGTATTTCTGTTTAATACACATTATCGAAAATTATAATATTTGAATTATAAGATATGCTTGTCACATTATTGTCATCTGCCTAGACTTTTTCCACCCATGTTTGGGTCAGCCTGATTACCTATATTGTACATGGAACATCTGCCCATCGTATCTCCACAACCCAGTTAACACGACCGGTCATTTATCAAAGTTTAAAATATTTCTGTACAAGATTGTATCGCAGAACTAAAGTATAGTATTATAAGATGGCATTTGAACTTGCTTGTGATGCAAACCTTGGTATATTTAACCTGTGTACAAGTTGATATTTACATCAATCTATGGTGTAAACAAAATAGCACCAGGGTTTATGCAATAACCCTGGTGCTATTTTGTTTTCACACATAAAATTTAAAAAAAAAATGATTGCAATGGGTTTTTATTTTTACAGTTATCCCACATTCATTGAGTTACTGATGTAGTTGAGCAGATTTTTTTTTCAAACCTATGAAGCAATGGATTAGCAATATCCTTCAAAACTCTCGGATTGTGATTGAAAATGTATTACCCAATTAGAGTGCAGTACTCACTAAAAAGCTCACTTACACTTTGTAAACTAGTTTTTCAACTGTAATCCACTCTTTTTATGCTAATAGATTGATTACTCAATCAAAGTTGAAAAGGAATCAACTGTCTTGGTATGGGCATGTGATGAGGAGGGAACAATCGCATGTGACTAAAAGAGTGATGAATATAAATGTTGAGGGATGGAGAGGGAGAGGAAGACCAAAGAAACGATGGATGGATTGTGTGAGGAGTGATATGAAGGAAAAAGGTGTAGATGATTGCGTGACGGTTGACAGGGGAGAATGGAAGAAGAAAACGTGTTGCGCCGACCCCAAGTAACATGATGAGATTGATTACTCAATTTATCTGCTAACCATTGTGTATCTTTGGGTGACTCAGTAACTCGTTTGTGAAGGTCAAATAGGCAGTTGTTCCTTATTCAGCTGCATCTGGTTAGACTGGAAGCTGACCCAACATAGTTGGAAAAAGGCAAGGCAGGCAAGATGATTTTTTAATAATCTCCTTCTGAGAGTCAATTCAGGCAGATTGTTTTCTACTTGCTGGTTTGCCCATGGCTTCACCTGCGTGGAGGTCAGAAATTATCCTACGGGAACATACTACTGGGATAAAAAGTATCCTATGTCCTAACCCAGATCATGGTCTACCCATGTACCAAATGTCATCCAAATCCATTGAGCCGTCTTAGCGTGAAAACTATGTTGGTGTCGGCTTACAATCTAACCAGATGCAGCTGAATACTTGCAGCTGAAATGTCAAATAAATAATGTTAAAATAATTTGTGTTCCAGATGTGATGCCAGTCAACTTTGAAGGTGGAAAGCTGATGGTCAATAGGGGGCTCTCCAATCATTTCCAGGTATTTAATTCAAGTATATTTAAAATAACTTAACAATGTGTTTTGTAAGTGTTCTAAAACGGACTCTATGCTCTTGGAGAAAGGTGCATTTTTCTCTTCATTTTTTCTAACATCTATAAAGATTACTTACTAAATTAACCTGAGATTAGATAAGGATAATCATACAAAGCAATAGGCTCTTTCTTAGAGAATGTTCAGAAGTGTAATTATATATCCACTTAGTTACTAAGGTCAAGAATTCTGTAGTGAAATAAATGGTGGGCCATCTAGTGTTTTAAATTTAATCCGGCTGTAAAAAAAAACTACTCAAATTTCTGGTTTTATTGGAAATTTTGAACTTTCTCATTTAAAAATGGAACACAATATCATTCATATGACTACCACGACTGGCTCGGCCCTATCCGATCAACTCAAATTTCAGTACATTTTCGATTGTTTCGGCTTGAATCTCATCAATGGCAATTTGAGGAAACTTCATTTCATGTTTCAACGCTTCAATTGTCTGGATGGTTTGCGTAACATTTATCTTTAATGGTTCCCCACAGAAAATAATCCAAAGGGCTTAAATCACAGCTCCGAGGCGGCCAATTGACATCAGCATTTCGGCTGATTATTCGATTTTGAAAAACAAAGATCTATGGTTACGTTGGCTGTGTGACATGTGGCCCCGTCTTGTTGAAACTAAATGTCGTCCATGTGGATGTCATTCTCTTCAATTTTTTTAAACAAATAGCCATTGAAGAGATTCAAGCCGAAACAATCGAAAATGTACTGAAAAATTGGGTTGATATATTTGTATATTTACTAATCTATGTATTAATATTAAAGCTGAAGAGTTTGTTTGTTTGTTTGAACGCGGTAATCTCTGGAGCAATGGGATTTGAAAAATTATTTTTGCATTTGATAATCTAAAAAGATTTTTTCAAATCTGAAGGAGGTTATAAGCTATTTAACATCACACACCTTAGGAGCCAAGCCAAATGAAAAGAAGTCAGAAAACGAAGTAATAAGCGGGGCGATATGATGCGACGCGATGGGTCGGGGGCCGAAATATCCCGCAGACAATGTCCAGGGCATAAGCTAGTAATATAATAAAGCTGAAGTTTGTTTGTTTGAATGCGGTTATCTCTGAAACTACCAGCCGGATTTGAAAAAATCTTTTTATATTTTTTGCCCAATTCTTCAAAAAGATTATAGGCTATTTAAAATCACGCCACGGCCCTTTGGAGCCGAGCGAGGCGGGTGCAACCGCGGGGCACAGCTAGTATTCTTATAAACCTACATCAAAAAGGCATCATTTGTAATCTAAAGAGTAACTAAAATCTTTGAAGACTGCAAGATTATTTATAATTTTCTGAAACTATGTTTAAAAGAAATGAGAGTATCTGAGGGAGAGAAGGATAATATTAATAAAATTAGATTTAAATAGATGTGAGTGGGTTCTTGTATGGTGCAATAGGCAGCATGTTGACTGCCACTGCATGCTATTAATCGTGCACGGCATGTTTGATGAATAAAAAGACAGAACCTTCAAATATGCTTACAAACTCTTTACTCCCTTTCTAGATGTCCCACACGCTGACGATGAGTTCAGCACAGAACGGTTACAAATTAGGAGCAACATACATCGGCACCAAGCAGATCTCCCCTACAGAGGCGTTCCCTGTCATCCTGGGAGATGTGGACCCTTCAGGGAACATCAATTTTAGTTTAATTCATCAACTTACTCCGGAGGTCAGGCTGAAGGCAGCTGCACAGGTAAAGTGGTTTTTTTTTTTTTTGATATCTTAAAAGTTTTTCTTAGGGGTCTAGTACCTTCCCCTCTTCTTGTTTGTAAGAGGGGCAAAATCGAGTATATTATGTATTCGGGAAAAATTGTACCGTGCCGACTGGAACATGATTAAGTGAGGGTAAATGCCGAACGGAGTTTGCCGATTGGCACGAGTATGAATGAAAGCCAAATATGTGTAGTATATTAGATTCAAATTCCCGAACAAGCCCCTTAAACTCGACCCAGAAACTAAACTTCTACTATGCAATACCATGCAGATGGTATTCACCGCTTAATGTGGACAAATAAATGATCTTGAATTGTGTCATGTCGTTGACCACTTAAGAGCCCATTGTGTCAGAAACGCATTCGAGTTTCTTTTACATTGAATTTGCATAGATGACATTATGTGTGGTTTTATCTGTTTTATGTGGTATACAATAAAGTATTTTGTTTACACACATGCTATAAATACTCTACAAAAGTTTCTGAAACAGTTAGCTTATTGCCAAAATTACAACTCCCAGTGTCATTGTAACCATAATATCATCCAAACGAGTTTATAAGGTTGTATTAAATTTAATTATGCAACTCCTTTGCTATTTCAATCTCTTCCTTACTCATCAAACAGCCACATTCTCACTACTCAATTCGTGGTATCTTTATGAATTTCAAAAAAGAACATTGTCATGCACGAGCGAATCACTACCACAGCTCCGTAATTTAAAAAATGAAAACAAGTATTACAATAAATAATTATATTATTACCTATACATAGTTTGTTTGTATTAGATACTCAGCAATTAATCTTTCCATGAATTTACTTAGACTTCTTACAATACTGTACAATACCCTATGGTTTCAGAACCTTTAACAGAGGATTCATATCATGGCATAATGTCTTGTATGCAACTGTACATAATTAGGTATAATAACACTCATGTGTAAACCCACATTCGTGTTTTAATACCCTTTATTATAGAACAGTTGCATAAATAACTATAATAAACATAACATACTACGGTTATATTCCCCGAAGGCTTAGGTGTACCAGTAGTACGCCCACCCACATTTCGCCAGCTATGTTCAAGTCCCATGGAATAAAGGGCGAGCCTATTGCTATTTACCGTGCACTAAAACCAGACTCCGGACTAATATTGAGAAATTCCATATGGAAAAACCCAATAAAATAACCCGAACCGGGAATTGAACCTAGGACCTCATGCTCGGACTGCCTCGTTGGTGGTCAATAAAATATTATGTTTGGTTATCGTTTTCCACAACAGTTCCATAAAGGGAAGGATGTGTGGGGGAAAGAAGGGATAAGGGATAGGTCTAAACAGGGGATGGAAGTTCGTCTTTTTCGCCATCGGGTTGTTTTTATAATATTCTTTTTTTCATTTCAGGTGCAAGAATGCAAGCTGACTGCCACACAGGGCACGCTGGAGTACAAGGGCTCGGACTACACGCTCGCGATGGCTGTGGGCAAGCCGGACTTCAACGAGAAGTCGGCAGTCTTTGTTGGTCATTACTTACAGGTAAAATGGTCACTCCTCATTTGCCTTGCTTTTATCTCAACTATGTTGGGGTCGGCTTCCAGTCTTACCGGATGCACCTGAATACCAGTATTTTACAAAGACAGCTGCCTATCTTATGTCCACAACCTATTTTTTTTTTAATATTCTATCTATCCAGTAACCCAACTTGACATATTTAAGTTATCGACTGTGAAGTTTTTAATAAACATAACATACATCACGCCTGTATGCCCCGAAGGGTTAGGTAGAGGTACACCACATTTTGCAAATTATGTAATGGAATACGGGGCGAGCCTATTGCCATCAATAGGGAAATCCATACTCCGGATAAGGATCAATATTAAGATGGATATTAGTTCACAGTAGTTTTCTTTTTGTCTTTGCAAACACTTTAGATATCATTTTTTCCAGCCACGTGTGGAAAAGAGGTGACTTATTTTTTTCCTAGGGATGATGTCTGGGAAAAGAAAAGAAATTCTATTTAGTCCGTCAGTCAGATAATAAAAAAAGATTAGACACATATTTTTTGCTTTATCATATTAATATAAAAAATACTTAGTAATAAAACGCATTAAAGTTTGGGAGTGAGGGCTCGCTACGTCACAACTAAGTATACAATCTACATACAAGTGACGTCAGGCCACATTTAAACTCAATGTATTGCCGCTATCTTTTGATTACGTAAAAAAAGATAAAATACGTGTCCAATATTTTTTAACAATCCACCTGATGGGATGACAATTTATTTTATTTTAAACATAACACCACACCTTGTTTCACCTATAGTACACCCACTTTTCGCCAGTTATGTTTAAGTCCCATGTGCCTATTGCCATCATCAGGGCACAAATCCAGACTCCGAATACAATGACACTGCCCGACCTGGGAATCGAACCCAGGACCTCATGTTCAGCAGTAGCGCTTGCGAGGCGATTTTATTTTTTCGTCGTCCCTGTTAGATTTTTCTACTACTAGCATTTACAAAATGAATATTTAATGCTAGTGATGTAATCAATAGCTGTGATCGCATTTAGCCTTGACTATACATTACGTAAGTTTATTAATGACCGTCAGTTTTTAGAATACTTCAAGCTCAGTTATTAAATTATCCTTTCATTTAATTAAAATGATTAAACAATTTTTTCTTTCTAGCTTGTAATGGCACCAGAGTTGAGACTCTTATGCCTCTTCGATTTTTAGAAATAGTTTTCTTATTTATTTAAAAAAAGAATCTAAAACTTAAAATAAAAATATATTTACTGAGTTTTATTAATCTTGATTCTGTTATTGATCATAATTATCGCTGATTACTACTGATTACGCGATGGCAAACACAAGTTATAGAACTTGACGACGGTCGACTTTACGACCTTTGATCACCAACAAGGTTTGTTTGATCACCAACAAGGTTGGTGATCAAAGCTCGTAAAGTCGACCGCACGTCGGAAACTCTTTGACGTTGACTATGTAATACGGAGATTTAATATGTCAGCTTGTAATGGTTTTGTTACTATTGGGGCCTTATTATGACGTATTAATGCCATCATTATTCCACTGCGAAAAAAGGATGGTGCTAGCGGCCTTGTATAGCTCCGTCTCTAATTCACACTGTAATAAAGCTGGCATTAATACGTCATAATACGGCCCCTCATCGAAGAACTTCATATGTAAGCAGTTTGAAAACAAAATCACGTGAACATGATTACCACATCTATTACCGCCCCGGTTCTATAGCGGCCGAGCGCTGCAAGCCAAAATAGTCCTTACGGTGTATAGATATGAACTTCTTCGATGGTACGTGCGTGGCCTACTGTACATCATGGTATAATAATATACTTCGCCAGATAGAGCATTCCGAGACACAGTGGTCACGTGGGAGATACAAGTCTATGACATCACATCTGTGTTACCAGCATTGCTATTCTGTAAAAATCTCACCGTGCAAACTTCGGTGAAGTGAGCGTGGAGTGAGCTGTCAATAGTGTCAATTCCAAGCAAAAACAAACTCACTTCACCTAAGTTTTCACGGTGAGATTTTTACAGAATCGACCGGCAGTAGTGTGTAATAACTCCCCAACCACCTTTATTACCTGTGTGAATCCGATAAAACAATGAGGTTCTAACTAAAAATTACGTTTATATATGGTTATATTGAATTGTTTCGTTTGATTGGACAAACGAAACGACAATTTAAATGCTTTGTATATATTTTGTAACAGAATGGTGACTGAAAATCTTTCCTGAATTCGTGTTTTGTTGCAATAAAGTGGCAACTGGATAGTGACGTAAGCATGAGTTACTCCCGGAATGCCAGACCTTGTTTTTAGGGTTCCGTACCCAAAGGGTAAAAACGGGACCCTATTACTAAGACTTCGCTGTCCGTCCGTCTGTCACCAGGCTGTATCTCATGAACCGTGATAGTTAGAGTGTGGGTCTATATGGCAGGCCCCAACGAGATTTATCAACAGGTGATAGGTTTACATAAGGACAGTATTTTGTACCTATAGAAAATAAATAAGATATAATTTGTACCTGGACAGTTTTTGATTACATGACGTTTCTATAAAGTGTCTTGCTAGCGGGCCCTTTATGATTATTTTTATTGTTATTATACTTTCAGATCGCCCAGTAGTGCTCGGAGTTAGAAACTATTATGTACCTTAGAAAACCAAAATTTCGACTTTCTGTGAGCTTATACTTTAGAAGATATTCGTTAATTAGACAAACGACCAGCCAGCGGGCCCCTTTTTAAATACTACTCTTTTATATCATACAATAGCTTTAGGAGCTTGATACTATTATGTACCTTACAAATCCAAAAATTTCAAGTTTCTGTGAGCTATACTTTATAAGATATTCGTTACTTAGACAAACGTCCAGCCAGCGGGCCCCTTTTTTAAATACTACTCTTCTATATCATACAATAGCATTAGGAGCTTGATACTATTATGTACCTTACAAATCCAAAATTTCGACTTTCTGTGAGCTATACTTTAGAAGATATTCGTTATTTAGACAAACGTCTAGCCAGCGGGCTCCTTTTTTAAATACTACTCTTTTATATCATACAATAGAATAAGGATCTTGATACTATTATGTACCTTACATATCCAAAATTTCAGCTTCCTATGAAGTTTTTTAAGGTATTTGTTAATAAAATAAGTGCCTAGCTAGCAAACCCGTTTTCAAAAATTGTACCTACTTTCATAATCACTCAACAGTGCTTTAACAACAAAACTGGGATTAAGAAAAAGAGTAGGTAGTTCTTTTAAGTAGGACGTTATGTTAATTATTAAAAGAGGCTGCTGGCTGGAAGTTTGTCTAAGTAACGAATATCATCTAAAGTATAGCTCACAGAAAGTCGAAATTTTGGATTTGTAAGGTACATAATAGTATCAAGCTCCTAATGCTATTGTATGATATAGGAGAGTAGTATTTAAAAAAGAGGCCCGCTGGCTGGACGTTTGTCTAAGTAACGAATATCTTATAAAGTATAGCTCGCAGAAACTTGATATTTTTGGATTTGTAAGGTACATAATAGTATCAAGCTCCTAAAGCTATTGTATGATATAAAAGAGTAGTATTTAAAAAGGGGCCCGCTGGCTGGTCGTTTGTCTAATTAACGAATATCTTCTAAAGTATAAGCTCACAGAAAGTCGAAATTTTGGGTTTGTAAGGTACATAATAGTTTCTAACTCCGAGCACTACTGGGCGATCTGAAAGTATAATAACAATAAAAATAATCATAAAGGGCCCGCTAGCAAGACACTTTATAGAAACGTCATGTAACCAAAAACTGTCCAGGTACAAATTATATCTTATTTATTTTCTATAGGTACAAAATACTGTCCTTATGTAAACCTATCACCTGTTGATAAATCTCGTTGGGGCCTGCCAGATAGACCCACACATAGTTAGACAGTCGAAATTTTCACAGATGATGTATTTCTGTTGCCGCTATAACAACAAATACGTACTAAAAATAGAATAAAATAAATATTTAAGGGCGGCCCATACAACAGACGTGATTTTTTTGCCGTTTTTATAGGTACGGAACCCTTCGTGCGCGAGTCCGACTCCCACTTGGTTAGTTTTTTTAGAGCAAGAAGACGCCTGTACCTACCCAGAATAGGAAAGTAACTTACTTTATGTTATGTTTGCAGTCGGTGACGAAGCGGCTGGCACTGGGTACGGAGCTGGTGTACCAGTCTGGGGCGCGGGTCATGGGGGGAGAAATCGCCATTACCTCGGCTGCCGCTAGATACACTATGGACGGTAAGATCACTTAATTGCTAAAGAGAGTAAGACAAAATTATTTTATTCTTTTTTACGAGAAAGTCAAATCATTTATTTCAATTTAAGAGCACATAGTACCTCAGCTTAAATTCACTTTTTTATCTCGCTCGCATCATACTGCTCACAGACTGAGTGGCCCGCTCGCGAGTCCAAGACGTCAATAGTTTAGGTAATTTCTTTTTACGCCGACAAAAAAGTAATTTAAATTCGCGGCTTTTAAAATTATTAAACTTTTTTTTTCTTTTTTTTTTGCTATTGAAGCGGTTTCGACTATTCTGCCAGCGTCACGTTTAGACGGCAGTGCAGAGGGCATCATTATCGTTTAAAAAGGCAGTTATAATTTTCGGGGTGAAGTGGGATAAAAGGGAATGGAAGTAGTTGGAAGAGGAATGTTAAATTTGGAATTTTATCGATGGAGGTCGAAGGATTTGGTGTTCAAGGAGCAGGAGAAAAATATATGGTCCAAAGTACCTTCCGCAAGACCGCATTCACACAGGGAATTGTTACGAACATGGATCTTATTCAGAAACACTGGGCTACAATGTCCGAGTCTTAGTCTGTAAAACGACGAAACAGTTCTTTTGGACAGTTTTGGGTATTTAAAAAACCAAGGTTTCCGTTGGATGTCGGGCGTTATAGGCACCCTTGGCTTTAGAGGTCTCATTCCACGAGTCGTACAATATATGGGCTTGGCACCATTCCGCTAATCGTAGTTATGAGCTACGTAGTGCTTTGGATCAGTCGGATTTGATATGGCATACTTTGCTAACGAATTTGCACACTCATTGCCAACAATGCCAGTGACCAGTGATCCAAGCTATCTCGATGTCCAAGCCGTTTTGGGAACAGTCAACTAACAAGCTCTTGATTTCTACAACGATTTTACTGTGAATTTTACTATGAAGTAGATTTTAATCTGAAAAAAATACTGATCTAGAATGCCAATACACTCTCCTGTAAAAACTGATGCTTCTGGCGGAAATCGGAAAAGTTAGGCAAAAAAAGTTTTTTGAGTTTTGAAAATATACTGCTACTGCTGTACATTTTGTTTGAGATCATTTTGATGCATCAGTAAAGAAAACAATCCATCCTTCCCAGTAAAGTTTGACGGCTGACTCGAAGTCGCGTTTTGGGAATTCTTTGATAAACCTAATCCCAAAACGGCTTTTGGTTCGAAGTGAATCGTTTCATATGCAGCGGGAAGGAGAGTCTAATTTCTTGAGCGCTTCTTTATTGAAAAGCTCAATAAGGATGCAACAGTTGTCCATAATGCTCCTGGTCAACGCATTATAAACCATTTTGAGGGTGTAGGGGCGAGCTTCCCACAAAAAAATAGTAGATTATACAACAAGTGCACAAAACGAACCATTATTAAAATGGTTTTGTGGACGAGTTATAAACTCTGCTTTTCACTTCGATTGCGAGGAAATAAAACAGTAGTATAACATAACATTTCTTTAATTAAAATTCAAAGTAAAAATGGTACAGTTTTGAATACTGAAAGAAATTGTTTTATGTGTTAAAAAAACACATAAGGCAAATAAATTAAAGTAAATATTATAAAATTTCAAATTCTATCTATGAACTTCTTATTGTGTTTGGCTGTATGGCTCATTTTCTTTGCCTTTATATAGATACATTTATGAGTAGATACGTTAATTCACTTGTGCAGAAATTCGATTTTGTGCAGCCTATATTTACCCGACAACAGCAACTCAAATTCAATGGTTTTGCTACCAACGGACGAAGACGAGGTCGACAAATTAATAATGTCCCTTCGCAGTGATTGTGCTCCGGGATGGGATAGAATATCGAGTAAACTTCTTAGGAAACATAAAGCCACTATTGTGCCCCCACTTACATACATTTGTAACCTGGCCCTCTCAAAAGGTAAATTCCCCAAAGTCTTTAAAAGATCCATCATATACCCGATCCATAAGAGTGGGGACAGAAACCGTGTCAGTAACTATAGACCCATAGCTATTTTACCTGCCCTGTCAAAAGTTCTAGAGAGGATAATGAACAACAGGCTTGTTGATTACCTCGACAAACACAACCTTTTATCTCCAACTCAATACGGCTTTCGGTCTGGCAAATCAACATCCGACGCAGTACACGATTTGACAAACTATGTTGTCACCAACCTGGACAGAGGGGAAAAGGTGCTAGGCATATTCTTAGACCTTGCAAAAGCATTTGACACGGTTTCTGTGCCTATTCTCTCCCAAAAAATGGAAAATTTAGGTATAAGAGGGGTTCAACTAGAACTTTTTAAGAACTACTTGAGTGAGCGTACCCAGTGCGTTAAGATAGGTGAACACATTAGTGACTAACGAACAGTCTCATATGGCGTTCCTCAGGGAAGCGTGTTAGGTCCCACTCTGTTCCTTATGTATATTAATGACCTGGGTATGCTCACACTCCCCAAAGGTAGGATCATAAGCTTTGCAGATGACACGGTGCTCCTCTTTAGCGCTGATACATGGGACGAAGTTTTTTCATACTCGCAATCGGGCTACAATACTGTGTCAAAGTGGTTACGCTGTAATGTCCTAACACTCAACGTGGAGAAAACCAACTACATGACATTCTCCCTTAGAGCAAATGGTAACGTCCCAAACTCCTCGGTACCCTACACAATTACAACACACAATTGTCCGGAACCACACGATAACACTATATGTACTTGCACTCACCTTCGCGGCACTAGACACGTAAAGTATCTGGGAGTTATAATCGATGGTAACCTTAGATTCCAGGAACACATTGATACACTTAAGACCAGGTTACGCAAGCTCATATATATTTTTAAAACCTTGAGACAGGTAGCTGATGACAAAGTAAAGAAATCAGTATACTTTGCCCTTGCTCAGTCACTGATAACCTACTGTATCACTGTCTGGGGAGGTGCTCCGAAAACCACAATTATTGATTTGGAGAGAGCTCAGAGAGCTATCTTAAAAGTGTCCTCATTCCTGCCCTACCGTTACCCCACAGAGCTTCTATATAAGGAGGCTAAAGTTTTAACAGTGCGCCAACTTTTTATCTTGAATACCTAGCTAAATCAGCACTCATTAATTACCTACCATCCCACGACCTCACATCTCAAAAGACGTTACGACCCCGTAGACCGCCGTCAAATACACCAATGTACTACGAAATTTTCAAAGCGGTTTTTTTGCCACCTTGGTGGTTTTCTCTATAACAAAATTTACAGGATGTCATCTATAGTCAACCTCACTAAAACTTTGTGCAAAAAGCAAGTTACTGCCTTACTACAACAACTAAATTATGATGATACTGAGAACCTACTTACCTCTATGGTGTAATATCAGCTATTTATCACTAATCAGTCATACAAGCCCAAAAGTGACTAACACACACACATACACCCTCAAAAACACACACACCCTCTCACACACACACACACAGACACCATTCCATATACGTATAACATAACCCTATTAACAAAAGTTTAGTTTACTCTTAGTTTATAATATTAAAGTTAAAATTTCCACTCGAGCCACTAATCTTTTTATAATGTTGTTTTTATATCCTTTGGTTGTCATTGTACAAGTACTTAGAAACAGAAAATGTATTATTGTAAAAGGGCGGAGACCTGGTGTCCTGAAATACAGGCCTAGAGCCTAGTTTAGGCACCAGTCTCCCACAATATTAAAATGCTGTCTGACTCTGATACCATCTAATATGTATTTTGTAATATTGTGGTGAGAAAAAAAAAAATATATATATATATATCTTGCACAAATAAGCACTTTCAGAGCATGAGAAGTGAAAAGGTTTATTAAATATGGACGATAGAGCGATAGGAGCAATGATCGTTAGGATCTTTGCTAGGTTTTAATATCGGAACGACAACTTCCAGTCTGTGGGAACATATCCGGAGATGATGCAAAAATTAGCCAAGTCCAGGCAATATTGGTGGGTTTTTGGACCAGCTTTCATTAAAAGAGTAAGGGAATCCATCCACTCCTGCATGTCGATTCCCGTAACCACTTCACCGTGAAAACACGTGAAGTGAGCGTGGAGTGAGCTGTCAGTGTCATCTCACCCTGTTGGAATGGCAACTCACTTCACCTAAGTTTTCACGGTGAGATGGTTACAGAATAGACCGGCTGGTGCGGAGTCCTTGACACGGGATAGAACAGTTTTTAATTCTTCCAAGCTGATTGGTATGTTTATTGGATCGTTAGTGTTGTCGACATCATCGATGCCAACACAACTGTCCTCTACACCTAGAACATAAACTGGACATAACTATTTTGGAGAAAAACTGGTACTCCAGGTCTTTTGAGAGGTTGTTCGAGTATGTAGCCGCTGCTCCTAAAACGTTTATTTTTCGCCATATCACCGAAACCGGAGTGGATAGACTCAGCGAACTGCGATACTTTGACCAACCCTTTTTCTGGCGTTTCTTCTTTTTAAGAACTTTCCTGGACTTAGCTAATATTTGCTTGAAAGCGATGAGGTTATTCAGGTTCATATGACAGTTAACAGTCTCTTCAGCCTGATTCCTGGCCCTGGCCATATCAGTGCATTCCCTATCCCACCAAGACGCAGAAGGAATTTTATCAAATTGGTTTTTTTTGGAAGGGAAACAGTCATCTGCTGTGGAAGAGATGGTGGGGTATCATGATGGGGTAGTGGTCCATAAGTCATATCCAAGCGACGCTAGATGAGGAGGCTAGATATATTGGATGAACAGAACGTCAAGTCAACACAACTATTACTCTGGCCTGGAGCAGATCTGCGTGTGGCACTGCCGCCGTTGATGACAATTAAAATCACCCATAACAAGTATTGGATCGTCAACACTGCTTAAAAAACTAATTACCGAAAGATATTCGAGTTAGTTCGAGAGTGCGCATTATAAAAAAAAAACATATTGATGTCCTCAGCCTTAACAGCAACAACATTTATGTTTTCGCCTACAAAGGGTTGGCGAAAATGATACTTTGCTATTGCAAAGCACATATAACCATCAGGTCTGTCATTACGAACATTGCCGAAAACCAACTTACATTCCTTTTTTTTTTGGAAGTTGAGTTTTAAACTACTCTAAACCTTTTGAACTACTCTAAACCTTTTACAAAAAATTGCTTTTCCCGATGCAGGGACGCTAATCGTTGAGTTCTTCTGGTACTTTACCATCAGCTCCACTCCGCCATATGCATTGTGACGAGCATAAATTGCTTGGCAACCATATTAAAGTAATCGAATCGCAACCCGAGAAATACTTGTTGAGCGGAGGTCCATGCTAAGCAATTTGAGGCACTTTCGAATGTTTAGAATTTATTCTAGTTACTTCCAACCAACTAGAATCAATTCTATTTTCAAAAGGTAGTTTCGTATGGAGAAGAATGTGGAATAAAGGGGAAGAAACTCAATGCAAGACTTTCTTGTTAGTGTGTTTTCTGTAGAAAAAAGTTTCTTAAAATTTATCGAGATTGGGATACAGATAGTGCAATCCAGGACGACGCGCCCCACTTCGCGATGACTGTACTGTAAGCTGTACTTTACTTCGTGCGTCGTCGTAGATTACACTATCGACGTTTTACACAATTATTGTGTCAGTTGTGCCAGTTTTGGAACATGTTTTGACTGGAAACAGTTCACTACATGTTTCAAGAACATTACTTTGACAGAGTGACTTAAGAAAATGTTACTGTTTAGCAAATTGTTTATGGAGAAGTCACAAATTATTCTTTTCATTGCAGTTTTAAAAAGTGGTTTAATCTGTATTTCCAGACTCTGAAGTGTCAGCGACACTGAGCACAGCTAACTTCCACTTGTGTTACTTCAAGCAGTGCAGTGAACAATTACAGGTATGTGATCTATGTGTTGACTATTAGTGGAACATTTATTTATTTAAAACTCTAAGACTATCATTACAGGAGCTTAAACCTAATGCGATAGCTAGGCCTATTATTATAAAATAAAATGTACATTAAACTATATAAATATCTACAATTAAAACTCTAGACATATAAATGAACACAAAATATTTTATTCTACACTTTCTAAATATTCTTACATTCCTCCGCATAATGGACCGCCATTGACCAACTTACTCCGATTATCATAAACATATAAAATGCTACTTCACTTGAACTGAAACATCAATCTAAACATGAATAATATACATATTGTTTAAAAACATGTGCAACCTTGACTTGTTCTAAAACTTTTCATGTTAATTTGCAGGTGGTAGCGGAAATGGACACCTCATTCCGGGGGATGGAATCTGTAGGAACTGTCGGTTACCAGGTCAACATACCCAAAGCAGATCTAATCTTTAGAGGTCAGTTATTAATCATTATGATCTACTTTACGGAATTCTTACGAGAAACCCAGAATCATGCAGAAATTACACTGGAACAATTATGTTCCAGTTGTTATGTTGTTATTATCTTGTTGTGTTAAGTCACAGTTTGTGTCAGATCATACAACAAAGTCATGGTTTGAACTTTTTCCACATCTTTATTACTTTGATCTCACTAAATTCTTCCATACTCTTTCCAGGAATGGTAGATTCAAATTGGAACATCGGAGCCGTCCTCGAGAAGAAATTACAGCCCCTACCATTCACATTCGCACTATCTGGCATGGCAAACCAGGCTAAACAACAGTTCAAATTCGGCTGCGGTCTCATCATCGGCTAATCACCAGATCACCGGGTGATTGTGATGATGACTGAGTGATATGTCAAGCTAGTGATCAGTGTACACCCATATTTATTTATATGTGATTAGTGAATTTGAAGCATTTTGAAGTGGATATCTTCTTCAGTGGTATTGTGGAAAGGTATCTCGTCACTCTAGAGTGGAATGTTATAGATTACAAAATGAAAATAATTAGATTGAGTGTATCTGTGTACACTCAATCCAATTATTTTGGTGTAGAGGAAATAGTAGACGAGTATTTACACTACAACTTGTATAGGGTATGTTTTTAAATAATAATATTTGTCGTTTAGAGGTTTTATGTTCTCGGTGGTTTGAAATTGCTGGACAGTTATTAACTAAAATATTATATTTTAATTGGTGTACTAATATGTTTTAGGAACAAAATATCTATTTTAGCCCTAGATAGGTCAAGTTTTCTTCCATGTAAGTCATGTAGTTACATTTAATATTGTATTCTATGAATATGTCTTTCTTGCTAGCCATAATAAATCCATAGTTGCAAATCATTTTTACAATTTTGAAGCTTTTGTAGCATTTGATAGTTGTAAAAATGTTGAAAGGATCAAGGCATTATGGCGAATTTTCAGAGAAATATTTTACATTGCATATTGAACGTGTCCAGTATATAATGTAGACATTTGTGTGAAAGCAAACATAACTTTAAAAAAGTTATTACGCACACAATGAAAACTAGATCCTGATAGAGATAGTCTAATTTAAAATTGCACGCCCCTCCACTGCTTGTTGAACACATTTCAAATGTTTGTATAGAAATTATTGTGGAGTTTCAAATTAGACAATCTCTACCTCTGAGTTATTGCACTTACATATATTAAATGCGGAATATGAAGTAGTTATTGTAATAAAATATGTGATTTTTCATCTATCTGTATAATATACTTTTACATAGAAAACTTAGTATGTTACTTTGACCACTAGCTTGATTTTGTCAATGTAATTATAATTTTAGTCTAATATTGACTTGGTTGGTGTTACGGATCTATATTTTGGACTTCCATGTTCAAGAAATATCATGTTCAGAATCTGGGGACGAATTTTGAACATGGTTATTAATATTAATTTTCTCGCCTGCTTTTTACGCTACGCTAGTTCCGTTATAACAAAATTAAAGCTTATAGTTTGTAGTGAGACCTAAAAAGTTCTCGAAATATGAATAGAACTGTATTTATTGCTCATTAACTGTCTCTGCAAATGCAAGCTAAAGTCATTTATTATTTTTAACACATACATAAAACATGGAAGTCTAAAATGTAGGGCAAATGAATATGATAGCTGATTCCTAAATAAATAAATCACAAGATATGTGTGAATGTTGTGAGCCCGAACACTGTATGTACATGTATTGATAATTTTTCTTTGT
Organism: Xanthia togata; assembly: GCA_963853775.1. NCBI lineage: Eukaryota > Metazoa > Arthropoda > Insecta > Lepidoptera > Noctuidae > Xanthia > Xanthia togata. Next base: position 2,740,803 of record OY970814.1, read on the forward strand.
ACGTTTTACGTATACTTATTTTTAATTGTTATTATAACGCTATACCGTTGTGCCGACCACCAGAAACGCATTTATGACATGTGAACTCACTCTAAGGTGTCTGAAAACATCATGAAGACCTGGATTGACTGTTCATCATTTAAATTATTCAATGCATTTTGCGAAGTGCTTTTATTAGTCGTAATTGTTAATCAAATTTTGTCAGTAGTCTTGAACTGCAAAACCGCCCTTACTGCTAGGCAATAAGGATGAAGCCTGGATTAAAAAGAAAACAATTTTCTCCGTCAGTCAGTTACTATGAAGTCAGGTAAAAAAATTGACACGTATTTTTTGCTTTATCATATTATTAAAAAAAAATACTTAGGGCGGATTTCACCAATGAAACTGAACACGATTAGCACTTCAAACTGCGTTCAAGAGCTGTCAGTGTCAATATTCGTCAATAAAGATGATCGCAGAATGACCGCATTGATCGCAGTTTAGCTCTGCTGGTCGCGTTCAGTTTCATTGGTGAAATCAGCCCTTACTAAGTATAAAGTCTTACACGTGACGTCATGCCACATTTTAACAATGTATCGCCGTAATCTTTTGTTTACGTAAAAAAATAAAAAATACGTGTCCATATTTTTTTTTTGTGTTCATCCCTATTAAGTCGCTGACTGTATCTTTATATATGTCTGTAAACAAGTATTTCACTTTACCTTTTCTCATGATTATTTAATTTTTAAAGAACACTTTTATAAGCATTTTAATCAGATATCTTAGAGTGAGTAGCTAATACAGGTTCCCTAATCCGTTTTTCGTCCCCTGTTCATATAACTATCCCCTTCTATTCACAGGGCCCTGGCAAAGCTTGATGTCGATTATTCGCTGCCATCGCTACGGCGTTCTAGAAGGCGCATATGTGCGACAAAAACGTCACTAATTGTATTTATTATAAAATAGTCCTATATTTTTTAACTCCTTCACGCTAACAATGACCAAAATATATTCTAATGATCTGAATGATCTAAAACCGTCTCGAGGCGAGTTTTTCGCAGATATGCGCCATCTCCTAGGTATGAGTGTAGATAGGTTATGGCATACTGTACAATGTACATAGCGCCTGTTGTTAAAATGTTTATTTTTAATATAGCTACTTATGTTAATAAATCAATTCGCCGTTTTATTTCGATGATACGGTAGGTATTTGAATCCCTAAGGGTGCTTACGCACTATGCGGATAACCGGAACGCGGTCAGCCGTCCGGTTGACCGCAATCAAAAATAAGTAGGTACGAGAAAATAGTTTTTATCAGCACTGCGATGCGGCTGCTGGCCAACCAACTGCGATGCGGCTGCTGGCCAACCAACTGCGATGCGTCCGGTTGACCGCGTTCCGGTTAACCGCATAGTGCGTAGGTACCCTTACAATCGTTTTCGCAACTACGCAAACAATCCGGCAGAGCAGTTGTCGACATAGCTCATAGAATAAGCAAGCTGAAGTGCCAATGAGCCGGCCATATTAGCCGTAGAACCGATGACCGTTGGGTGGACGTGTTCTAGAGTGGAGTTCTGGGGCGGCGATCTTCGCAGAGTGGCTGGTAGCAGCTGCTGGATGAGTGTTGCCACAGAGCAACTGTAAGTGTTGCCGAGAATCGAGCTGAATGGCGTGCGATTGGAGAGGCCTATTGTTAGTAGGGCTACATATGTCGCACTAGCGTGCAGTGTGCTTGTACCTAAATAAAAGCCGAGATAAACCTTTAATTTTTTAGTTTTATTCACTTTTACAACACATTCAAGGTAAGGTATCTGACAGAAGACAACAACCAAAAAAGAAAGGTAGACAAATAAAATCTGTCAGAACAAAAAAGGTTGTTATTAAAAATAACATACCTACTCATTTATTCTAACACTCCATAAATTCATTTCACTACTTTCATCCATCACAATCAATAACCATACCCAGCGAACACCAGTTGAACAAGGGAAGTTCTTCCCTTACAACAGAGGTTTCCTTAAAACATCCGCAACCATACGACTTGTCTCTATATACTCTAGTTCAATATGGCCAATTGGCCATGCTCAACTGCCTGTCTTAAAAAGTGGTATCACACATCTATGTGCTTTGTGCGTTGATGGTGTACAGAGTTCTGCGCAATGTGTGCGTTACTCCAGCGGAATGTCGCTTTTCAGGATTTCGGCTCAACAGATAATTAGTACCCCATCTCGTGTGCCCGAAATTTAGAATATGTGCGTCCAGCCGATCCAAAGATATTCACGAAAAAAACTTTTTCACAAAAAATAAAACCGACTTCCAAAAAAAAACACTACAAAGTGAAAAATAACTTTGTTTTCGGAAGTCGGTGTCTTTGGGGCTTTATTTTCGTTTTTTTGCCACCGACTTCCGAAATCAAAGTTATTTTTCACTTTGTAGTGTTTTTTTTGGAAGTCGGTTTTATTTTTTGTGAAAAAGTTTTTATTTTTCACTTTTCAGTTGTGGTACCTACACAAAACACCCACAAAAATTTGAATACCCATTACCTGCTATGTAAATTACAGTGACAGGAACTATTAGAATATCGTCAACATATACTAGATGGGAAAAATACGTATCATTGAAGCTAACTCAAAAACCCCTCATCAGGTCTTGACTAAATTTATATGGGACCACTTCTGAAGTATGCCCTACTAAACAAAAAAATAATCATCAAAATCAATTCATAATTGGCGGAGTAATCACGTAACAAACATACAAAAAAAAAAAAAAAAAAAAACAACCGAATTAAGAACCTCCTCCTTTTTTAAGTCGGTTGAAAACAGATTCCGCTGGAGTAACGTTACCCCAGCGGCAAGTTTTTTAACCGGTGGTCGTAGCACTCGTAGCTGAGTAAAAACTAGCTACTTAGATAGATCATATTTGTGCCTAATTGTGCCCAAAAAATAAAATTTGTGCGTCTTGAGGTTTCAGAGTTATTCAAAATGCCGCTGGGGTAACGTTTAACAAATTGCTGTACCTCTCAAACGGCATGACATACAACTATGTTTTTTTTTTTTACTACGGTGGGTCTTAATTTGTGCGTATGCTGTGCAATTGGGCGATGAGCACAATGAGGCTCTTTCACTAGGCACATTTTCTATTTGGTTTTGATTACACTATTGAATACAGAAAATCGGATGATCATAGCAATACAGATTATCTAAATCTATCAAGATTTCCGGTAGATACAGTAGCAAATAACCTAATTGACGTACATTGCACATTTCAATTCAATCAGATGAACACAATTGGCGTCCCCCATATAAAAATCGCCGAAAAGACAACTCGATGATGAATATCTATATCAATCTATTGGAAGCTTAAAAAAATGGTACCTCAGTGAGAAGATATGAGAAGATACGGCTACAATGACAACGAATTGACCATACAAGACGGTTGCATTAGGGTAAAGGAGGCTATCCGCGGTCAGGCGACAATGGCGGTCACCACACTATCTTCCAAACTCCAGCGTTTTTGTGCACACACACATTGATTGAGGGTGGTGTGAGTGTTCCCCGCACCAACGCACCGGCCCCCGCTCAGTTCCGAGCATGCGTCCGGGAGAACTGCACGTCAGTTTGTTTCGCGACACTTTTTAGTAACTTTGTGGCCGTGGAACATAGGAGGTGAGTGTCTTAATTTTCATGTTTCATTCATTTTCAGTGTTATTTATTGCCGTATAGTTATCTGTCTACCCATGTAATCATACATTTCAAGCACTTTGCTGCAGGATTTTGTTAAAATTATAATTAACCAGAAAAGTATACGGGTGGCCAATGCCGGTCACGCTGACCGGTATTTAACCGCAAGTTATGTTTGCAAGTATATTTTATTTTTATCTTTTATTCCGTATTTTTTATTATTTTCCTTTTAAGGATGTCGGGGACTCGAAGAGGAGCACAGGATTGAAGGTGAAATGGAGCCAAAATGATTTGAGTAGGGTATTCAAACTTGTCGAAGAATGAACACCGATAAGAGAGGCAGCTCGGTCTAATGGCATCCCATTTTCAACCCTACAAGAAAGACTGAAAAATAAGAATAGTGAAATTACCAGCTATGGGTCGAAATCCAGTCTTCACGAAAGATCAAGATGCGGAAATGGCAGACCAGGTAAAATTCCTTGGTAATATATTTTATGGCTGCACTTCAATTCAGATAAGGAAGATGGCTTTTGAATACGCTGTTAAAAATGGCATGAAACACAACTTTAATAACACCCTTGGAATGGCTGGCAAAGACTGACTTAGAGGATTCATGAAAAGAAATAAATTGTCTATTCGGAAAGCAGAAGGCACGAGTCTGAATAGGGCTGCAGCTTTTAACAAAAATGAAGTTGCCATGTTTTTTAAGCTTTTTTTTAAGGACCAGAGTTCATCAGACTCCGAAATCGAAATGTCTGACGTACGCGATGATGATGATGACACCGATGTCGAAAATCACACGAATGTCGAAGATCACACCGATGTCGAAGATCTGGAGAACAGATGCATGTTATGCGACGATTATGGCCGGAACAACGAGCTTTGGTACAGGTGCGTACAGTGTGGGCTTTGGGCTCATGCTGAGTGCTCGGGTTATGAGTCTCCCGAAGGCTATGTGTGCTACTTGTGCCGCTAAAAGCTTGACCGCTATTGCCAAACTGCAGACCGGTATTATCTGCCATGCCGGATAATACCGGTCAATTTCTTTTTTTTTTTTAGATTTGGTTGTGTCGTATTTGAAATAAGTATTGATCTCAATGGTTATGATTATCTTAGAATATTATCTTATGTTATGTTTCATAAAAGTTTTTTTAAATAAATGCTGTTTTTTTACTGAGTTGTAGTTCCTTTTGCTTAAGTGACCGGCAATAGCCTTCCTTACCCTATAAAAGGAACACGAGTGATGATTCCGGAATCCCCTGGTACGTTAGGAACGAGATCCTCCATCTCGACCTAAAGATCTCCACAATCCACCAATTTCTCAAACGCAATTCCAAGCGTTTCTTTGAGTCCGCCGCCAAACACCGCAACCCTCTGGTTGTGGAGGCCGCCAATTATGTTAGGTACTAGTAGAATCAGTCAGATCCGCCGCCCGAGGCAAATTCTTACCGACCCAGACGACCCCATAATCCTCCTCCAGGAGAGCAATAGGGCCACAAGTACAGTGCACAAACACAGACACCGACCCGCATTCCGACCCCGCCGCCGAGGTCCTCTGCGATCGCGACCCGCCCGAGTAAATAATACTCCCCACCGACCCTTGCTCGCAGAAGCGCCAGCCCGCGTTATGCTGAGAAATGTAGATTTAAATTCTCCGATTAATAATAATGAATCATCTTTGATCCAGCCTGTCCCAACTTGCTGTCCACCCCCCAGCGACGCCCTAAGCCGAGGTCCGTACCCCACAGGGGGTGCCCTTAGCGAGCGTTCGCCTAGTTTTAATTAGAATAGTTTTGCCCCTGGCTGGAGGCTTTGAGTTAGTAGCTTAAGGCAGCCGCAGGATTGACCGGTTAAGTAGTCATCACCTCAGAGGTGAGCTATGAGACGGCCTAGACAAAAAAAAAAAAAAAAAGATTCCGGAATCCCTAAGACAACAGGTTTTAGAAGAACACAGGACATCTTGGGATGGCAAAAATTAAATCACTACCGCGTGGATACCTACATATTTTGGAGAAATTTGGATCAAGACATAGAAGACAGTTAACAAGCTGTCTAGAATGTCGATTAAATCAAAATCAACCTGCATGCGCAGTACTACATAATTGGGACTTGCATTGCAGCATCAATGATCCAGTCTTCTGCCTATGGAATCGACGGCGACGTGCCGAACGCAAAAGCTTGAAGAGCTTCCCTCTTCCGTTTTGGATTATCAGGACACTCATGTGCTTTGTGTGGTCCATCACAAATAAAGCACTTGATCTTTTGTTTGATCTTCTTTGGTGTACTCTTACCCTCGTGCATATTTGACAAGTGCTGAAGTCGGTTGGCTTGCACTCGTGCTTGCCGAATAGGTATCCTCCATTTGAAAAAGCTTCATATTTACATAGTCGCTAGTAAGAACAACGTTACTATTCTCTATGACTAGCACTAACTATCTGCTGTAAACTATGAAAAAATAACGTACTTACACGTATTTTTCCTTTTTTTACGTTATCAAAACATTAAGGCGATACATTGAGTTATAATGTGCCATAACGTCACTTCTCTTCAATGTAGATTTTATACATACTTGTGACGTATCAACCCCCACTCTCCAACTTGAATGCGTTGTATCTAAGTAATTTTTCATTTATTTATTTATTTATTTATGTACACACAAAACACTTAACAGGACACAATATTAAAATAAAAGAGCACAAAGGTACTGCTTATTTCTTACAAAATTTCTTCCAGCAGACCTGCGAGAGGAAAGTAGGATTGGATATGTAGACACAGTGTGTAGAAAAGTGGAAACAAGAAAATTTAAATTAAAACTCAAAACAAAACTATTCTATATAAAATAAACATACATACAAATACATACACACATATATAAAAAAAAAAAACTAGTATTAGTAAATATTTACCTATAATATAGGTACATACATATTATGTAGAATATTACTGTAGAGAAGAAAGGTAATGCTCTTTGACTTGCTTTTTGAAGAGAAACAAAGTTTTAGAATCTCGAATGTTAGGCGGAAGTGAGTTCCACAAACGTACTGCGTGAACAGAGAAGGAGTAAGAGTACAGTTCAGTTTTATGGGATGGGAAATTAAGATGATGCCTGAGGTGGGATCTACACAGAGCATCCGGAGGACGGGTAAAGGAAAAGCGATCACGCAGGTAGCTGGGATATGCAGGGTTATAAAGGATGTTGTAAAGGAGACATAATATCCGAGTGTTCCTGCGAAGACGGATAGGGAGCCACTTGAGCTCCTTGCGGAAGTGAGAAACATGGTCATATTTCCTCAGACCAAACACAAAACGAATACCAAGGTTTTGTAAGCGCTCAAGCTTATTTAACAGCTCCTCGGTGGCATCCAAATAGCAGGCATCAGCGTAATCAATGATCGGCTGAATCAGAGTTTGAGCTAAATAAATTTTGGTTTTGAACGGCAAGAAGCTCTGTAAGGATTTGAGCGAGTGAAACGAAAAGTGAACCTTACGACTAACCTCACTGACTTGAGCTCGCCAAGAAAGATTGCTGTCAATTAAGACACCAAGGTCCTTGGCTGTTTCAGTATACGCAATGGTTGTGCAGCCCAGAGATAATGGAGTCAAAGATGACAAGTCAAGTGCTGTGCGGTAGTGTCTGCTGCCTATGATCATGGCCTGCGATTTAGCAGGGTTAATCTGTAAGCCGAACGACTTAGCCCATTGATATATGCTGTCTAGGTCATGATTCATGGCATTGATTGCCGATTCTGCATCAGCCAGCAAGAAATGTCGATACAGCTGCAAATCGTCTGCATAGAGGTGGAAGCTGGAAGTGATAACTTTGGTAACGGTATTAATAAATATAGAAAAAAGAAGAGGAGAGAGAACGCCACCCTGAGGAACACCAGCAGTAAGATCACACCAGTCAGAGTAGATCTCTTCTTGGCGGACACGCTGAGAGCGACCCCGAAGATACGAATCAAACCAGGCTATTGCAGAGGCAGAGAAGTTAAAAGATTGAAGGATCCCAAGAAGGATGTCGAAATCCACCGAGTTGAACGCTCAACTAAAGTCAAGTAACACTAAAACAGTAAGAGATTTATTGTCCATAGCCCAGCGGATATCGTCAGTAACCTTCAGGAGTGCAGTGACAGTACTGTGGCCAGTACGGAAGCCAGATTGGAAAGGGGAAATGAGAGCATTAGACAATAGAAATTTAGAAATTTGACCATGAACAATGTGTTCGAGAACTTTAGAAAGGAAAGGAAGAATGGAGATGGGTCTGAATTGGGATAAGGAAGAAGGATTGTTAACTTTAGGAAGTGGAATTATGTAAGCCTGTTTCCAGGCTGACGGAAATATACCAGAGAATAAGGAAAAATTAACAATATGAGTAAGGATAGGAAGTAGTTCTGAAATAATGGGTATTATCATTCTCGAACACAGATTATCATTCATTAACATGATAAAGCAAAAAATACCAACGTGTCTAATATTTTTTTATTATCTGACTGACGTACTAAATACTATTTCTTTTTTTTTGACCCAGACGTCATCCCTATTGCTGTTACCATCCAATTTCTCTATAGAGGGCAACCCACTACTGCCTGAAGACATTTTGTGCCATTGTTGGGTTCTGCTCTCTATGAGAACTCTTGCCATTAGACCACTACCAAGGCCAACCTTCTTTTGTTTCCTGGGCACGTAACCTGTTAGTAGGGCTACATATTATTATGTCGCATTAGCGTGCAGTGTGCTTTTACCTAATAGTGGAATGCAGGAGATGATAAAAACTGGTTGTTAAAAATTAAAGTTAAGATAAAACTTAAATTTTTAGTTTTATTCACTGTTACAACACATTCAAGGTAAGGTATCTGACAGAAGACAGAACAACCAAAATAATGAAGGTAGAAAAATAAATTTAGTCAGAACAAAAAAGGTGGTTATATAAAAAAAACGGCCAAGTGCGTGATGGGCCACGCACAATGAAGGATTCCGTATTTGAGATGAATTTATCCCAAGAACAAACTTAACATTGTAGTTGAAAAACATGTTCTCCCATGCAGAATGTATGGGAAAACATGTCTTTTAAATTGCAAATTTAAGTTGGTCGATTATTACTCGATGAGTCAACAATTTACAACTGCCTCGTTGGTTCCATTACGAATTTATGAGCAGCAGCTATCTGAGATCACTTTGGCAGCTTAAATATCAACTAGATTTTGGCGGCGACTTCGCCCGCGTGGAGGTCGGAAATTATCCCACGGGAACGTATTATCGGGATAAAAGTCCCATGTGCCAAATTTCATCAAACTCAAAGCATTTATTTCAATTAAACCATTTTTGAATTGTCAAGGGGTCGGTCAGTAAATATGAAGCTAGTTGCCCATTCTAATGCGTAGTAGGTACCTATGGAGAAGAACGGGCAACATCCAAATCCCTTCAGCCGTGTTAGCGTGAAAGCGTAACAAACAAATGAACAAACTCACTTTCGCATTTATAATATTAGTGAGGAAGAGTAATGGTGGAGTTTCTTGGCTATTCTTCTCCATACGAAAACTACCTTTTGGAAGGAGCGACTAGAATCAATTCAATTATTTTTGTAAATTTTGACGTTCAAGTGCCTTATTATATGTGCCTAATTGAAATAAATTATTTGACTTTGCTTTTGATGTTTCAGGCCGTTTTCTTCTATTTAGCAATAATTGCCGCTCTTATTGTAAAGCACAAATTGTTACCAATTTCTATTGTAACGTCAACGTTATTTTTGTTTTTTATTTCAAAAGTATGACACCCCACTGGAAGGATACGGGTGGTTGCACGACACACAGACTACTTAGAGATACTGTTGCACATCAGTCGGAAGGAAGATGCGTCGGACGTAACTTCGATCGCGTCTATTTATTCGCTCGACGCACTAACGCATCATACGTTGAGGTGTCTTACGCGATCGACGATAAGCGACGCATCTTCTATGAATGGAGCATTGCCAACAAATTATTTTTTAACACAAGCAAGTGCTACGTCATGACATACGGTAGAAGGTTGCGGCCAATTCATTATGACTATAGTTTGGGTGGTGACGTGATTGCTCGTGTCGCCAACATAAAAGATTTAGGAGTGACTTTCGACCGCTGTCTAACTTTTAGGGACCACGTTTCCACCCTCGCGAAGGAATCTTTTAGGCGCTTGGGATTTGTTTTGCGAAACGCTCGTGACTTTCGCAACCCAAATGTTGTTAGGCTGTTGTACGCCGCTCTGTTTCGAAGCAAACTCGAGTACAGTGCCTGTGTTTGGCCCCCTATAACGCGACCCAAACTCTGATGCTGGAAAAAGTACAGAAAACTTTCCTTAGATGCCTCTTCCAAAGGTTATACCATTTCTTCCCGTATATGTACCCTACCAATTATCTTTTAGGGATGTTGGGCTTTAACTCATTGGAGGTGAGAAGAGGCCTTGATCAACTCACTGTAGCCTGTAAGACCTTACGGGGACGTATCGACAGCCCAGAGCTCCATGGTCTTTTCTGCCGACTATTTGTGCCCGATAAATATATCGGACACCGCATAATCTGTTTGCGCAACTGCCAGCCAAAACTGTTGCCAGAGCCGAATCCCCAGTCTGTCGTACTCTAAAGGTGCTGAATGCCCTCCTGGCTGCCAACCCTGAATGTGATGTGTTTGCAGATGAATGGATTAAAATTATGCGTATATGTCTGGTGTTCTGTGAGAGAAAGTATGCAAAGGAGTCCACTGTTCCATGTTAGTTTTAAATTATAATATTGTCAACGTAATTTTTGTCTCTATGTTAATTAATGTAATTGGTGTTGTACCGTTTTAATTAACTATAAATAAATAAATAAATCTTCCGTCAGATGTGTAACCACCCTAAATCTTCGTTAAATCGAATTTAATTTGTGTTATTGAGGTTTGTTTCAGAAACCTATCAAAAGAGGGTAATAAAAGGCAGATATAGTTTAAAAATAACGTAAGTTTATTACATGTAATGAAATAAAAATATAATATTATAAACTTTTATTCTGTTACATGTATAAATGATTCCGTGCCGCGGGCGGATTGCCCGTCATATTTTGGTAATATATTCAACCTCGATTATAATTATATCCATAAACCAAACAATTGTGACGTGACCGACGCCATATTGTCAAAGATTAAAAAAACAACATTTTTATTGAACTTGTTATCACGTCACCATTGTTAATTTAATGAAGGTTTTTAAATGCCCCATCTTTTATTTTAAAATTCGGCGCCAATGCTTTTTTCATTATTCTGTTTTATTTCGCCTTTATCGAGATTTAAAAATGAATATTTGGACATTTAAAAACCCTCGTTATCCACTTCATAAGTATTATAAGCTACACATCGACACCACAGCGACTTTCTAACTGTATGATTCATACCGCTAAAAGCTGGATGGACAAATAAAAATTCCAGAAAAATCCTGTCAACCCAACTTTTCGAGAAGTAAAACTAAGAAATTTTAACTTGTTATTTCCTTATTACCAAAAATATAATATATTATTATGGCTGAGTTTTCAAAGATACGATAAATGTCTATCATTAATAATATTTTTTTCGTGTTGTTTTAAACTCTATATTATTATAGCCTAGGGACTTATGATTAAGACGATTGCAACACTTACAGTTCGCAATGTGTCAAACATTACGGCCCCTGTACACAATGGCCGATGCTGGCGCATTACCACGTGCCATAGACAACTAACTAGAATTATGAAGTCTTGTATACCAACTAAGTAATTAAATGGATGTTACATAACAGTCACAGGCCATCATGTACGGAGAACCTTTAGAGATCTGTATTCTGATTTTATCTTTTGAAATGTTCTTTTTGATTCGCGCGCAAGAAACTCACTGATATGTATGCAAATATCAAACAAATTTGCGGTAGCAAATTAATGTCATGTAATAAAATTGATTAGGTATTTAGTTAAATTGGTACAGTCAGCCATATAAAACTCAGACATTCATGCAGAAATACAAAACGTCTATAAGAAACATACATTTCGTAAGTCGACTGACTCGATACCATTAAATGTAAAACAAGGGAAGCGCAAGCGCACGAGCGTTTATAATATTCATAATAGTTTCCAATATAATTTTATACATTAAATAATTCAGTTTACATTTAAACAAAAAGAACATTACAAAACATGCTATAACACCAACATTTGGCAGGATCAGCGCTTGTCATCGATTCAAAGCCACATAGGTAGAGACAAGTTATTTGAAAAACTACTTAAAATTATTCCCTAAAACCCTTTATTCTATAGACGTTTATGTTCAGGCTTAGTAGTATTTGAACCCCAAAAATATTGCATTAAGTTCAAAAATTCAAAAAGTATAGAAAAAAAGTCGACATATTTTACTAATGTTTACGATTTTAACGTGTTTGCCTGACTACTAACGGACTTATACTGAGCTAAAGGCTCATTTTCATTGGTCGATAGGGCTAGTATGCGGCGTGCGGGAGATTACTGTAACGCATGCCATTGGACCCGCATGGGGAGAACCGTTTTCATTGTCGATAGGGCTACCACGTGGGGTGCTGGAAATTTCTGTAATCCATACCATTGGGCCCATATTCAGAGGACGGGTTTCATTACTTGGGAACGATTGTGGTATACGGAGATCCTGCACCGCTCATTTTGCTATTGATTTGAAGGCTCATTTTTATTGGTTATTTTCGCTTTTTACCGACCGGTGAATTTCATTGGTCACTACGCCAGGTTCTGGGATTCCTCGCAGACGTTGTACCAACCGCGTTAAAGACTTATAACTTTCATTAGTCATTACCCCGCCTGCTGGGAGTCCTCGCATGCTGTATATCGACCGAGTTATCGATTAACGAAAATGAGCCATAACATATAAGAGCATAAGATGCGAAGTAGTCAAACAATCGAGTCGTTAGTTCTATAAAAAACCGTAAACATAAATAAATACAAAAAACGTCTCTCACGGAAATTATAACATTAAAAAAAATAGACGTATTATTTTCAAATAGATAGCATTATTACTGTAAAAATAGTTGCATGCTACGAGCGCACATCAATCAGTAATTTAACAAGCCTTACGCCAATGACATAAGTCAGATGACGCGCCCTTGTGATTTGCAACGACTATAGGTAGGTACATTTTTCAAATAACTAGTACATAACGCGACAGACTGTACGAACAAAATGCTATTTATTTGTTAAAGCGAAGACTGTGCTGCTAAGCAAACTGCTTGTAAACACCGCCACTAGTTCACAACTTACTTCTATTACAACGTCGTTTTGTGATCAGTATATACAAAGAAAACTCCTTTTCTTAAGTCGGTTAGGCGCGTTGTACACGGCACGGTTTCTTTACGGTACGGCGTGTTCACCGCAACGTAGAAAAACCGTGTGAGCTTGCATAATAAACTCTCTGCCAACAAGCTTCCATAGTGATCCATACAACACTGATGACAATGCCTACACACGGCGAATCAACCGTAGTTTATCACGGCAAGAAAATCGTGTGTGTATAAAGGGCCTTAAAACAGATGCAAAGAGAACCTCTTTTTAAAGTCTGTTAAAATACAGCTGAATTGAAAACCTCCTCTTTAAGTTCGTTAAGACTATTTCGCGGAACCATTGAGCTAAGGAGATGACAAGCGATGCGATGTCAAGAAATCAAATATAGGTACTTCATTTAAAAAATATTTTATTTTAATATTATTGTCCTAAAAAGCTTGTGCATTGTCAGTAGGACGCTATTATGAGTATTTATTGGGTTATTTTGTCAGGTTGCTTTGTCGATAAGTTCTCAAAATGGCCGGAGATTTAACCGCGAAATAGTTTGAATAGTACGCTTCAAACTTTATGGCGGCTCTGAAGTGCGCTACTGGCTGCGCAGTACCGCACCCCTCACCCCCGCTGACACGTGAGTTTGTTACTGCGCAGCGACTCGCCGTATGTTCCGAGCCGCCCTAAAGTTTGCATCAGGCTGTACCACTCATTCCATTATATAAACAGTGAATTAGATGTATTTTGAAAAATATTGTCAAATAATGTCCCTTTTCTAGCGGTGGTAATGCATTACAAAAATAAAAATTCACTTACAATTTACCAAATACATTATTGTTAAATGACAATGACTAATGTTGGCAATATTAGCTTAATATTAAAATATCGAATAAAATCAAAATTCGATTTAAAAAAAACGTACCTAACCGGCGGTGTTCAAAGCATAAAAAATAATGATTGTGCTAAGAAAAAAAAATTGCAACAAACAAATCTAAAATCGTCAAACAGCAATTAGACTAAGTACAGTTTTTCTTTTAAATATATATTTCTCAACCTCTTTTGACGAATTGACTTTAAATTTTCCACACACACAAAGAAGGGAAAGGGAAGAAATGAAAATCACAGTTCTGTTACTAACAATTCGCGCCAATTCTTTCAACAGGTAACACTGGCGAGAGCATAGACAATCTATATTACTGTTGCCAGCAACGAAAAAAAAATGGGTTGGGTGGAAATTAATCGGCTATGATATAAATTCATACAAAATGTTTTAAACCTTTGAGGTAGACAGTACCGTACTCATAAAATATAATTACTTTACTATTTGAGACAGATATTCTTAACACGTATAAAAAATAGTGGAACTTTTAGAGAGACGATAGAACCACGAGCAACATATTATTGGAAGAAATACATAGAAGAAATAATAAAAAATGTATCTTAGCTTCGATTACTAAGTGTCTTTATTTAAAGTACAGCTGCTCATTAGTCTAAAATTATAAAAAAGAATACATTAAAATCTTTATTCATTAAGGTATAGTAAAATGGCCGATACTTCCGCCCAACCCAAGCGCCATTTAAGAGGGAGATCGACATTTCACAATGACACATTGTTTTGAATACAACTAAAATCATATTAATAAAAAAATTAAATACCTATGAGATATAGTGATGACTTTAGTCCGACGACTCGGGCTCATATTAAGTTGGATTTAAACTATGGGACAGATAGGATATTTACAAAATGCTATCTCGCTCACTCACACCGTGTGTGTTGCCAGTCGATAAAACTCTCCAACTAAAGAGGTTATGTTAGTCTATCATACATATTATAATTATTTTTTCGAAAGTTATAAGAGTATAGCGTACGTCTTTAAAGTTAAAATCTAATATTTAAATGTTCGTCACATAGAGGTGCGAATTGAAACACTAGTAATGTTGCAAGAAATATTAGTTGCTATTAATGAAGTGTTATTTCATATGTTATTAATATTATTATTTGTGCAATTCTGTTCGGTTTTCAATTATGCAAATAATTATTTTGATGTCAAAAGTATTTTACTCTTCCCCGTAGCAGATTTTCGTAACAGACAATCAAGTGGCTCATTCTATATGGTTAATTATTAAATTAACCAACCAATTGATTTATTTTCATTATTCTAGTGTCCTAAAATTGCTTGCAACATTAAAACTGCAACAAGTACGCAACAACATTCCTACGCGAAGATCTGACTGACCAAGATATTCCTTTAAAAAGAGCGTGCAATACCTTTCATCTTACATTGATGGAAAGTTATTGCACGCTCTTTTCAGCAATCGAATTGAGATCCCGGTCAGTCTTTTCCCGACTATTTAGACGCAACTAGGGCTAATATCGACCATATTGGGATAAAACAGATATTTAATAACTTCTAAAGCGATAAACATCTAGTTCAATGTGCATTTTCCCTATTTTTAACATATTACCCCTAGTTCCGCCCACCCATCTTTTTCCAAGCCTACCTCCTACATTTTACAGCGAATTCGTGAACACTTTTTTCTCTAACAATCCCGCTAATCTTAAGCATATACACATTTAAGAGAAGCCAAACATTCCTAGATACCTTAACATTTTCCAACACACCGAACGACTAAAAAGTTAATTTTACCGTTTTATTATAATTTACGATCATCATGCATAATATATTTTTAAATTTTTAATATATAATTTAAAGCGTATTCTGTTCGCCGCCTCGGGAATATCTGAGCATTCTTTTTTTTTACTTCTAAATTGGCAAAAGTTTGTGGTCCATTGATATAGATATTTTTACTTTTTTTTTTGTTATTGAACGGTGGCAGCGAACGTCTGTATGAGTACAGATAACTGGCTTTGGTTGGTATTTAGTCTTGTCTGTGGTCTAATGTAGACATGGGTATGTCGATTGTTCGAAAAATAAACTTGCTTGCATGGGCCCAAAATAACGTCACGATTATTGCACCAACAGCAAGAAGGTTTGGGCAACTGTATTGAAGCTTATTTATTAATTTGGACCAAGCATGTGACTTCGATGTCACAGCAAGAGAATTAACGCAATAATTATTCGACGGTCCTACTTATATCGGCTCAGTACATTTATTAAGACTACAACCGTCAATGAAGATAATCCAATATAATAATTATGCGTGTATAATTCAACATTTAAAGTTGGCTCTTCAGTATTAACGAGTTCAAACACTAATTATGTATTTACAAATCTTAATCATAGCAAATATGCTGAAGTGTATCGGGTTTAAACTGTAAAAAAATGTACCAAAATGGCAGGCGCACACCGAAACATTTTGAAGGAAGCACCAACTCGACCCAAGTAAAGCATTGAAAAGTGAGCTTTATATCATGTGATGTACAATACTAAATGCGTTGATATTTCGTTGTGCAACGGCCATAACATTGTGTTAAAAGATGGTCATTCTGAAGCATCATCAGGGTCATATCTACACCCCATAGCACTTTGCCCGACCTGGGTATCAAACCCAAGAACTTGCTGTCACTTTTGCGACCCCTAGACCAACGAGCCCGTACAAACAGCAGTAACTAATCAGTTGTAATATATTTTGTTTCCACATCAGATGACCAATCCAATAGGGAATCTTTAAGTGCAAGATAAAAGTACGTCATTGAATGCGTTGTCAGGATAAGTTCTTTAGATATCAATCTCATATCGAATAGTGAACGCAAAAAAAAAAAAATATACAACTTATAAGGTCGGTTGGAAAGAACCTTTAAATACATAATATGGCTACTAGCATAAAAAATATCAGTGAAACCATAATCGCAATACAACAATACATCCAGACGCGAATATTAATTATCATAATAATGGCAACACCCGTCAAAGACAACACCGAGAACTGTCAAAACCGAACAGTGTTGCCATTCAAAAAAAGACATTAGACCACAAACAAAACTTTTTTAAACACACAAGGCAGTGACGAGTGAGCAAGTATTACTTATCTGTGGTAACTTATGTTATAACTCCATATCTTGCGCTTCGTCGTCACTGAACTCGCTCATGGAGGACTCTGTGTCGCTATTGTTGTTGGCGTTGCCGTTGGAAGGCTTGGAGCCCGAGGAGGCCGGGGTTGCGCCCCCCATGCCGGTGATCGCGTCCTTTTCTAAAAGGGCTTCCTCGGTCGCGAATCTTCGGACGTAATCTGGAAAAGGAAGATGAGGGTGGTTATTTTGAGTTTATGATTAATTAAATATTACTACTTATTCTGCAATTAGAAACAAAAGTAAGAAAATACCTTCATTTGCGGTGCACATGACGTAAGGAAAGAACGAAATACAAAAAAAAAAACAATTTGGCGGAAAATATGCGTCACATACACGCAAAACGGCCATCGCTCAGCATAATGCTACGACCCCATGCGAGACAGGGCACTAGCGCTGGTTTTCAGCGACAGCCGGCGTTTACGTGATGACGTCAACCTTAGATATTTAAATTATGATAGTGCAATCCACGACGACGCGCCCCACTCCGCGATGACTGTACTGTAATGGCTGTACTTTAGTACGGAGCGGAGTGGAGCGCCTCGTCGTGGATTGCACTATCTATACTTTTGCGCGTTAGTATATTTTAGAAGCAAGCTCGAGTAGACATTTTCTGAAAATATGGAGAAACCAATGAAAAATCAACAGCAGACCACGGAAACATTTGTTACTAGGACATTTTGGCCAACCAAAAATCACCTTAACCCGCAATATTAACCCAATCAGCTGTTATGTAGTTAAAGAGACTCGTCATAAATACGTAAATCGTGCTCAATGACTCCGCGTCACAAGATGGCGACCGGCCAATTGATCAGTTGATGAGTTGACGTGCGTAGTATTGTGTCAATGCCACTGTTGGAAGGTTGGAACTGTGTTTGATTTTGTTTTGTGGCAGAGAAGCAGGCGGCACACCTGTGCTAAGTACCACTTTCTTTTATGGACAAATACAATGAGAGAAGTAATCGCTAGATGACTGGCGGTAAGCTCGAATTGATAGACTAAAATTTCTAATGTATCAATGATCTACCACCACACCTATTTCAAAAATGTTATATAAAAATGTATTAATAAGGCCCGCTTTTTCTTTAATAAAAGTAGCCTAAGTTACTCTTTCTATCATCAGCTATCTGCCAGTGAAAATCCCGTAAAACTCGGTCCAGCCGGTTCGGAGATTAGCCGGAGCAGACAGACAAAATTTAAAAATGTTCTTTGTTTTAAGTACCGTCCGTGTATACTTTCACATGCAATGCATTTAGTACAAAAAATAAAACCGACTTCCAAAAAAATACACTACAAAGTGAAAAATAACTTTGATTTCGGAAGTCGGTGTCTTTGGTTTTGTAGTTTATTCTGTTGGACATTGGAATCACTTTTACACGTCATCTTATTTTTTATTTTTTTTATTAGCTAGATGAGATCGGCGTTTCCTATCTGACTACTCTGAGAAGAAAGGCCGAAACAAACTCAGAGGTCAAAGTCTCTTTTAAAGTCCAGACATAATCTTGGTCAGGCCATATGAGGACCATGTAGATTAGTCTGAAATAGTCTTTTGAGAAAAGAACCACACAGATTTGAGTGGATCCTTGATTTGACCTGTCCTGTCAGTGCAAGCATTTGTCAGTAATCGTGGAGCTCAACTCAGAACTTAAGGAGCTCAACTCGACGAACAATACCAAAGAAAGGACATTTGGGTAGGCCGCATAAACTACTCAAACTGCCAGGCCATCATTAAAACTGAGTAAGAAAAAAAAATATCCAAAATAGTCCTCACATTCACAAAAATTTAAATAATATAATACTTTACAAAGTAATCATGTCATTTTGTATAACATATTCAACAATGTCAATGTTTATATAATACTGGTATATTTTGATGATTTTACTGAATAATTAGGTATAATGTTAATTTTTATGATTTTATCACAAGGCTTAGCAGAGCGAGCAGCTCAATCCCAAACTTTTTTATCTTCTAAATAATCAGAAATTTTATAGTACCCTTTTTTACAAAGTTTGGTTTTTATACAGCTTTTAAATCGTTTAATGGGTAAGTTTCGAATGTCGATGGGAAGTTTGTTGTAAAAGCGTATACATTGACCGATGAACGAGTTGCCTACTCTGTGGAGACGAGTGCGATGTACAGCGAGGTTGTGTTTATTCCTGGTATTTAAATATGAATATCGGAAATCTTCTTAAAATTTAATATATTTTTGTTTACATACAATAGGTTTTCAAAAATATATTGTGAGGCTACAGTCAGAATATCTATTTATTTGAATTTTTCTGGAAGGGAATCTCTCGCACCTACATAGGTTGTAAATGGCTCGAACAGCCCTTTTCTGTAGAACAAAGATATTACGAGGTGCATTCAATAAGTACCTAGCGTCATCGCCAGAGGGCGCTGTAGTTTCAAAAGAGTTTTACCACAGTGTAGCACATTCTTTTTTAATTCTTTTTTCAAATTTTCATTCCAATCCCTTCATTTGTTTTAATTTGACAACTTAAGGAAGCGAACGTGTCGATCGGTTTTACAAAAACGGAAAAAGAGCAATATCGTTCGGTGATTCGATTCCTATTTTTGGAAGGGAAAACGCGCATCGAAATCAAAGAGCGCTTGGATGCTGTGTACGGTGACTCTTCTCCATCGATGGCCACCGTCAAGAATTGGTTCAACGAGTTTGCACGTGGCCGTACGTCGGTTTTTGATGAACCACGTCCAGGTGCACCGAAAACAGCTGCTACGGAGGAAAACATTAAAAAAATCCATGATCTCGTATTGGCAGATCGCCGATTGAAGGTTCGGGAGCTAGCTGAGACTGTAGGCATTTCAGAAGGAACAGTGCATCATATTCTTCACGAGGAACTCGGCATGAGAAAGCTGTCGGCGCGATGGGTGCCGCGTTTACTCACACCAGAAAACAAGCGCAACCGTGAGACCACATCGGAGACGTGTTTGGCGCTGTTTAAGCGGAATCCAGCGGAGTTTTTGCGTCGTTTTGTGACCGTCGATGAAACCTGGATCCACTGGTACACACCAGAGACCAAGGAGCAATCAAAACAATGGATCCAGACCGGGGAACGTGCTCCAAAGAAGGCGAAAACTGTAAAATCGGCCGGAAAAGTTATGGCCACCGTTTTCTGGGATTCACAAGGTGTGATCTACATCGATTACCTCGAGAAGGGTAAAACAATTACAGGGCTTTACTATGCCGATTTATTGGGCCGATTCGACGCCGAACTAAAGAAAAAACGACCCCATCTGGCGAAGAAAAAAGTGCTGTTTCACCACGACAACGCACCGGTTCACACGTCTGCCGTTGCCATGGCCAAATTGGTCGAATTACGCTACGAATTGCTGCCCCATCCACCGTATTCTCCAGATTTGGCCCCTTGTGACTTCTTTCTGTTTCCTAATCTGAAAAAATCACTCGCCGGGAATAGATATGGATCGAATGAGGAGGTCATCGCCGCCACGGAGGCCTATTTTGCAGAGTTTGACAAAAACTATTTTTCGGGCGGGTTAAAAAAGTTGGAGCATCGCTGGGCTAAGTGTATCGAACTAAAAGCTATGTTGAAAAATAAATTGCCACTTTTCCAAAATTTTCGTTTACTTTTTGTAGGCTAAGTATTTATTGAATGACCCTCGTATTAATGTCCGAACAGGTTCCCCAGAAAAGAATTCCATATGACTTAAAAGACTATGAAAATAACTAAAATAAACAATTCTGGCTGTGTCTACGTCAGTTATCTGTCTAATTTTTTTAACAGCATGGGCGGGCGAACTTAGCCTTCCTGACATTTTTTCTACGTGTGGGACCCATTGTAATTTACCGTCAATAGTGATTCCAAGAAAAACTGTCGACTCAACAGGGTCCAGCTCTATTCCATTAACTTTAACATTGGTAGTTAGCTGCCTGACATTTGGCGTTGAAAATTAAATGAGTTTAGTCTTTTTTTCATTCAAGAGAAGATTATTTACATTAAACCAATGCACAACTTTAGAGAGTGCATCGTTCACTTGTTCAAAGTTGACTAACTGACGTTTGATTTTAAAAATAAGAGAAGTGACATCTGCGAATAATATGATTTTGTGATTATCCCTTAGGTGATTAGGTAAGTCATTTATATAAATTAAAAACAAGAAAGGACCTATAATTGAACCTTGCGAAACGCCCATGGTGACCGCAGATCCTGCAGATCTCTTGCCATTAACATCGACCCTCTGAATTCTGTTGTTCAGATAAGAAGTGAGAAGGTCGAGAGCCCTGTCCCTCATACCATAGTGGTACAGTTATTATTGAAGCTAACTCAAAAACCCCTCATCAGATCTTGACCAAATTTATATGGGACCACTTCTAGAGTATGCCCTACCAAACAAAAAAGAATCATCGAAATCAATTATTGTCGGAGTAATCGAGTAAAAAATATACAAAAAAAAAAAGGGATTTGTGGAGCAACTGGATATAAATTAATGACAATGGCTGGCGATCGAGCTCATTGGTGTAAACCTTGGGCGGCCTGTCCAACACTGGATTGCTATAGGCTGATTTTGAAGAGTGAACATGTTCATGCTACTCCTATTGGTCGATTGTCGCTAATAATGAATAGTGAAGCCCGTTTAACGTCGGAGGACATGGTGGAGGTCTGCCCGGCTTGGGCAGAGCATCGCCGTGTGGGAGTGGAGGCGATCGGTGGCGGGGATCTCTCGTGGCCGGCCCTGGTCCAGGCCATGGTACGGAGCGAGAGGGCATGGGAGGATTTCGCGCCCTCACGCCCCTAGCCGCCGCAGGAGGAGACGCCCTGGGCGTCGGGAATCAATTGCCGATTCCCGGCCACCGTAGGCGCGGGCTTGCGGACGGTGAGCAATGGGTAGCTCGCCGTCCGGTAAGGACCAAGCCCGGGTCGACGGCGCGTTGTAGTCCACGCGCGCCTCAAATAGATGTCAGCAAGTGAAGGGGTCCGATGGGACCATTGCCTGCGTTGCGGGAAAGTCCGAAAGGGATACCGTGGCCCACTGGCATTGCACAGGCAACAGAAGGAACACGGGTGGGTTTTAGTCAGTAAGAGTCTGACACGCCCTCCCGCTACACCCAGAGCGGGAGAAGTCATTTGATGATTTCCTACCCAAAAAAAAAAAAAAAAAAAAAAAGAAGCCCGTTAACGTTTAGAATTAATAATTATTTATATGCTTCAGACATGTCTATAGCTTACACGTGTCCCTTTATCCGTGGGGTTTCCCTAGTCCTATTCTAGGCACAATAATGAAAGCTGAATATGTTGGTGGGTGGTAGAATTGAGACGTCAATGTACTGAATTTGAAGTAATGAAGATACACTAAAAGTGGAGTACACGTGCCATAAGCGTGTGCTTATGTGCAGCTCGCTAGTGAAGATATGGCTCCATCTCTTTCCTCACTGAATTAAAATTAAAATAATACTGTTAATTGCTATTAGAGGTGGCAAAAAATGATAGGTGGTAGGCCTCCACTGACCGGAAGGCCAATTTTTGAACTTAAGTCTTAACTTAGTCTCAATTTCTGCATGAAATATTTTTTTTAATAAAATAAATCTAAATACCAAATGCCACGTTTCTTACTGCAAAAATGATGAACTTCCATCCCCTATTTAGGGCCCTCTTTACGGGCCGAATTTTCAAAAATCCTTTCTTAGCACTCACCTACGTTATGAAAAGAAATTCTTATGCAAAATTTCATGCTTCCAGACCCAGCTGTTTAGGCTGTGCGTTTTCTATCAGTGAGCGAATGATTTTTTTTAAATTTTATTTAGTAGATAAATTACCTGAAACTTTCTTCTTGTACTCCTCAGGTTTGTGCAGGTACATGGCCGCGGCGTCGCCGTTCAGAGGGTCGATAGGGTTGGGGTAGGTCAGCAGCTGCGGCAGAAACGACTCAAATATGTTCGACAGGTCTGGAACACATACAAATTTCGAATTAGTATCTGTTCTGCAGGGTTTACGGCCAGTTAGGCAGCACACGTTAAAAAAAATAATGTAAATATTTTATTTCACATAACCCTACATGGGCACTTATGAAACGTCAGAAGCTAGGTGCACGGTTCCAATTGGTAGTTTCCTATGGAGAAGAGACGGCTAGAAACTCGACGGTTACTCTTTTAAAAATAAGTGGCTTTTTACAATGATTTAAAATTACAGTGATAATAGGTATTTGGGAGGACAGTGTCCCGAATTGAGTGTGACAGTGTCCTGGGTCCTTATTATGAAGTATTAAAGCCATAATGATTCCGTTGCGAAAAGAAGATGGTGCTCTATGTCATGTATAGCTCCGTCTCTCTCTGACACTGGAGAAATGATAGTATTCGTTCTTCATAATATGGCTCCTGATTTGATTTGAGTGTGTTTGGGACCTGTCAACAAGTACAACGTAAAAAAAATAGTAATTCGTAAATAAGTGGTTCATTTGTGCCCGGTTGATGGCAATAGGCTCACCCGCTATTTCACATGGGACTTACAAAATAACTGGCGAAATGTGGGTGTACTATAGGTACACCTCTTCCTAACCCTTGGGAGAAACTATTCTGGCTTGATGTTACATATTCTAATCTCAGTTTTAATCTGTCATAAATACTCGAATTTACCTACATGTTTGACATTGATTCTCACTGAGATAAGATTGCGATTAGATTTTGAACATTTTTAAATACGGGAATTGGTCTTCTGATTTTGAACGCGTTCAAAATTTTAAATTCGCTACCAGTTCAAGGTGTGTTATACGCTTGTATACGAAGTACAATTCATTTGTATATGGCAGCGTCGTAAGTATGTTCAGCAATGGGTTTGTTAACCGGAAGCTTCGCCGCGAGAGAGCGCTGTCTGTTTGACACTTGTCCACGTCATCTTGAAAACAAAGCGACCAATCGGCGACAAGAAAAAACACAGCGCCATGTCGCGGCAAAGTTGTCAACAAGGAACTCCATCCATGAAAGTAACAAACACTTAGCGCGATCTACGCGGAACTTCTTCTTCTTCTAGTGTCGATGGCAATCTAAACAGACGCGGCCCAGAATCCGGCGACTTGTTTGGCGCCATCACTAGCGTCCACCAGTTCCTGTAACGTGCAGCTCACAGGACACGCAGGGCTCGATGACCCATCGTTTGTGGAACAGCACCACATTTACACTCCAAGGCAGAGTATTATGAATCTCCTTGCTTCGGCCCACCTGTGTCCGGAGCGGGAACGCAGAACTAATTTGGCAGTTTTCTTCCCCATTGACATCTAACCCGTTGTGATTATGATAGATTGCCCATTTACCATTGTATTAATAGTTATTTCATCATCACAAACTGATATTAAGATGCCTACACTCATCACTGCTCTTAAAACGTAGAATTCCTGTCCGTTGAATACTATAAATATAAAACACTCCTTAACCGCAGCAGTGTGGTTTAATTTTATGCGATTTGATATTGAAACGCACCTGACGGAACAAATGAGATGAGCAGTTAAAAATAATTATTTCGATCGACCCCTGCGGCTATAATTATTTAACCACAATAATATAATATTACACCACCATTTATAATTTTAGTCCGGATTGAATCACTCAAACTCACCATAAAGTGCAGTCCAAGCCTGATTGATAACGTCCAGACACACGGTGCCAGAAACCTCATCGATGTTCGGGTGGTAGACCTTGTTCATGAAGCCGATGGACGGGGACTTGAAGGGATAGTGGTCTGGGAGGTGCACTCGGACGCGCCAAACGCCGCCCTCGTATGGAGCTGAAATTTGAGAAGTTGGTTTTGAATCAATCAGTTCAACAGGCGTATGTGGAATTAATCAGTTATAAAAAGTTGTATGTGGAATCAATCAGATCGCCTGTGAAGTATGTTTTTGCTTGTTTTATTCTAGAACATGGAGCCACATTTAAATAATTGGCATATAACCTGAATCTATCAGTACACTCATGAATCGATAAATTAATCAATAGGTACACTTAAGAATCAATTAATCAAAATAAATAAATGACAATAGGTACTCACTTCCAGGAGGACCGAAGAATTTCACGCAGAACTCATTGAGTCCTCCCAATATCGTCACCTCATGTTTACTTTCGATACTGTTGGCTAAATGTTAAGGAAATATGGGAAATAAACGTACAATTCATCAATAATAAACATCTAGATATACAAAATGAAAAATATAATCGTTTCCAAACATTGGTTTTATAGAAAAAACCTGAGAAACTTATAAGTAAGTCAAGCTTCGTTTACAAGAGATGTAAATGAGGCTTCATACCTTAGTAGAGTATATAATTATACTACTGTAATTAATATACTCTAAGCTTCATACTCATTTATTTCGTTTGTCACAATTTTTCAGTTCAGTTTTTTTTTTTTTGTGTAGGTATGATTCGTCGTTATTAATCTAGTAATCCGTGGGTTGTGTGATCACGACCACTCTTGAAAATTAAATAATTGCTTGTCTCATAAAGCCTATTTTTAGAAGTCTGTACCTAAAGTTCAGTCACACGCTAACCTTTGTATATTTAAAGGCACAATATACTTATAACGGTACCCAAGAGGGTAGAAAGGTTGCGAGTGTAAATGCAACCCCACAAAGTAGGTTAGTATAATTTATTTCTAGCATTCTTCTAGTAAATGCCATTTGCATTGTCATTAGTTAAGTGTATTTTCCGCAATGAGCACGCAAAGGCTACTTTACTGGCTGATATTATTAACATGCAAGAACGATTTTTTTTAAACTTAGATCATAATTGAATTTAATTCATTGGCAATCTTTCAGGGGATGAAATTACTCATGAATATGAACAAATTTGACTGCCTCGTTGGTCTAGTGGTCGCAAGCGCTACTGCTGAGCATGAGGTCCTGGGTTCGATTCCCTGGTCGGGCAAAGTGATATTGGGTTTTTCTATCTGGAATTTCTCAGTAGCAGCCCGAAGTCTGGATTTGTGCCCGGTTGATGGCAATAGGCGCGCCCCCTATTTCATGGGACTTAAAATATAACTGGCGAATGTGGGTGTACCTACTACAGGTACACCTCTGCCAAAACCCTCCGGGGAAACGAGGCGTGATGTTATGTTATGAACAAATTTGAGTGAAATATAAAAACTGTTTGTATGAAACAGCAGATAAAAACCGTAACCACAGACGAATACAGATGGGGTCACTCCGCATTTTAGATATGACGCTACAAGTAGGTTCGCGCCGGGCTCGACCTGTCGAATTCAGTGGACGTAACGTAGTCAGAAGATATAAGAGTTACGCGATAGAAAGAGAGGCAACTTCTAGGTGAACATATTATTATGTCGAAGCAAGAGTCGCTTTTTAGGGTTCCGTAGCCAAATGGCGAAAAACGGAACCCTTATGGATTCGTCATGTCTGTCTGACTGTCCGTCCGTATGTCACAGCCACTTTTTTCCGAAACTATAAGAACTATACTTACTGTTGAAACTTGGTAAGTAGATGTATTCTGTGAAACGCGTTAAGATTTTCACACAAAAATAGAAAAAAAAAAAAAATATTTGGAGGTTACCCATACATCAAACCCATACATATCTATTGATAGGTCTTCAAAAAAGATATTGAGGTTTCTAATATCATTTTTTAGTTTGCGCGACAGACACTTCCAAAGTGGTAAAATGTGTCCCCCCCCGTAACTTCTAAAATAAGAGAGTGATAAAACTAAAAAAAATATGTATATGATGTACATTACCAATGTAAACTTCCACCGAAAATTGGTTTGAACGAGATCTAGTAAGTAGTTTTTTTTAATACGTCATAAATCGTAAACTATTATTAAAACATCGATCAAAGTTACAACGAACTACAACAACTTTTATATTATGTTACTTGCTGCTACGGAACCCTTCATGGGCGAGTACGACTTGGCCGGTTTTTATTTATGATTTTCGGTAGGTACTAATCTGTGCTGTAACGCTAAAATTATTTGCACCCTTTTGGCTTTCTCAAACTCCCCTTACAACAATTCACACCTATTTATTTCCTATGGAGGTAGGCACTAAGGAGGTAGTACAGACAGCGACGTGGTTCGATCCCTACATTGCTTTTTCCATGTTCTTAAATGCGTGTGCCATTAAAATAATAATGGGATACGCTGCAGTTTCACTAAAAACTCGCATACTAGGTCACCGTTAGGAGTTAACAGTCTTCTCGTAATCTTATCAGTCTTATCGTCACTTCCTTTTTGTGTTAACATCTGTGTGAATACTTTTTACTTTTAAAACACAAACCTATTTGTGAAACACAGATATCCTAGTAATATTTTTGACTAATCACGCTGTGGTATGGGAAATTGGGAACCATTATCTCGCATGGGTTCCTGGTGACCTAAATCCGCCAAAGCAGAATTTTTTTCTAGCTCTGTCGAATAGAGACGAACTTTATGCCGTGATAAAAAAAACTGCCAGTCAGTTTAGTTGGAAGAAGGATCGACTGGCCCGGATGTCAACGTACGACCTTAAATATGTGGTGGAGGCTCATTCAAGACACCCCATGCCTTCTACAGTAAAACAGTTTTTGGTATCAAAGGACCATTCGCACCTGTCAAAGACCATTGATGTGATGAAAAACCCCGATCGATGAAGATTCTAGCAAGCGAATTGATTTGTTCGAGTACAAAATCGCTGTCCAGGGAAAAGTCCATATTTATAGACTTGTGTTTGTGTTCAACGACACCCAATGATACAGCAGAACAATTGTGGTTATTCTGATAGTGTAGCATGGTATCTTTACGTATTTATAATAAATATTATGATAGAAAGATAACAACACGTCTACGTAGAGATAGTACAACTTGAGTAACGTTTGGTCATGTACACGTCTATCCTTATTTTACTGTCTGTAAAAATGTACCTACCTGAATAAAATATTATTATGTAACCCACTGTGTTCGAATCCGACCCGCACTTGACCGATTTTGAACTGATATAATAGAGAAGAATTGATTGGGCATTGGAAAAAAGGGACATTTTGCGCAGTGGTCATTTTGCGAGTCATTCTGAGAAATAAAGATTTTTCGAAAGAGCCATTATAAACAGTTATAAGCACTTAAGTTTTGTTTGGGCTCAAGAGCAACGTTCTAAACTAATAGCTTTATTTCACACATACATATAATAGGAACAGATCATGTCAAATGTGTGATCAATTTCGGGAGAAGAACTATTTTGAAATTTGTTAGAACTGATCCTTCGAGTGAACCACAATAAACAAAACAAAAATCTTAAAAAGTAAAACGAGTAACACTTCTAACGACATAGCTAAACGTTGCATTAATTAGATCCCGATTGGTCATGCATTTCGTCATTGTATTTCCTGAAACAATGAATCAGTGATCCATCACCCGGAGGAAAATCACTGTTCCCGGGATCATACGCATGGAGGGCCCAAGAAATTTAAACAAATTGAACACAGACAACGCGCTCATATACACGGCAACTGCAACAAGTTCCTTTTATAATGAAGGTGAGCACTCAGGATAGATAGAGCAGAGCACTCAGAATTCATCCCCAAAAGGGGCTAAAAAGAAGATAAAAGTTTGTATGGAAGTTTTTCCGATAAGAACGCCATCGGGCTCAGGGCTTGTGCCCACGAAAAAAAAACAAATCC
Source organism: Xanthia togata (assembly GCA_963853775.1). NCBI lineage: Eukaryota > Metazoa > Arthropoda > Insecta > Lepidoptera > Noctuidae > Xanthia > Xanthia togata. The sequence continues at coordinate 2,769,401 of OY970814.1, forward strand.
TCTATAAATCCTAATGCACAATTCAATTGACAAATGCAATTGACACATGCACTACAGTTATTTAATTAATCGAAAATAATTATATTTATAAGTGGTGCTACTCCTTACAAAATAACCAAGACAGTTCAAAATCCGCCTGTTGCTACCCGCGAAGTCGCGAGTGATTGGCGTTGCTACGTGCAGACGATTAATTATGTAAGTGTAGGTGCAGACGGCTATCAATCGATATTGTCTGCTCTTTGTCTGAAACAGGAGTGACCGACTGTCCTCGGTCGAGGACCCCTTTTTTGACTGCACTACAGGATGGATCATTTGTTAAGGTTAATGGCACCAAGCGACCTTTTTTTCTGCAGGGTTAAAGAAGCTAGCGTAACTCCGAAAATGTGATGGGGAACTCACGTGGGATATTAACTCCCGCGTGCACCTCTACTATCTGAAGTTTGACGTAAGTAGGCCTGACACATGTCCGGGTTTCCTCGGATTCGTCCCAGTTTGCAAGTTCTGTGAACTACCCTGGACGCTTTGACATTGAGCCCGAACTACTTATAACTCGGACGGGCGGTTGGAACCAACCCTTGGGATATAAACTTTCCCTTAACTTCCCAAAAAGCTCAGGTTTCAAAAAGTCTGAAGTTTACAAAATACATGAAACATTAAATACCCGTTGTTACTCTCTATAATAAAGCTGAAAAGTTTATTTGAACGTGCTAATCTCTGGAACGCATTTCCAAGTCGGATCTGAAAAGCATTTCTCTGCTCTTCAGCTGTTTTTGCATGTGATAGTCCTATTCAAGAGGGAGGTTATAGAGTAGGTATTTAAAATCACGCTGTCCTAGCAAAAATAAAAAATATAGACAGAAATCTAACGCTAAGCGCAAACGAAGTAAAGGGGCACAGCTTTGGGATATATCTTGTGTTACAACAAGAAATTACACGCGGACGAAATCGCGAGCGACGCTAGTGTAGCTACGATAAACAAGATCTAAACAAAGCAGTAGATATTGCTTCTATGCATTACTTGCATAAATATTTCAGCCTACGCTTGCGAGAGTGACTCACTAGACGCATAACTCGTAAAGTGAATTATTTACTACTATTGGTCAGTCACAATGTCACTCATCTGAAGTCATGCCAATTAGTTTATCAAAAGCTGCAATAGGAAAGTTTAATGTTAAATCCAGCTTCAATAAAATGATTAAATATTCCACAGAAAAAATCAATTGCTGCAGTTTTCTGGAGTTCTCATGTAAAGAAAATTGTCCTAAAAGTTAAACTACGCTTATTCAGAATTGATCAACGCCGAAGGGGTCAATCGAGTTGTATGAACTTAGGGTCATATGATAATAATCGGAGTAAAAACACGGCTCAAATTGATTGCCAAACCAGTACATGATATTAAATTTATGTCTAGCCAAACTCGTAGCGAGTGGTGGAAATATTGGTATCCAATTTTGGCTAGACAGGCTTTCAAGAAAAAGCCGCGACAACGACCGCGGCTTGAGAGAAAAAAAACCAAGGGGGACGAGAATGAAGTTTTTTAACTGCTATGCTTGTAACTATTGACGTCTGCCTTGGTACAGTACATAATATGCTATCTGATGACAGGAGTTCTGGACGGGTCCACTCAAATCTATGCGGATCTTTCCTCAAAAGTCCCTCTGAAATCTGAAAGAATCTACATGGTACTCTTATGGCCTAACCAAGATTATTTCAGGACTTTAAGAGATAAATTACCTCTGTTTGTTTCGGTCTTTCTTCTCAGAGTAGTCGTAACGTCTAAACACTGTTTATATTAGACGATGCAGGTCATTCGATGCTTAAATTTTATGGTATACCACAGGCAAGAAACTTGCATCGTGTAAATGGGGCTCATACAGAAAGGTGTGTAAAAATTGAAGGGTGTGGTCCAGACCAATCGAACTTAACAACTTTCTACATGGGACCAACATCTTTATCGAGAAAAAAATATCAGCTGTCTCTTACAGCGGCTGATTTTATTTTTTATTTTGTACCTACGTCTAGCGCTCTCCGGGCATAATATATGAGACCTACCTGGCTATAATTTTACTTGCTGACTGGCTAATACTTTAAAACTATCTATGCATAGTCAGCCAGTGTTTTTGGTACACTACGTCAATTTGCCGTGTTATAGCCATTTCATACAACTATCACAGGCATTATTTCGGTTGTGAATGTTGTGATTTGAATATACGGGTAGTCAATTTCCCTAACAGTTAATTTCCCTGATTTTACTATTCTCATCTCATAAATAGATCATGGTGATAATAGAGAGGCGTCTCCAGTTAGTCAGATCGTCTGGCAATAAAATTATTATTAGACATTCTCTAGACCACGACAATGTCTGGACTTTTAAAGAGACTGCGTGGCCTCCGAGTTTCGGTGATTTTTCTCAGAGATGGATTGTAAGCACCGACCTCATCTAGTTCGTGTATTAGCCCTGGCTCGCGATTTTTTATCGCGCACTGGATATTTTGCGAACTGCTTAGCATCGAGAGTTGAAAATTGTACAGTGTATTTTTTTGACGCGCTGGGATATGAAAATCTTTTACGCGATAAAATCCCGGCGCGATATGTTTACGCCCGTGGGAATGGGGACTTATGTGTATTTTTTTACGTGTTTTAAAAGTGTAAAACAATTTAGAAATAGAAAATCACATAACATAGATCGGTTGCAGATGAACCGAAGGGCCATGGTCAGATGCTGATGGATGGAATTTCCATATATTCTCTTTTTTCGTAGCTAGTGTTGCAACGGCCAATTTCGCTAAACAAATTGATGTTTTTTTTTACAACTTACACGAGTTTAATTGACAACATAACATCACGCCTGCATTCCTGGAAGGGTCAGGCAGACGTGCATCTATAGTACATCCATACTTCGCCGGTTATGTTTAATTCCCATGTCATAGGCAACGAGCCTATTGCCATCAACCGGGCACAAATTTAAACTCCGAAATTCCAGATGGAAAACCAAATAACACTGCCCTGACCCGAGAGAATCGAACCCAGGACCCACCCCATGCTCAGCAGTAGCGCTTGCGACCACTAGACCAACGAGGCAGTAAGTTGATAAACTACAAATATATTGTATCCATTATCATAAACAAAACGTGATTAAGATAATAATAAGTAAACGCGTTGCACTTCGTTATGAAATAAGCAGTTAAACAATCGTGACAAAATCATTTTGCCGCGAAACGTAACCATTAGTATTAATAAGGTATTAACGTTGAAATACTGCTTCTTCCTCCGAGCCTTTCGCCGGCCTCCGTACTTTGGGCTTTGCATTATAGATATGCGTTTTCGGTACTAGATGCTTCATTCATTAATGATTCAGGAGTTACTAGTTGAACGCGGAGCGAATGCTCGACCTTTGGAATCATACAAAGATGCATGATTTATCAGTAATTAAAAGATTGGAAATCATATTTGAAATGGGATAGTAGCACCATTTGGTCCCGGTGAACATCCGTGGGTGTTCGACAGCCGTTACGGGTCGTCAGAGTCCCGAAAGTCAGCCAAAGACAACCAGTCTTACCAAGGGGTAGTAACTAACTGGGTTGTGGGGGTCAGATAGGCAGTCGCTCCACACCGTTAGACTGGAAGCCGACCCCGACATAGTTGGCAAAAGGATAGACAGATGATCACTAGCACCGGCTAAAATTATGATTTTAACTCGTCAAAAGCTGCAGATTGTGGATAGGGATACTAAACCATAATGAACATTTGGTAATGTTTCCAATCACTAATTAACTCAAAATAAACCAATAATAGTTTAAAAACTAATGCTATTCATGTACCTATTAGTAATTTTAAACGAATCGTATAGGTACCTACATATGTAGTTATACACTAGGTTTGAGTCTAGTTTCTCGCTCTGTTTAATTCAATGTAGATTCGGTGAACGTGAATGTCTGAATCGAGTTCAGAACCTGAGCGCGCAAAAACGGCGCTCCGAATTTTAGAAAGGAAGATAGTAAAATGATACTCTAAAAACTAATTGATCTTCTAATTATGAACGCTTTTTAAAAACGGGTGTTTTACTCTATATGAGAAAAAATCTAAAAATATATTATTGAGATAGCTTAGGCAAAAACAGTCGGAAAACGTTAGTTTTTGTTCATAACATAGCAAATTAAATTTTAAAATTCAATTCAAAGGTTTCAGTTTTTTTTATCTGTTTCATAACACCATTAGATAGTAGTCGCCATGTTATTACGTCATACGGCTATGTAAACTTAGACTATCAGCGTACCTTTAATCTTTAAAGGCTTTTTATTATTTTCGTAACCAACGTTATTTTTATTGAAATAATACCATGGAGGACGGTTTTATAAAAGGAGACAAGACAAATTTAGGGTAACTTAAAAAATATCACTGCATTTGTTTACACAGCCAGCTGACGTCATGACCACAGAGCAATATAGCGTCCACTGCGTCCAGCGTTTTCGTCAAATTACGCGCGAAATTTTAAAATGCAAAATTTAAATGCATTTTTATGGCATTTAAAGATTGAATAAAAAAGATTAGAATTTTTTAGTGTTTCATTAGCACTATAGAATCTAATTGAGACACTTTTCAAAAATGGGTGTAATACCCTATTAATGAACCTCTAAAAAAACTTTTTAGGCTTCTAATGCCGAATGCATTTTTTTAATAAATAAGTAAGCCTCTTTTTAACTTTCTGACCTATTCTCACAGTCGCAGTAAGTCAACTGTGGAACTCCGACCAAACGGGTTAGGTTAGGTTAAAACTGAGACCAACCGCGCGCGAACCGGGCGAGCGAAGCGACCGGTACCGCGGCCAAGTTTTCGTATACACAATGTTTTTAATGCTGCTATTAGGTAGCAGCATTAAAAACATTGTGTATTAAAAACACGCAAAATTTCACTAATCATAATAATGTTCAAGCATAACATTCTAAAACATACATTTATTTACGCATAATGATATTAAAAACATAATATTTATAGCCATAACAAATACGCATACTAATTAACTCGGCCACCGCACCTTAACCTATTGATACACTACAATAATTTATGTAAAAAAACTAAATAAAAACTTAAAAATAACTGAAATATGTTTCCAGTATCCCTATTAATTTTTATGCCTTAACACTATTATACTAAGTCATTATGCCTAGTACAATTTTACGAATTAAAAATATACCAAAACAAATTAGCCTACAAGATAATTATGTCAACACAAAATAGGGTCATTGCGCCGGTTTCGCGATCACCTCCGATAACCGACCACTTGTCTGACTAGGTTTCTTTAATTGAAGATAATTACTTTTCTTTATTAGGACATCAAAATAAATAGTATGTCTTAAATATTATTTGAAACATAATAAGAATTTACAAAATTTTATACGAACCGCTTGACCCAAAACAAAGAAAAGTGACGCTCAATTCACGTATTGACTCAGTGGTGTGTGAAGGTGAACGTTTAAATCAATTTTTACCATAAATTAAACTAAAACCCAGTGATCGGTTACTGAAATGTTGCTATTTTATTGTTATGTTTTTAGTTCTCTTTTTTTTAATGTGTTTGTTGCTATTGTGTTGTGTCTGTGTCGAATAAATATTTTCTATTCTATTCTTAAATGCATATTATAATAATACGTTAGAAAGCGACCAGGTGGTCGTACTCTGACTCACATAGTTTTATTTATGGTTACACAATTTAGGGTTTTGGTGTTATAAAAGCCTAAACATGCAATTTTTCAGTAGACGACCATGTTTTTTTGATAAAACTTATTTAATTCACCCACAAATATTGGTCCTAAAACGTGGTCGCTAAGTGATACAGCTAGAAAATTACGATGCTAGTTTGCGACCACCAAGATTTAGTACGAAAAGAAAGATGGCCGCAAACTAACGTTTAGCTTAAGTATGTTCAGTATTGGAGCACCTGTGATTATTTGATTTAGTATAAGTAGTTTTTTTGGAGGAAGAAAAAGACTTGGAGCATTTGTAATCAGTTTCGGGGATATCACATCCCCCTGTCTCGCTCCTCTGAGCAGTTGGAAGGGGCTCGTTTTCTCATCCTGGTTCTGGACAGTCATCGTGGCGGCGTCATACGAGCATCTCAACACTTCGATATGGCGCCAGTCAATTCGACGTCGTTGCAGAGAGGCCAGAACTGCCCATATTTCCATGGAGTCGAATGCTTTATCGTAGTCCACAAATGCCAAACACAGCGGCTCATTGTACTCCTCGGTCTTTGCAGTACTTTCTCAGTACAATTTTCCGATCAGATGTGGTCTACGGAACTAAAGCCTTTTCGATATCCGGATTGTTCTGGTGGCTGGGAATCGTCAAGTCTCCTGGCGAGATGGTTCGTGACGATTCTCGAGAACAGCTTGTATTCGTAGCTCAGAAGTGAGATGGGTCTATAGTTCTTTAGCAGGGTTTTGTCAGCTTTTTTGAAGAGCTTTTTTGAAGAACTGAACCATCACACCACGGCTCGGACGTTATACCCTCATGGATGACGGAGTTAAAGAGACTCGCTAGCTCTCATGACTGGAACTCCGCCCGCTTGCCCGTTGCCAAGTGCGGATTCCCAATTAAGAAGCAGGAGCTTCTGGATACCGTCAATATTTTTTTTTGTCAAAGACCATGTATCAAAGTATCCCTTCAAAGAAGATCGTCCAGGACAAATTGGTGTGGAACAGGACAAAGTGGCTTCTCTATGCCCTAAAACTGGATATGTTATTAGCTTCAAAGGGATATCGAAATTTGTACCAGGTTAAATCGCGCAACAAAAAGATTTATTTTATTTGATTAATATAATAAAAAAACGTTAAATCAGATGATTAAATACTATTTGTGTTGATGATTATTAGATATTTAATTATGTTTGGTTTAAAGTGAAAAATAAATAATATTTGTTATCCATGAAAATGGTTTTATTACTTTATTTTTATGTTTTTAACTGTGGTCGTAATCTAACGTACTAGTGGTCGTCAACTGAAAAAAGTGGTCGTTATCTAGCATTTCGGCTATTTTTGCACTTTTTCCATAATTTTTCATAATTTATGAACGGAAGCGTGATATTTTATTTCACAACTATATTTAGAACCAATTTACATTGTCGGCAACTACACTCGAGAGCAATGAATCCGGGTCACTTAAAGAATCCTAAAAATCTCGGAAACTAAAAATGCTAGGTTAATGCAATAAATTGTATTTAATAGACAATGTAATACTCCTTAAATGAAGGTATTAAAACTTCTTAGTTATTGTAAAGTTATATCATAAAAAAATCAAATTTGAAAAAGGGCCACTTTCGAAGATGGAACTACGAAATTACAGCATTTGGTTTTGCTTTTGTTTGTAATCTGTCATTTATGTGCAAAAGCAAGATGGAAGACACAGAGTGTATCGAAGACCAGGGGAAAGATTCAAGCAAGCATGCATCGAAGAAAAAGTAGCCTACGGTGGTGGGTCTGTACTTGTGTGGGCCGGAATTTCTTCTGAAAGTCGCACAGAGCTGGTGATCATAGAAAACGGCTCTTTAACTAGCGAAAGATATGTGGAAGAAATCCTCAATGATCACGTTGGTCCATTTATGGTCAATTTAGGTGAGGATGCTATATTTATGCATGACAATGCCCGACCTCATACAGGTAGGATTGTGAATGACTACCTTCAAGAGATGAACATTACTCGTATGGAGTGGCCAGCGCGCAGCCCGGATATCCCCCAAAATCGTATAAGGAACTTGGTGTACAGCATGCCAAACCGCGTAAACGCAGTAATGGAAGCACGAGGAGGCAATACGAAGTATTAAAATTCAAGAAAATCGTAATAAAGTTCAAAAATTTCATGATTCCTATTTTTGTTTTAAGGAGAGATCAGCAGTTTTTTTCTTTATGTAATTTTGTGTTAATAAAATGTATGGTGACTCATATTTTTTTTACTTTCATTTAAGGAGTATTACATTGTCTATTAAATACAATTTATTGCATTAACCTATCATTTTTAGTTTCCGAGATTTTTAACATTCTTTAAGTGACCCGGATTCATTGCTCTCGAGTGTATTTTGCGTGTAAATGTCGTATATTTTGATTCGTCCAAAGTTAGCAACTCAACTAACTGGTCGCCAACCGGCGCAATCTGTACCTTATTCCTCACTAATGTTTTTGTGGACAGCTCTGATAGTACTAGGCTATGAGATAATAAAATAGGACGTTAGTTAAATTATTATTTACCGTAGTTAATTATTATTTCACGAATGCAGCCGGAGAGATGGGCAAAGACCGTCACTTACTGGACGTCTGAGGTAGGATATTGCCGTCGAGGTAGACCAAGGCGAAGGTGGTGTGGCGATCTAATCATGTCTGCGGGGCCAGCATGGCCACAGATCGCACAAAAAAGAGAGGCAATAAAGACTAACAAAATAAAAATTTGGAAAGACAATTATTCCTGAAAACCTTTCATTTTTTTGAATGCTCGAATAATCCTTGTAGGTGTACAATTCTAGCATATTTACCTATCAATATTAAGCGAGTAATTTTATTATCAAACGCTCCAAATACCAAAACCATTAATTACTACTGTTATTTATAAAAAATAAGAAACAATTTATCTCACAAGGTCATCTCAATACCGAAAAATATGAACTTTTGTTACGAAACATGTTTATGTACCTATAATTTTTTAAACTTTCTACCTATTTGTAGGTACTTGGTTTTTCGATAGCATGAATTGGTAGGTACCTAAGATAACATGCTATTAACTAGTATTACGTTAGTGCTATTATTATATTCTGTTTTAATATTTATTTTGTGCTATTAGGCTGTCATTCAAACAGTATTTTTATTTTGACGCAAACATAGGTACCTACTCTAATTTAGGATCCCAAAGGGTTCCATTCCAAGTGCCACAACCCTTTACTTGATCCACGCCCGACTGCCTGTCACAAAGGTGTATCTACATTAACCGCTAGGAGACGAAGCCCCCCGCGCGCGCGTTTATTTATTTAATATTTACACAAAATAATCGAGTGTACTACGTGAGCTCGACAAATGGATGTGCGATTAACGCTTTTGCGACAAAACTGTACTGCGACTCACCATAGTTCGAATGCACGCTTGTGCGACACACTGAAGATCGACATCACTCTAGTACGACATGAAGACACCTTTGTATTCATAATCATATGTATATATCGCAGTTATCTGGTTGAATCTGCTATTTGATTGAATGACTAGCGCGTTCATTAAATGCCAGCATCCAATTAAATAGCTGAAGGACAACTAGCCAAGTCATTAAGCGCAACGTTTAACCAGATGACTGAACGTCGTGTAGTCATTTAGTTAAACTGGGTGAAATAGGTTAGGTTATGACCAACCGCGCGCGAGCCAAGCGAGCTTAGCGAGCGGCGCCGCGGCAGCGACCGGCGAGCGTTATTTCAAAGTTGCTCGCAGACATTTTTTCACCATTTGAAGCCAAGCCAAGTGATTCAAATGGTGAAAAAATGTCTGCGAGCAACTTTGAACAAATCTCTTATTTCATATATATAAATTTCATAATATTTCATATATATTTATATTTTTTTTCATATATATTTTCTTTTTATTGTATATTTTTCTTATTTTTTTTGTTTTTTTATTTCTAGTTCATTAGCTGGCTAATTTAACCAGATGACTGCGACATATATATCGCAATCATCTGGTAGAATCTGCTATTTGATTGAATGACTAGCGCGTTCATCCAATTAAATAGCTGAAAGACAACTACCCAAGTCATTGAGCACAACGTTTAACCAGATGGCTGAATGTCGTGTAGACATTTAGTTAAACTGGGTGAAATTGGTTAGGTTAGGTTAGAACTGTGACCAAACGCGCGCGAGCCGAGCGAGCGCTATTTTCAAGTTGCTCACAGAAATTTTTTCACCACTTGAATCACTTAGCTGAGTCTTGGTCAGTCATCTTCAAAGGGCTGACTTTCAATACGCCAAGTTGCTAAATGTTGAATGATTTTATTAAAATTAATTATCGGCCTAGGCATTCATTTGGATGCCAGCGTTTAATGAACTGCCTAGGCGTCCAATTAGCTGACTAATTTAACCAGATGGCTGCGACATATATATGATGACCTTGATGGCTTAGTTAGTTACAAACTCTTGGTAATGTACCCGGATTCGATTACGGGTTATAAAACTTGCTAGCACTTTTAACGATATAATTCTTAAATTTCCGTGTGAACATGTCATGATTTTCTTCTAACTACGGAAACATTAAAAATGTACATTTTGCCCTGTTTGCAATAAACAAAAGTGTTTTTTTTTTTTCTTAAGTTAAAATATTATTTGGCAATATGCCTTACATCGAAAGCAATAAACCATAATATTGCAAAACAATACATTTGTTGATGCTACGCTGTCCTATATTTGTTATTCAAAAAAGAAGTAATAATTTTTAAATCATATCGAATCGCTTTTGTTTAATATGTTTTTTTAATATTATAAATAGTTTTGTTATTAATTTTTTATCAAATCTAATCGTTTTTGTTTATTTTTTTTTTTCATATCCTAGATAGTTTTGTTAATAATTTTTTAATCATATTAGATCGTTTTTGTTTTTTTTTTTTGTCATATTCTACATAATTTTGATTATATTGCACTGTAGTTTGTTTTATTTATTCACTAGCTCCCTCGGTGAACCTCGTACCGCTTCAAAATCAATAACAAGTACATTGTAACTGCTACTGTAACTGACACTGCAACTGCTACTACAACTACTACAACTGCAACAACTACTAAAACTATACATTTTGGCGATTCATTTTTAATTATTATTAATGCATTTTTTTCATTTTTTTCTTAAGTAGATGAAGTTAATGCTCTTCTTATTTTTCATTTAATATCTACAGACGGCAGTTTCGCATAATCGTTTATCGCACTAGGGTAGTGTCAAACTACTGTAATACTGCACCAACGTACTGTCGAATTACAGTACTGTCGCACTACCGTAGTGTCGAACTACTGTCGCGCAATCGTTTGTCACACTAGCGTGATGTCGATCTTCAGTGTGTCGCACAAGCGTGCATTCGAACTATGGTGAGTCGCAGTACAGTTTTGTCGCATAAGCGTTAATCGCACATCCATTTGTCGAGCTCACGTAGTACACTCAAATAATCTGAACACGATAAATCCTTTCCTTACTTATTATAAAACAAATTCCCCGGCGCGTATGTCTGTCTGTCTGAAAGCGATAAACTCAAAAACTACCGAACGGATTTTCAAACTGTTTTCACCAATAGACGGAGTGATTCATGCGGAAGGTTTTTGTGTATAATTCATTAAGGTATTGTGTACATTGTCTGAAATATGACGATTATTGTCGAAGATGTCGGAAAAAATAATGCCTTAAGTATTCATATATATATATATTATTATATGTAAGGATAACGATAATATCGATAGCCATCACGTCTGCGGAGTTTCGCTAACTAATTAAATTTGACTATGTATATGAAAGGTCACCAACAAGCCACACAAATTAACCTCGAAAAATTTCATGTTTTTTGTTCATGCTCTATCTTAAATGAAACTCTGAGTGCGCGAAGACTCGAACATGGCCGGTTTTTTTTATAAAAAGGACGCATAGGTAGGATCTATGATCCGCTCTGCCGATGCCGTTAGAAAGTTTAAGTTTTATTTTTGTCTTTACAAATTGTAAGTCATGTGTGCAATAATTGCATCTTGTGTTGTTTTACCTATAACATTTTAAGGTTATCTTTAACTTAGGTAAATTGCAAGGCAGGAACTACTGACATTAACACCTACAGATAAAAAAAAAAAGTGTAATAAAAATACAAGATTCATAAGACCAATTAATTAAATAATTTATCTTATTTGTTTTATTTTTATCAACATTTATGTACCTATCCTCATAATTTAATAAGTAGTTATCTCAGAACACTCACAAGTTGTTGAACTCAAGTATTTTGTCTGACTTTTTTATTACTTCTAATTTTGTCTCATCATTAGTACCTAATATTAATTAAGGTCATATTCGCGTCTAATAACTCTATTTACTAGATATATGTTTAATTAGAATATGATACCTACAGTCTTTTCTCTGTAAACAATAAACTGCAAATATATAGAAAAAAAAATTGAGGATTGGATGCTTGTTATAGCATGCTATTAGGTACTAGTTTTGTATGAAGTGGAGTTGAAATAACTACTTAATTATCATTTTAGATTTTATTTTAGCCGTCTAATAATATAGAAAAAAATTGGGGAAAATAATCCTAAATAAAATGAATAAGAAATTAATTATACAACTTGCAAAATACAATCTACACTAATACCTACTATAAAGAGAAAAGATTTGATTATTTTTTGTAATGAATAAACTCAAAACCTACTTGACCAATTTTAAAAATTCTTTCAACGTAAAAGGCTATATTATCACTGAATAACATAGCATAGGCTATAATTTATAAAGATATAACGCGGCCGAAGCCGCTAGTGGAAGCTAGATAGTGAATAATGTTCATTAGAATGTTAGTCAGACAACTATGACTCATTATTTTGCTAATTTGGTTAGAAAAATAAAACACTACATCTATTAATATTTTTTTGTGTATTTTAAAGGAATGTGCCCTCAATGCTCTAGCATTTTTTTAACTTTAGTTTTAACCAACTCCATTGATATTCCAGTGTAAAATAAAAAGAAAGTTGTGTGTGTTTAGGTTTAACTGCTATTTAACTTATATTTTATGTGTGAACCTGACTTAAATAAATGATTATAATTTTGCCTTTGGTTTTATGTGGAAAGATAAAATGAATTAAGTTTTTATAAATACATATTTTCTGAGATAAAGTAATGTTTTCATTGGGAATTTGCCAGAATAAAAACAAATTTTATGACTGATAAAAGCTTCAGTAAAAATGAGATAATTTCTGTTGAAAAATTCTTTAAAGAAACTTAATTAATTTGTAAATATTTACAGTTGTTTATATCCTATGTGAGGGAGTTATATTTAGAATGTGTGCAAAACAATTCAGAATGTTTCAAAACAAAGTAATTATATGAATCATATGTTAAAATACAACATCAATAAAAATTATAGGGAATTATTATAATGCAAATAAAACCTGTTTGCTGACAATGACCCAAACATCTAGTAACAAAGAAATAGCTAGCAACAGTGTACTGTGAACCTATGTACATGCAACCACAATTAATTACGCATAATAGACTCTAGAATCCGTTGAGTGCCTAAGGCCATAAACATAGAGAAAAAAAATGCGCAATCAAGACCGTGGCCTACATACGGAATTACGAAATATCACCAGCCAGTACATACGGAAGAACCCTGTGCTAACGTAACGCACCTACCTACTAGTTTATCAACGCGTTATATATAGATACGTTGGCCCACGGAGACGTGAAAAGAATGCACGCTCCTTACCCAGACAAATAGGCAAAGGTCTACATCAATAAGAACCTTCAAGTAAAATGTTATTAATAACTTTTCACGGGTGTACAACAAAGAAATGTTATTAAAAACACACCCCATATTGATTTTATATAGGGTCGTGACAATCAGCTGACGGCCCTACAGCTACTTATTTACATGGTGGCCCTCGAACGCAAACGCAATAGGTTCTTTGTAATGACGATAACAAAGAAAGGATACAGTTTGATGACATCGGTGTCCATGCGTCGTTTCCCAGCGCTCGGTGACGACATCTTCGTGATCTATTATTAATAAATCACAATATCGAACACGAACACTAGAACTAACTCACACTAGACGCAGCGAAACCAATTTTTCGTCCACCAGCAGCAGTCAGAAAAATAACATTGTAGAAAAACAATGGACACAAACCATAGACTAAAATTTCGAAGATGATGTGTAATGAAAAGGATGTTGCCACATAGCAATACCAATAAAACTGCAGAAAACTACTGATTTTAGCCATATGTGTACGGTTCTTTACAATAGACAACAGCCGTTCCAGAAGATTATGCGTCAAAAATTAAAAAGCATGCAAATTTGTCTATGCGTCATCATCAGCGAAACTTCGCGTGTGTGAACTTCGCAATCAAGGAAGATTATTTATAATTCAGTTTTAATTATAGATTTCTTTTACTAAAACATCCCAAACTTAGTTAGACCGACGCGTTTGTGGACTGCGACGCTCCGTCGGCGCGCCACGAATGCGGAAACATGTGTTTTGATGTGAACATCAAATCATGATACATGACAACAAATTTTAATTTATCGGAGTTTAGGTGTGTAATAACTGTATATGAGTGATAAAGGGTTGTTGTGAGTTCTTGTGGTGATTACTGTAGCGGATCCGTGTGGGGCTGGTGATAAGTGATATAGTGCGGTCATTTCCGGTGTGTTATTCGTGATGTGGGCGCCCCGGTGAAGAATCCTGCTAAATTGTTCTGACGTCCTGGTACAGCCATGGCGAACACAGGAATTGGGGTCTCTTTTGACCCTAATGACATGACCAGGTTAGCAACAAGATCACTAAAAGTAACCCTAACCACAACACCTCTAATTTCCTGTTTCTTTTCATGATTTTACTATTATGGAAGTAAATACAAAGTACTAGCAAGTTTTAATAAACTTTGGACCTATCCAACGTCAGTATTTAGTTCAAAGTACTCCATTTACACTATCAAGAATGTGTATAAATGTAATATGCTCAAAATTACAATATTATGTTCTATCTCTGGTATTTCCATTTCTGTAATTATATTATATATGAACAAAATAATGACAACAACACAAAGAAATGCCTCAAAACCACAAATTAACATGACATGAAGGAAACAAACATCAACAATAGTTTATATAATTGGTTTTCCCTATAATTTATTAAAAGGCATAATTCTTAGCTTGAAATAATATCAAGTGCAAAAAACGTCACTTGCACAGCCACAAATAAGTTTAGGATGCATGTAGGAGGACTACATGCATCCTAAACTTATTTGTTGCTGATGCAGCATGTCTTCTTCAATAAATCTCTATCACTTATTAACTCGGTATTCACTCACATGGTAAGTTGTCCTGATTGTTTTTCTTATTTTTTATTAACCATGTTTAATCTCCTGTGAAAAATAAATCAATATTCACGTAGTAATCCAATTACTGGGAAAAGCAATTATTATAAAGTTCACGGAACTTACCCTTAGACTTTTATTCGCCGAATTATTAAAGCCTACATCTATATCAGATTATTTACCTTAAGTTTAATCAAACAAAATGCCGACAGTGAAATTTTTCTTCCCCCCTAAGACCCCACGACAACCTACTGACCGGAAATAGGTCAAAACTTATTGAAACATTAACAAAAGAGAAAAACAATATTTTTAAATAATCCAGGAACTAATTAACCTAAAATCTTTCAATATGCTTTGAAGTGAAGCGTAAATATTATGTTTTACGTCTGTCCCCATTCTTAGAGAATAGGTTGTTTACCTCTAAATATAAACAAAACATACTAATAAAACCATGAAGCTGTACTGCATACAATACTGGCTAGACTTTAAACTTTGATCAGCAAAACATAGGTTGTTTGATTTTTGCATTATAATACCTAGAACTTATTTTTTGAGTACAATTCGTCGCCAACACCGCAAAGCGGCGAACATCAATACAAAGTTTGTATGAGGTTCGCCCCTTTGCGGTGTTGGCGACGAATGCAGATCTCCTCGACAAACTTGACCGTCTTCTCAATAACTGCATTCGATTAATTTTCAATCTGCGTAAATATGATCATGTTTCTGCGCATCGATCGCTTCGCCAGCGCAGAGAGCAAAGGGCGCTAGCCACCTTGTTTTCATTTCTTGACTCTCCCACTTCCCCTAGTTATCTAACCCCCCACTTTCAGTACATTTGTGACAACCACAGTAAAAAACTACGGTCATCAAGTAATCGCGTTCTTCAATGTCCCGCTCACCGCACAGACTTCATTCATTCTTCCTTCTTCGTTCAGTCTATCTCTCTGTGGAATGCGCTCCCCCAGGAAATCAGGATGGCAAGCAACCGATTATCCTTTAAAGTTAAAGTTCGCGAGCATATTCGTAAGAAGCTGGCAGTATCATCACAACGTTAACGTTTTCCCATTGTTTGTCTTATTTGTTTTAGTATATTTGTGTATTTATGTATATTTATTTGTGCTTATATTTATATATGATTAGGCATATATATTATATATACAGTTTGTCATAGGTATATGTGTATCTTTATATCTACTTTAAAAATATTCCTCAATTTCTCGTAATTGCACCTACCAGTGATTGTCTCTGCATCACCCAAAGGTTGACTGGTAGAAAATGCCTATGGCATTAGTCCGCCTCTGTACATTTCTGTGATTGAAGTATTAAATAAATAAATAATAAATAAATAAATTGAGGCATTAGAAATTATTCTCTTTGTGTGTTCCCCAATTCTATAATTTGAATTCTTCAAGCCCTTTTAATATTCCTGAATAGGGAAAAACTTTTTAGTATTTACCATACAAATAGAATTTGTTTTCATTTAATTTTATGCTATGTTAAAACCCAAAACTATGTCATTATTGCTAAATATTATATTATGTAAACATTTAACAGTAGTTCTATATTTAGAATTATTAATATTATGAAATTATAATATAGCACACACATATGGGTGATTCTAAGTTAAGAGGTAATACGTTGTATGAAGACACGGCACGGCATTTTTTTTAAATATTTTTATTTATGAATACATTTTTTAATAGAAACTTTTAAGTTGAAAATGTTTACAAAGTGGCCAGTCAATTTGGTGGTTTTATCTCGTTTTATAAGTGACCAGGGGAAATACTCAGTACAGGGGAGAGACAAGATACACAGGGGAAGATACTTTATGAACAGGGAAGAGATACGACATAATAAAAACAGGGTTATTTTAAAGAATCAACTTTATTTATTAATTTTTATTTTTAATTATGAATTATTTTATAATCAGGCTTTTCATTTCTTAGCAGTTTTTGTTTATAAAATTAAATGTTTCTTAAGCGCTACGTACAAAACATGAAAAGGTTCTAACTTTTCCTTTCCATCAAAACAAAAAAATAACTTTACTATCAATAGACATTAATGAAATAAAAATAAACAAAAGCATCTCTTTTAAATAATAGTATTAAACTTTGCTTGTACAGACGCCAGCGCATCAACCTACTACAATTTTCAACTTTATCACTAAAGGTTCAAAGATGATTGAGAAAATTTGAGTTTCGGGTAGGTTGATGTGCTGGCGTCTGAAACTATGGTAACTTGGTGAACCTTTAGGGTGCCTTTTTTACGGTTGCCTTTACGTTGCCTGGGGCGACGGTATCCCTTTCGGACTTTCCCGCAACCCCGGCAGGCATCGGTCCCATCGAACCCCTTCAGTTGCTGACATCTCTTTGAGGCGCGCGTGGAACACAACGCGCCGTCGACCTGGGCCTGGTCCTTAGCTATGGCGAGCTACCCATTGCTCACCATCCGCAAGCCCGCGCCTAGGGTGGCCGGGAATCGGCTTGCGATTCCCGACACCCAGGGCGTCTCCTCCTGCGGCGGCAAGGGGCGTGAGGGCGCGAATTTTGCCTCTCCCTCACGCGTTCCGCCTCCTCCTTCGCGAGCATTACTGCTTCGCGGAAGGAGGTGACGTCCTCCCATGCCCTCTCGCTCCGTACCTTTAGGGTGCCTGAAAAAGTCTTTATACCTTCAGCAGATCCCATTTTTGCTGCTTTTTCAGATATGTCTACATCATCTACGGTGAAAATTTTAATAATCGGGCAGGTTTTCTCAAGGGCTTTAGCAAAATCATCTATTGATGAAATATCGGTGCCACTCGGAACTTATCTATCTACAGTTCTCTTGCAAGTAGCACCCACTCAAACAGGAGCTCCCTTGCCTTGACCTGCTTCATGAAAATTCCATGTGAACTTTCTGTAAAAAAGTCATATTACATTGTAAAGCTAAGATAGACATAATGCCAAGTAAAGTTTCAGAGAACACGGTAGAGGTATTAATGAAAACACGTACAAATGTATCTCCCCTGGACATTAAGTATCTCCCCTGCCATCAAGAGAGCCAGGGGAAATACGCCAGGGGAGATACATTTTCGATTGATATCTAAAATAGCTGTAAAAGTGTTTCTCGTACGCATTTCACTACCAAACGTAACAATGTATGCACTATTCATAGTGAATATTTGAGTATATATTAGTATTTTAACAAATAATTGCTAAATAAAACTTACCAGAGGAAAGACTGCATTCACTCAACACTTCTGCAACCAGCGAGTGGCGTGACTAAAATGACCGATATAATGGCTACACAGTCGGCTTTTGCGTCGCTTGCTGCTTACTTCACGTTACATCCTTTATACTCTAGGTCACAACTTCCACAGATTAGCAAAACAAAACTGATTTTTAAACGAAAACAAAAAGCCAGGGGACGATACACGAAACACGGAGGACAAATTTCGACGTTTATATTTTTTATGAAAAATTAAAATATAAGCAATTTTACTTGTAGTATACTGTTACTAAGTTATCTTTCTGTATAAATTTAACGATGCTAAAGTAATTTTTGAATTTTAATACTTTCATAATTACTGGTTTACAAATAAAGTCGGTTGGGGGACAGACCAGGGGAGAGACATTTTTCTTATATTAGAGCTTGTTGTGACTAAACTACGTACATTTATGTAATAAATTTGAGTGACCACGTAGAAAACACTTAGTTTTAAGTAATGAATAGGTTAATTATGAAGTTAATATTAAAAAAAGTATTTTTTTTGTCCTGGCCATCGAAAGTACCTCTTAACTTAGAATGACCCATATAACAAATTAGGACAAGACATAACAAATATAAAACTTCAATTCAATACTAGATAGATGTTATTATTTCACAATTCTACAGAAATTATTTGATAACATCAATAACAAAAAATCCAAAAATCATTATAAATACCATGAAATTACTATCAGAACTTTACCTTGAAATTTCCACAACTCACAAAGAGTAATTAGCACAAAAAACATCTTGTATTGAGACAACAAAAACATTTTGTGGGTAATTAGTAGCTAACTAGTATGACCTTCAACTGTTCTGTAAGTAAACCATTAATTCTTTGACTAGTTTATTTTACTTCCTTAGTGTGGGAAGAATTGTAGGATATCTATAATTATTTTCATTCACAAAATACTATTTGATACATGAAATGACTGGAAATCGGTTAGAAGTTTCTGTACTAAAGTGGGCACTGGGCCTACTATAGCACCTTGGGGCATTCAACATACATTTAGCATGTTAAAGGTGGTAACCTCCCCGTTAATATGTCTGATCAGCCCCATTAGTATTAGAGGAGAATATAAGGAAATTGTTTACATTTAATACATGTAAAATATTGCAAAATTGAGATTACATGAAGGTTGTGGAAATCAAATGCTTGATTGACTGACTTACCTTACCACGCCTATTTCCCTGTGGTAAAACTAACTCACCACTGTATCATAGATTAAATCTTATCTCTCTGGTACTCTAATAATCCTAACTAATATTATAAATGCGAAAGTGAGTTTGTTTTTTACAGTTTCATGCTAAATCGGCTGAAATTTGACTATGACCTGGGATTTTTTATTACTAGACTAATGCTGGTGAAACCGCGGGGCGCAGCTAGTTTTCATTAATTGCAATATTAATTGATATCTTCACTGAACCAGGAATGTCTAACCTTTTTTAAATTGACTGAATTGAAGAAGAGTAGTAGTTATAAAAGCCAATTCTTAGAGTATATTAACACAATTTACAATAATATTATTTTTAAAGTATGTTATTGAAGGGCTTTATGAGTAGAGGAAGACCAAAGAAACGATGGATGGACTGTGAAAGATGGTATGGATAGAAAGGGAGTGACCACCAAGATGACGACTAATAGAGAAGTATTGTAGAAGAAGACATGTTGTGTAGACCCCGAATAGATTGGGATAAAGGCAAGAGAATGTAGATTCTGATGTTGCTATTATATCTATCAACAGCTGGTACTTCAGGGAGCTTTCCCGCGCTGAAGCAACGAGGTTACTCCTTAATGAGACGGAGAGTGGTGTGTTCCTCGTCCGGGATTCCAAGACTATTACTGGAGACTATGTGTTATGTGTCAGGTTCGTATTTAAATATTTATTTCTCAGTGAGTTCCAAACCACCAATTAAAACGCGGTTCTTAGACTGATTTTCTATATTCTGTTTATCATTGTGCGAATTAATTTTTCCCATTTTTTATTCAGGTATCCTAAATACACAGTCTCTGAAACTGACGATTGGTTCTTGAACGAAAAAGGCTTCACTTATATATCCAAAACTCAGTTCGTCGCTTTAACATTTTATTTTAGAATCTAACTCTTAAGATTTAGAACAGATAAATGTCGGTAATAAGCCTACAACATTTAGTTTTCGAGCGATTTCAACCCTTTTTTCGCTCTTTTCAGAGAAGACGACAGAGTCTCCCACTACATAATAAACCGCGTCGTGTCAGCCGACGGCACGATCCGGTTCCGTATAGGAGACCAGCTCTTCGCGGACATGCCAGCTCTCCTGGCGTTCTACCGGCTTCACTACCTGGACACGACACCACTCGTCCGGCCTCTGCCGCAGGCGCTGGCGAGGGTGGCTGCACCACCGCCGCAGCAGCCACATCAAGTCCTGGAGTTGGTTATCGCGAAGTTTGACTTTTCTGGCAATGTAAGTATTAATCATCCTTACATATTATAAATAAAAGTCCCCCGGCGTGGCTGTCTGTCTGTCTGAACGCCATAAACTCAAAATCTTCCGAACGGATTTTTAAACAGTTTTCACCAATGTTATTCATGCGGAAGGTTTTGATGTATAATTCATTGAGGTATTGTGTAAATTGACTGAAATATGACGATTAGTATCGAAGATGTCGGAAAAAAATATGCCTAATGGGAACACTGTAATCTTTCAGAATTTGATAAACATTTCTTCGTTATTTCCAACGCTATTTTGACCGGTATCATATTAATCCTTATCCAATAAAATATGTTATTTAAATTGACCATTTAATTTAGATAAAAATATGCCTTGACATCGTAGCATTTAAATGAATAGTTTGAAAAATATCACAGATTCGAAATTACGCGTAACAAAATAATCATGGTTGTCGGCAACTCGGGCGCTGCGGTAGGAGTCAGTTTTTCTTCGGCTATTAGGTATGCAATCCCGGTAGTATGTTCCCGTAGGATATTTTCTGACATCCACACATCACATAATCAGTGATAAACGGGCTGAGTTCTCTATGTGAGAGGGGGAAGTCCGAAATCCACCACGCGGGCCCAGCACAGGTTGATACATTTAACATGTTTCTTCGAATGTTTAGTTCTTCTAGGACATGCCGGTTTTTTCATAAACTCAATGTAATGTTTTTCTTTGCGGGTTTTAGACAATGAAATAAGTGGCAGTGATACTTACATGTACACAAAGTAAACTCCTGGATTTTAGTTAGAATCCACGACTCTTAAGTCGGGGCCGTCTCCGTCTATACTGCGTTCGCGATTAAGTTTCCAAATAAGTAAACAAATATGTGGTGGAAAAACAACTGTAATTCCCAAACAGTTCAGTTTACGCTAGAACATTTTTACGACTTTTTCAATAGTACAACATAGTTATCTTCAAATCACCACATATAACACAAAAAAGTAGATGATTTTTTGTGTGTGTAAATAACATCATTTGGAAACAAGTACTTGAATAGACTTTAGTATCGGTCTCTAAATATTGGGCTATCACATTAACTTTTATGGAAAAGACATAGTTACAAAAATAATGGCACTTGTAACACGCCATGTTAACGTATTTGGAACTAAACAATAGCAATTGCACCATGCACGTTTATGACAGGTGTTATTCGAAGCCATCAATACGCTTTATTTGTAAACATTATGTTACAATCGTGTGCGAGATGTTACAATCCTAACTCGTCATCTTCCTGCCCTTATCCCATGTTACTTGGGGTCGGCGCAACACGTTTTCTTCTTCCATTCTCCCCTGTCAACCGTCACGCAATCATTTACACCTTTTTCCTTCATATCACTCCTCACACAATCCATCCATCGTTTCTTTGGTCTTCCTCTCCCTCTCCATCCCTCAACATTTATATTCATCACTCTTTTAGTCACATGCGAATCTTCCCTCCTCATCACATGCCCATACCAAGACAGTCGATTCCCTTTCAACTTTTCTGTAAGTGGCGCAACTTTCAGACTTCCTCTAATATACTCATTCCTTATTTTATCCATTCTTGTCACACCACACATCCAACTCAACATTCTCATCTCCGCTACATGCAATCTTTTTTCGTCCATCTTCTTCACAGCCCAGCATTCCGATCCATACAATACGACAGGTCTAATCACGGACTTGTATATTTTCCCTTTTATGTTACAATCCTAACTAATATTTTAAATGCGAAAGAGAGTTTGTTTGTTACGCTTTCACACTAAAACGGCTGAACGGATTTGGATGAAAATTGGGACATGGGTAGACCATGAACTGGAAAAGGACATAGGATACCTTTTATCCCGATGTTCCTACGGAATCGAGACTTATGCGGGTAAAACCGCGAGGCGCAGCTAGTTAATTATACAAGCTGTTAATTTCGTTGTCTGCAATATCAAAGAGATTTTTTAAAGGAAAATAAAGTATCCCATTCGTGAATTTTTGCTTGTATTATCAAAATCCTCGATGTCGACTAGTGGGTGTAAGGTCCATGGTTCGATTCCCGGATTGAGAAAAGTATAAATGATTTTTTATATTAGAAAATTCTTAGTACTGTAGTAGCTTGTAGTCTGGATTGGTCTCGGATAATGGCAACAGTCTCGCTTTTATAAAATATCACTAAGTACCTGCTGATCTAGCGAATTTTGGTATACTTGCACCTCTATCTACCCTTTTGCCGAATACGGGCGTGATATTAAAACCTAAAATCCATAATTTTCCACCCAGATTTTAAACATACTTATGACTAACACCGTCTGAATTAAAACTATGCCTACAAACAAGGAAGTAAGATGTCTCATCGTAAAAATCTGGACTCCAGTGAATGTTTTTTTAATATTAGCTTTCATAGTAACGCTGGCGGTGACGCTATGAGTAACTGCCGCAATCATATCGAGTTACGTTCTATTAAAAGGTTATAGGCAGAAGGACCAGTTATTGTGCATATACTGGAAGGAACATGCAGATGGTACAACATTACTATTACTTCACGACAGTGTTCCCCGAGAGGGTGGGCAGAAGCTTATAGTAAACCAACATTATTAGTAGCCAATCGGAGTCCACAATGCTACAGAAAATTTCCGGACTCAAACACAAAACTTAAGTGGCAGGAAGCCTTATTGGTACTTAATACTTTTCCCGACCCGAGGATCAAACACCACAGATTAGCAGTCACTAGAGAATACAATCCCGAGCATGTTTTTCAATCCCGGGATTACGGGATTTGTTTATGCGGGATCCCGGGGATGTCCCGGGACTAGACTATGTGGTTCCTAATTGGGCTCAAATGAAAAAAAAACTTGAATAATTTCTTAAAAAATGTTTTTAAGAGTATTTTATTGAAGTATTCCGAGCGGGGAAGTCCCTTCTATCTAAGTTTGTAGCGGTTACACCGCCACATACTAACTACGCATCAAAGACATGACGTCACACAAATCCTGCATCGCGCAATTAGAGTTTACCGCGCGAACGACATAGATAAGACTATCCGAAATCAACAGTCGGGCAGTCGGCCCGCCAGACACAACACCCGTCTGGTTGGAGGATCCTCCCTTTTCTATGGTAGATGAGTGAACTTTACACCCTGTTCCTCATGCCTCTAAAAGTTCTACGAAAAACATATTATTAGGGCTGTACCCTGTGTAGTACGTATCTTACGGCGTATCTAGGGTTGAGTTTTTGTCATCATGTATTATTACATGCATGCTATTATAGATAATTTTTTCCAGCCTTATAGCTTCCAGTTTTAGAGTTAGCTCTAGAGTAAAGTGACCTGTCTATTAATATATTCTAGGCAAGGTCATTGTCAAGGTGCAACGGACTACGGATTGCAAACTGGACCTGTCTGTAGCAATCGCAAAAATCCCGAGATTGTACTTGGTTAATCCAAGTACAATCCCGGGATTTTTGGGTCTCAAAACAGCCGGGATCCCGGGATTGTATTCTCTAGCAGTCACTCTTGCTACTACTATTTAGAAATGCTAAATCAACAAATCATTCACATAACATCACGCCTTTATTCGCCGACGGGTTAGGCACAGGTGCACCTATAGTACACCCACATTTCGCCAGTTATGTTTAAGTCCCATGTAATAGGGGGCGGGCCTATTGCCATCAACCGGGCACAAATTCGGACTCCGGGCTGCTACTGAGAAATTCCTGATGGATAAAATGCAATTACACTTCGCCCGACTTGGGAATCGAACCCAGGACCTCATGCTCAGTAGTAGCGCTTGCGATCACTAGACCAACCAGGCAGTCAACAACAAATCAGTTTTTTTTTAAATATTTTATTAGGATATCTGAATCACTTACACATCATATTAAAAATAAACCAGATGAGGTTAGCGTTTCCTATCTGACTACACTGAGAACAAAGGCCGAAATGATATCGGAATCACTTTTAAATATCATACTTATTTAAAAAAAACAGCTTTTGTGCGTGGATGTCGGAAAATATCCCACGCGTACGTAGGTACTACCGGGATTAGATACCTAATACCCTAATAGCCGAGGAAAAGGTCATCATTATTTTGTTACGAGTAATTTTGAATCTGTGATATCTTTTAAAGTATTAATTTAAATTATGTGATGTCAAGTCATATAATAATCTAAATTCAATGTCCAATTTAAATAACATATTTATTGGTTAAGGATAAATATAATACCGGTCAAAATAGCTTCGGAAATAACAATTAAATTTTTATCAAATTCTGAAAGATGGAAATGGTTACTGTAGGTCATCCTTAGAAAGTAGAAATATGCTATCGGTGACTTTTTTGTTACACTTTTTAAGATCTACAATTCTGTAGAACATAAATTTGATGTATCTCTTACGGCTTACGCGGCGCACGCTAGTAAAGTTCCCAGTCTGACATCTTCGACAATAATTGTCATATTTCAGCCGATTTACACAAAGCCTTAATGAATTATACACAAAAACCTTCCGCATGAATCATTCCGTCCATTGGTGATAACCGCATCAAAATCCGTTGCGAAATTTTAAATATCTAAGCATACATAGTGACAGACAGACAGCGGGAAGCGACTTTGTTTTATACTATGATGTAGTGATAAGCTACATATATATGAGGTCGGCGTTTCCTATCTGACTACTCTAAGAAGAAAGGCCGAAACAAACTCAGCGGTCACAGTCTCTTTTAAAGTCCAGACATAATCTTGGTCAGGCCATATGAGGACCAGTCTATCTGAAATCCTCAACCAGAAGTATACAACGAATTTTTACAATTTAGTAATAGTAATAGTCCATTTATTTGTGAGAATATAGTTACGGATATGGTACATAGTTTTTAAGTAGGTACGTAATATTCTGCCGTTTTCGGCGTACAAATACATACATTGTCAGGGTTTTGGTTCGTGTATTAATCACACATAGGACATGAGGATAACATTGAAATTGCATATTAGTCAAATATTAGCTATAGAATTGTTAAAAAGAATTAATTAAGAAGAGAATAATATTATAATTATTTCCTAATATTTATTAAATGTCAACTTATCAATTATCATTAGTAAAATCATTAGTCGAGTCGCATTTACTTATGAGGTAATTGAATTATTTACATTTTAATGTCCTAAAGTTTAAAACAAGCTGGTAGTTTAATTTTGGTCTCCATACAAAATACATTATCAGAAAATAGTTTGTTATTTCGTCCAGGGACACGAAGACTTGGACTTCTGCACATACATTTCCATATATCCATACGTACTAAGATAAAAATAATTTGGTACTGACATGAGTTTATGGCAGATGTTCTCTGTTCATTTAATGCTTTGCTAATATGCCGCGGTGATAGTTATGAGATTATGACTGACGCACTGCGAGTCGCGGGTTCGGAACCCGGGTCGCGAAAGAATTTGTTTGGCCTAAACATAGATCAAAATCTGTGGATACAAATATTATGTTTGTGGATGCCACAAGTGCGGTTTGGATTTGATGATTATGCAATGTTTTCTACACTGTTAAATATATCAATTCGTAGTAACAGAACATAATAATATATTTCACGCATATTTCGCCAGCTATGTATCCTTTAGAATAGAGATCCATCAACCGGTTATCTTTTAAAATTAAAGTTCGCGAGCACATTCGCAAGAAGCTGGCAGTATCATCACAACAGTTATATTTTCCCATTGTTTGTCTTATTTGTGCTTACATTATTTATACATAATTAGGTGTATTTATAGTTTTAATAGGTATATAATATACCTATTAAAAACTATAAATACAATATGTATCTTTATATTTAAATAAATATTTTTTTCCTCAATTGTCGCTATTGCACCTACCACTGTTTGCCTGCATCACCCAAAGGTTGATTGGTAGAAAATGCCTGTGGCTTTTTTTTTTTTTAATAAAACGTTACCCCACGCTAGGAATTTCTCCTGTACTGTGGGTGCGTTTACAAACATTTTAACTCACATACACAAACAGCCAGACTCGGAATAACTACTTGTAGGTCATACAAATATTTGTTCCGCGCGGGAATCGAACCCGCGACACGCAGTGCAGCAGTCAATCGCTTAACCATTGCGCCAACCGTGCCGGCGTCCTCCTCTGTACATGTGCTTGAAGTATTAAATAAATAAATAAAACCGGGCACAAATCTAGACTCCAGGTTTCTACTCAAGTCATACCATTTATTTTAATTAAACTATATAGGTATGGTGTATGGTAAGCAGTGGTGGCCCAGTGGTATCTCAAAACGGTGAAGGAAACCATCGTGAGGAAACCGGCATGTCCTAGAACCAAAAATTCAGAGAAGACATTTGACATTACCAACCCGCGCAGGGCCCGCGTGGAGGATTACAGCCCACTGCCTCTCACAGAGTGGAGGCCCGTGTCCCAGCAGAGGGGATATTATAGGCTGATTATGCTTGTGCTAGAGATATGTGGAACAGGGTGTAAAGTTCACTCATCCTCTATAGAAAAGGGAGGATCCTCCGACCAGACGGGTGTTGGTGGGCAACTGCCCGACGATTGTGGTTGGGAGGTTGTATATAATATGCCAGTCGCGCGGTAAACTCAGGATATTGCGTGACATCAAACTCAAACTCTTCTGCTGCTTCAAACGTTGCTGAAAGCGGTCCACAATAGGTTCTATGCAACAGTTTTTTCTGCATTAATGTTCACATGTGTTGTTTTAAGATGCCTGCAATATAACACCGTACATGTAAACCTTTAAATAGCCATTGCCGTATTTTCCCCTTCTATAATGCTCTTGCTCAGCTTTCAAAATGAAAGCTGACTAGAAAAGTAACGTTATCCATATTACCAATAGTTACTTAATAAGCCAAATTATACACTCCTATACATGCCTTATACAGGTATGTGGATTTTTTCACTTTAATACAGACAATGAACCACGTGTGGCCAATGTTAATACTTAGAGATCACCAGTGAACTAAAATGCTACTTGGAAGACCACTCCCTCTCTAAAAGAGGAGGCCTGTGTCCCCAACAGTGGGAACATTATACAGATAGTGCAATCCACGACGACGCGCCCCACTCCGCGATGACTGTACTGTAAGCTGCATGTCGATTCCCGTAACCACTTCACCGTGAAAACATGTGAAGTGAGCGTGGAGTGAGCTGTCAGTGTCATCTCACCCTGTTGGAATGACAACTCACTTCACCTAAGTTTTCACGGTGAGATGGTTACAGAATAGCACTGCTGTACTTTAGTACGGAGCGGCGCGGAGTGGGGCGCGTCGTCGTGGATTGCACTATCTGTAGGTATAGGTTGATTTATTACGTAATACAGCTGACCAACAAAAGTTCGTGAGTTCTATCCCCACCATTTGCACTGTATGATGTGGACTTATTTGCACAATCAGTTCATGTATATTTCCAGATGTTGCTGAGAGTTCTGTACGTGTATTTGAAGTTACGAGATTCTATAATTAGTTAATAACTGAACTAGCGACCCGCCTCTGCTTTCCATTGTTTTTACGACTTGACAAACAATTGAGATTTCTTTATTATGTTTAAGTTTACTCATCATCATCTGCTTAGCCTTTTCCCAACTATGTTGGGGTCGGCTTCCAGTCTACCTGGATCCAGGTGAATACCCCTTAAAATAATAAGACTGCTTGTCAGAGTTTTGGGCTTCTGACGACCCTTAACGACTGTCAAAGAGCCATGAAAGACAGCCGGGACCTACGGCTTTCTGTCCATAATATTATTAGCATTATAATTATTACTGCCTCGTTAGTCTAGTGGTCGCAAGCGCTACTGCTGAACATGAGGTCCTGGGTTCGATTCCCAGGTAAGTGTCATTAGGTTTTTCTTTCTGGAATTTATCAGTAGCAGCCCGGAGTCTGGATTTGTGCCCGGTTGACGGCAATAGGCTCGCCCCCTATTACATGGGACTTAAACATAACTGGCAAAATGTGGGTGTAGTATACACCTCTGCCCAACCCTTCGGGGAAACAAGGAGTTATGTTATAATTATTATATCCCCGTACTATTATTTTTTCCAGGACGCCGACGACCTACCCTTCCGTCGCGGTGAGCGCCTGATGGTGATCAACCGCGACGAGGAACAGTGGTGGACAGCGCGGAACAGTCTCGGGCGCACAGGCTCCATCCCTGTGCCGTATGTGCAGAGGGTAATTATCTATATCATTCTTAAGGGCGTTTATTCTGATAGTTGGCAACGTCGCAAATAGATGTCAAATATTTCGCTGTTTTGATTAATTTGAATATTAATAATGAATTGCAATTATAACTCTGAATTTGATGTTATAACCGTTTTAGGTGTAAAAAAGGCATTTGGAAAGTTTCCTAATATTTTACATATAAAAGTTAATTTTCGGTGTTACGATATTAATTATTGCATTTCATTAACAATATTTTAGTTCGCTAGTTAGCCACATTTCATATTTCCATACAGTATTATTGCCAAATTAATCAAAACAGGCAAATATTTGACAGCTATTTGCGACGTTGCCAACTTTTAGGATACGCCCTCTTAACACCCATCCGACTTCGTAGAAATTAAATCAATTTATTGCAAACATGTTGTACAGAGTTTGGAATAATATTTAAAGTTTGAATAGAACTCATAAAACGATAGTAGCCTGTGCTTGCCGCGACTCGTGCAAGGGCCTCCAAGAGGCGCACTCGCGAGAGTTTGGACCCGGGGTTACATAATCATGTGACATTTTTACAAAACATAGTTAACATCAATAGAATGGACTAGAATAATTAGAAGTCTCTACCAGATTTTACACAGCGTTGATCAGTACGATATTCTGTTCAATGCATTTCTGTGTTAATGCATTTTTTCACAGTTTCATACTGCATTTGTTTGAATAGTATGAACAGTGGGATGTAATCTCAACATTTTACTGTAAAATACCGCAAAATACAGCGCCGAGTGAACGGCCGCTTGTGCTTATTTGGACTCCGGGAACAAACCGAAAAAACAACTTTGTTGAGTCCAATTTTAGATCCTCTTTAAATCTGTTTTATTGAGACGATAAATCTATTGTTTTAAACATTTATTCGACACGAACATAACACCAGCAATAATCACGAAGTATAGAAAAGAATATGGAACTACAAGAGTAAACAATCTGTCTGTCTATATATAAATATCCACATAAACAAAAGGATCGGGTCTGATCGTCGGTCAGGCTGTTACCAAGCACCCATTTCTAGCCGCAATCCCACTACTGCCCGATACGGGGACTTTAGACTGCTGGGTTACCCCCCTGGCCCGTTTCGCCCCTCCTTAGTCAACCTGCAACCCCTAAATTCCTTCAGGGGATCCATATTTATACCTGGCTTAGTATGGACGGTCAACATGGGTTACTTAAGCACCAGGTTGTGCTGACCTCTGATCATCCGCCGTACCCGACCTCCGTGAGCCGGATTACAGGAGGCGCCACGCTCCCAGTCGAAAGGGTAGTTGAAATGCTAGACTAGTACCTTTCAGAATGTCGGGGTTTCGATTCCAGCTTTTTCTTTTTCACTTTTTATATGTTTTTCCGTGAAAAACCGTTCAATATGTTTTTGAATCTATTTTTTTCTTTTTGAACTACCTATTTAATGATTTAGCGCAGTAGACAGGGCTTTTTTATAGGCGAAAAACTTGGCAGACTCTATGAAGTTCGCTATCTGAAAGCAAAAGAAAGAAAACAGAATCCTAAAATCACCTGCGCCTGGCCGTCAATCGCTCCGGTTTTTTTACGAAGACGTTTTCCACTATAATATAAATAAATAACTGCAGCAACTTCTTCGACGTCCATCTTGTGCAATATTTCAAGAAGCACTGGCCATTGCGACGGACCGCAATAGAACCGAGACGATGCGGCGAGGAGTACAGCGTACCGTTGCGGCAGACCGCAAGACACGTGGCCTGCCGCAGCGGCACGTCGCATTGCGACTAGCCGGTAGTGCGTTGAAGGTCTTAGGTTTTTTTTATGTAAGTTTTTTCATGCTATTTTTACCTTTTACGGTTAAGGTTCCTTTAAGGGTTATGAAAAGGGTACACCCACTTTTTACCGTTTTGTTTTCTATTCCTAATCTCTCATTCATGTTACCACCAGATCCTGGACCCGTCAGGCGCTCCGTACCCACCCACAGAGGCACTCAATCATCTCGCGGACCCGCCGAGCCCGCCCAGCAACAAGCATCCGCAACAGCGTACTAATATACAGGTTTGTAACAACATTACGAACGTAATCCCAGAAGGAGTAGGCAGAGGGGTGTCGTATACCTACATCATGTGGTTTGTTTTAGCTGGTAGCAAAGCCTATTGTTAATGGATCAGCTTTTTACACAAGTTCCATCTACCAAACGGTAAATATAATAAGAATCTGTTCTGATGTAATATGTATGTCAGTTATTCCCTGATGATCTTCATTTCAGGAATATAATCAATCTGCCTAGCCTTTTCCCAACTATATTGGGGTCGGCTTCCAGTCTAACCGGATGAAGCTGAATACCAGTATTTTACATGGAGCGACTGCCTATCTGACCTCCACAACCCAGTAACTGGGTAATACGATACCCCTTGGTAAAACTGGTTGTCAGATTTTCGGGCTTCTGACGACCCGTAACGACTGTCAAAGATCCACGAATGACAGCCGGGACCAGTGGCGTAACAATAGGGTGGCAGGGCTGGCAAAATGCCACGGGCCCCCGACCTAAGAGGGCCCCAGCCGAAGAGGCCGCGAGCTCAAAAATATATTTTTACATTGTACCTGAGTATTTCATTTTATTTGAATGAAAAGTATATTTTTATAAGTTCTGCTTAAAATCCAAAGTGAGACAACTAAAGACCATAATACAATTTCAAGTTAATCGTTAAGCATTTCAACCAACCTATAGTAGTCTTTGCAACCAACCTAAACAAAAAGATGTTGATTCATTTTTAGAGATGTACACATAATATACGTGTACGTTACCCGTGACGAGTAATTTTACGTACTTATGACCGTCAGAAAACCTTCGATCAAAATACCGGTAATTGCACATCTCTATTCATTTTAGAATGTATCCATTGGTTTCTACATAATTATTTTCTCGCGGTACGTTGGCAGCGCGGGTGAGCATTGACGATCGGGGAATTCCCCATTTTTTTTTTCACTTTTTTCGTGGCGCTGCTGCTGGGGCGAGCTAGCAACACTATGTTAGAGGATTTGAATTTTTTTATACACTTTTGCGGAACAGAAACCCGAAAAAAAGATTTTTCATAATAAATATCTTATTAAAATTAAATTGTGATTTTTACTGATAGGGCCCCATCAAAAGAATTTGCCACGGGCCCCAGATGGTATAGTTACGCCACTGGCCGGGACCAACGGCTTAACGTGCTTTCCGAGGCACGGAGGAGTCTCGTTATGTAAAGATGGTCACCCATCCACAGACCAACCCCGGCAAGCATAGTTTAACCTGATGGATCGACCTGTGCGGCAGTTATTACTTAGCCACGAGCTCCTCCATTTCAGGAATATAATTTATGTTTTAATAACCGACTTTTACAAAACTTACAAAAACACAATTCTTTTCCTTCTACGACCCTCAGAGGAGACAACTTTGGCCATTAATCATACATTCCACAAGACCAGAAAGAGATAGCCTATTACATGCATACATTACTTTACATTAATAACTTTTCTCGTACATTACAGCGCACTCTCCCAGCGTTAGCTCGGGTGAAGCAGCCGAGAGTCCCGAACGCGTACGACAAGACAGCACTCAAGCTTGAGGAAGGAGATATTATCAAAGTAAGTTACGTTTTATTATTGACTCCGGGCTGATATTGAGAATTCCAGATAGAAAAACCCTTTTAACAATAACCCTTTTCTCAACCCAAGAATCAAACCCAGGTCCTCGTGGTTAGCAGTAGCGCGTGGTACAGCAGTATGGCATTGGATGTCACAAACTTAGACGGGAAACCAATCGACATTAGTATCAGATTTGGTAGTAGTAGGCGGTAGAATCAAATCAACAAATTAGTCAACTGATGCAACTTTTTGACTCATTTAAGTTATACTATCCCAAGTTTCTGAAAGCCTGTGTAAGTTTTTGATTAGTAAATATGTTATCAAATCGCAATTAGAACCATATAAAAAGGTAACTTGACATTTGGTACAAAAAGCGGGTGCGGTTGACAGCATGTTTCAGAAAAGCCGCGAAATTCAAATTTTCTTAGGTTTTTTGTAATTTGCAGGTGTCTGGTTGTATTTTGATCAAAATAATATGATTCGTGACTATAACAAATATGTATTTATAGAATAATTATCATTGCAATCATTAATACATTTCTCTAAGTTAGATTTGTTCCATGAACAATTCTCTTATGGAAAAGTTCATAAATAACAAATCTAACTTAGAGAGATGAATTTACAATAGCGGATCCAACTTAAGAGTTTGGTACAGTACAGATAATCAAACTAAACAACTTTATCATGAGACATACATCGTAATCAGGAAAAATTATCAACTGTCCCTTATAAACTACAATACTATTAATAATTAATTAGGATTGAAGTTTGCTCACTTTTCTGATAAATGCTGTATAAAGTACGACAATAACTGGTTTCGTGGTTAAGAGGGCACCAAGCTTTTTTTTTTTTACAAACAAACATGTTTTTATTAAGCTTCTTTGAAGTAGTAAACAATTAAATTTAAATGTAGGGAAATATATTGGTAACATTATGCGCGATGGAAACACGATTTGATAAAGTTGCCTCGATATAATAAATAGGCAAAGTTACCTCTTATCGAGTAATTTTTTCCTCTATTTTACTACTTTTTTGTATAACTAAGTAATTTTATATTATGATTAGTTTACTAAAATAAATTTAATAGATGACTGGAGCTTTTATGTGTGATACTTTATTATTTAAGAGCAATATGATGAAAAAAACAACAAAAAGCATTGAAAAAATTCTTTGTGGTTATTTTCTTTACTCTTTACACGTAAATAGAAAGACAGAGACAAAGGCAAATGGGTACGCGCGTCGGTACGCTCTTAAAAGATCAACCAGTTAGCGGTGATAAATATATAACCCCGAACAAATTCAAGTACCTTAACTTGAAGAGGTTCGTTTTTACACCCCAAGCTAAACTAATAACAACATAATTTTTTCAGGTGACAAAAACCAACATAAATGGCCAATGGGAAGGCGAATTACACGGTAAAATAGGTCATTTTCCATTCACTTGCGTCGAGTTTCTTGACGAGAATCAGACCAGTTAAAATTGTGACGTCATATGGCCATAGACTAACCGTCTATGGTATAGGCTCTATGGACTGTGCCCACCGAAACTGGGCTATTGATTGCGCAATAGTTATGGTGAAGTGAATTTGATGGTGTATTTTTTTAGTCCCATATTTGAAATGTATCATGGTAAGTTATTGTTACAGACTATCGATAGTATATTGTTTCTTAAATAGGACTACCAAAAAAAAATTAGGTGTGTAATGGAATCCAAAAAAAACAAAAATTTATTCAGAAGTAGTAAGTGGTACAATAGAAAAAAAAATACTAAGGATGTTCCGTTATGTCGTCTGTCTCAACGATATAAGAAAATATTCGCACTAATACTTGGCCATAAATGCATGAAATGCTTAGCCAATTCGAAACTAACAACTCAACTGAAGATTTTAGGCTAAAAGGTAAGTTTGTACTTACATTACAGGACATTGTGCTTTCATTCTAGTTAAATGCAGATAATGTGTATGTAGCTTTATTTTAACAATGTTGCCAGCAGCAATAGTAATGATACTTTTGAGTATGGGATTTGGAAATTATCATAATGCTATGAATAAATTACTGAAGTATACCTATAATTTGTGATGTAAACTCTTTAATTATTACATTTTTGTAAAACTGATTTAGTTAATAATTATACAATTGTAATCTACACTGGACGCACAAAAACATGTATTTTTAAACATAATTATTTACATATTATCAAAAATATGTATAAAAAA
Source organism: Xanthia togata (assembly GCA_963853775.1). Taxonomy (NCBI): domain Eukaryota; kingdom Metazoa; phylum Arthropoda; class Insecta; order Lepidoptera; family Noctuidae; genus Xanthia; species Xanthia togata. The sequence continues at coordinate 2,804,187 of OY970814.1, forward strand.
ATTGTAAGTAATTTTTATTTTTTGTAATCGAAATCTACTAAAAAATATTATAAATCGATATTGAGATTATTAGAAACTCATTTTGATGTGTATTTATTTCTTTTTTCGTGCATTTTACTGCATTTTCTAATGTTTATAAATTCGTGTAAAATTCTTATTGTCTCATCATTTTAAATGTACGACATTAATCATAATATAATAATTCATGGCAAAATTCATTACGATTCCTAATGCGGTACAGAAATTGATCTTGTTGCAGCTTATGGAATATTGATGGAAAGTAAAATCATGTTAAGCTTATTTGACTCAAAGGACCATTTTTAAATGTCTAGCAACTAATTATAATGCTTGATGTTGAACTAACAATAGACTTGAATCGAGAATCTTAGATAACAAACAAACTATCAAGTTTTGCAACCTCAAACTCAATGTCATATATATGATAAAGTTTAAATTCCATTGCAACCAAAGTTTACTAAGGACCTCATTATGGTCACTCAAAAGTAAACTCTGACTACATACCACTAAAGTAGATATTTGAGAATGGCAACGGAATATAAGTTATCTAAGATTCTAAAAATTCAAGGAAAGATCAATTAGACGTGGTCTAAAATAATATTACTAATTAATAGAATTGTTGAATTGCGGACATTGTCTTTTTATAAGGACTTTGAAATGTCCTTCTGAAAGGACATGAACTGACGGAGGAATTGACATCTTTCTTGTAATTAACCTTTGTGATTGATATATCAAAGAAGATTAGATAAGATTTATTCATTGTTGTGATTTATAAAACCATTTGAAAGGTAGTTTCTCATAACAATTCGAGACTAACCAGTAATAAAAACGTTTTTCATAAGACTAAGTGTATATTTTTCACATAAATTCAACTGTATTTATTTAATTTCCTGGGACAATAGACTATGTAAACGGATTAGTTTCACGAGAACATTGTTTCGAGCCCGAAAGTTACTGCTCTCGTCCACTCTCCACTCCGAAACGAAGCAAACTTTCGCCCACACAGCGGTGTCGTCAAACAAGATTAGACCAAGGAGGTGATTAAAAATCAGGTAGTTTTAAGTAAAAATGGTTAAAATGTAAAAAGCTCCGGACATTGTATACTCTGTTAGTGAACGCAATAATATTGTAGTAAGCAGTTACCTAAGCGGTTTGTGGACCAAACTAGTGAGCAGAAAGAGAAAAAGTTTACGACATAACATGACATTACGCCTGTTTTTCACGAAGGTTTAGGCAGGGATGTACCATCGAAGAACTTCATATCTAATCAGTTTGAAAACAAAATCCCGTGAACACGTTGACCACATCTGTTACCGCCCCGGTTCTATAACGGCCGAGCGCTACAAGCAGAAATAGTCCTTACGGTGTATAGATATGAACTTCTTCGATGGTACCTATAAAGTGTACACACATTTCGCCAGTTATGTGGCTACAAGGCATGGCATGTGTGGTTACTTGCAGTTTTAATGTAGATTTATGTGCTTTAGCTTTTCGTGATCTTGTTCCAATATGAATAGACTGGCCAGTCCGAATAGACTCGGGCTGGCCAGATTTGTAACATGTTTTACCTGGATGTAATGCAGGCTAGGAGTAACGGTAAATTGAAGTGATCATTTTAAAGTTTCTGGCAAAAGCGCTGCTAGTCTCGTTCAACACGCGTAGAATGACAACGATAGAAAGGAATTTCTACGGGTTTCGTCGACGGAATAATAGACAAAATGACAGTTTTTGATTGTTTATCTGTCATTTTGTCTATTCTTCCGTCAACAATACCCGTTTATATTGTGGTCATGCTAAGTGTGCAGCTTTCCTTTTTACTCGACTGCGGCGGAGCCCAAAAGGAGGGTAATGTTTATGCTAGAATAAGGCTTTCATACAAAAATACACAAGTTTGGTCCAGAAAGCGCCAACAAAATGTTTCCGTAAGGAATTGATATTTATATTGTATACATCGAACGTTGTTTGACTGTTAACTTTAGCTTTGTAACATTTTTACTGTATTGTACATTATTGACATGAAGTTGACGATTTGACATGCTTGTGCTCTCGTGGTTATAACATGTACTCGGGGCAATATTTCCCTACTCGCTGAGATTATATTTTACCCGCTAAATTGGCAGGAGATGATCGTAAGCTGTTTGAAGCGAAAATTGTGTTATTCTTAGTGTGTATTACTGAAGGTGTAATAATAGATTTTGTGGAATAAACAGAAAAAAATCTGATGATTATGCAACAATTGTTATATTTTTATACACGTTGAAAGCGTACCGTTATCAGGAAGAAATATAGACTTTAGGTAAAAAAAGTCGATTATGAATCAGCGGGGTAATAGCGTAACACATAAAATGACAATTTCTCGCAATTGGTTTCATTTTGACAGTTCACAAACGTTATTTACGTTCAAATCAAATCGTTTCATTGTGAGCACAGACAGGTGTTAGGTAAATTACAGTTCCATTATGTCCTGCCTAGTAAGCATACAATAATTAATATGTCAACAAGCAGTACAAAAACTTTCTTAGGTATCACATATAAAGCAAATCTTACACGATAACAATTAGGTGTATGGCGTTGATGAGCAGACAAAGTTTTCAAACCTATGAAGCAATCTTTCAAAAGTCGAATTTAGATTTTAAGTGTGTCACGCAATTGAAATGAAATTGTTTATTCTGTATATTTATAGGATATTTTAATGACTATTACACGTCATATTAAAAAAAAATTGCTAGATGAGTTCGGCGTTTCCTATCTGACTACTCTGAGAAAAAAGGCCGAAACAAACTCAGAGGTCACAGTCTCTTTTAAAGTCCAGACATAATCTTGGTTAGGCCTTAAGAGAACCATGTAGATTAGTGTCTGAAATGGTCTTTTGAAGAAAGAACCACACAAAATTTGAGTGGACCTGTCCAGTCAGTGCAAGCATTTGTCAGTAATCGTAGAGCTCAACTCAGAACTTAAGGTTCAGGACTCTGCTCGATAAGTAATGGTGCTGAACTAAAGGATACATGATCTACCAGATATATCCTATCCTACTAATATTATAAACGCGAAAGTTTGTGAGTTTGGATGGATATTTGATGCTCTTTCACGCACTGAACGGATTTGGATGAAATTTGGCACACAGATAGTGTTTATCCTAGATTAACACATATGATACTTTTTATCCCGATATTCCCACGGGAACGAGACTAATGCGGGTTACGCGGGAAACCGCGTGACCCTGCTAGTCGACAGATAAATTGTACTCCATAAAGGACACTATGTAACTATCATTACACCTCAGTATAACACCAAAAAAATGGGATTGTGAAGTCGTTTTTAAAGTAAATCACGAGAACGATCATTAATAAAATCGGAAAATATATATTTTAGAATAAGTTCACTTGAAATATACTCGAGTCACAGGCAAAAAGGTAAAGTGCTAAATTGTGAAAAGTACCTACTATTCTCTTCTTTTCTTAAATTAATCATGCAATCTTGTTCTTCCAATTTCATGTGTAGTTTGTTATTTTAAGGTTTATAGTGTAATAATGACGTCATATTTTATGTAAATATAATTTTCCACCGATATTTCTTGTGACTTGAGTTATTTTTTGAAGTACTACCTTATTTCTGACAGTGAGCGCTCTTGTTCAAAAATAGTACTTATTTATACCTTTGTAGAAGTGTTTTACGTTTGCTTAACTTGTAGACTTCGAAAAACACATCTACTCTATTTGGGAGCTATTAAGTCACGGAAGTCCTTCCACCATAGTTATAGATAGTAGGGCGCGTCTCAGTGGATTGCACTATCTATATCGATGTCTGCGAAGTTCCACGAAGGACAAACGTATTGGCAAAACTCCAGGTAAATGCTAAAATAACCTATTTCAGATCTGTTTGCAATAATATACAAAAAAAAAAATGTTGCTGTTTCTGGTCCTTGGAGCGCCAGCCAACAGTAGTTGACCTCTCAGAAATGAGGTGTAACTCTTCCAAAATATACCATAGTCAATATTTTTATAATCGCGCAGGTGCAAGAAGTATTTAGTTTAGTATTACGGTAGTCTTCTGGCTGAGTTTATTGACATTGGTCTATTCAGCTATTTTCTGTCATATATTTTTACACTTTGCGGGACACTAAACGTAATAACAATAAAACTTCTAGTTTGTTTCGTTCAGTGTCCTTCGACTGATTAATAACAGTCGACTTTTTGTTCTGTTGCGAGAAAGCACAATACGAGTCAGGTTGAAATAACTGCTACATAGTTATGCTACCGCGATCGAGACTCATTTTGTAGCCCTTGTATCTTTTTAACTGACTGATTTTGTATATTTTTCTGCTATTATAATAGAATATCCGATGGCTAGGAACATTTTTACATATCAAATTTAAAGCCTCTCTTTTCATGTGCCAATTCCCACTCTCCTGTGCCAGCCACATCGCCCACATCTTGGTTCTGCCTACGATAGTAACTTTTTACTTTCTCATTCCGAAACTGACTTCTACAAAGGACGAGGTTCAGGTTCTTAACAATGTCACTCAACTTGGCCAGCAGACATGAAAGTATTGAATTTTTTAAAGAATGCTCGTCATCAATATTTAATTCGGGGATTACTACGTACCAAAATGTTATCGTCATTGTATAGAACCATTCTATTTTGAGATTATGTGTCATATTATATTGCATTGTACACTCTTTTAAGTCATACATATAAAAATTAAAAAATACATTTTTTTTTAAGTTATGTGTAATGAATGGTTCGAAATAAAAATTAGGAAAGATTACATTGGTTTTATTTTAATTTATCTCCTCTTTTCTGGTTTATAGCAATAGACTGCAGTGTTCAAATATATGTACCTGGGAGCCACTACGACGCTATCTTTTGTGGCCCTACCAAAACCATAAACTTGACATAAAACAACATCACGCCTCAAAGGGTTAACAGAGATTATGTACCCAATGTCGGTATAAATCTTCACCTAGAGGTATGAGGAAAAGGGTGTAAAGTTCACTCATCCTCTCAGAAAAGGATCCTCCGACCAGACGGTTGTCCTGTCTGGCGGGCAACTGCCCAACGATTGATGTCGGATAATCTTATATATGTCGCTCGCGCAGTAACTCTTAATATTGTGCGATGCAGGATTTGCATGACGTCAGGTCTTTGATGCGTAGCATTGCATGTGGCAATGTAAACGCTTCCACAAATCCAGATTTCGGGCTGCTACTGAAAAATGCCAATATTAGAGAAACCTAATAACACTTGCCCGACCTGAAGATCGTATTCTTGCTAGTATAAAGTACTCTGTGCTTGCAACCATGTTCAGCAACCTACCAGAAAGGGTCACTAAAAATCACTAGTTTTTTTTTACCATACCTCGGCCGATACTTCCAGGCTGAAGATTCTAGTATAGCTACTGTGCATAAATTAAGATTGCATCCCTGCTGGATATTAGTGTAAACCCTAATGTAGCTGTAACAACTGCTGGTGACCGTAGTAAAAAATCATAATCACAACCGTAGTAAAAATATCGTCGGTTTGGAGCAGCTAAACGTGTGTTCGCGTCCTCTTTGAGAAACCATGTAGAATATGTTTAGGTTCTCCATAAACCCAAACCAGCAGTAGGAAGACGTAGGTACAGTGTGAAAGGGCTTTTATGCAGATAAACACAAGCGTAGTGTTGTGTCTAATAATAACGTATCGATTCATCGAACCGTGTATGATTTTAATCGATGCTCTGAATTCACACACAATTCTTATGCCCGTATTAATAGATTCCGTACCCGATCGCAGGAAGCAATAGCAAGCGACGTGTCGCCGCGACACGACTGGTTTCTATGAAATACCTTCCGTAGCTAGCGACACGTCGCCGTCGTTGGTAGCTACGGGGTAGTGACAGGCGACACGTGCTGCCCGACCGCAGATCTGTGCCGCCAACGCTCGAGCGATAACACGTTTTTCTATCTTCTATCTGCCGATTTGAATACCGGTTGCTGCTGCCTGCGGTCGGGTTCGGAATCATGACTGCAGCGATATGACGCCGCGACGTGTACCTTTACTTTCCAGTTATTCTTTATTGTAATGTCGTCTTATGTATTTTGCGCTTACTAGACTAGTCATCGTTAGAATTTACGTCTACTAATCAATGTATCTGACATAATTTTCCATTGTCGGATTTAGTTGCGTTTTATTATTGCAAACTGGAATTTCGAACTCGCTAAGTAAGCGCATCACTGTTGGTTTTGACAAGTGATGGCAGAAAGATGTGTGCGAGATAATCGATTGGAAATAAATGGAAAAAGAACATTTTAAAAGGATAAAATGCTTTACCTGATTAATCTGATATTGCTAACAGTTCATAGTGAATATATTTTCAGTAGTTGTAGTGTTCAATGTTTGTTACAACGCTGTGTTTAAAAAATGCAGGTGTTTAAATTACATCACATCGTCTCTAGCCGGCAGCTATCGGTTCATAAAATTGCGGATAGTGACTGAAAATCGCTGTTATCTATGAAATTTTGTGTAAAATTAACTAAATAAACGTTGTGCCTGTGACTTTCTGTGAAAATGACATTGAACCGGTTATTATTACAAGATATGCATAAAAACATTGTAATTGATTCGTTACCGCAATTCTTTTTTTCTGTTTGGTAAAACACCGTTTTTGTGGCAGTAAAAGTAGGTTAGAACGGTTAGCGATGGACACGACGTTGCCACTGGTGGAGATAACTGTTAAGCCGGAACCTATGGAAAGTGAGAATGCAGAGGAGAATGAACAGAATGGATGTAATCAACAAACTGAAGAAGGTAACGTAAACATATACATAACATCACGCCTGTATTACTCAAAGGGGTAGAAGAGGTGTTTAGTACACTCGCATTTCGCCACATTTGTTTAAGTTCCATGTAATAGGGTGCCAGCCTATTGCCATCTACCATGCTCAAATCCTGATTACAGACTGCTCCTGAGTTTCTAATGAAAAAACCTAAGGACACTATATTTTTTTAAATATTAAAGAATAGTTTCCTTTTAGTGAGGCAGACCTTAATTTATATAATTCTGTATTTTTGCAACGGGATTCTTTCTTGGTAGATATTACATGTTTTTCTAAGCATCATGTACAGGGTAACCTTTTAGTTTTTTAGTCCCAACTATTTTTAATAACCATCCAGTCGATATAAACAGTTGTATCACAAAAACTGCCTTTAAAAATAAAATACATAAGTACCTCTTCAATATTTGTTGTCAAAGGCTCACTGAAGAGAATATCTAAAACAAAAATTATATGTCTGTTTTTTAAATTGAAGAAATGAAGGAATAGTAGTTTACCTTTATGTGAAAAAGTGTCATTATATATAAAAAAAAAAATATTATGTACTAAACAGAAAAGGAGCTACGTCTGCCAACAAACTGCTTTGGAGTTTGGCAGAGGTAGAGGTCTTGTTAAAAAATATTTCTGTGTGTAAACACTTTTTTTTTTAATAATTCACTAGAACATTGCAAAATATTTACAATTATTTTTTGTATTCTGCTTCAGTCAAAGAAGAAGAATTATGGATAAAGCCGGAGCCCCTTGAAGATGAATCTCAAGATTTCAACATCAAAGAAGAGGACCAGGGAACCCTCTCCGAGAATGAAGCCAGGTTAGATGACGAAGCCCTAAATGAGGAAAGTAACAGTGAGTATCTTAATTAAACACTAATTCTCTTGGGCATATACTAAACTACACTTAAAATGTTTTGTGGTATATAAAAACCAACATTATCAAGGTGATTTGGATTTATTTAACATGTTCAATTTTGGTGTTTAAAGCTGGCACAGACTGAACTTGTTGAGTATTTTTAGTGAAATCAAACCCAGTCATAAATTAATTATAGTTTACTTTAGTAGTGCCATACATAATTTTTCTAGTCTAGTCTACTAATCTCCACAGATCTGAATAGCCTGTTGATACTGAACCAAGGGGTTACACATGTGTGATATGGTGTCTGTAAATAAACTTGTACTGAAGAGAGAAAGAGACAGTTAATCTTTAAATGCCAATGTTCCATTAGGTTCGAAATTGTAGTTAAATATTACACTTCAAATAGCACCTTATTTGTGTCCAGAGCAACTTAATACTATATAAAAAATACCCACCTAAATTAAATGAATATGATGTACATTTATTTTTGTCTTTGGGACATTTGGTTATGTTCCAGAAGTCTGTAGTTACATCTAAGTTAAAAATGTAATAAAAAATCTTTATTAGGTACCCATAAGATTCATTTGATTTTATTCCTCTGCCAAACTTTTGGTTTGTGTTGGTTCTACAAAATCAAGTTAAAAAAAAAAAAAACAGAAAAATATCCACAATCATTCCGCATGCTGTAAGTATCAAATATTAATATTACCTATTTGAAATATGCAAAGCTAGCAATCAATATAGAAACTTTTTGTTTTTAGGAAACAGGCAATCTAATGCCCCTTCAAGAAAACAGATTCTGGTGTTTCTAGATTTTCTGAATGAGCACAGGGAGCTGGCTAACTGTATGTTGCGGGGACCAACCGGCCGGGCTAAGGCACAGCAACTGTGGGAAGGCATTGCGGAGAGGCTTAATAGTATCAGTGGTTGTATGAAAACTACTCAACAATGGCAAAGGGTAAGATTCTTTTTATTACTATAGATAGTGCAATCCACGACGTCCTAACGAAAAAGAAACCTAAACATAAAATCTTCCCTAAACGTGTTTGGAAAAACTCTTGAATAGAAAACACCTAAAATTAAGCCTAATGCCCATTTAAAAGCGCGCAGTTGGATATTCAACGCACGGTTCATAAACGACAGTTGAGGTGCTTGAAGCTTCTTGCAAATTGCGCCGCTCATCTTAATTAGGGCTTAGGTTGCAGCAGTGTGACCTAAAAGACCATAGTCGTTTTGACTCATTTACAAAATCGACGAGCAGCTGTGAGAGTCTGGTCCAGCGTCGTAAGGATCATTGACGTGACACACGCCGCTAGTTTCGCGGCGGAGATGTGCTACACATCTCCGCCGCGAAACTATAGCAGCGAAACCGCAGTAGTTCAATTCAACTCGCTCACGTCATGTTCCGCTACACGAGTTCCGCTACTCGAATTTCGTATAGCGGAACATGACGCGAGTCAGTTCCGCGGCGGAGGTGTGCTACTGGCGTCAGAAAGGCAGCAGAAACAATAGCGAAACGCCTTTTGACCAAGTTTCCTTAACAACGTACCCAAAAATAGCTTTTAACAATATTTTCAGGTGTGGTCCGACAAAAAATATTTGACAAGAAAAGCTGCGGCAATCAGATACGCAGCTTTGTCAACCGGTGGACTCCTAGCACCAGAATTGACCCTTCAGGATGAGAGGATCCTAGCTATTATTGGCGAACCAATTCCACCGAGGCGCGTTGGTCAGAAGCCGGGAACTCCTGAGGTGGGTTTTAGATGAAAATTTGGGATATTTTCATACCTTCACGAGTATAGTTAACTGGCTTTTCCCAGCGTCTTCGCCTAAATTAATTGATGAAATTATGTCCTAACCCAGGTCCAAGTCTAGCCATGTGGCAAATTTCAAAGCGAATAGGTAACAGACAAACAGACGGACAAGAGTCACTTTCGTATTTATATTAAAGTATTAGTAAGGATTTGACATAAAAATATCGTATTTTAGTTATATCTATTGTGTTCTCATATCTGTTGACATTTGAGTTGCTGATAAGATTTTAATTTTCTTTCTTTGATAAAGAAAGAACACAAGATTTAAAAAATTTGACTAACAACCAGCAGCATGGTGAGCCACATAGGGTCCTGGGTTCAACCCCCAAGTCGGAAAAAGTGTTAGCAGCGTTAAGGCTTGCCCTATAACATAAAAATAACCAATGAAAAGTGTAGGTACTCGTACTTGACACTTTTGTTTACAGTCCTAGGAAAACAAGCTAAAGAATATTGTATTAAAAATATTCTTTTATTTTATTTTTCCAGCCGAAACCACAGACGCCAAAACAGCCACAAGAAGTCTTACTAGTATCGGTACCTTCAAAACCTGGACCTATGACGATAGAATTAGAACAATCAGTCATCCCAACAGAATGGGTCGTCCCACAACCAGAATTACCAAGACATCCAAATATACCACCACGAAAACCGTATACTCCAAGGAAGACAGAATCATTACGAAAAGAGGCATCCAGGAAATCCGATATTCCGCAGTCTGAAGTCTTACCAACACTGGTGATTCCGCCGGATGTGTTATGCCAGCCGGAAGTCTCGAAAGCACCGGATGATCCGCCTAAGCCTGTTGTACAGGATGACCTGCCGCCTTCACCTTCGGTATCAGACCCTTCTTCGCCACCTCCGACACAGCTAGGTTTGTACCTATTTCATTAGTATTAGTTACTATGACCACGGTAAGGTTGTTCTGGATTTGATCTAGCGTAAGCGTTCCTGTCTAATGTATTTGCAAACTTGACGTGAACACTTATATGCTGGACATGCGCTTAGTGCGGAGAGAGATTATCAATACCAACATGTCGTTTTTTATTCTGTTGTTATTCAATAGAAATCGGGAGAAACTTCATCAGATTGTCATGCAACCTAGGCCAATGTCCAGGAGGAAAGGTTGTGTTGATTAATTAGAAATTCATTTTATACCAAATCCTTCCATATCCTGAAGGCACGTCTTCCCTAATATTACCGCGCCTCCCGGTCTACTCCTTGATATGCAATGGCCTCTGTAGCCACATGAAGCATGCGGCTCTAGGAGCTAGTGCAAATCTTGAGGTTCATTCGATTTATCGAGTCTGGTTAAACCACGTTGGGTTGTCGCATTTCATTAATTTATTCAAGAATATCAGATCATACCGTATTAGGGTCAAAACCAAAATTTTGACCACTATCCATGCTAGATTTATGACATAGAGGAAGCATGTTTGAGTTTTTCTTCAAAATGTATATACTTATATAATATATACAGGGGGGATTTTTGAAATGGGGCAGTAAGGGCAGCTCGCTTAACCGTTGTAGCTACAGGCAAACGGTCTTAGAACACTGTCCTTAATTTTTTGAGACATTTGATCTGCATTCACAGGTTTTGAAAAATAATACAGTCAGCAAGAAGATGGGCAATTTTCACAAAAAAAATATTTAATGCTAATCGATCCTGTTTCTTATAAGGATCAAAAAACTTTTTCAGCCCAACTTGAGGTTTGAGTGCTAAAAAAGTCAGAAAGAAATAGCAAAAAACTTTTCCCATACATTTCGTAAGAAATGAGATTACAACCTACTTTTTACGATTTAGACTTGCCGAAAATAGTAGCTGCCTTACTGCCCCATCTCAAAAATCCACCTTGAATATTGTCTAGATAGTGGGTGATTTTACGCAAACTTCACTATGTTGGTTAAGATTATAAATACTTTTTTGAATAAATTAAAACCTTTTCAATGTTTTTTTCGGTTTGAAACATGGAAATCGATAGATGGACATAGGTTTTTTGAAGGAGATAATATGGTACCATTTTAATATTTTCATAATATACTTTTAAATATCACTGAAGCACCAGAAAATAAATTTAATACCTATTAAATCGAAGGTTCCATTATGAAACCTACAATAATTTAATTAACATCGATATTCCAGTTTTTTTTTAGGAATAAGGATAAGTCGGAAGTCTCGGAAGACATGCAATTGTTACGAAATGGTCAATCATTTTGGTTTTGACCAATAGGGATGTTGACAGAAAAAAAAAAATTGATGTAGCGAGCCCCCACTTCCCAACTTTAATTCGTTTTATCTAAACCATTTTTATTAATAATGATAAAGCAAAAAAATCGTGTCTAATATTTTTTTATTATCTGGCTGACGGACTTAATAGTTTTTTTTTTCTTCGTCCCTAGTAGTAAAAAAAATAGGTCACCTCTTTTCCACACGTGGATGGAAAATGATATCTAAAGTGTTTGCAAAGACAAAAAGAAAACTACCGCGAAATATATCCATCTTAATATCGTTCCTTATCCTAATCCGGAGTATGGATTTGTGCCCTGTTGATGGCAATAGGCTCGCCCCGTATTCCATGGGACTTACATAATTAGCGAAATGTGGGTGTAATATAGGTACACCTCTACCTAAGCCTTCGGGGCATACAGGCGTGATGTATGTTATGTTTCTTAAATATCTCAAGTTGGGTTACTGGATCGATAGAATATTTAAAAAAAAAATAGGTTGTGGACATAAGATAGGCAGCTGTCCGTGTAAAATACTGTCATTCAGCTATATCCGGTTAGACTGGAAGCCTGTCTAATATTTTTCGTCAACATTCTTAATACACATATTTTGTCGTGATACAGTACAAATATTTTACCACACCTACAGATACCTAATGTCATATCTTCTTCGTTGTTTCCTCAATCGCGACCACATACAACGTGTCTTCAAGTTGTGAGGTCTTCTGCATTATGGATCGCTCGGTAAATGCTGCCACCAATAACCTTCTTGATCGCGTCTGACCCTCTCCGGTGGCCTTGAGCGCGTCTTCTTTCCACCCGGCCCAGTATCAAAAGCAGGCCTTACTATGTAATTTAGGAAAGTCAATATAATTAAATGAAAGCTTGTAAAAATATAACTTCTCTTCAACAGAATTTAACCGCCAAGGTCGAGTAAGACTCCGAGCCTGCGTGGACCCATACACAAAGAAGTTCATTCATCTAGAAGAAGAAAGATTAAAGAACGACGCCAGAAGAAACACAGAACTATCAGAGATAAGACTGAGTTTGCAACAAGGGACTGCAGAGTTGGCGGGAATCAGGACCGTTATGCAAGAAATGTTAGGACTTATGAAACAAAATACAGAACGGGAGGAGAAAAAATAAAGCGTTTTGCAAATGTTATTAGGTTTATTAATAGTTATTTTTGACACAAATAAAACCAAATTATATTATATTACAATCGCGGGTTTTTTTTCTTCTTAATTTGAACCATAAAAAGTATGAGAATTATTATTGTAATTATCACGACTTTGGCTCCAAATAAAAATTAGTCAAATAGTTACATTATAAAAGGTAGGTACAGTCAGCGACAAAAGTCATGACATGTCAAAACATCGAGATTTCTGTGCTATAACTGAGTAAAATAAATATTAATGTTTTATACACATTAACCTTCTGGAATAATTTCTCTAAATGATGGTGAAAACCGCATCAAAACCCGTTGTGCTGTTTCGAAGAACAACCTGGTCACACAGCCAGACACAAAAAGCGGCGAAAGTGGTCTACATTGTCTATGTTCCCACTAGCAATAATACATTTATTTTGGTTGAACTGGATATATGAAAAAAATGGTGAATCCTTCTATAATCATAATCATAATTTATTTGTTAACATAGGTAATAAAAGTACAGGTCTTATGTTTAGTGAACAGAGCGCTATGCTATGCCAGGAGGCGTACAAATATGGTGTGCAATGAGGATTATAAATTATTTACTCAAAAATTTGAAAATCATGCTTAATTTTATAGTATGAAAATAGAAAATAAATTGAATAATTACATAATACTTAATGTCAAACCTAAATGAGGAATTATTAAAATGTCTAAAATCTATGTCAAAATAATTAAAATGTCAATATTAATATTTGTCTCAATTTATCTAAAAAAACCTCAATATTTATAATTCTAAATTAATTCGTCATTTAAGTATTCGCCAATAGTATAATAGCATTTATCTATTAAGAACAATTTCATTTTTTTCTTAAATTGTGTAAAATTTAAATCTTTTAAGGCATCTGGAATTTTATTATAAATGCGTGGAGCCATTTCTCCATTCTCCATTAGTGGAGTTTGGAACGTCCAAATACTTAATTATTAATGGTTTTCAGCCTCAACCACTACCTCACTGACATCAAACGGCAAAATCGTAGTTCCTTAATAGTCGAGGAAAGGTCATCGAACCCTGTCTGTCAGCCATCATTATTTACGCGTACCTAATTTGAGCAGAATGGTGCTGATCCACGCGTCATGTTCGTGAACGGGCGCCGTTAGTTGAGACTTGAGACTGGTCATCTCTTAGCTGGCTTATTTTAAATTTTTGAATGGTTATTTGTTTTTTTTTTTCTTTTTACTACGGGCGCTTTTACGAACGCGCACGTCTTTCTACGTTGTTCTCACATGCATAATATCAACATGAATGATGTAACCAATATTTTGTATCAAATGTTTTATGTAAAAGTGTCCGTGGAGTTTTTTGCCCGTTTCTCCTCCATAGGTACCTACTACGCTTTGGAATGGGCAACTAGCTTCATATTTCTGACTGACCGACTTCTTGACACTTCAAAAGTACCTGTAAATGGTTTAATTGAAATAAATGATTTGAGTTTAAATCTGTGATATATGTTATAATATTCATTTAAATGATGTGATGTCCGGGCATGTTTTAATCTTAATTAAATGGCCAATTTTAATAACATATTTTATCGAATAAGGATTATTTATTACTGGTCAAAATAGCTTCGGAAATAACAGTAAAAATAAAAAAATACTGAAAGATAAAAATGGTTACCGTGAGTCATCCTAAAGAAGATAGAAATGCTATCGCGACTTTTTTGTTTATCTTGAGAAGATTTACAATCCAGTAGAAATAATTTTTATCTATCTGCTTAAGTTTAGTCAGCGCACGCCATGTAAGCGCTCAAAAAAAGCGAATTTTTCATGACTTGACAGAACGTCAAGTTTCAATTGTACGTTTACGTTTAATATAAAATAATTATTTATATATAAACCTTCGGAATACATTCTCTAAATTATGTTGAAAACCTCATCAAAATCCGTTGCGTATTTTAGAGAAACAACGCGGGCATACAGACAAACATGAAAAGCGACTTTGTATTATAATATGTATAGATGATGAAAGATAGATGTTTTTTTAAAGTAGCAGTGTTATTCGATTTTTCTCGCTGACCGTACAATCATTCGATGATCATGTCGTCTTACTTTTTAATTAAAACCTAAACATAAAGGTAGAATTGGGACAAAACTAGATAAAGTTTTTTTTTAACAATACTAATTTATATTCACGTAACAAATATACAAGACTTAATTGTAATCGCACTATAAGAGCGGATTCGAACAAACTGGTATAAGGTATCCTGTGATCCGGCGTCAAACAAATCGACGACGGCACGGTTGGCGCAGTGGTTAAAGCAATTGACTGCTGCACTGCGTGTTGCGGGTTCGATTCCCGCACGGAACAAATATTTGTATGACCTACAAGTAGTTGTTCCGTGTCTGGCTGTTTGTGTATGTGAGTTTAAATGTTTGTAAACGCACCCACGATACAGGAAAAATTCCTAGTGTGGGGCAAAATAAAAAATAAAAATTGGCAAATCAGCAGCCCCTCCACTAAAATTTATGTGTATGCAACAAACAGTGGAGGGGCTTTTAAATTAGACGATCTCTAGCTCGATTTATCTTCGTTGATTGTTTGTTTGGTTCCTCATCAAACTTAGGAGCTAAGTTACATAATAGGTTAGACTTATAAACCAAGTTTCTTGATGAAAAGCGATTTTATTTGCTGGATAAGATTTACATAAGTTTGAACCCACCGTAAAGCGGAGACTGAGTTGCAGCGTTTGTTTGTACTGTAACACGTTCGAGACGAGCTTGGTTACAAAACGGCGATACACAAGATAAGGCGAACGCTCGCTTTGAGCACATTAAATTTTCGTTTCTCATATTTCCGTTTCAAAGGAATTCACTAAAAAGCCGACAGTTGAGTGGAAGATCCGACGCTCACATCGAGCGGCTCGGCTCGCTACACTGACTACTGCATCGCGTTACAAAAACTCGAAACATTACAAACAAACATTGCAAGTCAGTCTCCGCTTTTAGAGGTCGAAGCTTTTGTCATAAAAACAGTAACTCAATCTTTACAACCTGAGGGTTGAAAAGAAGATTGAGTTACTGTTTTACTGAGGTGGTCTCCGTAGCGACACTATTCAACCTGTTCTCTTCAATCCGCTGCACCACCTTGGCCCTCTCTTCGACTTCAAAACAATCGCCGCTAAAGTCCGAATTATCATTCTGTCTCTTTCTCTCTTCTTCAATGTCTAATTCGGACATTTCAGGAGCTTCCAATCCCGCCATGTTACACATGTTATGTAAGAGACAACAGGCTATTAAGATTTTCGCAGCCATTTCATGGCTGTACTGGAGCTCTTTGCGGGCGAGAAGGCACCGCCATCTTGATTTTAACTTATAAATTGTTTGAGTTATGGTGGCATGGGTAGCTTCGTGAATTTCGTTGTATCGGCTTTCGGGGGAGTTGATATTATCATCATTCAAGTATATAGGTGTCATCAGGTGATCTTCTAAATTGTAGTTGGTGCTGCCTGTAATTATATTGAATTTGATAAATGAAACTGCTGACTGATCGAATTTATTTGATGCCCAATGAGCTCTAACCTTTTTAGAGTACCGTACCCAAAGGTTCACCCTTTAGTTACGGAACCCTAAAAAGGGTTATGTTACGGAACCCTATTACTAAGACTCCGCTGTCCGTCTATCCGTATGTCACCAGGCTGTACCTCATGAACCGTGACAGTTAAACAGTTGAATTTTCACAGATGATGTATTTCTGTTGCCGCTATCACAACAAATACTAAAAACAGAATAAAATAAATATTTAAGTGGGTGATTTTTTTTGCCATTTTATAGATAATGGTACGGAACCCTTCGTGCGCGAGTCCGACTCCATACATTTTGACTGTGTCAAAACTGACACTATACTAAATATAGAGGGAGTATCAGTTTAAAAAAAAAAACGGTCGTGCCTCTTATGATGTGTAATATCTCACATCTCACCTTGGTAATAAGCAACATTAACATTATATCCTGAAAAAAATGACTCGGGTATTATTTGAAATTATTTTTCGTAACGTACATTAATTTTCTTTATTGAAAATTTTATTTAATTTTTACTAGGAGTAATGCAGTTTTTATTGAAGACAGTTTTGTTTTGTTCAATTTGGGGGAGAGCGGAGACAATAGACCTATGTTAACTAAACTTTGATTCATATTGTGATTTCAAAGTATTTAAAAACCGTTGAAAAAATATTACAGTTGTAATTTTTATATGGGGTTCATAGTAAAATAGCGAGAAATCGGGGTTTAGACGCAAGTGGCGTCAAGAGGGTGGGTGCTCGTCATATTCGTTTCTGACGGCAAACTCTAGCACTGCGCGCGGTCATTGGTCAAATCAAATAACGCGCGCTACCTCGGCTTCCTGTTACACACGAAAGGGACGAAACCTTTTCACGAAATCACTCCCACAGATTGCAGCAAAGCGAGAAGAAAGATGTTACACATCAAAAACGTCTGTTTCAATAAAAACTTTTTCACAAAAAATAAAACCGACTTCCAAAAAAAAACATGTCTTTGGTTTATTATTTTCGATATTTTGCCACCTACTTCCGAAATCAAAGTTATTTTTCACTTTGTAGTGTTTTTTTTTTGGAAGTCGGTTTTATATTTTGTGAAAAAGTTTTTATTTTCAACCGACTTCAAAAAGGAGGAGGTTCTCAATTCGGCTGTATGTTTTTTTTTTTTTTTTTTTTTTTGTATGTTTGTTACGCGATTACTCCGCCAATTATGAATTGATTTTGATGATTCTTTTTTTGTTTGGTAGGGCATACTTCAGGAGTGGTCCCATATAAATTTGGTCAAGATCTGATAAGGGGTTTTTGAGTTAGCTTCAATAATACGTATTTTTCCCACCTAGTATATGTGGATGATATTCGGTTGAAAACAGAAGTATTTTTTAGATAAGCGATGAATCATTTTTACGCTGGGAGGTTTAGAATCATGTGCTAAATTCAGAGTAACAGATTGAGCGTCGATGTCTCTTACATGCAAAATTATATAATTTAATGTTAGTTTTTATATTGTTTATAATATCTTTAACACGGGAAGAAATATTAAATACCTAATACATATGCTGATTCCTCAATGGCGTCCAATTTATCATTGATGCGGTTAGCGCTCCATATTTCAAAGTGAAGGGATCCGCCACCGAAAGTCGCGTCGACATTCAGTATGTTACAGTCAGCATCGCAGATCTGTAAAAAGTAATGTCTCTAGAAGAAAAGTCACCTCCATTTTTAGGAGAAGTTCCAGTTAGCTTATCCAGCAGACAACCGATACTATTATTATAAATGTGGAAGTTAAGTTACTCTGTCCGTCTGTCATCTTGTTACCTTTTGAAGCCTTAACGGATTTCAATGTTGGGCACACAGGTTGACTATGGCCTCGGTTAGGACATAGGATAATTTTTATCCCGGTAGTTCGTTCACGCATAATTTTGCGACCCCGCGGGTGAGCTAGTGTCATATAAATAACATTCGTTTCTTTATTTGGGAGAGACTGCCAATACTGAAAAGGGCTCGACTTTAGGCTCACAAAACTTTAAAATAGTGTGAACAAAGTAGGGTATGTGTCAGCATTAGACAAATAATTGTTCCAGGTTCATTTGTTAACTTATTAGTGGCTTTTGTGAACATGATAATTATTCAGAATTGTAATAGCAATCACGTCATTTCGTCCTCCCATACCTAATAACACTGTTATTTGAAAATATTGTAAAAAACAATTATTTTTAAAAGAGTAACCGTGGAGTTTCTTGCTGGCTCTTCTCCATAGGAAACGACCAATTGGAACCGTGCACCTAGCTTCTGACGTTTCATAAGTGCCCATGTAGGTTTATGTGAAATAAAATATTTTGAATTTGAATTTGACTTACTTTTACATATATTTTATCGGAATCTAGTAATTTGACTCTGCCTGTTGAATCTATACAAATAAATAAAATTGAAGTGTGTTTGTAATGTCCAAGTAACAGCTTTTTACTAAATCCTTAAGCAAGCATGTATACGGTACCTACTAATAACAAAAAATACAATTTTTAATTAAATTTTTGCCTGTCTGTTTGTTTGTAATGCTCCGAAACGGCAGGACCGATTTTGACGGGCTGATGTTATCAGAAGTAACTTAGGCTACTTTTATTTTAGAAAATAATAAATGTCTCGGCGGGCAGTGCCATAGGCAGCAGATTATAAATTATTAATAACTAACCAATTTCTCTTATTTTAAAGCTAATAGAGTAAGCTATTTAATATCAAATGTGTCTGTTACCTAAAGTAGATATTTTAGAGCACAAAATTAAAACTACTTACAATTTGAGGGAACAAAGAGTAGTAATCCTTTTCATTTACGTAATTTTCTTCATAGGTAACTGGTTTAACAATAGCAATGTGGGTGCAGTCCATGCATCCTACCACATCTGGAAAACCAAACTTCTCAAAAAATCTGTAATTACAAAAGATAATAAGTATTCAGCTGCAAGAAAGACTAGGTATTTTTTTTTATGTTCATGTTAGTTACTATGGGTTAATATAATGAAAGTTCTCAAAATAAAGGATGAAATTTTGTTCCAATTACAAAAGTTTATGATAAACTCATAAAGATATTCATATTGAAATAAAGATATTGATAAAGTTTAGCATGTTGTAATGGTATGAAAATCATAAGCATAAAACTATTATTATCATATTAAAGAGGATTTACATTAAAACATTTAAAAAAATAACATATATCCTAAAGAAACTCACTTATTTTTAATAACTTCTCTCTCAGTCTTATTCTGCGGGAAGTGAATGTACTTCCGTATCATGCTGCTGTGATTGAGGGCCATGGTCACCTCTCTGATGCAACGGGACATTGTCTGGTTTGCTAATAAGTTGAAGTTTTTACCAGTGGATCGTTGCAAGCGACCCCAAGCAAAGAAATTTAATACTGCTAGGATCTGAAAGAAATATTTTAGCAGTCTTTAAAATAATAAATTTACCATAAGTATTGGAAAAATAGACCAAAAAGTATTGGAAAAGCACACAACCTTCATACTAGGATCGAGCTCATGCCGATGCTGTTTTGCTGGCAGCAAAGGTGTTAATTCTTCACACAGCTTATCAAAGAGTTCTCGGCTCAGCCTATATTTGTATATAAACTCTTTGTCGGGAATTGAATTCATAATGAATCTTTCTTGTAAGAGACGACGTCTTTGAGAGAGCCTGTTTTTTTTTTCTTCCTCTTCACGAATTGCTGCTCTTGCAAAAAAATATGCCAACGCCATTGTGTATCTGTGCAAAATAAGAAAAAGATTCACATGTTGTTCTAGACTTCTAGAGGTATTTGAACATATTATATTACTTAAACTGTCTTTAATTCTTTTGAACTATTTTCAGTTAAAAAACCAACAAAATGAGTATTTATCAATGACATATTTACTTACGTTGTGTTCGACGGACTGTTCTGAGACAGTTGTTTCAAAAGTCGGATAGTGAAGCTGGGCATTGGAGGTCTTTGAGGGATAACTGGAAACTAACGGCAAACCTGCAGACGTATCAATTTCAACTGCTGAGTTTATTAATATAATTATGATAAAATTGAAAACGTAGCAAATGTTCTAGGGTTTTAACCTTATAAGGAAAAACGGAACCTTTATAAGCTCACTTTCTTGTTTAGTCTACTTAAAAACTACGCACAAAAAATTGCGAAGTTTGTAGTTTTGTATTTTTTTATTATTATGTTAAAATGATTACATACAATCCCGCCGTTATCGGAAAACTTTAATTCTGAAGTGGTAAAGTATGCTTACCTGTCTGTTTTTATTATTTTATTTAAAGTTTTGCCAACGCTGAATCTCGCTCACTCGTATTTTCTCTGCTCCATAGACCCGGTATATTATAGTACTTTTTGCCACAGCGCAGATTAACTTATTGAGATAATGTTTTATTTCTGTTTTGTTTGACGTTTTATTACTTTTATTTGCAAACAAACGCATTGAGCAAAGAAAATATTAGTGTACACAAACGTGACATCACATCAGTGACATGACATGTGTTCGTTCTGCGCCTTAGCTGTCACTGCTGTCAGTGTCAAATTCAATGTTTCGTTACGGTTCAGTTCACGCACGAGTCGCACGACGCACGGAGTCAGTGTTTCGTTTTTTATATAATTACTACGTTTGGAAATCAGAACGGAACGTACTTTTTAATTAAAGTTGCCAGTAGGGCTTCCCAGGGTTTCCCAGATTCTTGGTATTCTGCCTTTAGTTATTTTCGAAACTCTCAGCTAATAAATTTGTGTATAATCGAATAAGTTACACAAGCTACCTATTTTTATTTGCATGTATTTAAGATTTTTTTTTTTTTTTTTTTTATTTATTAAGGGATAATAAACAACTACAACATATATAATACTTTTAAGGTTAACAAAACGTTAAGTAGTAATGTTGCAGTCCACTGCATTATCCCCAGATAAATCATATTTAAAGATCAGTGGTTGCCACTAGACAAGCATTACCAAAATTAACAAATATTATGAAATAAATAAATAAATTACTAAAAGCTAGCTATAGCTACAAAACTAAATCAAATCAGAAATAATTTCATTTACATTCAATACATAAATAATAATTATAAGATTACAATTAAAATATTTTTTATAATATTAGATTTAAATTTATTTTTCGAGCATGCAAATACAGGGTGTTTGGCAGAACGTTGAACATACGAAAATGGTGGATAGGTGGGGTCATCTGCTACTTACTCAACCCATTTTTTTTTTTTAAAATGCAAGTTGAAATTTAGTTTCAAGTATTTTTTTACATATTTCTGTAAGTTTCAGGACTTATAACTTTTTTTCTAGCTAACATCTGAATAAAGCAATAGTTTTATAAGAATCTACCAACATTAACGATAAAAAAAAAATGCCTGTTTTATCCATTTGTGATAAAAAATACACTCTAAAGTTAAGAAACTGGTGAAACTAGAAGAAAGCAAAAAAAATTTTTTTTTAATATCCTGGGGTCCAGGGCCAATTAAATTAGGGCTGAGTAAGTAGCAGATGACCCAATCTATCCACCATTTTCGTATGTTCAACGTTCTGCCAAACACCCTGTATATCAATATCAATAAAATTTTAATTATAGGATTCTAACATTCTATGAATAGGGCAGCGTAGACCAGAGTTCGTACGACAAGAATTTAGCGCGAACAGTGTACGTGCACGAACCTGACGCGCATGAACTGTTCGGGGGACAGAATAACACAGCTTACTCGTTAGATCAATGGCATCAAAATTATTGTGAACAATATCATGAAGCACGTTGGCCTCCAGGTATTTGAGCCGGTTCTCCAAGCTGATTAGCTTGTACTTATCAAGTAGTTGGGAGTATGACAGATAATTCTTAGTCTCATAAATTCTGTAGTACATAGCACGGAGGTACTTGCCCTGGACCCTTTCTCTTCCAACTACGTACTTTTGGTAGAAGGGGTTCCAAATAGGGACCGTATATTCTAACTGAGAGCGAATGAGCGTCTTATACAGATAGAGATAGGTTGAGGTACGCTTAAATTCTGTTGAAGATCTCATCACAAATCCATACATTTTAAATGCTCTATTCACTATGGCTTCAATATGCTGGTTCAAGGTCAGTTTGCCATCAAAGAGAACACCTAGATCCTTCACTATGGAAATATTATTTTAGGGGATACAGTTAAGGTTATAATTGAAATTGAGGATGAAATTATTCTTAGTAAAGTGTATATATATACCTATAGTTAAACTTGGGGATACTTAGATGCAGCTTATTGTCAAAACAGTACGCAGTTAGTCTGTCAATAGTACGTATCGCATGAAAAGCCTTCAAGTCATCAGCGTACATCAAGAATTTGGACTTTTTAAACCATTTCTTAATATCGTTGATATAAATAATGAATAACAGCGGTCCCAGAATAGAGCCCTGTGGAACTGCGGAAGTAATACTAACAAAGACAGACTGATGACCATTAACCACAACCCTTTGTGACCGGTTTTCGAGGTACGACAAAAACCAACGCATTAAATCTCCGCGTATGCCATTGTAGGCAATTTTATTCAGGAGAATTTCATGATCGACCTTGTCAAAAGCTTTTTGAAATCAGTGTAGACCGCATCTATTTGCAATCGCCTATCAATCTTAACTTTCAAAAATGTAATTAGCAAATATGAGCAGGTTAGATGTTGTGGATCGACGCTTAACGAACCCACCCATGTTGTTCAGGAACTATAATATTATGCAGAAGGGGGTAAATCTCGTTGTGAACAAGTCAAAGAGCTTTGACAAGGTTGGTAGAATCGAGATGGGTCTATATTGTTCGACGTCATGATTTACTAGCTGCGCCCAGCAGTTTCACCCGCATAAGTCTCGATCCTGTAGGGATATCGGGAAAAAAGCCTATTCCCTAACCTAGGTTATGGTCTACCCCATGTGCCAAATTTCATCCAAATCCGTTCAGCTGTTTTAGCGTGAAAGCGTAACAAACAAACAAACTCACTTTCACATTTATACTATTGCTAGCTGCGCCCCGCGGTTTCACTCGCACAAGTCTCGATCCCGTAGGAATACCGGGATAAAAAGTATCCTATGTCCTAGTCCTAACCCAGGTCATGGTCTACCCACGTGCCAAATTTCGTCTAAATCCGTTCAGACGATTTAACGTGAAAGCGTAACAAACAAACAAACTCACTTTCGCATTTATAGTATTCGTTAGGATTAGGATACTAGCTGTTTCCCGCGACTTCGTCTACGATCCAGGGTGAAAACTAGCCTATGTCCTTCTCCAGGTCAAGGTCTTGTCATGTGCTAAATTTTATCCAAATCCGTTCAGCCGTTTTAGCGTGAAAGCATAACAAACAAACTCACTTTCGCATTTATAATTGGCTATGATAAGATTAGTTAGGATATAATCTAAACTTCTAAACTAATATTATAAAGAGAAAAGATTAGATTTTTGTATGTTGTTTGTAATGAATAAACTCAAACTGGACCGATTTAAAAAATCTTTCACGAGTAGAATGCTATATTATCACTGAGTAACGGAGGCTATAATTTATAAAAATATAACGCGGGTGAAGCCGCTGCACAGTATGTTATATGCCTCAAAAAACGGACATCACTTTTTTATTATATTAATCGAAAGTATGAACTATTTTGAATGCGACAGTAGAACTCCCTTATCTTAAATCATCAGAATTATGTATGAAACTATTCAAAGATATTTAAAAGAGTCTGTGCCCAAGCTAAATCAAAATTATTAAGTAACAAAATTAGTATTTCTAACAATAAAATAAAAGCTGTCTGGCAGGTAATTAACAAAGAAACTGGTAACACGAAACAGCGAGAACAGAATGAAGTGTCTTTAAAAATTGATAATGAAACCATTTCAGATAAGTTAAAAGTTGCTGAGACACTATAAAATTTCTTTACCAACATCCCAATAGCAGTTACGAAATCTCTCGCCTCATCATCTATGCTAGCTGAATCTCTTCTAAAAGAAAACTTCAGTAAGGACATTCCAAGTTTTGAATTCAAGCCTATTTCTATTGTCACAATTAAAAAAGCATTTTAGAGTCTTAACATAAAAAAAAACACTAAAGACTTATGGGGGATTTCAAATTCAAAATATTTTATTTCACATAAACCTACAAGGGTACTTATGAAACGTCAGAAGCTAGGTGCACGGTTCCAATTGGTCGTTTCCTATGGAGAAGAGCCGGCAAGAAACTCCACGGTTACTCTTTTAAAAGTAAATGGTATTTACAATCTTTTTTTTTTCGTTAAGGTTCTTAGATATATCATTGACACAATTGCCCCTGTTCTAACAGGCATATTTAATCAATGTTTAGATAGCGGTACGTTTCCTGATTTAATGAAACATAGTAAAGTAGTACCAATTTTCAAATCGGACAGTAAGAATGATCCCTCTAATTATAGACCTATAACTGTGTTACCAGCATTGAGTAAAATATATGAAAAAATCATGCTAGACCAGATGTTATCACATTTTAATTCAAATGGGATTTTACATAGTCACCAGTTTGGTTTCACGAAAGGTAGGTCGATGACTGACGCTGGAGTAAAACTCATCAGTCACATTTTGGAATCCTGGGAGAACTCCCAGGATGCAATTGGCATTTTCTGTGACCGCTCAAAATCGTTTGACTGCGTTGACCACAATACACTGATCTGTAAATTACACCACTACGGAATTCGTGGACAAGCTGCTGACCTTGTTCTATCCTATCTATCAAACAGGCAACAAAAAGTAAACGTTAATGGGGCGACGTCCTCGGGGTCTCTAGTTAAAATGGGCGTGCCTCAAGATTCAATTCTTGGCCCTTTTTTATTTCTAGTCTATATAAATGACCTTCCATAAATGATGGCTAACTTATCGGATATAATTCTATTTCCCGACGACACTTCTCTAATTTTTAAAATAGATAGAAAAGATACAGATGTTTAACATGTCAACGATTTATTTTGGAATATTGTAGTGTTATCTGGCGGCCACACTACTCTGCTCACTCACGGAGTCTTGAACGCGTACAAAAGCGTTTTCTTTGGCACCTGGCGTTTTCTAGCGGAATTGCCAAGAAGGTACGTTCGTATAGTAACCGACTGAAACACTTTAAAATGGTTTCGCTAGACAAGCGCAGACGCATAAGTGACGCAATGTTTGTGTGCAAAGTTGTGGCCCATAAAATTGACTGTCCACAAATGCTGCACCTTTTTAATTTCCGTGCCCCCACAAGAATTCCTCGCAGTCAAATAACACCTCTTTGCCCTCCGCAGAGAAGAACGGTCCTAGGCGCAAATTCCCCATTTGCGAGGTTCTGCAAGGTCATTAATAGCTGTAGTGATGAAATCGACATGCACTTTGATAGTCTGGGCAAACTGAAAGCCAATTTTCATAAAAATCTCCCATAATGAGCTTAGAAGGAAATGTGCAAATGGTATATATAATCTTGGAACACATTTTTTTTTTTTTTTTTTTTGTCATAGGCCATTGTCTCGTTATGTAACTCAAAACTAGATTAGTTTAATTAGATTAGTTTAATTTAATATATTTTTTTGCTTCTTTTTTCTCTCTTCACGTACAACTTCCTTATGCATGCGGTGTTTACCTTTAAGTGATTGTTGCACTAATGTATAATAATGCATTGCATGATATCTTTTGTATAAAACCAGTGTGAACAATAGTTGGTGAACCAATAAATAAATAAATAAATAAAAAACGATAGTCTAGCTGTTCTTTCGAAATGGTTCGCAGCTAATAATCTTTTACTCAATGCGAACAAAACTAAATGTATTAGGTTCTCATTACCAAATGTACCTCAAGTTGGTCTAAATCTAAAACTTGATGGCAAACAACTAGATGCAATAACGGAAACTATATTTTTGGGAATTACTTTCAATTCAAAATTGCAATCGGGCGCCCACATTAGAACTCTTTCAGGTAGATTAAGTTCAGCTGCTTAAGCAGTAAGAAAAATAAGGCAGTTGACTGATATAGCCACAGCTAGGTTAGTATACTTTGCTTATTTCCACAGTATTATGTCTTATGCCATTCTGCTGTGGGGATCGGCAGCTGACGTAGATTCAATTTTCATCTCAAAAGAGAGCAATCCGCGCTATCTATAAAATGGGTCCTCGCGAATCCCTTCGAAACAAATTCAAAGAAATCGATATACTGACTCTGCCTTCTCTTTATATCTTAGAAAGTATTTTGTATGTGCGCAAAAACTTAGGACTTTTCAAAATAAGAAGCGATTTCCATAATAATACTAACACACTGTATGGATTCTGTCCGAAATAAATGAATGATAATAATAATAAATAATATAAATACACGTAGTAGACATGAAATTGTGATACCCAAATTTAGATTAACTAAAACAAGCAAGTCATTTCTTATAAACAGTATCCGCTTATAACAAGTTGCCTAAGTCGGTTAAGGAACTTAGCGATGGGAAGTTCGAACCCACATTAAACGCGTTCAAGAATGCATATTATAAAATTAAAGACTACGTTGAAGACAAGGAAGTTTGGCATTAATTCCTTCTGCACATGTGGCTTCCCTGGTAGCTCATTAACGGCAAATTGTGTAAGAGTCTATTAACTGCTCCCAAATTACCATGTTTATATGTAAACAACATGTTTGTATGTTGTTTTTTTATATGTAGGATCAGGAGTGCCGAGAGGTATATCGTCAGGGTTTGGAGTTCCCATTTTATTGGGATAAACAAGTCTGTATAAACAATTACAACGTTTATAATACAGTAGGTGGTTAGGTACTTAGGTAGACAAGTAAACCGACAGTTTTGTCGGGAGCAGGGGAGCTCTTTAATGAGTCGAATCCGAAGATCGACTGACCCGCTTACCGAGTACACGCTCTTTTATAAGGCAATGCCCCCACCTTGCAATCCCTCCACGACAACTCTGTCCGATGGCGCTCGGAAGTACGTCACGTGTTTACTTGATACAAAACACTAAAATGTGCTAAATCTTATAAGACTTACATTATTAATTAACAAAATAATACAAGAATAATTGTCGTAAATAAACAATAGTGAATTCACTAAGTATATCATTCTAAAATTAAAGTTACAAGTCACCAATTGCTTACAACAAAACCATTGGACACAATTATCGAAATAAGTTGCCAAAAAACAATTAATGCGTACACTGAGTACTTAAAAAATTATGTTCCGATTTATTTGACAATAATTGATAGTAAAAATCACTTAAATTAATAATAAGAAAAACAAATCACAACAAACTGTTGACTACCCACAATTGTAATTGACAACCAACTCCGACATATATATTTTTTTACTTTTTTATTTTTACATTCTTCCTTGACATAATCACGCTATTATTTGACATTATATACCTACAATTTAACTTCAACTCTTTATTAGTGGCTTTTGTGAACATGATAATTATTCAGAATTGTCACAGCTGTAATAGCAATCACGTCATTTCGTTATACGTTTTTATTTTTAATAATTTATTCATCTTTTTATAGATTATTTTCTATTTTGTGAATGTGAGAACGCTGTATGGACTGTAGATTTGCTGACCATAATTATTTTGTTAAGTACCTGGTACTTGTTGAAAGACCTACACCGTCCTCCCATACCTAGGAAGGGAAGAAATCCTCGGAACAGTGAGGTCGCTCCGCGAAGCCTGTGAAGCCCCCAGGAGGCTTCTGTGCTTTTGGGCGAAGCTAGGCTGGCTCTGTTAGCCAGTATCCCCACGCACAACGGACCAAATGAGAGTCTAAGTGCGGAAAAGGGAGTCCCATCATCATCATCATCATCATCTCCCATACCTAATAAAATTGTTATTTGAAAATATTGTAAAAGCCAATTATTTTTAAAAGAGTAACCGTGTAGTTTCTTGCGGGCTCTTCTCCATAGGAAACGACCAATTGGAACCGTGCACCTAGCTTCTGACGTTTCATAAGTGCCCATGTAGGTTTATGTGAAATAAAATATTTTGAATTTGAATTAAAATTTATTTTAAAACGGAGTTATAATTTTTATTAGATTTTTTCGGATTTTCAGAAAAACGCAAAAACAAACGATGTGATGCAAATATTTGAACATTTGTTTATGAAGTTTATTGACATTTTATACAAGACATTTTATAGGCGAAACAGAAAAGATTTCACTACAATAGAAAATAAATATGCCTGATTTTATCTTTATTCCTTTTTATTTTATCCCTCGGTTATCTTTTGTCAGTAGCACCTAATATTTATCTTAAAATATTCTTCAGAACTGTATTATTAACTATAAAAAAAATCAGATGCAAACCTATCAGGACATCGAAGATATGATGATTCTATGGTTTTCAAATTTTTCTATGATTATAGGGTTGTCACTCTCAGAACACAAACATTGCAGTTAGTAATTCTGTTGAGACAATTAATTTTCTATTGTTACACGGGTCCCGGCGGCGCCCGGGTGCTGTAGTTATCTATCTATAAGTATCTAAATCTTTATCTTTTCTTTACTATTTATGAAGAGGTACAATTTGTGAGTTTGTAAATTTGTATGTAAGGGTAATCTCTGAAACTACTCACCCGATTTCAAAAATTCAATTAATTAGATTTTTTTTAATATTAAACGGTTTTATATTAGAATTCAATAAACAAACAAACATACGCGTTAATCATAACAGAATTACCATTTTACCTACAAACCTATTTTAGCCACTAAGAGCTATTTTTGAATTTCACAACAATATTTTTATGTCACCGTTTTCCTTCACCGTTTTGAGAGAGTGGTGATGAAATTACACAAAGTAATGTGCCCGATTGGGTTCGAACCCACGACCTACGACACATAAAGGAACATCGTGAGGAAACCGGCATGTCCTAGAACTACAAATTCGAAGACATGTGATATCCCCAACCCGCACTGGGCCCGCGTGGTGGATTATGGCCCACTGCCTCTCACAGAGAGGAGGCCTGTGGCCCAGCATAGCAGTGGGAACGTTACAGGCTGATTAGGTATTATGTTATTTTATGTCAAGAAAACTTTTTGTCCCATGAAATTACCTATGGGTAATAGGTATAATAAACAATGTGTGTAGAGGTATCTATACGCATTGTTTATACCTAGTGAGTAATACCTACTTCAATTTAAGAATTGAAAAAAAAAGTTTTTTGTTTTCAGATTTTTGATTAGTGAAAACCCTAACAAAAAAATATCTTAACTCGGAAAACCCGCTATCATAAGCATCTGATATCTCACAGACAGGTTAACATAACACTTAACAATGATGTGTGTGAAAATAAAATGCTACTACCCTATAAAACATGAGAAAAAAAAATACAGAAAAAATTACGTACCTACTAGCCTTAAATTACATCTAAAAAATATTTTTTCATCACATCTATTCAAAAAGAGCTAGTTTGTTCTTCGTAAACAGGGACCAAAATAGCAATTTGATCCCTAGGGAGCAAAGTAGATTTGAATTTGGAATGTGGATATTGTTAGAAAAAGTTCCAATCACCAAGGAGATCAATCACGAAAATTGTATGAACAAGTAGGTAACAGGCTGGCAAGAAAGAGAGAGAAAGTGTGAATTATTATTCACACTGACAAGCCTGGTCAAAATTAAAATCCAAGACACATGACGAAATTTTTCAAATTTATCGTCATGGGTGTCGTTTTCATAGTTTTCGAGGGTGCCAAAGCCGATAGTAAGGTCAAAACCTAGATCCAAGATGCGGCTACGATAATTTTAAATTTTTCCGTCATGGGTGTCGTGTTCATAGTTTTCGAGGGTTCTAAAGCCGATAGTGAGGTCAAAATGTAAATCCAAGATGGCGTCTACAAAATTTTTTAAATTTTTCGTCATGGGTGTCGTTATCATAGTTTTTGAGGGAGCAGATGTGAAGGCAGGAGTTTTTAAAGCTGCTAAAGTCGATAAAGAGTTCAAAATGTAAATCCAAGATGGCGGCTGCGATAATTTTGTTTTGGTTTTAAATCATACGTGAGAGATGAGGGTATGACCGTACACTTTTTTTTTTTCATAGAGGGTGATGAAAACTAGTGTTCACCTCGGGAGCAACACTAATTTAAGCTCGAGTGACGTACTTTGAATCCCTCGCTGCGTTCAGGATTCTACTTTAGAATCCCTCGCTACGCTCGGGATTCTACTCTAGAATCCTTCGCTCCACTCTGGATTCAAAAAAACACTCTCACCTTAAAAATAGTTGTTTGTTCCCTTGGCAAACAATCTACTATTTTGTTTCTAAAAATATCAAATGTTTGACTTTATCGCATTCTATAATTAAAACATTAAAACTTTGCATACATAATAAGTAATAACAATTCTTCTGATTTCTATGGATAACCCGAATAAAATATAAAAAAAATTATAGCTGGTTCTAAGCTGAATTGGTTTCTGGGAGTTCTACTCTAGCATTTAAAACCAATGATATTATAAGTAAAAAGACGTAGATAGGTTACCTACCTAACATTCTATCTTCAAAAACGGCACTATGTCACACTATTATATGACACGTGGAAGTAGGATGGCATGTCGTAATTATCGGGAGCGAAAAAGAGACAAAACGAAGAAAATGTGGCTAATTAGCCAACTTTTGTCGTGCCACTTGCGGAACGTTTATAACCTATCTACCTCTTATTACATATAATATCATTGTTAAAACAGTTTATCCTATCGATGAGAAGAATAAAAAAGCGATGTCCGTTTTTTGGGGCATATAACATACTGTGAACTGGTATTCTGATATGCATTCCTACCTACCGAATTAATTCTTTTTACTCTCTTCGTATGTAATAGTTGGATACAGTCTGGGACACAAAACCGAAGTACACGGCTACACATATATATGCGCTACGCTACGCTATACATTTCCAGTTCATGCTGATCTCGCATTGTATAGGATTTCCGTACAATGCGAGGTGAGCTTATACTGGAATTGCATAGCTTGATGAGTAGCCGTGTGTACATAACCTATTGACCGCCCCAGTCGGATTAATACGACAAATGTCTTCGTGCCTGTGTCGTCTCAGTCGTATTTATAGACTGAGAACCTAAGTTATTTTTTTATTTTTATTAATATACAGTTCGCGTGAAATAACTTTGCCGCTCTGAAGTTAGGTTGCGCATGCGCGCTACTGTTTTATAAGTAAGACCAAGGCTCGGATACCGGTTAAATTTTCAAACCGTACTTGACGCAAAACCTTTACATTCGGTTTCGTTCGCATAAACCGTTTTTATAACCGGTATTTGAAAGAGCATTTACATAAAGGTTTTTTCGGATTAAACGGTTTAGAGCAATAAAAACCGGTTAATCGGTACGTCTACGTAGCGCGCCGCTATGCGCGGCATCCTTACAAGTAGTCACAAGTAGCAACGCGTTTACCGATATGCCGCTCGTCGAATAAACCGGTTTATTTAGGTTAAAATAAGGTTCTTAAAACTTTTACGTTCTTAAGAAAAGTTCGGAGGAAAACCGAAATAAACCGGTATCAACCGGTATGTTTTAAACCGGTTCCGAGTCTTGAGTAAGACTGACTACCGCGCATTCATTTGTTTAAAGTCTATTTCAGAGCGGCAAAGTTATTTGACGCGAACTGTACACCCACTAAAATACATATCGTAGATATTTATTTGTCGATTTAATAGCAGAGCACACGGGAATTGATATAAAACCAAGCGGTCAATAGGCTAGTACTGTACTTTTTGCGCATAACTCAGATCTACGTGAATCCTTCAGGAATCCCTAATATAACAAAACATCTCACATCCATAGAAAATTCTAAATGAATTAAGCAATTCAGGAACAACTTAAAAACATAATAACCAAAAGCATACCTCGTTACACGGAATAGGGTTATGAATTCTCCTAATTTATTTTAAGTTGGGTCAGAAAAGCAACGAGGGTCGTACAACTGTCACCGAAACGTCAAGGGAACGGAATCCGTGGCCATGTTTAGGAATTTGTGCGACGAAATTTTCTTACTTCGACAAAAGCACTTTATATCGAAATTATGAATAGGTAGGCTCACTCTGTGGATCGGAATTGTAAATTGCTTATTTGCGACCGGCGAAAATCGCATAAAATATGTAGTGTATTTTTATTTATTTGTCTTATTTGGTAAACAAATATGGCGGACTTAGATTTTGGGATAATTATCTACCTAGTGAGTTTTTAAATAGTAGACCACTATAACGACTAATATTTCTTATGAGAGCCAATCCTTTCTGTGTAGCCAAACTGTTACAATACACTTTTCTTAATCCTTAAAATTCCCATCCTCTTTCAGTCCACAACGCTTCCTAAAATTAACTTGCTAAGAAGTAGGATGCTTTCATCGTCATCATCATATCAGCTGATAAATAATATG
Organism: Xanthia togata; assembly: GCA_963853775.1. NCBI lineage: Eukaryota > Metazoa > Arthropoda > Insecta > Lepidoptera > Noctuidae > Xanthia > Xanthia togata. Next base: position 2,837,006 of record OY970814.1, read on the forward strand.
ATGAATGAAGGCATCTTACTGATTAACACTTTCCACTCCACCCACTTTTCATATAACTCATACGCCATGCCGCCATATACAGGGTGTTTGGCGCATGGACCGACACAATTTTTTCAGGAATTTGGGAGGTCATTAGCTAGGTTCTACCCATACACCCTTTGTCCCAAATGTCACGGTTGGTTACATATGATTATTTTTTTTTAAAAGAAAAAAAATCCCAAAATGTGTCCTTTAATTTGAAATATCTTTTTTGTTTGTGGGTGTAGTGGCACAAAACAAATTTTGTTGCATTCTCCAAAGTCCTTTAAATCTAAAAACATCTTTGTTTTATACAACTGGTTTCAAGAAAATTCCTTACAAGCTTCCAAAGTTAATTTTTGTATTTAATGAATGAAATTTTACAACTTCTAAATTAATTATAAAAAAAACTAAAAGCTATTATTATTATATGGGTAGAACCTAGCTAATGACCTCCCAAATCCCTGAAAAAATTGTGTCGGTCCATGCGCCAAACACCCTGTATACTGGAAGTGAACCCTCCAGGAGGGTTGCCGGCATTACGTTTGCGCTAAAGTTCACCATCGCGGACGGTTAACGGCATTAGGTTTAAAACCGTGTTATAAAACACTGTAAAAAGAAGCAAACTAGTGTTTTCAGGGGGTCTTGTTTCTTTAAGTAGTATCCAACCTTTTAAATTTTTTGTGAATATTTGTAACCGTGAACAAAAAATGTAAAAAAAACAAAATGCTTGGATTTTGAAACCAACGCATATACTAATAAATCTTGTTAAAATACATATTTGATTTTATTTTCACGGTTTATAATGCAGTATTTGCAAAGAAAAACCTAAATTTAAAATGAGCCCTCCGCGAGGTCTCGTGGCATCCCATAATATGCGACTAGGTGAACCCTTCAGGAGGGCTCCCGGCACTGAACGTGTTAACCTTGGAAAGTACAGAAAATGATTGATTTTCGATGCCCTGTTCATGGTCATTGATCTACAGGGTGTCCGGTAAATAATGGATAACCTTGAAATAGCATATAATAGATCGTATGACCGTTCTAAAAAAATATACAAAAAACTAAAAATCTCTAATATTACCTAAGATTTTTAAATTACTTTTTTTATCTTATTTTACATTTTTCTTCACCACAACCACAAATGAATGAATTCCATCGGTTATTTTGCTGTTGTAATATTTACATTGACTATGCCGACAGAGAAGCAGTAAATAATGTGACTAGAAATAGAACAATATATTTTTCAAAAAAATATTATCGTAGGTACTTACTTGAGATATTTTTTTTTTTGTATCTTTTTTAGAAAGACCGTCAGGTCTATTAGTTGCTATTTCAAGGTTATCCATTATTTACCGGACACCCTGTATAATCATAGATAATACCCACCTTAATGATATTGATTAAATCAGAACCGCGACAGTCATGTGTTTAGTATTCTCGTTATAAAAATAGCATCCGGTATTAAATTACTCTAATAATTAATAATACACTCGAGAGCAATGAATCCGGGTCACTTAAAGAATCCTAAAAATCTCGGAAACTAAAAATGCTAGGTTAATGCAATAAATTGTATTTAATAGACAATGTAATACTCCTTAAATGAAGGTATTAAAACTTCTTAGTTATTGTAAAGTTATATCATAAAAAAATCAAATTTGAAAAAGGGCCACTTTCGAAGATGGAACTACGAAATTACAGCATTTGGTTTTGCTTTTGTTTGTAATCTGTCATTTATGTGGGTACATAAACCATGTTGATAGTGCTCTATATTCATTATTCAAGCTGAAATTATGTCGCTTACGCCTGAAGAATGCACCAGAATACTTACAATGCTGGAAACCGGCCGGAGTCAGCGCGATACAGCCAGGACTGTCGGTGTGTCGCTGTCAACAGTACAAAGAGTTCGTCGGAGAACTCTACGAAGAAACTGGTTCTAACCTACGCAGACCAGGAACGGGCAGAACCAGGTGTACCACAGCACGAGAAGACCGATACTTGGTGAACACCATGCTTCGAAATCGCTTTCTTACAGGAACTGAACTCACAAATCAGTTTCGACGCCTCGGAGGAAGTAACCCAAGTGCATGGACAGTAAGACGTCGGCTTGCTGAATCTAACTTAAAACCCCTTAGACCTGCAAACGGCCCTAAACTGGAGCGTGGGCATCGTATTTCAAGACTAAGATATGCCCAGAGCCACGTAAATTGGAGTATTGAAGATTGGTCAAAAGTTATGTTCTCCGACGAATCAAAATTTATGCTCTACAAGCACGATGGAAGACACAGAGTGTATCGAAGACCAGGGGAAAGATTCAAGCAAGCATGCATCGAAGAAAAAGTAGCCTACGGTGGTGGGTCTGTACTTGTGTGGGCCGGAATTTCTTCTGAAAGTCGCACAGAGCTGGTGATCATAGAAAACGGCTCTTTAACTAGCGAAAGATATGTGGAAGAAATCCTCAATGATCACGTTGGTCCATTTATGGTCAATTTAGGTGAGGATGCTATATTTATGCATGACAATGCCCGACCTCATACAGGTAGGATTGTGAATGACTACCTTCAAGAGATGAACATTACTCGTATGGAGTGGCCAGCGCGCAGCCCGGATATCAACCCGATCGAGCATGCTTGGGACGAGCTAGGCAGATGCGTAAAACAACGAAACCCTCCCCCAATCACGCTTCGTGAGCTCAAAATTGCTCTCACAGAGGAATGGGAGAATATTCCCCAAAATCGTATAAGGAACTTGGTGTACAGCATGCCAAACCGCGTAAACGCAGTAATGGAAGCACGAGGAGGCAATACGAAGTATTAAAATTCAAGAAAATCGTAATAAAGTTCAAAAATTTCATGTTTCCTATTTTTGTTTTAAGGAGAGATCAGCAGTTTTTTTCTTTATGTAATTTTGTGTTAATAAAATGTATGGTGACTCATATTTTTTTTACTTTCATTTAAGGAGTATTACATTGTCTATTAAATACAATTTATTGCATTAACCTATCATTTTTAGTTTCCGAGATTTTTAACATTCTTTAAGTGACCCGGATTCATTGCTCTCGAGTGTATTATCTCAGAAACGATTATATTTCTGAATAATATTAATTCCTAACGAGTTATGCAATTATGAAGAGGAAAAATCCAAACATTAAAATTGACCTAAAAAAATAGTTAACTAATTGTTTTTTATATAACCGTCAAAAACAATTACGTAGTTCAATTAGAAATCATGTTTCTAATTGAACTACGTAATTGTTTATCTAAATCTGGAATTTAAAAAAAAGTGAAAAGGAATGCTAATATGCATTGAATTATAATTAATTATACTAGGAATATAAATAGGTACTACACATTTTTTAATTTTGTATTTTCTGAAATTGCTGTTAATAGATTTTATGTTTTTTTAAGTGAAAACTTCTTTAGCGGCGTTGTGCACTTTTTTGTGATGGGTAAAAAATGTTAAACTCGCGTCAGGACACGTGACCTGATCGAAAATTCGTAAGACGGAGGGAGAGTAGACCGGTGCAAAATTATTCCCTAACCATTACAAAATATCAAAAATGCACAACGTTAATATTCAAGTTTTCACTTTTGCCGGCACTCCCGGAGTGCAACCCGTTTTTTTTAAACTTTAAGTTGTATCATCGACTCGTTATCGGCTCCGTCGAATACGCTTTATTATTGTCAATTGGCAAAGAGTCATGGTAGTCAGGGTCATACGCGGATACCGCACCGTATCTGCGGAAGCGGCGTGTGCCCTTGCAGGTGCTCGCTGAAGTCTATTGGCGTGGCGCAAACCTGCAGGTGGAGAGTGGCAGACGCCCACCACCTGAGCTGGTCACGAGGTAGCGTAGGGAGGCCCAAGCCTAAACCCTGCGAATTTGGAGGGTGTGGCTGGAGACGCCCAGTGCAGGTCACTGGACCGGGGGTCCGACTGGGGGTTATCCAGCCGATCCTGGACAAATGTTTACGGAGGCATCACGGGACGTTGTCCTTCTGTCTGGTGCAGGTGTTGTCAGGACATGGCTGCTTTAGCAAATACCTGCACAAAGTGGCTAGACGGGAGGTGACTCCCGTGTGTCACCACGGCTGCGGCGAGGATACGGCCATTCACACCCTCGAGCATTGTCCCGCTGTGGTGCAGCGATCGGGGCAGACCTCTCCTTGCCGGCCGTGGCCAAGGCCATGGTCAACAGCAGGGGAGCATGGGAGATGGTAGCGAGATAATGTCCTCGCAGAAGGAGGCGGCGGAACCCGTCAGGGTGGAAGATTCCCTGGCTGACGCGATTCGTCGCACGAAGACAGGGCGGTGGAGGAGGCGCCATGGCGACCTGATGCCGCCCTAGGAGGTGCCATCGGGCGATAGATCGGGGATCTATCGCCCTCGCGTTGCAAGGCCCTCACGATTCAAACTCAAACTCAAAGCATTTATTTCAATTAAACCATTTACAGGCACTTTTGAATTGTCAAGGAGTCAGTCAGTCAGAAATATGAAGCTAGTTGCCCATTCCAAAGCGTAGGTTCCTATGGAGAAGAACGGGCAAGAAACTCCACGGACACTCTTTTAAAAAAATTATATTCTTACAAAATATTGTTTACATCATTCATGTTGAAATTATACATGTGAGAACAATGTAGAAAGACGTGTACGTAAAAAGCGTCCGTAATAAAAAATAAAAATAAAAAAACAATTCAAAAATTAAAATAAGCCGTGGCAGATAAGAGATGACCAGTCCCTACTGATGGCGCCCGTTCACGAACATGACGCATGGATCAGCACCGTTTAGCTCAACCATTTTGAAGGGAACTCGACGATCCAACACACACGCCACCACCAGCGAGACATTTGAGTGAGCATGACATACTCTTAGCCGCCAGGGCATATCGAGTCAATGAAAGACGTACCCAGCAAATGGCAGCTTTATAGAAGGTACATGGTCACAGTGCTCACACATGTGCTATGCAATTATACAATAAAAAAAAAAAGAGATTGAAGCTATACAATTCAAAGATAGTTTTTGCAATCTTCAGCAATTCCAACAATATTTTTGAATGCTAATCAATTAGTTTATGCGACCTTGTGGAGCTGGACCAGCGTTAAGCCAAGCATTTTTGTCAGCGATATAATCCCCAAGCTTATAATATGCTTGGCAGCATAGTGTGCGTTTTATACAAGATTTAAATTTCGTTTCATTTAGTTGTAGTATATGGGAAGGTATTTTATTGTAACATTTTAAACAGTACCCCATGAAAGATGAGTCTACTTTAGCCAGTCTGAAACCCGGTTGAACTAATTGGTCCCTATTTCTAGTACAATAATTGTGTCTTTCACCTCTTTTACTGAAAAGATTAAGATTTTTCCTGACGTACATGATGTTTTCATAAATATATTGACAAGGTACCGTCATGATGTTAATATTTTTAAACAGTTCCCTTAGAGAATCGCGCCTACGGAGGCAATATATTGCTCTAATGGCTCTTTTCTGCAGAATAAAAATAGAGTAGATATCTGCAGCCCGTCCCCAAAGTAAAATACCGTAAGACATGATACTATGAAATTGATTGGTGGTGATATCTCAGATGAGCCCGTACATTGCCAAAGGAGTTGGTGCCCGGAGGTGGGCTGCGCTGGATGGGTTGTGAATGTCATGCATAGCAGTTCTCGCGGCCCAACTGCAAAGGCGACAGTAGGCTCACGGCGATGTTTTTTTAGTGGGTGCACGGACGCTCCCTGACGTCCCTGGACGGTGCGGTATACGTCACGCATTTTTCACCGCTTAATAAAAATAAAATAAAGTTAGAACTGCGACTCCTTCAGAAATGAGTGAGATTTCGAACCTGACCCGAAAATCCTAACCCTAGACGGTCTACATCAGGTTCCTTTAAACCCTGCAGACAGAAATAGGAGCCCCGCGTAGCGGGGCTCCGTCGACATTGGATGCAAGAGCGAGCGAATGAGAGTACAAATACGTTTACCTAATATTACGTCAGCAAATGCTGTATTGATTTTTCGGGACTAACTTTTAGGTAAATTGTATGAGGAGGCTTTAAGCAAAGTTAGGGACCTAGAAGATAAATTAATTCATGCTAATACTTATATTATCCGGTTCGAGAAAAAAAAAGAATGTACTCAGGTTAAAGAAACTAACCAATTATACAATTAATTATTAAATACTTATTGTAACCATCATTCCATATTAAAATTGACCTTACTGAAGATTCCTTGCTGAAACAGAATTATAGTTATAAAGTTAGTCATAAGAAAATGAAAAAATATGTAAAACTGAATAGTTTTTTTTTTTATCAAATTAGGAAGCAACAAAAACACTTTTCCAAAAATACTCCACGGAGAAAAGAACGTGTTGATGTACTTAATAAATTAAACAATTATCAAATCAAATTGGAAGACAGCAAAAAAAATATATGAAATTGATACACAGCGCTTACAGTCTGACATTCAGTTACTTGAGGGAAGACTTGGTTCCCTTTACAATAAATATGTGGGCTCTCAGAACAAAATTAAAGAACATATTCTTGCAGCGAATGACTTAGTTATGTGTCAATGTACTTGTCAGAAGGTTTCAAACCCTGATGCTGTCCAGCCTGAGGCAACGGAGGCCCCGTCCAAGACATATCTGGTATTGTGCAAGATCTATCTCAAGAGGTACAGCCTGAGATTGGTAGTTGTCCATCTTTCAGTAGTCATGATTGTTATTATTCAGTTATTTTCTCAGATAGTATAGGTAAATTAATTTGTAACAACCTGTGTTATTCTACTAAAAATTATTGTATGCCAGGGTCTACCTACAAACGAATAATGGCATCAGTAACAGCAAATGCATACAATCCTAAAACCAATATTACTGTATTTGTAGGTAATAAATAGTTCTAAGGTCAAAAAAGAAGAAATCACTGACTGTATAACTGAATTGTTAAAGTTAAATTGTAGTTAAAAGATACAACCAAGTCGAGATCAGAAAGCAAACTGTTTTATTAATGTATACCCTCATTACAAAAATGTTACACTTGACAACTAATGAAAAACAATCAACAGGGTTCAAACATAACAGTAGTAAAATAATATTGTGTGCTTTCCCATATTTTGAAAAATTGACAAAAAGGCAAAACAATTATATTCATATGCATAATAAGCATATGCTCATTATCATTATAGTGATAAGCTTGTATTTCTTGACACCAACAGTTTTGTGGAAACTTTAAAATTGACTAGGGATAATGTGTATCTGCCTGTTAGTTTTAGACACATAATAGCAAGGCTATTAGCATTTCATATAAACTCAGACATAGGTAGTATGTCGAATTCTTGTATTATTAACACCACAATGATTAGTAATAATAAGGTGGTGAACCTGAATAAATGTAGCTTAAATGCTATTAATATTAATAAACAAATTGTACGAAGGAGGTTCCATGTACCATGTACGCTCACTATGAGCTCACTGCCTAGTGATGCCATTGAAGTCTTGGGTTTAACTTCGGATAGTCATTTAAACTAGTTTGTAAGACAACAGAAGGTACCAGTAAGAATATTCTTATACCTAACAACAACAAGGTGTCTTCTTGCTCTAAAATAAATAATTATCAAAAAGGAGATCAGCAGAATGACTTGAAATTATTTCATCAAAATATTCAAGGTTCCATCAAAATTATTAGAAATAGAAATGTTTTTAGAAAAAACAAAGTTTGACATTGGTTGTTTTACTGAACATTGGTTAAAGGATTACCAAATGCTGATTAATTATGAGAACTATAGTGTGGGTAGTGGTTTTAATCGGAAATCTATGCTGCGTGGAGGTTCTCTAATCTTGATAAAAAATTGTTTAAAATCTAAGCAACGTAATGACATAGTTGGTTTATCAGTTAAACGTTGCATCGAACTGTCCTGTGTTGAGCTGGATAACCATGTTGTAGTGTGCGTGTACAGACCCCCTAATTATCTCAACTTTTCTTTATTTGAGTCAATAATGGAAGATGTCCTAGCGAAACTTGCATCAAGTAACAAAGCCACAATTATTTGTGGTGATTTTAATATAAATATTCTAGAAAATAATTCAAATAGCAGTAGAATATTAAGCCTTTTTAAAGTTGGGGTTACTGTAGTCGGTTCTGTAAAAACATTAGACAAATTGAATGTCTAATGTTTTTACAGAACCGACTAGAGTAACCCCAACTTCTGCTACTTGTATCGATAATGTCTTCTGCAATTGCGATTATTTAGATAAATCCATCGTAACTTATTTGCTGTCTGATCATAGTGAACAAACGGTAACTTTTAAGTTTAAAACAGTTAAGCAAAAAGTGCAGATACAATTTAGACCAATAACAACTGGCAAATTAAATAGATTCAATAGTACCCTACATAATAGGTTAAATGCACTGGGCCATAATATGGACGATGCAAATAAATTGTGTGGTGATTTCTTTTCAGTACTGCACACTGAATTCAATAAAACTTTTGAAAAGAAAACAAAAAATATTTGCCCAATTTTTTTTTTTGTGACTGATTAGCATAAGTAGGGAAAGACTGTTCGAGCTGTATGGCCTTAAGCCTTACATTAACACTGAAACTTTCAACAAGTATGTTGCTACATATTCGTTTTTTTTTAGAAATACCTGAAAGATAGCTAAAGCTCTGCATATTAGCAACAAGATCAAATCAGCAGAAAATAAAATAAAAACGGTTTGGAAAGTGATAAATAATGAAACTAATAAATAATGAAACTAATAAATAAATAAAATAAATAAATAAATAATAGGAAAAAAATACGAAACACTGAGTACACATTGGAGACTTCACGAGGTCCCATAAGCTCTAACTTAGAAGTACTTCAAGAATTTGTAAATTTCTTTACTAATATACCATCAAAAACGACGGAAGCTTTAAATTCCGCACCCGATGTCTCAATTGATTTATTAAAAGCGAACGTTACAGGCTGCCCGGTTGAATTTCAATTTAAACATATAAACCCTATGATAGTTATAAAAGCTTTTCGGCAAATCAAAATCAAATTGACCGAAGATCTATGGGGATTATCTATCAAAGTTAATTGTTGTTGTTGTTATAATCGAGACTATAGCACCATATTTAGCTTTAATATTTAATTTGTGCGTGGATCAAGGAGTTGTCCCGGATTTAATGAAATACAGTAAGGTTATACCACTTTTTAAATCTGGGGACAGTAAAGACACCAACAATTATAGACCCGTATCCGTGCTGCCGGTATTCAGCAAGGTGTTCGAAAAGATAATGCTCAATCAAATGCTTAATCATTGTAACACCAACCAAATCTTACACGATCAGCAATATGGGTTCACCAAAGGACATTGTACGACTGACACCGGTGTCGCCTTATTAAAACACATATTTTCAGCGTGGGAAGGGGCCCAAGATGCCATAGGAATCTTTTGTGACCTTTCCAAGGCATTTGACTGCGTAAATCACGAAACCTTACTCTTGAAACTTGAGCATTACGGACTAGGTAAGCTTGCGCTCAGTTTGGTAAAATCTTATTTAAATGATAGACAAAAGCAAGTTCAAATTAACGGCGTCAATTCACTCGGTCTAAAAGTAAAATGGGTGTTCCACAAGGCTCAATATTGTGTGTGTCACAAATGGTGTTATTTGCTGACGATACTTCTCTAATTTTTAAGATAAATAGACGTGCATCAAATCTTGACGACGTAAATAACGCCCTACTGCAGGTTCAAAATTGGTTCACTGCTAATAATTTAGTATTAAATGGGGAAAAAACTAAATGCATAAGATTTGCTTTACCGAATGTTAAAAGAGTGTTTGTAAAATAGTATTGAATAGGGAGAAACTAGAATTCGTCGATAAAACTGTTTTCTTCGGGATCACGCTTGACTCAAGGCTGCAGTGGGGTCCTCGTTTAACATCTCTTGCAGGACGGCTAAGTTCAGCAGCATATGCTGTGAGTATACTGATGTAGATACCGCGAGGCTAGTTCATTTCAGTTACTTTTATAGTATCATGTCTTACGGTATTTTACTATGGGGATGGGCTGCATATATCGAATCTATTTTTATTCTGCAGAAAAGAGCCATCAGAGCAATATATGGCCTCCGCAGACGCGGTTCTCTAAGAGAACTATTTAAAGATATTAACATTATGTGGGCACCTTGTCAATATATCTATGAGAACATCATGTTCGTAAGGAAAAAGCTAAGTATTTTCAGTAAAATAGGTGATAGACACAATTATAGGACTATAAATAGGGACCAATTAGTTCAACCGGGTTTCAGACTGGCTAAAGACATAATTTATGTACTGTGTAAAATGTTACAATAAAATACCTCACACTCCAATACCACATACTCCAATTGAATGAAACGAAATTTAAATCTTGCATAAAACGCACACTATGCTGCCAAGCATTTATAAGTTAAGGGATTACATCGGTGACAAAAATGCTTGGCTCAACGCTGGTCCAGCTCCACAAGGGCGCATAAACTAATTGATTAGCATTGGAAAATATTGTTGGAGCTCTGAAGATTGAAAAACTATTTTAACATTGTATAAATTCAATCTCTTAGTATTATATAATTGCATTGCATATATGTGAGCACTGTTTACCTACTTTAAATCTACCATTTACTGAGTACGTCTTTCATTGACTTGAATGTGCCCTGGCGGCTGAGAGTATGTCATACTCACTCAAATGTCTCGCTGGTGGTGGCGTGTGTGTTGGAGAATTAAGTTGCCTTCAAAATGTTAGCTAAATGATGCTGATCCATGCGTCATGTTCGTGAACGGGCGCTGTCAGTGGGGACTGGTCATCTCTTAGCTGCCATGGCTTATTTTAATTGTATAATTATTTATGTTTTTATATATTTATTATGGATGCTTTTAACGTACACGTCTTTCTACATTGTTCTCACATGTATAATTTCAACATGAATGATGTAAGCTGCAGCGGGGCAATCTCGACAGCGGGAAATTTCAACTAATCTTAATAACTTCTGCATTTTACTTTATTTGAATAAGTGCCATCTATGACCGGATAGCGCAAAAGCAATTTCATAATTTCTACATAGATGGCACTGCTAGACCCAATACTGTTTGATTGACACGGCCATTTTGTTTTCTTCTCTTTTTCTTGTTTGCACGTGCAAATTAGTGAGGCAAATGATATATTGCAAATGAATGTTAGAGGAGGTACAATACGTCAATGAATTATTTCTAGAAGTTTCTTGAGATTTTATCTATTCCGACTGCACAATAATTTTTGAGGTTAAATATTAATGATTTTATTTCGATCTCATCTGTAGGTAAAAGTACCATTGATAGATTGAGATGAACTAGTGTTGTTAGCGTACGATGAATTTACATTATTGGAAGTTATTTTTTCTGCTAATGATTTACCAATACCCGCGAAAAATTAATTTTTATAAATTTTATTTTATTTTATTTGGGAAAACAGACAATCGTACATTGTATAATACATTTAGATCTACAGTATGCTATATTTAAATGTACAATCCACTACGTTTCCACATGTTACTAGCTTAATAGTTATAATAATACAGATATGTTAAAATTACTTAAAATAAATATTTGACAACAATACAATCATTTCGTAAACTTAATATAAATATAAAAACCAAATAGATGGTGGATCCTTAAATAATGCTTAAATAATTAAAAAAATTGAGCAAGGCGCTTAATAAGTAGTTTTTTTAATTTAAGTTTCGATAGGGCAAACACATCGATATCATTAAAATTATTATTATAAGCCTGAACCAATTTCTGGAGCGGCGCTCTCTCCCCCGCATTTGTGCGACAGGGAGTTGTAGCAAACAGTGGATAAGAGCCTGTCTCACGTCTCATTACTGTTCTAGGTACGATATACCAAATTTTACTAATTAAGTCAGAGCAATCCAACCTATTATGTACAAGTCCATGGAGCATCATTCCTTGAAGCAACAAGCGCCTAGAGCGTAATGTTAATAGGTTAAACTTACTCAACGCGTTATTATAGGGTAAGTGTACGGGGTGCGACATTTGTACTGCAATGTGCTGAGGAACTTACGCTGAACTCTCTCAATTGCAATCTCATATTTACTATAATATGGATCCCAGATCATATAAGCATATTCAACCTGTGGGCGAACTAAAGAATTAAATAAATACAGATAAGTGCCTGGTCGTTTAAAGTCTGACGTGGATCTCATAACAAAGTTATACATTTGAAATGCTTTAGCAGTAATTTTATCTATATGTAGATTTAAGTGAAGTTTGCAATCATGCAACATGCAGCAGGCAGGGTATCTGTCACGGCTCCGGCGATGCGGGCCTCCGGCGCGCGGCGGCCCCACGCGTGCTAATCGTCGCAGACGGCTTTCGCTCACCACCGGAGCTTCGGCTTGTTATATCCCATTCAATATTAGATTTTTTTTCTAACTAAACATTCAGCTGTGCTGCTGGGGAGTTTGTTGCGCCACTTCTTCTTCCCAGCAAAAGAACTAGGAAGTGGTGAAGGGTGGGCGTTTTGGGGGACTATCTTATGTAATTTTGACGTTCGAAAAGTGCTGACTCTCAGCCTAGTTTGAATACCTAAATGACTTGAATTTTGAATTGAATTTTTGAGATCTAGTTAGCAACGTTTGAAAGTCCGAGAAGTTTCGATGAATACTGCGTATATTTTGCGTAATGACCTTCAGAGTAGTTTCGGAATGTCGCAACAGATTGTTGCAGTCCTCTATTTCACACGTTGCTGACTGTGCGACAGCCACAGAGTCCAGTTCATTATTAAAATTCATAGCAAAATCAGTCATATTTCGCTGTAGGATATATCAAAGTGCACTTTAGGATTAGCCAGTATAACAGTGTAGTTTTGATGGTGCAAACCTTATTTACGAACGTCATATGAACATTGAACCTCAAAATGCAACGATAATATACGTGTTTGTAGGGAAGCATGTATTTTGTGTTTTTGTAATAAAATAAGTGTTGTTAGTGATTTTTATGTGAATTTTGTTCAGAATAGTAATTATTAATAATAAAGAAATTATAATTAATAGTTGAAATTGCCCCACGGAGGGGGAATTACAACTATTTTTGCCTTTTTTTGACAAAAACACATTTTAACGCCTATGTATTGAATATTTTTCAATATGAGTTTGTAAAAATAATACACAGATAATGACTCTGGAGCGTCAATACTCATCATCTAATATTTTTATACCTTCAAAGTTGTGGTTTAGGTTTTACCAGTTTTACCAGTCGTCATTTTATTCGGTCGTTTCTTTATTTGTTCGCATATAAGCTGTCGGAAAATTAGTATGTATAGCAGTAAATTTCATATTTTGACTCATAATTTATTTATTTTTTCGGAACGTTTATTACTACCCATTGTACCCATATATTTATATGGTCTGTTAGAAGAAATTTCTTAAGAAATAAGCATTACCTTTGTACTCATAATTTGAATATGTCGTATCTGAATTTGTTTTGCTGTGTGTACATAAATAATAATATAAACAAATATAATATAACACAAAAGTAAGTAAGTAGTGCATAAGTCAACCTTCGAACTGCTATCTAATTACGCAACACATTTTCTAATTCACAGTCTGCCTAGCCTTTTCCCAACTATGTTGGGGTCGGCTTCCAGTCTAACCGGATGCAGCTGAATACCAGTATTTTTCTAATTCACCCTAATCATTAATTCATTACATTACATTAATTCATTTTCTAATGATCATTAGGCGTAATCGTTTATGAAAATGGGTTGCGTTAAAAATATCAGACATGAAACGAGTTTCCAAGCATATATAAACAAGGAGAAGCCGGCATCGACATCAGTTGAACTCTCTGTCACTTCAGTGAAACATCAGCAGTACTAACGGTCAAATAGGTACTCTTCATAAACGTAAACATGACGAAAACTACCCAGTCAATGTTGCTGTTGGTGTGCCTCACATTCTTGGTGATCGTCTCGTCTCCGCAGAATGCTGTACAAGCCGACGTGCTTATCGGCAGCTGCGTCTTTGGCGCTGTCAACTACACCTCCGACTGCCTCGGTGAGTGCAAAAGACGTGGCTACAAAGGAGGACATTGCGGAAGCTTTGCAAATGTCAACTGTTGGTGCGAACAATAGGACGACGGTTAACACTACACGGCAAGTTAATTCGGCGGATAGTGTCCCATCCGAATTGACAGAATGTAATGGCAAATAATTGAAAATGACATAATAATTTTTTGAATGTACCTTACGAATTTATGATTTATTTGTTACTTGTAATTATGTAACTATGATGTGACTTCAATTAAATGTTTTTTTAAATTCAATTGCTGTATTTTATTCCAGTTTAATAATTTTATATGTTGTATGTAGCTGTATTAAGGCGTTTCATTCGGAAACATTTTTTTTTAAATCCCATTCGTGAGCGTAGCACTACTTATCTTGCTCACACGGAAATATGGGTATCAGAGTGTGTCTTTATTATATTCTATCTTCTAATATGAAATAGTGCTTATCTCATAAAGTCATAATACATCACGGATCTTCTTACATTATCTCAACTCGTGCATGTTTAAGCCGAATACGGTGAAGCTAAGGGGATAGTGTGTATTATGAGGTATGAGGAACAGGGTGTAAAGTTCACAGACCGGCGTCGTGTCTGGTGGGCAACTGCCCAACGACTGATTTGGTAAAGTTGTATATTATATGCTGATCGCGCGGTGAACTCGCGATGCAGGATTTGTTTGACGTCAGGTCTTTGATGCGTAGTTTGCATGTCGCGTTGGAGATACACACCATCAACTTATAAAATAGTCGCGAAGGTTGCATGGAAACACCATGCTGGCTGGCTGGCATGTCTCTACATCAGCTACGCCCCTAAAGTATAAAATAGGCCTAACGTAGTGTTACACCAATAGGTAGTGTTTCCCATTGATTAAAGTTAAGATGAACTCTAACTCTCTTAACCCAAAATGGGTAACTAAAGGACTAAAAAAGTCATTTATAATAAAGAGAACTACAAGGTATCTATTATAAAAATAAGACTACCTTACAATAAACAAAAATTTAGAAAATATAGCAAAAGACTAAGGCAATGTGTAAATACGATACAAAAGGATAATAATAAAAAATACATAGAGAAACCTGACAGTAAACGTAAAGCTACATGGAAAATAATAAATGATAAACTTAAACAGAATAATGCTAGTAATGAAATTAAAGACATTTTTGATGGGGAAAACCCACTAAAAGAAGATGACGATATAACAACATATTTTAACAATTACTTTATCAACATTAGTAAAAAGGGAAACGCCCAAAATCCAAAAAATAAAGATGTTTGCAATAAAACGGTTGTGAACTCAATTTATCTAGAACCAGCTACTTGTATGGAAATATTTATGACAGCTATGAAATACAAACTCAGTCGGATATGATAACATTAGTACAAATAGTCATCATTATAAACTCAAAATGTTTTAACTTTAACAAAACCCTTGACTTACATAATTAATTTATCTTTGGAAAAGGGTATATTCCCCGACAGTTTAAAATGTTCTGTTGTAAAACCCCTTTACAAAAAAGGACCTAGATCTGAGGCAAATAATTATAGACCAATTACTTTGGTTCCCATACTTTCAAAAATATTTGAAAAAGTAATGAGCAAAAGGCTTATACATTTCTTAGAGAAAGATGATATAGGTAGGTCTTACCTATGTAATTGGAGATTCTATAACCAGCATTTTCAGATTTAATTATCTGTGTATTTGCGCGTAATTCGAAATTCAAATGAATTTTATTCGAAAGACGTGTTCATTTAATTTCAAATTCATTAATTTATTTTTAGATAGTTTTTTGACGGCGCCCGTTCACGAACATTACGCATGGATCAGCACCGTTTAGCTCAAACATTTTGAAGGGAACTTAACGATCCAACACACACGCCACCACCAGCGAGACATTTGAGTGAGGGCGCCAGGGCACATTCAAGTCAATGAAAGACGGTAGCTAAGATGGTGGCTTTATAGAAGGTGATGGTCACAGTGCTCACACATGTGCTATGCAATTATACAATATTAAGAGATTGAAGTTATACAATTCAACGATAGTTTTTTCAATCTTCAGCAGCTCCAACAGTATTTTCGAATACTAATCAATTAGTTTATGCGCCCTTGTGGAGCTGGACCAGCGTTGAGCCAAGCATTTTTGTCAGCTATATAATCCCCCAGCTTATAATGTGCTTGGTCGCATAATGTGCGTTCTATACAAGATTTAAATTTCGTTTCATTTAGTTGTAGTATGTGGGGAGGTATTTTATTGTAACATTTTAAACAGTACCCCATGAAGGATGAGTCTACTTTAACCAGTCTGAAACCCAGTGGAACTAATTGGTCCCTATTTCTCGTACTATAATTGTGTCTTTCACCTCTTTTACTGAAAAGATTAAGATTTTTCCTGACGTTCATGATGTTTTCATAGATATATTGACAAGGTACCGTCATGATGTTAATATTTTTAAACAGTTCCCTTAAAGAATCGCGCCTGCGGAGATAATATATTGCTCTAATGGCTCTTTTCTGCAGAATAAAAATAGAGTCGATATCTCCTACTGGGATAGTAATAAAATACCGTAGTAGTAATAGTAAAATACCGTAGGTATAGGTACTATGAAAGTAACTGAAATAGACTAGCCTTGCGGTATCTATATCAGTAAATTGACGGATTTTTCTTGCAGCATATGCTGCTGAACTTAGCCGTCCTTCGAGGGATGTTAAATGAGGACCCCATTGCAGCCTTGTCGAGCGTGATCCCCAGGAAATCAGTTTTATCTACGAATTCTAGTTTCTCCTTATTCAATACTATATCAAAATCACTACTTTTAACATTCGGTAAACAAATCGCATTTATTCCCATTTAATACTCAATTATAAGCAGTAAATCAATTTTGGACCTGCAGTATGGGCGTTATTTACATCGTCAAGATTTGATGCACGTCTATCTATCTTATACAATAGGGAAGTATTGTCAGCAAATAACACCACTTGTGGTTGGTTTTTTAATAAATGGGGTAGATCATTAATATACACACATCAACACGGTCTAGGGATATTTCATACTCAATTAAATAACTCGAAAAGTACTGGCCGCATTGGAATCTTTTATACACCGATTTGTTTGTAATTTATCTCAGACTAATTCCAAATTAAAATTTTTGAAAATTCTTTTGTTTCGGTGGCATAAAAATGTCTTGATGTATAGGAGAGGGAATTTTCATTTGTGCGAAATTTAGAAAACAATACGAATTACGTTTAGTTACAGTTTTTTTTCATTTTTAAACGAAAGATAAAGTTAAAATTGAGGTATTGTAGCCATGCAACGCCGACATTTGACGAGGGCGGAGATGTTACGAGCTGTGGGAATGCTGGAAGCTGGATCTGTTCAGCGTAATGTTGCTGAGGCCATAGGGACCCATCAAAATGTAATTTCAAGATTGTGGACACGCTATCGTGCCACAGGTGAAGTAGCGGAGAGGCACCGGGGGCCAAGTCGCATCACTACCCCCAGACAAGACCGATTTTTGCAAATTACTGCGCGAGCTCAACCAAATGCAACGGCGACTCAATTGGTCCAAAGGCTGCGAGTGGAACACCAAGTGCTTGTGAGTGACCAAACTGTAAGAAGGCGACTGCATGAAAGCAATCTACGCTCTCGTAGACCACTCCGGGTCCCACCTTTACGGAGAGGCAATCGTGGACGACGATTACAATGGGTTCGGAACCACGTGGACTGGGGCCGTGAGCAATGGTCCAATGTGCTGTTCACGGATGAATCCAGGTTCGGCTTCCATCCAGATTCACGAAGGACGCGTGTTTGGCGAGTTCCTGGACGATGGAGCCGTCTCCAGAACCCTCAGGAAGTTCACCCATACCAAGGAGGAACAATTATGGTTTGGGCAGGAATTCGTCTTGGAGAACGGACGGATCTCGTTTGGGTGCGGGGCAATATGACGGCAGAACGATACGTCCAACAGGTGCTGGGGCCCGTAATCTTGCCCCACAGAACACAAATGGGGCAAGATTTCCTGCTCATGCACGACAATGCCCGGGCACACACGGCGAGAACGGTAGCAGCTTGGTTACATACACATAATGTTAGGGCCTTAGACTGGCCTGCTCAATCGCCAGATCTAAATCCCATTGAGCATGCGTGGGATATGCTGCAAAGAAGAGCTATGAAGGAAGTTCCTGAAAATCTGGCTACAGAAGATCAACTTTTTGCGCACCTCAGAAGGACATGGGACAATATTCCGCAGCCAGACATTGACAACCTTGTTCTGAGCATGCCGAATCGTTGCCGATGTGTTATGAACATCATGGGCGCTTTCTCAGACTACTAAATTCAAGTTTATAAACACAAATTAAATGATTTTTCTATTTTTTTCAGTTTTTACTCACAAATTAAAAGTTAATTCATATACGGTTTCCGTCTATGCTTCATTTTTTTTCCATAAAATCCTGAAATTTTAATCTAAGTACCTTAACCATTATTAAAAAATGGTAGAATATTAAATAACGTATCTTTTAAATATATACATGTCATATAAATAATTAACACATTGATAGTAATTCGCTTTTTTAAAAATATCCCTAGACTGTGTTGATGTGTGTATACTAAAAAGAGGAAAGGACCCAATATCGAGCCTTGAGGAGCACCCATTTTTACTTTTAGACCTAGTAAATTGACACGATTAATTTGAACTAGCTGTTGTTTATAATTTAAATAAGATTTTACCAAACAGAGCGCAAGTTTACCTAGTCCGTAAAACTAACAAAAATAATATAATAAAAAATAAACTGGAACTAATAACGATTACAATAGATTAAAATCTGTCATCTAGGTACTCATTAACAGAGTAATATACCTTCTTATAAAATAGTTAGGGGCCATTCCAAGAAGGCTTTTAAAAAATAATGCAGTTTTGTGTGGAATGGTACATATCTCTCTGTTGCGACGTTTAGATTTTAGTGTATTAAATATAATAAAAGTTGGATTTGGCTGTTTGTGTATTGCTTTGTACGATATGAGAACTATAGACTCGTTTGCCATTTTTGCAAGATTATAGAGTGCATATGAGTATTAACATCTTATTTTGGGCAATCTAGATTTAGCTAGCAAAATGGAAAATACACGCAATCACCCATTACGACACCTTCGAATGGAAAAGTCGAAAAGAAATGCCATAAGGTTCCGAAAACCACTCAGAACTCAAATTCAAATTCAAATTCAAATTCAAAAGTCATTTATTCAAACTAGGCTGAGAATCAGCACTTTTCGAACGTCAAAATTACATAAGACAGTCAAACTGACATTAGACCGCAGCTTCTTAATAGAGCCTTCGAAGGACACCTAAAATAATAATAATGATAAACTGCAAAGAACGCAAACTGCTGATAATTTAGCTCCACCCACCCTGTGTCCACTCTTTGTGTTTTAATCTGCGCGGTACCAATTTACTATTCTGTATTGATCGATTAGTACTTTGGTAGACATCTAGTGCTTACACTTAAGACCTAACAGACTTGCGCGGGGATGCTGCAGTGCGGTACTCTGGTTTGGGTATAAAAGCAGTGCAACGGGGCAGATGTGCACAGTTCCACATCAGACTAGGCGAAGTTACAACATGCACTAAAAATTGTGCAGAATTTAGTGGGGGAACAAAGTGCGTTTGGCTATTTAAATTCGGGTCCCCGTTTTAATAGTTTTAAATCGTTATCGGTTTGATAGAAGTCGGGTACGCGAGATTCGGAATACGAATTTAATTCGGTTCGAATACTTAAGATTTAAAATTCGGTTAAAAAAGGTATTTTTCGTAATCGGGTTCGTATTACGCGTTTGCATTTTAGTAGAAAGATGTCGGTAGCATTTTATTCAAAAACCGATCATCCTCTGAGATGCGTAGGTTGGGTAACTAGATACTCGTAAAATAAAAAAAACGCATGGCAACTCAGATGATAGTGCGGCGCCTTAGATAGCTTTCCTTCTCAAAATGATCGAATTTCGGTTAAAAACGTTTCCAACGCATCATACTGTTCGGATGCGTTCCCCCATCCTCAATAAATCAATACTAATGAGAAGGCGAAGCGAGGAGCTAATAAAATTCTAATGCCGCTGCACGTTTGCAGAAAAAGAAACTAAAGATCTGAAATCAAAATTGCCGCTAAAGAAGAGATTCGAGAAGAGAGTCAAACCAGAAGATGACGACTTCTCGAGGAAAGAAAAACCGGAAGAAAACGTGAGTTGTTATTGTTCATTCTCTAGATTGTTCGTGCGTGCTGAGCTGCTACGGCCAGGCGTTCTGCGTTCTACGAGTTTTTTTTTTTCTAAAAATATAGGTGGAGAATGCAGCATGCTGACGGAGCCCGGGGATCAGTTGCAATTGCAATAAAGGTCGTATGAGCTTGATCAAGAATGATATTTATGCCATTCATAACCACGGGAGCGGCTAGGTTCCATTTTCAAAATGGTTGAGCTGAATGGTGCTGATCCATGCGTCATGTTCATGAACGGGCGCCGTCAGTTGGGACTGGTCATCTCTTAGCTGCCATGGCTTATTTTAATTTATTCTAAGTTTTTGAATGATTCTTTATTTTTTTTACGGACGCTTTTACGAACGTGCACGTCTTTCTACATTGTTCTCACATGCATAATTTCAAAATGAATGATGTAACCAATATTTTGTATCAATTTTTCTATTTTAAAAGAGTGTCCGTGGAGTTTCTTGCCCGTTCTTCTCCATAGGTACCTACTACGCTTTGGAATGGGCAACTAGCTTCATATTTTTGACTAACAATTCAAAAGTGCCTGTAAATGGTTTAATTGAAATAAATGCTTTGAGTTTGAGTTTGAATATGAAAGCCCCCCAAGCATTGAGGAAGTACTGATGCCACAAGGAGGGTATGTAGTGATGCGGTGATTAGGGAAAGTTACGCTGTATAAAGGATATTGAATATAGTGATTGTGCTTGGTGGTGCAGTGTGGGAGCATGTAAGAGGGGAGAGGGTAGTGTTACTGTGAAAGGGAGGGGTAACGGGACGGAGGGGATTGACTATGGCGCATCGCGGCATTGCGGGGCATGAAAGTGATGCTGTGAATGGGGGTAGTGATTTGCGGAAAAGGGAGGGAAGCGATATCAGCAATAGTCGGGGTGGGGAGGTGCAATGTGAGGAAGTATTAATGCCGCAAGGGGGGAGAGGCAGTGCTGCTGAGACTAGAGAAAATTATGCTGTCTATGAAGAATATTTCCGGTGTGTAGAGGATAGTTATGCTGTACAGTAGGAGAGTGAATATTGTGGTGCTGATTGGGGGATAGTGATGATGTAGTAGCGGATAGTGGTGATGCCGGGAGGGGTCGATATTGATGATATCATAGTGGATAGTGGTGATGCTGGGGGGAGGGATAGTGATGCTTGAGGGATACTGATGCTGATGTGTGTGATAGCGACGCTGCTTGGGGGATAGTGTTGTGGGAGTGGAGTGGAGTGATTGTGATGATACTCGAGGGATAGCGATGATGTACTGGGCATCGTCATGGTATACGGAGAGATAGTGATGGTGTAAAGGGGAAGGGGAGTGATGCTGTAGAGGGGGATAGTGACGAATTATGGGAGAATAGTGTTTGTTTATGGGGAGATTCATATGCTGTAGAGGAGATATTGATGGTGTATGATAGACAATGAAGCTTTGCGATACGCTATCAATATAGTATTAAAATCTAGTGATTTTAATACTATATTGATAGCGTATGAAAAAAGATTATTAAGATTTATATGGGATTTGTTCTATATTCCAGAATGTCACCGAAGAAAATGAACAGCAAGTGGATAATTCTCAACCTAAGAGTAAGTAGACTAAAACAGGTATTAATGAAAAGTTTATGCAAGGTTCGATGTTGTTTTAATTTAAGTTTTGCGAAATCAATCTAGCCAACTCATTAAAAGCACCGACAAAGATTGTGTCGGAAAACATGTTACGGGGTGGAAAATGGAAATTCTAAATGTAGATGCTGCTCTGGGATCTGGGAGATTAGCCATAAGGGGTTGAATAGCGTGGGCCTTGATCCTGCACCATTTTACACATTAATGTGTGATCTTTTTGGCCAGGTTCCTACCTTCAATAGGATAGTAGTGATGACGAACTGTGGCAAGTAAAAGCTGTGACCCAGCATTCAAAAGGAGTACATGAAACATGTTAAATAAAAGAATACAAATTATATGAGAGCTATCGATAATCGAAATTGATGCTTGATATTGTAATCATAAAATGAGTTGTTTAACCTTTCTCTAACCCGAATTAGAAGAAAGTTGGATTTTTCATCTTTGCTGTTATCAGTTCACCTGATTTAAGTTAGTGTTACTCCTTCGAAAAAGATTCCATTTGACTAAATCTTAACAACAAATTTAAAGAATCGTTAACGTCAGTAGGAGTTAAGTGAAGCAGACTCCATGAGATTTCTTATTACAATTATTAAAGAATAGCATGACACGCTTGAATGTACTAAACTTTAAAAGTTTTAAAAATAACGTAGTAACAGGATTTTCAATAATATGATTGGCAAGAAGAGACGTGTTTGCTTGTGCAATGGGGGACCCACAGCACAGCGCTGATTTTCAGTGGTCACCCGAAGAACACGTACGGAAATCAAGCCAGTAAATAAATATTAATAAATCCACTGTATAAATTATAATAATATTGTGTAATTGTATTGAGTTAGTTTAGTTGAGTTAACCTATCCTTATGCAGTGAGGTGTGAGACGACGTTATCTCACCGAAACTGTTCACCGCTGCACTGGAGGCTGTCTTCATTGTTCTGAGCTGGAAAGGGTTAGGTATCAACATCAATGGCGAGCACATCACTAACCTTCGGTTTGCCGACGACATAGTTGTCATGGCTGAGACTATAGAGGACCTCAGTACAATAACAAATTACCATGTAACACCCACTGTCATGGTGAGATCGGAGACACTACACTCGAAGTTGTGGACGTGAATGTTTACCTAGGACAAACTGTACAGTTAGGTAGGTCCACTTTCGAGAAAGAGGTCAATCGTCGAATCCGACTCAGCTGGCTGCCCAGCTGAGTCGGATTCGACGATTGACCTCGTTCGGGAAGCTATGCAATATACCTTCTCGTTCCATATACATACCGCAGTGTCTCAAGATGAAAGTCTTTGACCGGTGCGTGTTGCCAGTGCGCTATAGCACTGAAACGTGGTCGCTCACAATGGGCCTTATTAGAAGGCTAAAAGTCACCCAAAGGGCAATAGAGAGGGCTATGCTTGGAGGTTCCCTACGTGATGGAATCAAAAATGAAGAGATCCGCAGGAGAACCAAGGTAACCGACATAGCCCGAAGAATTGCCAATCTAAAGTGACAATGAGCAGGGTACACTGCACGCAGAACAGATGGCTGATGGGGCCGAAAGGTTCTGGAGTTGGAAAGCCTCCCATAACGTGGACCGATGACCTTGTGCCTTCCTCTTCTTGTGATTAATCCGGATTAATTTTAATTTTAGCGAATTTGTCAAAAAAAGTCTTTCTAATCTAGTAATTGGTGTAAAATACAATAAACCATTTTACGAAATCATTTAATTCAGAAGATATATCAACTTTGTTAAGTACAGGTAAAACATTAAATGCAGGTCCCCTTTCAATATAAATGTAATTTTATACAGTTTTTACTAATACCAAATTTTATATGTATAGAAGTAAATCTTAACAGAAGAGTAGTTAGTGCAATATTTTGCTTTAACAGTTTGTTAATTAATGAGTTTGAAATATTGTTATACACTGATTTATTTAAATATATTTTTGCATATCGTCTGCTTGCGGGTAAAAAGTAATAAGTTTTAAAGTTTAAGTTTCAACGTTTAAGTTTAAATTTGATCTATTTCGCGCGTAAGTCGGTAGAGTATTGTACGGTTCCGTACTCAACGCAACGGCAAAATTCATTTAATTTAGCAACAAAATTATTAAAATAACAATTAAGAGCCTCTTCGACAAATGAATGTCTTTAATTGGCCGGAGCCGGATTTGGCGAAGTAGATAACCACCCCAAGCCGATGGTGAAATTGCACCATGGGATTGGGTTCGTTTTCTACTTTACCAAATCCGGCTCGAAGGACCAATGTTCGCTACGTTAGGTCGTGGTGGAGATAAATGAAAGTGAGAGTGGACTGTATAATATGTATTGTAGAAAGAAATGAAATTACAACGGTGTCTGTCTGTTAAAATACAAATAATAAATATGAACGCTAATAAAACGCGCAAGCGGTGTGCGCCTGACTGGTGTGGCGCAGAGGCACGCGCTCGGCGGTTTGGCCGGCTGATTCGCCGCAGTCCCCGTACCCCTCGTTCACTGCCGACAGCGCCGACGACGATAATAAGAGGAGCGTCTCAACAACAATAATGGTTATTAACATTAATGAATTAAATTATCATACTTAACATTTAATTTATAGTTTTATAGTAGACAAACTGAGTTACGGCTTTCTTCATTACTCGCGAGATGTCGCCGCAAAAAGGAAAACTTCCAGTTTCGTCTTTTCGTAAAATTTCGTTATATGTGAATATGAGATTCGCCGTCATTTTTTTTTTTTCTTTTCTATTAGTCTTAGAGCTTTGTCCTTTTGTGACGACATAGAGTCCGACAAATGGAGCATTTTTGTATACTAAACTAATTTTTGAAATCACTACGAGTATAAACAAAAGCCAATTATGCCCGTTTTCACCTTTATTAAGTGACACTTAAATTAATCCCTAAATAAAAGTGTACTGTTGGATTTTTATCTAGGCTCAGCGCTGAGAGTGGAAAATCCAACAGTGCACTTTTATTTAGGGATTCATTCATTATAGTTCTCTTCGACAGCGGAAACCCCCTTGATGTACTCCTACGAAACATTAAGGAACATAGAAATTGTGACCATCAACGAAGAAGAACGTCAGCAAGAGTACCAAGAGACGTTGAAGTCGCGTCAACACATGCGTCATGTGTGTGTGCACTGTGCGCTCGGATTCGTACTCAAACAGGCGTTTGATGTGCATATGAAGGTTCATTCTCCCGTAAGTACATAGCATGTTTACGAGTATTAAGTACTGAAAAACACCGTATGTACATACGGTGTTTTTCAGCCAACGCGGATTCTCTGATCTTGAAGTTGGGAGTAGATTTCAAGACCACAGATTCGATAAGAATTCAAAAAATTCAAAATTTAAAATTCAAAAGTCATTTATTCAAACTAGGTTGAGAATCAGCACTTTTAGATCGTCAACATTACATAAGACAGTCCTCCAAAACGTCTTCATAGTGCTTTAGCTGGGATGAAGAAGTGGCGCAACAAACTCCCCAGCAGCACAGCTGTCTGTTCAGTTAGAAAAAAATCATTATATATAATAGTATGCAAGATAATTTACATTACACAAGACAAAACATAATTTAAATTATAAATTATTAGCCATATGACAGCTTGCACACGCCAACCACCAACATCGAGAACTATACTCAGGCAGAAATACAAATAACTAAACGTAAACAATATCTAAATAAAAGCCTCCAGGCATAAAGGGCGTGCCCGCTTACATATAGCTGTAACTAGAAGTTATACTCGTATTGATAAACTAGGACCATCGAGGTAAAATAAATAATTGTCGAGGTCGCTAGCTAACCACATATTGCAATACAATAAGTAGATTATCTATGGTCAACACCAAGTCACTGTCACTGGTGTCACATCAGTGTCATGTATTCTTTTCTGACTATAAAAAAACTCTAACTGAATGCGCCACTTCTTCTTCCCAGCTAAAGCACTAGGAAGTGGTGAAGGGTGGGCGTTTTGGGGGACTGTCTTATGTAATTTTGACGTTCGAAAAGCTGCTGATTCTCAGCCTAGTTTGAATAAACGACTTTTGAATTTTGAATATAAAAAAATATTTGGCCTAGGTCTTAAGGGGGAGGCGTGAAAATTGCTTCGCGGTGACAATTTATAATTCGATTTTGGCAGTTATTTTAGGCCCCATGTAATTGAGGGCATTATTTCTCTTTACCAGCAATCAGGCGACCACGAGTGCTTACTCTGTCACTCCCGTCTCAAAACCGCTGACATGTTATACCGGCACCGCTTACGGCATTACCGCCGTTACCGGTGCCTGCTTTGCCGGATGCGGTTTAAAGATAAAGACACTGCCGCCTGTCATGTCATGAACGATCATGCCGGACAGACCTTCGAATGCGAACATTGTGGGAGAGGATTCAAGTAAGTATGGTTTAATCTTCCTCAGTTTTAAAAGTATTCTCTTTACCAAGTCAGGACTCAGGTTACAATACCCTTTGAAACTGCGTAATGGTAAAAGTTGTTCATAATGGTACTCATCATGTGTGTCAATGACCCCTTAAGAGGTTTTCAGTTATTCTATATACATTTTGATGGCCTAAATTAAAAAAAAGTTTTTGGTAATACTTTTTTACTGTTAACCACTTAATCTATTCCAAAAATCATCCAGCTTTAACTATTCGATCAAAAATATATATCGAAAAATTTCTTGATTAATGACTAATGTAAGCTGTTCGTAAACTGATTACATCAAGACTGCATCTCCGGTTACAGACGACCGCAGTACCTGAAGAGGCACGTGGAACAGCACCACACCAAGCCCCATCATCTTGAATGTGGCGTCTGCTTCCGAGTCTTCCACGAGAGGGGCTGGTATAGGTCTCATATCAGGTAGGAACAGTTCTGGTCAGGACGCTAATTACCTTTTCAAGTTACGGCACTGAACTGAGTATTGCAGTAAAAACTGTATATAATTACTTGATAACAAAGATCAAAAATATAAACATCCGAATTGATAACCTCCTCCTTTTAGAATACGCTTAAAAATAGCCTTTGATAAGTGTCAAGTTGATATAAACCTAAAGCCTTTTTAATGACGTCACCATTTTGTGAAAAATAAAAAAAAAATTGTCAGAGTCAATCAGTATCCCATTTTTTATTCAGTCTGACATGTAAATGCATGTAAAGAATCGCGTAAGCTCCACTCGTATAAGTTTTAACTGCTATCGTGAGGTCAAAAGTTTTTTGTTTCAATAAGTGATCATCCCAACTCGAGATCAATCCCGTCACATTTACTTAGCACTAGCACCCTATATCAAGCTAATCTTATTTAAATATAAAAATAGGACACATAACGAAGAGGTACGAGCCAAGACGGTGCGCCTACCAGTCACCTGCGAGATCTGTTCTCGCGACTACAAAAACAAAGCAAGCCTGAAGCGTCACCTTCTCACTCACGACGAGAATGTCCACTGCGAGATCTGTTACGAGAAGTGCAAGAATCGGATAACGTTGGGACATCACTACTTGAAGGTGCATAATGAGAAATATGTTGGGTGAGTATCTTGAGATGAAAAACATTATCGGTTGCACACAGGTTCGCTTATAGCTCAATACTCAATCATTTATTGTACTTAGGCGGTTACTTAAAATTTAATGACATCATTATGAACCCTGTTGGGCACAGCAAAATATTAGGAGAGAGGAAGCTTCCTAATGTTATTAGGGTTGAATTTGCCTTCGGAGCGTATGAAGCGCCTAGTGTCGGTTTTATACGAAGTGTTATTTCTATAAAATAACGAACTTCTATACAAACTTTCAACCCTCTATTTAACCCTTCTATTGGTGGATTTTTCTAAACATCTTTCCTAGCGTTCACCCTGCGGTATAAAGGCGGAGATTGACTTGTAACTTTTGTTTGTAATGTATCATTCGAGACTAGCTTGGTTACAAAACGACGATACACAAGACGCGGCGAACGCTCGCTTCGACCACTATGTTTCTCATATTTCCCTTTCAAAGGAATTCACGAAACAGTGGACAGTCGAATGGAGGCTCGCATCGAGTGGCTCGGCTCGCTGCACTGACTACTGTAACACGTTACAAAAACTCGATACATTACAAACAAATTTTACAAGTCTGTCTCCGCCTTAAAACGAAATTTTGTGTAATGTAATGTTAGTTACAATACTGCCTCCCTGACAGACGACCATTCGAACGCATTTATTTTGAACTATTATACAATTGATATAAATCTATTTAAAATATTTAAGTATTGCAGTTATCAATAGTTAGGAAGGGACTGGGTCTTGTATGTAGACTCGACGTATAACTAATTAACTAAGTGACCCAAATGATTTAAATTACTTACTAAGCTAATGTTAATCAAGTGTATAATTGCATGAAACTGTATTCTAAATGTAAAATTTTCCGTATTATATTAATATTTGCACAATCGTAAGGTTGAATATAGTGTAACAAAAAAACTGTATAACATCTAATGTACATCCTTTAATCTAGCAAATAAAGATAACATTCATTCATTCAACGTAACATTGATGTTACAAGTTTATCAAACTATTACAGACATTGCTCTCTGTAATGCTCGGTTCTCCTCCCTCACTGATGTAATGCTCGACTGTTTTACGTTACACTACTGGGAGTGCTCCCGGTGAGGGAGCTCTTTAATAATTTATTATTTATCTGTCAGAGCGCCGGAACAGACTTGCCCGCATTGCGACCGGATCTGTGCGACAAGAGCGATGCTAAAGAGACACATGCAAAGGATGCACAGCGATAGAACTAAGAAGTAAGTTGACATAACATCACGCCGGACTTCCCTGAAGGGTTAGGTAGACAGAGGTATATACCGCAGCCTCATTGGGCAGTTATATTTAATTTATTTATTTGCAGCTTTGCCTCTCTAAGTATAATGTAAAGCTTGTAGCTATTAACGGGGCACAAATCCAGACACCGGGCAGCTGTTGAGAAATTCTTTTTGGGAGGCAGAGGGGGCCAAACGCCCCCTAAAATCAAACTTGGTGGGCCGCGCCCCCTCCAACTTTACTACTTGGTAAAGGTTTCTTTGTGCTTTCCTTCAGCTTTGTTGCGCATGTACAGACTGGCCACGTCAACCTACTTCAATCTGTCAAATTTCTTTAATAGATTTTCAACTTTATCTCTAAAGCATAAGGTTCAAAGTTGATTGGGAAAATTGGACAGTTTCGTGTAGGTTGATGTGCGTTGTTTTGCGAACGTGCGGTGTTGTTTTGACGGAATTTAAAGTATATGTACATTAAATCGTTTTTGGAAGGGGGTGATCGAAGAAGTTTGCCCCTCCCGTTATGGAGAACTTCCGCGGTCCATGCTTTTTAGCAAAACTCTATAACACTTTGCCCGACCTGGGAATCGAACCGAACTCAGCAGTCGCGCTTGCGACCAATAGTCCAAACGAGACGGTCACTCGTGATAAATAGACTATGGTCTGTTCAAAAAATATTTGATGAATATGTAAACAAATGGACGAAAAAATTGACATACCTGTGGATGCCAATTAGTAGTGCCACTTACAAATTGAGTGCTTTGATTTGATGATTTTAATACGAAAACCCAAAATTCTAATTTTAAATGACCTCAAAGACATTTTTCATTTGACAATTCTGGTTATTTTCATAACCTCAACTTTCGTATTTTTTTCAATTACAATTTAATAATGTTATTTAAACAATAGCTGTTGGAAAAAGTGGTAAGATATAAAGTTGAAACCTTCTAAATACTGATGAATGTGTTAGTGAGTGATTGCGTAAGAATTTATTCCAGGGATTGTTTACATGAGCATGAGATACTTTTGGAACAGCCTATACACATTGCAATACATTACTACACAGATAACTCTTTACTTCGGATAGATTGGTGGTTTTATTGGATATAATAACAGGCACAGCGAGTCAACAGATTAATAAGTAATTCCATTACTCCTAGATACCAATGCGATCACTGCCAACGCCTCTACCTGACTAAAGGTGAGGTCCGGGCCCACATCACCTGGTCGCACATGCCGGCTGAAGCCCGAGGGGGGCACGCTTGCACCTGTGGTCGTATCTTCAGGAGCCCCTCGCTACTTCGCGACCATAAGGCCAGGTTCCATGCGTCACAGCCACCACCAAGGGTTCACCAGTGTGAACACTGTGATAAGGCTTTTGCGGTAAGAGAACTAATAATAATTTTACACACACATATTATACTAATCCCCTCTTCCCATGTGGGGTAGGCAGAAACTGCAGAATGGCACCTGCTACGATCCTTACATAGGTACTTCTTTTTTTTCGTTTACGTTCATACAAATGGTCATACACGCACGCCGGTTGCGAGTACTACGCACCTGACCTTTCTGAAGAACATCACCAATAAGGTCAGACTATAATGTGCTTCTCGGGTGTTCCTATATTGGGCACGCCACTATTGCTGCGGTAAGTACCCTCTTTGAGGAGTGGCTAGAGAGGCGCCACGGCGTCCTCACCTTCCGCCTGACGCAGGTCCTCACCGGACACGGTTGTTTCGGGAGGTTCCTTCCCCTCCGAAACTCAGCTGGCGACTAGTTTGGTCGCGGGAGTGGTGTAAGAACGGCAACGTAGCAGACGCACACGTGTTCGAGTGCTAAACATGCAAAGATATAACGATCTATCCACTGTGACCCTCGATCCACTGATCCCCATGCTCGCCTACAGTGACGGGGACAAAATATGTAATGTTGTGTTCATGTTTATTTTTATAAAAAATCGCCGTTCCTGAAATTGTATCGTAGCTAAGTAAGCTTTTAAAATATTATTTAACTGTCTCAACTTTTCTGACCTTGATTCGCATATTCCGGATTGAAAACGCTTAAACCAAATTTGTGTTACTCTCACAGACACTGCACTAGGTCCATAAACATCGCAAATTTTTTTCGTGGCTTGCGTTGCATTTTTACCTTTTTTGTAGTAAAATTTTAAAATGTATCGAATTTCTTCATTAGATTCACTCATCTTGACGGTACGAAAAACAAATGAAAATCACACATTTTCTTAATTTGAATTTGGAATTATGTTCTTTAAAATTTTAACATTCAATGATACCAAAACCAGCCAGATACAAATAGTATAGCCAAAGAGATTTTATTACAAGTTCATACATACTATAATGCGAAAAGACTTTTTCCCCAACCTAATACATATATAGTCGACCTCGTAATCAGTCAGCTTTTACTGGAAATGTATAGTTTGATGTGTACTTACATTGAAACTTCACTAAGGTTGAAACTATCTAGCTATCACATAGACAAATAGAGAGAGGAGCAGTGGTGGCCCTGTGGTAATGACCGCGACTTTTAGGTTGTGGGTTCGAAACCAGGCAGGCACATTACTCTATGTAAATAATTTCATCACCACTGCTCTCAAAACGGTGAAGGATAACATCGTGAGGAAACCGGCATGTCCTTGAACCAAAAATTCGAAGACATGTGACATCTACCAACCCGCACTGGGCCCGCGTGGTGGGTTACGGCCCACTCCCTCTCGAATTGAGGAGGCCTGTGTCCCAGCAGTGGACACATTATAGGCTGATTTAATTAAGTTTTCAACCTTAGGATGATAAGACAATTTGGTACGAGGTTGACCTATGAAAAAATGACATCTTTATCTAACATCAATCTTTCTTCACCAGAACAAACAAGTGCTGAATCGTCACAAGAAAAGCCACTCCGACGAGATGTATCCCTGCAAAGAATGTGGATTACTCTTCAAAACTCAACCTTACGTCAAAGTCCACTACCAAATCAAACACCTAAACATGACGAGAGCACAAATCAAAGCACAGAGGAAACTCAACAAGGAACAAATAATACAGAATAATATACACAGAAGTACGAATTGGGAACCACCCATCTCTGACAAGAAGAAAAGTTCAGTTGATATTGAAAACGAAGAAGACCCGCTTCTGGTTCAGGAGGGGGAGATACAAATGAAATCGGAGAATGAAGATGACCTTCACTCTTTGGTTCAGGAGGGCGAAATACAAATCAAATTGGAGAGGGTAGATGACCTTCAAATCCCGACGTTCCAAACCTTTGTTGATATTAGTAGGGAATAGAATAAATATAGACAGTGATACTAATCTTTTGGCGTTTGAATTGCATTGAAGGGGGCGTTGTTGGTCAACATTTCGTAAAATTGTATTGAAAAATAAGATGGCATTCCGATTTTGGCCGCGCGCTGATAGATCCTTGTACAATTTTGGGTATATATTTTTTTAATTCAGAACCTTAGATAATTTACATTGATTGCCACTTACTCAATTATGTACTTAAAAGTTCTGTTTTCAAAGTTGATTTTTGAGTGACCAATTGTAATGAAAAGATCTTGAAGACAAGCACATATAAAAAAGGTTATTAATAAATAAATATAATTATTGATATGCCAATAATGTTCTATCCCCTCACGGTTGCAACATTGAGTTTGTGGTTTCCAAACATAATAATTATCTAAGATTCTGTATTCAAGTGTAGTGTTAAATAAGCCAAAGATTCCTGAATTTTGTAGATGGTTAAGAATTATTTGGAATTTTTCGAGAGTAGTTGTTCGTATTTAGCGAATGTGTGTAGTAGGTAGTCTAAATCTTTGATACCTATTCCTCGTTAGGTAAGCTGTTAAGTTGTCTGGACTGTCTTTACATTAAAAGCCACCTACCTGAAAGTCATAGTTGAAATGGATGCTCAATGCTCATTCCTCCTCTGTATAAAAAAAACATTGCTATGTAAGGTCTATTTATAACCTTGTTTATAATTTATGTTATTTCCACTTAAACAAACATGAACTTTATGTGCGTGTAAATAAAGTTGATTTTAGATTGACTAGTACTGTTGTAAAAGTCATAAAAATATGAAGTTGTATCGTAAACTGAACTTTATGTGTCAATATTACGGTTGTTTTTCCAAAAACTCGTGTTTGAACACAGATTAGTTGCGCTATTATGGATTTAACAAGTACGAAGTCCTTGGGAGGGTCCTACGGGAGGATGTTTTGAAATTGCTTTATTAAATACAAGTTATATTATCTTAAACTACAAATCAATCCAAACGATCTTGTAGGTACAGACGCCAGCACATTAACCTACCCGAAACCGTCAAATTTTTTAACTTTGAACCTTATGCTTTAGTGATAAAGTTGAAAATCTATTAAAGAAATTTGACAAATTGTAGTAGTTAGGCGTGCTTGCGTCTGTATATCAGGCCGCATGTCAGTTGTAATTAAACCAGTATAAGCTGACCTTATAACTAGTGAAACTCAGTACTCCGCTAGGCGAGGCCCACTGTAGGTACTTTACATTTTAAATGTAAATTCAAATGTATCCACCGGGGTAATTGCGTAATACACTTTCAGTAGAAAATTGACTTTAATTTTGAAAGTTCAACAACATTCATTGCGTTATTTACGTTGTTGAGCAGACAATTATGAAGCAAGGGATTAGCAATATCCTTCAAAATATATTCGGTGTGTTACGCAATTATTATATTTTAATGACAATTCAGATGTATCCAGAAGCTTATTAAAATAATTATAGTGTTCCTATTATGAGTATTATGTAGTGAGGTTATTTATTTAAATTGATTGTTTAATAAATGATTGATGATTTAATTAATTATTTAACTTACTAGCAGACCAAGTCAATTCGACAACTGGGTGAAATAGTTGTGATAGGTTCAACATTTTTTGTAAAAAAACTTGTCAAAAACATGTCGAGTATAGATCATGTCATTGTATCATACATGACGTATTGACGTTATTTCAGACATAAATACGTTTTGTTATCTATTCTATTATTTTTTTATCAAATGGCAAGCAAAGCCGATGTCGACTATTCTGCTAATGTCTAAAGTGCAATGGAAAAACAAGTGTGCATGAAAAAAAGTTATCTATTTTGTTCACCTGTTTGACATTTTTGTTTGTGTTTATTACTTGTTTTATGTGTACCTAGGATAAATGAAAAGAGTAGGCACAACATGTAGAATACATGTTTTAGGCTCGGCGCAAACAAGCCACCGGCCATAGCCACTGGTAGCCCAGCGACAAGCAGATCGCATGCTTTTTCATAAGTTTTGTATGGAGTCGTCGCACACGTGTGGCCGGTGCCGGGCGCCGGGGGCTGTTGTCGGTGGCTTGTGTGTGCCTAGTCTTATACATTTGTGTCAACACGGGGTTAAACAATATATATGGTTATAGCCGTGATATCGATATATTCCTAGGGATATAGCTAATTAGCTTTATACCGTAATATTATGAAAGCGGTTCATGACTGTCGGAGTGCCCTAATTTTATTACTGCGACCAATTTCGACGTAGCGCTCGCCGGCACCGCCTGCTTCGCTCGCTCGGCTCGCGTTAGTTCTGACGTAACATATTTAGTCGAAGTGTCCTACCAGTCACGGCCCTAGGGAAATGGGAGTGGTAGTCGATACCGTCAAGCCGAAATTTGGTTCAAAATTAAGAAAAAAATATGTATAGTTACATCCTCTTCCCCCTCGGATACTAAGCAATGTGGACGTGTAATTAGAGCAAAGGAAATAATTTAATAAAAGTATTTTAAATCAAAAATAAAATAAAAACAATTCAGTGGAAGTACTAGGCGCGCAGAAGCAAGCGGCGGTGAACGTGCGGCGCGGTGAGAGTACACTACTCACACATACACGAACGTTACATCCATCACCACTACAAGAACGTGCCTCCGCGTCAGCAAAGTGTGAGTGTTCCCTGTCCTTGTCACCTGTTAACGCCATTCTTGGTGTCATATGTCAGCGTCATCTGTCAGTGTCATCCGTCAACGTTACCTGTCAGTGTCATCCGTCAAGGTCACTTGTCAGTGTCATCCGTCAACGTCACCTGTCAGTGTCATCGTCGTTTGTCATCTATCGGTAGCGTTCCAGGCACCTACTAAATCAGGAACTGGAGCATCGACCACTTCCGTTTCACGCAGGTGACTTTGCATTCCAGAGCCTGTAGTTGATAACTCTCTAGTACATTCAAGAGATTCTGAACTGAGCCAACCATGTCAGTTCAGCGTAGTCCACCACTAAAAGACAAAGAACCTTTAAAGGAGCGAGCAAGTATGTTGCAATATGAATCTGAACAGGATCCGGAAGAACATACAAACGATTATGAAAATGTTTCCCGTAGGACTAATAAAAGACGAGCTTTGAGAACGCCTCCTCAAATTAAAACTGCGAATGCTTCAAATATGGGAGAGGTTATGCAAGAAATGCGTACACTTTTCAGTTCTCTGGCAGCTGAACAAGATGTACGCTTCCGGGAGTTGCAAGCGAACTTACAGAAACAGAGCGAAGAGATTAAAGAAAGTATCAGTTTCTTATCAGAGAAATATGAAGTGGCTCTGAAGCAGATTGAATCGCTACAAAACGAGAAGAAGGAGGACAGGAAACGGGTTGTTGCACTGGAGGAAAGAGTAGATTATTTGGAAAAGAAAACATGTTCAACAACAATTGAAATTAGAAACGTACCAAAACTGATCTCCGACCAGAATAAGTTTGAAGGGAAAGACGATCTAAGCAATTTTATGTCTGAGCTGGGCAAGATAGTTGATGCTGAGATCAAGGATACTGACATCAAAGACATCTACAGAATAAAGCCACATGAAAAATCTAATGGCACAGGTACTATCATTGCCGAGTTTTCTACAGTACTGAGGAAAGAAAAGGTTCTAACAGCTACAAAAAAATTCAATAAAAGTAAAGAATTAAGTGATAAGCTACATACTGGTCATTTTAACTTGAAAGGAGAAAGGAAGCCTATCTATGTGTCTGAAAGTGTCACAAAAAAAACTGCTAAATTATTTTCTCAAGTCCGGGAATTTGCCAAAACAAATGGCTACACGTGTTGGATTTTTCGTGGAGCGGTTTTTCTGCGTCTCGATGATAATGAACGAGTGCAGATCAAATCAGAGAACGATCTCACCAGCATTAAAAATAAAGCATAACTTTCAGTATTTTTACCTCTTTTTAATTTTGATTTGTATAATTCTAATTAATGTATTAGCTTTATACGAAAATTGGAACACTAATTTTAAAATCACACTCACCTGCAAAAAACAACAAAATACACATAATTCCATCAATTACCTTAGCCAATACTACAATAACCACACTTTTAAAATATATGTCCTAACAAATATAAACACACTCAAAATAAACACAAACCTCATACCGACACACTACACACATTCTAAGCAATGGCCAGCAAAGACAATTATTAATTATTATTTAAAAAATGGCTGCCGCGTGTGAATCGATACAAACACTACAAGAAATAGACAACATACATCTTGCTAAATCGATCACATGCGACTGTACAGATCTCGAGAAACATACATCCATACACAAAAATGATTTTACCATAATTTCCCAGAACATTAGAGGCATTTGCTGTAATTTTGACGATTTTTTGCTAACATTATCTAGTTTTAAATTTGAAACAGATATCATCATATTAACGGAATGCCAACTTAATTTAAATAAACCTGTACCACAACTTGATAATTACAATTGCTATTATACCAGAAATCTTTTAAATAAACACGACGGAGTCGTTGCTTATGTGAAAAAAACTTTAAAACATAAAGTTACAGAAGTTAAGCTCTTACACGCGTCTTGTCTTCAAATTGAGGTACTAAATAACATTGTCTTTGGAGTATATAGATCCCCTGCAAATTTAAGCGCAGAAAATTTTATTGACTCTTTCAGTTTACATTTGGAATCACTTAACGTACAAAAAAGAAACATTGTGATCACAGGGGATCTGAACATTAACTTAAGACACAGGGAAACTGAACATTACTACGAACACAAAAATAGAGTAAACTACCTTACTATGTTATCGTCTTATGGAATTTTGGCCGGGCATACACTACCCACTAGAGAAATGAATTGTCTTGATCACTTTATGCTTAAAATTAATCCGAAAAAAATATTGGCATTTATAGCTATCTTACGTACTACTACTACAGACCACTTTACCACCTTTCTTTCTTTGGCAAAAACAAAAGACAAAATTACTCCTGATAAAATTAAAACAACTATAGATTTTAACAGTGCTCTCCTATATTTACAGAACCAAAATTTAGCTGAACTTTTATTTATTGATGACCCAGATGTAGTTATAATCTCTTTAATAGAAAAGATAACCGAATCTTTGACTGCTAATACACGCACTATTACCATACCAAGCAGTAAACGTTTATTAAAGCCCTGGATAACTCAGGGTATTCTGAGATGCATTCGGAATCGTAATATGTTACAGAAAAAGGCACAAAATGATCCTCACAATGACATTGCCAAATTGACATACACGCGGTATAGAAACTATTGCAATAATCTTATTAAAAAGGTAAAAAGAAAATATAATAGGGAACAAATTACTAACGCGGTCAAAAATAATAGACTTCTTTGGAAAAACATAAAAAATATCACGTATACAAATAAATCACGAACAGATAATTTGGAATTGTTGCAAGTTAAATCATCTCCCATAGAATCCGTTAACTATATTAATAAATATTTTGCAAGCATAGGCAGAGATCTGGCCCAAAACATAGCATCTGGCACTAACTTATTTAGCGATCTCCTAAATAAAACGCCATCACACATAAGCTCTATGGTACTTCTGGACACTGATCAACCCGAAGTTTGTACTACACTTATGAATCTACGATCTGACAGTGCCCCCGGATGGGACAATATTCCTACGTGCTTCTTGAAACTGGCTAAGAACGAAGTTGTACCAATTATCACG
The DNA here is from genome assembly GCA_963853775.1 of Xanthia togata. Taxonomy (NCBI): domain Eukaryota; kingdom Metazoa; phylum Arthropoda; class Insecta; order Lepidoptera; family Noctuidae; genus Xanthia; species Xanthia togata. The sequence continues at coordinate 2,874,747 of OY970814.1, forward strand.
CACCTTGCCAATCTATGCTTTCATAAAGGTGCTTTTCCAGCCCCATTAAAAAAATCTATTATTACACCTGTGCATAAGGGTGGCGATAGAGACGACGTCAACAATTATCGACCTATTTCAGTTTTAACTGCAATTTCAAAAATATTAGAAAAATTGATAAATACTCGTCTCTTGCAGTATCTAAATAGATTTGATATTCTGTCACCTTCTCAATTTGGATTCAGGCAAAAAAAGTCAACTGAAGATGCTGTTTTAGCATTAAGTTCTTTAGTAACCGAACAGCTTGACAAAGGAAACAAATGTATGGCAACCTTTCTGGATTTAAGAAAGGCCTTTGACACCGTCTCTACTCCCATTCTTTTACACAAACTTGAAGCTATCGGAGTTCGTGGAATACCTCTGGCACTTTTTAAAGATTATCTTTCTGGTAGAACACAAAAAGTGAAACTGGGACAAATTGTTGGTGAGGACGCGGATGTATCATACGGTGTACCACAGGGAAGTGTTCTAGGACCTACACTATTTTTAATTTACATTAATGACCTTTGCAATATGAGGATTAATAATGCCAAAGTATTCTCATACGCCGATGATACAGCTGTCGTCTTCTCAGGGAAAACATGGGACGAGGTTAAAAATAGTGCAGAAGAAGGGCTAGCTCTTGTTGCAACTTGGCTAAAAAAAAATCTGCTCACCCTGAACACTAGCAAAACCAACTACGTTTGTTTTAATGTTTATAATCGGTTTCAACCAGACAAGGAATTTAGTCTAAGAATCCATACGTGCGACATATCTACTATTGGAACTTGCTGCAATTGTCCTACTATCCAACAAGTTACCCAAACAAAGTATCTGGGAGTGATTATTGACCAGCGTCTCTCCTGGCATCCTCAACTGGAACTAGTCATGAGTAGGGTACGAAAACTTATTTGGATATTCAAAGAGCTGAGATATGTTGTACCAAGGAGAATAAAAGTAAATAAAAATAATGACAACCAAAGAAATCTATTAAATGAAATTTATGTATCCTTGGTCCAGTCCGTTTTAATATATTGCATAACTGCATGGGGTGGAGCAACGAAATCTAGTTTTCTAGAGTTAGAACGTGCTCAAAGAGCGATACTTAAAGTGATGTACTTCAAAAAAAGAATATTCTCCACTGAAAAGCTTTACAAATTATGCAATCTGCTGTCAGTGAGAAAATTGTACATCCTTCTTATCATCCTCAAAATGCACAAAGAGACTCCATATGATCCTAAAATACTAAAAAAGAGAAAGAAACATTGCATAGTAAACGTTCCCTCAACTAAAACTGAATTTGCCAGTAGACAATATAAAAAACGCTCCGCCTATTTATACAATAAAATTAATAAATTAATATATATTTATGATAAAAAAAAATATGAATGCAAAAAAAAGCTAACAACATGGCTACACAATTTAAATTATGATGACACAGAGTTATTTTTGCAACGTGTGACTTAATAATAAATAATATAGAGTCATGATATTCGCTTAGCTATTCACAAATATATTATGCGCTCAAAATCTCTCTCTCACACTTTCCCCCACACACATTCACTCACACACACACTCACTCACTCACTCACGCACACACACAAATACACACGCAGGTGCGCACACACGCTTATACAATTTATCGTTCCTTGTTTAATTTTGTTTTTCTTTTTTACTTTTTTCTTTTTTTGTTATTTGCCTATTTATTTTGTATCACTATAATGTAAGGGAAGAGCGGAGCCTTCAACTACAGGCATTTCTATGCCTAAATGGAGACTCCTTGACATGCAATGTAACCCAAATTGATACGTAATAAACTTATTTTATTTTTATTTTTTTTATTTTTATTATCCTGAAGTTTCTAGAAAGACCGAGCTATGCGTCATTCTTATAAATTGCAAAATTGTTGTAAAATCGGCTCTTTTTTTTGGTTTTATAAAGTCATTTAAAAAAGTATTGGTTTTACAAAAAAATGTTTCCAGTAAAAGTTGTCCAGAAGATAATTATACATGATTTAAAAAAATACGAAATTCACGACACTACGACGGACATAGCGAAACTATAGTGGTTCCTTGTTGACTACGGAAGCCTTACAATGGGAATTATTATCAAATAAAATGCATGCCCGTTTTACGCCGGATAAAAACAAATGTTTATTAAATTAAAATGACGTCTAAATTAACAGCTGTTGTGTAATTGACTTGGTCAGCTAATACAGTAGTGATCTCTGAGAAGAATTTCAGTTGTATTTTTTTTTAGAAATAAAAATAATTATGATTAGTCTGTTCGTGCTGGTTTTATTTTTACTTCTTGTCACCCTGTTTATTTTTGAAGGAAAAAGAGACTTCAAAAAAAATCAGAGGTAGGTAAGTACTTTTTGTTCTAAATAATTATGTTCATGAATAAATTATGAAGTTTCATAGAAAATAAGACACTTAGATTTTAAAAATTAAGTACCTATACTTTTTTATTCTTATTTAGTTAAACATAATGTTGTTTTTTATTAGGTGTTTTTTTTTTGTGTTTCCGAAGAAATGATTATTACAAGTTCTTAGAGCGAGTGGCGGTCTTTTTGACAAGCAGGGCATAATTTACATGTACTAGTAGCCGATAGACCATCATCTTTCGACGTTAAAAATGTATCCATACTACATTCGACACTGACACTCATTTTTACTGATAGCACAAGCATTTGCCGCTCAATAATACGCTCTAGATAATAATAGTAAAACTCACTTTCGCAAGTAGTTAATACTTTGGTTGAATGACTTGGTAGTTAATGACATTGACATACACAAAGTTTGTGATATTGACAAATTCGTAATATTTTAATCCAAAAAAACCGGCCAAGTGCGTGTCGGATCACACTTAAGGGTTTCGTGGATGGGATGAATAAAATTAGTTGAAAACCATGTTCTCCCATACGGAATGTAAGGAGAACATGTTTTTTCAACTACAAAATGTAAGTTGGTCGATTATTAGACTCTTTATCTTGTAGTCTACTTAGCTGTGATAGTTTTCCTTTTAATTTCGTTATGAATTTTTCCACATTATCCAGAACCAACCATTTAGCTAGCATGTTTATTTTCGTTCACTGGCTGGCAGGGGGTTGACTGAAAAGTCCGAAAGGGTAACCGTGGCCCCCTGGCATTGCACAGGCAACAGAAGGAACACGGGTGGGTTTTAGTCCGTAAGAGTCTGACACGCCCTCCCGCTCCATCAAGAGCGGGAGAAGTCATTTGATGATTTACAACCCAAAAAAAAAAGGTCTGAATCAATGTCATTTAATTTGAATAAATGACTTTTGAATTTGAATTTATCACTTAAAAGCTTTATATTTCGCAAACGGATCCCTGAATCCAAAAATGGTTTTTACAAACTCACAATATTTTTGAACGACCTTTCCAACGACACTCACCTATAGGACACACACATACACAGAGGATAGACGAGAAATAAAAACATCCCCACTTTACGTATATGGAAGGTACAGACGCCAGCACATGAACCTACAACAATCTGTAAAATTTCTTTAATAGATTTTCATCTTTATCCCTAAAATATAAGGTTCAAAGTTAATTGGGAAAATTAGACAGTTTCGCGTAGGTTGAGGTGGTGGCGTCTGTACCCTAAAAAAAATGGTTTTCGTGGTTTTATTTTACCACTGTCGGCGTGATTTTATAGCCATGCCAAATTACAGCTTTCTAGTACTAACAGTCTCTGAGCTAAGCCGCGGACAGACGGACAGGCAGACGGACTGACAGACGGACAACGCCCCGGGTTACCCTGCCGCTGCACCCTTTCTCGGTCACTGCAGCAATGTTTTCTGCAAACTTCATGCTCCGACGACGTAGGTACCTACGCCGTTTGATTTTGTTTACTTTTGATTCGAATTTGTTCACCAAACGATGAATAGTTAGGCGGGATGATTGTGTGCATTGGACATTTGAAAGAATCAGGAAGCGCATGAAATGTAACTCCAACTGAGCCCTTAGGTATTTTGTGAAACCACTAAGCAGGCTTCCTCTACCAAATAAATGAAAGGAATACAGCCCAAAAAAACTTTAACGACAAAACTATAACCACTTCTTTTCGAGGTTGGTAAAAAGAGTGGTATCTGCTTATTTGTGCATACCTACAAATGACTGGCTCTACATTCCTTACTAAAACTACGCTTGTCATTGACTTAAACTTATCAGTTCTCGATAAGAATCTCCCTTGTTATCTCGACAGTTCATAAACTTTTGTGTCTTATCTCTCATGGAGACCGATCACGCCATACCTTTGCTTGATTTGCAAGGAGAATTTTAAATATTCAATTTGACATTACTTTGTGCTTAGTGTGACCATGTGTCAGTTTCCTTTATTTCTGCCAGCCTATAATTAGCCTATAATTTTAGCGTCTGGCATATTTGGTTAACGTTAAAAGTTTTTGGTTTTTGGCAGTATTGCAATTTCAAAATTAATTGTTGATAATCGAGTATTTTCTATAGTGGGTTGATATTTCAATCAGTCATAGACGTAGTTAATTTGGTTTCGGTTATGTTTCACGGTGATCGTTAGTTATTGAGGTGATATTTTTAATGGTATCTGGAAGATTTAACGCAATTATGAAATAGCGTATAGAGAAAAGTGGGATCAAGATCCATTACTTTTGTCGTGGATTTCCAATGTTAGTAATGATCCGGACGTGGCCTTTTGTGAAGCTTGCAACTGCAAATTAACAACACGACTGTCCATTTTATTTTTTTTTATTTTTTAACTATGGCATCTCGCAGGTATACCACTAAGGTATTTACTGCTCAACCGAACAATCCTGTGGCTGCCTTAAGCACTACACTCAAAGCCTCCAGCCAGGAGCAACTATTCTAAATTAAAATTAGGCGAACGCTCGCTAAGGGCACCCCCTGTGGGGTACGAACCTCGGCTTAGGGCGTCGCTGAGGGGGGGACAGCAAGTTGGGACAGGCTGGATCACGGATATATTATTATTAGACGGGGAATTTAAAGCTACGCGCTCAGCTGCGGCGCGGGCTGGCGCTTCATCGGACAAGACCATTTTAAAAAGGAGCATATCGCCTATTTATATGCCCTGTGTCGCCACTGCCGTGCCAACGGCAACTTATTACTAAGCCTCCGCTATCCCGGGTCCGTGCGACCGCCGTAAATTTAAATTAATAAAAAATAAAAATAGATTAAGTAAAACAAAAGTGTATTTTCAACGCTCTGCTTAGCGCCGAGAGTTGAAAATCTAACAGTGTGTTTTTTCAACGCGCTGGGACTGGGACGTTGGATTCTCAACGCTCGGCTCACCACCGAGAGTTGAAAATCCAGGGCGCGATAAAATCCCGCCACGATATTTTTACGTCCATTCGAACGTGGGCTACTACTACACTAAATAAGGCTGGAAATACTACTATTACAACGTTAAATATAGTTGGCAATAATTATTTTTGTCATTTTTTACTCGAGTCTTTGGCATGATTTTGCAGGTTTTAAATCAAACCTATGCACAGATTATATAGAGAACTACCGTTCAACCTATGGCAGAATTGGCAGAATCGGTAATTTTAAGATGGTCACACTCGTGGTCACACTGTTTGTGCTTCTGCTTTGACATTTCTGGTTTAGAAAACTTTGTTGTGAATTTGTTTTCCACTTATTTTGCGAAAAATGGTTTTAAAAGTAGCCATAGTAACCGGGGCAAATAAAGGCATCGGCTTCGCGATAGTTCGCGGTCTGTGCAAGCGCTTTGAAGGCGTAGTCTACTTGACTTCTCGAGATGTAGAGCGCGGCAAAAAAGCGGTAGCCGACCTTGAGAAAGAAGGTTTAAATCCTAAATTCCACCAGCTAGACGTCACGGATAAGCAAAGCCTTGAAGTGTTCAGGGATTATATTAAGAGTAACTATGGAGGTATTGATATCTTGGTGAACAACGCAGCAATTGCTTTCAAAAGTACCGCGACGGAACCGGTGGGGGTGCAGGCTGAGCAGACGTTGTTTGTAAACTACTTTACTTTGGTGTCTACTTGCGATGTACTCTTCTCAATCTTGAGGAATGGAGCCAGAGTGGTCAACGTATCCAGTTCAGCTGGTCATTTGAGTAACATACCGAGCCAAGCATTAAGGGACCGTCTTAAAGATGAGAAGTTGACTGTTTCGGAGCTGTCGAGCTTGATGCAACAGTTTGTGGAGGCTGCTAAGCAAGGTACTCACGCTGCAGAGTGGGGCAATTCTACTTATGCTGTGTCCAAAATGGGTGTGACTGCTTTGACTAATATTCAACAGAGATTGCTGAATGACCGAGGTGAGTTATCCTAATATTAATAGCACGAATATGGATGGTTCACTCCTCAAAACCATTTAAATTTAAAGAGACTTGCTACAACTCAATAAAATGCAATTCAGGTTGCACAGAGCTAATTACCTACAGTTACATTCACTTAGAAGTTGTCTCTCTTTTTATGGCGTAACTCTTATTTCTTCTATGTTACACTCATTGAATCAAACTCAAACTCAAAGCATTTATTTCAATTAAACCATTTACAGGCACTTTTGAATTGTCAAGGAGTCAGTCAGTCAGAAATATGAAGCTAGTTGCCCATTCCAAAGCGTAGGTTCCTATGGAGAAGAACGGGCAACAAACTCCACGGACACTCTTTTAAAAAAAATTATATTCTTACAAAATATTGTTTACATCATTCATGTTGAAATTATACATGTGAGAACAATGTAGAAAGACGTGTACGTAAAAAGCGTCCGTAATAAAAAATAAAAAAACAATTCAAAAAATTAAAATAAGCCGTGGCAGATAAGAGATGACCAGTCCCTACTGATGGCGCCCGTTCACGAACATGACGCATGGATCAGCACCGTTTAGCTCAACCATTTTGAAGGGAACTCGACGATCCAACACACACGCCACCACCAGCGAGACATTTGAGTGAGCATGACATACTCTTAGCCGCCAGGGCATATCGAGTCAATGAAAGACGTACCCAGCAAATGGCAGCTTTACAGAAGGTACATGGTCACAGTGCTCACACATGTGCTATGCAATTATACAATAAAAAAAAAAGAGATTGAAGCTATACAATTCAAAGATAGTTTTTGCAATCTTCAGCAATTCCAACAATATTTTTGAATGCTAATCAATTAGTTTATGCGCCCTTGTGGAGCTGGACCAGCGTTAAGCCAAGCATTTTTGTCAGCGATATAATCCCCAAGCTTATAATATGCTTGGCAGCATAGTGTGCGTTTTATACAAGATTTAAATTTCGTTTCATTTAGTTGTAGTATATGGGAAGGTATTTTATTGTAACATTTTAAACAGTACCCCATGAAAGATGAGTCTACTTTAGCCAGTCTGAAACCCGGTTGAACTAATTGGTCCCTATTTCTAGTACAATAATTGTGTCTTTCACCTCTTTTACTGAAAAGATTAAGATTTTTCCTGACGTACATGATGTTTTCATAAATATATTGACAAGGTACCGTCATGATGTTAATATTTTTAAACAGTTCCCTTAGAGAATCGCGCCTACGGAGGCAATATATTGCTCTAATGGCTCTTTTCTGCAGAATAAAAATAGAGTCGATATCTGCAGCCCGTCCCCAAAGTAAAATACCGTAAGACATGATACTATGAAAATAACTGAAATAGACTAGCCTCGCGGTATCTACATCAGTAAATTGACGGATTTTTCTGACAGCATATGCTGCTGAACTTAGCCGTCCTGCAAGAGATGTTAAATGAGGACCCCATTGCAGCCTTGAATCGAGCGTGATCCCCAGGAAAACAGTTTTATCTACAAATTCTAGCTTCTCCTTATTCAATACTATATCACAATCACTACTTTTAACATTCGGTAAAGCAAATCTTATGCATTTAGTTTTTTTCCCATTTAATACTAAATTATTAGCAGTAAACCAATTTTGGACCTGCAGTAGGGCGTTATTTACATCGTCAAGATTTGATGCACGTCTATTTATCTTAAAAATTAGGGAAGTATCGTCAGCAAATAACACCATTTGTGGTTGGTTTTTTAATAAATGGGGTAGATCATTAATATATACTAAAAAGAGGAAAGGACCCAATATCGAGCCTTGAGGAACACCCATTTTTACTTTTAGACCGAGTGAATTTACCCCATTAATTTGAACTTGCTGTTGTCTATCGTTTAAATAAGATTTTACTAAACAGAGCGCAAGTTTACCTAGTCCGTAATGCTCAAGTTTCAAGAGTAAGGTTTCATGATTTACGCAGTCAAATGCCTTGGAGAGGTCACAAAAGATTCCTATGGCATCTTGAGCCTCCTCCCACGCTGTAAATATGTGTTTTAATAAGGTGACACCGGCGTCAGTTGTACAACGACCTTTGGTGAAACCATATTGCTGATCGTGTAAGATTTGGTTGGTGTTAAAATGATTAAGCATTTGGTTTAGCATTACCTTTTCGAACACTTTGCTGAATACCGGCAGCACGGATACTGGTCTATAATTGTTGGTGTCTTTACTGTCCCCAGATTTAAAAAGTGGTATAACCTTACTGTATTTCATTAAATCCGGGAAGACTCCTTGATCCACACACAAATTAAATATTAAAGCTAAGTATGGTGCTATAGTCTCGATTATGGATGTACAAACTTTGATAGATAGTCCCCATAGATCCTCGGTCAGTTTGATTTTAATTTGCCGAAAGGCTTTAATAACTATCATAGGGTTTATATGTTTAAATTGAAATTCAACCGGACAGCCTGGGACATTCGCTCTTAATAAATCAATTGAGACATCGGGTGAAGAATTTAAAGCTTCCGTCGTTTTAGATGGTATATTAGTAAAGAAATGTACAAATTCTTGAGCTACTTCTAAGTTAGAGCTTATTGCACCACGTGAAGTCTCCAATGTGTAATCAGTGTTTCGTTTTTTTTCCCTACTAGTTTCATTATTTATAACTTTCCAAACTGTTTTTATTTTATTTTCTGGCCTTTTCTGGTCAATTGGCCTGACTAGCCGGGCCAGCCACATACTTATAGCTTCATACCTAAAATGCAGAGTGAACCATCTGTATTCCTCTGTGGTAATAGTAAAATTTTCAAGTATTTTAATTCTGCATCTGATCTGAATTACTAACACCAATTATTGTCTGCAACAACTGTATGTTGCTTGCAGAAGGAGTCATGATAGAAAGGTTACGAACCACAGTGCTAACCCAATATGACACTGATTTTTATAAAAAGTATACATCTATTTAACCAACCTCATAAAATATACACACCTTCTAAAGACAGATACTGTATTAGAGAACTGTGTGTTCATTTAAATGTATTTTCAAAAATCTTACTTACCTTGACCTTGACAAATAACTATCACTAACTTCAACATATTTACCATTCCACAGACATAAAAGTGAACTCGGTCCATCCTGGCTACGTATCTACGGACATGTCATCCCATAAAGGACCATTGACCATCGACGAGGGTGCTGCTGCTCCGCTATACTTAGCTCTATATGCTGCAGATTCCATCAGAGGCAAATATGTGTGGTTTAATAAGGATCTTGTTGATTGGGATGGCGTAAAACCAGGGGAGACTTTTTAAAGTTTATAAAGGTACTGATTAAGGCCTTGTATGTTATGTAACAATTTTATCATACAAATTAATGTAAGTTACCTGCTCCAAGCATAATATTTTTGATTTATAAGTGCACTTATTAAAATTTTAATAAATCAGTATTTTATTAGCCATTGTTTCATTAAAATTTTACTTTTTTGTCAGATCATAAGAATATCATATATTTAATAAATTTAGTTTTTTTTTAGGTAAGCTTTTATAGCGGCCGAGTGCTGCAAGCAGGAATAGTCCTTACGGTGTTCAGACATGCGTGTCCACGATAGTACATTAAGATCTTATTATTAAACAACTATCTAATTACGCACCACATTTTCGTAAACGATTACGACAAATTTGTTTCATTTTGACAGTTCAACAACATTCATTGTGTTTTTACGTTGATGAGGAGTTTTTTTTTCGAACTTATGAAGCAATGGATTAGCAATTTGTTTCAAAACGATTTAAATTCCGATTGATCGTGTATTACGTAATTAGGGTACAGGGCTCGGAAACATAAACATAACATCACGCCTTGTTTCCCCGAAGGGTTTGGCAGAGGTGTACCTGTAGTAGGTACACCCACATTTCGCCAGTTATGTTTTAAGTCCCATGAAATAGGGGGCGCGCCTATTGCCATCAACCGGGCACAAATCCAGACTCCGGGCTACAACTGAGAAATTCCAGATTGAAAAACTCAATAACTCTTTGCCCGACCCGGGAACCCAGGACCTCATGCTCAGCAGTAGCGCTTGCAACCACTAGACCAACGCAGTTGCGAGCTTAGCAGTTCTTTGTACATTTTGTTCGGAACGAAAACGAAATGAGAACGTTTATTCCGCAAAACAAAAGCAGGTTTATTCCGTAGGACGCAGCCGCGCACGGGGCGTGCGTCGACGAACTTGTTTGGTTAAATTGTACCTTATATTCGTTTCAATACATCATTGATTCCAATGCGCTTGCAGTAAGGGTTGTGTTGCGAGTTTCGTATCGATCAACCAGAAAATGAAAAAAAAAAACTGGTTAAAAACGTTTATTTAAATCGTTATCTAACACATTATGTTCTTCAAAAACGTTTTTATAACGTTCCGTTCGAAAGTAACCGAAACAAATCGTTTCATAAGTTTTTAAGACGAAAACGTTTCGAAAAAAAAACCGTTATCCGAGCCCTGCATTGAATAACTAAGTTTGCAAAACTAGTTTTGTGATGTAAATCCAGCTTAAACTCACGCCTTTTTCTCAATGGGATAGGCAGACATACGTGATGCTTTTTGCATAGCACAGTCAACCGCATGTAACTTGACTGACAGCGCCTTTACTGCTAGGAATTGCATTATCAGTGGCGGTTTTTAATATGACGTGCAGTTGACCGAACCTACTCGTCCTATGTATTGTGCAAATGGCGTTCCCGTCGCTGCTTTTCGAGTTTCAAAGCAACTTTTCCTCAGTCAGCCAATAGTTGGTGTAAATTATAAAATGTTTGCATTGTTAATTTATGGATGCCCTCCGTCTACGTCTGGGGGAACGAAGGTTTATGTCAGACTTCTACGGAATAAAACCCTTCGGTGTTCTTCATGTTACCGTGAAGACACACCACCGAGGCGTAGCGGAACGGAGAGAAATTGAACAATCCCTTACGAATATTGAGCCGAGAATCAGGGTCAAGAGTAGGCCCATTCAGTAATAAAAAAGTAGAGCCTTTTGAATTAAAAGACTTTGTTAATTTCCGCCTCGGTGAAATGTCAGCCTAGCACACATTCCCTAGAAAGACGTGCTGGAAGGATTACGCTGATTATGCGTCGCAGCCCGGGCACCAGGTAGACAGACATTATTGCCTGATCTACCTTTGTTGACGTCGCCAACGTCAGTCGTGTCATTCTCGTGTCGTCATTATTCGAACCCCCACACGTTATCGATTCGAGACTTGCTCTTTTTATCAGTCTAGCAACGCTGAAAATAAAAAATATGAATCAGCATTTTTTTGAGTCTATTTATAAATATTAACAAGATAACATTTGAGTTCAGTATTAAACTGTACACTGTAGGTACAAGGTACATCTGCTTTGTAGGAAATATTAACATTTATTTAGAAAAATGGACACAAAGGTTGCCGTAGTAACCGGAGCGAATAAAGGCATCGGCTTCGCAATAGTCCGCGGTCTTTGCAAGCGTTTTGAAGGAGCAGTCTACTTGACTTCGCGAAACATAGAGCGTGGACAAACAGCGATAGCCGACTTAGAGAAAGAAGGGCTAAAACCTAATTACCACCAACTAGATGTTACGGATAAGCAAAGCCTTGAAACATTTAGAGATTACATTAAGAACAAATATGAAGGCATCGATATATTGGTGAACAACGCTGGCATAGGTTTTGGAAGGACTGCGACGGAACCTGTAGCCGTGCAAGCCGAGCAGACAGTTCTCGGCAACTACTTCAGTCTTCTGACTACATCTGAAATCCTCTTGCCGATCGTCAAGAAAGGAGGTAGAGTGGTGAATATCTCCAGTTCTTACGCCCACTTGAGTAACATACCGAACTTATGTCTGAGGGAGCAGTTCAGGGATGAGAAGCTGACTATTTCGGAGCTGTCGAAGCTGATGCAGCAGTATGTGGATGCTGCTAAGCAAGGCACTCATGCTGCGGACTGGGGCAACTCTTCTTTGGTTGTGGCTAAAGTTGGTGTGACTGCTCTTAGTAAAATTCATCAACGACTCTTAAACAGTAGAGGTGAGTGAACAAAAACCTATAAAATTTTTTTTTTTTTAATAGTTTAGTTTAGTTATCACATATTTTTGTGATTTGTCCAATTCATACTAATATTATAAACTGTCTCTCTATCCGTGTGTTACGCTTTCACACGTGCCATAACGGCTGAACCGATTTAGATGAGGTTTGTCACACGGGTACTTATAGATACCTACCATAACCTGGGTTAAGACATAGGATATTTTTTATCCCGGTAGTAAGTTCTTGTAGGGTAATTTCCGATTTCCACGCAGGCAAAAGCTAGTCTTAAATTAAAACAATGTTTGGGGGTTGTTATCGACGCGACGCTACGCAAAAATTTTGTCTGTAGTTGTGTGATCCATCAACATGATAAAGAAGAATCTCTGAGTTTAGTTAATGATAACATATCAAATATAACTACATACATAGGTACTTTTGCAATCCTGTTTTTTTATTTTATTATCTATTTTGGATATCGTAACAGTCAACAAAGATAGTAGTAAATATAGTGCTTACACACCTGAATGATACCTACCTACATGCTCAGACCAAATAAAATACCAAGACAGCGCTGCGAACCATATCTACAGTCAAGCATGCCAAAACTACACCGCGCCGCTCTATACACGCTCACACGCACACATTCAAAAACTTTTACAATGACACTACAAGAAAGATAACTCTCTGCACACAAATCTCTAATTTTATTTATTTTAGAAGTTACACTTCTATCACGTGTACGGTGCACATCACGTGCACGTGCAAAGGCCTCCATTCCTTCCTCCCACTTACCCCTATCTACTGCCTACTGCTGTACGTAGTCAATCTCTAAGAAAAGAGTCGAGTTTTCGTAAAAATAGAAGTACCTCTTTAGCATCCTTCAATTAATAAATTCATTAACGGACTCTATTGGTAACAAAATTCCTGTCTCAGTGCTCTTTATGGACATGAGCAAGGCGTTTGATCATGTCAGTCATGACCGCTCATTAGAAAAAGTTTTCAGATACGGAGTTAGAGGAAAAGCGTACGACTGGCTGGAGTCATACCTATCTTATAGATGGATAGGTAAATCGTTTATTTAGTGCATAAAAAAGACAGCACAACATACAAAAACGATCGCACGATCTGATCGAGTACAGGCAGTGGAAATATCAAGTTATAATGATCAATTGAAAACGAGAGTTATTTCAGTGTTCATTTTTGTTTAAGTAATAGTTATGGTCTGCCACAAGGTAGTATTTTAGGCCCACCGTTGTTCTTGCTCTACATCAAAACGAGAGAGTTATTTCAGTCTTCATTTTTGTTTAATAGTTATGGCCTGCCACAAGGTAGTATTTTAGGCCCACCGTAGTTCTTGCTCTACGTAAACAACTTTCCAAATATTTTGAAACATAAATGAGTACTGTTTGCGGACGATGCTACAATTATATTAAAAGGTAACGATAAAAATATCTACGAGCTGGAAATAAACATGGCCGTCCAAACGTCAATAGAGTGGCTTGAAGCTAACAATGTAAAGGTCAATATTAGTAAAACTAAATGTATGCAATTTCATACATACCGATCAAAACCATTGAACCTAAATTTAGCATATAAAGGGGTCACTGACAGAAACTGACTCAGTAAAATTTCTTGGGATATCTTTAGATAAACTTTGCTCTTGGAAAAATCATGTAAATGACGTTTGCGGTAGAATGAATAGTTTTGTCTACCCTCTGAGGCGTATTAGCTGCGAGATATATCTGTACCGGTTACACCGCCACATACGAACTACGCATCAAAGACATGACGTCACACAAATCCTGCATCGCACAATTAGAGTTTACCGCGCGATTGACATATATAAGACTATCCGACATCAACACCTGGGCACGCAGACGATACGGACATCTACTACAAGGGTTCCGGCTCTGACTCGATAGCCCGCACTCTCCAGACCTCAGTCGACAAACTCAGCGCCTGGTTTAGAAAGTGGAGGATCGAAGTCAACCCAGATAAAAGCCAAGCGAACCCCCGACCAATCACCATGTTTGGAAAGCCTATCCCCTGGGAAAAGCGAGCCAAATACCTAGGTGTTGTCCTCGACCAGCATCTCTCCTTTAGCGATCACATAACAGGCCCGCTCGCGAGCTGCTTTCGTTCTTGGTAGACTTCACTCTGTCCTAAATGCACGTAGCAAAATGTCACTAAAGTGCAAATTGCGTACGTACACGGCGTGCGTTCGTCCCATTATGACCTATGCGGGATCCGTATTTGCACAAGCAAACCCCCGCCATATCCATAGGATGCAAACGCTCCAAAATAGATTCCTCCGTAAAATCACCGGTGGCCCCTGGTACGTTAGGAACGAGATCCTCCATCTCGACCTAAAGATCTCCACAATCCACCAATTTCTTAAACGCAATTCCAAGCGTTTCTTTGAGTCCGCCGCCAAACATCGCAACCCTCTGGTTGTCGAGGCCGCCAACTATGTCCCTAGTAGAATCAGTCAGATCCGCCGCCCGAGGCAAATCCTTAACGACCCAGACGACCCCATAACCCTTCTCCAGGAGAGCAATAGGGCCACAAGTACAGTGCACAAACACAGACACCGACCCGCATTCCGACCTCGCCGCAGAGGTCCTCCGCGATCGCGACCCGCCCGAGTAAATAATACTCCCCCCTGACCCTTGGTCGTTGATGCACCAGCCCGCGTCGATGCTGAGCCAGTAGCTTTAAATTCCCCGATTAATAATAATGAATTATCCTTGATCCAGCCTGTCCCAACTTGCTGTCCTCCCGCCAGCGACGACCTAAGCCGAGGCCCGTACCCCACAGGGGGTGCCCTTAGCGAGCGCTCGCCTAGTTTTAATTAGAATAGTTTTTGTCCCTGGCTGGAGGCTTTGAGTGTAGTAGCTTAAGGCAGCCGCAGGAAAGTCCGGTTAAGTAGTCATCACCACAGAGGTGAGATACGAGATGCCCTAGACAAAAAAAAAAAAAACACCTGGGCAGTTGCCCGCATCCTCGGATCCTCCCTTTTCTATAGGTAGTGGATGAGTGACAAGCTTGTCACTCATGCCACTAAATATCCAAACGCCGCAATTACTGCATACCACGGCCATATTTCCTCCATTTTGCGTATGGTTTGGTATCGTTCTTTGGGGTCGCAGTGTGGAAATTGATCAAGCATTCGTTCTGTAAATAAAGTGTTTAAGGGCTATTTTTGGGCTGAAACAAATAGTCTTGTCGCACTTTCTTTAGAATATATTATACTTACTTTACCGTGCATCTATACTTATCTTGAATCATGTATATTTGTTTTCAAGCATAACATTATTTTTCAGCAAGCGAAAATCTACTATGCCCCTCGATCTCATAATACTAATAAATTGTATCAACCCAAGACTAATCTCACACTTACATCCAACAACAGCTCATGTGCATTAAATTTTATAATCTAATAAAGACACTTCTATTTTAAAATGTATGTATGCTTAATTTAACAAAACTACACATTGATAAATGCTTTTATATTGTACTTGGGTTTGAGTAGGTACCTATAATGACATTTATGAATTAATGAATAGCAATTACTGCGTCGTTGGTCTAGTGGTCGCAAGCGCTACTCCTGAACATGAGGTCCTGGGTTCGATTCCCGGGTCGGGCAAAATGTTATTGAATTTTTCTATCTGAAATTTCTCAGTAACAGCCCGGATTCTGGATTTGTGCCCGGTTGATGGCAATAGGCTCGCCCCAAACATAACTGGTGTAATGTGGGTGTACCTGCTACAGGTTACACCTCTGCCCAACCCTTCGGGGAAACAAGGCGTGAGGCATGTTATGTTATGTTAATACCAATTTGATTGAACTTTATGTAGTTTACTAATCGCAAGCATTATTCAAGCGAATTAGTTAATTTCTTAAAATAATATCTAAATAAATGTAAAATTTGCACGCCGGCATTAAAGGCATAATAAGAGATCGATATATTGTCTTAAATAAGAACCTTCTGTACCTGATTTATGCAAATAAATGATTTTGATTTTTTCATGAATTTTTGATTTTTGAGTTCGTCCGGAATTAAAAATGATAAAATTTAACTAAAAAGTGATAAAGTGCAACAAATTAGAAACCATTTTATCTTCCACAGACATTAAAGTGAACTCCGTGCATCCTGGTTTCGTGGACACGGATTTCTCCATGCACAACGGCCCTATGACCATCGACGAAGGAGCCTCAGCTCCGCTGTACGTCGCCCTGGACGCGCCGGACACACTTAGAGGAGAGCTTGTGTGGTTCAATAACGATATCGTCCCATGGGATGGCGTGAAACCCGAGAGAGAGTTTTAAACTCGCGACTCGCCGACTTCTTAGACTTGTTCGGCTTGGTATGATCGCAGCTCGAATATGCGGTCCCAATCTGCAACCCGTTTTATAAGAAATATATAGATATGATCGAGAAAGTCCAGCGTAAATTTCTTCGCGCTATATACTATAGGTGTTATAAAAGGTGTTTGTCAAATTCACAATTACTAAGAAAATATAATATGTTAACATTAGAATCTAGACGTAAGTTTCTAGAAGCCAATATATTACATGGTATTGTTCATAATCACTTTGATTCCATTGATCTCACGAGTAAGTTGTGTTATGTGTTCCCCCCCCGCACTATAAATAAGCGTAGTGTCCGTGCAGGTACATTGTTCGCTGTAAATACCTGTCGGACTAATTCAGGATTGCGTTGCCCTGTTCGTCGTATGGTGGAATCCTATAATCACAGCTTCATTGATATTGATATTTTTGTATGTTCCAAATCGAAATTTAAGTCTAAAGTTTTAAAAATCTTATCTCATGATAATAAGAAATAGTGTGAGTACTAACTCTAAATTTAATTTATTTCAATCATTTCAATATTTTTTATTAATGAATTGTACTGTACTGTCTGTTCCTTCTTTTTTTTCTTAATAATTTTAATAGGGATGATGCCTGGGTTAAAAAAAAGAAATTATATTTAGTCCGTCAGTCAGATAATACAAAAATATTAGACACGTATTTTTTGCTTTATCATATTAATAAAAAATGACTCAGATACAACGCATTAAAGTTGGGGAGTGGGGGTTGATACGTCACAAGTATGTATAAAATCTACATACAATTGACGTGACGTGTATCGCCGTAATCTTTTGATAACGTAAAAATAGGAAAAAATACGTGTACGTTATTTTTTCATTATCTAGGTACATTACGGACAAAAAACATTTTTTTAGTAATCATCCCTATTCTTATCTAAGTATGATGATATGGAACAATCTCATTTTTAATTTTATCCAAAAAATAATATTATATAAGTTTTTTTTGTATAATTAATTAATTGTATTTTATCAATCAAACAATTATTTTTTTATTATTACTAATTCTGTGTAATGTTAATCTAGTGGCACTTTTTACGTTATCTTAATTTAGTTAACATGCAGATAGTGTAGTAGGCTGCAATATTGTTAATACTCCGAGCCTATATTATTGTTATTTGTAAACATTTTATATTGTAGCTGTTTATTGTCCCATAATAAATAAAATAAAATGATTCGGATACGGCCAGGCCAGGCGACAACATCGAATATCTACACTTAATATTATAAAGAGAAAAGTTTTTTTCTTTTTGATGGTAATGAATAAACTCAAACTGTATTGGACCGATTAAAAAAAAAAACATTTGTAGTATGCTATATTATCCCTGAGTAACAACATAGGCTATAATTTATAAAGATATCACGCGGGCGAAGCTGCTGGCGGAAGCTAGTTAGAATATTTTTGGGAAAAGCCGCTCGGCTTAGCTCGAATTGGGCCGAGCCGACCCGAACATGATTCAGCGAGAGATGCCAAACGGAGTTTGCCGATCGGCCGAGGGAAAGCTGAATAAATGTACTTAGAATTTGCGTTGTTTTGTTGTTACAACAAATATTGCCGACCCGAACATGAGTGTGGCGCTCCTGAGAGCCAGCAACAATATAGGCCCTTTCATATTTATTTTACCTCTGTTCATGTTGGTAATTATAATTCTATGGGTTAGTACTTTCGTAATTAGAGTTTCGCTGTTTATTTTTCGTTTGTTGGAATATTATTTTGTTAGTTAAAGTTAAGTTTTATCTAATAAAGAAGGAGAAACTATTTATGCCTACATTAAATACATACACCCCATCCCATGGGGTAGGCAGACACTACAACGCCACCTGCCACGATCCTTACATACTCTTACATGGATTAAAATAAAAATAATCTGAAAACCAACTCTTGATAAAAGCAATTTTCAAAAACTTTATAATAATGTTGTGTTTATGAAACTGTTATGGAAGTAGATGTCATTGATTTGGCACGATATTAAAATTAGCAGCGACTTTCTAAGTTGTTACACACATACCTAACACCTGAGAGTCGAGACATGAAATTTATTTATTTATTTAAACATAGGTACATACATCTACTATCACAGATAACCAATGCGGTAAATGCGCTTTAATGAATACTTAACTTAATATTTACTTATAAACTAATACCTATAACTAATTACAAACAAAGCATTCCTTGTGAATTTATCCAGAGAACAACAGAACAGGTCCGTCTCACTCGATAAGAGGGAACAGGGGCTACGAGGAATTTGTAAAATAGGTATTTGGAGAAACTATTGCCGTCATCTTCCCTCAAAACTGCCTCCGTAGAGTGCGATAGGGACAGCTGCAGCTCAGACCGAATAAATCACAAAATTCGATTATTTTTTACATCAAAATTTTAAGAAAGAGTATGTCTAGGTTCCTATCATTTTCTTTTATGTTAAAAACTTGGGGCATTTTTTGAAATTTTTGGAGGGTCATATTTTCTTTACAAATAAGTTGCTGAAAAAAAGGAAATAACAGGCACGTGTCTACAGCTGACCTTGATTTTATGAACAAAAACATATTGCTCTAGAGGCATTATTCAGGAAGAAAAAAGGGGAATACATTTGTATGGAGAATCGCAGGCCCTGTTCCCTCTTAAGAGGTTGAGCGTGCGGAGGGCACGCGTCAGCGGCGCCTCTTTTAAAAGGTTGGTCCGAGAGTCCGAGCACGCGGCGCCATAGCAGTGCAGGCTGCCGTCGCCGCCACACGTACCTGTCCGGAACACACAGACTCACCTGGCCTAAAATAACTGCATTATGCACCTTCCCTCTCAGTAATTTAAATATATATGAGGCGAGTGCAAGATCCCTCCTAACCCTTAGCTCATTGTATCCTACCATACCTAGAATAAATAAGGTAGTAGGATACATTAACGGGTAAAATGGATAGACTCCGTAAATTAAATAAATATTAACTTTTATTAGGATTCCATACCAACGCCGTCTGGCTAACTACGTCAAGCAGTGGATTAACCACCAAACTAAGTTTGTATGGAAGAATGACTTGACTGGCAGAACCGTAAAACTTGCTTGTTGAAGCCATAAGTTGCACTGTCGAAACACTGATAGACGACGCAAGTCATTTGTGTTATGTTTCCCTTTTACAAGGCGATATATAAATAAAAACAAGCAAATAAAATGTGCATATTCATTTATTAGGTCTTTTTGAGTTAAAGGCACTTACAAGTTACATTATTGTTTTAGATTTTCACTAATTTACGCTAATTCCAAGATTATATCATGGTTTTCAAGTAATCTAACATTAAGTTCACTTTTTAAAATGTTCATGTCTTCCATCTTATCACTATTATTACAAATATATTTAATTAAAACATAGTCTTTAATTACCTTTATAATTATTATAAAAAAACATAAATAGCTAAATAATAATAAAATCGGCTGTAATAGCATCACTTTCGTGTATAAAAAATCTTATTATATTTTTTTAGTAACCACAACGTTACATTCACTATTAAATTTATTATTTTAATAAATTTTAAGTTTTACAAAAATGATGTTTGATTATAATATATTTTATTTATTTATAACGATTTGTCTAATTAGGCCCACTTACACCACAAATCGAATTTAAAACATCGATCTATTTCTGTAAATCGTTTGAACTATAGTTTGACCGGACTTTCCTTGCTTGCTGCTTGCTTGACCGGGCTGCCTTAAGCTTCTACACAAAGCCTCCAGCCAGAGGCAAAAACTATTCTAATTAAAACTAGGCGAGCGCTCGGTAAGGGCACCCCCTGTGGGGTACGAACCTGAGCTTAGGGCGTCGCTGGGGGGAGGACAGCAAGATGGGACAGGCTGGATCAGAGATATGTTATTATTAGTAGTCTGCGCACATATTTGAGGCGCGGTACAGCTACTACTTTGACCATATCGTTCAAACTATAGTTTGAACTTGTATTGACAGACAGAAAATGTTTAGACACGTTTATCGCTTAATGCTTTTAGTGAGTTGTGGTGCAAGTGGGTTTTAAAATATTATATTTTAAATATAACTAACATTTTCTTGGAAGGAATGATTGCTTGTCTATGCGCAAAGCACCGGATACTTATATCTTACATACTGGCTTAGTATACTTAAAAAACTAAAAGATACAGACAGGCTTGTATACGCGCTCCAATAAAATACATGTACACATGTAACACCCGACGCCACCCCAAGTTTGTTTATTTGTCAAATGACAAACAGTGCACGCTTCATTGACGTCGTGTGGCATGGCCTGTTGTGTGTTTCCACGTTTATGCTTTTTGAGCGTAAAGACTCGGCCGAGATCAATAAACGTTGCCATTATTGCTGTCACTGTCGCACAATTCTGGTAGAAAAGGGAACATAATTATCTATTTCAAAGTATGTGCTAAATTAATTAATCTCGGCCTTATCATGATGATCCCCTTGTTCTAGAGATCGTGGCTGAACACTTCCACTGTCTACAAAGATTAATCACCCTGAACCATATGTGGTTCATGGGACAGGGAAAGGGTTAAACAAAAACTTATTTCAACATACCAAGCGGTCTTTTCACACAAAACTTAAAGCTCCATTCTAACGCTCAGCATTCAACAAGTAAGGTATGACGTCATCAATGCTGACGTCACCGACGAAGCCCACAAAGAACACATCTTCGAGGAAGGGTCCTGAGAATGTTCTCAAGACCGGCAGCTGCAGCAGTAAGGTGGCGAGACGGTCCTCGTCAGGTTGGCAGGACGCTCGAAGAGACCTCAGGACCTTGATTTGGTAGTCTTGTAACTTGCGGGTCAGGAAATCTGGGACGCCGTCTGGGGAGAAATGAGAAGTCGGGTAAAAAAAAGAAAAGGATGCGATAGATGCCTATATAAGAGTTTCGCGATAGAAAGAGAGGCTGAACTTCTAGGTGAATATAACTGTAGGTAATTAGCACTGTGCGACCTGTATTGCACTTTATTGTGTCGCAGCAAGAGTCTATTTATTTAAATGATTTTGTGAAGTGAATCTTCTGTACTTGTACTATTATGTATTCTGTGGCCTCATGCGAAAAAATGTATCTTGTGATTGCTAACTTTGCAACTTATATACCTACTACACTATAGTATAATTATTATTTACAGTATATTTATATAAGTATATTACCGGGTGAGAACAAACACAGCGCCCTCAGATGAGCGTGCTCTCGTTGTTGAACTCGCAGTTGCTCCATGTTGCTGATGAACTGCTGCAGGCGGGACAGACTGCTGCTTACTTCGGCTATTCGCTCGTCGGAGTAGTCTGAGGCTGTGATCTGAAAAAAAATAGACTAAAAAAAAACATTCTTCAGTGCTACGATGAGCGACGATGATTATAAGAACCCTTTTGCAAAATATCATGCTTTTGGATTAGACCCAGCGGTTGAGACTGTGCGTTATCTTTCAGTGAATGAATGAATGAATTTAAGATTTTTTAAGTAGATAAATAATGAACAGTATCTCTATGGTCTGTTCCAAAAGTATCTGCTGAAAATTAAAACAAAATGGATCTGAAAACATACCTATGGATGTCAAAGTGGCACTTACAAATTGAGTGCTTTGATTAGATTTTTTGAATACCGAAATTCTAATTTTAAATTACCATAAAGATGTTTTTCAATTACAATTTAATCATGTTATTCAAAGAATAAATGTGGGAAAAAGTGGTGAGATTAAGGCTGCCTGTGGAGTTTAAATTCTATTGGTTAATACAGGCAGCCATAGTGTTGAAACTTTCTAAATATAGATGAATGTTATGTTACTAATCCCCTCTATTGAGTTATTGCATAAGAATTTAACCTGAACAGGGTTTGTTTACACGTTTATGAGAAACTTTATGAACAGATCATTGTTTCTCATGTTATTTCTCACCTCTGGCATGGCCATATCATGTGACCTATCCACACAGTCGTTGCTGGCTCTGTCGCGCAGCACTGCTTGCAAATGGCTCACCATCTGAGGCAGCAGACTGTTTAGGGACAGCTGTTGTGAGAACATCGAGAGGGACAGCACGAAGAGTTCCGGCCAGCATTTCTTTAAGAGGGTCACTTGGATCTCGAATCTGTGGACATAAAAAATGAACATTTTTGATTTTGAATGAATTATAGCAATAATAGAAAATGTTTGACATTTTACAGGAACTGTCAAACTTTTTTTCTGTCAGCATTAGATAGGACAAAATACGTTATTTTAACCGACTTCCCAATAGGGAGGAGGTTATCAATTCGTTTTTTTTTTTAATGCATGGTAAAGAAAGAAAAAGTATTTATATTGTATGGACAAGCACAGAAGATCAACTAAAACACACACTTATTAAAAATAAAAGCAAGAAAAAAAAAACAATAAAAATAAAAACAAAGTTAAAAATTAAGCAAAAAGTCCTGTGCGAGGCCGAAAGGCTCCTATCTCAGCATGATGCTGCGTCATTTAATAATAAATGACACAGCGCTGGTTTTCTGATAGGGCCCGCAGTGATGTCACTGAAAGATACAGAAATAAATACCTACAAAATAAATAAAGAAAGATGTATGAAATATGATAAAAAAATAAAACATTAGTCCGCGTGTCTGCATCCGACGTAACATCAATTACTTGTCTATGCCTTTAGTGTCTGTGGCATCATTGGTACCTCATAACTCCGTTCTTTATGAACCGATTTTTTTATTTTTTTTTTATTTGAATGGATATACTTCCCGATTGGTCCCATTTTTATTAAAATTCAGTTCTGATGATGGAATCCATGAGGTATTGAGGGAACTCCTCAAATATTATAGGCATACACATAGCGATTTTGGTATTTTC
This sequence comes from Xanthia togata, assembly GCA_963853775.1. Classification (NCBI taxonomy): domain Eukaryota; kingdom Metazoa; phylum Arthropoda; class Insecta; order Lepidoptera; family Noctuidae; genus Xanthia; species Xanthia togata. Next base: position 2,898,310 of record OY970814.1, read on the forward strand.
AGCAAGAAGTTAAGTATTTGCATTCAGAAAGTATCATTTAGTGAAGTGGAACTGCCTGAAGAAGACCACAGATGGCCACCGGAATTCCTTAATGATAAGTATTTCACGGGTGGCGATAAGATATCTCGATTAAAATAGTTAGGCGACTATGAAGTACATTTAAATAAATAATTCTAATGACCATGGAACTGATCTGAAGATGAAGCCGGGAACGACGACACCTAGCCGTGTTTGTGCTTATTGGAATTGTCATGAGATGCACTCTGGCTATAAATGATTTTAATGGTAATACCCCGGCATCAAATTGCGCTACTTAGGCATATGTTATGTGTGGCCTTGATTGTCAGAAGACAGATTTCGCCTCGTTATTTCCGTCAATGATCTGTCGCCGTGTGGTCGCTTTAATAATTTGTTGGCATCCAAATCTGATAAAACTATGCCTTCCAAACTTCTGACACGACAAGCGCGACGTATATTTGCCCTTTTGCAAAGTTTTTTTTTTACCAAGGTCGATCGCAGCTCTTTCGAGGGTGGTACCCTGTAATTTATGGACTGCGACCGCCCAGATTAATATTAGGTTTAAATCATTTATTCTCATAAAAGACAAAAAAGCCACAAACATGAGAACAGACAAGAAACACAAAGTAAACTTATTTTAGGTAAATACGACGCTCCAAATCTCCGTAACCCCTTGCCACCTGGAACGTAGTGCTTGTTGGTGGTATGGGTATCACTTTGAAAACTTTCAATTAATTAGCATATCTTTTATTGGATGAGACGATTGCAATGAAACAAAAACTAAATGTTACATCGTGCTTATATTCTATTTACAATTTAAATAGGACTGTACTTAATTAAATTTCAAAAATGTTATTAGTATCATTTTGGGCCAATAGATGTCACTGAGAAACCACTTTTTTTTTAAACTTCCTTTCTTTTCACTTTCAAGCCAGTTTTGAAAAATGTATGATTCTATCTTTATCAGTTAAGTTTATACCACGTTTTCTAAACCAAATGAATAAGATCTTTCATACAACTGTATCCCCCCTTTTCACCCACAAAGGGGTTAATTTAAATCATTCTACTTTGCCCCACCAAGTCATCCCACTGGTGGGGCCGACTGGGGCCTATGCATTCTGCCCCATAAGCATAGATTCTTCCCCACTAGGGTTGGCACTTTAGAATTTGTGTAGGTAGGTATGCTCGTATTTTATATTTGTTTGGAAAAGAAAGAAATGTATATATAAATAAAACAAAGTCCTAGTTACCTAGGACTTATAAATTTTATTAAATACGAGCAAACCATTTGTTTTCCCGCGACCCCGGCTGTCATCGGCCCTAGCGGACCCCGTCAGTTGTGATGACATCTCTTTGAGGCGCGCGAGGAACACAACGACCGTCGACCCGGGCCTGCAGTGCTATTCTGTAACCATCTCACTGTGAAAACTTAGGTGAAGTGAGCTCGGAGTGAGCTATCTCCCTAGCAGCAGGTGGAATGATAGCTCACTTCACCTAAGTTTTCACGGTGAGATTTTTTCAGAATAGATCGACTCGACGAGGCGCGGGCTTGCGGACGGTGAGCAATGGGTAGCTCACCCATTGCTCACCGTCCGCAAGCCCGCGCCTACCTACGGTGGCCTGCGATACGAGGGCGCGAAATTTGCCTCTCCCTCACGCGTTCCGCCTCCTCCTTCGCGAGCATTACTGCTTCGCAGAAGGAGGTGACGGCATCCCATGCCCTCTCGCTCCGTACCATGGCCTGGACCAGGGCCGGACGCGAGAGATCCCCGCCACCGATCGCCTCCACGAGGACACGGCGGTGCTCTGCCCAAGCCGGGCAGACCTCCACCGTACGCTCCACCGTGTCCTCCGGGCGATCCACGCAGTGATGACACCCGGGCGTTTCCTCCTGCGTTATCCGGAACAGGAACCTCTCGAAACGACCGTGTCCGGTGAGGACGCCGTGGCACCTCTCTAGCCACTCCTCAAAGAGGGGACTTATCGTCACAATAGTGGCGTGCCCCAGCACTGGGTTGTGGCGACAATCGCACTTTCCATGACGCCATGAGATCCCGCCGGAGCTCTGTCCACTGTGCCGTGATTAATTCTCGCTGCAGCGGAGTTACGCCCCGGCATTTCACCTCCTCGTGCCACTCCCAAATGTGCGCGAGGACTTGCCTTCTGATCCCATGGCGGAAATCCGGCAAGGAGGCTCGCCGCTTCACCGGAGACCGTGCGGTATTCCCTGACCAGCCGGGTGGCCATGACCCGGCTGGTCCGGGGATCTGATTCTGGGATTCTGGGACGCGTTCAACCGGCGGGCTGGCCGCCGCCTCAACGAACGCGCCCACACCGGTGCCCCGTAAAGGGCCACAGACCGCACGACCCCCGCGTATAGCCTCCGACAGGAGGCGTTTGGATCTCTAGATTGCCAGGAGCCGCTTCAAGGCAGCCCCGGCCCACTCCAGTCTGGGAGTTCCACAAAGTTTCACCGACTGTCGAGGACGAGTCCTAGACCTTAATCGTCGGCGTCGACTCGACGCCGATGTGAACCCCTCCTACCGTGATGCCGATGTGAACCCCTCCTACCGTTATTTGGGAACCCGACGGTGGCGTGTTCCGAGGACCATGAAAACACATGGCCTCGGCCTTGTGCAGGGCCACCTCGAGTCCCAATTGCCGAATCCTGTCGACGATTGCCGCAGCCCCGTGTGTCGCTAGTTCGGCCGCCGCCTGGTGCGACCTCCCCTGCGCCAGGACCAACGTGTCAACGTGTCGTGCGCTGACATGACGCCGGCAGCGCCACCAGCAGCTGGACCGACTGCGGCGTGCCAGTACACTATACGTACGGTAGCGCATGCGCCGCGGGCACGGCGCGCAGCCAGCGCGCGGCCGCGGCCAGCAGGCGCGCGCCCGCCTCGCACGCGGCGTGCAGGCGCAGGTGCGCCGGCGCCGCGCCCGGCAGCGCCACCAGCAGCTGGACCGACTGCGGCGTGCCAGTACACTATACGTACGGTAGCGCATGCGCCGCGGGCACGGCGCGCAGCCAGCGCGCGGCCGCGGCCAGCAGGCGCGCGCCCGCCTCGCACGCGGCGTGCAGGCGCAGGTGCGCCGGCGCCGCGCCCGGCAGCGCCACCAGCAGCTGGACCGACTGCGGCGTGCCAGTACACTATACGTACGGTAGCGCATGCGCCGCGGGCACGGCGCGCAGCCAGCGCGCGGCCGCGGCCAGCAGGCGCGCGCCCGCCTCGCACGCGGCGTGCAGGCGCAGGTGCGCCGGCGCCGCGCCCGGCAGCGCCACCAGCAGCTGGACCGACTGCGGCGTGCCAGTACACTATACGTACGGTAGCGCATGCGCCGCGGGCACGGCGCGCAGCCAGCGCGCGGCCGCGGCCAGCAGGCGCGCGCCCGCCTCGCACGCGGCGTGCAGGCGCAGGTGCGCCGGCGCCGCGCCCGGCAGCGCCACCAGCAGCTGGACCGACTGCGGCGTGCCAGTACACTATACGTACGGTAGCGCATGCGCCGCGGGCACGGCGCGCAGCCAGCGCGCGGCCGCGGCCAGCAGGCGCGCGCCCGCCTCGCACGCGGCGTGCAGGCGCAGGTGCGCCGGCGCCGCGCCCGGCAGCGCCACCAGCAGCTGGACCGACTGCGGCGTGCCAGTACACTATACGTACGGTAGCGCATGCGCCGCGGGCACGGCGCGCAGCCAGCGCGCGGCCGCGGCCAGCAGGCGCGCGCCCGCCTCGCACGCGGCGTGCAGGCGCAGGTGCGCCGGCGCCGCGCCCGGCAGCGCCACCAGCAGCTGGACCGACTGCGGCGTGCCAGTACACTATACGTACGGTAGCGCATGCGCCGCGGGCACGGCGCGCAGCCAGCGCGCGGCCGCGGCCAGCAGGCGCGCGCCCGCCTCGCACGCGGCGTGCAGGCGCAGGTGCGCCGGCGCCGCGCCCGGCAGCGCCACCAGCAGCTGGACCGACTGCGGCGTGCCAGTACACTATACGTACGGTAGCGCATGCGCCGCGGGCACGGCGCGCAGCCAGCGCGCGGCCGCGGCCAGCAGGCGCGCGCCCGCCTCGCACGCGGCGTGCAGGCGCAGGTGCGCCGGCGCCGCGCCCGGCAGCGCCACCAGCAGCTGGACCGACTGCGGCGTGCCAGTACACTATACGTACGGTAGCGCATGCGCCGCGGGCACGGCGCGCAGCCAGCGCGCGGCCGCGGCCAGCAGGCGCGCGCCCGCCTCGCACGCGGCGTGCAGGCGCAGGTGCGCCGGCGCCGCGCCCGGCAGCGCCACCAGCAGCTGGACCGACTGCGGCGTGCCAGTACACTATACGTACGGTAGCGCATGCGCCGCGGGCACGGCGCGCAGCCAGCGCGCGGCCGCGGCCAGCAGGCGCGCGCCCGCCTCGCACGCGGCGTGCAGGCGCAGGTGCGCCGGCGCCGCGCCCGGCAGCGCCACCAGCAGCTGGACCGACTGCGGCGTGCCAGTACACTATACGTACGGTAGCGCATGCGCCGCGGGCACGGCGCGCAGCCAGCGCGCGGCCGCGGCCAGCAGGCGCGCGCCCGCCTCGCACGCGGCGTGCAGGCGCAGGTGCGCCGGCGCCGCGCCCGGCAGCGCCACCAGCAGCTGGACCGACTGCGGCGTGCCAGTACACTATACGTACGGTAGCGCATGCGCCGCGGGCACGGCGCGCAGCCAGCGCGCGGCCGCGGCCAGCAGGCGCGCGCCCGCCTCGCACGCGGCGTGCAGGCGCAGGTGCGCCGGCGCCGCGCCCGGCAGCGCCACCAGCAGCTGGACCGACTCCGGCGTGCTCAGGATGCCGCCGCCCGGGGCGTCTGCTGGGGATACATATCGCACGGTCAAATTGTAGTAATAAACAGGCTTTCGCGTATTTGAATTAAAACACTGAAGTTACAAGGTGTGCCATGAGACGTTTGACCAAGTTTTAGAGACAGCGTGTATTGTCGTCATTGCAGCTGAGGACGTAGGAAAAGCGCACGGTACGCGTGCACACTCGCGATTTCGGCGAGACAGGTATGGGACTATAGGCACTTTATCAGAACATTACTTTCAACTCTATCTATCCTAATGCGCGTAAATATATTTTCATCACATCTATTCAAAAAGAGCTAGTTTGTTCTTCATAAACAGGGAGGGAGCAAAATAGCTCTTTGATTCCTAGGGACTAAAAGCGATTTGAATTTGGAATGTGGATATTGTTAGTTAAAGTTCCAATCACCAAAGAAATCAATCACGAACATTGTATGGACAAGTAAATAGGGAATTATTTGGTCAAAATGAAAATCCAAGATGGCGGCTACGATAATTTTCAGTTTTCGTCATGGGTGTCGTTTTCATAGTTTTCGAGGGTGCTAAAGCCGATAGTGAGGTCAAATGTAAATCCAAAATGGCGCCTGCGAAAATTTTCAAGTTTTTCGTCATGGGTGTCGTTTTCATAGTTTTTGAGGGTGCTAAAGCCGATAGTAGTCAAAATGCAAATCCAAGATGGCAGATGCGAAAAATAAAAATAAATCCTTAATGGTCATCGTTTTTGTAGTTTTTAAAGCTGCTTAAGTCGATAAAGAGGTCAAAACGTAAATCCAAGATGGCGGCTGCGAAAATTTTGTTTTGGTTTTAAATCATACGTGAGAGATGAGGGTCGGACCGCAAACGTTTTTTTCCCTCATAGAGGGTGATAAAAAGTAGAGTGTTCACCTCGGGAGCAACACTATATTAAGCTCGAGTGACGTACTTTGAATCCCTCGCTGCGTTCAGGATTTTACTTTAGAATCCTTCCTTTTTGACTCTAGAATCCTTCTCTCCGCTCTGGGTTCAAAGTAACACTCACGCCTTAAAAAATATTGTTTGCTCGCTAAGCAAACAATCTACTATTTTTGTCAGTGAAAATCTTTGCTTGATTGTTTGGAAGAAGAAAAATTCGTAATTAAATTGTAAAATATCTGGTAAACTCTTTATCATTATAGATCTAATCTACCTAAAACCTTGTATTCATGGTAATAAAAAATGCAAAATGGTTGTTGTAGCTGTCAGTGATCCCTGTTCTAAACTTTACCTGGTTTTCTTACCTTCAGTCTGTTGTGTTTCAGCGGCGGAGTGTAGGGTAGCAAGCGGCACCTCTGGCGGGGTCGCGCCGTAAGCGGATTGAAGATACTCATTGATTGCACCTGAAGAAAATAATCTGCTTTCGAATCTCTAGTGGACATAACTCTGGAAAGAGCAAGGAAGCATGGCACAAAAGGGAGGAAGGCTATACTCAACAGTGGTTGGCACAAGGTGTTGGCAATGTTAATTATGATGATAACTCTGGTTATTTCAAAATTTACCACCCCATATAAATTTTTTCCCCAGTATCCGAAAAATTCTAATATTTTTTCTATCTTGAGTTCGAAACGAAACCTCGGACTGACGGCGTTATCAACTGTTTAGAATAGAACGAAAACTAAAGATGCTTACTAAACACATTTAAAAAAAACCCTATGCTTCTCTTACTTTTAAATCTAATTTTACGAAATAAAGCATTTTAACACTGCGGGACACTAAAGGCCCCCCCAGTGTAAAAACAATAAAAATTCTAGTGTTTTTTAACTGATGAAATATATGAACTGCTGTCTGAATTAGGGTTGATGAGGAAGTCGTTATGAGGAAGAGGATGCGGATGAGGAACTATTAGAAATACGATTTGAGGACACGGATGAGGATGAGGATACGAGGAGGAGGAAGAGGATGAGGAAGATAGAAATTCAAATTGAAAATTTAAATAAAAAAAAGATTTAATTGGGCCCTTTAATATTAAAAAAAATACAAAATAATAGTCTAAAACTCTAAATTCACAATAGGGAGGTTGAATTTTATGAAAAGTAACTTTGAAGCTGTTTCTCCAGATAGACGGTTTCGTAATTCGTCTCACTAGGGGCACTTGATGGAGGGACTGAAAGATACTGGCGCACAGCTCCGTATATTTTAAAATATTTGGAGTTCAATTTCCACCACAAAAGGCTGTCTTCTTGAAGGCCTATTCTCTTCTCTTTAGTATAATTAATTATCAGTGACTTCAGAAGACTGAGACTACTTTTAATTTAATTGAATACGTCAACGACACTTCCTCATAAATTCCTCTTAATGAATGAGGAAGCGGAAGAGGAAGAGGAATATTTTATGCCTAATTTTGGGGATGTGGAAGAGGATGAGGAATCGCAAAAAAATGAGGAACTACCGCATTATGAGGATGAGGAAGAGGAATCCTCATCAACCCTAGTCTGAATTAATTAGTGAGGGATTGTGGTTCATAGTAGAGATGGGTCGAATGTTCGGCCGAATATTCGTATTCGGTACATCCGGCATAATTTGTTCGTGTTCGTATTCGGCCGAATATTCGGTTGATTTGCCGAATAATTACCGAATATTTAAATTATTGTTAATATTTAAAAAAAAGAACATTTTATTAAACAGGACGGTTAACTAATTACTAAATAAGTGTGGTTTATTCCGAAAGTTGTACAAAGTTTTTTGTAAATGAAAGAAACACATAAAATACTTTTTGTACCAATTATTTATTGACAAAATAAAAAAGATTAACTTTAAACAATATTATGCAAGAACTGCAATATGTAACCGAAAGAGCGATGCATCGACTGAGCGAGCCGGGCTAGCACGAGGGGCCGCGGGATGCGCGCGGCCAGAGGGGCCGCCCCACGCCGCGTGCCGCCCGGCTCTTGTAGAGCGCCGTACCGACGTGTACAAACCTGTTTACCGCGCAGAATTGAATCGAATGATTCGGCCGAATATTTGGTTCGGTATTTTTTGGACGGAATATTCGATTTTGGTTGAACCTACATTCGGCGCATCTCTAGTTCATACTATGTTTTAGCATAACTGGGAACAAATATGCATCTAACGGTGACGGCACTCTTGAAGCACATCATTCATGTAACAGTATAAACTGCGTTCGCGATTTAGTTTCCTAACATGTGAACAAATATGTGGTTTTGGAAAAAATACTTTAAAAAAATTAATAGATAAAGTTCAGCTTGCGCAACGACTTCATACATTTTTACGACTTTTTGAATATTAATAGTTATTCTGAAATCAGCTTATTTGAAACTAACATACAAGTGGATATACCATAAATGTGAAACAATGACTTGAATAGACTTTAACTAGGAACTTACCAAACTGCCCCATCTTGAAGAGATTCTTAGCTAGTTGCGTTTGCAGCATCAGCTGTTGTCTGCGAGCGCCTTCGATGTCACCAGTGTTGCCTGGCGTTAGGTATGGAGATACTGGAAGGAATATTTTGTTAGGAATATAATCATTTAATAGAATCTTGCCAGCTTCAGGATCGACAGATTGATCTTACTTTGGGAACTGTAATATAAATTATGTACACACGGCTACAAATTTCCAGTATAAGCTGACCTCGCATTGTACGGAAATCCTATACAATGCGAGATCAGCATAAACTGGAAATGTATAGCTCGATGTGTAGCCGTGTGTACAAGAATTTTATTTACTACTACTAGTACTATTTTAGTCTAAAACCTTTGATTGTTCAACTAAAAATACTAATTGGTAATTCAATTTTGTTTGAAAGTCTGTTCAAACAAAAGCACCAGCATAATAGTAATCAACAGCCTCACAGTTCACACACAAGATACAGGTTTTGGTCAATTTAGACGATTTTCGGATTAAGGCCATTCAAGGCAAGCGGGTGCAGGGCAAACTGACCGTAATAGTTCAAAAGTAATTTATTCAAACTAGCCTGAGAATCAGCACTTTTCGAACGTCAAAGTTACATAAGACAGTCCCCCAAAACGCCCACCCTTCACCACTTCCTAGTGCTTTAGCTGGGAAGAAGAAGTGGCGCAACAAACTCCCCAGAAGCACAGCTGTCAGTTCAGTTAGAAAAAAATAATTCTATACAACAGTATGCAAAACAATTTACATTACGCAACACAAAACATAATTTAAATTATAACTATCAGCTACCACACGCCAATATACCAACCAAAAATATCGAGAACTGTACTCGGGCAGAAATAAAAAGAAATAAACACTAAACGTAATCAGTCATAAAGGGCGTGCTCGCTTACATATAGCTGTAACTGCAAGTTATAAATGATAAACCGGTTGAGTTGAACTGCAGATGGTTCAAAACTGTTTAAGTATTTGTCAAATATTAGCCTGTTAAAGACTGTATGGTAACCATCCTAACCATGATTTTAAAGCCTATGGAGAGAACATAAAGTAGCTTGTCATATTACCTGGATTTCCCTTGTTGAATGCGACCGCAGCAGCCAGCGCGAAATTAATAGCAGGCGCAGGAGACACCGCTCCGAATGCATCGGTAGGTTCTTCTTTAGGATTGATCTGCGAATATACCTCCTAGATACAAAACCCTCGCGTTAATATAAGATTAATATGACATATCGAGCGTTAGGATACAGGTATCAGGGACAGATATTAGGTTCTATGAAGTCGAACTGTTTCTAAAAGTTGATGTGCAGGGTGAAAATAAATTAATATCTAAAACGACAAAAAATATTGTCGATTTTTTTTCCCTGAAGCTTTTACCTTAAATAGAGTGTTACTATTGGTTGTCTTATTGCAGTAATTATATCTTTTATGGTGAGTAAAAATAACAAACGTATGTAAATATAACATACGTCGAAACGAACATGCCTTCCAAATATATGCAATACAACAACAACAAAAACGAATATGTATCAATGTGTGTTACATATAAAATGAAATTAATAAGCAGTATCGGGGTCAATAGCCGCTGGTAGCATAATTAATTTAAATTGACCTTGTATACTTAAGAAGATAAATAAGAATATATTGGACTAACCTGCCCCCCCTGTGCCTGCCCCGCCAACCCCAGGAACTTGGAGTACGCTGCCTGCCTGTCATGCATGCCCTCGCGCTGTTCACCCTTGGACTTGTCCACGATCGGCTTCCGCTCATGCTGGACCGCTGTCGCATACAGTGCAAGAATTATTGCTCATCAGAATAGGCGACATACAAATAGGTTGCATTTTCAGAAACAATATTTTGATTTAAAGGAGTGTCCATGGAGTTTCTTGCCCGTTCTTCTCCATAGGAACCTACTACACTTTCGAATGGGCAACTAGCTTCATATTTCTGACTGACCGATACCTTGACAATAAGTGCCTGTAAATGGTTTTATTGAAATATAAATGCTTTAAGTTTGAGTTGAGTTTGAATCATTTCTATTAATAGGTATAAAGCCGCGGTCACACGGCCTGTTGGTCGAGGACTGTCGCGGCCTAGTGCGCGGCAGCGTTTGTGGAGGCCTGTCACGGCCCGTGCCGAGCATCCACCACGGGCCTCATCGGATCGACAGTTCCGACGGCCGGTCTGTGAGAAAGCCGTGACCGTGGGACCGCGGCATAACAAAGTAGCTTTTCGTAACTACCCAACGAATTCTGATGCAGTTTATACCATCATTTAGAGAATTTACTCTTGAAGTTTTACCGTGCTTAAAACCGTGCCCAGTAGGTGCGGGTCGCATCGGGCCGCTTCGCATCGCGTTTCATTCAGTTCCGCCTGTAGTGTGCGATAGTTCAAACAAAAGGATTTTTGCAATCCGTTTCGGCCCGCCCAAGTCTGTGTCGGCCTAAACACTACTAAAAAGTCTAGCTGATACTCACAGTCGCTCCTCATGCCGCAAGCGAGGCACTTCTGCAGGCGACAGTACTGGCAGCGGTTGCGATGGTGCTTCGTCACCTCGCAGTTCATGCTGCCACGGCATTGGTAGCCCAGCTTCTTGCGGATTGAACGCTTAAAGAAGCCTTTGCAGCCTATAGATGAGAAGCGGTAAATAATTTTGTATATATATATAATTGTTCAAAGCTATGTATTAAATTTAAATTTTCTGGGATGACAATCAAGACATAGGGTGTTCCAGATTTTGTTATTTTTCTGCCAATTTACATGAAATCTGTCTGCTTATCTAGCCATGACTCTTTGTAGTTATAGTAATAAGAACATAAACACAACATCACGCCTATAGTCCTGGAAGGGTAAGGCAGAGGTGTACCTATGTCTATGTATTCCCACAATTCGCCAGTTATGCTTCAAGTCTGATATAGGTGGGGATGAAATAGTGCATTTTCACCGAATAACATTGAAGAAGGTAGCTTAACTTGTAATTCTGCTGTCCTAGTGGCAAAGGATGATCCTGAGCCCAGAATGGATATGAAACAAAGTGGCTCCAGAATGACATACATAATCTTTCTTTCTAATTGGCTACAAAGGCTACGCAAAGGCGGCAAAGGCTATGGTTGAGTCCAAGAGGGCATCAGAGATTCAAAAGCATTTCCCTTCATTGAGCTTCTTTGACGGTAACAATCACAAACTAACAAGAAATACAATGTCTTATTATGAAGTCTCATTTGCATAAGCATAACCAGCCCATATTGCATAATTAAGCATATTGTTCCCACTGCTATTGTTGACACAGATCTTGTCTATTCGAGGGGGAGGGGCTTTAATCTACCACGCGGGCCCAGTGCGGGTTGGTAGATGTCACATGTCTTCGAATTTTTTATCCTAGGACATGCCGGTTTCGTCACGATGTTTTCCTTCACCTTTTTGAGAGCAGTGGTGATGAAATTATTTACACAAAGTAAAGTGCTTGCTTGGGTTCGAACATACTCGTGAGTCGTGGGTTAGGTTTGGTAGGCACAATTTGGCTTTTTTCTAAATATTTGTGACTGGCGATGAAAAGGTAAAGCATAACTGGGAGCAAAAATACATACCTTCACAGCTGATGGCTCCATAATGTCTGCCAGAAGCCCTGTCTCCACACACTATGCAGAGCTCCAGCCCTCCCACCTCACTGTTGCCACTGAACTTCATCTCCATCTGATCTTGGCCTTCCATTGTAACTGGAATTTAAGGAAAGGAAATGTTTTTATAAATTAATTTATTAATTAAATTAATTGGTAAGTATATAAATATAATAAAGAGTGTGCTATGCCAGAGGATGTGCAACTATTATGTAATTAATTTATCCAATTTGATATGTATTGAATCAATTTGATATCTTATCTATACAAATAATAAAGTTGAAGACTGTCTGAATGAGCTAATCTCTGGAACAAGTCTGGAACAGTCGGATTTAGGAAATTCTTTTTTTTTTGATAGCCCAGTTTTAGTTGAAGGTTTCTAGGCTATTTAACATCATAAGTTCTGAGTTGAGCTCCACAATTACTGACAAATGCTTGCACTGACAGGAGAGGTCCATTCAAATCTGTGGTTCTTTTCTCAAGACTTTTCTTTTTTTTTTTTACTAATCTACATGGTCCTTATATTATGGCCTGACCAAGATTATGTCTGGACTTTAAAAGAGACTGTGACTGCTGAGTTTGTTTCGGCCTTTCTTCTCAGTAGTTAGATAGGAAACGCCGAACTCATCTAGCTTATTTTTAATATTTTTTTTAAGATGACGTGTAAAAGTGATTCCAATATCCTTTTCACAGAATAAACTATTTATTTCATGCTACGACCCTTAGAAGTCGAGTAAAAATAAAAACAGTCAGAAAGAACGCTAAGTGAAAACGAAGTAATAAAGGCAGGCGATGCGATGCGACGGGGTGGGTCGGGGGAGCAAGAAAATTTACGCGAACGAAGTCGTGGGCAGAGGCTTGAAACTAATATTTGTAAACATGTAGACCTACTTTTAAATGTATGGTCCATGTTTTTGGCAAATATAATAATTGTGACTTTGACAGATTAATAAAATTATAAAAAAGATGTGTTTATTATCCAGATACTACATAAGCAGGTACACAGGTTAAACGCAAATTGGACAACAGGTAGCTTCAAAAGTTCAATTATTACCTTGCTAGGTTACACGGGCAGTGACAGTTGCCTTGCCAGTGAGCCCCAAACTACTACTATTATTATATATATTTGCAAATTTAGTAAATAAAATGCACTAGTACAGAAAAATAACATTAATTTTAAAGAATTGTTTTTTCTGACTTTAAATAAACATCAAAAATAATGCAGTCTATGCTAAGTATGTCACTATAGTTAAGCTAGCTGGTTGAGGTAGCTGTGTGGGTGGGGCCCATAGGCTGGCTGGGCCCCTAGGCCAATGCCTTGTGTGGCTAGGCGTAAATCCGGGGCTACTAATAGGCTAGGCTAGGTTGAATTAGTTATTAAGAATTTGTACTCTAATTGCATAACAATCAGTTTTCAATCACAATCTGAATGATTTTGAAGGGTATTGCTAATCCATTGCTTAATATGTTCTAAGAATTTGTCCACACAAAAATAACACAATGAATGCTGTAGAACTGTTAAAGTGAAAGCCATTGCTACTGTGTGTTACACACTTACCCTGCTGGTTCTTTATAATAAAGGATACAATATTCATAGAAGTTGATAACAAATTACAAGTTTTCAACCTTCCTCTTACAACCATAGGTTTACATATTTCTTGAAACATCTATCTGTCAATAAATTTGCATGTGCCGTATTTGTATCTACAAACCATAGCACATAAGCCAAATATATCAAAGCTATTAAAATTGTTTTACTGACCATTTAATGGCAAGAACTAATGGATTAATCACATCAATGGTCTAGTTGACAATTAAGTTGTTGACAAATGAATCAAATTAGTCTAGTACTACAAACATAGTTGTGAAATGGGACTTTCCAGGTTCAATTCTCAGGTTTAGATTGTATTAGGTTGAAAATCTGTAGCCTAGGTTTTTCTTAAAATATTTTCAATGACAATAGTGTCACATGGAAGTGTGTGTACTTCTCTTACAATACTTATTATTTGTGTACTTTCTTGGTTTAAATGTTTATAATAAAACTAATTGAACTTTAAAGAGGAAATAATAGATCTCTGCCTTTGACTACTTTTCCCATATGAGTGGGATGTTAAAAGTTCAAAGTTGTAAAAACTCCGACATAAAATTCATGTGGAATATTCAGTTTTCTATTCTGTTTTAACAAAGCCCTATAGCTGCTGGTTAATGAAACTTAATAATTAGCAATATCCCCTAGCTTGGACACTGCATGGTAATTTACATGAGAAAGCATCCATGACCATACGCGTCTATATAGCTATTGTGACGAAAAAAATAACTTTTGTGTACCATACCTTTCACTTTTTGAGAGCATGGTATTTTTCATATACCGAGCAAAAACTCATTGTTTGTAGTTAAATCATCAAGAAATTAATATGAAAATAAAATGTTTTACTCATACAACAAAGCAGAGGGCATGCTACGGTCAGTGGAGTGAAAAATCTATTCAACAGCCACAAATACAGTTACTCGATTGGACTTACCTTGTTTTATTGACAGTATTTCTATTTATTTCGCATTTATAGTGGTTGACTTTGCTGAGGCAGCATATAGAACTTAACCATGTACGATTTATAATGTTTTTTTTACTTTATCATCATATATTTCACGATACACAACGAAAATAAATAAAAAAATAATGAACGAACAGTGGATGTCGGAGCGAATGAAATGTCAAATGAGTTAATGAATGGTTCTAATATTTTTATTATCTGTTGTTGAAAGTGTAGTCCATCGACGAAATATTATAAGTTTGGCAACATTTTCGCTTCATGTGTTTCCTACTCGTTTTTTTTTTTTTTTTTTTTTTCCGTTTTGGCAACTGAGCCGATGTCGACTATTCTGCCAGTGTCATGTAGTGGCAGCACAGCAAAATGAGCCGTCGAACTTTGCACTTCGGGGTAGTTGTTAGTAGATAATGGTATTAGCTGAAAGGACGAGACAAGTTTTGTTAGTTATAACAAATAAGTTTTTTTTTTTTTTTGTTAGTTATTAGTTAATCTAATAGAAAACGACACATATTTACAAAGTTATATTAGTTATTACACACCAGACTACATTTTTATATCATTGTCGTTTAAAAATTTTGCTAGGACTTGAATCAGTTTAGGGGAAAAGTTAGTCAAGAGGGAATTGAAGTTAGTAGGAAGGGTAATTTTAATTTTAGGGAGCTTATGGTACAAATCAAAAGATTGTGAATTTGAAGGACATGAAAAAAAGATATGGTCCAGGGTGCCCTCATCAACTGTCATCAAGACCGCACTCGCACAGGGAATTGTCACGAACACGAATCTTATGAAGAAATACTGGGCTGATTTTTGCAAAACGACTAGAGTTCAAGTTTTGTATTTATTGTCAAAATTGACATTTACGAAATAAACGAAACCGCGTGTGATTTTGTTGTAATCAAAGGTGCTATTACGATTTATTTTCCATGCGAAAAACTAACAAATAGCTGTAGTTTTGAAACAGAAAACATTATGGCGTGTCCAAAGTTAGATAAAATAATAGACAAATTCAATGTTTTCACAGATAAACCAGTAAAATTTCTGAATGTACAAAGTGACCTCAAGGATGATATTAAAAACCTGGTTAAATCTATATACGACTACACGAAAACGGAGGAAACTGTTGATAATAAGGTAAGAAAGGCGGCGTTGCCCGAGCTGATCGTCGAAGATTTCGATGAGGAGCAGATTTGGCAACAAATCGAGCTTCAAAATACCGAATGTTGGGATCAACTTGTATGGGAGGTAGCTAGTTGCATGTCCACTAAAACCAACTTATTATTTCCTGTAACGACTTCTGAAGAGGAAACTAATGTTAAAAACGACTCGGTTAATGAGGAACCTATGTCTGGAGATGAACAATCTGATTCCGAACAAGAAAATGACGATGAAGAAATCAAAGAAAAACCCAAGAAAAAGAAGCCCATGTTACCAAAATCTAAAGCAAAACCTTCAATAGTAGATGATAAGTTCTTCAATCTGCAAGATATGGAGAAATTCTTGTTGAATGAAGAGAAGAATGAAGGGAAAGCCCATGCTTCTGACAGTGAGGAAGAAACTATAGACATGTTTGAAGACATTGATGATGATGAAGGTTCTCATGATGAAGAAGGTGGTAAAGAGGCTATGTACTCTGACTTCTTCAATCAAGAAGGAGAGGAAGATGGTCAGGATGATTACAATGATCAAGAGATAGAAAATGAAGAAGAGATTGATGATGGAGAAGAAATTGAAGAAATGGATGATGATGAAGATAAAGAAGAATCAGATCATGAGCTTAAAAAGGTAGATGATAAGAAAAAAGTCAGATTTGCTCTTGAAGCTTCTTCAGATGACGATGGTGAATCCGTAGACAGTGAAGTACCTACTAACAACAATAACAAACAACAACCAGATGAAAAGAAATCTGAGTTTGAACAACGACAGCTAAGGTTGAAACAGCAGATAGAGAAATTAGAAAAGAAAACCTTATCTGACGCCCCTTGGCAATTGAAAGGAGAGGTTGATGCTCTGCGGCGCCCGCAAAATTCTCTCCTTGAAGAAGTAGTAGACTTTGATCTCACAAGTAGACCGCCGCCTATAATCACAGAGCAAACGACAGTCACTCTAGAAGAATTAATCAGACGTAGAATCAAAGACAAAGCCTGGGATGATGTTGTAAAGAAAGAGAAACCAGTTGATGACCAGCTAGCGTTCCGTAAAACTGAAGTACTAGATCAAGCTAAAAGCAAGTTGAGCTTAGCACAAGTGTATGAAACTGAGTATTTAAAGCAGAAGCAAGCGTTATCTGGTGAAGTGGAAGATGAGAAAGAACCAGAAGCTCACACAGAGGTCCGTGAAGCAATTAACAAATTATTTGGTAAGCTAGATGCTCTATGCCACTACCATTACACACCAAAGGCACCGCAAGCCGAAGTCAAGATCGTCAGTAACACTCCAGCAATATCAATGGAAGAGGTAGCCCCAGTAGCAACAAGTGATGCCACTTTATTAGCACCAGAAGAAGTCAAGAAGAAACGTAAAGGAGAATTAATGAGTAAAGAAGAACGTTCACAGACAGACAAGAATAGAGAAAGAAGGAAAAAGAAGAAGTTGCAACGAAAGAAAGGCAAAGTAACAAAGGTAACGGAACACAGGAACACAGAGAAGGGAACGGTCACGGATGATAAATCGCTGAAGACCTCGAAGGCTTTCTTCCAGCAGTTGACGGATGATTCTAGAAGTGTGATCAAGAAACGTAATGTTAAAAATAAAGGACAATAAAAATAAATATTTGTTTCAATGTTTATTCTTGTTATTATTTCTGTTCTACCTACTTACATTACTAATCTAACTTTTGATAAGAATTTTTCCAATCAATATAATGTTTGCTTGAAATGGACAGCATGAAGATTCTAAATCCTATTTATGTACTGATGTTTAAGAGCAACGAGGCAGTCGGTGTAGTGGAATCAAACGCGATGGCTGTGTTGTTCATGTCCTGAGTTATATCCTCAGGTCAGACAGTGTGTTCAAACATGGGCATCGAACACGTGAGTGGCAGACGTTCAACCACTGAGCACTGTATTTCCAGAAAGAATAGGCAGAAGTATAAATCATAGACCCACTATGTTCTATGTTATGGGGTTTGGTTTCCGCACTAAGTCAAGCCATTGTGCGTGTGCCATAGCGGCCGTTTGGTGGTTATTCCAACCCACATTTCGCTTATGTGTGTCGATGTTTAACTTGTAATACTTCGAGGGTGAGCTTATTGCAATAAATAGGGCACAATTCCAGACTCCGGGCTGCTGCTACTGAGAAATTCCTAATGGAAAACTCTAATAAGATTACCCAACCTGGGTATCGAACCTCAGGAGAGCTTGAGACCACCACTAGATAAACGAGGCAGTAAGATTATCAAATAAGCATCTTATTTATTTATTTAACAATTTATGTACATAAGTACATATTTACTGTTAAACTCAGCATTTATTTCAGTAGAACCAATTAGGTACAGGCACTTTTTACCCGACTACGGCAAAGCAAAAAGGAGGGTTATGATTTTGACCAGTATGTATGTATGTTCATCTGTTACCTACCTCATAACTTCTTGGAGTGCGGCGCGTCGTCGTGGATTGCACTATCTGTAGGTGGTACTCATCATAATTTAACAAATGAGGTACATAGCTATCTTGGAAGCGTCTTGATCGTCAGCTGGTTATAGGCTATGTGATGTCACATTAAATTGAATATGGCAAAAAAATGTTTTAAATATGCCATGTTGATTATCAAATGAAAAAGCTTAATTAGCACATTTCAAAAATAGATATTTATGACCCCAAAATAATTTAAATAAAACAAAAACTAAAACCCAACTACCAACTACTACAAAAAAAAACAACTTAGGTATAAAAAAGACATCGCAGACGTTCGCAGCCAGATAAATAAGAAATCCGGAGTCACGTGCGTGTTAGGGCATATCACGAATAGATTACGTGTGACTCCGGATTTATAATTTCATCGTGTCTGTGATGTCTTACCTTATCTTCCTTTTTAGTTGACTTTATTGTCGTAGTAAGGTTTTTGAATTGTCAAAAAGTAAGTCAGTCAAAGACCATTCGAAATCTACTAGTTCCTATGGAGAAGAACGGGCAAGAAATTCCGTGTGGATATTTTAATTAAAACCTTAATGCTATCTCAGTATCCCTTTAACCGTTAACTTATAAGACTTTAAGTAAACAGACATCAAACAAAACATAGCCACAGCTACATATGTACGAAATACAATGAAATCCCCCAAACTGTTGGCTTTGGGGAACTAACTCGGCTCGTAACTGCACACTGGCAGTAATTAGCAGAGGAAAAACCTAGCGATATGGGCCGAGACGAATCAGACGACAGGGGAGGGATGAAGGTTCTGTGGGGAGCGGAGTTGGCATTGTTCAAAAATGTACCTAGTAGAGTTGTAGGTACTTTTTAGGGTTTCGTACCCGAAGTGTGCCAAACGGGACCCTGTTACTAAGCCTCCGCTGTCCGTCCGTTCATCAGTCTGTCTGTCACCGGGCTGTATCTCATGAACCGTAATAATATGTGGCTAGTATTTTTTTTTACAGATTGAGTATTTCAATTGAAAACAAAAAAAAAATGCCCGGCGTCAAGGAAGGCCCATAGGGTATTATTATTACATCTTACTTAAAAACTATATTACTAACATGCAGGAACACTAAACAGAAAGAAAAGACAATCAATCACAGGAATGTTTAACAAGCTTTGTTGCCAACATGTAGCTTGATAAACCTCTCCATTGTAGGCCCATCCAACCTCTGCAAACCTCGTCAGAATGCGGCTTCCCCTCACTCAGAATATTACTGAGGCAACTTTCTTCCGTATCATCGCAAAGTAGTCGTCAGTGTGCGCATCGGCAAACATACCTGACGCACTGCAGTAAGGTGGAAGCCTCAACAGCGCCCTGAAGGCATTGTTGTATTGAATGCGCAGGGCATTGTCTGCTTTTAGGGTATGGTTATCCCAAAGGCAAAAAAGGTGTAAATTTTGGCAGTAGGCCTTAAAAAGAGTTAGTTTCACGGGAACTGAACAACCATGAAACCTTCTGTATATCATATTTCCCCTCATAGCCAGTGCCCTGCGCTCCCTTTCCATAAACAATTAATAAAAATAAAATAAAGTAAATAATTAAAGGGGGTCCC
The DNA here is from genome assembly GCA_963853775.1 of Xanthia togata. Classification (NCBI taxonomy): domain Eukaryota; kingdom Metazoa; phylum Arthropoda; class Insecta; order Lepidoptera; family Noctuidae; genus Xanthia; species Xanthia togata. Next base: position 2,917,874 of record OY970814.1, read on the forward strand.
CAGTCCCCCAGACAAGAACGTGCTTTTATCGGCGTTTTTTTGCTAGATCCAACCAAGTAACCATACTATTAAAAACAGTATTATACTGTTTTTCACAAAACAGTATTATACGGTTTGCCCCTGTAGCCCCCCGGTGCAAGTGTGCGAGGGAACATGGGGTGATTTTAGTCAGCAGAAGTCTGACAGAACCCTCCGTTCGCCCCAAGAGAACGATCGATTTGATGACGAACTAGATGATTTAAAGTGATCAGTGGCGGTGACGATCTGCTTTAACTCTGCCGGCCAACTCTATTGCATTAGTTGTGATCGTGTATTTAAAACAAAATTCAGTCTGGCGAGTCATATAGGACACACGCTAGGAAATAATAAGAATTTCAATGAGTCGCAGTTATCGAAATCGATAAGGAGGCCTATACTAAAACTGTAGCTTACCCACTCCATTTGAAGAGGCAACAGCTTCGTAGCTTCACACCGCCTATTGCAGTTAGCCGCACGGACTGAAAGTTACATAACGCGAACTCGTTACTTTTTAGTTTTAGACTACAAATGTTAAAGACCTAAGCACACTTGCTACTGTATCTACTCTTGATACGTATGGGCTGTGTTGGCTTTGTATAGTTTTTCTCTAAAGTAGGTATCTAAATGGGACCTCTCATCCACGAATGACGACAGTTAACAAGCGTAGATTAAAAAAAAAAAAACCCTACTAATATTCACCCCCAATAATATTTATTGAGTCATGATTAACGTTGGTGTAACCATACATACATTTTGTATGTTTTAAGCTTGTCATAATCATAACGGTACATAGCGGTAACTTTGCAAGGGGGTGAATGTATCAAGAGCCATGGGGTTGAATTGAATGGCTGTTAGTTTGTCAGACTATTGATCAGCGTTTTAGAAAGCGGGAGGCTGAATATTAACAATTGTTTTACTATTTATGGTATGTCTACTTCGTCAGACCATAAATAACTAACTAAAGTACCTAGTCCCCAACAAATAGGGAAGCGCCGTGGAAGCGCCTAATATTGCGACCACAGTTGCGCTTACTACAAATTGCTATGAGTTTTTTTGTAGGAACTACGAAATTTTTAATTTTGTCTGCTGTGCCTGTACTTTCATGTTTCGGCATTATGGTGGAGTTTCTATCAGTAGTTTTATTTTATTTCAGCCTGATGACGACTAGTGCTCCACATGAGCCTAATATACCAATATGTGAAATCACAAAACCTATACTTACAGTTGTTATTGATAAATACCTATAAGACATAAATAATGCTACTTTGTTTAACGATCTTATGCTGAAATGAACCTTTTTGGCACAGCCGTGAGGCACACACTATTATTGCTTTATGATTATTTTCACTTTTTATTATGTTATTCTTTTTCTTTATATAGGTAATTGGAGGCTATTTTTGGAGAAGAAAACGATCTACTTCGCTAGACATGACTTTTGAGCATTTACTCGAAACATGAAGCATGATAAGTGGTTACTGATAACTTACCAGATATTAAAGAGTAACCTTATACATAGAGTCCAATAATTAGCCTAAGTACTTAAATGTTGTTCCCATTGCTCGAGCTAAAACGTTCTCTCTGTCATCTCAGTGAGAAGAAGCAGGCCGTCCAACAAGCGGGCCCGTGCGTGTTGATGAACCAGAACCTTAAAAATGGCAACTCGTAATGATTGATCCATATAAAAGTCTTTTGGGCGGCCCATATTCTGCAGTGTCTACAGTCTGGTATGTCTGAATTAAAATCACAATGCATACATGTTTATATAAATGGGTTTAATAAACAAAACACTGCGGGCGATAGTGCCACTCGAGAGATAATTAAGAAGTTCCATTTCATACAATCTTTTAGAACCTAAATGGAACAAATATTTCGGAAACACAAGTGGTTAATAAAGAGCTATTTGTAATCAAGCTAAAGTAGGGCCATTTTAATAGGTAACATTTGACGTCTGTCAGTTTAGTGAAAGCAAATCGTAAAATTACTCGTATCGGTCATTATTACAATAAATATGTAATCGTAATTGAAAAAAGTTAAGCAATTGTGCAGTTCTAACAAAACGAAAAAATATATTATTTATGCCCGGCGTTACAAGGTGAATTTTGATGAATTGTCAAATGTTACCTATTAAAATGGCCTTACTATAGTTACAAATAGTAGCACAGCAGTAACAGTGTTGCTAGTTAAACTTGAGACTAATGATGCCGATGCATTCCACCAGTTTCTATGACAAATCTTTTAGTGTTCAAGCATGTTATGAAATGACTTGCCTGTGTCGGTAAGGCGTGCTCAATCTTTGTCTTCTTTTCTAATTATGATAAAAAAAACACTTCCTCTCTCCTGAAACATCATTATACTCTCTTTGCTCCCGTTTCATGATTATTATTATATTAATACCTATACTATTAAACGAGCATTATTGGTATATATATAGAAATTTAAATTTGTAATCACGTTCTCGAAAACGGCTCTAACGATTTCGATGAAAGTTGCAATATAGGGTTTACGGGGGCAAAAATCGATCTAGCTAGGTCTCATATCTGGGAAAATTCGTTTTCTCCGTATTTTCACTCGAGCAGAGCTCGGTCGCCCAAAGTTTAGAACAAGATGGCAACCTACCTTAGAATAATGACATGGCAGCATGGAATTAGTAAGTACCTACTATCGTGGCAGCATGGAATTAGTAAGTACCTACTATCATGGCAGCATGGAATTAGTAAGTACCTACTATCATAGCAGCATGGAATTAGTAAGTACCTACTATCATGGCAGCATGGAATTACTGAATTATGTACTATAGGTACATGAAATTAGTATGAACTATTCTAGACTATTAAATGAGCATTCTCGGTCGACCAGGTACTTTAAATTTATATATAATTAAAAGTATATGGTTTATGTATATTTTTATTGTACATATACATGGTACACCACATACTACTTACAGTATTGTCTCTCCTTCCCCGTGTTCATTCAAATATTGTCTTTAAAACATCGCTTTTAGTGATTATAGGTACATAGAAAATTTTACGAAATTATATTTAGTAAATCTGTTTTTGTGGTGAACATAATAAAGAGTAATCTATTCTATGCTATTTCAGGGAAGTACTGAAAACAGGAAAGTAGCAGAGGAAAAACCTAGCGATATGGGCCGAGACGAATCAGACGACAGGGGAGGGATGAAGGTTCTGTGGGGAGCGGAGTTGGCATTGTTCAAAAATGTACCTAGTGGAGTTGTAGGTACAGACGCCAGCACACCAACCTAATACAATCTGTCAAATTTCTTTAATATATTTTCAACTTTATCACTAAAATATAAGGTTCGAAGTTGAATGGGAAAATTTGACAGTTTCGGGTAGGTTGACGTGGTGGCGTCTGTACTACCATCGTACCTAACAATGTTTGTGCCAAACAGCGTCGCTGTGTTCCAGTTTGAAAGGTACGAGTGCTGCCGGTGTAATTACAGGCATACGGGACAGTTCAGTTTTGTCTCTCGTATTTAAAATCTAAATCAAAATTATTTATTCAAACTAGGCTGAGAATCAACACTTTTCGAACGTCAACATTACAGAAAGAAAGAAAGAAAGAATAATATTTATTTGGACACAGGTCGTGAAACACAATAACAAAATAATAAAATGAAAATAATCAGCAATAATACACTGGACAGCAAATAAACCGAGCCACCCGCTACCTAGGCACTCTAATTCGATTTTCTCAAAAACTAAAAAATGTAGTTGTACCTACAGAAAGTGGGTTTCATGGTGATTAAAATGAAAGGAAACTCATTGGGTTTAATCAATATTTCTGTGTTTATTAAGGATTTTACAAAGAAGAGTCGTTTTCCAGTCGTGACAATCGTTAGTAATGATAAAGTGAAAAAAAAAATTAAAGCCAAAAACAAAAAAAAGTTTTTGATCAATATTCCGTATTCCCTCCCCTTGCTCGGATAACTGCCAGCATCCTTGTATTCATCGACCTTACGAGCCTGACGATAAAATCTTGAGGAATTGTATTCCACTCCTCTACAATTGCGATTCGCAGCTCTGGAAGCCTTGTTGGAGCAGGTACCCGGGCTCGAACCCGACGTTTCAGCTCATCCCATAAGTTTTCTATCGGTCGTCCGCGCTTCGAGCTGGCCAGTCCATCGTACGAATGCTGACGTCGCGTAGATACTGGGTCACCACATGAGCAACATGAGGCCGTGCATTATCATGCATCAATTGCATATCCTGTCCGATATATCCTGCGTAAGGTACCACATGGTCTGAGAGGATTTCAGTAATGTAGCGATGAGAAGTCAGTCCACGTGTACGGCCCGTCGCGTCGGTTCGATGAAAACTAACGCTCTATGTGCTGTTAACAAGATGCCGCCCCAGACCATTACAGATCCGCCTCCATAAGCAACAGTTTCCTCGATGCAACACTGAGAATAACGTTCTCCAGGGCGACGATATACTCTCTGACGTCGATCACTTCCATGTAGACTCACCCTGCAGGCCTAACATGACACACGCGACAGTTACTCGCTCTCGCGTGAGTAATTTTTGTCTATTTCGGTGCCTTTCTCGTTTTCTGACAGCACTTCCATACAAAATAGTCGACTCCTCCTGTCAAAATTGATGTTTTCTCGACAAACCCTAACATGGCACCTTAGTTATCTCGATTTTTGACAATTCAACACGAGATAATCTCCGATTTTTCTATCATTTAGTCGTATTTACTCGTCGCCCATTTTGACGACGAGAAGAGTAGACAAAATTATGATACAAAAAAAAAACTCCAAAATACCATGGCAGTTTCTTAATTGTACTTGTTTTAGTCATCATTTATTTTAAAATTTATTAATAATGAAAATACTTAGTTTTAAACTACTTTTTATACTGGAACGACGTGTTCTATATGTAATTTTTCGTTTTTTGTATGGAAAATATGAAAAAATATTACCTACATGTTGAGTGTTAGGGGTTTATGGGTTTCATAAAGGGGGTCGAAATTTTCATTATTTTTGCGATAGGACACACCGTTTTCGAGATATAAGCAAGAGAAAAGAAAAAAAGACAGAAACAATACTGTCTTCTTTTCGAGGTGTTGGTGTGAATTTTAGTTCAAATTTAACTTATTATTAATTTATTGCATATCACATGTGTTTACAAGGTCTTGATAATAATAAAATAGTTCACATGGACCCTGTCGGGCACAACAATAACATAAAATATTAGTAGCATGATAATAAATGCAGTAAATAGAAATATAAAAAATTATCGTTAAAAAAAATCTAATAAAATCATTCATTCATTCATTTTGTTCATTTTTTTATCGCGATTAAATACTTAGTCAATCAACATTTTAGGTGAAGAACGTAAAATTCTGAATAGCAAAATTGCCATTTTCACTAAATTAATAGCTCAGTGCCGTCAAACTAAAATATAGTTAAGTTGTGTCACTTTAGTCTATTTCAGAATGGAAAATCGTCGGTTGACAGGAATAATCTAAATTTTGGTGATTTTTAGTCTAGTTTAGAGGCATTTGTGAAAAGAAAATCGGCACCATTGAATGAATGAAACGGAATCTCAAGCCGATGTTGCTATCATAAAAATAATTTGTTTTTAATAACATGCAACATCGGTTTCTCGTCGCGAGATATAGAAGTGTCAAAGTGCCTTTTTCGAGATATCTCGTCGTTTACGGTCATGTTAGGGATTAGAATGACGTCAGAATTGTAGACAAATTTCGACAAAACGAGATAAAGAGCTTTCTCGTGCTTGTCATGTTAGCCCTGCTGGTCTCATCAGTGAAGAGTACATTACTCCACTGCTCTAATGTCCAATCCCTATGCTCTCGAGCAAATTCAAGTCGTGCTCGACGGTGTGCTACCGTTAATGCTGGGCCTGTTGCAGCTCTTTTTGGGGTCAGGTTCCGTTCAGCAAGTCTCCTTCTGACGGTATCTGAACTTATGACCACTTGGCGTTCGTCACGCAGACTTTGTTGGACTTGAACTGCGTTAAGGTGGCGATTTCGCAGAACAGTAAAGTGGATATAACGATCATCTGCTGCTGATGTAGCCCTAGGTCTGCCCGTACCTGGACGGCGATCGAATGCTCCAGTCTCTAGGTATCGTCTGTAAACTCGTTGCACCGAAGATCTGCTGATTCGAAGCCTTCGAGCGACTTCACGTTGCGCAATGCCTGCTTGAAGTAATGCTACAGCTTGAGCTGCTTCCTGAGGTGTTGTATCCATTATTAATCGAAAAAAGTAGCAAAAACACACGCGTCTGAGCAAACGATGGACAAAAACTAAAGAAATGATAAGAAATATCCGACTACCCTCATTGTAGAGAAAAAGAACGCTAATTTCAAACTCTGGTGAAAACAGAGCAAATCGTTAGCATTGTGTTTGTTGCTTGATTACAATGTGAGTTGACGGCACTTTCGAATTAATTTGTAGTCATTTTAATCACCATGAAACGCACTTTTTGTAGGTATAACTTTGATAGTTGTAAGTTTTATACTTTTTGAGAAAATCGAATCAGAGTTCCTAGGTAGCGGGTGGCTCGGTTTATTTGCTGACCAGTGTAATAATAGTGTTTATGTGTGCCTCACGGCTGCACAGACAGTCCAATAAAATGCTTTATCATCAATTCAAGGTGGTTATTGGTGGTTGCTTGTTTGCTAAAATGGTGGATCGATTACCAGGTGAGGATAGCAAGATTCCGCTGGATGCGAGAAGCACAGGAGCGGTCGATGTGGTGACGCATAGGCGATGCCAAAGTCCAGCAATGGAGGCTTTCCGACTGAAACGATAATGATAATAATTATGAATATAAAAAACGGTCAAATGAGAGTCCGACTCGCACACGAAGGGTTCCGTACCACCATAAAATATTTAGCAAAAAACGCGTTTCTTGTATGGGCGGGGGTACCCCCTTTATTTTTTATTTTTTTCACATAGTAGCACACACTGTGAAAAATTCAAGTGTCTACCTATTACGGATCAAAAGATCGGACCTGTGACGGTCGGACGGACAGCGGAGCATTAGTAATAGGGTCCCGTTGGCACTCTTTGGGTACGAAACCCTAAAAAGAAACGATTCGAATATTATTTACAGTTAGATTTGGGTGAGGCTTTACATTTGCCCGTTACCTTTATAAGTAGAAAAACTATGTCCAATCAAAATCAATACGCCTGATAAAACAGATCTTCTGTAGTTTCATACTATGTGCCAGCGGTGCGACGCGACTGCGACGCCGCTGCGACTGCGCTGCGACCGCGACGCGAGTGCGACCGCGCGATTTAATCCCGCAACAGCGGCAGTCGGTCACAAATTTATAATTTGTACAATTACCAGCGCCCCCGAGACTTGGGGGAGAATAGAGCTAAGAAGTGTAGAAGAGGCACTGATCATATTTTTGTTTTGAGTATTTCATTGTGCGGGATGAAGGTACCGGTGTAGAGCTAAAGTAAAAATTTATGAGCATGAAACAAAACAATTTCTCGAAAGATGTTAATTAATATTCAAATAGAAGGAAATAAAAATGCGTTTATTGGCATTACAGCTTACAGCAAAAATACACCTTATAACAAAAAAATGGAAATAGAAATGAATGGCATAGTCGGAGATCATCAGTATTATGATTTGGTCTAGCTTCTTGATATACCTTCATTCTTTAAATTCAAAGAGTATCTTGCCAGTGCTGCAGCTCCATGTAAAATACTAGTATTCAGCTGCATCCGGTTAGACTAGAAGCCGCCATGTAAAATAATGGTATTCAGATGGATTCGGTTAGACTAGAAGTCGCCATGTAAAATACTGGTATTTAGCATCCGGTTCGACTGGTTCGTGAGAGATTGATTGATCTTACCGGTATGGTGCCGCCATTTGCTCTTATTTCGGCAGATGTTCTTAGACTACTTTATATTACGGTTAACTTACTCCTTGATTAGTTTGTTGAACTAATAAAATTAATACCTAGCTTTATTTCGATTGACCTGTCCCGCTTTTTCGTCCCGAAGATTTTTCTTACGAATCCGTTACAATTTTCAGATCGTGTCCCTTCTACAACATTCGTAGCCCAACTACGACGGCAGAATCGCCTGGTAGCAGCGCAGACAAATAAATTTAGCAGCGAGATAAGCGACGTATAAATCAGACGACTACAACGCACGCTTACCACGGGAAAAATGTTCCGATGCAACGCTAAGCGCAGCTAACTTCAGAGGTAACCTACTGACTTTAAGAAATGCGGTGAGAACCGGATTAACCTCTCTTTTCTTTGCGGTTTGGCGTTCTAATTTTGAAATAACTTTGTTTTTGAAAACTTCCTAACTTCATAGACCTAATGACTTTAAGAAATGCAGTGTGAATCGGATTAAACAATTTTTCGTCGACACGTCGTTGGCAGCTACGGGCGAGTGACAGGCGACACGTGCAGCCCGACCGCAGACCAGCAGTGCTATTCTGTAACCATCTCACCGTGAAAACTTAGGTGAAGTGAGCTCGGAGTGAGCTGTCAGTCCCTAGCAGCAGGTGGAATGACAGCTCACTTCACCTAAGTTTACACCGTGAGATTATTACAGAATAGATCGGCAGTAGTTCCGCCAACGCTCGAGCGATAGCGATAACACGTTTTTCTATCTTCTATCTACCGACTGGAATACGGGCTGTTGCTGCCGCCTGCGGTCGGGTTCTGAATAATTACTACAACGACATGATGACGCGATGTGTCGCCGCGACATGACGCCGCGGCACGTCGCGTGCTGTTGCTGCCTGCGGTCGGGTACGGAATGATACCTTTATAGTATCTTTGTAAAATTAAGTGCAGCAAGCTTCAGAGGCAATCTACTGAATCTAAGAAATGCGGTGAGAACCAGATTAAACTCGTCTTTGTAGATTAGCGTTCTCATTTTGAAAATAATATAATTTAGGGTGTGCTGCTAACTTCAAAACTGACTCACTGACATGCAGATAAATCCAGTTCTAGCCGTTTTTTTGTGGCTTAGTTTACAAATTTTATTTGAAAATGAACAAAGTTTTTTGTTATTTTGAGAGGTTTACGTACTAGGTTACTAGTCAATCTGCATAGCCTTTTCCCAACTATATTGGGGTCGGCTTCCAGTCTAACTGGATGCAGCTGAATACCAGTATTTTACATGGAGCGACTGCCTATCTGACCTCCACAACCCAGTAACTAGGTAATACGATACCCCTTGGTAAGACTGGTTGTCAGACTTTCGGGCTTCTGACGACCCGTAACGACTGTCAAAGATCCACGAATGACAGCCGGGACCAACGGCTTAACGTGCTTTCCGAGGCACGGAGGAGTCTCGGTATGTAAAGATGGTCACCCATCCACAGACCAACCACGGCAAGCGTAGCTTAACCTGACGGATCGACCCGTGCGATAGTTACTACTTAGCCACGAGCTCCTAGCACTAGGTTACTCGTACCTAACATAAAAAATGCAAGACAAGAAAGTAAATAAAAGACTGTTTGCTGTGTTGGTTGCTCACACAGAGATTTTATATTTAAACTAGCTTTTGCCAGGCGGCTTCATCCGCGTGGATGTCGGAAAATATGCCACGGGAACGTACTATTGGTAGGTATTAAAAGTACCGTATGTGTTAATCCAGGCAATAAAATATTTGGTTAAGTACCTAATTTCATCCAAATCCATTCAGCGTTTATTGCTCAAACTCAAAGCATTTATTTCAATTAAACCATTTACAGGCACTTTTGAAGTGTCAAGAATTCGGTCAGTCAGAAATATGAAGCTAGTTGCCCATTCCAAAGCGTAGTAGGTACCTATGGAGAAGAATGGCTCCAATCCGAAACATCCATCCAGACAAACAGACAAACGGAAAAAAAAACTAAAAACTATATTTTCGGTATCAGACTCGTTCCCTCGAAGCAATTTTTTTTTTCAAAAATATGCATTTTACATTTTTGACTACGTTACAATTTTATTAATGTACTTACCGATAAAGATGTCATTGGTAGTATATTGCATTTGTGTAATTAACGTGTTCAAGTCAACAGTAGCGTATATACCGCGGAATGGGATCGAAATTCGACCTCAAGCTTGCTCCTCGTCTGGCATTGAACTATGCCGCTTGTTTATTACAAATACACTCGAGAGCAATGAATCCGGGTCACTTAAAGAATCCTAAAAATCTCGGAAACTAAAAATGCTAGGTTAATGCAATAAATTGTATTTAATAGACAATGTAATACTCCTTAAATGAAGGTATTAAAACTTCTTAGTTATTGTAAAGTTATATCATAAAAAAATCAAATTTGAAAAAGGGCCACTTTCGAAGATGGAACTACGAAATTACAGCATTTGGTTTTGCTTTTGTTTGTAATCTGTCATTTATGTGGGTACATAAACCATGTTGATAGTGCTCTATATTCATTATTCAAGCTGAAATTATGTCGCTTACGCCTGAAGAATGCACCAGAATACTTACAATGCTGGAAACCGGCCGGAGTCAGCGCGATACAGCCAGGACTGTCGGTGTGTCGCTGTCAACAGTACAAAGAGTTCTCCGACGTTACGAAGAAACTGGTTCTAACCTACGCAGACCAGGAACGGGCAGAACCAGGTGTACCACAGCACGAGAAGACCGATACTTGGTGAACACCATGCTTCGAAATCGCTTTCTTACAGGAACTGAACTCACAAATCAGTTTCGACGCCTCGGAGGAAGTAACCCAAGTGCATGGACAGTAAGACGTCGGCTTGCTGAATCTAACTTAAAACCCCTTAGACCTGCAAACGGCCCTAAACTGGAGCGTGGGCATCGTATTTCAAGACTAAGATATGCCCAGAGCCACGTAAATTGGAGTATTGAAGATTGGTCAAAAGTTATGTTCTCCGACGAATCAAAATTTATGCTCTACAAGCACGATGGAAGACACAGAGTGTATCAAAGACCAGGGGAAAGATTCAAGCAAGCATGCATCGAAGAAAAAGTAGCCTACGGTGGTGGGTCTGTACTTGTGTGGGCCGGAATTTCTTCTGAAAGTCGCACAGAGCTGGTGATCATAGAAAACGGCTCTTTAACTAGCGAAAGATATGTGGAAGAAATCCTCAATGATCACGTTGGTTCTTTTATGGTCAATTTAGGTGAGGATGCTATATTTATGCATGACAATGCCCGACCTCATACAGGTAGGATTGTGAATGACTACCTTCAAGAGATGAACATTACTCGTATGGAGTGGCCAGCGCGCAGCCCGGATATCAACCCGATCGAGCATGCTTGGGACGAGCTAGGCAGATGCGTAAAACAACGAAACCCTCCCCCAATCACGCTTCGTGAGCTCAAAATTGCTCTCACAGAGGAATGGGAGAATATTCCCCAAAATCGTATAAGGAACTTGGTGTAAAGCATGCCAAACCGCGTAAACGCAGTAATGGAAGCACGAGGAGGCAATACGAAGTATTAAAATTCAAGAAAATCGTAATAAAGTTCAAAAATTTCATGTTTCCTATTTTTGTTTTAAGGAGAGATCAGCAGTTTTTTTCTTTATGTAATTTTGTGTTAATAAAATGTATGGTGACTCATATTTTTTTTACTTTCATTTAAGGAGTATTACATTGTCTATTAAATACAATTTATTGCATTAACCTATCATTTTTAGTTTCCGAGATTTTTAACATTCTTTAAGTGACCCGGATTCATTGCTCTCGAGTGTAGTATGATAGGCTCTTTTTAAAGCACCATACTGTCATATTATAACGTCCATGTACTATACATATTTGTTCCTTGCAGACATAAACCTGTGACGCGTAGCACCGAAAGCAATGGAGCTGTAAACTTTTCTCGCGACATTTTTCCTATCAAAATAACTTGCACTAAACCCACATTCACTAAACCTAACCCGGCTAAAACTAAGCCTCACAGTTTTAAAACCGTTTTACATAAAACTATTCCCCAAATGTTTTATGCCCCCGACGAGTTAGCGAAGAAGATTGCAATTTGCCCCTAACATTAAAATGTGCTGGTGAAATTTGTGAATATTGGATAGGAATTTATATTACGTGGTGGCTGGTCTCTTGTGGAAGAATGGATTAGAACTTGCTAGAATTTTCAGGACTTTTGTGTAGGAAGCAATTTATATAAAACTTAACATAATATCACGCTTGTAATACCCCGAAGGGCTAGGCAGAGGTCTAACTCTTCCCAGTTTTCGGCAGTTATGTTGTAAGTCCCATGTAATAGGGGGCGAGCATGTGCCATCAACCGGTCACAAATCCAGACTCCCGGCTGCTACTGTAAAATTTCTGATAGAAAAACCCAATAACACTTTGTTCGACCTGGAAATTGAACCCAGCACCTCATGCTCAGCAGAAGCGCTTGCGACCACTAGACTAGCGAAAAAAAAAAACAAAGAAAAACACATCAATTCAATACTTACCACAGCAGTGTAGATACTGCTGCGTAACTGTAGAGAGAACGCATGCGCACTGATTACCACGCTTGCTCTAAAATTTAAGATCTTTAATATTATATGTAGGTAGGTTAGGTACAGCTTTTCTGTACTACTTATACCTATACTTTTTTATCATGTTTGAATGGTGTCCCGGACAAACATATGATGAACAAGGTGTGGGATTACCCATCGGCAAACATGACAAAGTTCCATACAAAGTTCCATCCCCCATTTAACCCCATTAAGGTATGAATTTTCAAAAATCCTTCTTTAGCGCTCATTTTCGTTATATTATTATAAGAATCTCTTGTGAACAATTTCATGCTACTAGACCCAGTGGTTTAGGTAGTGCGTTGTCTGTCAGTACACTATTATCAGATTTTTAATAACTATGTTTGAAAACATTGCCAGGTTTCGAACCAGCATCATCGTGTTTGAATAGCGAGCCACTAAGCTTTTGTGGCGTCATAATAATATTACGGAAAAAGGCTATTTATGGTAGACGAGTTATAAATGAGTGCTACGCAGCATCCGTAGCAACGTTCGTAGCTCACGTAGCACTCTATTAATCTGCCAATAACAGTCAAAATTTGTTTGAATAATAACTTAATACTTTTCATTAAAATCACACAGAGTTTAATGAAAAGTATTAACGGGCCGGCGGAGCATGCGTAGTTCATACAAACGTAATACGAAAATAATTTGTAAATCAAACATATTCTTAAGGTAGTGTGTATTTATTCCGATTGGATTACAGAATATCTAAGCTTCCAAATATATATTTTTAATGGACACTGATTTAAATTCGAGTTATGAGAAAAATAAGTTTTCTATAGAAATTTTAAATTCCTCATATCTCGTCTTTATATCAGTGTCCATTCAAAATATATATTTGGTAGCCTGAATTCTGTATTCTGTAATCCAATCGTAATAAATACACACTACCTTAAGAATATGTTTGATTTACAAATTATTTGGTATTACGTTTGTATGAACAACGCATGCTTCGCAGGCCCCTTAAATAAAGTAAATTTAACCATTTTTCAGACTATCTAAAGTAAATACATCTTTTATGGGGTACTGTGTTAAATGTTACAACAGAATACCTTGTGATATATTAGAATTAAATGAAAGAAAATTTAAAACTCATATAAAAAGTACACTTTGTAAACAAGCATATTACAAATTAGAGGATTATATCCAAGATAAAAATGCTTGGAAACATGCTGGTCCTGCTCCATAGGACAATTTAGAATCTAGACAAAATCAAACTGGTTGCCAATTTCATTGTATAATATTATTATTTTTAAACATTAATTTTATATTCTGTGATTACTTGAACTCACACACTGACTTATTATTAGTAGTACGTGTTAAAATGTTAAGAATATCGTATAATTTTACAGTGTTTGTAAATATGTGAGCACCATGCATCTATCACATAATTAATTTATGTCATTCCTTCATTTTTCATTCTTTTTACCTATCGTGGTATAGTAATCTTATTCTAGGTGCATCGTCTTCACATATAATTATATAATTAATGTATACAGAATATTGTGAAAATATTTTAAAAGAGTAACGGTGGAGTTTCTTGCCCATTCTTCTCCATACGAAAACGACCTTTTGGAATGGGCGACTAGAATCAATTATTATATATTTTTTTTCTGTAAATGTTGACGTTCATAAGTGCCTTTTTTGTGCCTAAATGAAATAAATTATTTGACTTTGACTTTGAAATAAAATGAATTTAAAAAAAAAATGTGAAAATGTTTTGTCTGACCGAAATTATTGTTCGAAATATTTGTTATTCTTTCACGCATAAACGGATTGAATGGATTTGAATGAAGGCAGATCATGCTTTGGATTAACACACAACATGATTTCTGACCAGTTACCCTGAAATGTGAGTGGAACAGAAGGTAACAGCTGGTACCCAATAAAAAAAATTAACTCTTCAAACTCCATAACAATAAAGCACTAACTAAACATTACCGCCGTAACAGCCGTAGTGTTGCGCCAATTTTCAAATAAACATAAAACGATATTCGTCCGATAGATAGTGGTGTGCCGTTACTGTTATCGGGCACATAAAGTCAAACGGTTCGAAATTAAAAAGAATAACGGTCAGCGACATCGCCTCAGGCAGCTTGTGAACGGTTCCTGATATTTTGTATACACGGTATACTCGGGTTTTTGTCACAATTATCGCTGTGAAAAAGGGTTGGTAAGGGTAGTATTTTTTTCTTTATTTTTTGAGCGGTTCTTTATGGTGTGTAGAAGATTGGGTCGGTAATTAAGAGAGTATAATCCATTTCAGCTGTTTAACAAGGGCGTCGTATGTGGCAGGTGTGTAAGTAGTCGTTAGTTTGAACACCACCCTTTGCAAAACATAGTAAGCATCACTGAAAATATCCAACCTTTATCGGGTCGTACAAGAAGTTTCGAGAAACAGCTTATTTTTGTTATGAGCAAGCGGTTGGTTGACTCTTGAGGGCTCTTAGAGGGCTGGCCAATTCTTAGGCCAAAGAATCAGCATTGCCATCCAACGTGGCAACGCTGCCAGCCTTTTGGGCACTTTTGGGACAAAAATTTTTGATGCCCAATGAGCACTTCCCTTTATTTTTTTATTTTTCCTTTCCATACTTGTACATAATATATATATAATAGCTAGTTGTATATACATATTTTACAAAATGTATAATCAGACATTATTAAAATAAAAGTATAAACGTCTGTTCATTGCCATTACATCTATGGACGT
This sequence comes from Xanthia togata, assembly GCA_963853775.1. Taxonomy (NCBI): domain Eukaryota; kingdom Metazoa; phylum Arthropoda; class Insecta; order Lepidoptera; family Noctuidae; genus Xanthia; species Xanthia togata. Next base: position 2,933,089 of record OY970814.1, read on the forward strand.
CTGCACTACCATTAGGACATTGCAGTTGCGTTGACATCCTAGCGACGATATTGAAATGTCTCCAGCGGTTGTAATTACATCGATACCCTTCAAAATGGAACACATCAACTCTTTTTGGCGGCAGAAATAGGTATGTAAATTAAACTTTTCCCGGGTAATATTCCTTAAAAAATAAGTCTACTATTACGACGAATTACCAAAGAAAAGGGAGATCACGTCACGTCATGACGTGACGTGATATCCCTATTCTTATGTACAGCAACGTCTATCTACCGTACGTACTGCCATCACTAAAATCAAGATGACTAAAGAAAGTGGTCAATGAAAGACTCACCTTTATCAATGAACGTTTACCTGTGCTCCTAAATCTACTTCTCACAGCACCCAGACACGACGCAACCTATTTTCAACCCAAAAAACCGCTACAACTGTAATAAAACACCACTTCAATCATAACTTTATCACCACGGAGACAATCCTACAGAGTGTCAAACGGAAATAAAGTGTCAACGTTCGTGTCGACGTCAGTCAACACGAGAGATTCTTGGCACTAGTCTAGTGTGTGTTGATTCATGAGTAGTGTATGTTCACGGTTGATTTCTGTAACGAGGTGAGTAGTATTCTACGGTGTCGTGTCAGTGGTGTCATTGAGAAGATTGGAGGAACTGGTCCGGGGAAGACCAGGGAGGTACTACCTCCATATTTATTTCTATCGCCAAGCAGCGGCGTTTCTGTGTTTCAGTTTGAAGGTAAAATTACGAGCACATAAGACATTTCAACTTTGTCTCTATTATGAAAACGTGCATATGATGCAGGTGGTATTGCAGGTTTCCATTGCCAGCGGTAATCAGTAAGTACCAGGTGGGCTGTCTGCTTGTTTACAATGCAACCTTATAACATAAAAAAGCTGGAGGAAATCTATACAATGTCTTATAAATAAATAAATTGAAGTGTCAAATTTCAAAATAACAGCCATTGATGATGTATACAGAGTGACTTGTAATTTGACGTATTTCTTCTACGACGTGATAGTATGGCCTGTTTGAAAAAATTAAGCACCTTATAAAACCTAGGCGAAAATTCATGGGCTTCGAGAAAACCCAATTTTTGTTTTTAACTTTATTTTAATGTGTTTTAGCAAATTTCCCAGAATTAATCACTAAATATCACTTTTCTCTAAACTATCAAATTGAACGGACTTCATTGCCTTAAGCAGTGATAGCCTAGTGGTGTGACCGTCAGACTGACAAGTCATAGGTCTCGAGTTCGAACCCAAGGCACGCACCTCTGACTTTTCGGATTCATGTGCGTATTATATAATTATCACTTGCTCAAAAAACGGTGAAGGAAAACATCGTGAGGAAACCGGCATGCCTGAGAGATATTTCTCGACGACATGTGAAGCCAAGTCAGAGGCTCGTGGGCGGCTTTAAAACTCTGACACCAGGTTAGTTTACTAACCACACGAAAAGAAGAAGATTGCCTTTCCATGGGGTACCTGATACTTTAACAAACCTTTTGATGTAACCAAATTTTCTTTTCATCACCTGTCCTTCACCAACTATGTTGGGGTCGGCTTCCAGTCTAACTGGATGCATCTGAATACTAGTATTTTACATGGAGCGACTGCTTATCTGACAACTCAGTAACTAGGTAATACAATACCCCTTGTTAAGACTGGTTGTCAGTCTTTCGGGCTTCTGACGACCCGTAACGACTGTCAAAGATCCAGGAATGACAGCCGGGACCAACGGCTTAACGTGCTTTCCGAGGCACGTAGAGGTCTTGGTATGTAAAGATTGTCACCCATCCATGGACCAACCGCGGCAAGCATACCTTAACCTGATCGATCAACCCGTGCGGCAGTTATTACTTAGCCACAAGTTCCAAGTTCCTCTAAAGCACAAAACATGACATACAATACGAAAAAATAAACTAACATATTATCTTCCTGCTTGTAATCCCCGAAGGGATAGACAGAGGTGTCCCTATAGTACACCCACGTTTCGCCAGTTATGTTTAAGTCCCATGTAATAGGGGGCGAGCCTATTGTCGTTAACAGGGCACAAATCCAGACTCCGGGCTGCTACTGAGAAATTCCTGATGGAAAACCCAATAACACTTTGCCCGACCTCACCAGCTCAGTACTAGACTAACGAGGCAAAATAAACTACATACGCCCTATTGAAAACGAATGACATAAGAAATTCCGTACACACACACGAGCCGAAGAAAATCAGAATTTTCTCAACACCCCGTAAATCAAATCAACCATTAGGCTGCTTGCGCACGAGCGACACGTGATTAGGCAGTTTCCACACGGGCGACACGTGAGCTATTTAAGCTGAGTTCAGCTCTGTAATATAATAAAGCGCCAGACTTGTTGTACTGTATTAGATTTACTACTCACAATAGTGTGTTTGCAGAATAGTGAACGGGACAGAGACTAAAATATAAGATTTTACGTCCATTTTATTTAATTGCTGTTGATGGCAAGCGCTACTTCTGAGCATGAGGTGCTGAGTTCAATTCTCAGGTCGGGTGAAATGTTATTGGGTCTTCTATAATGACTCGGTAGCTGCCCGGAGTCTATTTGTGCCCGGCAATAGGCTCGCCCCATAATACATGGGACTTAATCATAACTGGAGATATGTGGGTGTACATGTCTTCACATATAATTATACAATATTTTGTATAGGTACATTAGTTATATAACTAATGTACCTATACAAAATATTGTAAAACATTTAAAAAGAGTAACGGTGGAGTTTCTTGCCCATTCTTCTCCATACGAAAACTACCCTTTGGAAGGGATTACTAGAATCAATTAATTTATTTTTGTAAATTTTGACGTTCCAAAAGTGCCAAGGGCTTATTTGAAATAAATGATTTGACTTGATGTGACTTACTAGGTACACCTCTGCCTAAGCCTTTGGGGATTACAGGCGTGATGTTATGTTATGTTGAAAATAGCATTTTTACGGTATTTGTTATGTGTAAGTAATAATAAATCCAGTCTATTATTGTCCCACTGCAGGGCAAGCCTCTTCTCATACACAGAAGGCACGAGCATTGATCACCATGCTTGCTCAAGACGGGTTGGTGATTTCAGACTGACAGACATAGGTTTTTTTTTATATCCCATAACTCTAGGGTATGAATAAGACCATATCAAAGAATCAACTATTAGATGTTTTTTTTTTCATTGTCCATTCAAAATAATTGGACAACGTCATGCTTATTTAAGTATAAAACCCTTAGGTGAATTAACTATACTTCTATACTAATATTATAAAGAGGAAAGATGTAATTGTTTGTATTGAATAGGCTCCGAAACTACTGGACCTATTTGAAAAATTCTTTTACCATTAAGTAGTAAGTAGTAATCATTTATTTACCAAAACTTAGCCTAGGTAAACATCAGTGCTGTTTAAATGGGATGGGTATGGCTATTATAAAAGAGTAAGACCCCCTTTTTTTTTTTTTTTTTTGGGTGGGAAATCATCAAATGACGTCTCCCGCTCTGGGTGGAGCGGGAGGCCGTGTCAGACTCTTACTGACTAAAACCCACCCGTGTTCCTTCTGTTGCCTGTGCAATGCCAGGGGGCCACGGTATCCCTTTCGGACTTTCCCGCAACCCCGGCAGGCAATGGTCTCATAGGACCCCTTCACTCGCTGACACTCTTTGAGGCGCGCGTGGAACACAACGCGCCGTCGACCCGGGCTTGGTCCTTACCGGACGGCGAGCTACCCATTGCTCACCGTCCGCAAGCCCGCGCCTACGGTGGCCGGGAATCGGCAATAGATTCCCGACGCCCAGGGCGTCTCCTCCTGCGGCGGCTAGGGGCGTGAGGGCGCGAAATTTGCCTCTCCCTCACGCGCTCCGCCTCCTCCTTCGCGAGCATTACTGCTTCACAGAAGGAGGTGACGGCCACCCATGCCCTCTCGCTCCGTACCATGGCCTGGACCAGGGCCGGACGCGAGAGATCCCCGCCACCGATCGCCTCCACGAGGACACGGCGGTGCTTTGCCCAAGCCGGGCATACCTCCACCGTATGCTCCACCGTGTCCTCCGGGCGATCCACGCAGTGATGACACCCGGGCGTTTCCTCCCAAGAGTAAGACCCCTGCCCTTCAAACTAGGAAAATCCTGTATCTTGAAGGACAGTGTTCTTTAGTGGGATTGACACCTTTTTACAAAAATATTTATAATTGCATTATAATTCTGATGTTAACATTTTACTGGGTGGGTTTAATGGTTAATGGTGTGTGTGTCGCTGTGGGGTTAAACTGGTCTGTTGGTGTGTGTGTGTGTGTGTGTGTGTGTGTGTGAGTGTGTGTGTGTTTGTGTTTGTGCGTGAGTGTTTATGGGTGTGCGTGTGAGCGTGAGTGTATTATACTTAGTAAAAAACAATCTGTCGAGAAAGTGAAGTGAATAATTTGGTATTTTAGTCGTGAATTCGTAGAATCCTCTGTATCGCAATAGCTTAGATTTAAGAGCAAATCCAACAATTTTATTTTTAATTCAAAATGTTTTGAAGCTTGTTGTATAGTCTAGAACTTAGGATGAAATATTGGTGGGTCGCAAATGAGGTCCTGTAACGCTCGATTGCGAAGAGTTGAGCGGAGCATTAGAAAGCTTAGTTTTCAGGGAGTAACATAGGCTACTTTTTATCCCGGGATAAATAACGGGTCCCGCGGGAAAGACCACGGGAGCCGCGGGCAAATCATCTGCCTAGCCTTTTCCCAACTATATTGGGGGCTTCCAGTCTAACCGGATGCAGCTGAATACCAGTATTTTACATGGAGCGACTGCCTATCTGACCTCCACAACCCAGTAACTGGGTAATACGATACCCCTTGTTAAGACTGGTTGTCAGTCTTTCAGGCTTCTGACGACTCGTAACGACTGTCAAGGATCCACGAATGACAGCCGGGACCAACGGCTTAACGTGCTTTCCGAGGCACGGAGGAGTCTCGGTATGTAAAGATGGTCACCCATCCACAGACCAACCCAGGCAAGCGTAGCTTAACCTGCTTTCTAATTACGCAACATATTTTCGTAAACGATAAAGACAAATCTGTTTCATTTTGACAGTTCAACAACATTCATTGCGTTATTTACGTTGCTCTGCAGTTTTTTTTTCCAACTTACGGAGCAATGGATTAGCAATCTGTTTCAAAACGATTCAGATTCGGATTGATTTTGCATTACGTAATTAGGGTACTGGTGGATCGACCGGTGCGGCAGTTATTACGTAGCCACGAGCTCCTCCTCTAGCCGCGGGCAAAGTGATAGTAAAAAATAAAATAACATTTAATTCAGACTATTTTTGTTCATAAAAAGAAAATATGACAACGTCGCATTTTCTTGGCTTTAAATATGAATGATTGGTTTGAATGAAAATGATTTACTCGAACTTATCAATGAAGCTTAGATACACACATCGAGAGTTTAGTGGTAAGTTATCCTAAAAAAAAAAATGGAAAATATTTATATGCTAGTTGATTTTTGGACATGGTGTCATTAATACCCTAGAGTTATGGGACATGAAATCCTTGTATAGAGGTTTACTAACGATGTTTCCCTTCACCTAACTCAGAAAGTACATTTGAGTTGTGAAAGTCGCATGGGGTCTTGCCCGGATTTGACTCCACAACCTCGTTCATGAGAAGTGAAGCCTTAACCATTGGGCCATCACGTCATCGACATCCACAAACATCTAGATCAAGGATACTTGTTAGATTAGACTAATATCTGTTCCGTAATGAATTAAACGAACGTAATAAGCCAAACCATACGTCATGGGCAAGACGTCTTGATTGAAACTACTAACATAAACTTGATGAAGAAAGTACTTTTCACCTGTATTATGAATATTGATAAAAAAACTGAAGTTTAAAATAATCAAATAAAATACATCTAATCTTTTTTTTTGGGTTCCGTACCTCAAAACGACAAAACGGAACCCTTATAGGATCACCACGAGTGATCCTATAAGAGTTCCGTTTTTTCCTTTGTTTGTTTGTCCAAACTCAATTATATCAATTAAACCATTTACAGACATTTTTGAGTTGTCAAGGGGTCAGTCAGTCAGAAATATGAAGCTATTTGCCCATTACAAAGCGTAGTAGGTACCTATGGAGAAGAACGGGCCAGAAATTCCACAGACACTCTTTTAAATTATAATATTGTTACAAAATATTACTTGTGAGAACAATGTAGAAAAACGTGCATGTAAAAAGATAAAAACAATTCAAAAATTAAAATAAGCCGTGGCAGATAAGAGATGACCAGGCCCTACTGACGGCACCCGTTCACGAACATGACGCATGGATCAGCATTGTTTAGCTCAACCATTTTGAAGGGAACTTAACGATCCAACACACACGCCACCACCAGTGAGACACACACACAGTTTTGCTAACTGTACCGTTAGACATATCAAATAAAAGGGCTTGTTGCAAGGATATCAAATCTAATTTTTTTATAGTTTAAAAATAAATACTTTTAAAGATATTTAAGAAAATTGAAAAAAATTGACCATTCCCCCCTTCTTATCTCCGAAACTACTGTGCCTAAATATTTGAAAAAAATATAGAAAATGATTCCTTACTCATATATTACAGAAAACTTTATAAGAAGTCTATGTTCTTAAAATAACATGGTAAATCTCTCAATAGTGTGCATACAAACTTAGAACATGTTTTTCAACTAAAATGTTAAGTTTGTTTTTGGGATAAATTCATACCAACTACGGAACCCTTCATTGGCCGGTTTAATTTTATTAATTTGAATCAATTTGGAACACACTCATTGATTATTTGATCAAATGAGAACGAAATAATTAACTTAATTCTATTTTTAGCCAAAACTCTGTCCCATCCAATATCCACACTACTCTGTACCACCAGCGCTCTGCAATAACATTACACTGCACACATTACGTCACAGAGCTAATCACTTACACACATAAATTATCAATACCGCGCCTGTGTGGGTGGCGTAGCGCCGTAGCTCGTAGCGGGTCTACGCCGCTACGAGATAGGACCCGTCTACGAGAATTGTGTATTTTCTTGCGTTTATTTTTTTTGTTGGTGGCTTTTGGTTAGAAAATGTTTGTAAAAATTGGTCTGTAAGCTTCTTCTGCTGAATATTATTTTTACCAATAACTACTTTAGTGAGACCTTATAACATTTCCGTAATCACAATTATTCATTATTTATTTATTACAGTAATCATTACGTTTAAATGACGGGTTGGTTATCACTACATAATTACTGTCCAGCCTTTTGAATCTTGATGCCATGTTTTTATTCCATTTTTAAAGCTTTTAACAGCTATTATACTCCATGTTGGGTATAAATAATTCAAAAAAAGAACAGTTTCATTTGCATTCATTTCCAAAACAATATAAAAATTATTATTTTCTTTGAAATATTCAGGAATGGGCAATTATCTTTTCATATATTTTTTTGACTCCGACAAATAATTACGCTACGAATTTAATTTAATATGTTTGGTCAGAATTCTATAACTGTATCCACGTATAATTTGATCGCCACGACCGTAACAAATGCAACAAAACGCTGCTGCTTATATCATAAACAAGTCCAGTATATTTCTATAAACACGTTATCTCGTTTTGATAGGAAATGTTTATGTTTTGGGCACTAAGATCAGCTGTAAACACAGGAACACTATTATAATATTATATGCTTACTAAGACAGTTTATTAGTTTATGTAACATTTATCGCGACTGCGCTAGGATTGGACTATTTTCGATCGTATATAGGTAAGGTTACCGTCAAAAATATGATATTATTACTAGTTATGAAAAGAAAGAGTTAAAAAATAAGTAGGTATAGAGCAATGGCGGCCTAGTGATATCACTGAACGTCACTTACTAGTTGTAGCTTGTGGGTTCGATCCCAGGCAAGCGGTTTACTCTGTGTCAATAATTTCATCACCACTGCTCTCAAAACGGCGAAACATTGTGAGGGAACCGGGATGTCCTAGAACCGAAATTTCGAAGACATGGGACATCTACCAACTCTAGATTTCAGCCTACTCCGTCTCAACTGTGTTCCAGCAGTGGAAACATTACAAGCTGATTATGCTATAAATAAACCGAGTTCCAACGTATCGAAACTGCCATTAAAAGCTTTTTTTTAAACATCCCTAGCTTTAATAACTTAAGCCAGAGTAAACATAGGAATCGAACTCATATTTTCAATACCGCCTGCCACAGTTACACAAGTCTTTATTATATCTTGTACATTTCCTCTCTAAGAAATAAACCTTGAATCTCGAGGTCAAATACCACCATTTAATGTTAGTCACTCTGGATCATTTATCTTGGAGATAATAAAAGAAAAGATAGAGAAAGAAAAGAGTGTTTGTGGTCGAAGTAATAATATGTTAGCATACCACTATATTTATTTTAAACTAGATTCCGCCAGTGGCTTCGCCCACGTGATATCTTTATAAATTATAGCCTATGTTACTCAGTAATAGTAAAGCATTCTAGTGGTGAAAGAATTTTTAAAATCGGTCCAGTAGTTTTTGAGTTTATTCATTACAATAAAAAAAACATTTATTTTATTTAATTATATTAGTGTAGATATTGTGTGTGTTTTTCCTGCCTCATACACCCACGCTTAACAATATCCATAGTCCATGGTATATTATTAATAATTGAACGAAATGGGAATCAAATTTACGACTCGTAGCTTAGTAAGCCAACATGTAAGCCACCAGCCACTGCACGATATTCTATGTCTGAATTAAAGTCACAAGAGATTTTTCAAGTTAGTTTCTGGGTAACTAGCACAAGCGCAGACAACACGTAAGTTATATCCAAAGTGTACGTGACAAATAAAAACAATAATTTAAAGAAAAAGCTTGCAGAAAACGATTTTTTCATTCACAGGAAGAGTACATTTCTGGATTGCAATTTAGTAATATACTCTTGGTGGTTTCACAAAAATATGTTTTCTTAAGTAAAAGAAAATGATTATTATCTAACACGGAAAAATCTGCCTAAAATCGCTACGAACGGGCCGCCCAAGATGTGTTTTTAACGCACACACACAAAAATAAACGCACACAAACCTACTTAATGTGACATTTATAGACGCGTCAGCTGAAAAAGGCACGCAGGGAAAATTAAACTCTATCCGTTATTTAATAAGAGCGATAATACTCAGCAAAAATTGAGCTAAATTAGGATATTTCAAAAGTCAAACACAACACTTGAACAATTTTTCTCAGCGCAATTCATACTTTAATTCAAAGGGCGAAGGTTGAAATTGCATTGCTGATGAAAACAGATATGTCATGTCTCTGTTCCGAATTTGAAAGAGCTTTCCGAGGGGAGTCGAGCGCTTACCGATCGGGTCCGAGCGGCGCCGAGACGAGGCGAGTGCCGCGAATGCATTACGACGTAGTGCTATAGGGTTGGTACTGAGGAAAATTGCTATTTTTACATATACATACTTTTTAGTTGTTATACTTGTACTTCTATGCGTTTTTGTTAAGTAGGTTATTTTTGGTGAATATAGTTTTGGTGTTTTCTAGAAGTGGTGTTATTGATTTACTGCTTAGTTCTCATATAAAAATTAATAAATGACCAAAACTTAATTAATCTAATACAATCAATATTCTGTAGTGCAGTTCCATTCAAAGATTTTTATCGTAAATTAAGGAGCATTTTGCACCCAAAACTTAAAAATTATGCACAAAAAAAATCAATACTTCGAATAGCTTTCATCTAGCCTAAAAATAGCAGTCACAGCCTAAAAAAACCTTACGAAAAAGCCGGAAAAGCTTGCCGTCAGCCCTGTGCGTAGGGCGGGGCGGGGCGGGGCGGTGCGCGCGGGGAGGGGGCGCGGCGAGTCGCGCCAGTCGGTCGCGGGGCGCCGCGCAGCCCACACGCGTCATGCGCGCCCTCTAGCGTATTATGTTCCTCCCCGACCTCCCGCGAGCCTGCATGGTGGACGACGTAGCGACTTACTTGCAAGCGCCCTCCTCGGGACAGGTGGCTACAATTATTAACAACAAACCCATATGTAATTAACAATGATCATATTAACAGATGTTGTGAGCTAATGTTGCTTACCTAAACTGCGTCGGCCGCCCGGGTATTTTCGGGACGTACCGATTTCGCCGTCAGATCAATGTGGACGCACGTGATCCTCTAATGTTGTAGGCTGAATGCGACTTGGCCACATCACTAGTAACAAGGTAACTTAAAAAAGAACAAAATTAAACACGTGTTCGACGTTCAAGTTGAAGATTGAGAAGAATTCAAATTAAGAATCAAGTGTAACGGTTTTTGATAAGGTAAAGGAGTAAATTGTGTTCAAACAGTCCGTGTAAACAGATCGATAAGCATGCTTTCGTACAAGATTGACAGTTGCAAGCTGTGATGTACGTTGAATTTAAAACAATTCAGTGAACATTTTAAAACCAAAACGATAAGAATGTGAACCTTTGACGCAAAAACGACTATAACCTCAAAGCAATTGTATTATGGTGAATATACGTTCCGAATTGTATAATACAAAAATATAATTTATAAATACTATGCTCGATTTCATTCTAAATCTTTATGAACGATCATAACCTTAAATGCGACAAAATTATTTATAATACAGAAGAATCATAGAACTCAAACATCAGAAGCTCGAGTTTCTTTATATAGTTATGAAACAGAAAGACTAAAATTAAGATCCCATAAAGAAACAATCGAATGACTAAGAATTGTTGTTGCGTGATTCAGAATGACAATCATTTTCATTGAATGTGATCCATAAATAATTAGAAAGACTAATCACAGCACTACGTAATGTAAATAAAACTAAAAATGGAAATCACAAACTACATTTAGCAATCGTTAAACTATATTCAAATCATGAAATAGAATTCATTCCGCATTCAAAAACGATAAAATCGACACAAATGCAAACTTCAATAAATCAAAAAAAAAAAAATAGAAGAAATCCAACTTCTTTGCTAATACAACAGCTCTAATCAACATTAAAAATATAAAACCAGTCACGAAATAACCATAGATTATAGCAATAATAGAAATGAAAAAGGTTAGTGAATCGATATGGTGTGGCTAAGATGTGAATAAGTTGACTGCAGGGAAACTACGGCATAGCATAGCATAACGCCCATCGCATCTGCAGTTTACCCTGTTTTGCTAAAATCGGCTTTATCTGACTGCAAAAACAATTTACTTAGCGTTTTCGAAAAGTTTTAGTTCTAAAAAGGAGTTTTTATGCGGGTTCGCGGACCTCTTTGGTTTATCTTTCGTTTCTTTTACTGTAATGCTTAGGTTAGGTGCTTTTAGGTTAGGATAACATGGTTTTGGGAAATGCGTGTTTTCCTCAGTTAAAGTATTTTTTTTATTGTTCTTGTTTCTCTTTCATATTGGGCTGTCCTTCGTTTTATTGATTACTATTCTTACTGTATCAGTTTGGTACAGTTTTGTATCTTAGATAAACCCAAGTTCTACGAGCGTACATTTCATGTACTTTATGAAGTGAATGTTTTATGAGATTCCCCGTTATTGTTTGTTTATTTATACTTTATAAGATCGTTGTTTTTAAAGCTTTCGTTTATTTTGTTCATATCTTGGAAATTTTGGAGGTATTGGCTCCGTGCCCTAATACTTTGCCCTTGATCTTGATGATGAGAATTCGTTTGGTAAACATTCGTTTTTTTATGTAATACTAATAAATCGATTGGTTTTATGATTTATTTATATTTTTTATATTAATTCGTTCATTTTCCTAATGATTTTATCTCTTATCCATTCCTTTACGAATAACTAAATTAGAAAAATTCTGTCGAATTAAACATTTTTACAGAAAAAGAGGTCATTTCCTCACCTTAAGATGTTATAACTTTTTCATACATACTTAAAGTAATATACAAAATAGGTACATTATCGAATAGCAATTTAGGACCAATTTTATGTGTGTGCTACACATAAAATTCGTACATACGATAATATAAACGAGGTTGGGAAGGTAGCCGGCTCCCAAGTTAGTCGAGCCGGCACCCAGCGCTTATTCAGCAGAGATAAACCGAGCAGAACTCGACACAACTTGAAATTCTAATTTAATTTCGTTCATTTCACTTGTGGAATACGAAGCATTTGATTAAAAGTTAAATCTTGCAGTTTTTAGTGAAAAGACCTGTAATAAAAGGACAAAACGTAATTGATGAAGAAATTAAATTGAATTGGGAAAAATTAAATAATAAACTTATTCTCAAATTGAATGAAATAAAGCAACGAAATAGTAATGATGCAATCAATAAAAGAGAAATAGTAAAATGGAGAAATCAATGAGCCAGCCGTAAGGAGTACGCACTATTGATGGGGACAAATAGGAATTTTATTATGTTTTCGCTGATTTTATGGTCTGGAAACGGAAAGAGCGATGTAATTCTGCACAGCAACAACAATAAAAGAATAAAAAACAAAAAGTATTGCGGTACAGAAGAAACCCAGTAGTGAGAAGAAAAGACAGTGTCACAAAAATAATACCAAAAACTTAAACAAAAACATCTGACTGACGGATTTTTTGAAACGATGTAAAAAAATAATGTTTAAAAATGCGACTAACGTAAAAGGAAGGAGATAAACTAATAACTGAATTAGGGGTAAAAAGTAAATATTTGTTCAAAAATTATATAGAGATTTTACAAATGTTATATTATTGCTAAATCACATTCACAGGATAATCTTTTTTTTAAATTATCATATCATAATTAATTAGATAGTAACAGATTTTTGAACAAATAATGACGTTAAAAAAACTATGAAGAATTCAATCACGGTCTTAAAAAAAAAAGTATTTTCTATGTTAAAAATGGAATATTATTTAAAAAAATGGCGCCCAAAGTACCCGGCCGGCTTGCGTTGAGCAGATCGCGTTGCATCGGTGTTTCTCGATGTATCCCCCTATTATTTCTTCTATCACCCTTTTTGCCACTCGATGTATGAATGTTTTTCACTAACTGTTAATGTTGATATTTTAATGTATCCCTAATAATTGTTAGTTTGAACTTTTATTTTTCTGTCTCCTTTGGGGTGCGTGAAATTTTATGTCATTTTGGATTTTTCTAATGGGTCCTCAGCTTTATATTCTGTGAGAATTGTTCCTAATATTAATATGCACAAAATTCTTTGAAATATGACTCAACATTTGTAGAAAATCATGATTCTATTTTCGTCATTGTCAATCATAATGATTCACGCACCACAATGTATATTTTTGTTTGTATTTGGATTGTTACATTGATTTTAGAAACTTCTCATCGACAAAATATGTTTGATTCTTGCCAGCAGAAAATGTTCTTCTTAAATCTTGTTTTAACATAATAAGAGATAGTAAAAACAATGTAACATAATGTTCATTTACAAAATGGCCAGGAAAATAAAAAGAAAGAAAACATCTAAAAAGTCGGTCAAAAAAGGATTCTCAAACATTATGTATGGGAAATATTACTTAACTATGATTGAATTTTGTAGCTCATGACTTTTTGAAAACTAATTTATTTCCCTGGCCACCGTGTTTAGTCGATAATTCTGTATATGTGCATGATTCCCGAATGCACTACCCTAAAAGCGAGAATGTGTTGCACGAAACTGTTCTTTTTAATGTTCTTTTTTTAAATTTCTTTTTTAATTTCACTACTCCAAGCAAAGGAATCCATTAGTGAATTGGATTTGTGTATTGATGTTTTTTATTTCGATTGCAGCGCACAGGTAATCCATGTATAATGCCTGTATGTAACCTCGTCTGTATTTTGACTCTTGATGTCTATATCTATATATTTTAACCGTGTTTTTTAAAATAGAATATAAGAGTTTTAACAGGTTTAAATAATTTATTTAAAAATGTTTTTTACTGTAAGATTAAAATCGGAACAGTTAAATGGGTTAATATCTCTAGCGACAGTAGGAAGCTTGTTCAATAAAACAGTGGATATTTTGGTATCTATAAATAAATTGAAGTAATGTAGTTGACTGTTAAGATATTACAATTCTTATATTTTCAGTGTTGAAAGCTCTGGTTTTTCTTAGAGCTTTAACATATTATATCTTTATTATATGTAGTTTCGATTTTCTATAAAAACTAAGTTTTCTTTCACATTTTCTTTTCAGGTTCATAACAAGTTTAGTGTTCTAAAAGTGAAAACCAGAAGGCCAATTCTCGTACTTCTAAAAACGTTCACATTTATGTCGCCATCTGTCAAACTTGTCAAAAATGTTGGTAAATATATTGTATTTTTGACAGATTGCGAATGAGATGCGAATTCGAACGTTCTTAGAAATTACGGACAATGTCAAAGTACGAATTACGAGAATAGTCCGAATTACGTTTTCATGACAGTAAAAATTGGAAAAGTTGCCGTAAAATTTACAAATTCGGGAAAAAATGAACGTCCTTTTTTATGGGATTTTTGTAGGAACTATGAATTATTGAAAATTGGACAGGACAACGTCTGTCGGGTCAGCTAGTACAATAATATAATACGTAAAGAAAAGCGTCCCGGTAGTGTACCAAATCGATTTCTTGCAGCTCTATTCTACAATGCGTACAATTTCCGAACATCAGGATCGGAATCGAGCTATAATTATAGCTTTTAATGTTAGGGCTTTACTTTTTGTGTCATTGATTTGTACCCTGAACTAGGTAGCTCCTTTGATCACTCAGAAAAGAATGGTCTTTAAGAACGGTTATAGCTCTTACATATTGATTCCTAGAAGTAATTTCATAATCATAACAAAAAGCTGGCTTTCTCAGTAAGTATTTCACAAACCATTTCAAGTTCAGCCTGATACACAATGAAATAAATAAAAACATATGAGAAGGAACAAACAGAAATAAAGTTTATTACAGTCATAAGTGTATCTCTGTTAACAACAATAAAAAATAAGGAAGAAATAAATAAGCATAGACAAAGAGGATTTACTTATAATTTCTGTGTATGGAGGTCGTAAATCTTTGAGACAACCTTTTTATGTGTTTCATTTGCTTAATTGTTTGTGATGTAGTAATGCGAATATTATGGTAACTAGAAATTTTGTGTAGGGGTCTTTGATTACCATTTTCTATGCGTGTGTTTGGTTGGGTTTGGTTTCCTAAGAAAGCGGACAACGACAGCAGTCCAAACAGAGACCATTTTTGACGACTTAATGTCAAATACTGGTGAAAAAGATTGATTTTCTTGACAGCCGTAATAATATCACGGAACCGCTCTTCTAGGAAATTGTAGCTTATTGTGGCAGTATTCTAGAGCGATGTTCTAATAAGAATTTCTATTCAAAATTGACAGATTTCATACCTCTTATATTTCGATTTGTATCTAGTTAATACTAATAGCAGAGTCATACTATATTGTTTCCACTGCTGGGACTCAGGGCTCCACTCTGTGAGAGGGAACGGGCCGTAATCTACCACGCGGGCCCAGTGCGGGTTGATAGATGTCACAAGTATTAGAATGTTTGGTTCTAGGAAATGCCGGTTTCCTCACAATGTCTTCCTTCACCGTTTTGAGAGCAGTGGTGACGAAATAATTTACACAAAGTAATACGCCTGTCAGGGTTCGGACCTACGACCCACAACTCGTATGTCATGGTCGTTACCACGAGGCCACAATTGCTCTGCTTCAATGCTATAGGCTAACTCAATATTACATAAGACTTAGACATGTGACGAAACGAGAATATGCTAAACACTTCTGCTTTCCCTTTCGAGTAAAACAAGCGTGAAGTTCAGTAATGAAATCCATATGAGTTCGTCTTCGTAGGGCGACGTTCCTTCCCCATATAAAAAGAGTTTTTTGCCCTACAGTGGTAGTAACAGGCCCAAAATTTGGCCCAATCATCATCATATGCCAAGCCTTTACTCCAGCTATGTTGGGGTCGGCTTCCAGTCTAACTGGATGCAGTTTAGTACTACTATTTTACATGGAGTGACTGCCTATCTGACCTGCCAGCCTGTTAGGCCCTTTGTACACGGGTTCTTTCCGATACGATGTGTTAACCGCGCCGTAGAAAACCGTATGACACGGTTCTATGGTTTACAGCGACAGCGCCGCTGCCGTGCCGTTGTGCCACCGACTCGTCAACTAAGTTCCTTAGCGATACATATAACACTGACGACCGTGTAGTCTTTCTTGATAAGAAAAACGTGTGCACAAAGGGCCACTGGGTAATACGATACCCCTTGGTAATACTGGTTGTCAGACTTTCGGGCTTCTGACCACCCATGACGACTGTCAATCTACAAATGACTGTAACTATGAATATATATATAGCAGTGATAGCCGAGTGGTGTGACCGTAGGACTGCCAAGTCACAGGTCTCGAGTTCGAACCCAAGGCGCACCACTGACTTTTCGGATTCATGTGCGTATTGTATAATTATACTAGCTTGAAAAACATCGTGAGGAAACCGGCATGCCTGAGAGATATTTCTCGACGGCATGTGAAGCCAAGTCAGAGGCCCATGGGCGGCTTTAAAACTCTGACACCAGGTTAGTCACTAACCACACGAAAATAAGAAGACTATGAATATACTCTGCAAAAAATACTTTAAAAAATCTTCCGTCACCACAAAATACTTAGTTACATCTTAAGCTCCACTTAACACTGCCGTCCCAAGTTCCGTGATACATCATACTTTGCTGGTTCCCCAGAATTTATATCATAACTTGTAGTTCCATCAGTATGCGCCCTGCGTCTTGTTTACGAGATAACTCTGAAATCTTATATTGATGCTGTAAATCACGGGAAGGGAAAACATGCGGGAAACAATGTAGGTTATTATTTTCTATAAGATCTTGTATCGTGTGGTTGGTATAATCCACTTTGTGTTGGCGTTAGGTTGGTAATCCCTCTGCAGGGAAAAGGCCTTTTCTCATAGACAATCTGAAGAGACTAGTATTGGTCATCTTGCAAAATCGTTGCGACAATTTGAGACAGTTTTTCTGCTTCGTCGGTAAAGGATTCCATTTCTTAATATAAACTTTTATCAGAATTTGGTCACATCAACAGCGTTAATGACATTAGCCTCGCCAAGATCTTTTATAGTGCAGGTGTTAGTGCACAGAGAGCAGGACAAGAGATGTGGCATCGTTTGTGATGTGGCTTCATAGTTAGATCCAAGATTTTTAAAAATAAGTTTTCAATTACGTAATATGTTTTTGTTTCATTCTATTTTTTTTTGTTTAGTAGAAGAAAGGAGACTTTAATCCCGGATTCGGTTTTCGGATGCAACAACACCCGGAATATTCTTAAGATAGTACCTCTGAACGTAAAGGTAGAGTTTTAAAATCGAATTGCCGAGCCGACGCTTTTTTGCGAGATGTAACACAACACAATAACAATTTGTACAAATTGTTGTTTGTCTCTTTACAGTGGCCAGAAATATAAACTGCTACCTATATATTTAAACATAACACTTTAACATCAACGCTATTTAACAAAATCGCTCCCAAAAAAGATGTCATCTTTAGTTTTAAAACTTAATTCGCGTTAAAAAGTGCTAGAAACTTCAGGAATGGCAATCTAAGTTAAGTTGGAATGGTTAGACATAACAGTTTGGTGAGCTGATAGTGTGGGGCTGCTGCCAACTGTGGCTGCTGTGCCAACGGACCCTCGGGGTGCGACCTTGGTATGTAAAAAGAAGTTCATTTCGTTTTGACTGGCATGACAGAAATATTGTTGTGAGATGTTTCGTCAGATATAAAATGGTAGGGTATCTATGGCGAAGGAATTATGTAGTTTTATGTAACCAGAGATTCGATGATAGTCCATCTGCATATATATAACAGTAACGATAATTTACAAACGTGAGTAGATAAAAAAACCGGCCAAGTGAGAGTCAGACTCGCGCACGAAGGGTTCCGTGCCATTATCTATAAAAATAGCAAAAAAATCATGTTTGTTGTATGGGAGCCCCCCTTAAATATTTATTTTATTCTGTTTTTAGTATTTGTTTTTATAGCGGCAATAAAATGTCAACTGTCTGACTATCACAGTTCATGAGATACAGCCTGGTGACAGACGGACGGACAGCAAAGTCATAGTAATAGGGTTCCGGGTTTTTACCCTTTGGGTAGGGAATCCTAAAAACCATTATGACAGACGGACAAGATATAATTTTTCATATATAATGTTTCAGATTATAATGGTTATAATTTTCCTTTTAAGGAAATCTTTAAAATACTACTTTTCTACAACATGGGTACATGCAACAAATTGTTATTTTCATTCTCAACACTAAGTGTCTGTACGAGTATAATAGTGGAGCAGCCAAGTTTATGTCACTGTGCAAGAAAAAAAATCTGATACTATTATTTGGTTATGTTATTATTGATTTGGTTGGTTGGCAATAATAGGCTCGCCCCCTATTACATAACTGACAAAATGTGGATGTAGATAGATAGAATACTCTTTATTGTACACCATAAAAATTACAGACATAAATTTAGAAATTTTACATAGGGTGACACTATGGGCGGTCTTATCGCTTAAAGCGATCATTTACAGACAACCTTTGGATGGACTACAGGTACACCTCTTTTTTTTTTTTTTTTGGATGGGGAATCGTCAAATGACCTCTCCCGCTCTGGGTGGAGCGGGAGGGCGTGTCAGACTTTTACTGACTAAAACCCACCCGTGTTCCTTCTCTTGCCTATGCAATGCCAGGGGGCCACGGTATCCCTTTCGGACTTTCCCGCAACCCCGGCAGGCAATGGTCTCATCGGACCCCTTCATTCGCTGAAATCTCTTTGAGGCGCGCGTGGAACACAATGCGCCGTCGACCCGAGCTTGGTCCTTACCGGACGGCGAGCTACCCATTGCTCGCCGTCCGCAAGCCCGCGCCTACGGTGGCCGGGAATCAGCAATTGATTCCCGACGCCCAGGGCGTCTCCTCCTGCGGTGGCTAGGGGCGTGAGGGCGCAAAATTGGCCTCTCCCTCACGCGCTCCGCCTCCTCCTTCGCGAGCATTACTGCTTCGCAGAAAGAGGTGACGGCCTCCCATGCCCTCTCGCTCCGTACCATGGCCTGGACCAGGGCCGGACGCGAGAGATCCCCGCCACCGATCGCCGGCGGTGCTCTGCCCAAGCCGGGTATACCTCCAACGTATGCTCCACCGTGTCCTCCGAGCGATCCACGCAGTTACGACACCCGGGCGTTTCCTCCCGCCTTATCCGAAACAGGTACCTCCCGAAACAGCCGTGTCCGGTGAGGACCTGCGTCAGGCGGAAGGTGAGGACGCCGTGGCGCCTCTCCAGCCACTCCTCAAAGAGGGGACTTATCGCCGCAATAGTGGCGTGCCCAGCACTGGGTTGCGACAATCGCACCCTCCATGACGCCATGAGATCCCGTCGGAGCTCTGTCCGCTGTGCCGCGATTTCTCGCCTCACACACCTCTGTCTAACCTTTCGGGAATTACAGGCGTAATGTTTCCTCTCAAACAAAAGTATCAGTATCAGCATTTCCAGATATAATTAATTGAATACGAGAAGAAAAGTCATGTTGAACTTAGTCAGTCTGTTTATACATGACTTACATTAATTTATACCATCGGCAGCTGTCTGTCTACCTACCCTATAACGGTAACCTCCTTGAGGATACTCTATCAAAATGTGCCACCAACACACGTGGTGCTCCGTGCTGCTCCCAACGTCACGACTATGCGGAGCGTGCATGTATCTACTTAACGTGTTTACAAAGGAGTACAGTTGACAAAGGAGTTTGGTATATAGAAAAGAAAAAAAAAATATAAAAAAAAATTAAAATCAAAAAGTGAACTTTAAACAAAATGGAAATGAGATGACCAATTTCTGTTTCCAATCCCAGATAATACTATAAAAAAATCTCATCGGAGGCATTTTCTTTTTAACAATAAATACTTTGTAATGTAGTATGTATTTTGTAATTAGGTATTCACATACACATTCTATCTCTACGCTACAGAATTCATTTTGTGTAAACAGGGACGGGGACAGAGCAGTCTTTCAATACCTACAAAAATATCAAAAATATACAGAAAAGAATGTTGTTGTTCTGGTTCTATGTAGACGGCCTCTCCCAAGTGTCGCCACCATGGCTCGCCCTGCGCTGCCCGCATCCAGCCTATTCCCGCGGCTTTTACTAAGTTGTCGGTCCACCTTGTTAAAATAAATATCTTTCAATATTGCAGGCCTTATTCATTATTATTGCGAAAAACGCGCACATAAGAACGAACAATAACAAAGTTTTGACTTCTGAGCTAGATTTGGCTGCGTAATCAGCTGCCTGGATGCTTTTCTTTTTACTTGACTGTACTCTTGTGATTACTATTTTGATTAGTAATGAGGTATGTTGTGTGTAGTATTTACTATCACTAAGCAGTTAGCAAGAAAAGTAGTAATCGTTACTTTATTTGTAGTATTTTTCTCGGAAAATGTGTTTTTTGTACGTTTCTACGTAACGCGAATCCAGTCAATTTGGTTTGTTTTCGTTTATCACTATTCTTTTAGAGATTGTGAGAAGAATGTATGTATTAGGTATGTTGAAACTGTTTGTACTCCCCGTCACTTGTTCATAGGGGTTCATTAGAAAACCAGCGTCAGACAGCATTTGTCGGGCATTAATGCTGAAATGAACCTTTTTAGCGCAGCCGTGAGGCACACACTATTGCTTTATGATTATTTTACCTTTTTATTTTGTTATTGTGTTTCACGAACTGTGTCCAAATAAATATTATTCTTTCTTTCTTTCTAAAGAAGAAGAAGATATTGATTGGCAGAGAATGCTTTGCGGCATTAAGTCATTGTTGTACACTAAATAATATTACTCTAAACTTCCTTTGAATCATCACATCAGAAATCTGTACGATAACTCCTAATTTACTTAAGCATTAGATATCAATTATTAAAATCACAAATCTTGTAAATATTTTAATGAATTGACGATTCAATTCTTGATCTTGTTTTCCGACGCCATATTTAGATGAATCAAAGGATAATTACAAAAATGTCTTCTAATTTACCAAAATTGAAGTTGGTTTTAATCTGGCCTTTCTCAAAACTCTTAAGAAGCTCGAGTGATTTCCCCTCTAATCATGGGTTATTTTAAGACCTCTAGGTACTGTCCTAGTTTCACACCGTCTGCGCGCAGGGTATATTGTGTAACCTCTGGCTTATGAGGTCGTCTTACTAATTAAGACACTTTAATTGATGGCTTGATTTTTTTTAACCCAGCCAAATTCTATTCGGTCTTGCGCACTTTATAGTTAACTTTACTTTTATTATTTACCATGTCTATACCAAGGTTCCCAAACAATTTTAATTTTCGTAGTGTACTACGAAAATTAAAACTGGAAGATTGGATTGGTTGGAAGGTCCACCGCAACCAGGAAAATGTTGAAAGTGTACTTTCAACATTTTCCTGGTTGCGGTGGACCTTTCTACTATATTCTCAAAACTCGCCAAAAAACGTGAAGATTAGATCTAACGATGAAAATTTACGTCGCGGTTGAGTTCCAACCCCTAAATTCGGTGTCATAGGTGGTAAAAAAAAATGTTGCAAGCCCGTGGACCAAAAATAAAAGCATCAACTTTTATTAGCCTAAAAATCTGAAAGTTCAAAATGCTTTTTCAAAGTCTCAATACGACAATTTTTTACTGAAATACAGCCTGTCAAAAATTACCGAAAATTTTAGAATTTTAGTAGTTTATTATCTGCCATTCTGCCTATATTGATAGGTAAAACCAAGCCAACATTTTTGTTCTTTACTATCGATCCAGATAAATTTTCGTGGAATATAAAAAAATGGGGGTTCACAAGCCCCATTTTTTTTGACGCCAACGTATGCCCCCGTCTAGTCTCCCCTGGACCACTTTGGGAATAACTGATCTATACCATAAGCGCTCGGGGGTAAATAATAACAGCCGCACGGGTTGACCGAAGGTCGACCGAAGGAAACTACGCGGGGGTGATCATCCATTACATACCGAGACTCCTCCGTGCCTCAGAATGCACGTTAAGCCGTTGGTCCCGGCTGTCATTTGTAGATCTTTGACAGTTGTTACGGGTTGTCAGAAACCCGAAAGTCTGACAAGCCCAAAAAGTCTAACAACCATTCTTACCAAGGGGTATCGTGATACCCAGTATCAGATTTGTGGAGGTCAGAAAGATAGTAGCTCTATGTAAAATACAGGTATTCATCTGCATCTGGTTAGACTGAAAGCCGACCCCGACATAGTTGAGAAAAGCCTAGGCAGATTGATTTTGGCTATTTAGCATGATAGCGGCCATAGTAACCAGTTGTATTCTGTAAAATAGTACTCATCATCTGCCTAGCCTTTTCCCAACTACGTTGGGGTCAGCTTCCAGTCTAACCGGATGCAGCTGAATACAGTATTTTATATGGAGCGACTGCCTATCTGACCTCCACAACCCAATAATTGGGTGATACGATACCCCTTGGTAAGACTGGTTGTCAGACTTTCGGGCTTCTGACGACCCGTAACGACTGTCAAAGATCCACGAATGACAGCCGGGACCAACAGCTTAACGTGCTTTCCGAGGCACGGAGGAGTCTCGGTAGGTAAAGATGGTCACCCATCCACAGACCAACCCCGGCAAGCGTAGCTTAACCTGACGGATCGACCCGTGCGTCAGTTATTACTTAGCCACGAGCTCCTCTGTAAAATAGTACTATATTCTAGCTATTACGGATGGTAATATTGACAGACAGACAGACTGACGGCGGTTCCGTCTTCACCCTTTGGGTCCAAAACAAAAGCTTGCGACAGTTCCACCCTACAAAAACAATTTGGACAAAAATATTTTCTTGTTTTATGCCTAAAGAGTGTTGAGTGGCTGTCGTAGCCAAAGTAAAGTAGATCATAGAAAATTAGATATTAAATTGTACATTGCTACGCTCGTAGACGTAGGTTCTGAGGCTTTTTTTACTGGACTACGGCGTAGCGGTTAATGATCGTAGCATGAACAAGTTATGATTTCCAATAGGTAGGATATTACCTGGAGATTATTAATAATAGATAGGATTTATTCCACCTGAAGATTATTTTTAGAATAGGAATGTTATGCTTATGTTTATAAATACTATAAGGAGTGGGAGCATATTGGCATGTTTGGTTGTCTATTATTTGCCATTCCTACATATTCGTAGTTATTATATATATATAAAAAAATAGTTCTTGTTTTTTTTTTGCAAATTCTTTTACCCAGGTACCTTAAGCGTTTAAGTATATTTCAATTCATTTTTTCAATAACAATGTTTACATCATGTCTGAATTTCTATAAGATATAAGAAACATCATGCATGCAATCTATATTTTAATAATTACAATTATCCAAATTATATTAAATTGGAATAATAATAAAACAAAAAAAAAGTCTTGTCAACAATTTTTCTATTTTTTTTCTAAATAAATAACATTACACTAGGAATTTCTCCTGTATTGTGGGTGCGTTTACAAACATTTAAACTCACATACACAAACAGCCAGACACGGAACAACTACT
The DNA here is from genome assembly GCA_963853775.1 of Xanthia togata. NCBI lineage: Eukaryota > Metazoa > Arthropoda > Insecta > Lepidoptera > Noctuidae > Xanthia > Xanthia togata. Next base: position 2,956,665 of record OY970814.1, read on the forward strand.
TGTAGGTCATACAAATATTTGTTCCGTGTGTGAATCGAACCCGCGCCACGCAGCGCAGCAGTCAATCGCTAAACCACTGCGCCAACCGAGCCGTCAAAAATTCAAATCAAATAAATTATGTTACTTTCGACTTTTGTATTTATAATTCATCAATAGAATAGAGACACTTATTTAACAAGATCTGTCGGCAGTTTATTGAACATTTTAATGACTTGTGGTAGGCGCTTAACAACGTTCAGATGAGGCCTTGCTTCATCTGGAGATCTTTTCTTCTTGTACTCTCCCTTTTTTACATTTCATCTTCAGTCTCATATTCAAAGATATTTTTTGTTAAGTGACTAAGTAGGACCAAAATGTACAAGCTGTCAATATATTTAAGTCATTAAAATGTGGTTGGCATGATTAGCTATGGTTCATCAGCCTATAATGTACCCAGTGCTGATCCACAGACATAGGCCTCTTCTCGATGAGTGGGAGTGGGCCGTAATCCACCTCGCGGGGTCAATGCGGTTGATAAGTGATATCTTCGAATTTTTGGTTCTAGAACATGCTGATGTTTTTCTTCATCGTATTGAGAGCATTGGTAATGAAATAAATCACTCAAAGTAAAGCGTCTGTCTAGGTTCAAACCTATGACCCACAACTCGTAAGCCGCGGTCGTTCTGTGCCACCAATGCTCTAAGTATATTTATAATGAATGAATTTCTACTGTGAAAGTTTATAATATTATGGCTACGAAGAGGATGTATACTAAGATGGCGAATAATAGAGATACAGAGAAGCAGGCGACATGCAACTCCGACCCAAAATAAATTGGGATGAGGGCAGGTCCATGATGATGATTACTTACATGTATATTTTGAATAAACAAAGTCCCTATTTATTTATCCCACAATTGTCGTATGAACCACCGAAATTTCATTAAAAAAATACACCCGAAACTACAATAAATATAATCGTGAAAACCGTTAAGGGCTTGTTGCAAACGGGTTCTAGTAGGCGATTGTTTAACGGGTCGACATTATAACCAGACTTTGCAAGCCCAAAAATGACAAAAAAATTAAATTAAAATCATTCATTATTTCCACCACATTTTCCAAAGAAACTGTCGTTCAAATATTCAATGAGAGCTGTCTCACCTGCTGAGTGATGACGTCACAAGATGGCGGCCTCTCCTCACACACGTGGTCTGCCAGCCTCTGCCAACTGGCATATTCCGCCCTTGACACTGCTAGTCCCAATGTGTAACTAGCGTTATGAAATATTGCTTCCTTTCTTCAGAATATTTTACGTAATTGGGTAGGATTTAATTGGGTGACTGTAGGTTTTTGGTGGGATCAAAGATTTATTATGTGACATCTACCAACCCGCACTGGGCCCGCGTGGTAGATTATAGCCCACTCCCTTTTGAAGAGAGGACTGGGCCTATGTCCCTGCAGTGGTAAAATTATAGGCTGAATATTATGAGAGATTTATTTTGGTTGTCATTATTGGGTTTGAGAAAGCTGGTCTCAAAATTCAAAATTAAAAAGTCATTTATTCAAACTAGGCTGAGAATCAGCACTTTTCAAACGTCCAAATTACATAAGACAGTCCCCCAAAACGCCCACCCTTCACCACTTCCTAGTGCTTTAGCTGGGAAGAAGAAATGGCGCAACAAACTCCCCAGCAGCAAAGCTGTCTGTTCAGTTAGAAAAAAATATATGATTCTATACAATATAGTAAACAAGATAATTTACATTACGGTCTAAAATCCAATGCACTTTTCTGTAAAAAAATATGATTATTTTTATGTCAAATATAAGTAACTGAAATCTTCTGCGGTCTTGACAGAAGCATCATACGTTTTTCATGAAAATTACCAGGAGTTATAGTGTTTATACATATTTTACAAGTTTTAATTTTGACTCAAGCTACATCTAAAACAAAAATCTATGCTTATGGAGCAAATTTTAAATAAAATGTTTAAAAATAATGGTTTTAATAAACTCATAGAACATGTATCCGTATATACGTAAAGCTCTATGCTTTCGTACTAATTATAATTTTCTTTACTTCGCCCACTACAACACACAAAGTAAACTAGTTTCTTCTTTTAATTCAAAAGATTTAGGAGCTAGATCTAGGTCTATTTTCAAATCAAATCATCGCTGCATTCTACTCGCAAGCATACAGCATACAACTATTACACACAAGAATAATGAGATTACAATATAATACAAATAATTTTACAGAGATTTTTAAATGTCGGTAGGTATAAGAAAGATAATTAAAATGTCAAACCATAAAATAAAAATACAAACACATTTATGTCAAAATTTAAAATATCACTGTAAACAGTAATCCTCCATAAATTCAGTGATTGAGTAATAACATTTATTAACTAAAAATTGTTTCAGTGGTTTTGTGAATGTTGTAGGTCTTGTAGACTCATAGATGTTCTGATTTGCTGGCCATTTCCTATTTTGTTAAGTATCTGGTAATTGTTAGCCTAAACTGTCCTGCCATACCTATTATAACTTTAATTTGAAAACATTCTAAAAGCCAATATTTTTTAAAAAAGTAGCCGTGGATTTTCTTGCCGGCTCTTCTCCATAAGAAACGACTAATTGGATCCGTCCACCCCGTGTCCATGTAGATTTATGTGAAATAAAATATTTTGCTTTTGATTTTTAGAAGAAAATATTACCCATAAAGCTACAATTTAAAGAAAGTTTTTCAAAACCTATTTTCCCTTTTACCTACAGAAGCTCTGAAACCTGTAGCTGACAACAATAGCTCCAGTGAAATAGATACGGGTATATTTCAGTATTTCAGCGAGATATGTATCGGTCTGGTATCGACTGCCGTTCAGATTCGATCCCTGATACCGATACCACGTCGTTCACGTGGAAAACGGATGCTCCTGAAACTTTAGCGTTTACTTTTTAACTTTTCGACCTTCTTATTGATGCCCTATCTAAAAGAGCGAATTTTACTCAAAGAAGACTGTTTTCCTTTTAGAGGCTGGTATATTCACGACTGTATTTTCTAAAGAGGTATGCAGGAGGGGTATTATGCAAGCCCTATATAGGCCACTTGAGTCTATTACTATAACTGGACACAAATCCAGGTGCTACTAAAGAAAAATTCCATAACACTTTAACCTCAACAAAGGACCCTTTTTCTTTTTTGATTACGGGGGGAAATCCTCATGGATGTCCTCCGCCCTAGGGAGGGCAGAGGGGTCTGTCAGACTCTTACTGACTAAAACCACCCCGGTGTTCCGTCTCACACTTGCGCCGGAGATCACAGGATCCAATGCGACTTCCGCGATCCCCGGCTAGTGCCGGCCCGCCTCTGCGGGCCACCTCGCGTTTGGGGGAGTGAGGTGTTAAACTCCCCCCTTACATCATAGAGAGGCACGCGTGGAACACTACGCGCCGCCATCTCGGGTCCTAAGGAGTAGGGGGCGATGGATTTCAACAAAGGACCCTAAGCTAAGCAGCTGCGCTTGACACTACTAGACGAATCAGGCAGTTAATTTATCTAATCATAATCTGCCTAGTGTTTTACCAACTCCATGGGATCCTTCCTTCTTCCTTCTTCCATCGGGTTAGACTGCACGTCTACCACGTTCAGTCTAACCCGATGGAAATCGACTGCCTGTCTGTAACACGATTCTCCTTGGTAAGACTGGTTGTCAGACTTTCCGACTTCCGACGAGCCGTAACGACTGTCAAAGATCTACAAATGACAGCCGGTATCAACTGTTTAGCGCGCTTTCCGAGGTACGGATGGGGTCTCGATAAGTGTTTAATTTATCTAATATCTTTGTTTAAGATCGCACGCACCAGCTCTCGCCAGTTAGACGCAGTTTTCCTAAGCCGTTGAATGCAATTTTCTCTCGATAATTTCGTTGCATGTATTTCCGATGAATCACAACCATTGCCTACATACATGTATTTGTTGTGTACTGCGATCACGCTTGCCAAACGTGATGATAACGTGCAAATGACATGGTATTATAAGAGCAAGATTATTCGAGGCATCAGTATAGGAAGCTGCTCTGTTACTCGTTCAGTATACTGTATATATATTCTCTTATCTTTTCCCTGCTCTTGTCCCATGTTAGTTGGGTCGGCGAAAAATGATTTTCTCTTCCATTTTCCCTGTCAATGATCACGCTATAAATCAATACCTTTTCATTAATTTCATCCCTCGGTTAGCAGTTAACAGATAGCCTAGTGTGACCCTTGGGACTGCCAAATCAGAGGTCTCGAGTTTGAACCCAAGGCCGACTTCTCAGATTCATGTGCGTATTGTATAATAATTATCACTTGGTTAGGTTAATTTTCATTTATTTTCTTATATATCTTTGAAGGTATTTATTTTATTAAAAATATTTGAGATCCTTACGGCAAGCCCTTTCTTATTATATGTCATACGGTACAGTTTGTAAACCTTTTTTTGCCCCCAAAAAGTGGTAAGTCATATTCAAAATTCATTTATTTAGGTTACACGTCCGTATTTCGGTCATAGAAATTCATATATGTACCAAATTTCAACTAAATTGGTCCAGTAGATTCGGAGCAAATTGGCTGTGACAGACGGATAGCCAGCCAGCCAGACAGACAGACACACGAGTGATCCTATAAGGGTTCCGTTTTTTCCTTTTGAGGTACGGAACCCTAAAAAAAGAAGAAATCACTAGAATGATCAACATTATACTCTTTTCCACTTGTACAGTACCAGAATGCTCACGCCGTCGAGACTACTCTAAGAAAGCCGTTTAGTCGCATACCACAAAGAAATTAGTCTTTCCTGGGTGGAGCGCTCTGCGCTGAAAAAACAAAAAGTTGAAAAGTTTTTTTTCGCTTCTATCGTTAATAGTGTTTACTTTATTTCAATTGGAGTATACACTACTATGATTTACGAGATGAACTATCTATGATTGACAACTATCACAACTTTTCCTACTTAACGTGATTCATGTAGCCAAGTTTCAGTTAATTTTAGTATTTTCTCTTTTCTTAATGAACTGGCTCTTGCCAGTGATTTTTCTCGCATTCTCGGCGAACTATGTCTATTTACCTAGATAAAATGTAGGTATTCTATGTGCTCATCCAGGACTTAGTTCACATGTGTGTCTCTTTGCATCCTAATCTGTACAGCCGTTTCTACGTGATGTCGTAACCAACATACAAATATCATCATCTGCCTAGAATTTTCCCAACTAAATAAGGGTCGGCTTCCAGTCTAACTGGATGCATCTGAATACCAGTATTTTACCTAGTTCTGAGAAATACGATACCCCTTGGTAAGACTGGTTGTCAGACTTTCGGGCTTCTGACGACCCGTAACAAACACATTCACAAAAATATCATATTATTTTAATTGAATGGGATGGTTTCAAAATGCATTAAAATGACGTATTTATTAAATAAGGGGTTGTCTATGGAAGAATTTAGGAAAAATGCAATTAGGATTAGCGTTAGGATTTTGGAAATTGGCTGCGCCAGTCTGTCGTGAAATTGCATTAAAACTACATTATTGTTGACGATGCACGAAGCCTTGTCATGTAGATTATTGCTCTGGAAACAACTTACAATATACAAAGAGTTTATTAAAAAAGAGAA